>JAROYE020000002.1:41925696-43291053 GCA_029619315.2 Dynastes maya
TAAGCAAATACTTCTGGAAAAATATTCACCATGTAATAAACATTATAATCAATCCTGGCAGAAAGAGCACATCGACGGAAGAGCGCCCGCCAAGAAAGACTGCTACTATTGCACGTTCGACTTCGACTTCGACTTACAGGAAAATCAAATTCGAAAGAAGAAAAAACTCATTCACATTAAATAAGTATAAGCATGTACTCTAAATATAAAATTTAAAATATTAAAGCAAACATAGATTTAATCGAATCTTAATTTCACATACATACACAAACAGTCTGTATAGCGAAATTTACCATTTTATTTCCGACGCGCGCACCACTTCCAGCCCCATCTACCTGCCTCGGTGAACGCGGAACGAACTACAAAAGTGGAAGGGGTAAATTATAATTTTGTAGAGTGTGCGGTCCAGAATCGACTAACGAATATTAGTTTTAGAACGTTCACTTACAAAATCAACACCCTGTATAGCGAAATTCATTTCTATTTCCCACCGTTTACGTGCGCCACTTGCAGCGCCACCTAGCTCCGCTCGGTGAGCGCGGCACCAATTACTAAAGTGGAGGGGGTAAATTGCCGCTTCTACCAGCGCTCAAAATTTGTGTGGAGTGTGTGGTCGAGAATCGGCAAACTCCTACTACTTGATATTTATAACAAGGCCTTGAGGACAACAACACCAGTCATTGGAAAACTTCTAAAGAAGCTGATAGCACGGTTCGCGAAACGATAAGTGCAGTAGAATCTGCATAATTGGTCAGCTGGCTTTGAAAAAATTGACTGGACCATTGGTCCTTATTTGGTAAATTTTTTCAAACACAACAATATTGCGTTATTTTTCGTTGCTCGCTAGAACAGAACAGGGAAGCTGCTTAATCGAACAGTAGTTACGAGGTTTTTCCGGCGGAAGCTCTGTAAACAAAGGTTTTCCCGTAATAAAGAAACATATGCAGTTAGAGTATGTGCAGGTAGAGTATGTGGTTAATACAAAACACCATGTAAACGTTTCTCTATTTACGAAAAAAACAATCCCAAAGAAGAAACCCAATCGAAGATAAATTGTGGGAGTACCTAAGAACATATTGGAACACCGAAAAATTCGGTAATCACCACGTCAACAGTCGTAAAAATCTATACAACTATTTTGCTATAATATTCAACAATACAGAAGAAATATCTTTCTTAAATGTTGGTGGGATATTATGGATAAATATCTATGTCTTGAAAATATTTTCAACTTTGAAAAATCAATCTCTACGTTTGAAAATGTTTATTACAAGTTACGAAATTTTTAGCGATTTGCGGTTGGCGAACGGCACGCGGCGGCGATAAAGAAGAATTTTTTCTGCAAATTTTGACAGATCTAAACTTCAATTTAAGCATCAATACCTCCCTTTTCAATAAAAAACGGCTGAATTGAAAAGGTGGGCTTCGGTCTATTTACTAATGATAGCCCAGCAATAAATATTTTGAATATTTGGATTTCCTATAAATCGGTGATGAAAACACAAAGGAATTAGTGGAATAAGTAGAGATTTTCTGAACCACATTCCTGTTTGGCGAAATTTATGACGAAGACAAAGTTCAAAAGAAGAGAAACATTTTTTTAAGTTTTGAAAAGGGAGTTCGGAATGCACCATTTTGCAATTGTTTTTGAATATTTCGGTTTTGTGACTAATAATTCTCTTTAAAATTAAAAATTTAATTAGCCCGTATAATTTTCTATATAATAATATAATAACTCTATTCAAAAATTTTAAAAATACTAGCTAAAAGGCCCAAACCTCAAGGGTTTGGGCGAGAAACAACGTTCGAGTACACACATAGGGATGCCAGCTACAGTTTACACACTCCAGCAAATTTTCTAGATCTATAATCATAGTGATACCAGCAACACTTTTGGGTTGTAACTAGTTTATTGTGTAAAGAAAACAAAGCCTACCTCAATGATTCGATTACCTTTTATTGGAAACGGGATCGATTTTGAAATAATTCGGAAACGAGTGAATTTAAGTACAGGAACTAAAATGTGTTTTGTCTTTATTTTTGGTTTAGAATATGAAGAAATTATCAAAAATAGGTGTTGCTATTTCAAAAAGATACTCTTTTCTAGTTGACTACGCCTATGCTTAAAATAGATTTTCCGAACACCTTGCACAACACTTTTGATATCTGTTATCTATGTATGATGTTAACTGTCAATAGTTGTATATGTAAATCACAAGAATTCGAAAATTGATCTGCACAGCCGCTAATGTCGAAGGTACTGATATTTAAGTTGAAATTTGCAACTGTCAAAATATTTAGAAAAAAATTACTTTCTCAAAATTGGTATATACGCCCATGATATACTATATAATTTAACTTGCAATTTTAACTGGGGCTTGCAAAGAATCCATAATACACAGGATGTTCCATTGGAAATAAGAAAGTTAATATCCGTTTCCATTTGAATCAAGAATGCAACGAAACCGAAAATATTTTTTAAAAATAGAACCTTGTTCATAATACCATCCACCAAAATGTCAAAAAGATATTTTAATTACTTCCGGAGATACGTCTAATAAGCCATCGTCGTGAATGACCTGTATAAATACGAAGCGTTAAGACTAAATCTCCCGATCCTAATTTTTTGTAGATATATTACAGTAGGCACGAGTCATCGGAAGAAGTCATTTGGCAACAATGCTGGACGCAAAATTGCTAGTAAAATGTACGAGTGTATATTCTCGCACGCAGAAAGGGCGGCATCGTGTAAAATATTTCATGAATATACTCCGGACGTAGAAAAGATTATAGATGTGGTGACGCAGAAAAGCTGTAAATGTACAGATCTAAATAATTAAGAAACTACTGATGTATATTGAACGCGGTTTTTATAGGATGTACAGGAAAGGAAACCCCATATGTAGCTATTTAAATTTATTAATATATATGCCTGAACGCAGAAAGTATGCAATGTGCAAAGACGCAGAAAAGGCGATGATATGATATATATATATATATATATATATATATATATATATATATATATATACATCTTTCTACCAATCTTGAACCGATAGTTAATTCATACTATCCTGCATAGAACGCGGAGAACAAAATAAAATACATATTCAGGCGTATAGTTAGAGCGCGGGAACCGATTCTGTAAAGTATACTACAATATTCCATAAGCAAAGAAGATGTATATCAACTTTATAATAGTACACGAATGGTACCAAGCTGAACCATTTGTACTCATACTAACCTGAACCAATATATACAACTTTATGTAGTAGAATGAAACATCCTGAACTATTGCAACGTTGCCGTAGTTATTTAATATTAAGTTATTCCCTGAAATTTCTCAACGGCTTCGTGTTTTGAAGTTATACTGGTCACAAGAGAAGTTAGTCAAGTTAAAATTTGCTGTGTTTTGAGTTTTACGTGTTTTTAAGTTTAATATTTTTATTATATTGTGCTATTATTATGTTTCAAAGAACGAAGAAGATTCTCTTTTCAGCACAACAAAATAAAACGCAAGGTAAGTGTGTAGTTATTTGGTAAAACTTTACATTAATGGAAAAAGCCCGAATGTCCGAGCTAAGTTAAACACTTTATCGCATGCTAAAATTGATTACCATCTCTCATCAACATATATATAAACGGCGCTTTTTTCAAAACGGCGTTATATGAGAATTTAACACTTCAAATTTCAGATGATATAAATATATCTCCGGAGACACGAAATCTACCTGATGACAACATATCCTCAAAGCCCATGACGTTCAGCGTATTTTATCATTTGCTGCAAATTCAAAGGAAAGGAGAGAAGCTTTATCAGTTATAAGAAAACAAGGAAATTTCATCCGAAACAGAACAAACAATAGACTTCGACCAGTGAAAAGGGTATTAAAAAATAGTAAACCATCGATAGAAGATTACCTTCCCTGTTCGCATTGTTTTGGATTTTATAAGAAAAAATTTCTCTTCAGGCATACAAAACGTTGTTCCAGAAACCCCGAATCAGGGATAAAAGGCAAGAGGCAAACATCACAAAGTATGGCCATACCACACTTCTAATGAGTACTTTGCTAAAACACGATGAATTATTGAAAAACGAACTCTTTCCACGAATGCGCGCTGATGAAGTAAATATGGTGGCCAAAAAAGATTTTCTTATATGTAACTACGGATATTCATATTTAAAGGGCAGGAGAAGCAAAGGAAATTTAGATTTAGTTAGACAGAATATGAGACGACTAGCCAAACTCTAGAAATTTGCCCGAACAAAAGATGAATCGATAAAGACACTAATTGATGTGCTTCGCCCATGTCATTTGAATCTTATCATTGAAGGGGTTAACCAAATCGCTTGCTATAATTCTGATACAGATACCTACGAGTCTCCAACGTTAGCAATGAATTTTGGAACACTACTAAAAAAATGCTGTGATCTAGCCTACATTCATTTGGTACAGAAGTCGGACACAAACGGCCAAAGAAAAGAAGTTACAATTTTGAAAACTCTTATTCAGTCTCAGTGGGCTGATGAGGTATCGGCACAAGCAGCCACAAATTTAAAGGAAAAGAAGTGGAACAAAAATGAGTTGATTCCACTTACTACAGATTTAAAAAGGCTAAATGACTTTCTACAAACTACGGCCAATGAAAATTACAATAACTTGCAGTTGAATATAAATAAACAATCAGCTTACACCACACTTAAAGAGGTACTTTACTGTCAAATTATATTATTAAATAGGAGACGACCTGCGGAAGTGGCTCAATTAAAAGTGAAAACATATAATTCTATTAATTTAGATGACAGACAACAAGATGAATTCCAAAACTGCTTGACAGAAACGGAAAAAATACTTTTGAATTCTTATACCCGTATTGTAATTAGAGGTAAAAGAGGTCGAGGAGTGCCAATACTGTTGTCACCTGATATGAGAAAACATTTCGATTATTTAATAGAAATTCGAACCAATTTTGTTACCAATAATGACTATGTCTTTCATACTGCTGGTAACAATTTCGTCGACGATACGAAAGTTTTATATAAATATGCGAAAAAATGTGGTATAGAGAACCCCTGTAGTATAAGTGCAACGAGGTTAAGGAAACATCTTGCCACTGTCACACAATTACTTAACTTTTCCAAGAACGATTTGGAACAGTTATCAAACTTCATGGGGCATACTCTGAATACCCATTGTAATTTTTATAGATTACCGGATAACCTATATCAGACAGCCAAAGTGTCTAAACTTCTTCTGTTAATGTCGCAAGAGGGAGCTGAGCAATTTAGAGGTATGCAACTCGATGATATAAATATTGATTTGGAACCTCTAACAAGTTACGAACAGCCGTTCGATGAATTGCTTTCTCAAGAAAATGAATTAAATTCAGATTTGGAAGATACGACTGAAAGTGAAAACTCGAAAGACAGTAGGCCAAGAGAGATTCAGCGAGACAATTTGAAACAAAAAATCATCGCAGAGGGAAAGGCAAAACAAAAACCTGACGAAAGAATTAATTGGACCGACTATCATAAAAAAATCATAGCAACGCATTTTGCTGAAAATATTAAAAATAAACAGGCTCCTAAAAAACTTGAAGTTCAGAAGCTAATCGACACTTATCCCCATTTATTCGACGGCAAACGATGGACTTCAATTAAAGCCGTTGTATATAATATTTACACAGGCAAATTAAAAGTATCAATATAAAGTTGATGTATTGCTATGAATAAATATTAACTTCTATTTTAATCTCTTCGGACCTGGTGCACATTATAATGTGCACTGATTTAGTATTTTAATATTCAACGTAAAACACTAAAGAGACGACTGCAACCATGGATGTTGCTTTGCCCTGAATGTTTTTATAATAAAATAATACACCTTCCAAATTAACTAGTAAGAACAAAACGAAACTTTTCGCTTTTGAGAAAGTCAGATTTGAAGGGGATTGTTCATTTTGACATTTTAGAACTTTATTTTTTTTTTCTGTTTTTTGTTACTTATATGACATTTTAATAAATGTGCTGGTTTATGTGAAATCGAAGCTTAGTTTTTATTAATTCCTTCCTGGTTATAATTTTGTGACTAACTTCTAAAAGCAAAATGTTAAGTGCAGTGTTGACAATTGTCTTGGTTCAGCTTCATGCGGTAGAGCCCTAAATTTGTATATAACTGTATACATAACGCAAAACAGCGCCACACCTTAATGCGGACAAACCTTGAACTTGAAAATACATTTTTCTATCAAAAATGAACCAACATTTAACTCGCAATATCTACAGTTTTCTGATCTCCCTTGCACTAAATGAAATTGATAAGGAAAGAACCTACCACAAGCCTACAGAAAAGATGGCTTTCAATAATTGGCCAGAGCTTATGAACATGTTTCTTAAGCAAAACGAACCTGAACCACATATACGGTTCAGGTCCGTCGAGTCGGTTCAGGATTGTGTGCATTGGAGTTGCTATTTCTGGCTCCACTTTATACGAAATCCCTATATATATATATATATATATATATTTAGGGTAATGATACAAAGCTGAGCCACAGATAGTAACGTGAACTGACAAACCTGAGCCACCGTCGCAAAGCTGAACCAGTATATTGGTTCATGTTTGGTTTTTAATGTAAAAGGGTAGATCTCAGCTTTAGGGGGCCCTACTATTAATTTTAAAATGGCTCAGTTTGGTAATGTATAACTAAAATTGAGTTCGGGTGCCTTCCGATAAATGGCGCTGTTCGCAACTTTTTTGTATATCGTATATGACTGAATCGCTATCGATCCTGAGCCAAAAAATTTGGCAACACTGTATGACGCAGATATTCAATTTCAATTTTAAAACATGTTTTGTCGATTGCGAAACGTTACCAAAATGTCCAAAAGAACATAACAAATCCTTCGGTTGGGTAAGAGAAGAAACTTAAATGTAAGTTCTATCCTTAATTTGCTGCCTTATATATGGGTATTTATAATATAATTACATTCATAACCTCTGAACATTGTATAAACATAAGTTAGGAAAGAATAACGCCGATTCTGATCCCACTAATTATCTATTTGTTGAAAAATTTAATTAACTAAAAATATGCTCAGTGTTCATCTTGTGATATATTTCCTATGTGCATAATTAATCTGAATAAAACTTTGATTTGCGTATATAGTGTATCTTAGAGGAAAAAACAAAGAATAAATATTTGGAAGCAAGTTTTGCATCACGCAGAAAATTATGCCCAAGTATACAAGATGTTCAGTATACACTACACATGATATAAGTTTGGTTTTTGAAATGGAACGTTCTGTATATTATTACGTTTTTGGACGCTCCGCTTCAGTCTATGTCATCTTTTTGGAATATTCCCTCCACCTACTCCTCTTACTTTTTGAGATAATTGAAGTAGTTTTATATTTTAGCGAAGTTCCTCTCTTCTTTAACGGCCAAAATCTTAAACACTCTACATGCTGGAACGGTGATTCAAATTTTATTCATTTGAGTATTTCTTGGAGTTTTCGGCGTGGCATCGTAAATTTTTTTAATATCAACCAGATTCTATAAGAAGGTCATCGATATCGTTGTCAAGTTTGATTTAGGCTATTTCAATTTTGATAAATGCAACAGCCTGTATCTTTTCCAGAATCTGAAAATTTTTTATAAACATTTTCCTATATCTAAAATTTAGTAAATTGAATATGAAGCTATACAAATAATTTGTTTGTATGAAAGAAAATGGTGTTTATTTTGTATACATTTTGAAGATGTATGCATAAATTAAATGTTATAAATTATTTTTAATGAATATCTTTAGGAAAACAAAAGTTTATAGTATGTCGTCGCAGCATTCTATGCATTTTAGCAAAAAAACTTATCTCTTCATATCTAATTTATTAAAGAACGATACAGCTTAAATACAGGGAAATGTTTATTAAAAAGATTTACAGAGCAGTTTCTCTATTATATTCTGGAAAAATATACATATGTAGAATTTGAGGAAGACGCTCAGACATTTAACTTTTTATGTATTGTTGTGTGTAATGTTACGTCATTAATATTTTTTAATACCACAACATACATTTTTGGTCTTATTCTGTTGCTCTTGTAATTATACATACAACCTTATTTGGAGAGTCGAACGTTTACGGCTCGGTAAGTAGTGACTGTCAAAATATCTGACACACTTGTAATTTTTGTTGATTTCAAAAAGAGGCTTTTAATTTTTTCAACGCTAAATTAAAGCTGGTGTTCAACATGATCACCATTTGCAGCCCAACAATAATCAATATGGTATACAAATGCGACCAATTCCTGCAAATGTTATACCTTTGATTCGAACCAAATTTGTATGCGGTATTAGTCACTGGTAGGGTGTTCCGCGGTCGTCAATAACACTATACTTTTGGTTTCGAGGTTGAAACCGCGTCGTTGCCGTAGCTTTTGCCGACGTTTCGTCTACACTCTCATGGGGCACATTCAGGAGGGGTTTATATAGGGCTTGTTTCGAGTCAACGGAGCGGAAACGTTATGGACCGATGAAGCGTGGCGGTTGTTAGGAGGTTTGATAAGTTGAGATTTCCACATGTGATGCAAGAGATAGCCATCTTCGCGATTTAAATTGTTGGGATGAAAATCTTAAATTATTGATTCACGGATTTTTCTGCTATAGTAGGTTGCGAGATAAGATGCGGGTAGAGTTGAATTGGATTTGGTGGCCAGTTTCCAGTCTATGCTCCGCCAGCGCACACCCGGCTATACGCAACAACCGCGTACAACGCTCGTGGTCAGTAGCACGAGTGCTGACCGATGGGTTTGTTTCACCGATGGACACACTACCGCACGAACATAGAATCTAGAAGACACGAGGGGCTTCCAGATGATTGCGGTCATTGTTGGGAAAGTAGTCTGGGACCTTGAAATTGTCTTTGAAGATAATTTTTATGTTGCTCCATAAGAGAATCTTGCTGATGCGATCGATGACACTTTGAATGTAGGGTAGATACGCTTGCTTAAGGGGAATTAGGACAACATGAAGGGACTTGCTGTGGAGAAGGGTTGGTGTAGCGGTTAATGGTAATTTGAGTATCTTTCCTAGAATAATTATTGCGAATCAGAGTTTCAGTGATGTGGTTCAGTTCCTGAGAAAGCGAATTGGGTTCAGATAGGGAGATGATCTTTTGGATAAGAGAATTGATCACACCGCGTTTTTGGGCTGGATGTTGGTGTGAAAGACCACTGGTTTTTGCTAAACGGAATGTCCCAGGTCACCCTCAGGATGCCTGTGTACGAAACTGAAAATAGGTAGAGGAAAGACATGCTTCAACCAAGTCAGCCGGTTGGCCACTGGAGATGAGGAACTCTCTAATAACAGATACTGTATCCGGCATGGGAACTTTAGTGAATAAGGATTCGACATCAAAGCTGACAACGTAAATCACCAGGATCTACCGCCAACTCTTTCAGTTGTCGGACGAAATGTTGGGAACTTTGGATGAAAGTGTTGGTGTATCCAGCGTAAGGATTTAGAAGGTTACAAAGGTACTTCGTTAATTTGTAGATAGGGCTACTGGTAATGCTGACAATAGGACGTAAGAAGATATTGGGTTTGTGAATTTTAGGGAGACCGTGTGATTTAGGGGCTGACGAATCACTAGGGAGAAGTGACCTCTGGGTATCGGAAAGGATAGGTGACGTTTTAATGGAGTAAATGACGCAACGCTCAATTCGGGAAGTGGGAACACTTGCAATAAGCAAAGAACTTTTTGCTCATACTCTTCACTGACCAGGATTACTGTAGCATTTCCCTTATCAGTTCTTAGTTCGGCAATTTTTAGGTCACATTTCATGTTTCTTAAGGTCAGGGCTTAGAAAGGTTTGATTTTGGAGGTTTGGCATCTGGCCTCATGGACACAAGTCTTTAAACATTTTCCTATCGTTTCTGAATTCCAAACATGATTCCATACATTTCTCCGTGGAGATCGAATCGGACGGTTGCCTTCCTTTCCTAGTTCTTTTCCCAGTTCTCGTACACCGGCATCCTGACGGTGCGCTGGGACATTCTGTTTACCGAAAATCCGCGCATACGGATAGATATCTCAATGGCCTCTGGCCATTATCCAGCCCAAAAGCACGGTACCATCAATTCTCTTATCCAAAAGGCCATTTCCCTATGTGAACACAATTCGCTTCCTCAAGAGCTGAACCATATCACTGAAACTCTGATCTGCAAAATTATTCTAGGAAAGATGTTCAAACCACCATTAACCGCTACACTAAAACTTCTCCACAGCAAGTCAGGAAAGTAAGGAATTTGTGATGGTTCAGGAAAGTATCGTATTTATGTAATTATTTTAAGATATACAACTTCGTTACTATTAACTTTTTCGGTGTATAAAGGAGACGGAACTATACATAAAGGGTATCTATTTACCTATAGCTATTAAAAACATCGCTATCTCAAAGGTTTAGGGGTGGTTCAGGTTGGATAGAATTTTATACTGGCGCAGGTTTGATAGAAGGATCTAAGGATAAAATTCTATCCAACCTAAACCACCCCTAAATCTTAGAGATAGCCATGTTTTGAGTAATTATAGGTAAATAGATACGCTTTATGTATAGTTCCGTCTCCTTTATACACCGAAAAAGTTAATAGCGACGGAGTTGTATATGTTAAAATAATTACATAAATATAATACTTTCCTGGGCCATCACAAATTCCTCACTATCCTGGGCCAATTTATACAAATTTACGGTAAAAAGCTATTCATCCCGAGCCACTGCAACGTTGTCAAATTTTTTCTTTGTACACCAATTAAATAGCGGGATGGCATGAATAGGAAGGGTGGTGAAAATATTTACGGTTATCGATGAATTGACACTTTCAATATTTTTTTAATTTTTATGAAATTGAAATATTTTAATAAAATAATGTAATTTGTTTCTTCATCATTCTTGTAATTAATTCGAAAATTTCATTTTAATATTAGCGGCTCTTCTATTTTAATGGGTCCGTAGAAATAAAAATAACATCTTTAACGTTTCGACAATTTTTTTGTAGAATTGTATGTTTTTATTCTTTTCAAAAATAAAACAATGTCAACACTGACAACACTTCCGCCAATATCAAGATGAAATTTTCGAATTGAAATATTTTGTTATAACAGAATGAAACCGCAAATTCAACGCACTTTCAATTTCCTGGTTTATACCATATGTTGCAGACTTGACTAATGTCCATTTTCTATCCTTGAATAGTTCCGGATACGTTTCTGTAAATTTCGATATGCTTGCTTCGGACCAAAGGTGTAACATTTGCAGGTCGTATTTTTATACCATATTGGTTATTGTTGGGCTGCGAATGGTGATCATGTTGAACACCAGCTTTAATTCAGCTTTGTAAAAACAAAAATTACAAGTGTGTCAGACAGATATTTTAACAGTCACTACTTACCGAGCCGTAGACGTTAGACTCTCCAAATAAGGTACAGTTGTATGTAGAATTACAAGAGCAACAGAATGAGACCAAAAATGTATGTTGTGGTATCAAAAAATTGCGATGACGTCATCGCTCGAATTAAATAATGTTAGAAATTCTAAGCTTTATTAAAGAAAGTACATAAAAAGTTAAATGTCTGAGCGTTTTCCTCAAATTCTGCACATGTATATTTTTCCAGAATATAATAGAGAAACTGTTTTGCAAATCTTTTTAATAAACATTTCCCTGTACTTAAAATATATCGTTCTTTAATAAATTAGATATGAAGCTATATAGATAGGTTTTTTTGCTAAAATGCGACGACATACTATAAACTTTTGTTTTCCTAAAGATATTCATTAAAAATAATCTGTAACATTTAATGTTTGCATGCAACTTCAAAATCTATCATACAAACCATAATGCGATTCTTTGTATTTTGTTTATTATTTTATTAACGTTTCCGGAGTAATTTTGGTAATGTCCACGTTACGCGTTGCCTTAAGAAACTCATCCAGAAAGTTTTTCAAAACAAAACATTTTTACCTAGATAAATTGCGAAATTTTTTAAATAACTTTCAGTATGGTCTTTTTATATTTTTTATTGCCGAAAAATTTAGTGTGTAATCAATATACCTATAACTATACCTATAACTTACGCGACAACGTACATACGTGGGAAAATGATGGTTACATCGATGAAATGTTGGATTAGTTTTAGTGAATACCTTTAGCGAAACAAAAGTATAGTATTGGTGGCAACACTCCATGTCTTCTCGTTAAAAACTTATTTGTGTAGCTTCATATTCAATTTACTAAAGAACGACACATTTTAGATATAAGAAAATATTTATAAAAAATTTTCAAATTCTGGGAAACATACAGGCTGTTGCATTTATCAAAATTGAAATTGCGATATCGATGACCTTCTTATAGAACCTGGTTGATATAAAAAAATCTTCGATGCCATGCCGAAAACTCCAAGAAATACTCAAATGAATAAAATTTGAATCACCGTTCCAGCGTGTAGTATGTTTAAGATATTGGCCGTTAAAGAAAGAGCGGAACTTCGCAACAATATCAAACTACTTCAATTATCTCAAAAAGTAAGAGGAGTAGGTGGAGGGAATATTCAAAAAAGATGATAGACTGAAGAGGAACGTCCAAAAACGTAATAATATACAGAATGTTCCATTTCAAAAACCAAACTTATATCATGTGTAGCTTATACTGAACACCTTGTATACTTGGGCATAATTTTTTGCGTTATGTAAAACTTGCTTCCAAATATTTTTTATTTGAAAGCTTTTGCTCTAAATTGATCAGGAAAGGAATTAACTTCCACTCACACTCTAGGTGGTGTATTGTTCTTCTTTGTTTTTCCCTCTAAGATACACTGTATACGCAAATCAAAGTTTTATTCAGATTAATTATGCACATAGGAACACACAGCATATTTTTAATTAATTAAATATTTAAGTAAACACATAGTTAGTGGGATCAGAATCCGCGTAATTCTTTCCTAACTTATGTTTATACGATACAATGTTCTGAGGTTATGAATGTAATTATATTATAAATACCCATATATAACGCAGCAAATTAAGGATAGAACTTACAGATACAATAAGTTTATGCAATTCTCTTACATTTCAGTTTCTTCTCTTACTCAGCCGAAGGATTCGTTATGTTCTTTCGTTATGACATTTTGGTAACGTTTCGCAATCGACAAAACATGTTTTAAAATTGAAATTGAATATCTGCGCCATACAGTGCTGCCACATTTTTTGGCTCAGGATTGATAGCGATTCAGTCATATACGATATACAAAAAAATTGCGAACAGCGCCGTCTATTGGAAGACAGCCGAACTCAATTTTAGTTATACAGTACCAAACTGAGCCATTTTAAAATTAATAGTAGGGCCCCCTAAAGCTGAGATCTACACTTTTACATTAAAAAACAAACCTGAACCAATATACTGGTTCAGCTTTGCGACGGTGGCTCAGGTTTGTCAGTTCACGTTACTATCTGTGGCTCAGCTTTGTATCATTACCCTAAATATATATATATATATATATATAGGGATTTCGTATAAAGTGGAGCCAGAAATAGCAACTCCAATGCACACAATCCTGAACCGACTCGACGGACCTGAACCGTATATGTGGTTCAGGTTCGTTTTGCTTAAGAAACATGTTCATAAGCTCTGGCCAATTATTGAAAGCCATCTTTTCTGTAGGCTTGTGGTAGGTTCTTTCCTTATCAATTTCATTTAGTGCAAGGGAGATCAGAAAACTGTAGATATTGCGAGTTAAATGTTGGTTCATTTTTGATAGAAAAATGTATTTTCAAGTTCAAGGTTTGTCCGCATTAAGGTGTGGCGCTGTTTTGCGTTATGTATACAGTTATATACAAATTTAGGGCTCTACCGCATGAAGCTGAACCAAGACAATTGTCAACACTGCACTTAACATTTTGCTTTTAGAAGTTAGTCACAAAATTATAACCAGGAAGGAATTAATAAAAACTAAGCTTCGATTTCACATAAACCAGCACATTTATTAAAATGTCATATAAGTAACAAAAAACAGAAAAAAAAAATAAAGTTCTAAAATGTCAAAATGAACAATCCCCTTCAAATCTGACTTTCTCAAAAGCGAAAAGTTTCGTTTTGTTCTTACTAGTTAATTTGGAAGGTGTATTATTTTATTATAAAAACATTCAGGGCAAAGCAACATCCATGGTTGCAGTCGTCTCTTTAGTGTTTTACGTTGAATATTAAAATACTAAATCAGTGCACATTATAATGTGCACCAGGTCCGAAGAGATTAAAATAGAAGTTAATATTTATTCATAGCAATACATCAACTTTATATTGATACTTTTAATTTGCCTGTGTAAATATTATATACAACGGCTTTAATTGAAGTCCATCGTTTGCCGTCGAATAAATGGGGATAAGTGTCGATTAGCTTCTGAACTTCAAGTTTTTTAGGAGCCTGTTTATTTTTAATATTTTCAGCAAAATGCGTTGCTATGATTTTTTTATGATAGTCGGTCCAATTAATTCTTTCGTCAGGTTTTTGTTTGCCTTTCCCTCTGCGATGATTTTTTGTTTCAAATTGTCTCGCTGAATCTCTCTTGGCTACTGTCTTTCGAGTTTCACTTTCAGTCGTATCTTCCAAATCTGAATTTAATTCATTTTCTTGGGGAAAGCAATTTCATCGAACGGCTGTTCGTAACTTGTTAGGGGTTCCAAATCAATATTTATATCATCGAGTTGCATACCTCTAAATTGCTCAGCTCCCTCTTGCGACATTAACAGAAGAAGTTTAGACACTTTGGCTGTCTGATATAGGTTATCGGTAATCTATAAAAATTACAATGGGTATTCAGAGTATGCCCATGAAGTTGATAACTGTTCCAAATCGTTCTTGGAAAAGTTAAGTAATTGTGTGACAGTGGCAAGATGTTTCCTTAACCTCGTTGCACTTATACTACGGGGGTTCTCTATACCACATTTTTCGCATATTATATAAAACTTTCGTATCGTCGACGAAATTGTTACCAGCAGTATGAAAGACATAGTCATTATTGGTAACAAAATTGGTTCGAATTTCTTTTAAATAATCGAAATGTTTTCTCATATCAGGTGACAACAGTATTGGCACTCCTCGCCCTCTTTACCTCTAATTACAATACGGGTATAAGAATTCAAAAGTATTTTTTCCTTTTTCTGTCAAGCAGTTTTGGAATTCATCTTGTTGTCTGTCATCTAAATTAATAGAATTATATGTTTTCACTTTAATTGAGCCACTTCCGCAGGTCGTCTCCTATTTAATAATATAATTTGACAGTAAAGTACCTCTTTAAGTGTGGTGTAAGCTGATTGTTTATTTATATTCAACTGCAAGTTATTGTAATTTTCATTGGCCGTAGTTTGTAGAAAGTCATTTAGCCTTTTTAAATCTTTTAGTAAGTGGAATAACTCATTTTTGTTCCACTTCTTTTCCTTTAAATTTGTGGCTGCTTGTGCCGATACCTCATCAGCCCACTGAGACTGAATAAGAGTTTTCAAAATTGTAACTTCTTTTCTTTGGCCGTTTGTGTCCGACTTCTGTACCAAATGAATGTAGGCTAGATCACAGCATTTTTTTTAGTAGTTTTCCCAAAATTCATTGCTAACGTTGGAGACTCGTAGGTATCTGTATCAGAATTATAGCAAGCGATTTGGTTAACCCCTTCAATGATAAGATTCAAATGACATGGGCGAAGCACATCAATTAGTGTCTTTATCGATTCATCTTTTGTTCGGGCAAATTTCTAGAGTTTGGCTAGTCGTCTCATATTCTGTCTAACTAAATCTAAATTTCCTTTGCTTCTCCTGCCCTTTAAATATGAATATCCGTAGTTACATATAAGAAAATCTTTTTTGGCCACCATATTTACTTCATCAGCGCGCATTCGTGGAAAGAGTTCGTTTTCAATAATTCATCGTTGTTTAGCAAAGTACTCATTAGAAGTGTGGTATGGCCATACTTTGTGATGTTTGCCTCTTGCCTTTTATCCCTGATTCGGGGTTTCTGGAACAACGTTTTGTATGCATGAAGAGAAATTTTTTCTTATAAAATCCAAAACAATGCGAACAGGGAAGGTAATCTTCTATCGATGGTTTACTATTTTTTAATACCCTTTTCACTGGTCGAAGTCTATTGTTTGTTCTGTTTCGGATGAAAATTTCCTTGTTTTCTTATAACTGATAAAGCTTCTCTCCTTTTCCCTTTTGAATTTGCAGCAAATGATAAAATACGCTGAACGTCAAATTCAGCTGAATGCCAAGTAAACAAATGTCTGGCAAAATGTGATACATCTCGTTCACAAAACATACACAAATCTTTTCTATCTTTATAATTTTTCTTTCCGGTCTGTTCAACTTGCACCTGTAAAAATATATGTAGAAAAAATGTCAACATTATGCAGGATGTAACAAGTATAGTAAAGTCAATTCTTGTGCGTCCAGTCTAAAATCGTAAGAATTCCAAAAATAACTTCGTGTTTTGTATTGATAATAATAATAATATACTTGTTTCGCATACTTTGGAGTATATTCTGAAGAAGCCACAAAGTTTACGGAACAATTGCCATATTTTCGTGAAAATACAGTGAATATCAAATAAACAATTTTGTTTTATTTTATTTTAATACCTCCACATCCATTTGCTGATCAGTGTGTTCATGAAAATATATAGATGAAATCACGGGAATGGCAACATCCAGTTCTGAATCCTAAAAGAAAATGCCAAAAGTTTGCATGGATTCCTTTTTAAGGTAGCTAATTTACTCATGCTCGCTCTCTAAAGGAACAGAGTTCAGATCGTTAATACCATCATTGCTGCTATAACTTGTCGATGAAACTATTTCACATGAGTTAGTGTCATCATAATTTAGCAGCACAGAATCTTTGCCATAAAGTTCTCTTATTTCTGGATTCGGACTGGCGTTTATTCTTTCTTCTCCAGGTAGTGCAGGAGGGACAATTATAATGTCTGATAAAAAAATTTGTGGAATTTGAGGACACATGTGGTCAGCTAGATTTAGCGTCCCTGAAGATATTTTTGTATAGTCTGAAATTTTGCTATAACTTGTCGATGGGATTATTTCACACGAGTTAGTGTCATCATACTTCGGTAGGATGCACTCTTCGCCATATTTTTTTTCTATTTCCGCAGTTGAACAGACATTTAGTTTTTCATCGCCAGGTGTTGTAGGAGGGACAGTTACTATGTCTAATAAAATATTTATGGACTTTGAGGATATGTTGTCATCAGGTAGATTTCGTGTCTCCGGAGATATATTTATATCATCTGAAATTTGAAGTGTTAAATTCTCATATAGCGCCGTTTTGAAAAAAGCGCCGTTTATATATATGTTGATGAGAGATGGTAATCAATTTTAGGATGCGATAAAGTGTTTAACTTAGCTCGGACATTCGGGCTTTTTCCATTAATGTAAAGTTTTACCAAATAACTACATACTTACCTTGCGTTTTATTTTGTTGTACTAAAAAGAGAATCTTCTTCATTCTTTGAAACATAATAATAGCACAATATAATAAAAATATTAAACTTAAAAACACGTAAAACTCAAAAAAACAGCAAATTTTAACTTGACTAACTTCTCTTATGACCAGTATAACTTCAAAACACGAAGCCGTTGAGAAATTTCAGGGAATAACTTAATATTAAAAAACTACGGCAACGTTGCAATAGTTCAGGATGTTTCATTCTACTACATAAAGTTGTATATATTGGTTCAGGTTAGTATGAGTACAAATGGTTCAGCTTGGTACCATTCGTGTACTATTATAAAGTTGATATACATCTTTGCTTATGGAATATTGTAGTATACTTTACAGAATCGGTTCCCGCGCTCTAACTATACGCCTGAATATGTATTTTATTTTATTCTCCGCGTTCTATAACACTAACACTTAACTGAGAAAGTAGTAACCCCACTTCAAAATGAGATTAAGAATTTAAGCATCCAAAATAACATTCTCTCTCAAGAAGTGACGAAACTAAAAACAAGTCTGAATAAAATATATAAATCGCAGGAGGAAAAAACGATCGAGGTCGTCGGCCCCATGCCTACAAGAAATTTGGTTCAAAATCAAAGCAGAGGAAAAAGTACAAATAGAGATTTTGTAAAAACCGACACAACACCTACACCGCTGGAGTATTCCTCGGTAGTGAAAAAACAGGCGCTATTAAGAAAATAATAGTAGACAGTCAAATGCAAGGAAATAGTGAACAAGGAAATGATATACATAAACAAGCATCAAATAACAATGATTTTATGGAAGTCGTCCGAGAAAAACGCCGTGCAGCTTTGAACACTATACAGGGTGTTGCTTGTGGTGTTAATTTGAAGGGAGTTACCATGTACAGTCACATTCATGTGTATGGTTTAGATGTTCGCACTACATGTGACGATGTGACACTTTACCTGCGTAACCTAAATTTTGCTGATGTAAAATGTGAGAAAATGAATTCGAAACATCCTGATTTGTATGCTTCTTTTAAGGTATCAGTGCCCTCGGATAGATTTGAACACATTAAGAATCCCGACATATGGCCATCTGGTGCCAAACTTAACCATTTTTTAGCCCGACTATCTCAGAGCCGGCAAATAAAGTAAGACGAACTGCTGCGGTTGCTTGCAGCTCCTATATCAGAATGTGCAGTGTTTAGGGACTTGTCTTGATGCGCTACAATCAATTCTGGTAGAAAAGAAATATCATATTGTTTGTGTTGCCGAGCATTGGTTAACAGAACAACAACTGCGGATGGTGCATATTGATGGCTACAATCTTATGTCTTGTTGCTGTAGAAATCATCATAAGCATGGTGGAACTGCAATTTATGTATCTAGAAACTTAAGTGCCGAACCATTGGAGAACCTTCAACATATTTCGCAACTTCACGTATTTGAGTGCTCTGCATGTGAATTGCGTATTACTAACTGTAGACTTGCCATTGTGTGCGTTTATAGAGTTCCCAATACTGACGTTTTTGTGTTTCTAGAAAAATTAGACTATCTGTTGAGTAGATTGAACTCTAATTATTCTCTCTTCTGCGTTGCAGGAGACTTCAATATAGATACACTTGCAAAGACAGCGAACTCAAGCTATTTTATGACTTATTACACTCTGAAAATGTTGAAATTGTTGTAACGCAACCTACGCGTATTTCTAGAGATTCGAGTAGTTGTATAGATAATATTATTGTTTCGAGAAAGCTGTTGATCGAGTTATACAAACGAGTGTGGTGGCTACTGGCTATTCGGATCATCTAGCTTTATAATGAGATGTATATCAATCATATGGTAATGCATCTACATTTAAATATTCAAGACTTTTTACCGATGAAGCACTTACTACATTTTGTAATACTTTGCGTGATGTTCATTGGGAGGAGGTGTTTACCTTATCTGATGTAGACGCAAAGTTTAACACCTTTCTTTCAACCTTTGTTCGAATATTTAATGAGTGTTTCCCTATTCGTAAGGTTAAGATTCGTAGAAATAGTGGAATAATACACCTGAAATCTTACGATCTAAAAATAATGTTATTTTGTACCAAATGTTATCTATGTACAACCCGGATTATAAGCCCCTGTATATTTATTTTCAAAAGGTACATCGTGCAAATATACAAAATAGGCAAAGAGATTATTATGGTAACAAAATTCTACAGTCTCAAAATAAAACAAAAGAAATGTGGAACATTGTAAATTCGAAATTAAAATCTGAAAAAGGCGTAGTTTTGCCTGATCATCAAGATGCTGAGTTTCTAGCAAATAATTTCAATGTGCATTCATTCTACAAGAATCTTTACAAAAGGCAAACAACTTCTCTACTATCAATATAATTAACAATAAAACATCGATATTCCTCGCGCCTGTAACTGAGCTAGAAATTCTTTCGTGCGTCAAAAACATGAAAAATAAGCGGTCTGCGGGTATTGATGGGATCCCGACTTGTATAGTAAAATCATGTATTGAACAATATTTCTTACCTTTATGTCATTTAATAAACTCTTGTTTTACAATTGGAACTTTCCCACAGCAACTAAGGTGGCAGTAGTTAAACCTATATATAAGAAAGGTGATATTAATGAATTAAGTAACTACAGACCTATTTCTTTGCTAAGTAGTTTTGCTAAAATTTTTGAATATTTAATTTTTGATAGGCTTCTCTGTTTCTTTAAAAAACATAATTTACTTAACAATTTCCAGCACGGCTTCACAAAAGGAAAATCAGTTGAAACTGCTATTTTTCAGTATACCGATGAGGTTCTGTCAATACTCGAAGACCGCGAATTAGCATATGGTATATTTTTGGACTTAAGCAGAGCATTTGACAATGTGGATCACTCTATACTGCTTACCAAACTTGATATGTACGGCATTCGTGGGGTTGCGAGTGATCTCATGCATTCGTACCTTAACAACAGAATGCAATTGGTTGAACTTACAAAGAATGGCAAATCTTCACGATCACAAATTCTTCCTCTTAAAAAAGGATTACCACAGGGAAGTGTTCTTGGCCCTATATTATTTAATCTGTATGCAAATGATATAAGTAATGTTGTGCAACGATCTGAACATATCATTGTAAACTATGCAGATGATACCAATTTACTGGTTCGAGGAAGTGACTATTCTGAATTGAACAGAGAATGTAATAGTTATTTTTGTGCACTTGATAACTGGTTTCTTAACAACAACTTAGCTTTGAATCTAACCAAAACATCTTGCATGGTTTTTCGAACATCTGCAGCAATACCAAGGCCTTCTTGTATTGAACTGGGCGGTAGGAAAATTGCTATAACCAGTCCAACCAAATTCTTAGGTCTATATATTGACGAATTTTTGAAGTGGTCAGTGCACACGGATAACATCAGTAAACAACTTAATTCGATAACCTTTGGATTTAAAACTTTAAAAAAGATACTTAATACTCCGGATCTGTTCGCGGTTTATTATGGTGTATTTTACTCACGCATGAGTTATGGTATCATTTTCTGGGGTCAATCTCCAGAAGTATATAGAGTTTTTCTAGCTCAAAAGAAAGTCCTTAGAGTTATTTTCGGTTTATCAAGTAGAGACAGTCTAAAAACCGTTTTTAAACAGCATAATTTACTAACCCTTTTATGGAGTATATATTTACAATTGCATAATTTTTTTTGTTTCAAAATAAAATGAATAAAAATGATTCTAAATACAATCACGTACATAATACTCGTTTAAAGATGACTTTTATCAGTACCCAATACATAGGTTAACATTAACAGAAAGGAATGTGTATTATTCTAGTCTACGTTATATAACAAACTACCACTGTTCATCAAAACTAGCAACAATTTAAGAATAATGAAAAGCAGATTGTTTGAATATTTAGTTAATTTAGAACCGTATTCGTTAAACGAATATTGGGATAATTAAAATTATGTGGTTTTGTTGACTTTTCTTGTATACCTTTGTATACTTCGAAATAAATAATATATAAAAAAAAATAAATAAATAAATAAAATATAGATACAGGGTGCAGGATAGTATGAATTAACTATCGGTTCAAGATTGGTAGAAAGATGTATATATATATATACATATATATATATATATATATAATATATATATATATATATATATATATATATATATATATATACTTGTAAACAGTACGTTAATGAGCCCGATATATTGTCGGGTCGCTGATGATCCCGGCCTTAAACGATGAGATAGAAGAGTATACCTCAGCTCCCTCTTTAATTCTATTTGATATAAGCCAGCGCACCAAGAGAGGGGTAAAAAATTCCTATAAATTAAAAAGTTAGGTATGAACATGTCCTTATGGAACCCAGATATAACAACGGTATTATTTGGAACCCGACTGTATATTTGTTTATATCTTAGGTACGTTATGGAGCCCCGCAACGTTGCCAAACCTCCAATCTGTGTTTCTTTTTTTCTTTTAAGCTACGATCTATCTTATGCAGCGTCCGCAAGTGGAATGCGCAACTGACTTGCGCTGTAAATGTGATTTACTTGCAATGCGTTTATTATTGAATATTTATATGTATCATTGTTGTTATGTAATATAGAAAGGTGAAATAAGGAAAACCAGAAAGAAATACAGGAGAACCAGAAAGAAGCAAGGCCAATGCCTTGCTTCTATACGGAATGAACTAAGATAGTGAATTACTGTTACAGTTTGTTACCTTAAAAAGAGGAAAAACCGGGATTACTTTAAAAATTTCAATTAGAAATCATTTGAAGAAAGGACATGGGAAATGTATGGGTTGAAACAAAGCCAGATTTGATAGTTGTACTTTATGAAGTCGATTTCTCCCAAATTTCCCGCCGTACATTTTCACATAATGCCTTTGAATAATTTTGCGCCAGCTAATGTGATACAGTACCTATTAACAGACTACCTTGCTTTTTGGAAAATGTCTAATAGCTGTTATTTTTCTTGGCTGCTGTTTTTCCTTGAATTTATCATGTGTTAAACAATTTTGCACAGTGCAAAACGAATGATTAGTCCCTTCAGAACACGTTGTTTCCTATCGCTATTGTCGCACATTTAGTCTCCGTCACTGTTACTCCTCGATTCCGAATAGTCTTGTAATAGTTGTAACATTCTCTCATGTTTTTCTGGATTTTCCTGTTTTTGTTTTCATTGGCCTCCCATATTTTTTTTTCTGTTTGTCTATTTGTAAGAGATGATCCCACCAATCTATAATTAATGATTATAGAATATATTGCATTCATCGCTAACCACTTTGATATTCCATTCTTACACAAACAAGTCAATACGAGCAATTGACTAATGTTACATTTGTAGTCCATATTTTTTAGGGAAAAGACACAGAAAATAAATATTAAAAAACTGCATTCATTAAAAAGCTGAAATTTTGTTCACGCCTTTCTCCAGAGGAAGACGTTACATAACCTATACAAAAAGAGCAAGCGACATATTTCATTTTTATCACCTCAATATATGGTATATGTTTGATGTATGGTATGGTATTAAGTTATACGCCATAACAATTTAGCTTAATGTTAAATTTATATCTAGTCCTTCTACATCCGTATTTCGTTTTGTCTTTTCTTGTAATTCCAAAGAGTTGTTTCCAAGATTCTAGTTTACTCTTCATGGTTTTTATGGTATCCCTGTGGCTACTATAAGTTAGTATTGCCCTACAAATAGTATCAAACAGTATCATTTTAGTTGTCGCGGAAATTTTATTTGCTTATCAACGTTCTATTCCATCGCATGATAAGTTTTCACAGTATTCCCAACTATTTTTGAATTTTCCTTTTTCAGTGGTTAACGTTACGTTTATCTTTCGGGTATTAACTCTCATTTCATGTGGTACCTTATCATATGTATTAAAATTTTGACTTCCTGTCATAATCATGATATCATCTGAACAGGCACATTCAGACACCTTGACACAAATTGATAAAGGCAAAATATGCTCAGTAAGGTCTTTTGCATTTCCTAAGTTCAAATGTGTCGTCAAATATTCTAACCCTTTTTTGGACCGCTCGACTCTCGTCTAACCCTTGGCAATTGGCTCCCTTTCCATGTTAATTTAGATGCTGCAAATAACTTTCTGCTGTCACTCTATTATAGCTTGATATTTTCCCATTTTTGCTAAGTTCACCGCCTTCTTTACTTCCCCCTCTTTCATGTTGTTATCCTTACTTCCTGACAACCTCCCATACTCTGGTCTGTTTTTTTGCAGTGTAGTCATTTTTGTTGGCATTGTTTTCCGCTCTGCATTGTTTCATCTTGCGTTTGCGCATCATTCGTAATAATTTATCTTATCCTACTCTTCGTATACATATTCCGGCTTGTTTACGCTTCCAGTGCTTTTAGGCTATTTTCTACTATCCTTTCTTTACTTTCGTATCAAATTGCTTCCTTGATTTTTCTAACCATATTTTTCAATTTCGTTTTTTATTCCTTCTATATTTCCTTTCATATTTTGATATTATTCTTTCACTCAAGTTATTGCTTCCATCTTATTTTGTTTATTTTGTTTGTTTGTTAACTTCTTTAACTATAATGTTTGTTGCTTTATAGAATTTGTTTTTAGGAACCCACATGTTTCTCTGGCAGCTTTCAGAAGATTCTCTATACTTATATTTTCCTTTTCTAGCATTTCTACGTTGGTCTCCGGTACTTCTATGAATCTATATACTCTTTTCTCCTCCCCAATCTATATGTTCATCACTTTCACTCGCTCCTTTAGATTCCTCTTTATCTTTACGCTTTTTAATTTTTGCCATGAGCATGTAATGATCGGGAAATGTCTCTGGTCCTCTCTTAATCTTCACGTCACACACTTGCCTTTTTTTTTTATTAAACTGTGACTTGTTCTGTAATTGATGTTTGTCGAGTAATCGTTTAGATTTCTTTATGATGGAAATAGGTGTTTATCTCTAGGTTGTTCAGAAGGTAATATTCCATTAATTTTATACAGTTACTATTTATCTTTTCTCCTTCTGTTGACCAACCATTCATCTGCCTTTTCATTTCTCACCCTACAATTCAAATCACCAGAAACATGAATATTAATTCTTTCAAATATCAAACTCCATCCACTTTCACATTACATACCCATTTGGTACCGTCAATAATAATTTTGTTCTAACACATCGTCACTCGTTTAAAAAACATTATTCATTCCTTCCACATGTAATTCTTTAGTTATCATGTTGTTTTATTTATTTTCTACCGTTCCCACTTATATTCGATATAGAGGGATGACATGTATAAAAACTAAGAGCTTATGGAAAAAAAATATGTTGGTGTGTAGGTTATCTAAATTGAAATAACACAAGAATTATGCAAATCTTATAGACCTTGCAGAAAAAGGTATAACTTTGGTATAACACACAACTATTCAAATATAAATCACTGAGGAAGTTAAATTGTTGACATTTGTACGGTCAAAGAAACTGACAAAATAAACAGTTTACAGTATCTGATTCCACTTACCAGGGTAATAGAAATCAACTATTTCGGCCTAACAAGTATTTTAATTTATGATTACAGCGTCTATATGAAACAATCATTTGCTGAATTACCAGAAAACTGTGTTATATTTTATTAGGAGGTAAGCTAACGATTAGTTATATTAATACAGATAGTAAAATATCGAGAACATTAACATTCAGGTTAATGATACTTGTAGAGTAAAAAGTCCACCGCGATATATAAATCCGCTACCAACATACAGTTATATATCAATGGTATGTTATGGAACCCAACGCAGTTGTTGCCAAATTCGGGCTCAACGACGTCATGTTGATCTATTTGTATATACCGTATATAAAATTTGATCAGGGCGCCCCCTACATGGCCCTTCCCGGAACTATTTGTCTATTTAAACTATAGGGATAGTACGCTATGGAGCCCCCCGCGAAATTTGAAGTTTTAGGGTCTACTGACTATTCCAGCCATTTAAAGCTGAGATACGCCTCGATACGTTGTTGAGCCCGACCCCGGGCTCAACAACGTAATTTTGGGCTCCACAGCGACCGAATTATACATTCAACGGGCTCATCAATGACTGTTTATATGTCTATATATATATATATAAATCTTACCGCCTTTTCTGCACAGATACATTTCAAAATTACATATCTTTTTGCGTCCAGTTACTTTCTGCGTCTGTATATGGACGCAAAAAGGTTTTCAATGCTTTTCTCAGCAACGAAAGGTTTCCGGACATCTATTTTCATATTTCTGAACTTATCAACTTCAGTAGCAGGGGACGTACATATAGAGTTCGCTATGTGCAGGCTGGATAAGAAGTAAAATTGACTGCCCCGGACGCAGAAATAATAGTAAAAAGATATACAAAGATAGTTCTACTGGTTTGACACCACGTGGCGTAATGATCGGTCGGTGTATATTTTCTATTTGTATATTTTCCACCTTTGCCCCATTTTAAAAACCCTTTCTACGTCCGTAGATCGGCAACTTTAATTTTAACGATATTTCCTATTGTGGTAGAACCCCCGGCCTTTTGTAGTATAAAAATAAAAAAGGTTTTTCATGTAGAGTTTTGGGGCTGAATTTAATCTTCGTTTTTTTTCATTGGTGAAATTAAATTTTAAAAATGAAAGGGTATAAAGAATTTTACATAAAAAAAATTTTAAATTTAACTAAAAATAAATGGTTAATGTTTTTGTTATTTATTGTTGAATAAAATTTAAACGAATTTTAATTTAAAAATTACAAGAATTTTAAGGGGTGAATTATAGATGTGGTTTATTTAATTAAAGATAGTGTTTAACCCTCTTTTCCCTTGTAGATGCTATCACTTGCATTAATGTTCTACTGGAGATGGTAAAACTGTAAAATGTGTAAAAGCACGTAAAGTATTAATTTAAACTTAGTCCTAAAAAACTTTCCAAAAAAGAATTAAAAAATATTGGACGTAAAATCTATAAAGGTTCACAATTAACAAGCGGGACATTATAGTTTTTAGGGTTTATTTTAGCACGGAAAACAGTTTTTTTTATGTTTAGTAAAGGTTTAGAGGATCCATCGATTTGGAAATAATTTAAATTTTGCTTGTGAAAACAATGAACAGTAAAGGAAAGCAGCAGTTTTTTTGCAAAAATATGCAGTTTGGGGGGGCCTTTTTATGGTGTGCTGCGAATAAAAACTTTTTTAAATACAAATATGCGTTTTTTTAAAACTTTGAAATCCAAAAAATTCAAAATCGAATTGAAAATTTTAAATTCAAATTTCGAATCCAAACCCGAAAGTAAAATCGTAGATGCAATACCATTTTTTATCTCCGAACATACGCCTCCATATGAAGTGGAGATAAAAGGGTTTCTCGTAACTTTTAAGAAAAATTTTTGTCTGCCAAATTTCTAAAATTCTGGAAATTTTCGAATTCGAAAATTCTAATTTTTATATTACCCCTAATTTTGATTTCCCCATTTTATCAGGTTCTAACTCTGGCCCTAGGGGGAAACAATAAAAGTGAATAAATTTTAATAAATTTTTTTTACCAAATATTTCAAAAAACGAGTCATTTGGCGGTAGGTAGCATTAAAGCAGACCTAACGGGGACAAAAGTGAGGGCCCAGAAAAAGGACTTTATTGTGGTATAACGAGAAGGGACGGCTACGCCCATCAGAAAAAAAAAATGTGATTCTATGGGACGAGCGGTGCATGATATTTTAACAAGGCCCTTTGAGGACAACAACACCAGTCATTGAAAAACTTCTAAAAAAGTGATAGCATGGTTCGCAAATCGATAAGTGCAGTAGAATCTGCATAATTTCGCTGGCTTTGAAAAAATTAAACGGAAATTGGCCCTTATTTGGAAAAAACACAACAATATTGGTTTTTTTTCTTTGCTCGCTAGAACGAACGGGAAAGCTGTTTAAATAAACAATAATTACGGGGTTTTTCCGGGGGGAGCCCATAAAAAAAAGGGTTTTCCCGAAAAAAAAAAAACATATCATTAGGTAGTCAGAGTATGTGAGGAGAGATGTGGTTAACAAAAAACACCATGTAAATGTTTCGCTTTTTACGAAAAAAAACAATCCCAAAGAAAAAACCCAATCGAAGATAAATTGTGAGAGTACCTAAGAACATATGGAAACACGGAAAAATTTGGAAATCAAGTCAAAATCGTAAAAATCTATACAACTATTTTGTTAATATTAGCAAAAGAAGAATTCTTTCTTAAATGTTGTGGGTATTTTGGAAAATATCATTTCGAAATATTTTCAACTTTGAAAACCAATTTTTTACGTTTTTAAAAAAGTTTTTTACAATTTTCGAATTTTAGGATTTTCGATTGGCGAAAGGGAGCGGCGGCGATAAAAAAGAATTTTTCTGCAAATTTGACAGATCCAAACTTCAATTTAAACATCAAAAATCCCCCTTTTTCAAAAAAAAACGGCTGAATTTAAAAAATGGGCTTCGGTTATTTACAATATGCCCCCGCAATAATATTTTTAATATTTTGGGTTTTTATAAATCGGGGATGAAAACACAAAAGGAATTTGGGGGAATAAGTAGAGATTTTTCTGAACCACATTCCCGTTTGGAAAATTTAGACGAGACAAAGTTCAAAAAGAGAAACTTTTTTTAAGTTTTAAAAAGGGGGGTTTTTTTTTTTTTTTTTTTTTTTGGAAGCCCCCTTTGCAATTTTTTTTAAATTTTTCGGTTTGTGATAATAATTCTTTTAAAAATTAAAAAAAAATTACCGGTAATTTTATATAATTAAATAAACTCTATTTGAAATTATACAAAAAACTAGCTGAAAAAACCCAAAACCCCAGGGTTTGGGCGAGAACATGTTTAAATACACAAAGGGGTGCCAGCTACGTTTCACACGCCAGCAATTTTTAGATCTATAATCATGGAACCAGCAACACTTTGGGTTGTAAAAAAGTTTATTGCGTAAAGAAAAAAAGCCTACCTTTGATTCGATTACCTTTTTTTTTGGAAACGGGATGATTTTGAAATAATTCGGAAACGATGAATTTTTAATATAAGAACTAAAAGTGTTTTGTCTTTTTTTGGTTTTGAATATGAAAAATTTTCAAAAATGGTGTTGCTATTTCAAAAAGATACTCTTTTCTAGTTACTACGTCCTGTTGAAATAGATTTTTCCCAAACCCTTTCAAACATTTTTGATTCTGTTTTTTTATGATGTTTGCTGCAAAATTAAAGTAATTCCAAAAAATTCGAAAATTTATTGCAAGCCGTTTTTAAAGTCGAAGGACGAATTTAAGTTTAAAAATTTTCAACTGTCAAAAAATTTAAAAAAAATTTCGTCTCAAAATTGGTATATGCTATGCCCCTATATACTATATAATTTAATTGCATTTTTAAAAGGGGTTTTCAAAGAATCCATAATACACAGGATCTTCCATTGGAAATAAGAAAGTTAATATCCGTTTCCATTTGAATCAAGAATGCAACGAAACCGAAAATATTTTTTAAAAATAGAACCTTGTTCATAATACCATCCACCAAAATTACAAAAAGATATTTTAATTACTTCCGGAAATACGTCTAATAAGCCATCGTCGTGAATGACCTGTATAAATACGAAGTGTTAAGATTAAATTTCCCGATCCTAATTTTTTGTAGATATATTACAGTAGGCATGAGTCATCAGAAGAAGTCATTTGGCAACAATGCTGGACGCAAAATTGTTAGTAAAATGTACGAGTGTATATTCTCGGACGCAGAAAGAGCGGCATCGTGTAAAATATTTCATGAATATACTCCGGACATAGAAAAGATTATAGATGTGGTGACGCAGAAAGGCTGTAAATGTACTGATCTAAATAACTAAGAAACTACTGATGTATATTGAACGCGGTTTTTATAGGATGTACAGGAAAGGAAACCCCATATTTAAATTTATTAATATATATGCCTGGACGCAGAAAGTATGCAATGTGCAAAGACGCAGAAAAGGCGATGAGATGTATATATTAAAATATCTTTCTCAGGGGTTTTACTTTAAATTTTGTTAAATTTTCAAATTTAACTCTATTAAATGATTTTTGTTAAGTTCGGGGGTATCTGTAGATACCCTTGCGGCAATTTTGAATGAATTTGTAACTTAGTGAAATCAAATTAACGAATTTTTAAGATTTTAAAATTAACTAACCTTTAAACTTTCGAACGACGCCAATATATATAAACACTCTGTTTATGTACACACCACAGGAACTGCCTGTTCTGGATATTTAACCCTATTTACTTTTCTAATAATGACTTTGAATACACCACGAACACTTATCTTTGGATTGGATTCACGACTTTGATTCAAACAAGGCCGAATAAAGATTGATGAAAATTGAGGGCGTCGTTTCTCTTTCATTTATTTTAAATCGCGAAAGACCGGCGATTATTTTCTTTCACAGCCAATTTTGATAATTTTCTCAAATGGAAACTAACTTTTCGATGATCAAATGATATTAGTATGCGAGAATGAATGCAGTGACTTAACCGGGAGGTTGTTTGTTGATGATTTTGTGGTACGAATTGTCACCAACAAGCTTTAAAAGAGAAAATCCTCTGATAATTTATAGAAACCTTTCAGATAAAGATTTAATTGATGAAATATTATCTGTTGTGCTATGCCATTTACGCTGTTGCTTATTCCAGACGATTTTTACATTAATTTGGAAGAAATAATTGAATAGAGAACTTAATAAACGAGTAGATTTGTCCATGATACCCCACACTCGTCGTTATCTGGACTTATAATTAAATTCTACCTTCCTCGCCCCAAGGACGGTTGGCTGAGGGGGGATGGTACCGAAGAAATTTCCCATTATCCCCGCAAGAGGGATATTTGGTTGCCAACGAGTGGCCAGCCTGACGTTTACTTCAGTACCGAAGTGACAACCGAGAGAAGTTGTTGTCGTAGTAAATACAACGTTGAACGTAACATAAAAACTATCCCCCGCCAGAAGGAAACATTAAGAGGATTACATACTAATAATATTTTCTATAACGTGTGAGTAATATTTAACCTATGTACAGTTTACGTTTTTAATAGATACTTTTCCGTTTCAGTTTTAGGTTAGATTCATTTGATATATCTAATACCTATTGGAAACGTTCTTAAATTCAGCGTAAACAGAAACATTCCTAAATGGAAAGAAACGAACTTAACCTTTATACACGAGATTGTTTTACGTACACTTATAAGGATAAAGATCTTTTATATCGTAAACCACTCGTATGGACGTTTTCTCTGTATCTGACACTTAAAAGGTATTTGCACCCAATTTATCAGATATAATGAACGGACCTCATAGAATGGGCAGAGTTTCCTCATTCGATTTTGTTTTCTGTCCGCAGTACGCAAGGCTTTAACAAAAACACAGTCCCCAACATCGAATAAGGCTTGTTTACCTATTTTCTTAGCTTGTTTCTTAAGATAATTGTTTTAGATTTTTAACAACCGCTCTTGTGTAGAGAGAATTACGGAAGACATATCTAATCGATCAGGAGTATTATTCCACGGTCTAGTTGGATTTGTACCGATGTAAAATGAAATAGGAGAGACTTTTGTCTGGGAACTTGGAATCTCATTAATTACTCTCTCGATTTTGGGAATATAATGTAACCAATCAGCATGGTTGTCTTGAACGTAGATTCGAAGATATTGTAATATCGTTCTGATACTCCGTTCACTTGGGTTTGCTTGTGGATGTCGCACAGGTGTATAGACGATACGAATGTCTTTGCGATTGAAGAATTTAACCAAACTTTTGTTGTGATTGTACGTGGCATTGTCTATGATGATGGATTTTGGAATACCAATTTCCTCGAAATAGGTATTCAGACATTTGATGATGGTGCTCCTGTTACATTTTTTTGTGGGATATAATTTTACAAGTTGTGTGAAGTGATCTAAGACCACCAAGACATTCTTGTAACCATCTACAACCATCTACACATGACATTTACTTCAGTACCGAAGTGACAACCGAGAGAAGTTGTTGTTGTCGTAAATACAACGTTGAACGTAACATGTTATGTTCAACGTCGTGTTTGCGACGACAACAAGTTCTCTCGGCTGTCATTTCGGTACTGAAGTAAATGTCAGGCTGGCCACTCGTTGGCAACCAAATACCCCTCTTGCGGGGATAATTGGTAATTTTTGCGTTACCATTCCCCCCTAAGCCAACCGTCCTTGAGGCGAGGACGGTAGAAATTAATTATAAGTCCAGATAACGACGAGTGTGGGGTATCATGGACAATTCTACTCATTTATCAATTTTCCTATTCAATTACTTCTTCTAAATTAATGTAAAATCGTTTGGAATAAGCAACAACGTAAATTTCAAAGCACAACGGATAATATTTCGTCAATTAAATCCTTATCTGAAAGGTTTCCATAAATTCGTAGTGGATTTTCTCTTTTAAAGCTTGTTGGTGACAATTCGTATCACAGAATCATCAACAAACAACCTCCTGGTTAAGTCACTGCATTCGTTCTCGAGTACTAATATCATTTTGATTGAAAGTCATCGAAAAGGTAGTTTCTATTTAGGCAAATTATCAAAATTGGCTGTGAAAGAAAACAATCGCCGGTCTTTCGCGATTTAAAATAAATGAAAGAGAAACGACGCGCTCAATTTTCATCAATCCTTATTCGGCCTTGGTTGAATCAAAGTTTGTCGTGATCCAATCCAAAGATAAGTGTTCGTGGTGTATTCAAAGTCATTATTAGAAAAGCAAATTGGGTTAAATATCCAGAACGGGCAGTTCCTGTGGTGTGTATTTAAACAGAGTGTTTATTTACCTGGGCGTCGTTCGAAAGTTTAAGGTTAGTTAATTTTAAAATCGTAAAAATTCGTTAATTTGATTTCACTAAGTTACAAATTCATTCACAATTGCCAAGGGTATCTAGGGATACCCCCGAACCTACGAAAATCATTTAATAGAGTTAAATTTGAAAATTTAACAAAATTTAGAGTAAAAACCCTGAGAAAGATATTTCAATATGTATATATATATATATATATATATATATATTTTATATATATATATATTATATATATATAGACAACATACAAACCGCATATGACAGTTGCAAAAATATTGTGCTCTGCAATAATGTTCAGTACTAGCGTCATCTGGTGGTGAGAAACACAATTGTAAGGAATAAGTAGCACTGGTTAGACAGATACCTTCTTGTTTTCAGGAAATTTTATCAATGATAATAATGGCAATTCGTGCACAAATTACAAATTTGCTAAGATTAATTAAAATTAATTGTCCGTGAGCAAAAAGTGTTACACACCTTATGCGGCAGCGTATCCACCACACGTGCAGATATATAATGAACAGCAACATCAATTACAAAGTAATCCTATAATTTCTCAAACTGTGCCCTCCGTATATCAGCAACAACCTCAATACTTTAGTCAAATTCCGCTAACGCAAACAAAAACCGATGACTGGCAAATCGTACATAACACAAAAAAAAAGAAACAGAGCCAGTCCGGACAACAGAACGGTGAAGCAAATCAGAATCAGTGACTATAAGGTGAACCCAGGAAATGAAACATCATACCGATTCGAAGAACTGGAACAAGAAACTGAACCTGAAGGACATAACGAAAATAACCCCTAAGACAAAAAAGTCCTAAACCACCTCCAACCTTTGTATAAGGAGTTAAAAAATATTTCCCCTTTAACAAACTTATTGGGTAATATAGCCAAAAACAATTATGGAATCAAAGTTTTAAACTTTGATCAAGTTGAAATACAACAAATATTATAGTGTTGTTATCAAAGCCTTAGAAGATAAGAAAACAGAATTTCACACTTTTAAATTAAAAGAGAAAAGATGTTTCAGGAAAATATTACGAAACACGCATTATACAATATCTGTTAGAATACCAGGTAAAATTTGAGCCGCCAAGACAAAGAAGGGAAATACCAAAATGTGCTAGATGTCAGCGTTATGATTACACAAAAAGATACTGCCATCTTAGTAAAGTGCACTGGCGACCGTCTTAAATGCATACGAGAGTAATCATCCAGCCAACTATAAAGGTGCGTCGTTTATAAAGAATTACTTAAAAAGAAATATCCGCCCTTAAGACCAAAGCAAAATGCTGACAATGTAATTTCAAGACCTTTTCAAATGACAACCAAATATCACATATGCACAAATAGCAAGCGATAGATGGCCCTAATAACACCAATATAATTTAGGGCCATAATGTCATACCTTCAACAGCATCCGCCGAAATGTCTGAACTGAGAAATATGATAAAAGGGCTGACGGAGCAAATTGGTACATTGTTAAATCTGTTAACTACAGTGATTACAAAACTTACAGCAGGATTGTGGAATGTTAATGAACTAACACAGCATGCGGATGAACTAAAATCTTTTATTATCAATCATGACCTTGACATAATGCTTACATCTGAAGCGCATTTTACAAACGGATGCTACTTCAAAATATCTAATTACACACAGCTATAATAATTAAAAATACTATCAAACACCATGAATTACATAAATACAGCAAACAACACGTAGAAGCAACTAGTATTGCCATTGAAAAGTGATGTCGAATATTGACCATAACGGCTGTGTACTGCCCTCCAAAACACGCAATTAAAAAAGAAGAATCAAGACTGGTGGCACCTATAGGAAGTCAACTTTATGCAGCTATGCGAGCCAATAACTTCACACATCTATCAACAGGCGAACGAACCTATTGTCCAACTGATAGAAACAAAATACCGGACCTAGTCGACTTCTGTGTAGTTAAAGCTATACCCGCAAACCTCTTAAAAGCGCCATCCAGTTTTGATTTATCATCGGACCATTCTCCGGTGTTAATCACTTTAAGTACTGAAGTGATCAAAAATTGTACCTCTGGTACTAGCGAATAAATACACCAACTGGGATGAACTTAGAGAATTGTTGGACAATAGACTAAATTGGAATATATCACTTAAGACGAGAACCGAAACTGACGAAGCAGTTGAACATATTACAACGACCATCCAAGAATGCGCATGGGAAGCCACTCCAAATATAAAGAGGAAAAACAATTTTGAAGAATTACCTTCCCTCATCAGAGAAAAAACTGCGAACAAGCGCATATTAAGAAAACGATGGCAAATAACAAGAGCTCTTGATGACAAAGCTAAATTTAATCGTGCAGCACATGAAATCAAAAAAATTCTGAGTAAAATAAAAATGATGGTATTCAAAGGTATTTAAACAACTTAGCACCTACAGAAGCTACCCATTACTCCCTTTGGAGCCACAAAAAAGTTAAGGACCCCACAAATCCGTATCCCTCCATTTAAAACTAAAGAAGGGCAGTGGACTAAAAGCAACAAACAAACAGCAGATTTATCGAAAATAATAATAAAATCTACGCATTCTTAACCTCGCCAAACCAGCTTGAACTACCACTTCAAAAATTTACAGTTACGCAAGATACTAAATTTATTAGAACAAGCTTAATCATAAAAAAGTCGCTTGGGTACGACCTCTTCACTGCAAAGATACTCATAGAATTACCTCATAGACACTCATAGAATTACCTCATAAAGCAGTTAAAATATTAACAGCAGTATTCAATATTGCTATACAAATAGGTTATTTTCCTTCTCAATGGAAAGTAGCAGAAGTTTTTCTAATTTCAAAACCTAGCAAAGCATTGGAACAAGTTTTGTCATACAGACCTATTAGCTTGTTACCCGTAATATCAAAACTATTTCAAAAATTAATAATCAGTAGATTACACCCAATTGTGGAAGAGACAGGAACATGCAACCATCGAATAAATACATCGGGTTGTCCAAAAAGTCAACAAAGAGTTAGAAGCAAAAAATATTGTGCAGCGGCGTTCCTGGACATTCGCAAACCAATGTGGTCGTACGGAATCCAATCGTGGGTTACGGCACCTAATTCAAACATTGAAATATTGGAGAGATTCCAGGCCAAAGTATTAAGAATGATTGTGGATGTCCCATGGTCCCAAATTACATCATTGCACGCGGTCTGGAGATGAAATACGTTAAATTGGAAATCAAAAGTTTCAGTATGAATTACACCAAAAGACTGAACACACATCCAAACCGATTGGTCAACCTTACGACTAAACCAACAGCGAAGACTTAAACATACGACTCCCTGTGATCTGATTACTAGATTTTAGGTGTTTTTGTTATCCCTGATGTTAAATTTAATTAAGTGTTAATTACAATTTCACAGGAAAATTCCACTGGGAAATTTCCTCCATATCTTACTATTATCAAATTATTTACTTATTGTAATACTATGTTACAGATTGCAAATTGATGGAGAATAAAAAAAATGTCCAACACCTAAACGGTGAGCAAAATTGCATTTATCATTAAAACCTTTAGAGATTTTTAGTACTCTTCTTCGCTTGACGGTAACCGAAACATAGGAAAATTTCAAATTCTACACCAAACAAATCTTGGCAATTAAACCCTTCAAATCGGTACATTATATCTTGCTTCTTAGGATATACAGAAAGATTTGACTCATCTCATGCCGAGGATTCAATTCTCAACCGACCTAACCCAACGGAAGAAGAAGCCCCGTCTGAATTCCAGTCACCTACAAAAGAACCTTCAAAGAAAGCAAAGATAAAGCGCGATCAGGATACTGAAGATGCATGCGATTTGCTGAAAACAGTAAGAATTAAAATAGCAGAGAAGGATCATTTCTCATATGTAAGCAGTAGACTACGAAACTTCAATAACAACCGATTACAACTGACAGTATCCTGCGTGAACTAGAGATCGGATCGTACCACATACATAGTGAAACGGAGACATTAGCAGGATTTGCACTTCATTCTCAAAATAAATCTCCAAATAGAACACCTTTTTCATGTTCAGGCATTTGTGCCTTACTCTCAACACGGACCTTTGATTGTAACTCCAAACCACAATCTGACATACATACATCCACCTCATCTTCTTTATACTCTCCTTCAAGTACTCCTTTTTCTGATTACATTTTATTTTCTTCAAACAGCGAAATAGTCACTTCACAACCAAACACACATATAGTTGTTCTTCCATATAGCGAACCATTACCCTCAGAGGCAGATATTTCTGATACACCTCGCCTAACCGATATATTCCAGTTTTTAGTTGTATATAACAAAATGTAAAAAGTTTAAAGCTAAAAGGTTATTGATAAATCGTAAATATTGATTTCTCTTGCCTTTACATATTTGCGCAAGACACATGTCAGCGCTTTGCAAACGTCTGCAACTATAGATGGTATTGACTGTGATATGAGTCCTCTGTTGCAAGAGGTCTTAGGGTTACTGCTAGTTTAGTACTATTCGGTATAGACTCTCTATGGATTTTTAAAAATATTCGGACCGATTTTTGTATCAGAATTTCAAAATGGCTGTTTGACATTCTAATAAAATTATTAAGTAAAGGAATACTGTCACTTCTAATTTCATGTAGAATGTTAGGACTATCTTTGTGAGCTTTTAAATAATTTCGCATCCGGCACCTACGTCTTTTTGTCAGCTTATGCAAAATTATTACAGAACTAGCAACCGCAGCAACAAGAAGCCGGTTAATCTATGCCATAGCCTAGCTCTGCTGTACCAACATGGTCTAACTATGCAGACAGTTCGAAGTACGCCTCTTCAATAAGTTCAACGTGCAGCATGCATTACTGTATAGAATGAGCCCTAAGGCATTTAAGATATCGACGTTTTGCAGAAATCTCAAATTATCTGAATTATATAAAAACCAGAATAGAGTATTGTATAGGACTGAGATGAAGTTTTGACAACCAATTGGATTTTGTTTAAGATCGGAAGCTTGCTTTGTTGACCCTTTTGAACCTTCAGAGCTTTAATAATCCATAAACATTACAATACACACACTTTGAAAGGCTAACTTTCGTTTTGTTCGCGTGATGTATCTGTTCCGAATATTGTGCTAATCGCGTTTTCGTTGATCGGCTCCCCTTATGCTATAACTATAGAAGCACATACTACTACGACTTTACGACTCCGGCTGCGGTTGCGGAGCGAACAGGCCGACGTTTCTCGACATAGCATACATGTATCCGCGTCCGTGACGATACACCTACCTATACACTTAGGTGTATCTCTCTACCTTACCTTTCGTCCAACATCGACCTGTGTGCATGTGTATGTGTATGTTGGTCGCTTTACTTCGGCGTGTGCATGTGTAAATGTTGGTGCGCGCTTGTGTGTACTTGTGACAAGCTTGTGTGTGTGTGTGTGTGTTGCTTTCGTTCAGGACAGGTTACCGTGGCGCGGCAGGAGGCAGGTTGGAATGCGGGGAGGGCATTCGCAGTCGCCGTTTGCTCTCAGTCCATCTTAAGAACTCGTGTACGGCCGGCCGAGGCTGTTCTTCGCGCTCTCGATTTTGGCAGATCTTCTTTTAGGGATTACATTGATGTATACACAAATATCAAGTGAATGTGTTTGGATCAATAGCTATTTAAATAGTGTGTTCACTGTAGTAAAATAAAATGTGTTTGGTGCTCTTCGGTTGATTTAAGAAGCTACACCGAATCTATCGCGTTTCAACCGAATGGAAACAGCACGAAATTGCTATGTTTCTAGTACCTATTAGGGCGAGAAACACGGTACATGCAACATAATAAATCTTTCTTCATTTGTGGAGTCCAAGGAGTTTTTTTTCTTACTTTTGAGGGAAATATTTGACCAGAAAACAAAAGTCGATTGTGAATTCCAAAGATTTTAGTGCTTTTGTGTGCTTAGCTCGACGACATTTTGGAAGTGCTTGTATTTAGTGTTTTTTTGTGAAATTTAGAAGAAAAACAAGAATTCCCCAAAAATTAATGGATTATACAACCACAAAAATTACATACTAATCTTTGATCAGGTACTATTATGTTTTGAACAATTTCTTTCTTACTTTTCATCTTCTTCCTCTTCGAATTTCTTATAGTTGTTATATATACAGTTATTATACCAAATTTCTTTTTTGCTTCCTCTCTTCCTAATCTTCTTTCAATTCCTTCCTCGTTCCTCCCTCTAAATACTTATTCAATATCGCTACACCAATAATTCCACGCCCCGGCCGCTGAGAAACTATGACAGATATTTAAATGAAACCCATCACATAGTTAGAATGTTTGCGATCAGCCCATGTGTTTTCCACGACCGTCGGAGCGCGCACATGTATACGGAGGCTTTTGTGCCTGAATTTGGAAGCTGCGACTCTTAAAATTCCTGTTTCTTTTGCCTTGCGGCGCGCGTGTTGTCCGCTAAGACGATTCTGGATGTGATGATGATGAGGTCTCTTTGGCTGTGCTACAGAGAGAGAAGACAATCACCGCTCGCAATATCTGCGAAGACGATGATGTGGTTCTTCTTCCAGTATTTCGAACGCTTCTGGTGGACGGCCTGCTGGAGTTCGACTTCTCTCCGATGCGTTTTGCTCAATTTTTCTCATGTTCCGTTAACGTAAAGTATGGAAATATTCATTTTTTTGCATCCATAAAATTACACGAATATGTCTTATTAAAAGACATTCTACACTTCCCAGAGGTTGCATCAAATTTGTTCATCTATAATAGTACTATTTAAATTCTCTAACAATCTTTATAGTTAATTCAAGTTTCCAACAGTGCTCGTCAAACATCTTCCTTTATAAGTAGGAAAAACAGCTAGTTCTCTTAATTTGGACTATATTTTCTGTAGAAACACTTTCAGTTTGTTTAATTTTTTATTATCACACTATTTTTAAAGAATTTGAATATCTGTGTGATGTAGTACTTTGGACGTCAAATATTTATTGAGTTACTCCTTTTGTGTTATGCATATGCTAAATTTTCTTCACAATATATTAGCATCTTTTAATACACTACTCAAATATTATGTGAGTTTATTTTTGTAAAGGAACTTAATAATTTTATCTCGTCAATTATCTATGTCGTTTCCTTATGTATAACGTTTTGAAATCTTTCTTGTAATTCTTAATTCCCATCCAAGGAATAATTTATCTCATGTACTTTCCAGAGATCTTTTCCAAACTCTTGAACATTACTTTGGTAGTTGTAAATTGGCTTAGACTTAGATCTATTTTCTATTCCAACAATGAACAGTTTCTAGGCACATCGGACGTTAAATCAGTTCACTTAGTTCATATACCTCAATTTCGCATGCGATCTTGGATAATTATCTTATAGCTGCTTAAGCAAAAGAAAACGATGATATTCGGGAGACCCTACATTCCAAAACCCGGTCTCGATGGTTTCAAGCTTCTAAATATTACTATTAGTTTCTTTTGTACAAAGTATTCCAATTTGTAAGAAATTTCAAATTCTGCACCAAAAAAGTCTTGGCAATTAAACCCTTCAAATCGGTACATTATATCTTGCTTCTTAGGATATACAGAAAGATTTTGACTCATCCCATGCTAAGGATTGAATTCTCAACCGACCTAACCCAACAGAAGAAGAAGCCTCGTCTGAATTTCAGTCGCCTTCTAAATATTACTATTAGTTTCTTCTACGCAAAGTATTCCAATTTGTAGGCATTTGCCGTCTAAAAGATTGTTTGAAAAGGTACTGATGTTAAGAGGAGAATTTTTAAAAACTTTGCAGACATGTCCTCTATTTCTGATATAATTCAAATCTGTGCATTGTAAGTGTTATCTTCTCTTAATTTGTAATTAATCTAAACATTGTTTGTGGAAACATCCTCAATTTCTTTTATTTTTCAATCTTTTTTTTTATGTTTCATGTTAATGTTGTCTTGTATACAACATTGACATCAAATCACCATCAACATCAAATCAAAACTAACCATCGTACAATTATTTCTGCAAACAAAATGTATGTTTCAGGAAAGATGCTATTAAATTGTTTGAAACTATAATTTCCTCTGTAAAAGATTTTGAAATTTATAAGCATCTGTTTTATTAAAGATTTTTTGATAATTGTAAACTTCTAGAGTTTCTCCAGTCCAATCTAGTTTCTTTTTTCTGTAACAAATTTGCAAATTCAATCAGGTAGTAACTACACTTAAAAATAGTTCTAAGCGTTGTATGTACTTGTTTTCAAAGTTCACTATTCCTTAATACGATCTAGTTTCCTGTGTGATGTTTTCTTTCAATTTTTGGGACGCTAGAAATTTACGTTTGCTGTTTACTATATTTTCTAAAAAAAGCAAGTTGGCATTTCTGTTAAAAATCCAAAACTCCGTGTACTAAAATGTGCTAATTGTGGCTTCATTTGAATCAAAAGTGGGTAAGTACTGGGATTAATCTTTTCTTACGCACAAAACATTCTATCTTTTTTTTTTGAAGTCCTGTTGAGTTTTTGGAATATTTGTTGCATTCTCATACTTCAAAAGCATTTAAACTTTCCGAAGATTTCTTTTTTAATTAATATTTCTTTTTTCCTGTGAGATCCATAATCATATTCCTGGTAAATCATTACATTTCATTAGAATTTCGACTACTAAAGTAAATTCTTTTCGCTATTCCAAATCTACCAAACATTGTCTTCAAGTTTTAATTTACAATTTGTTACTTCCCTCCTCGAGAAAGGAGCACTATTATTAAATAATTAACTATATTTTGAAATTTATCGACTAAATTTCCTGGTAGATTTTAAGACTTGCAATGTTTGAAAATCGCTTTGCATTATATATGAGGAGCGTTCATGCAAAACCAGACATGTCTACTTTTGATCAAAATTTAGTTTGATGCGGTTTCGTGGTGTTCTTGATCGTTTCTATCGCCTACAGTGCACAGAATTGTTCAAAGTCAGTTCTATCCCACAGTAATCTGAGCCTGAATATCGACAGTTCAGTCAAAATCAGACATGTCCACCTTTGAAAACTAAATTTAGTGTATTGGTCAAAACAGGACATAGACCGAAAACCAGGGTGGTCGTAGCTCTACGAAAATCGGATCAGCTTTGTTGGCTCCTATTAGATGTCTAAATCTAGAAAATGTAGTCAGCACGTTTATCTTGTGATGGCTGTGGAAGACAAAATAAGAATGTCCACTTTGTTCACATTTTGGCATTTTGGCTTAGAACCGAAGGCCTAGATTCTGTCAATAATCTGGTTTTGCATTTCCCTGTAAGACGCCATTCCTACTGGCCAGCCGATCGCGTTTTTGGCCGTACAGAAACGATATTGAAGAAACGAAATGTCATGGTTAACGCTGAAGAATATGAGATTTTATTAGAAAGTTGGGGAGGTTCGTACGTTAGGTACAAACTGGCAATTATATGATATTGCAAACCTGTCTGAAGCTTACAATAAAATAAAAAAATACCAATTTTCTAATCTTTCTTCGTCGAAAAACAAAAATAGATAGAATTAGATCCACGTAAATTATATGTTCAAACAAAACCCGACAGGTCACTTTTTTTTTTAATTCTATCCTAGAAGGATGCATATTTTTCCATAACTATGACAGTATTAAATGTGATTCGATACACTAGTTGTCATATCAGTTGCACAATCGTAATTGCAGTGCCCTTGGAATAAACAATTTTTCGCGTTTTTCTCAAAACTATTTTATGTGGACATGTCTGATTTTGCATGAACACTCCTCATATAGTCTAGCAGTATTACCTTGATATAAATTCGGAACAAATGAATTTTAACGGATATTTTGATTAAAATAATAGATTACGTATTCAAATTTTGCTGTAATACGTATCTTTGGCGGCCCTATTTCTTCTTTAGACTCTAAAGCCATTGCGGGCTGTACATTTTTTCTTTTTGTCCTCTTCTACACCTAAGTAATTATCGCAAGACCGACTCACTAGGAGATTTTACGTGAACGAAATTCGAAGTCACTTTTTTATACTCGATCTGAGCTAAAAGCGGTCGACCATCAAATGCGCCCGCTAAATTGAGGAACCATTACAAACATATCTCTCAAGCTGGAAATGTGCCTCCCCTTTTGGACCAGACTACAAGGAGAAACTATGTTTTCAGGTCTGCTAATAGCGCTTTTGTTCTGGTTATTAGCGGGTTCGTGCACCGAGGGATAAAATTACCCGTTGTAACCATCGCCCACATGCTTGGTCAAGTTAAGACGTATTTACGAACGGAAATAAAGTGCATGGTTTTTTCATTGACAGAGTGAACCCTTTTTCAGTTATTCACTCGTGGGTATGGCCTTATGCGATAGTTTCTAGTTATTTAACTAAGAGAAGATATTACCTGTTGCTTTTCGTTCTCTCGCCTGTACATACATGAAAGTTCTTTTTTTATCCCGCCTTTTTTTCTCGCTTAGTTCTTTCAAAATTAAATGATATAATGGTAATATAAGAAAGGGACGAGCTATGTAGCTTACAACTCCAGTTTGTATTGTTTCATTTGTTCTATCTTGCTTGATATTTTAAAAATCTTTTAGATATTTGATATTTTAAAGCTTGTTAATATTATTAATTGTAAGACATTTTAAAATACCCTTGTTTTCTAAACGTTTCCCTTTAGTAACTTATGAGAATGGTATTACCATTGTAATAAATAAACGAAAAGAAGTTGTTTAATCCAAAAACAAAAGAACAGGTTGGAACTGGAGTGCGCTCAATTTTATTCAGTAGAAAACAACGTTAGATTCATATTCAGCTGTTATGAAGAAGAAATCCTAATAAAATTCTTACTGAACTGTAGTGCCAAAAGTTATAGTGCTTTGTGCAAAAGGTACACTAAAAATTACATTGCTAAAATATACTATACAATTATTACATTACTAAACATAATGTAAACGATGTGATAATAGAGAATGGAGTTCTTTTACAATTCCAGTAACTATAACAACGTCTATATCAAACACAATGTTGTAGTAATTTCGTAGATAGCCTTTTGTGTATTGTACTACATCATATTTCTTGCCCAGATTAATTTGAAGCCCTTAAGTAGCACGAGGTAGCATACTAAATCCAGCTGCAACTAGGTAACTAACAGTAAAAACTAAGTTAACGTATCTCAGTGCTGCTGCACACAATTTTGACAGTGTACCAACAACTGATGAAAAAATGTATTAAATGTACCAACAATTACCCTAAAAGGCGAATATAGGTAAAATTGTAACAGTAAATACTTTATTGAGAGTGTGGACATTACATATCGATGGCCTAGTGGCAATAACACGTAGGTATCATCAAATTTAGGGGAATCAGGATTTTTATGGAGTTTTGATGGTTATTCTGGGCGGCAACATTATGCAAGAACATGAGACACTTGAACCAATAGAAATATTTTATTTCAATGTTATAGTAATACCACGTATCAACCAGTAAATTTTAACACACGTATCAAATATAATATTAACAACATATTTGTTTTCACAGCAGCTGTCCTAATAACTTAGTAGATACTCTAAACCTAGATTATACGCAGATTTTTCTTGTTTCCTAAAAACTTAGAAAAATGTTAATACGTGTTATTGCCACTAGGTGAGTTATTTAATTTGAATGCACTAAAAATAAAAGAAATGCTAGGCAGGTTATAAAACGCTTATTGTATAACTTTAAAAAACACAAACACAAAAAATATAAAGAGAATATTACATAATTAGAAAAACAGAGGTTACCAATCGTCACAAATTGCTGAAATTCTTTTTGTCAATAATAAATAATGGCACGTGATCACATCTAAGTAATTTCTATTTTTCTTTTTCATTAAACTTAATGAGGAGAAAACGCGTTCAGCCCCAGCGCTACCATGGGGTAAGCATGCTATTTTTTGCAAAAGTACCTGCAAAATTGGAAATAGTTTTCCCCTTGTAGCATTTTTACAACTTCCAAGCTTTGTTATGAATTCTTCCAAACCTATACCTTTGCCTTTGGTAATTCTGAAAGCATTCTCCATTCGGAATGAATACCCTTACATACCCTTGGATAGCAATTATGAAAAAGTTTCCCATGAAATATGTTTTACATTATTGCATAAACATAGATAGATAGATCTTTATTCAATAAGGTTTACAACCGTTGATTATGTCATAAAAGCTACATGAATGTTAGAAATCGTCTACAGAGAGTAACCTTTGCTTTGAAAATGTTTCTTTAGTTCTTTTTTACACAGGTACACAGGTAATTGTCTGTTAATATTAGATATATGACTGTACAAATTTGGCAAAGAGGTCCCGATAGTTGGTCGAAACACGCGCACTGGTATAGATAAACAGACAGTAATATCATTATATTTTTTACCAAAATAAATTGCGAGACGAATCTCTTGGTTTCATTTTAAAAATGTTCCTTCAACACATCTTTTGAATCATGAATTTTCATGACAATTTTGGGGAAACTCCGGTGATTCGAATAGCACCGGAGGTTCCTCAAAATTGTATACCATTTCTAATTGGCGCGAAGACGTACATACACATAATAGGCTGACATGGCAGCCTCTTCATTTACCAACGACGATATAACGCCTCACGCGTATGCAAATGATGTTAACTTCTTCGGCAAAACATCAATGTGTGCGTTCCAATTGATTTGTGTATCAATTTTGCATTATAGCTTGATTTTAACATCAGATTCTGATAGCCCACGCACGAATCCGATATAGGTTAGTTATTAATTTCTTTACGGAGTTGTTTGTTTTTCCTAATTATTTTACCCATTTCAACTTGAAGCTTGATTTTAACATCAAATTCTGATAGCCCACCTCCAGAATATCTTTCTTACGGGATGCAAACTGTATTAACTTTGTTTTTTCAACGTTTAGTTGTAAGTTGTTGTCCGTAAACCATCCATTAAGTAATTCTAAGGTGTCCGTGATTTCTTGCTTAATCGTTTGTATATAGGTCGCTGAAGTAATCAATGAATTATCATCTGCGAAAAGGTTCCTAAAATATGAGGACAGATGTGGTAAGTCATTCGTATATAATACATACAAAATCGGCGCCAATATCAATCCCTGTAGTAAACATACATTACATTCAGACATTCTGAAGTGAGTTCAACACCCGCAGCATCGGGCACAATTACTCGTTGTTTATTGTTCGATAAATACGATTTTAGTAGCTCCAGAATGGCCCCTCTGAAACCCGTTAAATACAGTTTCTGTAATAACACTTTATGAGCCTGTTAAATGCATGTGACGATCCAAGAACAGTCCCGTCACTTTCCATATTAAAGTAATCCAAAATTGAGCTGAGTGTTTGATAAATTGATCTTAGGGTTGACCTGTTTTTCACATATGTATTTTGAGCTGGTGTGATTATATTATAACTTTTCAATAACACTTAGCATGCTATATAAAATCGCTCTTTCTAAGGTTTTCTAAATCACAGGAAGATTGGCGAACATCTTCTCTTGTGCCCTTCTTAAAGATCGGTTTGATGTTGGAAATTTTTAATTGTTTTAAGCACTTTAGTTGAAATATCGTCCGAGCCAACGGCCGCAGTATTTTTCAGAGACTGGATAATATTGTATACTTCTGTCGATATTGTTTTCAATAATATAATCGACGTTTTAAGATGCTCAACAAGATTTAATCTGATATCCGTGTCCGTTACGTTGTCTGCTAATGTGAGTATGAGTTCATTGCATTCAACGTTTCAATTTCAGTTTTATTATTACTTTTTCATAGCTTATCGAAAAACATTTCTTCTTTAAGCTTCCCCAAAATTTCATCCACAGTCTCCCAAGTTGTTTTTTTTATTGCCGGATACATTTATACGATTGGAATAGTACACCTTTTTCCTTCTTGTTCCTAAAGATGATTTCGATACCTGTTATATACTTGAATAGGTATTCTATTATGTTTAGTTGCTTCGTAGAATTGTCTTTTAATTTTGCACTGCATTTTTACTTCATCGTCACACACACAGGGGTTTCTCTCAGAGCGACGTTTATACCCTTTTACATTCATATACCTAGATATCAAAGTTTTAGAAAATACAACAATCTTTCCAATTTCGATGTGACGCCAATGTCATTAAAAAGGTGATTCCAAACTATTTCAGCAATTTCTTCAAGAATATATGACATACCATGATTGAATAGTGCTCTTACTTTTCTTTTAGTATCGATTCGATCATTTTCACCGCTCTCTTTGGGAGTGGATATGATATGTTGTGCATAATGGTCGGATAATCCATTATCTATGGTTCCAGAATTAAAAGTCGAAATATTTGCGAATATATTATCAACCAACAATGATGACGTTGGAGCAACCCTTGTAGGTTGCTTAATTGTTGAGTGAAAGTCATAGCTCGTGAGTAGATCCAGAAAACGGCATACGTAGTTATCCAGTTATATATAGTAGTTATCTAGTTATATTCAGCAGATTTATGTTAAAGTTCCTACAAAGAACTACATGGTAATTCTGATATATTTGCAGCACTGAATGCAAGATCTCACTTAAGATCTCCATAAAAATTTTAATGCTCCCAGTAGACTACCAATATAAACTGTCGGTTTTCTTAATAGTACAGCACAGCATTCAATGTCGAATTCTCTAGATTTCGCTGGAATGTCTGCAAAATCAACAGCGGAAGTTGTGTCTCTTACAAACATCGTGTTTCTTTACTGGTCTACAAAAGTATGTTGCCAGTCTATACGTAATATTTAATGATTGAATCTTGATTGATTGAATGGTCGCCGCGCCTCACATTTAGCGTCCGAAATATTGTATATCACTAGGTTCTTCTGGATATCATCTACCGAAGTTGCGATATCTAATCCATAGATGTGAGTATGTGCCATTTTCTTCACACCCTTGATGGATAATTCACTTTGCCCAGACCTATAATATTTCTTCTTTTCTTGTTATTGTTCGCCGTAATAAATACATGGTTATTATTTCTTTGGTCGTATTGTTCAATGTTATTCTCGATTCTTTTTGTTTGCTACTTTTTAAAGCTTCTCCATAGGTCACTGAACCACGAGGAATATTTTGATATTTTTCTTTTGTTGGCAATTTTTTTTCTCCCTGTGTTTTGCGCACAGGTACTTTGGATATCTTGCTTGCTAGCGACATCTACCTGTTTTTTACGAATCCGATATAGGTGACTGTATTTTATTTGGCATTTCTAAGTTATTAATTTCTTTACGGAGTTGTTTGTTTTTCCTGATTATTTTACCCATTTCAACTTGAAGACTAGTAATAATCGTATTAGTTATATTTCTTACAGCTTCTTGTAATTTATAGACTGTTCTAATGATGTAGTATTACATACAGCACCTATCCTTTAGTGTTCCGTTATTTTTCATTGTGAACAAATTCTTCTTCAGACAGTGATGCACATGATATATGATAATCTTTACCGCACGCGCTTTTGCAACAGATATATTCGTATTAACCTTTCAAATTCTTACCACAACTTGGACACGCGATATATTATATAGATTAAAAATTCGAAAATCGTAAAATGTACCAAATTTTAAATAATTTTATCAAAAATGTATCTACACATTGCAGTACAACAAATTTGGTGCAATTATGTCAAAAAGACAGCAGTTACCCCAATACTTATGCCTAAAGGATTTGATCCTTCGTCATTTCTAAGGATGATATTTACACATTCCCTCTTTGGTTACAGGATGTCCGTACCGCCACGATAACAATAACGACCTCGAGATGGCAGTGCAGAGATTACTAGCCCTGCTATCCTTCCTGGTGATTGCTGCCGTCTTTGCAGAACGCGTTAGAGAATTGGAAGTATCCGAGGGAGTTCCGGTGGGCACCAGGATCGGCTTTATAGAAGATACGCCATCCTCAGACAGAGCACCGCATTATTACATAGTTCCCGTTACGCCTGGTTTCGATACAGATTTGGATATTGACGCAGCCACCGGGGAAATTAGGACTAAAGCACCTCTAGATCGTGAAACTCGTGCAAGTTACTCAGTGGTGGCGCTGTTGACAGGAGGCGATAATATTCAGGTGCACGTGCAGGTCCTCGACGAGAATGATAATGCTCCTACATTTCCACGGGCTGTTATGAATATAGAATTTCCGGAGAATACGCCTCTCGATGTAAAAAGGACTTTGTACCCTGCTAAGGATTTAGATCTGGATGTTTTCAATACACAGAAATATAATATCATCTCAGGAAACGTTAATGATGCGTTTAGATTGTCTTCGCATCGTGAGAGAGATGGCGTGCTATATTTAGACCTTCAAATTAACGGGTATTTAGACAGGGAGTCAGTGGCTGCGTATAGTTTAGTGATCGAAGCTATCGATGGCGGTGTCCCTCCTTTGCGGGGGGAAATGACGGTTAACATCACTATACAAGACGTAAACGATAACCAGCCCATTTTTAACCAAAGTAGGTATTTCGCGACGGTTCCGGAAAACGCGACGGTTGGTAGTACTGTATTGCAAGTGTTCGCTACGGATAGCGACGCTGGTGAAAACGGTCAAATCGAATATTCCATAAATAGGAGACAAAGCGATAAAGACAACATGTTCAGGATTGATTCAACAACTGGATTTATCGCTGTGAATAAACCCTTAGACTTTGAAACGAAGGAATTGCATGAGTTGGTGATTGTGGCTAGAGATCACGGATTACAACCACTGGAAACGACAGCTTTTGTTTCGATTAAAGTGACGGATGTAAATGATAACCAACCAACTATTAATGTTATATTCCTAAGTGACGATGCCACGCCCAAAATTTCAGAATCTGCGCAACCTGGGGAATTCGTTGCTAGGATATCAGTGAATGATCCTGATTCTAAAACCGAGTATTCGAATATAAACGTTACTCTGAGTGGAGGCGATGGACATTTCGGGTTGACCACTAGGGATAACATCATTTACTTGGTGATCGTGTCCTTGCCCCTAGATAGGGAGATGCAGCCAAATTACACCTTGAGAGTTGTGGCGACAGATACTGGAACACCGCCTTTACATGCTTCCAGGACGATTAACTTAAAGGTGACTGATATCAACGACAATGCACCTGAGTTCGAGAGGAACGTGTATCACGCGAATGTAATGGAGGTGTCAGACCCCGGTACATCGGTCATACAAGTATTGGCTACCGATCGTGATGAGGGAAATAACAGTGCGATAACTTATAGTTTAGCGGAGATACCGAGCACTCACTATTCGTGGTTTCAGATCGATCCTAGAAGTGGTTTAGTGACGACTCGTGCTCATGTTGATTGTGAGACTGATCCCGAACCGAAGTTAACAGTTATCGCGACCGATAATGGCTTTCCGTCTTTATCTTCTTCATCCACAGTGTCAGTGACCATTCATGATGTTAACGATAATGAACCCATCTTCGATCAGAGCTTCTACAACGTTTCAGTAGCAGAAAATGAAAATGAAGGGCACTGTATTTTAAAGGTCAGTAACAGAAAGCATTTTCTGTTTAGCTTCAGGTAGTAATACGAAAAACCCACAGCAATTAGCTACGTAACATATTTTTCTTCAAGTATCTTTTTTTCTTGGATTGATCTATCACTGATTTCAAATAATGCTTCAAACACTATGTTTATTACTATCAACCAAACATTATTCAGTATTTGATAAACAAGTGCTCTCCATTTATACCGATGTGAAGTTAGCAATAGATTTCAGCAATAGATTTTTTTTCGATAAAATCGACTTCAAATGTAACACAATCACGTTATGTAAACAAAATCAGTTCACATGGCATTCCAACAAAGTCTAGAACTGATAATATTCTAATAAACCGTCTAAGTCCCTAACCCTTCCTGATCATTCGTAATAAAGCGCGCTGCCGTAAACTTTATCTATTTTGACAACGTTCGCCACCTTTTAATCCAAATTTCTTTCCACCGTCGTGTTGAGGAATGTTGGGAGATCGTTTTAACCAAATATAAAAAGGATAATGTTTTTATAACAGTTTCTGTAAACAATCAAAGTTGACGGACACGACGAAATGAGCGCGCTGCCGTAAACTTTATCTATTTTGATCACGTTTGCCACCTTTTAATCCAAATTTCTTTCCACGGTCGGGTTGAGGAATATTCGGAGATCATTTTAACAAAATATAAAAAAGACAATCTTTTTATAACAATTTCTATATACAATCAAAGGTGACAGTCCCGACTAAATGCGCGCTGTCGTAAACTTTATCTATTTTGACAATGTTCGCCACCTTTTAACCCAAATTTCTTTCCACAGTTATGTTGAGGAATCTTCGGAGATCGTTTTAACAAAATATAAAAAGCATAATCTTTTTATAACAATTTCTATAAACAAAGTTGACCGTCCCGACGAAATGAGCGCTGTCGTAAACTTTAACTATTTTGACAACGTTCACCACCTTTTAATCCAAATTTCTTTCCACGGTCGTCTTGAGGAATGTTCGGAGATCGTTTTAACAAAATATAAAAAAAGACAATATTTTTATAACAATTTCTGTAGACAATCAAAGTTGACCGTCTCGACGAAATGAGGGCGCTGCCGTAAACTTTATCTATTTTGACAACGTTCGCCACCTTCTAATCCAAATTGCTTTCCACGGTCGTGTTGAGGAATGCTCGGAGATAGTTCTAGCTAAATATAGAAATGACAATATATTTATAACAATTTCTATAAACAATCAAAGTTGACCATCCCGACGAAATAAGCGCGCTGCCGTAAACTTTATCTATTTTGACAACGTTCACCACCCTTTAACCCACATTTCTTTCCACGGTCGGATTGAGGAATGTTCGGAGATCGTTTTTACGACATATAAAAATGACAATATTTTTATAACAATTTCTGTAAACAATCAAAGTTGACCGACCCGACGAAATGAGCGCGCTGCCGTAAACTTTATCTATTTTGACAACGTTCGCCACCTTTTAACCCAAATTTCTTTCCACGGTCATATTGAGGAATGTTCGGAGATCGTTTTAACAACATATAAAAATGACAACATTTTTTATAACAGTTCCTATATACAATCAAAGTTGACAGCCCCGACTAAATGCGCGCTGTCGTAAACTTTATCTATTCTGACAACATTCGCTACCTTTTAATCCAAGTTTCTTTCCACGGTTGTATTGTTTTAACAAAATATAAAAAAGACAATGTTTTTATAACATCGTGTTATATTAATACTACTGTGTTATATTAATACTAATTCCAACAGTATCCAAGAGCAAATCATTACAAATTCACATGTTCCCTGTTTCTACATATCTAGAGCATGCCAATAGTAAATTGATATTCCATCGAAAAAAGTTGTTAGCCTAAGTTGAGTGAAAGAGAATTATGGCATATTCACATTGTTTGCGACATAATGCAGCAGGTAGTTTGCTTCCCAGCTGAGCTGGAATTAAGATAACCCAATAGGACGTACATTTTTCTTGTTAAAGTAGCGAAGTAGCTCATGGTTTGTTATGTAACGGCTGTTGTGTCTATTTGTGATTAATAAAACTTTTGTAGAATACCCCGTCAACATTTAAAACCAATAGAATATTATATATCATATATATATATATATATATATATACTTGTAAACAGTACGTTAATGAGCCCGATATATTGTCGGGTATATATATATATATATATATATATATATATACTTGTAAACAGTACGTTGGTGAGCCCGATATATTATCGGGTCGCTGATGATCCCGGCCTTAAACGATGAGATAGAAGAGTATACTCCAGCTCCTTCTTTAATTCTATTTGATATAAGCCAGCGCACCAAGAGAGGGGTAAAAAACTCCTATAAATTAAAAAGTTAGGTATGAACATGTCCTTATGGAACCCAGATATAGCAACGGTATTATTTGGAACCCGACTGTATATTTGTTTATATCTTAGGTACGTTATGGAGCCCCGCAAACGTTGCCAAACCTCCAATCTGTGTTTCTTTTTTCTTTTTAAAGCTACGATCTATCTTATTGCAGCGTTCGCAGTGGAATGCGCAACTGACTTGCGCTTGTAAATTTATTTACTTGCAATGCGTTTATTATTTGAATATTTATATGTATCATTGTTGTTATGTGATATAGAAAGGTGAAATAGGAAAACCAGAAAGAAATACGGGAAAAACCTATCCGGAATGAACAAATTTACTTTTTACGTTTGTTACGTTAAAAAGGGGAAAAACCGGGAGTACTTTAAAAATTTCATTAGAAATCATTTGAAGAAAGTACATGGGAATGTATGGGTTGAAACAAAGCCAGATTGATAGTTGTAATTTATGAAGCCCGATTTTTCCCAAATTTTCCCCCGTACATTTCACATAATGCCTTTGAATAATTTTTGCGCCAGCTAATGTATACAGAAACCTATTAACAGACTACCTTGTTTTTGGAAAATGTCAAATAGCTGTTATTTTTCTTGGCTGCTGTTTTTCCTTGAATTTATCATGTGTTAAACAATTTTGCACAGTGCAAAAACGAATGATTAGTCCCTTCAGCACAAAATTGTTTCCTATCGCTATTTCGGTGTCGCACATTTAGTCTCCGTCGCTGTTACTCCTCGATTCCAAATAGTTTTGTAATAGTTGTAACATTTTTCCCATGTTTTTCTGGATTTTCCTGTGTTTGTTTTCATTGGCCCTCCCATATTTTTTTTCTGTTGTCTATTTGTAAGAGATGATCCCCCCAAATCTATAATTAAATGATTATAGAATATATTGCATTCATCGCTAACCACTTTGATATTCCATTCTTACACAAACGTCAATACGAGCAATTGACTAATGTTACTTTTTGTAGTCCATATTTTTTAGGGAAAAGACAGAAAATAAATATTAAAAAACTGCATTCATTAAAAAGCTGAAATTTTTTTCACGCCTTTCTCCAGAGGAAGACGTTACATAACCTATACAACCTCAATATATGGTATATGTTTGATGTATGGTATGGTATTAAGTTATACGCCATAACAATTTAGCTTAATGTTAAATTTATATCTAGTCCTTCTACATCCGTATTTCGTTTTGCCTTTTCTTGTAATTCCAAAGATTTTGTTTTCCAAAGATTCTATTTTACTTTTAAATGGTTTTTTATTGGTATCCCTGTTGCTACTATAAGTTAGTATTGCCCTAAAAAATAGTATCAAACAGTATCATTTTAGTTGTCGGGGGAAATTTTTATTTGCTTATCAACGTTCTATTCCATCGCATGATATTTTTTCACAGATCCCACTATTTTTGGAATTTTCCTTTTTCAGTGGTTAACGTTACGTTTATCTTTCGGGTATTAACTCTCATTTCATGTGGTACCTTATCATATGTATTAAAATTTTGACTTCCTGTCATAATCATGATATCATCTGAACAGCACATTCAGACACCTGACACAAATTGATAAGGCAAAATATGCTCAGTAAGGTCTTTTGCATTTCCCTAAGTTCAAATGTGTCGTCAAATTTTCTAACCCCTTTTTGGACCGCTCGACTCTCGTCTAACCCTTGGCAATTGGCTCCCTTTCCATGTTAATTTAGATGCTGAAAAATAACTTTCTGCTGTCACTCTATTATAGCTTGAATTTTCCATTTTTGCTAAGTTCACCGCCTTCTTTACTTCCCCCTCTTCATGTTGTTATCCTTACTTCCTGACAACCTCCCATACTCTGGTCTGTTTTTTTGCAGTATAGTCATTTTTGTTGGCATTGTTTCCGCTCTGCTTTTGTTTCAACATGCGTTTGCGCATCATTCGTATAATTTATCTTATCCTACTCTTCGTATACATATTCCGGCTTGTTTACGCTTTCCAGTGCTTTTAGGCCATTTTCTACTATCCTTTCTTTACTTTCGTATAAAATTGCTTCCTTGTTTTTTTCTAACCATATTTTCAATTTCGTTTTTATTCCTTCTATATTTCCTTTCATATTTTGATATTATTCTTTCACTCAAGTATTGCTTCCATCTTTTTTTGGGTTATTTTTTGTTTGTTTGTTAACTTCTTTAACTATAATGTTTTTTGCTTTATAGAATTTGTTTTTAGGAACCCACATGTTTCTCTGGCAGCTTTCAGAAGATTCTCTATACTTATTTTTTCCCTTTTTCTAGCATTTCTACGTTGGTCTCCGGTACTTCTATGAATCTATATACTCTTTTCTCCTCCCCAATCTATATGTTCATCACTTTCACTCGCTCCTTTAGATTCCTCTTTATCTTTACGCTTTTTAATTTTTGCCATGAGCATGTAATGATCGGGAAATTGTCTCTCGTCCTCTCTTAATCTTCACGTCACACCCCCTTGCCTTTTTTTTTTTAAACTGTGACTTCTTCTGAAATTTGGGTGTTTGTCGAGTAATCGTATAGATTTCTTTATGATGGAAATAGGTGGTTATCTCTGGGTTGTTCAGAAGGTAATTTCCTTTAAATTTTTAAATACAGTTACTATTTATCTTTTCCTCCTTCTGTTGACCAACCATTCATCTGCCTTTTCATTTCTCACCCTACAATTCAAATCACCAGAAACATGAATATTAATTCTTTCAAATATCAAACTCCATCCACCTTCACATTACTTACCCATTTGGTACCGTCGATAATAATTTTGTTCTAACACATCGTCACTCGTTTAAAAAGATTATTCATTCCTTCCACATGTAATTCTTTAGTTATCATGTTGTTTTATTTATTTTCTACCGTTATAAAACTAAGAGCTTATGAAAAAAAATATGTTGGTGTGTAGGTTATCTAAATTGAAATAACACAAGAATTATGCAAATCTTGTAGACCTTGCAGAAAAAGGTATAACTTTGATATAACACACAACTATTCAAATATAAATCACTGAGGAAGTTAAATTGTTGAATTTGTACGGTCAAAGAAAACTGACAAAATAAACAGTTTAAAAGTATCTGATTCCACTTACCAGGAAATAGAAATCAACAATTTCGGCCTAACAAGTATTTTAATTTATGATTACATCGTCTATATGAAACAATCATTTGCTGAATTTACCAGAAAACTGTGTTATAATTTTATTAGGAGGTAAGCTAACGATTAGTTATATTAATACAGATAGTAAAATATCGAGAACAATAACATTCAGGTTAATGATACTTATAGAGTAGAAAGTCCCCCGCGATATATAAATCCGCTACCAACATACGGTTTATATCAATGGTATTTTATGGAACCCAAACGCAGTTGTTGCCAAATTTCGGGCTCAAACAACGTCATGTTGATCTATTGTATATACCGTATATAAATTGATCAGGGCGCCCCCTACATGGTCCTTCCCGGAACTTTTTTTGTCTATTTAATTATAGGGATAGTACGTTATGGAGCCCCCCGCGAAATTTGAAGTTTTAGGGTCTACTGACTATTTTCCAGCCATTTAAAGCTGAGATACCCCTCGATACGTTGTTGAGCCGACCCCGGGCTCAACAACGTAATTTTTGGGGGCTCCACAACGACCGAATTATATATTCAAACGGGCTCATCAATGACTGTTTATATGTCTATATTATATATATAAAATATATATATATAATATATATATATATATATATATATATATATATATATATATATATAACATCATCCCAAAGAACACTATAATATATATATATTGTTATGTTATGTTCAACGTCGTGTTTACGACGACGACAATTTCTCTCGGTTGTCATTTCGGTACTGAAGTAAATGTCAGGCTGGCCACTCGTTGGCAACCAAATATCCCTCTTGCGGGGATAATTGGTAATTTTTTGCGTTACCATTTCCCCCCTCAGCTAACCGCCCTTTTGGGGCGAGGAAGGTAGAAATTAATTGTAAGTCCAGAAAACGACGAGTGTGGGGTATCATGGACATTCTACTCGTTTATCAATTTTCCCTATTCAATTACTTCTTCTAAATTAATGTAAAAATCGTCGGGAAATAACCAACAACGTAAATTTCAAAGCAAACAGATAATATTTCGTCAATTAAACCCCTTATCTGAAAGGTTTCCATAATTCGTAGTGGTTTTTTCTCTTTTAAAGCTTGTTGGTGACAATTCGTATCACAGAATCATCAACAAACAACCTCCGGGTTAAGTCACTGCATTCGTTCTCGAGTACAAATATCATTAGATTGAAAGTCATCAAGAGGTAGTTTCTATTTAGGCAAATTATCAAAATTGGCTTTTGGAAGAAAACAATCGCCGCTTTCGCGATTTAAAATAAATGAAAGAGAAAGGACCCCCTCAATTATCATCAATTTTTATTTCGGCCTTGGTTGAATCAAAGTTTGTCGTGAATAAAACCCAAAAAGATAAGTGTTCGTGGGTATTGAAAGTCATTATTAGGAAATTAAAATTTGGGGTTAATATCAAGAACAGGCAGTTCCTGTGGTGTGTTTTAAAAAACCCAGAGTTTTTTATTTACATTGGCGTCGGTCAAAAGTTTAAAGGTTAGTTGTTTTTAAAATCTTAAAAATTCGTTAATCGATTTCACTAAGTTACAAATTCATTCAAATTGCCACAAGGGTTATCTAGGGATACCCCCGAACCTACGAAAATCATTTAATAGAGTTAAATTTTAAAATTTAACAAAATTTAGAGTAGAAACCCTGAGAGAGATATTTCAATATATTATATATATATATATATATATATATATATATATATATATTATATATATATATACTTGTAAAAAGTACGTTAATGAGCCCGATATATTGTCGGGTCGCTGATGATCCCGGCCCTTTAAAAGATGAGATAGAAGAGTATACCTCAGCTCCCTCTTTAATTCTATTTGATATAAAGCCAGCGCACCAAAGAGGGGTAAAAAATTTTTTATAAATTAAAAAATTAGGTATGAACATGTCCTATGGAACCCAGATATAACAACGGTATTATTTGGAACCCGACTGTATATTTGTTTATATCTTAGGTACGTTACGGGGGCCCCGCAACGTTTTCCAAACCTCCAATCTGTGTTTTTTTTTTCTTTTAAGCTACGATCTATCTTATGCAGCGTCCGCAAGTGGAAAACGCAACTGACTTGCGTGTTTAAAAATGATTTACTTGCAATGCGTTTATTACTGAATATTTATATGTATCATTGGTTGTTATATATATAGAAAGGTGAAATAAGGCAAAAACCAGAAAGAAAAACATATTAGCCTTGCTTCTATGTGGAATGAACTAAGATAGTGGATTACTGTTACAGTTTGTTACCTAAAAAAAGGAAAAAACCGGGAGTACTTTGAAAATTTCATTCGAAATCATTTGAGGAAAGGACATGGGAAATGTATGGGTTGAAACAAAGCCAGATTTGATAGTTGTAATTTATGAAGTCGATTTTTCCCAAATTTCCCGCTGTACATTCACATAATGCCTTTGAATAATTTTGCGCCAGCTAATGTGATACAGTAGCTATTAACAGACTACCTTGCTTTTTAATTATTATTATTATTATTTTTTAAATGGCTTTGGCGGAAGCCACTGGCCATTTACCCCTTCCTTTTTGGAAAATGTCTAATAGCTGTTATTTTTTTGGCTGCTGTTTTTTTTCCCTTTAATTTATCAGTGTTAAACAATTTTGCACAGTGCAAAACGAATGATTAGTCCCCTCAGCAGACATTGTTTCCTATCGCTATTTCGTGACGCACATTTAGTCCCGTCACTGTTAAATCCTCGATTCCGAATAGTCTTGTAATAGTTGTAACATTCTCCCATGTTTTTTTTGGATTTTCCTGTTTTTATTTTCATTGGGCCCCCCATATTTTTTTTCTGTTTGTCTATTTGTAAGAGATGATCCCACGAATCTATAATTAATGATTCAGAAATATATTGCATTCATCGCTAACCACTTGACATTTCCCTTCTTATACAAACAAGTCAATACGAGCAATTGCTAATGTTACGTTTGTAGTCCATATTTTTTTAGGGAAAAGATAGAAAATAAATAATAAAGATTAAAAAAAATGCATTCATTAAAAAGCTGAAATTTTTTTCACGCCTTTCCTCCCGAGGAAGACGTTACATAACCTACACAAAAGAGCAAGCGAAAACCCTTTCATTTTTATCACCTCAATATATGGTATATGTTTGATGTTGGTATGGTATTAAGTTAACGTCATAACAATTTGGGTTAATGTTAAATTTATATCTAGTCCTTCTACATCCGTATTTCGTTTTGTCTTTTCTTTTTAATTCCTAAGGGGTTGTTTCCAAAGATTCTAGTTTACTCTCATGGTTTTTATTGGTATCCCTGTGGCTACTATAAGTTAGTATTGCCCTACAAATAGTTTCAAACAGTATCATTTTAGTTGTCATGGAAATTTTCATTTGCTTATCAACGTTCATTCCATCGCATGATAAGTTTTCACAGTATTCCCAAATATTTTTTTAATTTTCCTTTTTCGTGGTTAACGTTACCTTTATCTTTCGGGGATTAACTCTCATTTCATGTGGTACCCCTTTTCATATGTATTAAAATTTAGACTTCCTGTCCCTACTTATGATATCATCTGAACAGGCACTTTCAGACACCTGGGCACAAATTGATAAAGGCAAAATATGCTCAGTAAGGTCTTTTTTCATTTCCCTAAATTCAAATGTGTCGTCAAATATTCTAACCCTTTTTAGAACCGCTCGACTCTCTCTTAACCCTGGCAATTGGCTCCCTTTCCATGTTAATTTGGATGCTGGGAAATAACTTTTTGCTGTCACTCTATTATAGCTTGATATTTTTCCCATTTTTTGCTAAGTTCACCGCCTTCTTTACTTCCCCTCTTTCATGTTGTTTATCCTTACTTCCTGACAACCTCCCAACTCTGGGGGGTTTTTTTGCAGTGTAGTTATTTTTGTTGGCATTGTTTTCCGCTCTGCATTGTGTCATCATGCGTTTGCGCATCATTCGTAATAATTTATCTTATCCTACTCTTCGTATACATATTCCGGCTTGTTTCCCGCTTTCCAGTGTTTTAGGCCATTTTCTACTAACCTTTCTTTACTTTCGTTTCAACTTGCTTCCTTGATTTTTCTAACCATATTTTTCAATTTCGTTTTTTATTCCTTCTATATTTCCTTTCATGTTTGGATATTATTCTTTTACTCAAATATTGCTTCCATCTTTTTTTGTTTATTTTTGTTTGTTTATTAACTTCTTTAAAATATAATGTTTGTTGCTTATAGAATTTGTTTTTAGGATCTCACATGTTTCTCTGGCAGCTTTCAGAAGATTCTCTATACTTATATTTTCCTTTTCTAGCATTCTGCGTTGGTTTTCCGGTACTTCTATGAAAACTATATACTCTTTTCTCCTTCCTCAATCTCAATGTTCTTATCGTTTCAGAACTAATGTCACTTTCACTCGCTCTTTTACATTCCTCTTTATCTTTACCGCTTTTTAAATTTTGCCATGAGCATGTAGTGATCGGGAAATGTCTCTGGTCCTCTCTTAATCTTCACGTCACACACTTGCATTTTTTTTTTATTAAACTGTGACTTACTATGCTCCCCTTTTGTAATTGATGTTTGTCGAGTAATCGTATAGATTTGTTTACGATAGAAATAGGTGTTTATCACTAGGGTTGTTCGAAGGTAATATTCCATTAATTTTATACAGTTACTATTTATCTTTTCCTCTCCTGTTGACCAATCAATTCATCTGCCTTTTTTGATTTCTCACCTTACAATTCAAATCACCAGAAACATGAATATTAATTCTCTCAGATATCAAACTCCATCCACTTTCACATTACATACCCATTTGGTACCGTCCAAAAATAATTTGTTCTAACACATCGCACTTATTTAAAAAAAATATTCATTCCTTCCACATGTAATTCTTTAGTTATCATGTTTTTTTATTTATTTTCTACCGTTCCCACTTATATTCGATATAGAGGGATGACATGTATAAAACTAAGGACTTATGGAAAAAATATGTTGATGTGTAGGTTATCTAAATTGAAATAACACAAAATTATGCAAATCTTATAGACCTTGGGAAGAAAAAGAAGGTATAACTTTTATATAACACACAACTAATCAAACAAAATCACTGAGCAAGTTAAATTGTTGAAATCCCGTACGGTCAAAAAAATTGACAAAATAAACAGTTTACATTATCTGGGTTCCACTTACCAGGGGAATAGAAATCAACAATTTCGGCCTAACAAGTTTTTAATTTATGAAACAATCATTTGCTGAATTTACCAAAACTGTATTATAATTTTATTAGGAGGTAACTAAAGAATAGTTAGATTAATACAGATAGTAAAAATTCGAGAACAATAACATTCAAATTAATGATACTTATAGAGTAGAAAGTCCACCACGATATATAAATCCGCTACCAACATACACTTGGTACGTTATGGAACCCAACGGATTGTTGCCAAAATTTTGGGCTCAACAACGTCATGTTGAATCTATTTGTATATACCCATATAAAATTTGATCAGGGCGCCCCCTACATGGTCCTTTCCCGGAACTATTTTGTCTATTTAATTATAGGAATAGTACGCTATGGAGCCCCCCGCGAAATTTGTATTTTTAGGGTCTACTGACTATTTCCAGCCCTTTAAAGCTGAGATACGCCTCGATACGTTGTTGCCCGACCCGGGCTCAACAACGTAATTTTGGGCTCCACAGCGACCGAATTATATATTCAACGGGCTCATCAATGACTGTTTATATGTCTATATATATATATATATATATATATATATTATAGTGTTCTTTGGGATGATGTTTTAGCACTAAAACATTCCTTATTTGGTGTATATTATTTAATTCACCTGATACCTGATTTCTTTTAGATTAGTACCAATAACTTTAGTCTAGATACACAGAAAATATAAAATGAAACGGTTTCCTGCTTATAGTAAATTCCGTTCAACTTCAATCTAATGCAGGAATTAAACGGTCAACCATTACGGAAGGCGTCCGCAACTGAATATATCAGTGAATATATGCAGATAACATCTTGCTTGTAATGTACTTTTTACGAATATTAATTCACCTCAACTGGATCTCGCTGTAACATTATTTATGAGAGAGATATTGATGTTAACCAACGTCGGGTGTGAGAACATTAAAACGACGTAGTCAAGATAGAGCATATATATAATATAATAAATGCGTGCCATCTTTGAGAATATACGATGATGTTTATTTTTCCAAAATAAGAAGTAGTATAATGCGTGAATAACTTCATACATGTTATATACTTGAAATTATCTTCAAAGTACGATAATGTAAGTAATGTAGTGTCTCAGTTTAGTGATTTAGAACTCATACGGCAGCGCTAACGCTTGGTGACAGTCGAAATTGGAAACGAGGTAACTGCTAGTAGATGTCTTTGTATATATCAGTCTTTCTTCTGTAACGAATTATTAATGTGAATTCGAATAGTTAGAATTAACAAAAATTAGCTAACGGTAGAGTTGCATACACTAAATATACAGTGTGTAGCGTACAATATTCATCAACCTTGTTATTAAATGATTTTTTGAAAAACGATGAAACACGTCAATTTTGCTTTTATAAAATCCATTAGTTGACCCAAAAAATGTTTTTTATAATTTTCTGTTTTATAGCTATGGCTTCATCATGTTTTTTTTTTGATTTGTGATCACATTTTTTTCAACAAAACTAAATTTCCGAGTACCATGATACCCCACACTTTACCGTTTACAAGAAGTGATTTTTGAGAAAAAATAGCATGCAAATGTTTTTATTTTTAACAGAAATGTGTCCTTTATAAAAATAAAATTGACCGGTTTTAGCGTTTTTCGAAAAATAGCTTCAATATTGTGCGTTGGTTTATAGATACACTGTGTATATACAGTGAGCTCCTAAAGTACCCCCCCCCCCCATGCTAACTTTCTAGCGACAGACACTAGCGTTTTTAGAAATAATCGATCAATCTCTATTTTTTGTAACTTCTGCCTCCTAACTTCTGCCGTTCAGCAGTTCAATTGTATCTTCGATATCACCGTAAGTAATGTCAGCTTTCTTGTTTTACATAGAACACCTTGAATATTTTTACGCTTGCATTCAAAATTGCTGGGTAAACTTTAATATTATGGTTGCACAACAAATTGTACAATAACTTAAATTTTAATCTTCTGTTACAGCAGTTCGCTCTGTGGATTCTATCCTATCTATTCTTACTTAGCGCAAAGTTCAAGGGCAGTGTTCATTATGTTCCACTTCGTGGTAATCATTGCCAAATTCATCGAATATTCAGATTAGGTACTTACACTTTTTATTACGTAATCCATGCGCGGGCCATTGTAAAATCAACAACAGAAAGAACTGAGCACATTGTCTATCAAAAACTAACAAATATAAACAGACCTACCATAATTAGTTAATTATAATAAAGTTCGAAAAAGTAAAACAGAAACAACAATTAACAAAACAAGTTAACATGAGAGAAAGTAATGACGAGAATAAAGAACGAAAATATGACAAATGCAAGATATAATAACAATAAATAATACAACAACAAACAAGAATAATTTGTGCTTTTGGAATTATGATTTGATTGCTTAGCAACGAGCTCTGTAGATCAACCTAGTGTCACCAGAAACAAATTGGCGCTCTTTCCTAGCCAACTTTGCGGAACAACAAAAAAAGAATACCAAAACCTTTATTGCTGCATAACATATTCATTAAGTTAAAGTATAACATATGTGATGCTGGATTCGCCTTTCGATTACCTTTCCAAAAACCTAACAATATACAGGCATTCTATTTAAAATAAGAAAGTTGACGTTACTTACTGACGCCAAAAGTTACTTCATAAGAAATAGAAATCGACCTATTTTTTCTAGAAACGTTAGCTTTTGTCGTTCAAAAGTCAGTACGGGATGGGGATACTTTAGGACCGCACTGTATAGCCTATGTAAAACTACCTGATATACGGCAAAGGTAAACCGTATAGTGTATTATGATTACTACATACTTATATCTATCCCCAGCATGGACATACATAATACATGCCACATATAATCTTCACATAGGTTTGTGCCTTTCCTATGATACCTTATACATCTTTATAACTTCCCGCAAAAAGAAGCAAAGTAATAAAATTGATGACAAATTGATTTCTACACTTCAGATACTTTGTTTTTGTTTTCGTTTGATTTTAATTCTCGACAAGAGATTGCGATTTAATACTTTTATTAAGTGAAACACAAGGATATTAATACGCAACACACACATATATATGTATAAAGAGACAATGTACAAAAATAAAAGTAAACCTTCGAAAGAGCTCAAATAAATATAAATTGTTTAACTTACTATGTGCAATTTTTAAAAATAACTAAGACCTATAGGAGCTACCACCGCAGGAGCAACCTCGGCTGTCACTTCTGAACGACTAAATGTCAGGTTAGCCACTCGTTGGTAACTAAATATCCCTCTTGCGGAGAAAAATGGAAATTTCCCAGTCACCATCTCCCCTCCAGCAAACTAGCTGTGGAGCGAGAACATTACATTAAAAATATAAGTCCAGATAACGACGAGTGTAGGGTATCATGGACAAATCTACTCGTCAGTTAATTTTCCTATTCACGTAATTCGTCCAAATTCATGTAGAAATCGTTTAAAATAAGCAACAGCGTAAATTGAAGGGCATTTTAAATAATATTTCATCAATTAAATCTTTATCTGAAAGGTTTAAGTAAATTATTATAGAATTTTCACGTTTAAAGCTTGTCAGTAACATTTTGTATCATAGAATCATCGAAATACAACTTCCTCGTTGCGTCACTGCATTCATTCTCGTATGCTATTTGCAGAAATAATTTCATTTCATCGAAATTCATCGTAAAAGTTTCTATTTGGGTTAAATTATCAAAACTTGCTGTGAAATAAAACAGTCGCCGATCTTTCGCGATTTAAAATAAAAGAAAGATGAGCGACGCCATAATTTTTCATCAATCTTTATTCAGCTTTCGTTGAATCAAAGTGTTTCTTAACTCCGATCCCAAAATAAAGAGCTCGATTGTGAAATCAAAGTATTTATTTGAAGAGAAAAGGGTTCAATTTCCAGAACAGGCAGTTTTCTGTAGAGGTTATATAAACAGAGAGGTTATATAACATTGGCTTCGTTCAAATTTCAAGGTTAGTTACATGTATAATTTTAAAATTCGTTAATTTCGTGTTATTAATTTGGAAATCCCTTACAAAATTGCCAAGAGGGTATCGGAAGATACTCCCGAACCCACTAAAAATTGGAAAATTTAGTTTAAAATTAGAAAATTTAACAATTTTCCCAAAATCCCCTGAGAAAAATATGTCAATACATTAAGGCAGAGTCCCGCCATGTCATAAGGCAGATCGTGCACTGCGTGAGGGCGTCTGATTATGAGGGGCGCCTTTTTCGTTAGAAACCGAGGTAAAATGAAGTTTTTAAAAATGGTATCACTAGGTGTTATGATATGGAAAATGTAGAATTCTTATTTCACAATCTTAAACCCAGCAATTTTTTTCATTTGTGTTGTTCTTTAGTCTGACTGCTACGCTATACAATAAACATTAAAATACATTTCAGTGCATTTTTTATTTTATTAATTCACAAAACTTATACGACCATTCTCTGCAGAGCTCTGATCGCGGTATTTAGTCATCACTAACGCTGGCCACGAGCGGTATCGCGCATCGGCGTAGAATCAGTTCGGACCGAGAGGAACGGTAGTATTACTTCGTCTGCGGAGCAGTACGGACATTTTCGCTGGCGATCATTTGCGCAATTGTTTATCTGTCCTAGAAAAATTATGATTTCGTCAGCAAAACGACCGCGGTCGGACAAACTTCGAAAATTTATTGCAGAAATTCCAGACTTAATATATGAAGGTGCTAAAATTAAATGTGTAATCTGTAAAATCCCGTTAATGTGTTGGTCCAGACAACATTGTCTACGACACGTAAATAGTGAAAAGCATGTCTCAAAAAGAAATTGCGCACGAGACAATGAAAAATTTATATTTAATTTATGCGTTACGTTTATCGCATGTAATATACCGTTTAATTTACTAGACAAGGAACCATTTATCTGCTTTTGGAATAACTATTCGGAGTGCAAATTACCAAGTCGAACATCGTTACGAAGAATTGTGCCATCTGCGCGCGAACATATTGAACAAAAAATAAAATCGGAGTTGAAAGATCAAAAATTGTGGTTATGTGTCGACGAAACAACAGATCGGAAGAAATATTCTGTTCTTAATGTAATGGCACGCAAATTGGAACCTCATCAATCGGCACCTTCAATTCTATTAGTCTCCAAACGAATACAACAGTGTACTGCCGAAGTAATTTCAAAGTTAGTGTTAAATACATTGGACAAGTTTGAACTTTCAACAAACCAACTCTTGATGTTAGTGACTGATGGTGCTGCAAACATGCTTTCTGTAGGCCGGTCTCTTAAAAAGCATTCTGCTAATTTGTTACACATTACGTGTAAAATTCATGCTCTCAATCTTGTGGCGGATAGTATCAGAAAATGTTATCCTGAGGTAGACGCTTTAATAGTGCAAACCAAAGCAGTATTTGTCAAATCACCGAAACGTATTCGCGAATTTCACAGACTGTGCCCCCGTATACCAGAGCCACCAGAACCTATTCTAACTCGTTGGGGAACATGGTTGCAGGCCGCGTTTTATTATCATAAATATTTTGACAATATTAACGTGGTTTTACAATTCGATATAAAGGAAGCTGCCGCTATCCAGAAAAGCCAGTCGAAATTTCAAGATAGTCAGGTTAAAATGGATTTAAAAATTATTCACGACAATTACTTCGGGCTAGCAGATGCAATAGAAAAATTACAAAATCGTGCGGTACCGTTAGAAGAATCTCTACAAATAGTGCAACATGTTCACGCACAGCTATGCGCGATTGAAGACGCAAAAAATGTTTCTGTTCTAGAAAAATTTGAAAGTGTTTTTGAGAAAAATTCTGATTTTGGCACATTAAGACACATTTGTGAAGGTGCGTCAACAGAATCGTTAAGTTATTTGAAAGATTATTTACTTTCGCAAATATTACGTCACTAGATGTAGAACGTTCGTTCTCTGCATATAAACGCATTTTTTCCTCATGCCGTACTAGTTTTGCCGAAACAATAGTTGAAACATATCTAATGTTGCAGATATTTAACAGACATTATTCACTTTGTGATTTCACGGAGGACTCTTAAAATGGTAAGTGTTTGAGCATGTGTTATTTAATTTTTATTTAAAAGATGAGCGAAATTATTTGCGGCAGCAAACATCTCTATTAGCAGAATAACTATAGTGAAACGCGAGGCCTGGTCGACTCTACGCTACTGTGCGGTACCGCTCGTGGCCAGCTTTAGTTATCAGTTTTAGAGCAAAAGTTCCATACCACAAACTTCTTCTGGCGCGACATGCTTTATTTCTATATCAAGCCTATACGCTTATGTATTACGTATATTAATGTACTATATCCTTCTTATATAGTAAATAATAGATATTGTAATGTTAAAAAGTAGAGCGTGAAAGACCAATATCATTAGCACCATGTGGAATGACGCTTTCTCAAGTGCGGTCCGAGAACGTATGTCCAAGCGATCGTTGTTTCTGATTCATTCTCAATTCTTTAGCGGCTTATATAGCCTCGGATCCCCCTTTCCCTGGTGTTTTATTACTTAGATCTATCTCCAGCCAACTACAATCCTAACGGCAAACATAACTCGTCCTCGCTCCATTTTCCTCAAATGTTAGTTTTTAATGTAACACTTTTCTGCAAACAGGTACAGAATAAACCCTATTCTCTCCTCAAAATTAAATATCACCCAGCAATAAATCACTTTAGTGGATTGAAATTTAACCGAAAGAATACGAAGTACTGAATATGCTGAATGTGTAGCGGTAATTGATCGTGTGATATTTGACAAATGCTATTGGTAACAAAGGAGCGAAGCGACGAGTTGACAATCTCTTTAGTTCGCGAGGCCTGGTCGACTCTACGCTACTGCGCGGTACCGCTCGTGGCCAGCTTTAGTCGTCACTTAGTGGGAAGTGATCCTTGGAAATAACGGGTTATTCCATTAACCGATTATTTTACCTGGATTAACTGAATGCGGTTAGACCTGTCTCTTGCAAAAACCTATTAACCTGTAGCCGGTTATTTTTCTATAACTGCCCATCCCTAGTTTGAATAGCCGCCGCTTCGTACAGCATAAACTATCGGATTAGTCCAAGAAATTATTAAATCGTTTGTGGCGGCAAAAGCCAGGCGGATAAATATATAAAATTAGTAGTACTTAGTTGCTTTTATTTCTAATTTACTTTAGTTATTTCGTGGTATAATTTAAGTACAGTTTCAAAAAGTGTTGTTAGTTTAATTCTGTTTGATTTATGTTTGGACATGTTAATAAATATTTTTTATTTAAATTTGAGCTATTTTTTTCAAGCATTTTCTATTGTAGAATAATAATTATTTACAACAACAATATTCTCGGCACCCTCCGCACCACAAAAATTATTAATTATCTCGGAAAGGCCGTTTCGAAGACACATGGGACATCTTCAGCTACGTACCGATTGTTATTTATGTCATAAAGGCAGTGATTGTGGGACTACAGCAGTCTGATAACACGGTGTGTACCATAATGACTATGATCCGAATTACATACATATTTTCATAGGAAATATTATTACTTAACCACGCAATAATGTTTCTTTTGGATCAACATTGTTCATTAAAATTGTTGATGGTTCTTCTAAATTAGGAAATAGTTTTGTCAATAAATCGCTATTCATATCCCCATGGCAACCACCTGCATTTGATTTGGGGTCAATATCAAATTTAAAGTCACTTCTGGTACCTGCATGCAACGTTCACCATCATAACCTTCGGGTTTTCTGAGGCTTTTTATATCGTCACCCTGCCATGATTTTATTTGACTTCCCTTTGAAAACATCCAGGTTTCGTCCAGGAATACGTCTCTTTTTAAAGAGGATGGCAACGTTTCCTAATATTCCCTTAAAAAATAAAATCGTAATGCTGAGATATCATTCTTCTCAAAAGAGCTCTGCAGTTATCATCTTTTTTAAACTGAAATCCCAAAAGAGATTGTAAATGACGAAATGCTAGTATGTAAAATATTTCTAGGTTCCAGCACTTCTTGTAACGCTTTTACTGTTACATACTTTTCTATAAAAATATATTAAATAAGAACTGGAATTTAGTTGTGCAAATTAACTTACTATCCTTGTACATCCCATAAATTACTTTGTGAACATCAACTTTAACTCTTTCTGACACATCACGTGTTTTGGGCATCACTCTTGATCTGTATAGGGCAAGTCTGTTGAAGTACTGGATGAAGAAACAGCAGATGTAGTTTCTTTCTTGTGCTTTACGTTGTAGACAGTACCCATAGAAATACCCAAAGCATTCGCAACTCTCTACAATTTGTATGTAAGTTTTGATTTAATACTAAACAATTATAATTTACCTCATGGGCCGCATCAGCAGATATTAAAGGACTTCTATTTTGTTTTCCTTTCTCGAAATAAACTAGCAAGCGACAAACTAACTCTGGGCCATAAGAACTAAGTCGTCTACCGGGTATCTTGAAAAAAAAATGTTTTAAGCATTTGTATACTTCTTTCTCAAAACTTACAACAAACCAAACGATTAATAATTCTGAAAATAACTTTTAGCAAAAGAAATACGACAATTGAGTAAAAATAAACGTTGAAAACTAAAGAAAATACAAATAAACAGCACAAAACAGATGTCAAATGTCAAAGGAGCGGTATTCTCCGTGTTACAACTATTAAGGTTGTATGCACGTGCAGTAAACACTATGAAAGTTCTTATCCACACATTACTCGAGCATATTCTACCTCACTTCAACTAGTATCAGCATTGATACTTAATAACATATGGACATACCATACATCATAAGTAGCTAAGTCATGTTATATACCTCTATCTCGCTTGTGTATGCATATGCTTCCAGTTTTTAGATATTACGCTTGTCTTCACTTTACCGATCGATTAATGACGTAACTACAAAGATTCATGATTTTCACTGTACATGATAATGCCATTCCTGTTCCACTCAAAATATTTTTCAATAGTAAATAAATAGGTGGATATATATTATGTAGGTAGATCAAAAATATTTTACCAGAGCGTGATTGGACTAGCAAATAGGACAGTCTACATTCGGCGTTGGGTATTAATTAATAGTCTACTGCCGTACTAAATCTGCTTTTCGAAAATCGGCATCAAAATTGTCTGCCTTTTCTATTTTTGTTCTTTACAATTATTAAAACCATTGTGCTTAAAGGCGGATACGATGAAATGATTTCCTACTTATTTTTTTAACAAATTTACAATATTGCAGCTTTTTAATGCAACATTATCTAGATGGTAGAAATAACGTTTCTTGCCTTTTATGATATAATTTTAATGGTTAGCGCAATCTGCCTGACGATTAAATAATTTTTTACATACCATAATAACTAGAGCGGGCCAAGAGCGCCACGCGCCAGGTTCGCAATCAGGCTGCCGGGCGCATATATGTATGTAAACATAGGTAATTTAAATATGTAATTATTAGGACGAGGACCAAAACCACTGTCTATTACGTCGTGAAGACGCGCAAATATACACCTGCAGTTTGGGTGTTCGTTGATAAATAGGGCGTTGTTCACAGTGGGCCACTACAAAAAAAAAGTTCATTCATCGACGGCTACGAACTAACAGCGCGCTTATTCATTTACGGATGACGCGCTCTATTCATCAACAAATGACGAGTCTGCAGATGTTACGTTTGCACCACTTCGTGGCATACTAGAAACAAGCGTCGGTGTGCTCGCTTTAGTGATTATGTCTAACGTAACTATTAAAAATAAACGGCCATTACCTACGAAAGTTAATAAATTTCTTAGTGAATTTGTGGATTTACACTACAATGGGAGTACAATTTTCTGTAAAGTTTGTAAAAAGAAACTACTGTGCTGGAGCAAACGTGATTGTGAAAGACATATAAATAGCGCACACCACAGAAATAAAAGAAATGGTGTGTCACAACAACGTCAATTTCAATTAGAATTGCTTTTAACGTTTATGGTATGTGGTCTACCACTTCGTATACTTGATAAAAAAGCATTTCGAAAATTCTGGGGTACATACAATACCGAGTGGATACTACCATCTCGGACAGCGTTACGGAGAGATATTCCACGAATACGTGAGGACATTGAAAATCGAATTAAAGCCGAATTAAAAGATAAACAGCTGTGGCTATGTCTTGATGAGACGACAGATTGCAAAAAAAATTCTATTTTGAATATAATAGTGCGCGTATTAGATCCTATTAAACCAAATTTTGCAATTCCATTAGCTAGCAGAAGATTAAAACAGTGTACTAGTAAAGCAATTACGGCCGTAGTTCTCGAAACGTTACAAAAATTTCAAGTGTCAACCAGTCAACTGTTGTTGTTCATGAGCGATGGTGCAGCAACAATGTGTAGTGTAGGCCGTTCCCTTAAAGAAAAGTGTGAAGGACTTTTACATGTTACGTGTAAAGTCCATGCTTTACATCTTGTGGCACAAACTATTCGAGAGTGTTACCCGGAGGTGGATGCATTAATAGCAAACACAAAAAAAGTGTTTCTCAAAAGTCCTAAGAGGACTAGGGCATTCCACAGGTTATGCCCTGGTATTCGAGAACCACCACAGCCCATTCTTACGCGTTGGGGAACGTGGTTAAAAGCCGCTTTTTATTATAATGAACATTTTCAAGAAGTCAAATCCGTTATTTTGCAATTCGTCCCTGCCGAAGCTAGAGCTATTAGGATGAGCCAGAAGGGATTTCTCGATATTTCTGTTGAAACACATCTAAAGAATATTAGCAACAATTACAAAGGGTTAGTAGACGCGATAGAAAATTTGCAAAATTCTGGATTGTCGTTGGTAGAATCAGTGCAAGTCGTGGACGAAGTTAGTACATTGTTACACAGTATAAACGATGCAACAAGTGGACGAGTTTTAGCTAAGTTCGATAGTGTTTTAAAAAAGAATCCGGACTACACGAGATTAAGACAAATGTGCGATGGGGCATCTGCAGATTCCTTGACTAAGTCTAAAGATTATTTTAATTACGCCTGTCTTACTTCGGTAGACGTGGAACGGTCGTTTTCGAAATATAAGAACATTTTTTCGTCTCGGCGAACATCCTTCACCGAGGCAAATGTGGAAACTTATCTGATGGTGCAACTTTTTAAACAAGCCTATCCGCATTATTAAGAAGGATAGAATTTATTTATTATATCTTTATTTACAGTTACATTATTAAGTACAACAGAATAAAAAAAGCGTTCAATTTCTCAGTTATTTCCTTATTACATCCCATTTACAACGCATACCGTTTTCAATCAAATAAGAAATCATAATGAAAATAAAAACACCTCAGCGTGTACATATATATATATATATATATATCCGCTCTAATTACTAAACATTATTATTGCGTCAGCTTTTATTTTTTTACTCTTGTGTATTAATTTCGAAATACCACATATCTGCTATGACTCACATATACGCTATTTACAATAAGCGGCCGTTGCGCCTGATTCCGATTCTGTTGGATGGCGCAATTTGGCCCGCTCTAATAATAACTGAAAAAAAAATAATTAGTCCTTAACGCAGCAGGAACGTCTGCCACTTTTTTTGGAGTTTAGCGAATTTATTACAAGACAGACGTGATTGTATTGTTTACTGCACTATTTTTTAACATCTTTCGAGAGCTCTCATTTGATATTGCAACAATACATTAAAGGCAGAAATTGTTCATGTCGTTTATTTTACTCAGTTCTTTACTTTTATTAACTTCAGCCAAACGATGAAATCATTTCAAAATTACTGCCACCAGCTTCTTAACTATTTTGCTCGTTGCTAAACGACGTGACTACGACAATTGCAAATCCGTCAAATTTAAACTCTAAAAGACCAATTCATTTTTGTACACATGAAAAGATTGCCTAGTAACAATAACCAAAAAATTTTACCAATTTTTTGGTTAACTCGTTTTCGTTATTTATTGTTAAAAAATTTAAAAAAGGTATGATCGAGATCTCTTACAGTACGACTAAAATGTGATGGACAGCCATCGTGCATAAAGCACATGTTATGTCGCACAACCAATGGAACATGTTCTAGGAGTCCTGGTAAAACTTCTTGTAAAATATGCAAGTAAGATTCACCATTGAGACGCGCCGGCAATTCGAAAGGCCCCATTAAGGTGTCGTTCACAATTCCAGCTCATAAATTTAAGCTGAAACGTTGCTGAAAGTTACTTTGGCGTATCGCATGAGGATTTTCATCAGCCCATATGTGAGCATTGTGGAAGTTAAACCTACCATTCCTGGTGAAACAGCATTCGTCAGTTACCAGTATATTTCTTGGAAAACCTGCTTCTGCTTTCGTACGATTGAGTAGCCATTCACAAAACTGCTGCCGCAACGGATAATCGTTGGGAGTAAGTCCTTGTACCTTTTGGAAATGATAAGAACTAATAACTTAATAACAACCACTAATAACAAATCTTAAATTTGATATGTTCAAATTTACTGAAATGTCAATTTGACACATTCCTAAGTTTCAACGGCACCTTGTTTTTTTATTATTCAGCAGCTCTCAATAGTTGCTACAAAAATTATGGGCCATTAAAAGGAAAAATTAAGGAATCGTAATTTCTATTTTACATTTATTTTAAATAATCTTTTTAACTAAATGTGGTTCAGCTAACTCAAATATCCCCAACTTAAATTTAAAATTATAAATTACCCACATAATTACCGAACAACTACTTCTTATTTAACTAAGCTTTAACTCGTTGTAACTTTTTAATTATCGAGTTTTTCTAAAAAGTTTATTACCAAAAAATGTTTATTTTAGGCCCCACTATCTACCCTAAAAATCTCCTCTGCAAGTTATAAATCAGCCTGTATATAAATCCATTATCCTACTTACCTACCATTTTCTTCATTTACATCTCACCGCTTACGAACCACCATCTCACATAACCTAAGCTATGACTACGATTGCGATTGCCTGCGTTCACGGAACGGAAATTTCCGACGACGCGCGAAGGGCACGATTCTAACATATATTTGTTTGACTCAACAAAATGATGCAAAATAAAAACGTTTATATCCGAACAAATTCAATCTGTTGCTCTTAAACAATATGCTTTCACTCAAATAAACCTTTGTTGAATTAAATAAGTAATTTCAAAGATACATATGTGTCTGTTTGATTCAGGAACTTGTTTTCTCTGTATAAGATAAAATATTATCATTTATACATTAGAGAAATAGTTACAGAAGTATGGCTGAAAATAGTATTTACAAAAGAAACAATATATTCGTGTTTGTTCGGAAATTACAGCAAAATTATCTTAATTTGCCTGTTGGCGGAATTTAAGGTTAAGTATGTATATATTACCCTGTTCAGTTCTGAGTCGCCACTTGCACAACGTCGCGTTATGGCGTTTTTGTTACATCAGTGTAGAATGGTTATTTTCACCGTATGTTATTGCTTTTCAAGTGAAAACTTATAACCAAAATAATATACAGGTTATTCACAGTTATCGGGTCGCTAGCGCGAACTTTGTTATTATTATGTAGCTACAATGTTGTTTAAATTACCAAAGATTTTATGATTTTTCCGCTGATCATAATGGTGTTGAGGAAAAAAAAATGCACATCGCGTTTCAGCGCTAATTTGAATTGTTTATGTTTTTTTTAAACTGAACACCCTATATATTTTTCAATTATTAGTGGAAAAAACACTACATCTTTGGTAAAACATCGTAGCTACGATATTAACAAAGTTAGCAATAGTGGCTCGATAACTTTGGACAACCTGTATACATCTCTTTTTGTAAAGTTTCTCAAACTAAATACATAAAGAAAATTAACCTAGTAGATGCGCACTACAAATGGCTACCTATACACCATAAGATGTGAACATAGGATGTAGGCGAGAAACTGAGTTTGAATAGCATCGATTAGGTTAGCTTATTATGCAAATAAGTATCATAACTTATTACTAATACCAACTGACTATTCACTTGTTCACTGGTGTCGTGGTTGGTTGTTGATATGTCATAACTGCTTTACCTAATGTTTATGCACTTATCGTTTATCATCACTAAAAATACCAGATCATGATGCATTGGCGGTCACGACAAGTCACGATGCACGGTGTACATCATGCGCATGTGTAGAACGTATACAACAACTGTTGTGCGTTTTTCACAAGTTGCGTCTGCGCACATACCTCATTCTGGGTGAATTTTATTCCTATTATTGGAATAAAATTCCCAATTAAAATAGTAACAATAATATTTTTTTAAACATTCATTTCCTCCAAACCTTCACCTTAATCCAGGGAATCCTCGCGCACTCAGTGGTACGGTCGGCTTACCCGGGAGTCCCTCACGCGAATGAACAGGACGCAGCCACAGCCCCGCGCCCTCCAGACGGGGGACACGCCCGCGATCGCCACCACGACAAATCTTCCCAAACAGGCAAAATTTCTTGGCAACACACATATATCGTTAAGCAAATAAATCTGCAAATTTGCACGATAATTACATAATTTTGCAAACCACAGGTTAAATATATCCCTACTCTGAAGCGTTGATAATAAATTTCAACACAAGGCAAATAAACAACTGCTACTAAACAAAGCTTGACAGTAGCAAAAATATTGTTACTCGATTCGCCGCCATTACTAGATACACAAAAAGAAACGCGTGTGTCCCTTTATATACTACAGCAAAGAAAAATCATCATTTAACCAGATATTATTCTAAATCAACTTTGGAGTTATTGCAGTAAACATATTAAATTCGTTCTTATAAACTTCAACTTGAACATCAAAATAATACATTTCTTATAGATAAAACTAAAAAACAGAAAACAAAAACCCATGCCGGCACATGATTGGCTCCACTAATAACCACGTTTTGACAATAATAAAATAAAGTTATACGGTTCGCCGTCACTACTGAATACATAAGCAACAAATAAATCAGATCGCGTAATCAGATTTGGCACCTGATTCTCCCCCGTATGCCGAAGACAAAGAAAAAACATTATTCAAACTGAATACTGGTTTAAATCAATTTGCAACTTGTATTTTAAAATAAGCATATTCTTATAAAAACTATATAAACATCGAAATAATACTTTTCTTAAAGATCAAACTAAAAAACGGAAACAGAAAGCTATGCCGGCATAGCGCCTTGCCTCGCTGCCAACAGGCAAAAATTGACAGTGATACTAAAAACAAGGTATACGATTCGCCTTCACTATTAGATACATAAACAACAAAATAAACCAAATCATATAATCAGTTTCTCCTTGTGTAATAAAGACAAAGAAAAATTAACATTCAAATTAGATGCGAGTCCAAGTCAGATCTGCAATTTGTTGCATATTAAAATAAACATGTCATAAAACATATAACTCAACTATCGAAGTTTTCTCTACTTGAAGATAATACCAAAAAAACGGAAATATTTTAATTTCTTATGAAGCTCGTTAATGTGTGTCATCCAATGGAAGAAATAATTAATAATTAGCCCTAAATATTTAAAATGTTTTACAAGTAATAAACTACTACAGTCACAGGCACTATTAGCAAGAATACTATGACCCAAAATATGTGAGCAAGCATCATTGTGATCTTTTACAATAATTTTATCGTTTAGCCTTTTGTGCGGGGATGCAATGTACATAGTTTTAATTTTTTGCGAATTAATAAACAATTTTTTATCATGAGCCCAAGCGGAAACTATTAACGTATCGTCCGCGTATATGTAATAACCACATCTTTTGGAGCAGAACATGACGTCATTGACATAAATTAAGTACAGAAGCGACACGAGTATGCTTTCCTGCGAAACTCCTTTTGCAACAGACTTGCTAGAACTAACAGATTGGCCAATTTTTACTTTTAGTTTTCTGTTCTTCAAGCAAATTCGAGAACCACTGCAAAACCGAACCGCGAACACCAACTTTGTGTAGCATAGAGAGTAATTCACTGTGAGCAATACTGTCAAATGCTTTGCTAAAATGATAAACATGCATAACACGTGCTTCCCGTCATTCAGCTCACTGTTTATTGAGTCTGATAAGTTTTTTAGGACTTTGATAGCTCCTTTATTTTTTCGAAAGCCGTATTTGTTACTGTTTAAGATATTATGTGCTTCCAAATACTCATAAAGCCTCTCTGCAATATAACTTTCAATAATTTTATCGATGACTGAACACCATCCAAACCAGAAGTCTTTTTGTCAAAAATTTTCCGTATCACTTCCATAAAATCCTGTCCGCTCATTAATGGTGGATAAAAGGATTGATTTTCAGATTTTTCGTACTGGAGATTTCAGTTCTTCATAAATGTCCTAAAAAGCACTTCTCCACAGTCATATACAAAACCAACTACCCCTTGGGAAAAGCGAAGCCATTTAAAATTAATGCAATGTAATTTTTAACATTCCTGGATAAATAGTTGTTCTTGAATTCCTTCCCATCAACTCGTTAATATTTTTCCACATTTTTTTCATATCATTACTGTTTCTCTGAAATTGTCCAATATAATAATTCCTCTTTTCATTTCCTATTAAACCACTTATTGTAGGATATTTTGTACGATAGCTCCTATTAGAAATTTTAACAGCATTACATAGTGCATCATTATAAGATCCTAGACAAAAAAAAATATATAACTGCTCCACATCACCAATACTCTCGCCCGTCCAGAAGGGCTTTCCTCCACCCAACCTGCCTCGTGTATCAAACTGTACACGAAACAGGTCTCCTTACAATAAAATATACAATAATACATAAAGATATATTTAGGAAAACCTAATACTAAACAAAATCTATTGCCTGAATTTACACAAATAATAAATTTAACGGACATGCAAGAGTAATAAAATATAACTTCAGCGGAAATATTGTCAGCAGAATGTGTAACATAATTAACCTATTCCCTCTCATATGCAGATAAGTAAAAGTAACCAATAATAATCCAATAGAAATGTTCTTTAATTAAATTTGTTTTTAATTTAAAAGTTCATATTTATTTATGCCTTAACAAAAGGCAAAGCAGGTTTACAGTCAGCAGTACAACTAGTAAAACGACAAATCAAAGACATACTCGTTTGTTTTAGAATTCCAGAAAATAATCTGAATTTATATGAATGATAAAATTAATGGATATTCAGGAATAATAAATATGATGTCCGCTAAGTGGAAAGAAACGCTTGTCAGAGGAATAATAATAGTAATAGTAGGAAATTTATTATATAACTAGTCGAATCGTATTTTGTAGGTTAAAATAATTTGAATTCTGTTCGTTCAACATTTGTATAATACGCATTCAAATTACTGAGCCGCACGAAAGGTCAAGTTTACTTGCTTGCATTATACTTTTGTTCTAATTGTACAGTTACTTTACTTTGTCAAAAGTGTAATATTAGTTTCTTAGCGAAATTTAGTATATTGCTTGCCTTTATTTGGATTAATGAAAATTACACTTGTTAACAGTCAAAATCTACATTTTTGTGTGTATGCCAATTTTCGTTTCTATACTTAATATTAAAATTTCACTTAGAAAATTTGCAGTTTCAAGGATGTTTGATTTTGGTTATTACTGAAAATTCTACCTTTCTGACAAGTGCAAAACCTTCAATTTGTATTTCAGCATGTAGATATTAGATAATCTAAACCTAAGAGAAAGAACTACAAAGATTACGAGTTCATCCATTTAATACCCAAAATTTTCAATGACAGAAAATAATGTAATGGTCAAACCGCGACAGAAGATGCAATCAAAAGAACAATTTTCGAAGCAATTACAAGCGGCACCTAACTTTTCGCGCACCTGAGACACGAATCGTAAGGGGAACCGTAAAATATGAGCCACGATCGCAGGTTTGTGCGACCTTCTTTTCGAACTGCTGTAGGTATGGAAGAGAAAGTTCACTTGGCGTTTATTATTCGAACCGTTTTTAGATTTTACATAATATCTATGCGCGTGCGCAAAAAGCGACAGGCTCACAACGATATTGTTTCGTTTTTATATCAAAATAGAGTATATAAGAAACGTATCTATTATTTTTGAACACCTTTTATATCATAACTTTGGATGGGTCTTTTTAGATCATGGTATTTAGGATTCTAGAGGAAGTTTGGCAAGGTTATTGTATGGCTTTTTATTAATATCTAAGTGTAAATTTTAGAGAGCATTTGTCATTTTATTTAAAATCTTGCTTTTAGTACTTTTGCTTACGTGGGCTTCTATGCTAAAAGGAGTAGACAAATTTCAACCTTGTCGCATGTAATCTATTTTGGAAGGATTTCTCCACCACGAAAATCTTTAGAGTCACTGTAGTGATATAGTAAAATACACACGCACTATATGTCAATGAATCAACAAACCAGTTCTTTAGTTTTCATCTGCATGTTAAATGTTAGGTTGTTACTTCAAGCCTGCCAAATAGATCAAGTGATCAAAGAAGTATTGATTGCTTAAATATTTAGGCTGCAATATGAATGTAACATATCTCTCACCGGCCTTTTAGTATTTAAAACGCGTTAGAAGAAAGTGGCAAATGTATCAGCGTTGATATTCAAGGCGAAAAAGCGGAAAACATCAAATACGACACATTGATTCGAATATTATTTTAGAAAGCTTGTGATTTCGCTTCATACAGTCGTATGCAATTCTTATAAAATTTAGATGCCCTTAGGCCGTTTTGAAAGTTTCCTCGTTTAATACATATTCCATGGAGCGTATACGACGAAAATCTGGTGACGTAACATATTTGTATTAATAAATAATATGTAAATTGTGCGCAATAAAACGTATCTACATTAAATGGGATTCATAATTTTATTATCCCATCTCGAATGGCATTAATTAATTAATTTTTCGTATCGCCTAGTGTTTCTCTACGTATAAGCACTGTATTCGAGAGTTTCCTTTTTATCTTAATTGATCGTCTTTTTTCTAAATTTACGAGCGATTCTAGGAGTGCTAAAATTTTTCGGGTAATAATCAACAGAGAAACGATGATTTATCGGCTATCCCATAATATTTATCTTCTTTAAATTAATTGATACTATCCATTGCGATATACGCATTCAAAATGTTTTTATAAACAAATAAAATAATGACCAGATCAACCACTGTAATTTACAACAATATCTAAATGTATTTTACTTATGAGAGTGCGGTTTAACTTGGAGTTCCTTAAATACGCTATTACTAACTGACAAGCCCTGTTACTAATAATAAGTGCATATGTTCATTTAGGACATTAGAACCTCGCTTCTTCGAGTGTTTGCTTGAATTTTTGTATTAGAAAAAGCGTTGGTTGATAAAAATGGACGAAGAAGTCGAGTTGTCTCCCTGTATTAATAGGTAATTTTTGTAATGTCCGAATTGTCTCCGGAGATGGGTCGAGTTGTCCCCCTTTTGATACGAATTATATCTACTAACAGCTAGAGGCGGGCCGATGGCTCTCCCTATCGACCATGAATCACACGATATCGACGGGCTGCAGTCGTTCAGCTTTGGCACGCATATGCGCTAGAGGTTAAGATACTCGTATCATCAGTCAGTACTACTTGCATGATCGTTTCTCCGACATTCGACGTAAAACAGGCACTAGAAAAATGCGATATTTCAGTGGCGTAGATGCGTGTTTGATTTATCATACGTGGAACATGTTTTTTACTTGATAAAATGAAAGCAATATAAATGTAATCAATCAGAATATCCTTGAATATAGAGAAGCTTTTCTAGCATAACAATTAGTGAGAGATGCATTCGAGAAGGAGATATAAAATTACTGTATCCGTAATTTTAATTATATGCAATATTTTCGTTGCAAAAACTTTTAGTATGTTTGAGACAGCATTAAGAGCAAAAATGGGTTAAATTATTACTCAAGAGGATACCAAAATTGCTGGACATATTCTTCAGTTTGTTTAGAATATTTTTTATTGTTTGTGTTTTGCAGTATTTATTTGTTTAGCCAAATGCCTAAAATATTCATCCATAAAAATTAAATTAATATGTTGAGATGGATTCTGTAAAACTATTTTACATTTGGTTATACATAGTGTAGCCTCGTTTAAACTATTTACAATATTTCCAACTTTCTTCACATTAATAACAGGCTGTAGGGTAGTATGGCAAACAACACTAATGTATCGGCATACGGTACGTGTGGTCGTGGTTGATGATGAGGACCCACAAGTCCCCGAAACAGTCGTTCTGAATTAATTAATAACTTGTGTGGTGCGGAGTATGCCGGTACTTTAGTGTTACTTCCTTACATAATTGGAATAAAATAAACATTGAGTTTGCATTCACTGGTTCAAGAATCATATTTACTATTAGATATGGATTTACTGATATATCTGGGAGTAAAACACCAATAACAACGTTAACCACACTTTCACCTAACGTATTAATTGTTTCGTCTGAACTGATCCGAAAATATTTTTCTTACTACTAACTTTACCTGATAAAAGAATAAGAAAAATGTAACATTAAACGCAAAGAAATAAACATCGTATTAAGAAATTTAAACTATGCAACCTTAAATTTAACAAAATAATTTTTAGTGGTAAATTAAAGAGAAGGTAAATAGGTAAATAGTTACATAGAGATAACGCGAACGGTCCTATAATAAAACTTTGTGATAGATAGCAAAACACAAGACACATGGCTCTTGCAATCAAATTGTTTATTTTTTAACAAAAAATAGATACAATTAAAAAAAGAAACGTACAATGTCCAAGCTATTATCACTAGTCTGGGCAAACAGCGGTAATAGTCAGTGTCTAGTTTGGAAAATCCCTTTAATGTCTTGGTCCAGAAGCCATTGTCAACATCACATCGAAAGCAAACAGCATTCTTCTGCAAAAAGTGGCATACGAGACCAAGAAAAATTTACATTTGATTTATGTGTTACTCTTATTTTATGTAATCTAGCGTTTCGTTTACTAGACAATGACGCATTTGTCTCCTTCTGGAATAAATATGCGGACTGTAAATTACCTAGTCGAACATCGATACGAAATGTAGTGCCATTTGCTCGCGAACATATAGAAAATTGTATAAATTGTACTGCCGATGATATTTTAAAGGTGGTGTTGAACTCATTGAACAAATTTTAAGTTTCAACTAAGCAACCTTTAATGTTTATGAGTGATGGTGCCGCAAACATGCGTTCTTTGGGCCGATCTCCTAAAGAACACAATGGTAACTCCTTACATGTAACGTGTAAAATCCATACTCTAAATCTTGCGGCACAAACGATTCCTACATGTTTTCCACTAGTAAATGCATTGATTGATAGTACAGAGGCAGTGTTTCTAAAGACCCCGAAACGTACCCAACTATTTCACAGACTGTGTCCTGATTTACCTGAACCACCACAGCCGATTGTTACACGTTGGGGAACATGGTTGCAGGCTGCGTTTTACTACAACAAATATTTTGATCAAGTAAAGAAGGTAGTTTTAAAATTCAATCCGGCAGAAGCTGCAGCAATCAAGAAAAGCCAGGAAATATTTCAAGATAGTCAGGTTAAAAGAGATTTACAAACTATTCACAACAATTACTTCGGACTAGCGGAGGGAATAGAAAAATTACAAAGTGTTTCGATGCCGCTAGTGGATTCTGTTCAAATTGTGAATGATGTTCACGCACGGTTATGCGTTGTAGAAGGCGAAACAAATTGGTGTGTAATACGAAAATTTGAAAGTGTTTTAGAGAATGACTCCGATTTTCTTATATTAAGACAAATTTGTGAAGGTGCGTGTGAAGATGCATTAAGTTGTTTCAAAGATTATTTTAAATATGCAAATATAACATCGTTAGATGTTGATCGGTCGTTTTCGGCATTAAAAAACATTTATTCCGCACGTCGTACTCACTTGACTGAAACAGCTGTGGGAACATTCTAATGATTCAAATATTTAACAGATGTTACCCAGTTTGTGATTTCACGGAAGACTTTTAAAACGGCAAGTGTTTCAGCACGTTTTATAATCTATTTCTTACCTTCTATTTTATGTGTAAACTTTTATGTGCTCGCCACGCCTCTGGCTGTTACCGCATATTTGCCCAGGTTAATTATCACAATATTGTCAATATGTTCAATAAAACTCAAAACCACAAAATAAAAAGGTATGCTTAAAATAAATAAATACTGACAAATAAAAAAAGTACAAAAGATAGAAATGAAACAATGGTCCAGGTCTCACAATTAATTCTATTGAGGAATTAGGCAACCGGTTTCATGTTGAGAAAACACATCATCAGACCAGCTATAAAGATATCCAATAAAAGAAATTACAAAATAGAAGAAACATAATGTAAATAATTTATTAGGAACTAGTGAAAAAATTAATGGACATTTTTTTTATCTTTTTCTCTGTTACAGTGTAGATTAATTTATCTAAAATTATTATCTAAATAATGAAATTAAAAATAGGGATCGTTTTTAGTTTAATAATTAATGAATTGATTATTTAAGTATATATTTATCACTTTTTTATCTCTTGTTTTTCATTACCATTATTCATTACATGGTGTCCCTCTAGTTATTAGAAATTTTATAATAAATTAAAAAAACTTCACATTTTGGTTTTATTTGCACATTTCGAGTTTATGCCACTAATCTCCACAAACAGCACTGAAAAATATTGTCACTAGGTACCTTTTCATGTGTATTAATAAGAAATTGCTTTGACGAAATCAATGTCTTTAAGACGAACATTTTCCTCCAACTCTTTAATTTTTTTTTCGAGAAAGGTTTTCCTTATTCACACGACTATTATACAACTTACCTTGCTTTATTGCAGCTCTTCATTTGAATATAAGTATTTTAACATAGACACCACTGAACTCATTTTATATCACCGATGAGCACTTGATGTGACAAGTGCATATACGAAACTAAGTATAAAATAAGGGATAGAAACTACCAGAAAAGGATTAGCATAATTACTACCTTATTAAATATAATCCTGTACTTGCTTTTGGGTGGCCCCCTGCTATTGGGAGACAATTCGACCATGGCCTTTTGCGTGAGCGGTAATAATTTGCTTTTAGGAGACAATTCGAACCCGTCATTAAACATTAAGCAGATCAAAACTACATTTTTGCAATTAATAACTGTACAATAAATTAAACCACAACAAAATTAATAACATTTCCCAGCGTTTATGAACAGCCGAGAGCAATTTCTTGCACTATTCAAATTGATATGGAACGTAAAGGCTATATCTATATGTACAACTCAACCGCATACAGCGGATTCTTTGTTACGACTACATTAATTCACCTCTTTGTAGTACCTACACTGTGTACACCTAAAAGATATCTATGCATGCGCGATATATACCCATAGAGGCATAGACCGGCCCCAGAGAACAAGGAACATTATTATGAATTACGTAAGCGGCAAGTATTTTACAAGCAATAGGTGGTACGCGCGAATAAATCAAATTTATTGTTAACATTTAACGTAGCCTTTTATTGCCTAATGACTACATCTCTATTTCGTCTCTGTTTATTTTTACAATGGAGTAATATAACTCCTTGGTTTTTTTGTCTTGTTAAAGCTACATTTAGAACATACCGTGGCTCTGCCTATTTTCAAATAGAATATTTGAAATTCCTGAAAATAAAGGAAATTAGTTTCTTTAGTACTGTATCTTATGCTTGTGTTGATTACTACAAATATCTGGAACAAAAAAGGTTAATGGTATTTGGAAGAAAGAAAATAAACGCTAATATAAGTCTAATATTAGCACCATCAGCCAACGATAATGCTGGAAAAATGAGAAGAACTGGTCTTCCTTCTATATTTTTTTGATCAATAGTTTTCAAATTCACTAAATACATAGAGAAGAGTTCTACTTGGTCTTAATAAGAATTTTCCAAATTAAATACGTCTATTTACCGAGTTGTCAAATTCGCTAGGGAACATGCACATTTCAAGGCACAGAAAATCCAAAAAGAAATGGGTAAGATGAAATCGTTTATATAAATTAAGTTGTACGTAACTTTTTTTAACAGCAATAAATACTTTTTAACAGAAAGCCTATTGTAAGTTGTTAACTTATTATTGGTTGAAAATCAATATGGCTTAGCGAGAACAGATAAGCGAGGGAATGGTAAGACAATAGATGCCTTTTAGTTCTTGCTGTTGTAGAAGCGTTTAGAAGTAAGTTATACTCTAAAGAAGTTTAATATGTGAATTTAGTGGTCAAGAATATTTCAAAAGGCAACCTTTATTATATCGGGTTATTTGAAAGAACGCGGGGTTTATTTATGTGGCGTGCTGAAATGGAGAGTAAAAGTAAAGTAAAAAACCAAAGGAATAGTTTCTGTAATTTACCGTAAAAACAGCTGGCTTGGAACAGTGCGTATAACTTGGGGCAAAGTGCTGTATTTTCTTAATTGGCCTTACATAGTCATCCGTTGACTAGTAGCGGAACTATAAAAATTATGATGTATTGTATAGGTTCCTCAGTACCAATCTACCACCTAAATCTGCATATTAACGTTCACAAATGAGCGCAAAAATTGACGGCTAAACAGCAACAAATTTACAGTTTTGAGAACAGCAAACAGCACTCCGTGTAACTCAGGTAATTTTATTTTTAATTATTTATGAATAAACTTTTTGTGTAGTAAGTTATTTTCTTTAAAAATTTCATTTAATTTTGTGTTGCAAATTTTTAACCTAACCTCAACAACTAATTGTTTTCAAAATGCCGTGTTGCTGCAGGTGATTTGGGACAACCTTTTAAAGATATCCTTAAATTATAAAAGAAAGCCTGGGCGTAGGAAATGCCATGATTTTGACGAATTTTCACCAGAAACTGCGCTAGAGGAAGTTTCAGATGGAAACATATTTAGATTGCCGAAAAATACAGTATCCAAAATCAATGCTGCATAGAAAGCAACAAATTTGTTTATTTTGCAATTTTTTGTCGTGGTTTTCGACTTTTTCAAAAATATAATATACGAGGTGTGGCAATTAAATAACCGGACTGGCGCTACTATCGGCAAACAATGAGCACGCCACGGCAGGTGCTGAGCTCGATGGGCACGGTTGTACGTCGCTCAGTCTCGCTGTAGCAATCGTCCGTTCAAGTCGGAAAAATGCAGAGTATTCAGATCGAGTAACGACTTAACCTCAAGTTTCTTGTGAAACACGAGGTTCTAACTACCCTTCGTGAACGAGTGAGAAGACGAAGACCCGATTTGTGGAAGAGTAAATCTCGGATGCTCCACCAAGACAATGTGCCAGCCCATTCCGCCTTGCCTGTGAATGCGTTTTTTGCGAAATCCGGCATGGACCACCCACCGTACTCGCCCGACCTGGCCCCCTGTGACTTTTTTCCTAAGGTAAAATCGGAGCTTAAAGGAACAAGATTTGACAGTGTGGAAGCGATGAAAGCGAACGCGGCGGAGGTTCTCAACAAGCTGACAGAAACGGACTTTCAGCACTGCTTTCGACAGTGGAAAATTCGCATGGAGCGTTGTAGGGATCTGCAAGGAGAGTACAACTTTGTAATGTAATTGGTGATTAATTGTCAATTTGTAGCACCAGTCCGGTTATTTAATTGCCACACCTCGTATATAGGTGTTTTACATTAACTTGATTGCCTCTATCGAAATACCATTAAAAACTCAATGAAAAAAAGTGACTCAAATAACCTACTTGCGGGTAACTTTTGGGACTTGGAGACTTTGTTTTAAAAAAGGCACAGTTATTGTATAAATGTAGAACTTAATTATCTAAAATCAAAACAATACTTCAAAACCAAAAAGTTACATAACACACTATAGTAAAAAGTATCCTAAGCCACCTGCGCTTACGGTAGTAATCGTTGGTAATATTTTATTTTTTAATCTTTAGGCAGTTTAATCAAATGATTAAACTGCCTAGAGAATATCAAATTGATACTTCCTAGTTGACAACAAATCTGCGACAAAAATATATATTTCATCCGTCTAAATTCAAATTATATTACAATAGATCTAGGTATATTTTGTAGAAACGAATATTACAAAGTAAATAGTAACAAAGTACATTTTTATACACAATATGTATTTAATATTACATAGGTACCTGATCTAAGTAATAGTATCTTCTTTGTAGATTTCACCGATGGAAGTTTGACTTACATTGTCTCTCAACTTAACACGATTACAGCAATACAACAAAGTGTGCTTTACCATTCACAAAATAGATTGTTTGGCGGGAGAACCACCTTAACATTATTAATAACAAGAATAATATAAAAACGAAGCACGCTGTTCCATAGCATACCTTAAGCGCTATACGCTCAAATAAGAAAATACGTATAGGACAAATATAAGTTGGTCTCAAAAGAAAGTGTGCCGAATCTCAGATTTCTAAACTTTCATTATCATGTGACAAGTAGTTTGCATACGACAGAAACCAGATATTGAAAAAAAAAACAATAGGTATACTTAGAGTAATTATTTGGAGTTTCTTCGCTCATTAAAAAATTAAGTTTTATCCATGAGACGAAAATTTCTCCGTTTGCAGTTGGACGTGATAATTCGAGACCATAGATCTAGCAAAAAATTACCTGCGTATGGTAGTAGTCATGTACAAAGGCAAGATGTAGTGAAAATAATTTCAATTAAATTCTTTTGTAATTTTTTTCCTATACAAATTGGCTAATGTAAGTTATTTATTGACGTGCTACTGTATGTCGCTAATTTAACATTTGGGTTTAGCAAGTCACTGTGGCTGCTGCTTATTTGGTTACTTTAGAGAGTAGATAAATTCATCTTTCAATACGAAGTTGGTAGCAATACTTTAAACATTCCTTAAGCGAAATAGCACTTGAGAACTTAAGTTGAAGTACCTAGAAATATGTCTGACGATTACAAACATTTTAAGAACTTTCATCCAAGTCAATTGGTATATCTATGGGGATTTTCTAATGCGCACTGACTATAAAAGTATAGCGGAAATTTTAAGATATATATTTGTAACTATTTAAATAACGTTTCGCGCTAAATACAAAAAAGCTATTATTACTATAGTTTCAATAATAATAATATATACAGAAGAAAACAACAATAATTTCATTTTAGTCTAGATCAGGCAGTTAAATACTGCGGCACTGGAACACCGAAACATTTCACTATCACTATCACTTCACTATCCCTTGTGGTGAGGGTGATAGCGAAATATTTTAATTCTGATCTATTGATATGCACTACCGGCTATAATTATTTGCCCAGTTGCATTTTTGCGTGGATTTTAGAAAATTATTTATTTATTGTTATTTGAAGGGTGCAATTATTTAGCAATTATTAAATAATTCGCCAAAAGACGCCTCTGATGCTTAGTTATCGATTGAAACTCCTTGATCCGTTAATTAGGGGTTCAGGTAGGGCCATAAAGAGACCCGAAATGTAATACAATTATCCTTCACTGGTAAATATTTCGGTGTTGACCGAATGCGCGCAGTAATTGCATTTTCTACCTGACAGTGTTAAAATATTCGAAATGGGTACAGACCTTTTGGGCGCCAACAAGGGATTATCTATAATCCGTTTAATGTATTCTGGCCTTGTAACTATTAGTGCTAATAAAATTTAAAATTAGGGTTTCTAAGAATATACTTCCGAAATATTTGTATATAATTACCAGAATAATATATATAAGATGTACCCTGTTCTATTTTTTCATTTTTTATTAACGTACACTAGAGTTATTTAGAATATCTTAATATGGATACTATTATTAGTAAGCACGGCAAAAAATTGTTAGTAGTGAAGAACTTTACTTATCGTAAAGACAGAGAAACCACCATGGGTGCTTCCCACCGTTGCACCAAAAGAGGATATTCCGCTACTTTAAGCGTCGATAAATTTGAAAATGTAATCAAAATTAATGTAAATAATTATGGCATGGCCGAGAGAAATGATCAGACAATAAAAATATTTTTTAAAAAGTCCTAGAAGAAAAAAAAGATATTTATTTAGCCTTGTTAACTTACCGAAATATGTCAATATGTCAGAATTTTTCGCCGACACAAGTTCTTATGAGTCGTAGACTAAGATCTACTGTTCCAACAAATAGTTATGAATAGAGCGGGCCAAGAGCGCCACGCGCCAGGTTCGCAATCAGGCTGCCGGGCGCATATATGTATGTAAACATAGGTAATTTAAATATGTAATTATTAGGACGAGGACCAAAACCACTGTCTATTACGTCGTGAAGACGCGCAAATATACACCTGCAGTTTGGGTGTTCGTTGATAAATAGGGCGTTGTTCACAGTGGGCCACTACAAAAAAAAAGTTCATTCATCGACGGCTACGAACTAACAGCGCGCTTATTCATTTACGGATGACGCGCTCTATTCATCAACAAATGACGAGTCTGCAGATGTTACGTTTGCACCACTTCGTGGCATACTAGAAACAAGCGTCGGTGTGCTCGCTTTAGTGATTATGTCTAACGTAACTATTAAAAATAAACGGCCATTACCTACGAAAGTTAATAAATTTCTTAGTGAATTTGTGGATTTACACTACAATGGGAGTACAATTTTCTGTAAAGTTTGTAAAAAGAAACTACTGTGCTGGAGCAAACGTGATTGTGAAAGACATATAAATAGCGCACACCACAGAAATAAAAGAAATGGTGTGTCACAACAACGTCAATTTCAATTAGAATTGCTTTTAACGTTTATGGTATGTGGTCTACCACTTCGTATACTTGATAAAAAAGCATTTCGAAAATTCTGGGGTACATACAATACCGAGTGGATACTACCATCTCGGACAGCGTTACGGAGAGATATTCCACGAATACGTGAGGACATTGAAAATCGAATTAAAGCCGAATTAAAAGATAAACAGCTGTGGCTATGTCTTGATGAGACGACAGATTGCAAAAAAAATTCTATTTTGAATATAATAGTGCGCGTATTAGATCCTATAAAACCAAATTTTGCAATTCCATTAGCCAGCAGAAGATTAAAACAGTGTACTAGTAAAGCAATTACGGCCGTAGTTCTCGAAACGTTACAAAAATTTCAAGTGTCAACCAGTCAACTGTTGTTGTTCATGAGCGATGGTGCAGCAACAATGTGTAGTGTAGGCCGTTCCCTTAAAGAAAAGTGTGAAGGACTTTTACATGTTACGTGTAAAGTCCATGCTTTACATCTTGTGGCACAAACTATTCGAGAGTGTTACCCGGAGGTGGATGCATTAATAGCAAACACAAAAAAGGTGTTTCTCAAAAGTCCTAAGAGGACTAGGGCATTCCACAGGTTATGCCCTGGTATTCGAGAACCACCACAGCCCATTCTTACGCGTTGGGGAACGTGGTTAAAAGCCGCTTTTTATTATAATGAACATTTTCAAGAAGTCATATCCGTTATTTTGCAGTTCGTCCCTGCCGAAGCTAGAGCTATTAGGATGAGCCAGAAGGGATTTCTCGATATTTCTGTTGAAACACATCTAAAGAATATTAGCAACAATTACAAAGGGTTAGTAGACGCGATAGAAAATTTGCAAAATTCTGGATTGTCGTTGGTAGAATCAGTGCAAGTCGTGGACGAAGTTAGTACATTGTTACACAGTATAAACGATGCAACAAGTGGACGAGTTTTAGCTAAGTTCGATAGTGTTTTAAAAAAGAATCCGGACTACACGAAATTAAGACAAATGTGCGATGGGGCATCTGCAGATTCCTTGACTAAGTCTAAAGATTATTTTAATTACGCCTGTCTTACTTCGGTAGACGTGGAACGGTCGTTTTCGAAATATAAGAACATTTTTTCGTCTCGGCGAACATCCTTCACCGAGGCAAATGTGGAAACTTATCTGATGGTGCAACTTTTTAAACAAGCCTATCCGCATTATTAAGAAGGATAGAATTTATTTATTATATCTTTATTTACAGTTACATTATTAAGTACAACAGAATAAAAAAAGCGTTCAGTTTCTCAGTTATTTCCTTATTACATCCCATTTACAACGCATACCGTTTTCAATCAAATAAAAAATCATAATGGAAATAAAAACACCTCAGCGTATATATATATATACTAGCTGGACCCTCGAATTTTGAAAATTCGGGAGTTTGTTTAAGGCAGTTGAAACCAACTCGGGCAATGGTACCCCCAATCCGGCAATTGCATCCCCACTCCAGCAATGGTACCCCCACTCCAGCAATGGTACCCCCACTCCAGCAATTGTATCCCCACTCCAGCAATAGTACTCCCATCCCAGCAATATTAAATTAAAAATGCGGAGAAACTTAAATAACGTCTTCTATAATTATTATTCCAACTTCGCCATAGGCTATCCAACATTGCAAAGCGAGAAAAAACAAAAATTACATCAAAATACTTTCTTCCTATCGATTGTGTTACTTATTGAGCGACCCTCGTATATCACATGTTCATTTTCAACATGACACTTGTCAAGATGACGTTTCAGGATGACGTTTAATCAGCTGTTCGAATTGAGCGTAATTAAAGGACGTTTTTCGTTTAAATACGTATTAATGTAGTGAAGCTCGACAATTTCATTTAGATGCGCGAATAAAGTTTAGTAACATTATTCTTGTCGCGTGTAAAAGTTCGTCTTCCATATACCTTTCAATAGAGTATAGCATACAAACGTCTAAAGTGACATTTCAGCGTTTGACATTTTACGAAATTGCGCGTATATACCGGGGTCAGACAAAAGTAGATAAGTACAAAAATTAGATGGCCTGTATTATTGAATCTACCGTGAATATTTTTGTGGTATACCGATAGGCTTTATCGAGAAAATCCTATTAGTTATGGTTTTGGCGTTATATTTTCCTCATCGATAAATTAGAAGAAATATTTTTATTGCATAAAAATGAGACTAATTTGTTTAGATGCATTTAGCGATTGCTTATTTTCATATCTTGTCTATCCAAATGGATTTGCAAATAATAGAAATATCTCCATCTTTTTTTTTATTATAATCACCTAACGTAAATAACAAAATTTGATTTTTATACAATAAAAGAAATACAGTTTATGTTGTAAACTTTACCCTAGCTCGATATCAATTTAATCTGTTAAGTTGAGTAAAAAGTAATCATTAGCAACTAAACTGAAATTATATCCTGAAAATAATGTACCGTGTGTATTCCTAAAATAAAGTACCATCTGTTCAGAAAGCCATCATTAACTATTCATGTTTTATAAATATATAGAAATTTGTAAATCAATAGAGTCTACTGTACTATAATATTCTTCACGTTATTGATCTTCTAATTGATTGTAAAAGACCAATCGTTAATTTTTTCAATATTCTATGCCACCTCTATCTTTATATTTCTTACGACATTTTTGAATTCAACGGTCTCGCATTCCACCAACTCAAGCAAACTGTCTAGATATGGCTCGAAGGGATACCAGCTGCAGTTTACCCACCCCAGCAATTTTTTTTAGTCTATACCCGTAGGAATATCGCCTGCAGTTCACTCACCCCAGCAAGTTTTCTAGGTCTGAGCTACAGTATACCCACCCCAGCAAATTTAGATGAAAACCCAAACCTCAAGTAAGTAGTAAGGAACAGTTATCGAGTTCTATACGCATAGAGATGCTGCAGTTTACCCATCCCAGTTATATTTCATTTCATTCGGTTGTATGAACTATTTTCTGTAAGGGTTGTGGGTAAACCACCCAAAGGACTTTTTGCAGGTCAACCGTATTTCGTTGGTAGAACCGGGTTTTAATTGGCGTTGTGCGTGCTAAATTTGGATGCGATAGCTATTAGACGACGGATTGTGATAATTTTGAGATGACGGACAAAAATAAATTATTTTCTTTAGGGGCTGCAGGTAAACCACCCCTTAGACTATTTGCAGGTTAACCCTATTTTGTTGGTGGAACCGAGTGTAAATTGACATTGTACATGCCAACTCTGGATGTAATAGCTCTTAGACAATAGACAAAAATAAATTATCTTCTGTAGGGGTTGTAGGTAAACCACTCCTTGGACACTTTTCATGTCAACCATATTTCGCTGGTAGAACTGGATTTAAATTCGCATTGCGCGTAGCGAATCTGGATGTGATAGCTTCAGGGCTACGGATTACACGAATTATTTTCTCTGAGATAGATTTTAGAAAAAAGGCCTAAAAATACCCAATTCGGTGCTGTTTGTTCTCTTAAACGCATTAAATCGATTCCTAAACCTTTTCCTTTTCGTAATAATGAAAATAATACCGGAAAAATAGAAAGAAAAACGAAGAAAAAAAAACCGATGCCGTAGGTCGGGCGCGAACTCGAACGCTTATGCGATTCTGGCCCGTGTCCGAACGCCAAATCCACTCGGCTATTAGGTATACTGTTATAGTTGAGAATAATAACGGGTTACATGGTTAATTCACATTACGGTCACGACGCGCTTTTCAAACGCGCTCTACAATATAGAGAACTCGCACCTTTTTCCAATTTCATGATAATAAGAAAGTGCACTAAAAGGAAGACTTTTAATGCTTGAAAAACTGATATTAACATTTTACTTCCATCACAAAGTTCGAAAAGCAAATATGTCATTTCAAACGTAAGCTTTTCCGCCACCGGGCCGTGATAATTTGATCTTTTTTGGTTGGTATGTGCACGTTTGAATTGTCACTTTTGACATTAGAAACTAATTTACGTAACGGTTTATAATATTTTGATGACATATAGTTGACAGTTCAACTCGATACAAAAATGTATGTTCATTTTACATATTGCAAATCAGTAAAGTACATCGATATATTGCATCAATATAATTATGGCAATTAGATGGAATCGCGATGGTGAAATCGGTATTATTTCTTCGATAAAAGTAAGGAACTTGAATCGCAAATTTTTGTGCAATGTTTTTTCACAAATTTAAACGCAATTGAAATGCGGGTTTCTACTGAGCAAGAGAGATTTATTTTAGAGGCCTATTTTCGAAGCGGCCAATGGAATGAATCTCTGAGTATCTGGAAATACTCTAGTATTTCGTGTAGAAGAATTTTCTGCTGGATTTCTTGATGAAGAAGTCAACTATGCAAACCTGGAATGTGATGTTTACAGAATCGTTGCACATCTTCATGGAACAGAAAGTAAGGGAAAAATCACGCGATAGCTGGTCGGTTTTAACAGAGGAGTTGATTGAAGGTGTTTGTACTCACATTCCATGAAGTTTTATATTGTTATATAGCACCGCGCGTAAAGCAGTGGAACAAAAATTACACTGTTAATACGTAGAGTTTCTGTTGTGCAAGAGCTATTACCATTAGATTTGGAAATAAAAAATAAAATATGTCGTAGCGGATTGCATACGATAGAAGAGCTAGAGAATTAAATTACCATTGTAATTGCAACCATCGATAAGAAACAACTAATTTGTGTTTTCGACAATATATAGAGAAGAATTAGAAAATGTATCGATATTGGTGGAAATTTGCGCATTTGCAACATCTTTTACTAAATACTTCATATTCTATACATTTCAATCTGTTTTACAATACCGCAATTTAAAAAATAAATGAAAAAATGTCTTTTGTATTAATATATAAATTAAAGTTTTTATTGTAAACCTCGTGTTTATTTAAATATTATACTATCGTTGTAATATTTCATAGTATGAACATTGCGAATGTAGCATCCTAGTATAATACCTAGTAAATAGCTGAAGCTTCGATATGTACAATGATCACGCGAAACCATAAGATTTCATGATTCGCCAATACAATTGTAGGGGGACACTGGTCAGGGTGCTCGTTGGTTATATTTTAATAAAACTAACTTCACAAAGTATATAAATAAATGTATTGCTTCACGCTACATCAAAACACCTCCATTTTGCTTTACGGTTGACATCACATCTGTGTACATCACTCTTTTACATTTTGTATCGCTGTGTTCCTTTTCACTGTGACTTACGTCACAGTATGTATCGCCAAATTTAAAGTCTCTAACACTAACTAATATAGTGCTAACTTAAGGTTATACCGTATACAATTATAAATATATACCTGGTTTTGCAACGATTAGATTTTTTTATTTAAATATGCTATTTAATACTCTCCCTTAGGGGATGAGGGCTTGCTTAAGTATCGAACATAATTCTATACATACTTATGTGCTGTGTAAAACAGTGTTTGCAGGTAGAGATAGTATCTATTACGCATGTCGTCATCAACATATCAAAATAATATAATAATATAGCGCCATTTAGTACTCGAATGTCAAATTTGATACGTTTAGAAATATTGGTAGGAATCTATTTCTTCTATTGGCAACACTCCGTTTAAATACCTTGTAAACATCAACTACCTTTGTCAGAATAACATATGTCAAACGTCTTTCACATTTAACATCAAAACTGTCAGAAGTTAGGTGACGTTCAACGCCAATTATACTAAGGTCGGCAGATGATTTTTAAAATGTGTTGTTTTGAATATCTATAATTTTTTTCATATTCATCGATTTCAAGATGATTATATTTTACAATAATTTCAAAGTATCTGCCTCTGTTCCCTATCCCGGCAAATATTTAATCGTATTGAATGTGAAATGTATAAAATCTAAATATAAATTTATAAAATTTGATTGTGTTCCATTTTATAACTTCATTTCGGATTATCAGAACGAATAATATTTAATACTAATAACATGTTGGAATGTAATTTGATGACTTCTATAAAAATGTTTCTATTCTAGTGAATTTCCGAACTTGTTTAGTGAAGATATCTTTAAGGCTTGTTCAGTTTTATAGAAACAGAAGGAATCCTTTTCATCGGGTAATAATTGTCAACAGTAGTAATGAATGCAACCAAATCAATGTTTTATCTGCTAATCAAAGTAATTTCGATAACAAACAATTTGGTTTGAAAGGTTACCGTATTATAATAGGTTCAAATAGGGAAAAATCAAAAATTACATTGTTACACTATATCCTATCGATTTAACGAACGAACAAACCTTATGTTTATTTTCATCATGACACCTGCCATTATGTATGTTAAATGGCCTGTTCGGATTTTTAGAGGATATTTTCGAATAAATATATAATAATACAGTGGAGTTTTCGCATAAGTCAATTGCATTAAGATGAGTATTGCATTAAGATGAGCACTGCGTTGCGTTGCGTGTAAATTCGTCCTCCCCGTCTTTCAAGTATGCCATACAAACGTCTAACGTGACAGAATAATATTTCAACATTTGTTAGATGTCATCTTCTACTGTCAAAGTTATTGACGTTTAATGCAATAGGGATTTTCTAAACCGAATACATTATGGTTGGCTAAACATGGCATTGTATCTTATCCAAACGTATTTTATTAAAAAGTGTCTACAACAGCCCCATCTATTTTCAATGTCAACTTAACATCTACTTATTAGCATAGTATAAATTGGTCTTAATTTAGTCGCAGCATTTAATTATAATTTGACAGTTGGATTTCATTTTAAATAAGCAACATCCAATCAAACACACTAAATAAAGAATTTACATAATGTACTTATCAAAGTTACCCATAGATTCCTAATTTGATCATGCAACATAGGCTTACAACGCAAACAGCCTTTTGCATTTAAAAAACTGTTTAAACGCCTAAATTTAGTCAAATATATCATGAAAATAAGGAATTGACAATTATGAAATATAACCAAAATAGCGATATGATAGATAGAACGTACTAACCTGCATCGTTTAACGTTATTTCATCTTTCTCATACAGTACGCAGGCAGTTCAAATAAACCTACATTTTTTCTCATGCCACTCGTAAATGGTTATGTAAGCATATAAGATTTCGTATGATTGTTGGCAAACGAAAAACAGCTTTGCGATAATAAATTAAAGTGCCATTCGAAAAGTAAAAACATTAAAAAAATACAAATTTAGGACGAAAATTATACGACCAAATAAAATATTTATCTAATTAATAATATATTTTTTAGTTAAGATACGGTAACTTCCTATTTCATATGAAAGTTAAATATTCGCGCCTCTTTATATTTACACTAATCAATTGCTACCAATCTAAATGTCTTGCGTTCCCTATTTACTTAATTTAGTTTATTATACCTAAAATTATCAAACTTTGGTATAATTAATTTAAAAAATCAATGACAGCGGTAATTTGTGCATGTTTAAAAAGAGAACAAACCGTTTTTTTAAATTGTGTTTTTATTTCTTATAAGATTATAAATATACTTGAATATATTGTTTGTGAAACATTTGCTTTCATGTAATGAACAAAATTATTAATTTACATTAATTTTATATATACATTAGAAAAGACAAAAGAAAAATAAAATACGATTTCCCCATATATTTTATGTAGAAATTTTAAACCTCGAACAAAATTTATTAATTTACATCAACTGGTGAATTTTAAAACATTTTAAACTTTAAAATATTGGTGTATATATATAAAATTTATTATTAAATAGTTGAATACATTCTTTTTTGTAATTTAGAAGAAATATGATACAGAACACGTATAAGTACATGATATAAGAGAGAGATAGTATATTATATTTATACAAAAATACATTGTAATCGTATGTATTATGAAAACATGTTAATTTTTCTATTTACAAATAAAAATATCAGTTGTTTTTACATTTTGCTTTAAAATAATATCAGCATGTATCAATTTTACTATTTTTTTAATGATGTGTATGGAAAAATATAGGAAAGAAATATTCGCTTTTACATTTATCTATATCGTATAGGAATTGTAGTTTTGAGAAAAGGTGATATTACCATCTCTGTCGAGTATTATGGTGTATATATATAAAATTTGTTATCAATTTTACTTAGTACTCCATTTACTACCGCTAATTTGGTGTTTTTCATGGTGATTCCAAGACTGCTTTCGTGGTTAATGCTCCATCTTGCAGCACTGTCTTCAATAGGTAATATGTGGATGACGTAGTGAAAGACGATCTTAGGGTTTTCTGACAACTTACACCAGTAACGGATTGTCAGAGAGACCGGCGCAGCTCTAGGTTTTCTTTGGCGTCTTTCGATTTTCAAAATGTAAAGAAGGGATGAGCCATCTATTTCTCGATTTAAAAAAGAGCAAGGTATAATATACATAAAATCGATCCTAATCATATGTTTTATGCCAGTTTCCGTTAAGAAATACTTTTTCTCGTAAATGTTGACATATTTTTTAACGTGCACTCGAAATTTATCTATTGTTTTCCGTTATAGAAAGCTCTAGTTGTAAAACGTTATGCTAATTTAATCTCAAACCTAAGTTTAAGTCCCTAAGATTAATCTATACATCTAAGCGTAAGAATTTTCTAGTGATCTCGTTTTAAGAAAATAACTTTTTAATTAAAGGTACCTGATCTATGTATGTACGTTCCTATTGCGCCATACGTAGGTACTACGTACTCCTCAAGTATTTCTTATAAAATAAACCATCTCTTTCGTTATGTCTATTCACCATCGACAAACTCCAAATAAAAATTATTTTCAACGTAGAATTTTCCTATTGCACCATACGTAGGTACTACGTACTTCTCAAGTATTTCTTATAAAAGAAACCATTTCTTTCGTTGTCTATTCACCATCGATAAACTCGAAATAGAAATTATTCTCAACGTAGAATTTTTCTTCGAGACGGAAAGAAAGAACATCACCGAGGGATAGGATCCCTCTTCGAATTGTATGCCTGCGATAATCTATCTCGATCGAGGTTCAATCCTAAACAGAAATATTAAATAGATAGCTTACTACACCTAACCTACAATTAATAGAGTGTAATCTTGGTTTGTAAAATTTCTTTTATTCGATACTTTCACTTTATCGTTATCACTGACAGATTAAAATCAATCATGCGATCATAAACAATTCAATTTACCTTTTTTATGCTGTCATTTTATCTATTGTTCCTATCATATTGTTATTTTGGGATTAACAGTACTTTTTCTTAAACTCGTCTTCCATTGTCTTCTCCATAATTAGCTTGACATCGAGTTGGATCGCTCTGCTACTTTGCGAATAACAATTTGCCTTTTTCTTCAGTATTAATTACTATACGACTTTTATATTCATAATCTTACAGAATAAGCTGTAAACACTACAGCTACTTCATTTACAGTTCTAATGTACTCCATATGTATACGCATTCTCTTGCTTTGCATTCAATGGATACCTAACGTAAATACAGTAATTGTTGTCAACGCATTCGAATATATGTATATTATTAATTACTTTCCCAATAGAAAAGAAACTTCTTCTTCGAAACATCAAGACGCAATGAAAAAATCTACAACGAAAAGCTTAAATACTGTATCGTGACAGTCTAACTGTGATTACCTTCTATATTTGCCATTACATTCCTAATCGTAGCTCAACGTAGGCTATCGGCTAACATCTTAGGTTAGGGGTAATATTCCGTTGCTTTTATTTGCTTTCGTTTAGACGCTATAAAAATATATGAAGGTACCTTAAAAGAGAAACTTAAATGCTGCCTTTTCTAATTATTGTTGCATCTTTATTACCTCTTGGATCTTTGCCTCCTGATTTATATTAGGTTAGAGTAACGGGTTTAAAGTCTTATAACGGCATGGATTTTATCAGCTGTTCCTGTAATTATATTTATACATCAATCGTAACTTTGAACAATTATAACGTTATAAGTTTAGCTTTTTTTCGTCGGAATTTTCTTCAGTTTCGACACGTTCCTGCAGTAGGTTTGCACACTTATTGAGACATTTACGATTCAATGTGATTACATAAGTATTTTATATAGCGGTCGACAAAGATCTTGGATCCATCATCTGTAATTGAAATCAATCTTTTTAGTCGATTTTAATCAAAAGTATTATCATATTATGAGTAACAGCGAATAATAATATCTGTCAATGTCGATGGATATTGGCGTGCTAAATTCTAATAGGAGAGAATGCGGTCGGTTTAAATGAAGGTATTTTGTGTTATTTTCTTTTCAGGAATGCTATTCTACAAATCATTTTTTCGCTTAGTAATAATTTTATTTCTAACTCACCTAAATTGTATTTCCGGTTTAATTCTATCTCTCTTTATGATGATAATTTTCATTCATAGGCTCCGTACTATCTCGAACCCCTTCGAATAGACGTTGTATCTATTCCTTTGGTTTCTGAGTGCTACTTCTTACAGAGGACGCCTCTCGAATACGTTCTTTATCCAAATTTCATCGAGATTAACGACGAAAACGTCAATTTGTAATGTGTATTTCTTCTGCAAGTTCTACATATGAAATATTTTAGGTTAGATGTCAAATCGCTATTTATCGTTCAGTATTAATTCTAAATCTATTCTTCTTCGCTGGATTTCATCTAAAATCGTAAGCATACCGTTATTATTAATTGATAAAAAAGCAATTATCAAATGTGTATCGTTTACCTTTGCGATCGTTTCTATTGACGGGAAAATTCGAGTACTTCTATGTGTTGTCAGATTCGTACGTTCGTTATGCTAGAAAACGCGATATTCTTCTCAAATAACATGATTCTATTCGTTTTCGTCCGCTGCAACAGTAAAAACTAATAAATTAATTCAATATAGCGGCGTGTTTAGGCGGAATGCGGCCATTTTAAAATAAACGTCAGATGAGGTTGTAAAAACGTAAAATTTAATATAACCGATCGCTTATATTTGAAAATACGTACCGTTTCGTTTCGTAGACGCCATCATCTTGGTTTCCCTTTCGCAAATAATGCAAATAATAGCGGAAAAATAGAAAAAAAACGGAAAAAAAATCGACGCCGTAGACGGGACGCGAACATGAACGCTTAGGCGATTTTTGCCCGTGTACGAATGCGATGCCCGCTCGACTATTAGGCTTGCTGTTATATGGGAGATTAATAAAGGTATATAAATCTCGACGGTTATTTTCGATTAAAGGTAAAAATTTCAAGTTTAAAAGAAAAATTCGTTCGATACCGGTATATTAACATCGTCGGATCTCGAAAACGCGCTCGTTTCGCCGCCGGAACGCGAAAAATACCCCTTTTCGTCGTTCGAAAGTTAGAATATTTGACGTTTGGATGTACACTGACAGATAGAACGCGCATTAATTTCGCATTTATCTGTGCTACACGTCAATTTCGCACTTGGAACTCGACGTGGCGCGTTCGGCGGACGCCCGTTCGGACACCGCTAGATCCCTGTAGGGACCCTAATTCGAAAAGCCGGCCAGCTACTTGAACAGTTCGAGAGTGTACCTCGTCGTCCGATCGCTTTTCCTACCGCTCGTAAGACGTCTAGATAGCGGTTTACGATGCACAACTTTCACCATAACGCTACGTTCCGCCTCTCTTCTATCCTTACGCGTCAACAATGCGCGCGACAAAGCACGGGCTATCAGCTTTTATTAAGTATAATAATATATATATATATATATATCCGCTCTAATTACTAAACATTATTATTGCGTCAGCTTTTATTTTTTTACTCTTGTGTATTAATTTCGAAATATCACATATCTGCTGTGACTCACATATACGCTATTTACAATAAGCGGCCGTTGCGCCTGATTCCGATTCTGTTGGATGGCGCAATTTGGCCCGCTCTAGTTATGAATTCATTCCACAAGTAATAGATAGAGCAAAATATCATGAATTCTTAGACAAAAATACAAACAATCAAGGAAATATGTTAACAAGAAAGCAGTAAAAGAACTACCTGAACTCAAAACAGGGGATAAAGTGGTGGTACAACTAAAACCAAAAGGTATTTGGACACATGCGGTCGTGATAAGAAAGCATAGAGATAGAACTTACGTTGTCAAAACAGAGTGAGGAAAATGAGAATAATGCTAATACTTAAAAGGTTAGAAATGAAAATAAAGTTTGCTCAAGAACGGGACGAGTTATAAAACAGGAGGATGTTGCTAGTATTCGTTTAGAATAGTATAATAGATATAAGGTTGCAAGATGACTTTAGAGGCAGAATACAGTCATGTGTAAAGTTGAATAAAATAATTATAAAATATATTGTTTGGTTTATCATTAGTGCAAAACTAAGAGAGGACTAAATAATAACATAGATCTCTGTTTTCTTCTCAACTGAACGTTAAAATTTGCCGGAAATAATCTAATTTGACGGCAAATAATTGCTTCAAGACAATCTATTTGTAATAACCTCTTTCTTTTTAGAAATACACGTAGAATAAAAATCAGTTTCAATTACTGCCCACACAAACACTTGAAACCTATTTTCAATGCGTCATTCCTCTAATAATAGAGGTGGATACTTACATGCATTTCGTCTGTCGAAGTTTTGAAAGTGCCAAAGAGAAAGTATTTATGCATAGTACCTCTGTCTAGTTATACGAGCTGCTTACATTTATAATTAAGAGAGTCACTACTTTAGATCGAGGTCGCAGATTTTTAGATTGATTTTTTCGGTACGACGATCTATTACAATAATTAACAGCGATATTTTATTATTATTATTATTATTATTATTATTATTATTATTATATTTTTGGTCCATTTAGATCAAAAAGACATTGGAGACGTCAACAGTAGTTACAATATCAATGATAAATGTAATAAAATACAAAGAACGAGGATTACAATAACATTTTAAAAATCTGTAATGTTGTATAAACACTTTTGAGTGTATTTTTAAAAACTGTAAATTAGGGAATTTTTTTTATGTGGTGAGGAGTTTTATTAAATATAGAAACAGTTATGCGCTGCTGATTTTTCAAAGTGACTAGAGCTGTGTTTGATTGCTCTAATTTGTTCAGAGTTCCTCGTAGGATAGGTATGGTGCAATGAATTCCTCTCAAACCACTCATAATTCCTTTTGACAAATACGGCACATTTATACACATAAACACTGGCAAACGTCAATATTTTGTTGTTTGTAAAGATCGGTTTACAAGTTTCACGTGGCTTCAAATCAAATAAGAGGCGGAGAATTATCTTTTGAAGCATAAATACCCTATCACGATCCTTCGTTCGACCCCATACGATAATATTGTATGCTAAATGGGGATACGTGAGCGCGTAGTAGACCTGAAGAAGTTGCATACTTTCCAGACTTGATTTTAATTTTAGTATTGCAAAGAATGCAGAGTTTAGTTTTTTGCAAACAGAATCCACCTGAGCGCACCATGATAGTTTGCCGTCTACAAGTAGACCAAGAGATCTCGCGCAATTATTAGTGATTTCGTTAGTGATAACGCTAGGAGATTTGGCTATGTAAAATCTGAGTTCCACCGTTTTATCCTCATTGAGAATAAGTTTGTTTCCGAGACACCGCTCGCGCACTTCTTTTTCACATCGGTGAACCTTCTCGTCCAACTCCTCTTCGGTGTCGGCATACACAACAATGGATGTGTCGTCGGCGAAGCTAATGATGCTACCGGAGGTCACGCAAACTGGGAAATCCACGCAATATAATAGGAATATAAGCAGGCCTAAAACGGATCCTTGGGCAACACCAAGGTTTATTTCATGTGCTGGAGACCAGGCACCGCCGCACCTAACACGCATTTGGCGGTTGGATAGGAATGATACTATCCAGTTGAGAATTGAACCGCGTATGCCGAGAACATGCAACTTCTGACGCACAAACACGACCGACACGTATCGAGCGCGCGCGAGAGATCGAAGAACAATCCCGCCACGCATCGCTTACGATCGCTCTCCTCCTGCACGCACTGGAAAAACCGAAATGCAGCTGTCTCTGTGGACCGGCCCGTCCGAAAACCATGCTGACTATCCACCATTAAGTTGTACTCGTCTAAATAGTCCACAACTCAATTGTACATTACACGTTCATAGATTTTAGAGATAGCGTTCAATACACTTATCGGTTTGTAGTTACTGATTTCAGTTGATTTACCTTTTTTGTGTACCGGTGTAACCAAAGCGCGTTTCAATCTTGAAGGAAATTGTCCTTCCATAACTGATGTATTGATGAAAAACGTAAGAGGTTCTAATATTTCGTTGCAAATGGTCTTCACAAAACGTATTGTTAGGCCATCTTGGTCCGCAGCTTTGGTATCTTTTAAACTTTGAATAATGGAACTTACCTTGTTGCGATCGGTGGGAAGATATACCATCGACTGGAGCGTATTTGCTGGTGTTATGCAATGTTCCGAAATATCATTTCCCAACTTTGCTCTAACTTATATCTCTATAATTGTCGGGAAATATATTCCAAACTCCTTAGCTATCAGTGACAAATCGGTTCTAATTTGTTCGTCGAGCGCTAGTTCGGTTACACGGTGTTTAGTTTTCCTGTTCAGTTAGGTGTTTACAATGTTTACAATTTGTTTAGTTTTGTTGTGACAATTTTGCAACAAGTTGTATGTGTGCTGTCTTTTAGCTGTTGTAATCATACTTCTGTATTCCTTTTTCTTAAGATCGTAGGTTGTTTTCACGTTGTGAAACACATTGTGCTTGTATAACCAGTATAGATTTTGTAATTCTTCAAAACGATTAAACGATTAAATCGGCATTTCACCACTACGCCCTCTGGACACTATAATTCTCACGTAATTTTACTTGTTGATTCGGACAATAAATATTCAAATGCCAGAGCATGTGCTCATAAAATGCATTGAATGCTCTATCAGCGCTAGCCTCGATTTTAAGAAAATACCAATTTGTTTTGGATAGTTCATTTTTGATACTGTTGAGTCTTTCCAATGTAAAACACCTCCTCGAAATACTCACTGATTGGGTAGAATGGTCGCCAATGTCTATTTCAAGCGGAATGCTGATTGAAAGGCAGATTGCTCTGTGGTCATCTAATAATGCAGATGTATGCATTGCACTTGGGTAATCTGTCACTATATAATCGATTGCTGAGATTGACGTGTAGCCATTTTTGTAAGTACATATTCTAGTCGGCGTAGTTAAGTTAGTTGTTAAGCCGTAACATTCAAACAAGTCCGTTAGGTTTCGCGTATCAGCAGAATCCGACAAGCTGCTAATATTCAAATCTCCGGTGAGCACTATAGTCACATAGTTCATGCACTCCATTGAGGACTTGTGCAATATTTTAAAAAAAGACTTGCAAGTTGCCACTAGGTGATCTATACACCGAGATTATATCAAAGCTAACTCTACGTAGTTTATGCTTAACGGCACAGCATTCAATGTCCATTTCCACACTGTGAGCATTCACGTCAGATATTTCGGTGATTGATGCACCCTCAGCACCATAAATTAGAACACCACCATGCACATGACAAAAGTTGATTATAATTTTGTATCCCAGAATATTCACGAAATTTATCTCATCGGTTGTTAATCAAGGTTCGTTAAGGCAAATGAGCGTTGGTTTATTTTCCATTACAAGCAAGTGCAGCTCGTCTAATTTGTTTCGTAGTGACTGAATATTCAAGTGAATTACCTGGATGATTTGTTGTTCCCTAATCTTTATGTCGTGGGCATTATTGTTCGACTCGGGCTTAAAAAGTTACTATTTGTATGCGATCGATTCCTAAAATATTTCCTAATGATTGTATTCTTTGGCCAAATGTTAGCATTCAGAAGTTGTTCAACATTTTCTTCAAGAGCACCCACTCGAAATGCAGATATGTGTTTCGAAGCAATAGTTAGTTTCTCACATTTGATATCATCTGTTTTATTTCTCGCTAAAAGTTCCATGTTACCTACGGTTGTTTCTATTTTCAAATTTGTGATGAAATATCAATTCTTTCGCTCAACCGCATTCACTACAGCATCACTACCAGTACCAACCAAAATATTTCTGCTTTTCCGCTTACCTTTTTTTAGTTTATTATTGCTTTTGTTTACCATATTTGTCAACTCAGTATTCACATTTTCATTTATTTTATTTTCTCGATTTGTGTGACGATTATTTTTCCCCGTATATCTTCACCGTTGGTGTCATTGATTTCTTCACTAACAGATATTTGCGTATCTTTTTTGTCAAGTATCGCTTTTACATGTTCAGATATTTCTGTCCGGTTATCGAGCTCCGAAGTAGATGGCGTTTTAACTTCACTAACCTCGTTCGTCCCAAATTTACCTTGAAGTAATTCAATAATTAATTCTTGATTGTTAATTTTTTCCTGTAGGCACTTATTCAAATACTTATAATGATTTTAGTACAGTGCGCTTCACGCAATTATGTCTTTTGTTCATTTATATCTAGGTTAGAGCTGCTGTCGTGAAAAATTTCGTAATATTCACTATGATTATTCGCACTATTCACGAAATTTTTCAACCTCTCAATCTTGTGAATAGTAAATAAACAGGCGACTGAGCCACAACGTTAAATGGCATTAGTCAATTGGTGTTTAGGCATAATTGGCAAAGGAATTAAAGTATATGGATAGCATTTAGTTCAGTGCAAAGGATACATTGTTGACATTTTGTTATATGAATTTGACTTAGTCTATAAGTAAATTTACAAAGTCTTATCCCTAGTATAATCGTGAAAAGAGCGAAGGCGTCGTATGAGATACTCAAATGTAATAATTTCATTCATTAGTAGTGCGACGTGATTGACTCCAGCGTAATTACACATCGTTTACATTTACTACAATATTCTAACGCTCAGCATGCGCGTGTTTCACGAACATGATTGCGAAAAATATTTTATCTATTCCTAGTATCTACAATGTTTACGTGTCACGACGACTATGATGTATGTAAGTTTTGCTCACGTACATATGACATAGAAATGGATTAAATGAGTATGGTATACATAAGTGCCCAGCGCTATGCGAAAAAGGGTAATGAGTTAATTACGGAAGCTGACAAACCGTAATAGTGACTATTGGGAAATTAGTTGTGTAGGGAATATGCTAGAAGAATGAAAAATTGTATTCCACGCACAGATACAAGGGTTTCTTTAAATAAAAGAAACATGCATGGAATTAAAGAAATAATAATGAATAATTTGTTTCATATAGTAGCTACGAATATTTTTTAAATCTGTTTCAACGGAAATATCTTGAAATTTTGTCTCTCCTTAATAGCTGCAGCTTCGGCCGGATTGAATTGTGCAACAACAGCGTTTACTATTTCGAAATGTTCAGCATAATAAAAAGGTACCTGCAACCATGTTCCCCAACGTGTAAGAATTGGCTCCGGTGGTTGACGAATACCAGGACACTGTGTGAAATGATCGTAGGCGTTTGCGAGATTTCGAAAATACTTTTTTTGTGCTTGCTATTAATGCATCTACCTCAAGAGAGCATTGTCAAATAGTTTCTGCCACAAGATGTAAAGCATGCACTTTACACGTGACATGTAAACACTTGCAACCATGTTCAAGAAGAGAACGGCCTACCGAACGCATTATCGCTGCGCCATCGCTCATAAACATCAATACTTTATCTTTTGAAATTTGAAATTTTTCCAACGTACTAAGTACAACCTTCGTAATTGCTGCTGCAGTACACTCTTGTAGTCTTCAACTAGCTAGTAACAGTGGTAATGTAGGTTTACTAAGGTCTGATTTTTTTTACGGTCAACACATAACCAAAGAAACTGTTTTTTCAATGTGCGCTTCATTTTCTTTTCCACGTCATCGCGTACAAATGCAACATGCTTACGTGCCGTTTTCTCCGTTGGCAACCGCAACTCGGGATTATATTTGTCCCAAAAGTCCTTAAACTGTTGTTTATCGAGTAAGCCTAGTGGCAAATTACAGTATATCAACATAAGAATTACATAAAAAAATGCACTTCCCGGTGGCATGCCCAATTTTCGTTTTCTATGCTATGTGGAATTTACGTGTCTTGTACAGTTCCACACTTTACAAACTATCTTACTCCCGTTGTAAAACAAATCGGGAAGATCAGAAGTAAACTTATTTACTATGTCTTAAAAGGGTCGTTTTTCAGCCTTCGACATGTTCACTAAAAACTACAATTAATAACTACGTCTGTATCAATAAAATCAAAACGCACTACACTAAATAATAACTACAATTAATAACTGCATCTATATCAATAAAATCAACACGCCCTATCCGCTATCCAATGCTAAACTGAACTGAGTGATGATGATTTGTCGTGTCGTATTATAATCGACCAGCCCTCCCCGCCCACCTAAACACAGTCGCACCGCCGCTGCGATTGCTCTCCAGTTACCGGGCTCTAATCATTATACATCACAGCAAATATGTAATCTGAACAATTAGCTTTTTTATAATAATGGACCAATTACCGCCATGGACGCGATTTTTAATCTCCAAAAACTAAAAAATAAACCTATAAATATGTTAATACTCTCTATTAACTCTTTATTGACGTAAATATTCATTATAAAAGATGAAATAATTACAGAAATATATATCTATACAGGCTATCACAGGATGAGCTTACGTTAGCGGTATATTAGAAATTAAGCAGGTTCCAAATTTGTACATTTGCAAACATATTTTGTTCAAAGGATTAACATTTAGAAAATATCGGCACGTCTATTCAACTTCCAGTTTCACCGGAAGTAACGTACACTTAATTTCCTTAAATGAATTGCCCTAATTTTTATAACACATTTGAATACAACAATTAATTTGACGTAAAATCGATCCATTTCGATAGGTTTAAATATTACCGTTTTAAAGCCAACTTGATTTTTAAGAAGATTTCAGTAAAATCATCCTAGTGCTTTATCACTTATTTACTGGGTATGCAAAAGAGTTGGTTAATGATTGTTACGAGTTAGTAAGCTAAAAATATGGGCTATTGAAAAGTATTTCAATTTTTTTGCAAATATTATACAGTCAATATTTATCAATCAAATATGTTAAACTTCAATCATTAACATGTATGTAATTTTAAACATGTATGTTTTTATTGTATATGTAACACCTGCATGTTTTTATTGCAGATGATGAAATATTAAATTCTTTATCAAATGATATTACATTTACCTATACCTAAAATGAATACTTGGGCAATTATTCGCAGTTAATGTTATTGTATTCAAAAAGTTCGAAAGTTGTATATAAACGTTCGTCGCCGATTTAGCATATGTTTTTAAATTTATAATGACAGTTCATCATAGAAAATGCCAAGTTTGAAATTAACAAACCAGGCTTACTTAAATTTATTGATTATTCAAGCGGAACAAACGGTTGCACCCGCAGAAACACCTGTACGGGGGGGGGGGGGGGGGGGTTCGGTTATTTATCGGATTCTCATTGTGCGTTTGCGAAAACATGGGACGTAAGTCTTGCGTACCTCTTGCATCGCATGTGAAGAAATATATTTGGCGTTTCCTTGGTTTGGAATTTACAGGTTCGCACATTCGTTGCAAATTTTGCGGTATTGGATTGCTAGGTCGCATGACATTTGAATGTAGAAGTAATATTAAAAGTAAACGTCATGTATTGAATTTAAGAAACAATATTCCTTACTGGCAATTTTTGTATGACTTTATTTTCATGTTGAGCACGTGCAACATCCCACAACACCTAGTAGATAATGAAAACTTTCGTCCTTTTTGGGATAAATATGTTCCATCATTGAAGCTACCAACAAAAAGACAATTGCGATACAATTTACAACATGTGCAAAGTACAGTAAAAGACTGTATAAAAGACGAGTTGAGAAACCAAAAAATCTGGCTCAGTGTGGACGAAACTGCTGATGCTCAGAAACACAGCGTATTCATATTGTAGCGCGTCCTTTAAAACATAATGGTCCAGCAGCTTCCTCGTTGTTAGCCAGTAAAAGGAGTTTCTTCAAGTGAAAAAAATGCTAAGAATGCCCATACGAACTGGGAACGGACGTCAACTAAAGGAAGGTCCAGGAAACGACGTTAGCGTGAAAAACCGACCACCGTTTGTGACTTAAATAAATAAAACAAGTTTTTTTATTTATTATGTATGTGTACATACTCTTATATATTAAGGATTTTACAAATCTAGCTAAAACAATTTTAAATTTGGTAAGGAGCATTAACTTTGACATGTTTATTGACTAAGTGTTTCTTAGATTTATAACCCATGAATGCTCTGCCACCAGTTTCATCGGTAATTATATAGCGCTCAACAGATACATTTTGTTATAATCGTTTCCTTTGAGTTGTTGCTTCAACTTCATTCGAAGACTAAGAGTGATAGTTTAATAGAACTATAATTTGTTTGTTAATAACGTTACAAGAATATTTGCATAACAATCTTACATATCATATGATATTAACCGAGTGCTATACTAATCCTACCCCGTGGCGGAGAGTTGGTACAAACATTTGCATTCTAGTAATAATGTCTATTATTTACGTATAATATATATTTGAAATATTGAAAACTTAAGGCACAGCTACGTAGAATTCATCAACTTTTACTATAATGCTTTTGGCAGCTTAGGCTATTGAGGGCTTTTTAATTATACCACTACTTTTTGTTTGTCCTTTGGGTCGTTTTGTTTGTCCTATATAATGTTAGTAATATTTTAAATTGATTCATCAGAATCGGTTTCACCTTGCGTTATAGTATCAATGCTTCCCTTAAAGCATAAATAGAAATGGTAATAAACAGTGAAATACAACAAAACCTAAGATAAACAATGTGAAACTATTTAACTTACATCGGATATACATACATAGCTTCGTTTAGTATTTTTTTTTAATATATTCTATATTTATTTAGAAATTTAACTTGCACTGCTAATTTGGGGATTAGTTTCTTAATATTTTCGTCTTTAAATGCCTCTATATCAATTTCGTCTACTAAAATACTTTAGAATTACAAGTGCTTTAGTATAAAAATAAAAAGCTTAATATAAAACAATAAACAATTTTTACATTTTAATGAAAACAAAATGGTATATAATGAAAATAACAACAATTATTTGTAAGCAGAAATAATAAATATCAAAAAAATATTCTCTACATTCAATTCTTTTTTATTACTTTGATGCGCGATGACGTAATTCTAGTATTTGTCAAACTATGTATGTATTTGTAAATATGATACCTCCCCTACGCAATAGGAATTTATATGCTAGAATAGCGTGTATACAGCCTGTAGTTGCAAAACATAACCTTCACATTGTTATAAACTCGCAGTTACAACTTAGTAACAACTGAACTATAGAGCGTTTCACCCTGGTTTCGAAGTATTGGGCCGTGGAGTATAACCCTCTTTTGCTAGTTTACAATAATTTGTATAAAACTATCCGTGTCTGGAACCAGCGCTGTTGCCACGCCTTTCGATGGGATTTCTCCTAGGGAGATCACTGATCAGCTGATCGGTAATATTTTTATTTATGTTGCCTGTCAAATTCTGTGTTTTATTTTCACATTATGCCTTAATTTCCATCGATTAATGAGAAAATCAGTTGTTTATAAAAACCATTGCATCTTTTAGTGCTATTTATTACCGTAAGTAGAAAGAATTGTGAATAATGATCAACCTAAAAATCGTGAAATTACAGCTCCTTCACATTTTTTAACAGTTCTATGTGCAAGAAAAACAGTGCAGCTGCTCACGGTGGAGTTTGTGCTGGAGAGTATGAGGAGTGATTTCTCAATCGGTTACTATCAAACCTACCAGCAAACTCAATAGTAGTTATCGACAATGCTTTGTAACACACTCACAAGGCAGAACAGATTCCTACCACAGCTATCAAGAAAAATGACGCTCATATGCTTGCAGTGTATTTTCAATGTTTTGAAAACGCGTGTATTGTTGAACATGAATATGCTGTTAAGTATCTAGAAAGAAAACATTTCAGCCGAGAAGTATTCTAACGTTTGGCGACACGATTACGTGAAACAGGGTATGTTCAACCTCGTGGAAATCATACTAGAGCACGTGTAGCTAGAACTGAAACTAATGTGATAAATGTCCTTGCATATGTTGAATTCATCCTCACACAGGCAGTAGAGAAATATCTTCCGTTGTAGATATAAGTAAGTTGTTAATTCATTGCACCCTAATAGACAATACGTCACGCCCATACAGATTTTCATTCAAGGCAAGCCCTGCACTTATACCGATAACAATATCGAAATCGCTTTCATCCAAGCCACTTGTAGTTTTTCAAATTAGAAAATAAATTGCGTAAAACTGGATCCTTATCGAGAGTACACGAACCTCGTGAAATGAATGAAAATTTCGAAGTTGATGTGTTAGCATATTTCAATATTTACCCTAAAAATTCAATTAGAAAAGCTGCACTGGAATTAAATACAACACATACGAAAGTATGTACATATTATTTTGAAAAAACATTATTAAAAAGCCTACAAAATACACAAAATTCATAATCTTCACCCTGGCGATGCTATGAGAAAGCTGCAATAAATTCAATTCTTCTAATAACAATACACATTATTGGCAAACAAGATATACAGGTCCACGTGAAATACGCTTCTCGATCAATGTATGATGATGAATTATAAATAGTACTATTTTGGGTCCATATTTTTATGAAGGCATCTTAACGCATCAAAGATATTTATTTAAATTTCTTGCAAAATAGATGTCGAGATTATTTGGATGATATGCCATTAGTAGTTAGACTCGGAATGGTATTTCAGTACGATGGTGCACCTCCACACAGTTCGATAGATGTAACTGAATATTCAAATCAAGAATTACAAAATTCTTGGATTAGCAACAGAGGTCCTGCCAGTGTGGTTTGCAAAATTCCTGGAGCTATCGAGATTTTTTTTCTGTGGGACGCTACAAAAAATAAAGTTTTTGTAACGTCTATTGCTACTCTCCATAAATTAAAAAACAGAACAAGGGAAGCTGTTGTCCAGTTAAATACAAATAATATAAATCAGAATTTGCTAAAGAGACTTTATTTATGTGTACGAGAAAAACGTGGCAATTTTGAACAATGTTTGTAGTTTAATAATATCAATTATGTTGTATTTACAATAATAATTAGAGTTGTTCACTAGCGCCAACGGGCAGTGGCGGAGGTTCGATACAACCCTCAGTATAACTGCGAGTTTCAAACAGATCTGTTGTGTATACATGTACGTCGCCGTAAATACTATTTCGTAGTTCTACGTTTGTTTTAATAATGTTGCCTACGTCGCGAAAGAAATGTTGGACAAAGTTACAGAATTTATAGCAGAAATGCCTGACCTAAATTATGATGGCGTTAAAATTCAATGTGTAGTTTGTAATATCCCTTCAATGTGTTGGTCCAAAAGGGATTGTCTACGTCACGTAAATAGTAAACAGTATTCTTAAAAAAAAATTGCACACGACAAATTTAAATTTAATTTATGTGTTACCTTTATTGCATGTAATCTACCGCTTAATTTACTAGACAGGAAGCACATGTCTTCTATTGGAATAAATATTCGGACTGCCGATTACCAAGTCGGGCATCGTTACAAAGAATTGTCCCATCTGCTTGTGAACATGTTGAAAAAAGAATTAAATCGGATTTGAAAAATAAAAAAACTGTGGTTATATGTGGACGAAACAACAGATCGTAAAAACATTGTATAGTTAATGTAATGGTACGTACTATGGAACCACATCGTCACCTTAAATTCCATTAGCTTCCAGACGAGCAAAACAATGTACTGCCGAAATAATTTCAAAGTTAGTGTTAAATACATTGGAAAAGTTTGAACTTTCAACAAACCAAGGTTTGATGTTTATGAATGATGGTGCCGCAAACATGCTTTCAGTAGGCCGATCTCTTAAAAAACATTATGCTAACTTGTTACATATTACGCGTAAAATTCATGCTTTCAGTCATGTGGCAGATAGTATTAGAAAATGTTATCCTGAGGTAGACGCTTTAATAGCGCATATAAAATCAGTGTTTGTCAAATCCCCAAAACGTATTCGCAAATTTCACAGACTGTGCTCCCGTACGCCTGAGCCACCAGAACCTATTCTTACACGTTGGGGAACATGGTTACAGGCCGCGTTTTATTATCATAAATATTTTGAGAATATTAAGAACGTGGTTTTACAATTCGATCCAAAGGAGGCTGCGGCTATCAAGGAAAGCCAATCGAAATTCCAAGATAGTCAGGTTAAAACGGATTTAAAAATTATTCAGAAAAATTACTTCGGTGTCATTAGTGGAATCTTTGCAAATAGTGCAACATGTTCACGCGCGGTAGAGGACGCAAAAAGTGTTTGTGTTTTAGAAAGGTTTGAAAGTGTTTTAGAGAAAGATTCTAATTTTGGCACATTAAGATAAATTTGTGAAGGTGCGTCAACAGAACCGTTAAGTTGTTCCAAAGATTATTTTAATTACGCAAATATAACGTCACTAGATGTAGAACGTTCGTTTTCTGCATATAAACACACTTTTTCCTCACGCCGCACTCGGTTTGACGAAACAACTGTGGAAACATATCTAATGTTGCATACATTTAACAGACATTATTCACTTTGTAATTTCACGGACGACTCTTAAGACGGTAAGTGTTTGAGCACGTATTATATTTTATTTCTGACCATTTACTTTGTGTAAACTTTTATGCGCCCGCCACTGGCTGTTGGCGCAAATTGAGCAACTCTAATAATAATTATATCGTTATTATGATAATAAAATAATTTGTTTTAATTTTGTACATTGTTTTCAATAGTAATTTTGTTTTTAAGGAACACTTTATTTTGGAAACGAACATTTTTTTTTTCTTTAATATCTCAAAAGCTATCGGGTTAAGAAGCAAAAACCCTGAAACTTTTTAAAGCAAAAATTATTTTCTATTAACCGGTGTAAAAATACACACGGTGTACCATTTAAAAAATGTATAGAATTAGTATAGTACCAACATTTTATTCATTTTTTACCAGATTTGTGCAGATTTAGATAGCTTACTAGAAGTACTAAAAATTTTATCCAAACAACTTGTTCGTATCTGTAATGTATCGTTTTTCTATACATATATTTTATGCTAAGGTTTTTGTGCGATGTCGTATTAATGTAAGTCAGTATAGGTCAAGCATTGGTAGTGAGTGGTTGTATTGTTAATTTGATGTATTATTAAAACAGTATTCCGCAAATTGGTATTTTCTTCTTGCTCCCACGAGTCACAAATATTATTTTTTATTTAAAAATAAATAAAAAGTCAAGCAAATTATACGTAAGTGCATGATCTAGCGTGATTCCTTCCAAGATGAACGATTGAACAGTGTATCTTAATAGATTGGAACAATTTTTTGTGGCAAATGAAATAGTTGCATCTGAAAGGAAACGAGCTATTTTATTAAATCTATTGTCCCAAGAGGCCAATAACATACTTCTCCAAAATTTATGTATACCCGATAAACCACATGCAATCGAATATAAGAAAATCGTGAGCCTATTAAATGATTACTACCGCGGGAAAAGAATAGTATTCGCTGAGTGGTACAAACTTTATATCGCAGAAAAATCCCCAAATGAGAAAGTTCAGGATTTGGCAGTACGGTTGAGAGGTATGTGCATTTATTGTGAATTTGGCACACAGATGGATAGCATTATCCGTGATAAATTTGTATGTTGTTTCAATTCTGGCAAAATTTTAAACAAATTACTAACAAAAAATGGATCCATTTCTTTTAGTGAAGCGGTAGAAACGGCAAAATTAGCTGGGACAGTGGAAGCAAATAAAAATGGCGATTTACAATCACATGGCCTACAGGTGGAAGCGGAAAAAATACATCGCATCCAAAGTAAACGGCGGGGGAAGCATTATCCATTCACTTCGCATGCATCAATTCCATGTCTGTCCAGCGCAGGAACAAAAGGATTTGGCAGTTGGGATAAGTGTTCGTTTTGCGGAGGAACGGGTCACTTAGATAGGAAATATTTCCAGCGGCAACAACATGAACAAACTAAAATGTTATGCTATTTCTGTAAGTCAAAAACAATCACTTGTAGAAAACGTAACAAAAGTAGTAACTACAGAATATCCAATCTGTACTTTTAAGTTAGATAATTCACAACCACTTTTGATAGATGTTTTCTTAAATAAATTAATTAGCTTTGAATTAGATTCCGGTGCTGCTATTTCTTGGCTGCCGATGAATGTTGACAAACAGTATTTTCAAAACATTAAATCAAAGAAATCAAATATCATTCTTACTAATTTTTCTAGTGGCAAAATCTATCCGAATGGAGACAGAATTTTATTTGTACGCTATGAAAATAAGGAAGCTAATTTGAATTTTTGTCTAATTGAAAACTGTAATGTGTCTTTGTTAGGCCGAGATTTTATATGTAAATTTAATATTACATTTAAAACTATAAATCATATTTCGAAGCAAGATAATTTATTGGAGTCATTATCTTTAAAATTTCCTAAAGTATTTTCAAATGAAATTGGATGTTTTAATATGTTAAATACAATTACAATTATATTAGAAGAAAATTACACTCCTAAATATTGTAAACCAAGGCCATTACCCTTTGTTCTTAAAGCCAAAGTTGAAGAGGACTTGGAAAAATTATGTAATTTTGGAAGAATAACACTGGTAGAACATAGTGAATGAGGTACTCCTATTGTACCAGTTCTAAAAAACGATGGTTCCGTGCGTATTTGCAGCGATTATAAAATTACACTTAATTCTGTTCTGGTTCCAGATAAATATCCTATACCACGAATTGTTGGTTTATATGCAAAATTATCCGGTGGTAAGAAATTTTGTAAAATCGCTTTAAATTCGGCATATCAGCAAATGGTTTTGGATTTGCCGTCGGCAAAATTAACATCTCCACACGTAAAAGTTTATTTCAGTATAATCGATTTCCTTACGGTATTAGTAGCGCCCCAAAACAATGTCAACGTATCATGGATCAGATTCTCCATAATGTGGATGGCGTTTGTGTTTTTTTGGGTGATATCCTTATAACTGGTAAGAATCATAAGGGGCTTTTGAAAACCATATTTTAGAAGATTGCGGTTTAATGGTCAAAATCAATAAATGTACGTTTTTCTGTAACGCAGTTTCGTATTTAGGCTTTGATATTAGTTCAGAAGGACTTCATATGTCATCAAGAAAATTAGACGCGGTAGAAAATACCGCAAAATGTTAATCAACTAAGATCTTTCTTAGGCGCAATAAATTATTATAATTGGTTTATTTCAGATGTTCCAACAATTTTACATCTGCTATTCAATTTAATTAAAAATGAAGTTCGTTGGGTATGGAATACCTACTGATCTTGAAACCTTGAAATTTGTATCAAATAAATTACCTGAAATATCGAGAAATCAATATTCAGTTAATGGATGTTGAGGAAGGCACTAAAAATGATAATCCTTACTCATTCTTTAGACGTCAAAAAATTAGGGAAATTAGGGATTATAGATAGATATTTTAATGTGGGGGCATCGTGTCATTATTCTAGAAAATTTGCAAAAAGGTATTCTTAATGAATTACACAATACTCATATAGGAATTGTAAAACCTAAGTCACTTGCGAGATCATATGTGTGGTGGCCTAATCTTAACAAAGATATAGAAATGTTATATAAAACGTGTGTTTTGTGTCAGTCAGTGCAAAACAATTTCAATCGAAGTGTTTTACAGCCATGGCCAATACCGAATAATGTGTGGGAACGCATTCATATTGTGTTTTTAGGAGCTATAAATGGGAAATATTATCTTAATGTACTAGACACGCTTTCAAAATGGTTGGAAGTATTTGCAATGACTAACATAACATTAACCGTAACAATCGATAAATTGGAGAATTTGTTTTTACAATTTGGAATTTCTAAAACACTTTGTTCTGATAATGGTCGACAATTTGTGTTGACAGAATTTCAAGATTTCTTAAAATAAAATGGTATAAAACATGTTACCACCCTCGCATATCACCCAGCTTCTAACGGTGCCGCTGAAAATAGCGTTAAGACGGTGAAAAACTTCCTAATTAATGAATTGAAAATGTATTGTAATCATATAGATCTTAACGCATCATTAAGTAGATTTTTAATGACTTATAGGATTACGAAACACTGTGCTACAGGTGAATCTCCCTCGTTTATTTTTAGGAAGACAGATTAGATCTAGATACGGTTTACTCTCCACAGTTCTCCAAAACCTAAGACATTTTCTTAAGTTAAAGATAATTTAATAAAAACTCAAAAACGTAATACCAAAAATGTTTGTGGTAGCAGAGAGGAGACATTTATTGTAGGGCAGACTGTCTATGCAAAGGACTACAGAAATGTTCTTAAACCGACTTGGACTTTTGCTACGATTAGTAAAGTTATTGGAAGAAATGTGTACTTATTGTTAGTTAAAGTGTATAAGGAAAACAACATGGAAAAGACATTTTAATCAATTAAGAATATTGGTCTGCGCAGGAATAGCAGGCCTGTCAGTGTAACGGTGAATCTGCTATAGAAACACCTTTAGAAGGTGCCCTATGCCCGGTAAGGGCGACAGGTGGAAGAAGAAGAAGAATATTGATGTTGATATTTTAAATACTAGTAGTAATGATGATATCTTAGATGTTATGATATTATGGAATTAACTGATAGTGATAGTAATGTGGACATTAGTATTAACAACGATGAGCTTAGTACTTCAAATGGCAGTAATCAAACTCATCTTCTTACTGACAATCAACGGCAATCGTTTTAACTAACCATCGTTCTAAAAGAAACAGAAAATCACCTGATAGGCGAAGATATTCATTTCATATTTGTTGATAGTTAGGAATGTTTTGTAAACAGCGTGTATAATGTGAATAATTGCTTTGGTGCTTTGATTATAAAGCGGGGAGAATGTAATATATCGTTTTTTTACACATATATTTTATGTTAGGGTTTCTTGTGTGATGTCGTATTAATGTTAGTCAGTATAGGTCAAGCATTGGTACTGAGTGGTTATACTATTAATTTGTTGTATTATTAAGGAAGTATTCCGCAAGTTAGTATTTTCCTCTTGCTCCCGCAAGTCACAAGTATTGCAGTATCTATAACAACTTCGGAAAAAAACGGTGTTTCCAATTTTTATTTCCACTTTGTATAATATGATATGAAATGCCGTTGATTGTTGGCGCTGGAAAGAGAATAATAGAACAGTTGCCTGACACATTTACTGCCATCTAATTTTTTTCCCCTTAGAAAAGTACCGGTTAGAATCTGTCCTTTGTAGTTCTAGTAGTAAAACGAATCCTTTCTTTTCTACATACTATCTTCAATTCCATACAAATTTGACGTTCGTCTGCTGAAAATGTTAAATGTTATTATTTGATCCGCCATATTTTACGATACTTTAGGCATTTCTCAATTAATATCCGCGCAATGGAAACAGCATTTTAAAAAGTGAATTTGGCTTTCGATTCGGACGACATGAAACTTTCATCGCTTCGTCGATGTTTGGCCAGTTTTTTCGCACAGGCATAATCCGAAACAACGGATCGATCAGACCGATCTTGGAGGTCAAACTTTCACGACTGAACCCGTCGATAACATCATACGCGGGGCTTCTTCTGAACGAATGAGGTTGTTTCGAAGAATGGAGAAGATTCTGCATTATTGAAGGTTTAATACGATACCTAATGCATGATGTGAGATCAAATATGTATAGACATATGTACAGTATAGATTATATACATCGAAAGGCTTTTAGATGAGCAATAGACGTTTCTTGATTTGTTGATGGGTTTAGTGAGTTATTGCAGGTATTCCTGGTTCTATAAAAACTACAATGAGCGTCTGCCTAAAACTGTACAATAATTAAGCGGATTGCTTCGGAAATATTTGCCAAGAATTTGCTTCTTGAATTGCTGATGCTTTAATGACTTTTCCTAAAAATGCGTGGTATAAAAATGGATTTTCCGAATATGATTACTGGTTACAATTGCAAATCATGGTAGGCGCTGTAGAAATTCCAAGCAGCAAAACATTGAGTACATAAATTCAAATTCGCGTTATAGGATGGCGGGTTGTATCAGGACAGCCTATATGTCTATTTATTACTAAAACAGTTCCAGCAATGCAATCACATTCCGTGTTTGATTACATAGCTTACATTCACCTAAATGAAGTTTTACTCCACATATTAATAATTAAACATAGCTTACAGAAACTTCTATTCTTATTCACTTATTTCGATTTTGATACTTTATTCCTACATAGAAATCGTGGGACATTGCTGCAATGAACGTTTGAGTCAATTAAATTTATTTTGTTAAAAAAAATTTGCTAGGAGTAACTATTCACACTATTTTTTTACATAGTTGGAGCAACAAGGCAAATGTTGCTTCAACTATGTAAAAAAATAGTGTGTTGAGTGAAACAAATTATTTAATTAAAATATTTATTAGAGTCATGTAGAACATTGTCTTAACTCAAGAACTTTAAACTGTAGCAATCATATATTTGGTTGAATTATGTATACTTAATGCTTATACGAACAGAATACTTAGTAAGGTTTAAAATAAGATTTGTAGTAAACTCTAACTAGGTACTTCCCATCGCGAAGATACACGCCAGTGCGAAAGTGCAAGCTGTGCAAGATAGAAACTCTATTTATGCCAATCACGTGTCGACAAACTTTTGTAGGATAGACAACCAACTGAATTTTAAGATTTCCCAAATTTTGTGTGTGCTGATAACGAAAGGAAATGTTGAAAACTGAACGAGTATTTTAGAAGGTAAATAAACAATGATATAACTTCTTTTATACAACTAAGAGCCATCTTTACACTAGGAGAACAAGATTGGCATTGAACGTGTGTTAAAGATAAATGAAAATCCTATAAAATAACTAGTACCAGGGGTTGGGAAAAGAATAATAGTAACAGAGAGTTTTAAAATGAAAAGAAACTCAAAAACACTTACACTATAAGTACTAGATTTATTGAACGTACAAACATATAAAACCACGTTTCAATATAGCGACAGAAGGGCATTCATCATATTATTATTATTATTATTATTGGCCTCGACGGGAAATCATTAGCCACATACATAATTTCCTAGCCACCCGAACGGACACCAGGACAAACAGGACACACACTTCACACCTGGGGCCGATCAGGTGACTAACATGTCAAACACAAAGACAGGTAGGCCACGGAAAAAGGGAAAACCCACACAGGAAAGACACAAAGGATCAATCTCTAAAACGTAATATTGGTGACAAGCATATTTTATAAATTCTATAATATACATCTATATTTTCCTGGGCAATTAGATAATTAACATTCAGTGGAAGTTGCATGTTCAATTTTACTAGATCATCTATTAGTTTATTAATTTCATTTATCTGCACTTCGCATCCTAGAAAAAGATGGTGCATCAGATATCAAGCTGATAAGAACAGATTCATCATATTGATTAAGAGATTTACTCACAAGCGAAGATCCCGAACCCGGAAATTCAAAAAAAGTTGAAGCTTTGGGAATATATAGAACATATATAGGTGTGCAATACGCAATTTTTTTTTTGTGCGGACATTCACTTTTAATGGGTGAAACACCCCATCGAAAATTAACAGATTTTCAATTTTTTCCATACAACTCCAGTAAAAAGAAAGATAGAAGATAGGTGTAAATGCAATAGTTGCAGCATACATCAAGCTCTTTCAAAATATGTGACTATCATATATACAGGGTGTTCCATTAAGCCCTGCGCTTACACTGCTGGTGTTTTTGTAACAATACAAAGAAAAGTTTAAGATATAATCTGTGTGACTTTTAATTCTATTTAAAACTGTATAGGTGTTACAATATACAGGGTGTTCCTAAAGTAAATATCACCATATCCTTGGTTATATCTAACAGAACTTCATGTACTATGTTATTATATATAGGTATATATATTATTGAATACTTATTGCAAGGAATGATCTCAATCCCACAAATTTAAAATATGAAATTTGAGAATATGTAAACCACATGCAAAGTTAATGAAATTTACTGTATATCTCTGCGGTATTATATTGATTAGATAACACATTGTTTTGTTTGATAATAACAGTAAGAGTATTGATTTCGGAAATATGTAGAAGACATATGTAATATTCAGTTCTTTAATTTGATTTAATCACTCGCTGTTGTAAGAGGAAAAGGTTAGTATTTTAGACCAAAGTTATATCTTATAATTAATCGATTTTATTAAGCAATAACAAATATATCATATTTTTAACATTTTAAGCAATACAAATATTGATAAGTACATCAAAATAATTTATATGTGATTAGCTGATTAGTCATAAAGTATAGGATATATAGGAAATGTTTATAGATAACACTTTACATCTTTTGGTCATGTCTATTATGTAGTGAAATACTGGCTACTGAATAATTATTCTGTATGGTGATGAAATTCTTCAAAGAAATGTCTAAAACATAGGACTTCGTTGCACCACGCACATCGTATGATGGCCTGGCTACCGCATATGGAACACCTAGGAGGATGTATAAAATCCTGTTGTCTAAAAGCAAAAACTACCGGATTTTCAAACTTATTTGGTTTTTGATCAATGTATCCGCTTTTATACCAAGCATAAGCAAATACATCGTGATACTTTGGTGCCGAAAGTTGGTTGTGAATAAGGGACTGTAGTTTGATAACATTATTGCGTTCATGCAACACAATGTCATAACCAAACAGTAGCACAAGATCGGAAAATTTTCTTACAAAATTTTTCCATATGCGGAAACCATATACATCTAGTGGTTGTATCACTGCCACAGTTTTTTTCGGTATCGTCAATATTTCAACATGTTTGCTTGATAGTATACTCTTTTGCAATGTAGCAGGACAATGACCAGTCCAAGAGTCCAAGAATAACACGCTCTGAGCTCCCACATTTGGCACATACACACGGGTGAGCCATTCATTAAACAGTTCTTTTGTTAATTTTCCCGACGTTGAAGCCCTAACATAAACATTCCACGGTTGAAACAAAGACTGTGTTACACGCGGACCGAAGCTACCACTTTGTTCTTTCATGACAATAAATAGAGGGGAAAGAAGTTTTCCAGAAGCTGATATTGTGGGAAGTATGGTATAACTATGTGTTGTTGCGGATATTGACTGCACAACTGCTGTAACACTTTTTGAACCCTGCACAGCTAACGTGCGACCAGAATGAAGTTCTAGATTAAAGCCACTTTCATCGGCATTGAATGTATTATCTTCTCCGACTTGTTTTATGAGATCTTTTGCATGGCTAACAAATGTTGAAGCGATTTCATTTAGCTTTTCGGAATCTGTACCATATGATCGCGTAATAAATTTATTTATTTTTCTTGAAACTATTCTATATGCTTTCTTAAAATTCCAGACCCAATGCCGGGATGCTTTAAAGTTTTCTAAATGTATTCCTTGATTAGCTTGCAAAGCCCATCTTTGAATGTCCAAATCATGAATAATATCACCCTTATCAATACTCTCCACAAAGTTATTATAAACGGATTCCGAAATTTGTAGCAATTTTTTCCGTCGTGTGCCTCCCCGGTTTACTATTTCTCCCCATCTAGAACAAATAAAAGAAAATTAAGACAAATCGTAGTTATATTAAATGGAGTTCACTGTTTACCTGTACAATTGTTGGAGAGTTGAAACTTTTCGAAATTTATTTTGGACGGTTGCTAACGTAAGTCGCTTCGTTTTCCCACTTTTCCAATATTCCACAGCCTTGGTTTTATATTCTAAAGTGACAATACCGCCTTCTTCTGGAACACATTGTTCATCTTCAGCTTCCATCGCTTCTAGAACTTCTTCGCGTGTAGGTGCGTATTCATCATCTACGAAGTCTACGGAATGTGGTCTAACTGGATTCAAAAATTCCAGTGTTGTGTCAATTTCCAGCGAAAATGAAGTATCTTTTTGAACGTCAAGAAGCATATCCTTTATTATGTCGTGTAGTTCTACTTCGTGGTTATTCACAGGTGTTAGATTATTGTTATTGGCAACGTCAAACGTTACCATGAGCAAGCGAATTACATTTAAAGTATTTACGACAACCATTTTCAACACCACAGGTTTGTTACACAATCTAACAACAAATACTATTAATATCAGGTGGGGAATTTATATAAGCAATGTTATCATTTATCATTGCATTTGGTTGATTATTGACTTAAAAAAAAATGTTTACACCAGTAGATAAAAACTTCGAATGTAATTACCAAACAAAACAATGTGTTATCTAATCAATATAATACCGCAGAGATATACAGTAAATTTCATTAACTTTGCATGTGGTTTACATATTCTCAAATTTCATATTTTAAATTTGTGGGATTGAGATCATTCCTTGCAATAAGTATTCAATAATATATACCTATATATAATAACATAGTACATGAAGTTCTGTTAGATATAACCAAGGATATGGTGATATTTACTTTAGGAACACCCTGTATATTGTAACACCTATACAGTTTTAAATAGAATTAAAAGTCACACAGATTATATCTTAAACTTTTCTTTGTATTGTTACAAAAACACCAGCAGTGTAAGCGCAGGGCTTAATGGAACACCCTGTATATATGATAGTCACATATTTTGAAAGAGCTTGATGTATGCTGCAACTATTGCATTTACACCTATCTTCTATCTTTCTTTTTACTGGAGTTGTATGGAAAAAATTGAAAATCTGTTAATCTTCGATGGGGTGTTTCACCCCTTAAAAGTGAATGTCCGCACAAAAAAAAATTGCGTATTGCACACCTATATATGTTCTATATATTCCCAAAGTTTCAATTTTTTTTGAATTTCCGGGTTCGGGATCTTCCCTTGTCAGTCTAATGCACGCGTTTCTGTTCTTGTAACGATTGTACGTTTCCTGAATATTACATGTTATAGCAATTATTACTCCATTAACTATAAATCCTCAATCAGTCATTTTACCTTAATTCCTTCCAGCTTCAAAAAATTATTTTTGAACTTCATACTATGTGTAACTCTCTCCTCTTCTTGGAGAATAGGCAATATTTATCGATCTGGAAATACGAATTTCTATGCCGTGTATTTTTTAAAGTTTATTCTACATTACAGTAATATTAATTTTTAGTGATGGTAGTACCTGAAAGTACTATTTTTACATAAGTTATTACTTTGTTTCATTTTCGTGTAAGCAAGGTCGTTTTTCTTACCTGTTCACGTTATTTTTCTTAAACATGTGCAATGTATGTTACTTACATAAATATTATTTGCGCTACATCTGATCTTTGATTTAAAGAACTATTGCATGGTTGATCAACCATGTTACTTAATTTGTACATAATACAGTGTGTCGATAAAGTAACGAGCAATAGTCATTACTTGCAACTCTTTGCAAGTAATGGCTATTGCTCGTTAAGAAACACGTCAATTTTATTTTTATAAAAAGTGCTAGTTGACGCAAAAGATATTCTTTTTCCATTTCCTATATTATAACCATGACATCATCATGTATTTTCCAACAAAAATTAATTATCTATTATTTTTCGAGAACAGTGATACCCCACACTGTATGTAATTTTCTTACTGTTTACAAAATACATGATTTTCTTTTAGAAAAAATGTTACTTTTAGCAAAAATAATTTCAACAAAGCAACAATTTCAGATTGACTGGTGCACGTGTAAGTATAAAGTGTCCCAAAATTGGCGCAGGATTTGAATTACGCATCATTTTTTCTTCCTGTAGTTTGACAGCATTCTAAGAGGTGACATTTTGTAGTAAACACAGTACGATTAGTTAGTATGGAGCGGTACACGACGGAGCAGCGGTTGACAATCGTTAAAATAGATTATGAGTACGGCGAATGTTTCTCTGAGATTGTACATACGTGGCATTTTCGATCAAAGAAACGCGCCAAATGAAACCACTGTGAAAAGATTCTTCGACGATCGTCGATTGAGTGCTGGAGCATCAACAAGTTGGCGGTGATTGTGCTACAACAATAATCTTTAGTGACGAAGCACATATTCACCTGAAGGGTATGTGAACAAATAAAACTGTCGCATTTGGGCTTGGAAAATTCTGGGGTTATTCAAAAACAAACCAGTACATACTCAGCGAGTTACAGTTTGGCGCGGTTTCTACGCTGGTGAACTCAAAGAGTGTATGTGTAACTCATGCCCGACAGAAGTGAAATTTCGAAATCAATACCCTATGGTAAAAAATAAAAACTGACGCAATAAAAGCGTTTAATAAATAAAGCGAATGTATTGAAATATCTTTCTCGGGGGTTTTTCTCAAATTTTGTAAAATTTTCTAATTTAATTCGAATAAATGATTCTTGTAGGTTCGGGGGTATCCCTAGATACCCTTACGGCAATTTTTGAATGAATTTCCAACTCAGTAAAATGAAATTAATGAATTTTAAGATTTGAAAATTAACTAACCTTCAAATTTTTGAACGATGCCAATGTATATAAACCCTCTGTTTATATGCCCACTACAGGAAACTACCTTGTTGTGGAGATTTAACTTTTTCTCTCCTAATAAAGACTTTAAATACACAAACGAACACTTATCTTGGGATTGGACTTAAGACAAACTTTGATTCAACCAAGGCCTAATAAAGATTGATGAAAATTTCTGGCGTCGTTCATCTTTCTTTTATTTTAAATCGCGAAGGACCGGCGATTGTTTCATTTCACAGCCAATTTTGATAATTTAACCCAAATAGAAACTTTTCGATGACTTTCGATCAAATGATATTAGTATACGAGAACGAATGCAGTGACTTAACCAGGAGGTTGTATATTGATGATTGTGGTCCCAACTGTCACCAACAAGCTTTAAACGAGAAAATCCACTGTTAATTTACAGAAACCTTTCAGATAAAGATTTAATTGATGAAATATTATCTGTCGTACTTTGCAATTTATGCTGTTGCTTATTCCAGACGATTTCTACATTAATTTGGACGAAATAAGTGAATAGAAAAATCAACTAACGAGTAGATTTGTCCATGATACCCCACACTCGTCATTATCTGGACTTATATTTAAATTATAAAGTCCTCGCTCCAAAGACGGTTGGCTGAAGGGAGATGGCAACGAAGAAATTTCCAATTATCCCCGCAAGAGGGATATTTAGTTACCAACGAGTGGCCAGTCTGACATTTAGTCAGTACCGAAGTGACAACTGAGAGAAGTTGTTGTTGTCGTAGATACAACGTTGAACATAACAGTATGCACACGTTAAACTGTTTTTATTACCATTATTTGTTTTTTTTTGTTTGAAAACGGCCTTTGTTATGTATGTAATGTAATAAGCGTAAAAAGTGAATAAAGTAGTTTCTTCAAAAATCTGTTGTACTAAATACCGTAATTGCATGAGTAACTATAGGTATGTAATAAAAAACACTTGTTTTCCAAAGATAACAAATGTATTGCAGCGGGACTTGGGGTGAAGTACGTGCACTCACATCTCAATTCATTAATTTGATTAATTTAATTTCAATATTCGGTAAATATCAGAATTTAATTTAATATTTGCAGAATTCGAATTATTTTCGGTTATTATTCGAATTCTAGCATTTTGATAATTTATATTAATTCTTTATTTCTTAAAAGAAAAGGCTCCATTAATATTACTTTGTGGGGGATAGTCAAAGTCCCTAATTGAAGGGGTGAGTGCAAGTACCAGGCAGCTCCATTTTAGTAAATTATTAGGGAATTAAAAAAATCAGCATCATCGTCATCTGTTTTGGGAGGTTTCGTTTTCAGTATCTTTTTCTTCCACAGGCTTGAGTTTGTTGTAATACCACATTTCGGCTTGCCCAACATACTGTTTTGCTAGGTCCAACACATTTTTAAGTTTTTCCGTTATTACGGGCAATGGATCACAGGAAAGTTTACCCTCTGGATCAGGTAAGGGTGGAACGTCCAACTTTTTTAAAACCCTGAAGTTGGTGGTCAATACACCATTTGCAGTTTCAGAACATATAATTTCATGTTTATGTTCAGCAGTGAACTTCATTATTCCTCCCTTGGACTTAATATTGCTGTTTTTAAAAAATGGTGCAAGTTTGTGTGTGATAATTATGTATCATGTCCTGGTGATAGGTATCGCCTGTTGATATTATCTTTCCTGCTGTAGTGGCGTTTTCGCCTGGGAAAGCTATTAATATGTCCTTCAATATTTTGTATAACCTCCGGCGCTATCTTGGTGGGCCTGTTATCATGAAGACTTCTCATGCTGAGCTATTCTTTCGATCCTACTTTTCGTTATACGATGAATGCTGGCAAAGGCTTTTCTACATACCCTCATCTCAATAGGCCCACTTCGAATTTTATACGCAAATGTATGACTTTTGGAAGTACCACCACCTCCCTTTGGTCGACGCCGTTGAATGCTTCTCACAGTTATGAGACCATCTGCAGGGAGGTAGATTAATATTAGAAAACAACTTTTTTTGTTATTCTTTGAAGACAACTTGCCTAAATAGTGGTCCTGCCCATTTTTGTCCGCTACTTCATAAAAACTTTTTAACACGTCTCGTTTTATGTCATCATTCACAGTCTCAAAGCATTTCAGTCGTCAGTTGTCTTTTAGGAACAACGTTTCCTCAGGAGTTGACATATTCCTTGCCTCTAGCTCTCATTTCCTTACGTTTAGATCGTTTCCATCTTTCGGGATGTCGAGTTCTCTTTTTACCTTTCTTTTCTTCCGCCCCTCATTTCCGAATGCTTTGCTCGCCAGTATTCACTTCCGTATCGCCTGAATCGCTCTCTGAATCGGGGATGCAATCTGTCGAAGAATCCTCGTACGGTTCAGGGTTGTTGTCGCTGTCAGACATATCCACTTTGGCTCAACAAGCACAATAATATTAATAACTTTTATTAACAGCAATACACACCATAATGAATAACAATGTAGTGGTTATGTGTCATAAGGTTGATGTAATCTAGAAGAAATCTGTATTCCACTAATCAAGTGAGGTACCTGTAACATAATGACAGACGTCAACTGCCAAAGGCGAATAAACCAATTTTGAAGACACAACTACTATTTAATAGATGGAGACAATGTTACTGCAAAAACCAGGGAGCTCCAGGAGTTAGCCGGTTTTTGCCGCAAAATGGTGTTTCAGACAGCTCCAATTAATTAATAACTTCTATATTTACTACTGGAGCTACCTGATTCTTGCAGCAAACGGTAGAGCGATTTTTTTGCTACAAAACCCATGCAGAAAGCCATTTTCTCAAAAATATGGAGCTGCCTGGTTCTTGCACTCACCCCTTCAATTATTTTCAATAATTTACATCTTGAAGATATCTTTTGTAAAAATCACAGGAAACTCATATACAACACATATTATTTGGAATCTACATCTCAATATGTATTTACATTGCTTTAAATAATTCAAATGGTTAATTTTAATACGCCTCGTTTCACCTCAATAAATAATATAGTTTAAATAAAAGGAACTTAACAGCGTGGATAAGATTGATAAAACGGTTCTTTATCGAGTAAGCTAAGCGGTACACCACAAACAATGGACATGAAAAGTAAATCCAACTTAAATTGCATTTGATGTGGCACGCAATTTTTCTTATTCTTGTGTTGTACACTATTTATATGACTTTTACGGTCGCCTTTATTTCAACACATTAAAGGTATTTTGCAAACTTTACACAATACTTTAGCTCCATTATAATTCAAATCCGGAAATTCACTCATAAATTTAGTGACTTTATCAACCAACGGTCGTTTATTTTCCTTGCGTACGTTAGACATGTAACACTGCGAAAGGTTAAAGACATGTCAGGGAAAAACTGTTGCAATAAATCAATAACTACACTCGCTGAGGTAGCTTGCGCCGATTCGTCTGCATATACACGTCGAGTCGTGGGCCGGGTAACCTTACTTCTAACCTGGCGCGAAGCGGTCTCTACCAGGCTTATAACTAGTAATAAATAATACAGAATTCCATCTTTGTTGGAAAGAAAATGGGATCACTATTCAAAAAATCATGATGACCTCATAGTTATAAAACAATGGAAAAACGAATGTATCGTAAACATTTGTTTTTCCATTGTTAACAAATGTTTACGATAACTGACGCCTTTTATAAAAATAAGGTAAACCTGTTCCAGCGGTTTAAAAAAAATTGCTTAATAACATTATGAATATTGTGCCTTACTTAATCGACATACTCTATAGAGTTCACATGAGAAAAATAGTTAAACGTAAGTAGTAAAAATTATTAAATATTTTTCATTAATTTGTATTTTATCTATTTGTTTTTGCTATATTTTATATTTGAATAGAACATGGAGTTTGTTTAAGTTAAAACGATTTGTTTCGGACAATCAAACTAAATCAACAAAATTATTTGTTTAAAACAACATGGCATTCCGTTGACCGTATTCAAACGTATAGATTTTAGTTGGACTAACTATAATTTGGTTGACTCAAGTAACGGGTCTTTCAGTGTACTACCCTTCAAAATCCCTGATTACACTATTCGTTGCAAAATTGAAAATGCAAAATTAAACCAATAAATAGAACTTAATTTAATGCATCAGAATGCAGTGCCTTCTTTTATGCTAACAAATAATTCTACATTCTCCTCTATCGTCTTTCTCTTCTTAAAATTTTTGTTTCATTTCATTTATTTTCACGTTGACGATTTTTATTTCTTTACGAATACGACAACCCAAACAGAGAAAGCTATCTTTAAAATATCTACTAGTATATATGTACATACATACATACATACGTATAACAAACATATATTCATATTTACGGACTATCTCTAACGTTTTCAACACGCAGAGGTCTTCTCAGAAGGTACGCACAACGGTCACCACACATATGCGGATAATAAGAATTTATTTAAATCTCTTAAAATATGTGGCAGTTTCTACACACACGGACCAACATTCACAGTCTCACACAGAACGCGTTTAAGTACCTATCCTCTTCCAAACAGCATTACCGAAGGATCTTATATATTCATACTTAATACAGGATCGGGTTTAAGAAGGCAATACACGCGTACCTAAGTATTACGATCAATAAAAATATCTGCTTAATTATTCAAGAAGCATATCTTCGTTGATTTCTTCTTGGTTTTAATCTCTCGGGCTAATATCGTTATATATTACCGTTATTATCGGTATAAATAACGGAAAAGCTAAGACGTATAGGTACTTCTTTAACAGAAATTGAAATTGCCTTCTAGGTTGTGCATCTTCAATTTTTTGTCTTTCAGGAGTGAACAAGTTCGAAAGAACTTGATCTTTCAAATATATCAATATAAGATAGAAAATATATCCAAATAAATATGATTACGCACGAATGCTACCAGGTGTCAGATTCTCGAATCTCGGTCGATGACTGTGGCATGCGAATCTAACGAGATTGAAATGTTCACGTAATTTATTTATAATTCTGTCAAACAACTATTAGTTAACATGTTTAGCAATCGCATAATCTGCATTTTCCTAGTGCCTAGCCAGTGTATCCCTCTAATACCAATTCGTCTAATATTATACTACCTTTGAGGCTACCTTAAGAAACGTATTTCTCTTAATATGATTCTCGATGAATTGAAAAGAAAATAAAACATATTCAAACAAGATTGACTAGAGAATACTATTCACCAAGACTATGTGAATTTTGCAGTTAGGAATTATTACGTTGAACATTCTTTATATAATTACCTTTCAGGTAACGTCCATTTCGCGTTTTCAAAACGAAATTAATGCCGAAAAATGCAAGCTGCCGTTGTGTTTAATTCCAAATTACAGCGGGCTTTACTACCGCAATTAGTCGCCGTAATATTCTCTAGTTTATTGCTGCTAATAATCACCTGTCTGGCGGATTTTTGTGGGGTTATTTTTGCCTATATTGCATACTTACATGTCTTTTTTCACATGGCTCGATTCGCTGGTGATGGAAAAGAAATGTCTTCAATTGAGAAAGGCTGGGTCAATTATCACTAATAAAAACAACGCGGGATGATTTGTTTTTATAAAATGTATATAAATGTGACATTCTTGATTTTTAATAACTGTTATAGCCTGTCCCACGTTTGGATCGAAGTATTGATTTTATGGAGAGCACTAAACGTTGCCGGATTTCTAATACAATAAATGTTATTTCAGATAGTAGGTTGGTATTCCATGCAATTGCGTATGTTTTACTTTTACTGGCACATAAGTTCAAACGAAATTTTAGTCTGTTTATTATATTATATAGCAAACCTATTATATTATGTATATTATGTTTGCATGTGAAACAAAATATTAACAGTTATCCGAAAAACAAGTCATTTCATGGCTACGGTACTAGACATGGGGAGGATCTGACAATCAGGCACTTACGTCTAGCAAGTAGTCAGAACGGGCCCTATTACCATGCTATTAGATTTTTTAATGCCCTTCCAATAAACATTAGAAATTTGGAAATTAAACTGTTCAGAAACAGGGTGAAAATTGTCTCGAACAAGCTTTCTACTCTTATGATGAATACTTCACACACTTTAACTGAGAATCATTGCACCCCTAATCTTTACTCTAGTTTGTCTGAATTTTTTGTTTTGTTTGTTTTATATTGTGTAGTTATATTCTTTGTTTTACTTATTGAGTTTGACATATTTACATACACATACTTATTGCACCTGCTAATGATTTATTTAGTATTTATATAGTATACTAGCAGAGAATAAAATTCATTAATAAAAGTTAAACTTGACGATCGAGTCAACAAGAATAATTCAGATAACCGATGAATAATAAACTCCTTCAGATCATTTTTTGGCTCATCCAGCATTAGATTTCTTCGTTGAAAGTCAAGAAATTGTTAGAAAAGTAATAACACCAAAAACAATAATGAAAGATACATTATTATTTACAACACCCAACATGGGGATCTCGCTTAGGATTGGAGGTAGAGGATAGGTTTAAATTTCGCAAAGTTACTAAATTTTGTGTTTGTTATGAACCCGAAGAGAAAATGGACTGGTGACAAATGACGTTAAAGATAAAAAAAAATGAAAAAAGCTAATTTTCTTTTACAATTATTATATCCAGAACAATAATAGCTACATCGCATCATTTTTCTAGATGGTAGAATCTTAATCGAGGATGGATCATTTATGTCAGTGGCAGCTGGTGGTGACGTAAATGGGAGATCAAGGATAAGGCTTCGATAAGGCCTCGTGTGTGTCCGTTGCATATCGCGGACATTGGACTTGACAAAAAATACACGAAGAAATCAAAGCGTTGTTGATCACCAGCCGACATTGGTTTATGTTAACAGGAATTTGAATGAAACCAACGGGATATTTTACAAATGGTAAATTAAAGGTGTGTTTTTGCAAAGTTTATCCGAATTTTGCACCTTACTTTTAAGAATAAATGAAAATAACAATAACAGTAATAATTATAAAAAAAAAACAATAAAAGAAAGATTACAGTAAATATTCAAATAACTGGCCGTTTTCATTAATGCACAATTGCGCAAGCTTACCGCCATCTGTTACCACCATAGATGCTGTGGTTGATTTAATGGAATATTATTATCTTAGAAGTTAGATATGTACATATATGCGAAGAAAGTTTAAATATTTTTCCCCATTTAATGTTTCTTCAAACATAATTGGTCCTATGAGATGGTTTCCCAAAATACCCATCCAAGTCTTTAATCCAAACGATGCTGTGATCTCCTTTTTCTGCGATTCTACTATTTTGTCTGCGATTCTGTACCGCCCAATAGTGCTCTGTATTCCTGTTAAAGATTGCAGAATTGAATTTTGATTGATCTGACTAGATTTTGTTTAAAAAATCGTCCTTTTCTAACATTCCTACTGACCAATTGACTCCAGTCGACTTAAATTATCGCTAGGTAGTAAACTGTGGTTAACATGAATCTTGTATAGCTTAAACCTATTTCGATGTAAAGTTATCCTTACTCGAGTATAACGTTAAAATCCAATATGGCACCGATAACAAATAAGAAAGTTGATGATGGCTAGAAAGAACCGAAACGTCATATAAAAATTTCGAGTACGCCATTAAGTAGAAGATCGAAAGGGGCTTTGAGACTTTGTTTTTAGTTTTTCTCTGCAAAGCCAAATGAAGGTGCCAGATCTAAAAGAAGAAAATGAGTCTTTTCCTTTTTTCTTTTCAATCACGAACATCATTTGTTAAAGGTCCATTTCCTCTTCGGGTTCATAACAAACACAAAATTTGACAACTTTGCCAAATTTAAATCTACCTTCTATCTCCAATCATAGGCCAGATCGCCAAGGTGAAGATCGAAAATGAATCAGCCTGTGGGTGGGATATAAAGGAAATGTAGACTTTACACGTGATGACTGATAAGTATTTGCTCGTCGTATAATTGCAAGTAAGTGTTCTTGCGGATGACACTTTCACCTTCCATTTTCTTGGCAGATGCCAGTGAATCATTCTTCTCACCTCCTTCCTTCTGAAATTAATACTCAATCACTTTGCCATAGCCAATTGTTTTCCTCTTTGACTGCCTTAGCAATATTTTTTACAAAATATATACAGGTACCGCTTCCTCCTGGCACAATAACTCACCTTGCTATATTCTCTTACAAATGTTCATCTTCAAAACTTATAACTTCACAATTTTTGTATTATAATAATTCATTATTGTTACTGTACTTGCAACGAGCAACATTACTAAAAGTTGCAGTAGATTTTTTTAAAAATGGACCACGGAAAATAAATATTAAAGGTAATATCTAACACGACAAACGATAGATTGAATTTGACAATAATCGTAAACACAACAAACGTATTACTCGAGGAATAAAGCCCGGCAAAAGGCTTGGCAACACTTCCGATTACAGGTGGTCAGAATTAGACACCAAACTTAAGCACCAGAAATGTTTTTTTTTTTTAATAGTGCTGTATATTCTTTTGTATCCATCCTACAGGCAATTTACATCTCTAACGTTTTTGTATAATGATGTATATGCCTAATTATAAATGTGGAAGAGATATTTACAGTTAAGCGCGAGTCCTGCACTTTTTTATTGCATCTAAGTGGTTTCTGGTGCTAGTACCGTTTGGTTACCATGACAACAGTAAACAAAAGATACTAACATTGACATTTTTAAACTATTGATTCAAAATTTTATGCACAAGTAACTTCTTGCTGTCAAAATCGAGCGCTTTGGAATTTTTTTTCACAATTTCGAGACCAAGTAAAGAGGAGTTAGGTAATAGACGTCGCTCAGGAAAAAAATCAAGGAAATTGTGTATTTTAGGTAGTAGAATATATAAGCCGCGCTATCTTGACTGACGATGTCCACAGCCGATAGCATTTGTCAAATTAAAGCTCTTAACTTTAATTGATGCTATTGGAAACATGCATTCTATTGACGTAGAAACAAAAAAAAAAATTATAATGATAATGCAACTATTAGTGAAAAAAGCATAAGAGAAACAATATTTTAATAAAATTTTTGTGTTTAGCATTGCCGTAAAATTGGCAATCTATTAAATCTACTTGACAGTGTGAAGTTCTATCCTATTGGACATCGTTAGAGTGCTCTCGGAGCCTTGCACTTCTAGTTCGAAAATTCTGCTGGTAATGGAACGTATTATTACGTCATGTTTCGTTGGTGGAGGTTATGTACATCGGTTATAATTGCCATTATTGTATTTGTAAATAGTAGCTGTTGTTAGTCAGTATATTGCTCTAAACCGGCTCTTGCTCCGAGCAAAAGAAGTAAGAATTGCTCCGAGTGGAACTCTGACTGCTCTGACTTTATCAATGGAACATAAATTATTGCTTTCAACTTTCCAATGAAACATAGAACTCGTGCTCCGAGCATACTCCGAGTGCTCTAGAATTACCAATAGAATATGCTATATGACCATTTGAATTTTACCACCGGCATCCGTCTCTGATTTATCAAATGTTACGTTTTCAATGAGACTCACAGTAATAATTAATTAAAGGAAAATACATAATGCAATTTTTAAATTTTAGGAGAATGTATCAAAATTACATGTACGACTTTTCAATGATTGTGTGTAATATAATTTGGAGTTGTGGTTATGTCAAAAGTGACTGTAGATACATACCGGAAGCGACCCGATCGCTATAGTTGCACTACGAGGCTACGAGAGACTACGAGATTTATTCCCAACGAATTGGGTTACTTGCTTATTGAATTGGAGAATCATAGTTTATTCTGTGCTAACGTTGTTTTTTGTACGTTTGGGAAATAAAAAAGCAAATGCCCATGTAAATATCGGACGTACCCCATCGAGTCATGTATTTCCACTTGGTATAATAGTGCATATTCAGCCTGTTCACTTAATGCATTTCTGGTAGATAATTTCTTCGCTGAACAATTTAGAGAAAACCTTTTCAAATCAAAATTCTTCGAAGATAAGGCCTGTATAACACTGTAATTACTGTATAAGTATATTTCGTTTTCTAAGCCGTTCTTGTTTAATAATTTAAAAGATTGTATTTCTTGATTTTAGCGGCTTTCTCGTTAAATCTTTATTGTCTTCTTCAGAAATACATGTCCACACCTGTAACAAGTCAAATACATTGTCGTAAGTAACACGGTTCTTCTTGTTTTTTGTTTGATTGAACTTACAATATAAAATTGTTAACTAACACAAACACTTTAAAAATTTGGTTTTGTTTTATCAAATAAAACATTATAAAATATTCAATGCTACAATCTTGTGGTTATTTTGACTTATTTTTAAAAAGAATATTCTAGCCATCTTTGTTGGTTGACAGAAAGGCGAATGCGAATACTCCGATTCCAGCGAGGCGGAAATTAGACATTTTTTTATTCGTATTTGTATAAGTGTAAAAAATCTTTTATAAAATATTTTACTACCGTAAATTATTCACAAGGCTAAAAATTGAATGTAATAAAATTAATAGTTTGAATAATTAATCATTATAAAATAGGATAATAAATTTTAGATAGTCCTTCGATTTCTGTTTTGTCGTTAACTGAATTTTTGTGTTTGTTGATTTGTATCATTTCTAGTATGCATCTTGCTTTATAATGCTTGCTTTATATTGGACAAACACAACAACATCTAAATGATAGGTTAAAATGTCACAAATATCAAAACAACATCACTGCCTTAAAAAAACACAATAAATACTGGACATACTTTCAATTTCGACAATGTCTCTATACTTAATAAAGAGGTCAATTATAAAGCAAGATGCATACTAGAAATGATACAAATCAACAAACATAAAAATTCAATTAACGACAAAACAGTAGTCGAAGGACTATCTAAAATTTATTATCCTATTTTATAATGATTAATTATTCAAACTATTAATTTTATTACATTCAATTTTTAGCTTTGTGAATAATTCACAAGTATACAGAGTATTCAGTTTTCCCAGCTCACGATTTTAAGTTTTTTTTTTATAGAACAGCCTGTATATTAACGCGATTTTTGATGTCTTTTTGCAATTTGTGTCAATTTGCTTGAATATTTCCTATACTCTATGCAAAATTTGGGATTTCTGTGAAATGCCAATATCTTAAACGCTTTGTATATCAGAGTAGTAATTCAAACTTTATTCTATAGCGTATTTCTTAGAGTTTCCAGCAGTACATAGATTTTTTTATATCAATCAGAAATTGCAAGACAGCCATTGGAATCGTTTCCAAATTTGCTTCTTGTTATTTTAATTTTTAAATGAAACGGTTGTCATGTGAATGTCAAATTACTATTATTACGTCAAACATACAGAGCGTTATACATTTCAGGTTAATAGCGTGTTCCATTGGTAATTTCAGAGCTCTCTGAGAATGTCCGGGGCACAAGTTGTATGTTGCATTGCAAAATTTAGAGCAATAGTTTATGTTCCATTGGCAAGGTCAGAGCAGTCGGAGTTGCACTCGGAGTAATTTTTGTCGTTCCTGCCAGAGGAGCAAGAGCCGGTTTAGAGCAATATGGCTGACTGACAGCACCTGGTATTAACAATAACAATTATAACCCATGTACTTAATCTCTCCCAATGAAACATGACATGCAAAATCGCTCGGCGCAGGAACTATACGTTCCATTGGCTCTGATTGAGCCAGGATTCTCAAACTAGAAGTGCCAGCTCGGAGTGCGTTCTAGTGCAGTCCAATGGAATACGCTATTAGTTTTTAATGTTAAAATGACAATTCCAATACACTTTTAACAGACATCAAATGGAGTGGTTGATTATTTCGGGCAGATGACGTTAGAAAAAGCTGCCCGAAAGGCACGCTTTTCACATTTGAAGTGACGGATTTGTTTTTCAATCTTTATGATGGAAGTAGAAAGCTAATATCAGTTTATCATACATCAAAACCCTTATTCTTTTAGGTATTTTCTCATTGTCATGACATAGAGAAACGTGCACATTCTCTATTTAAAATATCTTTATCGCTGGACTTCATCATACCAGTCACAGTCAGGGTTTATCATTAGTTTGAAAACACCAGAGCCTGTAGTGATTTTATGAATTTCTTAAATAACTTGGAAACCAATGAAGTTAGGCATAGGAAGTTTTGTCGTTGTTTTGTGGATTAGAATATGTAGAAGTAAGGGGTTGCTATTTTAAAAAAAGTTACTTTCTCCTAAGTGAATGTGTAGCGTAAATTTTTAAATGTATTATCCATTTAAGCAAAATTTAAGTAAAGAATAAGGCCACGAAACTCGGAAGTTTTATTTATTAGAATCCTTGATATTTGTTTTACATAGCTAATGCCAAAGAAGATACATTGATTTTTAAACTGAAATTTGCGCCTGTGACAATTTTCAGAACAAAATTAACTTCACATTCTAGACCCATAGCATAACTTGCATTTAAGTAGGCTATGTACAGGATTTACAATATACGGGTGTTCTGCATATTATGGAATCCGTTTCCGATGCAGTCAAGAATGCCATGAAATTGAAATTATAACGTGTAACAAAGGAATTTTAATAAACCCTCTCGCCAGATAAAAAACATTCCCCAATTTTCAGCTTTTAAAGCGTTCTTAATCGACAAATATTTATACAACATTATAGATCTTTTAAATGTTATGTGTATGTACAGTCTGTGTTATTTTGTAATTTACTGACGTATCCAATACCTTTTTGATCTAAATGGACTAAATATTATTATTAATCACTTTTATAGATGCGTTCAATGGGCCTACGTTGTGAAACCCTGCATATAGTCAATTAAGTCAATAACTGAAAACGTAATTTCTTCATTAAATAATACACTAATATACATGAGAACGTATAAACCCAAGAAACCGTTGGCAATAATTAAAAGGTAACACTCGTAACGCGATCGGTCGCGTTACGAGTGTTACCTTTCACACACTTTGTTATTATTGTAGCTACGATGTTGGTTAACTTACCAAAGATGTAGAGATTTTTTCACTAATCACAATGGTGTTGAGAAAAAAACAATTGCACAATGCATTTCAGCGTTGACTTGAATTGCTTATATTTTTTAAATTGAACATCCTGTATATTTTCCAATTATTCGATGGGATATGAAACTACGTAAAATATCCTTATAGTACTGTAGCCCCAACATGAAAAACAAAAGAGATACGATGAAATCTACATTGGACAATTGAAACTGCAATAACTTCGTTATTAGAGTAGCTACTGAGATAGTCGAAACACGGAAATATGTAATTTATTTCGCCCAATCAATTGATCTAATCAAAAAAAGAAAATGCGCGTCGTATTTCAGGGTTTGGTTAAATAACACACTTTTTTATTAAACACTCTGTATATTTTTTCACAAATCGATAGTGACATTTCAAATAAATTACTCTTATAGCGCTAAAGTCCCAAGATGAGCGAGAAAAGAGATTTAATAAATTTTGAGATAAAAGATTTAAGGTACGAATCGAAGCGAGCAGCCTTTTTTTGCTTATTTTGACCCTGTGCAAATTTTCATCGGCATTGAGATTAGATTGAAATTAGAGAATTTATTAGTGAGAATAATTGCTTTTTGCCTATTTTCGTGTTGATTGTGCGTTTTATAGTTATTATTACTATTACGAAGTGACATGCTTAAGGTATGTTTCGCATGCAGTGGGAACTGCGAAAGAGCCCTGCAGTACAGCGTAACATTTCCGGATAGAGTGCTGTCCAGTAGAACATGCTTTCTACGGCTCTTCCGAAAATTTCGCGAGAACTGGAACACCTTTAAAGCTAAGCGATCTAATAAGAATGTAATCATAAATGATTTGAATACCCTATACATTTTTCAATTACTTGATAGGAAAAAAAACTTTGCCTAAGATATCCTTATGGTACTATAACATTAAAATGAAGAACAAAAGAGATACGAGGAAATGTACATTTATTCAATTTATGAAAAGTTTTAACTATATTTTCTATGGTTTCATTAATTGCGTTTTGCAATACCTCCATATTTCTATATCGCTGCCTGTACATGGGGTCATGTATGATAACGCTTTTATTAGATCACTTAGCTTTAAAGGTGTTCTTATTCTCGCGAAGTTTTCGGAAGAGCTGCAGAAAGTTCTACTAGCCAGCGGCCTATCCGGAAATGTTCCACTGTAACACTGTAGGGCTATTTCGCACTTCCCACTGCATGCAAGATATGCCTCAAGCATGTCATACTAACAATAATAACCACTACAAAACGCCGAGGTCGAATCGGACGGTTGCCTTCCTTTGCTAGATGTTCTCGTACACCGGCATCCTGACGGTGTACTGGGACATTCCGTTTACCAAAACCCACGCTCACGGATAAATATCTCAATGGCCTCTCACACCATCATCCAGCCCAAAAACGCGGTGTTATCAATTCCCTTATCCAAAGGGCCATTTCCATATCTGAACCCAATTCGCTTCCTCAAGAACTGAACCACGTCACTGAAACTTTGATCGCAATAACTATTCCAGGAAAGATATTCAAACTAGTATTAAGCGTTACACCAACCCTCCTGCACAGCAACTCCCCTCATTTAACCCTAATTTCCGTAAGCAAGCGTATCTACCCTACATTCATGGTGTCACCGATCGCATCAGCAAGATTCTCTTCAGGAACAACATAAAAACCATCTTCAAACCCAATTTCAAGCTCTCAGACTACTTTCCCATCAAAGACCGCAATCATCTGAAAGCCCCTGGTGTCTATTAGATTACATGTTCGTGCGGTAGTGTATACATCGGTGAAACAAAGCGATCAGTCAGCACTCGTGTTACTGAGCATGAGCGTTGTACGCGGTTGTTGCGTGTAGTCGGGTCCGCACTGGCCGAGCATAGACTGGAAACTGGCCACCAAATCCAATTTAACTGCACCCGCATCTTATCTCGCAATCCTCACTATTATAGTAGAAAAATCCGTGAATCAATAGAGATTTTCAAACATCCCAACAACTTAAACCGCGAAGATGGCTACCTCTTACATCACACGTGGAAACCCCAACTGATTATACCTCCTAGCAACCGCCACGCTTCATCGACGCATAACATTTCCGCTTCATCGACGTGTAATAATTCCGCTTCATTGATGAATGAAGTCGCTTTAGAAAGAGCCCTAAAAATATAATTAATAAATGGTTTAGATTTCAATCCATCTTCCAAATTAGAGGACTGCATAAAGAGTGAGTTCACTCATTCGCCTTTTGCGATCAAACATTCTCCAAAGAAGGTAGAAATCTCAGAAAGCGATGTTTGACGACCTTTTAAGATACCGTCTCTAGGTAATAATCGATATTTTGTGACTTTTCCCGATAACTGTATCAGATATTGAAAAATTTACTGTTTAAAAGACAAAAATGAAGTTTTGAAAGTATTTAAAGAATAAAAAATGAGGTTGAAAGTCAGTTATTGTTAGGCAGAAGAATTACATTTTTGTATGAAAATGAGAGGTCAGAATATTGTAACCATGAATTTCAACAATATTTGAAAGAACATGGTGTACGCATAAAACTGTCAGGTGCCAATACTACTCAACAAAATGGGTTAGCAGAGAGAAAAAATAGATGTCTCCTCGATAAAGCCAGATGTTCTTTAATAGACTCAAATTTACCTCTAAAGTTTTGGGCGGAAGCAATTAATACTACTAATTATCTCTTAAACCGATGCCCATAACTACCATTAGATGGAAAAACACCTGTTTAATTGTAGGTTGGTCATGCATCATCCGCTCATCATTTGCATATTTTTGGTACTAGAGCCTTATTTTTCAATAAAAATCCAAACGGGGGAAAACTTGAACCACAAGCAAATAAAGGAATGTTCATGGGATACTCGGAAACGTCAAAGCATACAGAATTTGAATATCTTCACTGTGCAAAGTTATCGCCAACAGAGGCGTCAAAATAATAAATAGGTTTATTGACAAATGCGACAATAGATGTGGAGTAAATAGCCCACAAGAAGTTTCACAGCAAGATAAATTTTCGCGACAGCAAGAAACTTTACAAGTAAAAGGAGAAAATTAAGACACACAAGACGCTGCACTACAAGACATCAGAACACCTCAGCGAAGAAGACCACCGGTCGCAGCTTTGCACAGAGACCGTGGCCAAATTGAATTCCGTACGAATGTTAGCAATTACTGCAGAGGAAAACTGCTTTCTTGAATATCAATTCATATCAAAGTCTAATCGAACCGTTAATATACCTTGCAGCGTTTGCAGTAAATTACTTGAACCAGTTTAATAGAAGACATTGGACATCGGCCAAAAGCATACTATTATCTTTATAGCTCTAAAAATTTCAAGATATCTTTCAAGAAAACTAAAAAGACAATAATAGGATTTACAGACGCTGATTGAGCATAATGCGTTTTAGATAAGCGCTTATGTAGTGGTTATTGATTTATTTATGGAAATGAAGCAGTAAGCTGGGAATCCAGGAAGGACAAATGTGCTGCTCCCTCAACAGCAGAAGCTGAGTACATACTTTTAACACTAATCTTTAACGATAGCCAAGCTGCACAAATTTTATTGCCAACCCAATAATGTGTTTCAAAGCACACTGCAATTAAGGAATACTTCGTACATGATGTGATTAACAAAAAAGAAACTGAAGTTACCTATCAAAGAAGTGAAGGCATGATTGCCGATATGTAAGTCTGTCAATAGAAATCTTCTTTAAGCCTTAAAGAAAGAATTTGGATTACAGTACTGATGTTTGTGGTGTGTAGTGTTAAGTAATTATTATTTATTAACTTTATCTGCTAGAGGCATAATTCTAGTATATCAAATTCTAGAAGTACTTAAAAATTAACAGTAAAAACAGTAAGAAATTAACGAGACCAAAATAACACAAAGAAAACCCTAGAAGACAAGAATACAGGAAGCACTAAAATAAAATTAGACGATACAAACAATAAATCCAAGAAGATTGACAAGCAACGTATACAAGTTGTAATTGACGACGCATGGAAAACTGTTAACCATAAACACCGTGAAACTACGTCAATGACTGGAATGAACCCAAATAAAGCCATCAAAATGATACCCAAAACTGGTTTTCTTCATCTCTCACTAGTTCATCCTGATACTTCTGAAGAAGAGCTGAAGACATTTTTGGCAACATCAGCTCCGAACATTCCTTTCGAATGTGCATTGTGGAAAAGACGTGACTATACAGCATCGTTTAAAGTGGCCTTTCCAATTAAATATATAGGTGAAGTTTATGACGCATCCATTTGGCCAGAAAATACGCAGGTAAAATTTAATTTTAAAAATATTAATATAGACCATAATCTGGAGAATATCCTCCCTACAACTGAAAGTGTTACTAGCGTAAGGGTTTCTAGTGTAAATGTTCCATGTTTGAGAAATAAAATTAATCTAATAGATGTTTTAGTCGACAAATACAGACCAAATTTTTTCTGTTTCTGTGTGCATTGGATAACTTACAAAGACGAAATTGATACCATCCATATCAATAATTTTGTATTGTCAAATTGTTTTTTAAGACAAAATCAAATATACTGCCGGTCAAAATTATTTGTCCACCCAAAGATAAATAAAGGAAGTGCTAACTGAAAAAGAAATTTTAGATTTGCATTTAATAAAACACTCTTAAAATAAAGCAATTGATAGTCTTTATTGAATAATAAAATTTATTGAACACAAAAAAAATCTTCGTTTCGTCGAAATGTCCACCTTGACTCCTAATAATTGCAGCACACGCTCGCTGCATTCTTTTTATCAATTTCGTCAGAGTAGCGGGTTGTATTTCATTATTTTGATATTGTTTTCTCGTTCCACCGACTCTGAATATTCGCGGCACAATTTAGAGGTATGTTTCGGATCATTATTCTGTTCAAGTATAAAATAGTTACCGACTATTCTCATTCTAGATGAAATAGCATTTGTTTCCAACATTTCCCGGTAGCGGTCTTTTCTTCAAATTCCATCTATTTTAACTAGGTCTCCTACAGCGCCAAAACAACCCCAAACCATGACGCCCCCCCCCCCCCCATACTGGACTGTAGGTACCACACATGATTCCGCTGCTCGTTCTCCTTTCGACCTTCGAACGAATGTTCTTCTCTTGGAACCAAAGAGTTCAAATTTGGACCGATCGGTCTAAAAAACATTTTTCAACTCATCAACTATCCAATATTGATGCTCTATTTATTTTATTTTGCTTGCGTAAGAGAGAATTATGCAGCGCTATTCAGCCAAATAAACCACCCTCTCTTAACCTCCTTTTCATGGTGGTTGAACTAACTCGTTTTTCACGCTCAATATTTGTTTCGGCCGACGATCTTCCGCTGGTGTTTTGTATTTAATAATGTGCTAGCCTCTTGATATATAAATGTATCTTTTGATCTGCCCCGTGCGCTTGATACTATTGGCAACGATTTCGATTCTGAAAAGCTATATAATATGGGGTTGAGGAGTCCAATAATTGAGTGGAAAAAATAAAACTTTCTGGGTAAAAGTGCCAAGTACAATCTCAGACGAGTGTTGTTCAGGCGCGGGAACTCCACAAGGAAGCGTGCTTGGTCCGTTGGTGTTCTTGGCGTATATGTATGACTTGCCAGATTTCATCAATCTGGGCAGGGTTTTCATGTACGCAGACGACACCAATGTAGTTGTAATGGACCATGACCCTCTGATATGGTGTACAATCGAACATGTGTGATCCTGAGTGATTTTGCCTCCCATTGCTACAAGAATAGGTTGATGATAAATTCAAAGAAAACGGTGATTGCAGAGATCCATACCAAATACAGAGTATCCCGCAACTTCTCTTTCAATTTTTGTATCATTGAGACCAGACAATTTCAAATTTTTAGGGGTAACGATCGATGTTATTTTAGAGCATATAAACTCTGTAAGCGCTTCTACAAATATACTATTCTGTTGTATACCCTATAATTTCTTTTAACATTTGTGTATGGGAGCAAACATCGGTAGCACAAAGGATCTTTATCGCGTGAAAATGTTTATTGGGAGCAATTTTTAATATAGGGCGACGAAACTAATGCAGGGATATTTTTAAAAACAGTGGTATCCTGACAGTACCATCAATTTATTTGTATAGACTATTGACTTACGTATATTCAAATAGAAACATGTTTGAGAGTAATGGGAATTACCATAACTACCTCACAGGTACGCGAAGTTGTGGCAGGCTTCCAAAACACCGCCATGCTAAGTCACCAGTTTGTACTGACTGCAAATTGTTTAATATGTTACCTGATGAACTAGCATCATCATCAAGAGTCAATCCTTTCAAAAACAAAGTAAAACGTCTCTTGTTGTCCAATGCATTTTATTCAATTGATGAATTTGTAACACAAGTTCAACCGGTTGAGTAGTTTTATATCAATTTGTACACGTATATATACACTTATTTGTCGTCTTTTGACTTATCCAATCTTTGTTTCCATAAGACTTTTTGGACCAATAAAATTATCACTACTATTAACTATTGTTATTATTAATATTCATCTCCAGATTTACATCTCAAAATGGTTTGATACAAATCAGGGTATATCCTCTTTTTAGGTATGTACATATGTACGATGTAAGGCGACCTTTGATACGTAAGTAGTCTTTACCGAATTATAAAATTCTTCTGGCATAGATGAAACACTTGAAGAAAAAAGAATAATATTTAACCTGTCGACACCCCCTACGTATGTAAGAACATATACCTTTTAGCAAGTAAAAAAGGACCAATGCACCTAAAGAGAAGGAAGCTGTTAGTTGCACTGTTTAATAATGTACTTATATTATTATTCGTCTCTAAAATAAATTATGTCCGCCTCTATGTGTTTGATATGCATTTTCCATTAGCGTAAATCGCGCTTAAAATGCTTAATAAAATCTGAATAATAACGTCGTCCAGCCAACCAAAGTACCGGGAGTAAGAGAGTCGTCGATAGTCCTTTAGTCAAGGACGAATGCGATATATTCATTTCAGTCCAACCACCGACGATGTACACTGTTCAAAAAGAGTTCCCGAATGAAAATGAAACATCATTAACAAGGAAGAGAATAAAATGTAAACACACGAAACTTAATTTTTCAAATTATGATGATGATGATGATATTGTCAGTATGAAAATTTGCACTCTTAAGCTAGCGAATTTCTAGAGGAATCCTAGAAACGTATCCGTACGTAAGCTTTGTTTGAAATTGAAGAAACTGACAAACGTATTGGATTTGACTTTGCTCCTGACGTTTTGGCAGGAAATATAAATCCACTTTGGTTGAGTAACGTTTTATTAATTGATGCAGCACATTTTCGATTGAGGGATGGTGTTGGTGCCTATAATTGTAGGATCTGGTTTACGAGTCGTTCCCTTATACAGTTATTCAACAATGATTACATAATTTGAAGGTTACCCTGCAGTGTGAATTTAAATCTCGCTTCACTACAAGACGATACTTATTTGAAGAGCATCAAACAGTTGCGCGTTAACGTTGTATTAATATGTTGTACAATTTTGTTACAGCAAGTTTACAAAATCGCTAGATCCTCAAATAAATTTGACTAATTAATGATTTTTTCAAACTTCCTGCAAATCTACATTACTGTCTTTTTATCATAATGTTATTAATAATCTGATTATCTGCCTCTCTGTTAGTTATTTGATCGTTCTTCCTCCAATTCTCTACTTTAACGAAGAGTTCGGGAACTTTACTTCAACAGCGTACTTATCCTTCAACAGCAATGTACAAAAAAGTGAAACCGCCATCCACAGCCGCCTCGACGGTTTCCTACTTGAAATGCGATACAATTAAGAAAATATCGGAAGACTAAACGAATACATCGTTGTTTATTTGCTTGATTTTTCGCAATCTCTCGTCTTTGCATTATCTTAGCAAATATACGCGTACGCGAATACACATATAAATAGAACAAAATCGTAAAAAACTAGGCCCTAAAAAGATATAATTATCCAACATTAATTACTTTTGTACACCCGAGGAATAATGGGAATAATTAGAATCTTTAAACGGAGATGAATAATCTTCATAAATATCGAGAAGCCGAGGTTGAATTACTTCGGTTAATGCAGCTGTCTACAATGAAGTTTTTCTGAAAATTGGCTGGTGATTTGTCTACTTTAAATAAGAAGTTTTTGAAAATTTTTCTGGTGCCATTATATATCCACCTTCTGCCTTGAATGTTTCTAAAACCTTTTGAAAAGCCTGTATTGACACCTTGATTAGCAGAAATCGCAAAAAAGAAATCTCGAGGGTGGATATATTTTTATTTCTAATCTCCTATGTATAAAAAAGCGTAAATTTTAAAATTCTTGCATCAGCGCTATCAACTGTTCTGTTTGATGCTCGAGGAAATATTCTGCATCCTTTGAATAGTTCATTATACATATGTTGCTATCAAGTTTCCCAAAAAGTATCAAGCTATTAAAATTAGATTAAAGTTATCTGTTTATGTGTTAACCCAGTTTTCCAGGAAATAAAATTTAACTAAATACAAGTTAAATTTTATAAATATCCGAAACGGAGAAACGCCAAAGAATAAAAGAATATAATACAAATTACATTTTACGTTCTCAAAACAAAATTAAAGCTATTTGGGGGTTGGTTGATAGCATATCTGAACGAAACGCTCGGAAAAATATTGACATTGACAAAATATGGACCATCATAAGCAAGCGACTAATGAAATTCCGAATAGCTTCAATTCTTATTACATACGCATGGGTAATCGTAATACTCAAATCAGCGGCAACATAGTCTATGTATTTGTAAATAATAGGGTTATGGTACTATATAACGTTGACTCTGTAGAGATCTTTAATATAATAACTTCGCTGAAAGATACAACAACCGTAGGACCAAATGGATTACGAACGAATCTATTAAGGAGTTGCACAGATATACTCTACACTCCAATCGCAAGTATGATTAACCTTTGATTCGAAACTGGTGTATGTTCCAACCGCTTAAAAACAGCTACTATAACATCGACTTAAGTGGTGATGAAACAAATATTGGGAATTATAGGCCCACTGCATTAACGTCTTGTATGGCAAAAGTAATTGAACACGTTCACCGAATCCTGCAATCTTTTAATTCCACTATAGAATGCAAGGAAGATCAACTACCAGGGCTATTTACATGGCAATCCCTAAAATAACACAAGTAATATCTGAAAAGACAAGGGTAGCTGGAGTTTCCCTTACTTGAAAAACTGCAAACAATGAGTTTCAGAGGGCTAGTCCATATTCTACTGCTATCCCATTTAACAAATAGAATGCACTGCATGGAAGTGAACTCCAACAGAGAAAAATTCCAGTCGCGATGGCCACAAAATCAACAAGGTATCTTGCAAAGTTCGATATTAGGACCATTTCTATTTATGCTGTAACGCAGCATTTCATAATGATGTATGGCAATGACACCATGATCATTATAAAACAAGGTTGTCCAACTGGCGGCCCGCGAGGCTATTTGTTGTGGCCCACGTAAGATTTTCGAAAAGCATATATTTTCTTTAAATGCTGCCACTGTGAAAAAAGATTTTTTAACTTATTTTATATTTTATGGTGTACCAGTGTTTTTACATCACAAGTACACAAGTACTGTACCGCGTGCCGCTTCGCGGACGTGTAACGAACATAATCATCCTCCACCACTATGAGAACTGCACTGATTACTGCGCATCACAGTTCACGCAGGCCACACCTCTCACTGCTTACCATCCGTCGCCAGCCGCCATCGTGCCAGTGTGCTACTGACACGTAGGCTAGTCGGCTAATCTATTACGTTGCTAGTGAACAGTGAACTTGATTAATTCTTTGTCTTGATTCCTCTTATACAATAATGAGTGTAAAACCAGTAAAACGGAAAATTGATAGTGAGAACAGAATTTACAAAGAAAGTTGGGAGAGTGATTACTTGATTGCTAACAATAATGGAAAGTTGCAGTGCTTAGTGTGCATGAATGTCGTTTCAGTGCCTAAAGAATATAATGTGAGAAGACATTACACAACAGTGCATGAAAATAAGTATGCTACGTACACAAATGAAAGTCGGCGTGCCCTAGTTGCAGATTTGAAGAAAAAGCTTAAACAGCAAACTGGTATGTTCAGTCAAATATTACACTCTCAAACGCATTCTTTGCATGCATCTTATGCCGTGTCGCTTGAGCTGGCAAAGGCAAAAAAACCTTTCACTGATGGCAATTTGATAAAAAAATGTGCTGTTGAAATGGCCAAAGCTTTCGGTGATTCTAAAATGGCGGAGAAATTTGAATCAGTGCCACTTTCACATCAAACCATACAAAGAAGGATTGTTGCTATGGGTGAGCAAGTAGAAAAATCTATGCTTAGCCTTGTTAAGAAAAGTTCATATTTCTCACTTTGTTTGGATGAAAGCACTGATCAAACCGATGTTAGTCAGCTGTTAATATTTGTGCGCACTACTTTTGATGATTTTACCAGTAAAGAGGAGTTATTTGATATTTGTCCTCTTTATGGAACAACAAAAGGAAAAGACATCTATGAGGCTGTGAAGAAAACAGTTGACAGAATTGGAGGCTTTGATAAATGTTCAGCCATAGCAACAGACGGGGCCCCATCAATGACAGGTAAAAAATTTGGATTAGTGGGTCTGCTTCGAGAGAATGGTGTCACTTGCCCAACAATTCATTGTATTATACATCAGGGAGCTTTATGTGGAAAATCAGTCAAGGAAGATCAAGTTTTCCAAACCGTGATTAAGATTATAAATATGATTAGAGGTGGAAATCGATCTCTTTTACACAGGCAACTTAAGCAGTTTTTAGTGGAAACAGAGGCTGAGTATGGAGACTTGCTAATGTACAACCATGTAAGGTGGCTGAGTGCAGGAAAGTGCATGGAACGATTTTTTGCCATAAGAAAGGAAATCCCTGCATTCCTCAACAAATACGTTTCATCTGACACAACTGAACTGGAAGAGAAGTTTAAGGATCCAGAATTCTTAAGACAGTTAGCTTTTATAACAGATCTGACTAATCATCTTAACATGTTAAACTTGAGTCTTCAAGGAAGAAACCAGACGGTTTCAGATTTGATCGGAATGATAAACGGATTCCGGAATAAGCTGAACGTGTTTAAACGTGCTTTGGAAAAGAACAACCTGACACACTTCCCTAGCTGTCTGCAAATAGCAGAAGAATTCAACGGTGAGGAAAATATTGAGTTTTCATCCTGCATTTCACAAATTGAACAGGTTATTGATGAATTCAATACAAGATTTGAAGAAATTGAAAGTCTCAAAAGCAGTGTACTACTTTATAATAACCCTCTTGGAGCAACCATTGATGATCAACCACCCAACTTACAGCTTGAGTTATGTGATCTTCAAGCAGACATGTTCCTAATCACCAGACAAGAAAAGGGACCTGAATTTTTCAAATTACTGTCAAAGGAGAAATTCCCAAACCTGCGAGATTTTGGACTGAAAATGACGTCAATGTTCGGAAGCACATATACATGTGAAAGTGCCTTTTCCTCCATGAAATACATAAAAAACAAAAACAGAAGCAACCTTATCGATTCTTCCTTACGTTATCTTATGAGACTGTCTACAACTGAACTGGAGGTGGACATATCTTCATTGGTGGATGAAGCCGATCGACCACAGTCCTCACACTAATTGGATACATCTTTTTCGTTGCTTTTCCAATGTTTGTCTTGATTATTGAGAAGTGTTATCAATAAATTTTCCGTTTATAAAAAAATGTAGTTGTTGAGCAATAAAAGAAATAATACTCTTTTTTGTTTTAATTATTTTTATACCTCACTTTATTTTGTTATTACTTGTAACAAAATTATTATATGGCCCGCGACAACATCAAAAGTTTTAGTTTTGGCCCTTGAGGCATTGCGAGTTGGACACCCCTGTTATAAAACAAAAGAACAATGACACGTTGGAAGAGGAAATTGTTGATGTTCTCGCCAAAAAAAATAATTTGTACCGCGAAAATAATTTAAAACTAAATGTAAACAAAACAAATAATTCGAAATATGTGTATCTCGTGGTTCTGCAGCCGTGAGTGAAATGGAAAGAAAGGAGATGTTCTAACGTTTCGATTATATACAGGATCCTGCAATAATGCGTCGGTCTTCTGTTTCTCAGTTGCTATTGAAGATATGAGGTTAAAATTTTCAGTAAGTATTTAAGAGGACAATATGTACATTCTAAAATTATTTTCAATTACACAGGATGTCCCAGAAAAGAGTATCGATGGTCAGCTCATTTTTTTAATGGACCACCTCGTATATTTTTGCCTATCGATGGTCACTATAAATGTTGAAAATGCTAGCGACATCCAATCATAGGTTGCCCAGTTACAATACTAAACAGAAATTGGCTATTTCATACTTCTACTTGAAAAATCGCCATATTCCCAGATACGAAGTTCAACAAATTATATATATATATATATATATATATATATATATATATATATATATATAACATGTTTCCATACTATAGAAAATTAAATTCCATACCAATTTAGTATAAGGGTTCCTTATACCTATCTACCGTCGTTTTAGAGATATTAAACGAAACACCTTTAACTAAATAAAGAAAATATATTTTATTCAAAAGGTCGGTAAATAATAATAGATAAATTTAATGACAAGAAGAACACCCAACCAGCATAATGTACAACACTAAAAATAAGCACAAAAAGAGAAAATATAATAGGGCGCTACAAGACATTTTTAAATAACGCAAACTGAACAACAAATAAAATACGAACTAAGAATGAAAAGTTAGTAAAAAAAACAGGAAAAAATTATAACGAATATTCGGAATGTTGCTCATTCTTTTCCAAACATTTATCTATTCTATCCAGAAATTTTCTTTGGACCCTATGAAGCATGTCCGCTGTTTCACTTCGAAAGGCATTGACAATTCTTTCGCGCATATTTTGTGCTGTTGGTAATTTCTTAAAGACCAATCCTTTTGCATAACCCCACAAGAAATAGTCGATTTTGGTGAAATCAGGTGATGGAAATGGCCAGCTGATGGTATAATTTCTACCAATAACTGCTTCAGGATAAACCTGTTTCAAATAATTTCTCACTTCCTGTGACCAGCGAGCTGGTGCACCGTCATGCTCCAACCACATTTCTTGATTTACTTCCAAGGGAAGGTGGGCTAGCAAACCTGGCAAGTGATTCTGAAGAAAATCTAAGTATAGAATCCAGTTAGATTTCTCTACAAAATAGGGACCGAAAATGTATTGACCTATAATACCTCCGCATACATTTATGCTCTATCGATGCTGATAATCAACTTCTCTTACAATATGTGGATTTTCTGGAGAATAATAACGAAAATTGTGCCTGTTCACTAAACCAGTTTTATGAAAAGTTGCTTCGTCGGAAAATAAAACATTATTAAAAAATTCTCTATTTTTTAAAGTTCCATCCTTCTTTGAAAATCCACCTCATATAATTCTTCATGTAAATGAATACGGTAAGCGTGATACTTCTTCCTGTTTAATATTCTTTGGACTGATCTTTTACTTATATCTGTTGCTTCACTAATAAATACTCTTCTGACTACTGTGAGGATCTTCAGTTACTTTTAATAGAACTTTTAATTCATTTTCTTCATGTGTAGCTCTCTTAATTCTAACCTTCTGTGGGTACGCAACATTTCTCGTTTCCGAAAATCTGTTTAAAAATTTCCGAAATCTGCTCTCATCTGGCTGTCTTATCCGAATGGCGTTGATGATATATTCTACTTGATAAAAAACAGTTTCTGTGTGCTTCACCCAACACAAAGGTCATGTCAACAAGTTCGTTTTCACTGAAATTCATCATTAATGACAAAAACGTTGTTAGTGCAGCAACATACAATATCAACTTGACAGATATTTTAAAAATTACAGCAGCGAATGTTTGTAGCAAAACACCGCCTACCACAAAAAATTTTAAATTACAGTGTTTTTTTGTAAGCTTAAATAGATGTTATTAAATATCTTTAAAACGACGGCGAAATTTAATTTTCTATAATATGAAAACATCCATTTAAAATGATTGAGAAAAATAGCCGTGAAGTTGTCCATATTGAAATAATAATTTTTAACGCCCTGTATAATATTGCAGCAGGAAACTTACAAAAATGAATTGCCGAAGCCTTAGCAGAAACAGAGTGCAAATGTTATTTGTTGAACTTTGTGTTTGCGAATGTGGTGAATTTTCAAGTAAAAGTATGAAATAGCCAATTTTTTAATGTTGTAACTCGGCAACCTATGATTGGATGTCGCTAATATTTTCAACATGAATAGGGGCCATCGATAGGCATAAAAACGTGCAAAAATATACGGAGTGTTCCATTAAAAAAAATTACCATCGATACTCTTTTTTGGGACATCCTGTATAATTTAAAATAATTTTAGAATGTGCATATTGTCCTCCTAAATACATACTGAAGATTTTAACCTCATATCTTCAATAGCAACTGAGAAACAGAAGACCGACGCATTACCGCAGGACTCTGTATATTGCTACGATATTTATTTACCTCTTAAAAAATTTTGTATTTTGACAGTTAACCTACATTCAGTTCTATTTCTTAACGAGGCAAAGCAGTGTTGTTGACCCCTCCCCTTCAATTTCCCCTAGTTTGATTTTTCTTCTTTGTCTTACACATGGAGACTAGAAATATTTTTGTTTAAAAACAGGATCCAGTAAACAACAAATAACGTTAGAAACAAAATTTACTATCGGAAATTCTAATTATGTTTCTTTCTATAAAAATTATGTGATTGTGTCGTATTTGGATTGGCATATTCATATGCGTATTCATATGCAGTTATGAAATTAAAGTCGTTTTCATGGTAATTACAAATATAGCTGACACAACCGTAGGTACACTTTTGGACAGCGTCACCATGGAAGCGAAAGGAATTTTCAATGGATTTTTAAGTAGCCAAGACTGTTTTATATTACTCATATAGTTAACTGGGGATTCTAAATAATAAAAATAAATAGAGTGATGTAAACAATTTTCAACAAGAAGATAATTTTCAAAATTCATCGATAATTTTATTCATATTTCAAGTAAATATGAAATTGTTTCTGTATAAAAACTGAAGATCTTCGATAAATAAATCCCTTTCGACATTATAAATTCAAAATTGTAATCTACGGAGCGAGATCCGGAGAAGGAGTTACTTGATTGTGAATCGGGTGCGGCTACGAGCAGAAGATACAACGAAGTGCTGCTACTCTGAGAAGATCACCAATATGCAGGTACCGAAATTTAATATTTGCCAAATAATAAAAATAAACAAAGAGAAAATTCAATTTAATAAATTATTTTTTAATTTTAAAGTTCCAAATAAATAAATTTAAATTTAAATAACTGCCGGATAGGAATTATGATAGGTTCTTCGTCTCAAAATTAATAGTCTGTGAGGAATATGATTATTCTAAATTCTAAATAAAAAGTTGCTGTCTCTTTCGAACGTTAAAATGGTTTAATTTTCTCATTCATTTTCGTTTAGCAAGAGATAATTACGTAGATCTCACAAAACGTAATCTTTTTCAAGAACGTTAACCCTGGGATTCATTTAATTCATTTAATTGTTTTGAATTCAAAAACAATATTTATCATTACAATATATTATCTCCCTTAGAGAAGAACAATCCTCGCAAGTTCCAAGAACTGAAGTAGGTATGCTATGTCTGTACGGGCGCACTTTCAAGGCCATTCGTGTCCCATAACTTCATGCATCCGCGGTTCGCGGATTGATTTGCGGCTAATTTCGCGGCTATTTCAAGGTCGCGCTGTTAATCCGCGGATAATTTCGGGGAATCGAAGTTTGATTAGCGAATCGAGTTTTTAATCCGCGGGCAATTTCGTGGAATCGAAGTTTGATTAGCGGCTCACGCCTTTAATCCGCGAGCAACTTCCTGGAATCGAAGTTTGATTAGCGGCTCACGCCTTTAATCCGCGGGTAATTTCGTGGAATCGAAACTTGATTGGCGACCACGCCTTTAATCCGCGAGCAATTTCCTGGAATCGAAGTTTGATTAGCGGCTCACGCCTTTAATCCGCGAGCAATTTCCTGGAATCGAAGTTTGATTAGCGGCTCACGCTTTTAATCCGCGGGCAATTTCGTGGAATCGAAGTTTGATTAGCGAATCGAGTTTTTAATCCGCGGGTAATTTCGTGGAATCGAAACTTGATTGGCGACCACGCCTTTAATCCGCGAGCAATTTCCTGGAATCGAAGTTTGATTAGCGGCTCACGCCTTTAATCCGCGAGCAATTTCCTGGAATCGAAGTTTGATTAGCGAATCGAGTTCTTAATCCGCGGGTAATTTCGTGGAATCGAAACTTGATTGGCGACCACGCCTTTAATCCGCGAGCAATTTCCTGGAATCGAAGTTTGATTAGCAGCTCACGCTTTTAATCCGCGGGCAATTTCGTGGAATCGAAACTTGATTGGCGACCACGCCTTTAATCCGCGAGCAATTTCCTGGAATCGAAGTTTGATTAGCAGCTCACGCTTTTAATCCGCGGGCAATTTCCTGGAATCGAAGTTTGATTAGCGGCTCACGCTTTTAATCCGCGGGTAAATTCTCGGAATCGAAGGCTAATTTCGCGGAATCGAAGCCAAGGCACTTTGATTAGCGGCCCGAAGTTTAATTGTCGCTTTAATTAGCAGATCGATTCGCGGAAAATATGGCGTCCGCGCTTTATTAGGCAGCCAATTTCAAGTTTGCGCTATTTAATCCGCGGTAAAGATGGCAGTCGTGGAAAGATGGCGTCCGCGACCATGGTAATTAGCGGTATCGTTCGCGGCTATTTCAAGATCGTGCCTTTTAATCCGCGGCTAAGTTCACGGCTAATTCGAGATTTGATATCGTGGATTCTGCGAAATAAAATCCGCGAGCCATTAGCATTAATTACTACAATTAGCATTGAAATCGCGACCGATGACGCAGTAGTCTTAATGTACTTAATTATAGTATTCTTGGAATAGAACGAAATACATGACTTAGAACTAGAGCAACGCAAACTGCGCTGAAAGCCTGTGGCGGACGCATAAAAGTTACACAAAATAAACACGGCCAGGACAATTCGGTATAAGCGTCAGTATAACTGCGACTCGAAAACTGTTGTGTATGCATCTACGCTGTCGTATACTATATCGTAGTTCTACGTTTGTTTTGAAAATGTTTCCTACGTCGCGAAAACGACCAAAGTTGGACACAATAAGAGAATTTATTGCAGAAATGCCTGATTTAAAGTGGGATGGCGCTAAAATTCAATGTGTAGTGTGTAAAATAGATTTAATGTGTTGGTCGAAAAGTGATTGTCTACGGCACGTAAATAGTGCAGGGCATGTTTCAAAAAAAATTCCACACGAGATTATGACAAATTTAAATTTAATTTATGTGTTACCTTTATTGCATGTAATTTACCATTTCATTTACTAAGGAAGAAAGCATACGTCTCGTTTTGGAATGAATATTCGGACTTTAAGTTACCAAGTGAGAGAACATTATAGAGAGTTGTGCCGTCTGCTCGTGAGCATGTCGAGAAAAGAATGAAATCGGAGTTGCAAGATAAAAAACTGTGGTTATGTGTGGACGAAACAACAGATCGTAAAAAACATACTGTGGTTAATGTAATGGTACGCACAATGGAACCACATCGACCGTCACCCTCAATTTTACTAGCTTCCAGGCGAATACAACAATGCTTTGCCGAAGTAATTTCAATGTTGGTGTTAAATACATTGGAAAAGTTTGAACTTTCAACAAATCAACTATTGATGTTTATGAGTGATGATGCCGCAAACATGCTTGCTGTAGGTCGATCTCTTAAAAAACATTGTGCTAACTTGTTGCATATTACATGTAAAATTCATACTCTCAGTCTCGCAGCAGATAGTATCAGAAAATGTTATCCCGAGGTAGACGCTCTAATAGCACATACAAAAGCTGTGTTTGTAAAATCCCCAAAACGTATTCGGGAATTTCATAGACTATGCCCCGGTATTCCTGAACCACCACAACCTATTCTTACGCGTTGGGGAACATGGTTAGAGGCTACATTTTATTATCTTAAATATTTTGAGAATATAAAGAACGTGACTTTAGAATTCGACCCAAAGGAAGCTGCGGCTGTCAAGGTAAGCCGCTTGAAATTTCAGGATAGTCAAGTTAAAACAGATTTGGAAATTATTCAGAACAATTACGTAGGGCTAGCGGGTGCGATAGAAAAACTACAAAATTCTTCGGTGTCGTTAGTGGAATCTTTGCAAATAGTGCAACATGTTCACGCACAGCTATGCGCGATAGAAGGGTTTGAAAGTGTTTTAGATAAAGACTCTGATTTTGGCACATTAAGACAAAGGTGCGTCAACAGAACCGTTAAGTTATTCGAAGGATTATTTTACTTACGCAAATATAACGTCACTAGATGTAGAACGTTCGTTTTCGGCATACAAAAACACTTTATCTTCACGCCGCACTCACTTTGCCGAAACAACTTTGGAAACATATCTAATGTTACAATATTAAATAGACATTATCCACTTTGTAATTTCACGGAGGACTCTTAAAACGGTAAGTGTTTGAGCACGTATCACATTTAATTTATTTTGTGTAAACTTTTATGCGTCCGCCACTGGCTTTCAGCGCAGTTGCGTTGCTGTACTTAGAACCTTTCTCCATCGAGGATCGTTAATTAATTTCGCAGTTTTTATATTGTGCTTAATGAAAATAGAACCTTTCAGGAATTTTAAACACGTCCCAACATGACTGGAACTTTCTCTCATTTCGAATAGACGTAAATAGAATTTATGTCACACAGATAGAAAGAACCTTTTCGCGATTCTCGGAATTTTGCATGACCGTTGACGCATGTAAACAAGTCAGGCAGGTACTCTATAAAAAATACCTATATTGTGTCTTACAAACAGGTCTCAACATGATGTACCCTCCTTCCAGAATGACAATTAGTCAGACAGGCATAAAAATTATTACATTCTTGAAATTGCTCTTTCAATCTTAATTATTGCATTCTTGACGATATAAAAGGGGTGTTTTTCTTTCTATCCGTCACTGCGTTCGAGTTTCTAGCTTCGTACATCTCAGAGCTCTTCTACGAGTGCAACTTTAGTGCTTTATACAACTTTTCGTGTAAGTAAATATATTTTTTAATATCTGACTTTTTCCAAATTAAAATTTTTATAGTTGTTGTAAATAATATTTCTTTCATTAACTTTGAATTATTTTTGCAAGTTTTAAATCCTTATTCAATATCTTTCTGTTTAAATTTATGCTTCTTCATTATAACTTTCATCCAAATACTTTTTCTACGTCTTAAATAAATTTAATGAAATAGTTTTTCATAACCATAGTGCTTCATACATCTGTGTAAGTACTTTTAATTTATATTTCTTTACATTGTCATTTAAATTATATTAAAGTTTTTGTTTTAGAATATTCTTATGTGATTTATATTAGCTTTCATTCAAAAATATTTATGATTATAACCATACGAACTTCTGCTTCAGACTTGATTTTTCTATATTACAGCGAAATGGATTCTCAATTTACATCGTCCGCGGCTTCTCAACTTACCGATGAGTTGTACGCGACCGACGATAGCGCGATATTGAAGAGCATAAAGATGGACATAAGGATGATGGAGACTGTGGTGGACGATATGGAAGAGATGGCGATTGCAATGCATATTGAAGAAATATTGAAGAGGATGAAATCCATATTCGTAAGAATGAAGGATCATCCCACGGCGCAGGTGTTACTGCCTAGAATATTAAATATATTGGAGGGCATCCATTTCTATTTCGTAAATTATCCAGAATGTATTATTAATGCGTGTATAAGATAATTTTCTGATTGTGCTATTAATTAAAACAAGACATTAGCTTTTACTTGTTTGTGTACTAAGTTATTGCTAATACGGCATTAAAACTAACTGACCATCAAATAATTTCAAGTTTGTGAAATCGGAAGGCTACAGCTCGAGTCATCAGATCTCTATTAAATTGTATTCTCATACAATGAAATTGTAAAAATAAATATAGAAGATAGTATGGAAGAACAAATCGGAGCTGCCTTGAAGAAAATTGACGAAAATTGTGGAAGATTGAACGCGATAGACGACAATCTTATAGCACAACTCCCTTTGTATGCCCTACGAATAAAGTACATCGACTTTCTCTGAAGCAGAAGTGGCATCTTATTCCACACGAAAAGAAAGCTGCACTTCAAGACTGCTTACCGTGTTACCTCCACATTCCCATGACTGACGATCAATTGGATGGTCCACCGCCAGCTATAAAAAACTGTACGGCATGCCTCAAATTTATGTAATATTTATATAATATGTATGTCATAAGGTTACACTAAATAAAATGCACTATGTTTAAATATACTGGTTTTTATTTTATTTTATCTAGTAATACAATTAGGTAGATTTAAATAATCGAATAACATATGAACGTTTGCTATAGAACAAATTTTTAAGTTCATCGCGATGGTACATGCAGCATTCACCCAAAGTTGTTCTTATTGTAGGAATGTCTTTTACATATTCTAAATTCACTATTGGTACACTAACAAATTTCTTCAACGCATCTGCTTTTTGATGTCCTTTAACATACGCTTTTGTATAATTAGCGCAAATGTTAGACAGAAGTCTATCAACGTTCTTTAAATCTACATAGCCATCCTTATACCTATTTAATATTTTAAAAATTACGCTCCAACCGCTTGAAGAGAAGATGTATAGTTGCGTTTCATCCGTGATGCTCATTTTCTTTAGGTGTAAAGTCAGGAGCATTAAATCCCTGCGTATTGATTACCGGGGATGCCTCGAATCGCTAACGGTATATAATTTTTCTCTGTGTTCAGGCAATAAAACTAAGCTTAGAACCCTTTCCAAATTCTTAATTCTGTTTGCAAATCTTTTTCTGTCGGTCGCCATAGCTACCCACTGCGACCTTCGATCTTCGTTCGGTATTGTATAAATCGTGACTCTCTCATCAAACTTCACCGACATTTTCTTTAAATGATTTTCTTGACAATTCCCGTACTCGATAATATTATCGTGAAGAATGAGGCGATAAGCTACTGTACCGCTTTTTAAATTCCTCCTAACACTCCACTTCCAATTTTATGTCGACGGTTGAGGATTTGAGCGATTAATTTTGTTAATTATTTTGAATTTAGATCAGGAGAGGATTTACTAAGAAAAATCAATATTACTTAAAAGTGTCTATCGGCACACATATAAACACCTCAAATATATTCGGAAATTTTCACTATGAAGAAAGAGAATGAAGCCGAAGTAAAATGCATAGGTGCAATTTTGTACATTTACAGCGGTACCTCGGTTTACAATTTGTGAAGCCGAAAGAACGTTTTCGATGCTGGAAAGCATACTAGCTTCAAAAGAAGCCGTTTTACTGCAGAAAATATAAAAAGCCTCTTGTGGTAATGGCTAAACCATTTTTCTTATTTCCCACTTGACACGTACCGTACGAGCGAGCGTACTATGATCACCCAATTTTACCTGTTTAAAATTTAGAGATACAATGTTGAGAGAGTGCAATGTATGTCCGTTCACCGAGGCGATGGAATCTCTTACGCCTGCGCAAGAGCTGGAATTCCGCTCCATTTCACACTGCCACATATGCAGGCGACCCTTTGATGTTCGTGACGTCAGAGTTCGCGACCATGATCACCTTACTGGCTAGTATCGCGATACGACACGTGAGGATTGTAATATTAATTACCAGGATAGTCACGTGACTCCAGTCGTTTTCATAATTTAAGTGGGTATGACTCTCATTTTATCATCAAAAACCTCGCTAAAGATTTCGAACGCCGCGTCGATTTGCTTCATATAAAAAGAGCCACACATCTCCTTTACTAGAAATATAGACGATAACCGAATAAAATTCAGATTTGTTGATTCCTTTAGATTTTTGGCATCCTCTCTAGAAAAACTAACACCATACCTGACCATATTTTCAAATTGAATAAAATACGTTACGTATAATTATAATGGTTTTTATTTTATTTTTGTCTTTCACAGGATTACCAACCTCTACATATTTGACTAATTTTAATTACTAGCATTGTCAACACAAGAAAATTACGTTTTCTTACTTTATTAGATATTATTATCCGATCAAATGTTGCAATACCTAATTCATTCGCATAATTATGACATACATATTTCCGCATTTCTTGCTCTTACAAATGGGTGATTTGCATGATAACGTAAAGATTTTGCTATGTAGCCACTTTAACTCTTTAAATGCATTTTGTATGTTAGAGGCTAGAAATCCTTTTATCAGTTCATTTTATACAAGAGTAACTGCCTTGCCAACCCACCAACGACTCAATATCAGTTGGAATCGTTTAGTCAGCCAGCAGCTTTATGACGACGGCTGGCCGTTCAAAGATGTTAGAAGCCGTTTGTATAACAACGGATACAGATATATACAAGCAGGTATAACAGGTGGAAGAATCGACTTTAACTGCTTCACCAGGCTTGGTGAATAAAATCTTACATATTTTTAAATAATGGTTTTATTTACAACCTAGATTTTGCATAAAAATAAGTGTCACTGTTTCGAACGCCATGTGCTGCCGGAATACACTTTATTGTATAGCTCCTATCTACATTTTCCAAATGCAACATTCTGTGTGGTTAACATTTATGTTCGGCCATAACAGCATTATCAGCAGATCGAGGCTGTAAAATTCTATTACTAGAATAAAAGCAGGTCTCCTAAATAACGCTAAACAAAGAAGTTCCTATAGATAAGTATGCTTGTAGTAAATACCTTTATCAATTCATTTCATATAAGAGTAACTGCCTTGTTAACCAAACAAACGGTTCAATATCAGTTGGAATCGTTTAGTCAGCCAGCGACTTCATGACAACGGCTAGCCGTTCAAAGATGTTAGAACAGACAGACATAAAAGGTGGGAGAGAGACAACTTTAACAGCTTTGCCAGATGGTTTGACCTGCTTCATCAACCAAGTTTATTAAAACTATAATGCTTATGAGGGAAACAGATGGAGAATAGTTGTTTAATACTTATAAGGAGAACAGATGAAGAATAGTTGTTAAATACTTATATGCATGCTACTTGTCTATGGCAGATATTTAATGTTACATCTAATTTTAATTCAGCGAATATGTCACGGGACCTATGACGTCATAAGAAGGCGATATTTGAAATTAAATTTGTTTTATAGCAAATACGTTTATATTACAATATGAATGACTCAGCGATATCATCTAAGATCCACTGCTACCTTTTCAGGCGTGCAGAAAGGACACTCGAGAATGTTAAACGGGTCCGCAGAGGGTATGGCGCGAGTTCAAATCTCGAAAGAGTTTTCGGACTTGCACATTTCCTTCAGCTCCCTTCGACGATAAGCGGTTTCGCTTACCCCACTTCACCGACATCTTACCCTAGCGCCATTATAAGTTACCTCTATCATTCCAGCTGTTACAGAACTATCGAAGATATTCATTTCGTGTAAGAATAAATGCCTTGTTAACCAAATAAACGATCAGTTGAAATCGTTTATAACTGAATAGCTGTTCAAAAGCTGTTTAAGCTATTTAGAAGCTGTTCAGAAGCTGTTTAAGCTGTTCAAAAGCTGTTCAAGGGCTGTTCAGAAGCTGTTTAAGCTGTTCAAAAGCTGTTCGGAAGCTGTTTAAGCTGTTCAAAAGCTGTTTAGAAGCTGTTTAAGCTGTTTAGAAGCTGCTCAAGGGCTGTTCAGAAGCTGTTTAAGCTGTTCAAGGGCTGTTCAGAAGCTGTTTAAGCTGTTCAAGAGCTGTTCAGAAGCTGTTGAAGCCGTTTAAGCTTTTAAACGATACGTTACAGGTGTGGTACGTTCCGTGTGTGATACGTTCCGAGTGTGATACGTTCCGGGTGTGATATGCCGTATGGAAGCTATTGTTTGTGGAGGTGACTCATGTTTCATATGTGTTTGGGGGTCGGATAGGTAGTAGTAGGTAGGGGTTCAATTAAGCGTGGGATCTTCATTATCTATTTACGAACCCACGCTTAATTGACCCCCTACCTACTACTACCTATCCGACCCACAAACACATTTGAAACATGAGTCACCTCCACAAACAATAGCTTCCATACGGCATATCACACCCGGAACGTATCACACTCGGAACGTATCACACCCGGAACGTATCACACCTGTAACGTATCGTTTAAAAGCTTAAACGGCTTCAACAGCTTCTGAACAGCTCTTGAACAGCTTAAACAGCTTCTGAACAGCCCTTGAACAGCTCTTGAACAGCTTAAACAGCTTCTGAACAGCCCTTGAACAGCTTCTAAACAGCTTAAACAGCTTCTAAACAGCTTTTGAACAGCTTAAACAGCTTCTGAACAGCTTTTGAACAGCTTAAACAGCTTCTGAACAGCCCTTGAACAGCTTTTGAACAGCTTAAACAGCTTCTGAACAGCTTCTAAATAGCTTAAACAGCTTTTGAACAGCTATTCACTTATAAACGATTTCAACTGATCGTTTATTTGGTTAACAAGGCATTTATTCTTACACGAAATGAATATCTTCGATAGTTCTGTAATGCTGGAATGATAGAGGTAACTTATAATGGCGCTAGGGTAAGATGTCGGTGAAGTGGGGTAAGCGAAACCGCTTATCGTCGAAGGGAGCTGAAGGAAATGTGCAAGTCCGAAAACTCTTTCGAGATTTGAACTCGCGCCATACCCTCTGCGGACCCGTTTGGCTAGCGCTATGCGTTATTAACATTCTCGAGTGTCCTTTCTGCACGCCTGAAAAGGTAGCAGTGGATCTTAGATGATATCGCTGAGTCATTCATATTGTAATATAAACGTATTTGCTATAAAACAAATTTAATTTCAAATATCGCCTTCTTATGACGTCATAGGTCCCGTGACATATTCGCTGAATTAAAATTAGATGTAACATTAAATATCTGCCATAGACAAGTAGCATGCATATAAGTATTTAACAACTATTCTTCATCTGTTCTCCTCATAAGTATTAAACAACTATTCTCCATCTGTTTCCCTCATAAGCATTATAGTTTTAATAAACTTGGTTGATGAAGCAGGTCAAACTATCTGGCAAAGCTGTTAAAGTTGTCTCTCCCCCACCTTTTATACCTGTCTGTCTGTTCTAACATCTTTGAACGGCTAGCCGTTGTCATGAAGTCGCTGGCTGACTAAACGATTCCAACTGATATTGAACCGTTTGTTTGGTTAACAAGGCAGTTACTCTTATATGAAATGAATTGATAAAGGTATTTACTACAAGCATACTTATTCTATAGGAACTTCTTTGTTTAGCGTTATTTAGGAGACCTGCTTTTATTCTAGTAATAGAATTTTACAGCCTCGATCTGCTGATAATGCTGTTATGGCCGAACATAAATGTTAACCACACAGAATGTTGCATTTGGAAAATGTAGATAGGAGCTATACAATAAAGTGTATTCCGGCAACAGTGCAGGTACGGCTAGTATACATATGATACAGCGATAGACGATGGTAGGGTTGGTAGGGGTCCCGACTGATACATACATTGTTGCAATTCGCAACGCGTGTGCACACTTTCCGAATGCAGCAATGTGTATACATGGCGTTCGAAACAGTGACACTTATTTTTATGCAAAATCTAGGTTGTAAATAAAACCATTATTTAAAAATATGTAAGATTTTATTCACCAAGCCTGGTGAAGCAGTTAAAGTCGATTCTTCCACCTGTTATACCTGCTTGTATATATCTGTATCCGTTGTTATGCAAACGGCTTCTAACATCTTTGAACGGCCAGCCGTCGTCATAAAGCTGCTGGCTGACTAAACGATTCCAACTGATATTGAGTCGTTGGTGGGTTGGCAAGGCAGTTACTCTTGTATAAAATGAACTGATAAAAGGATTTCTAGCCTCTAACATACAAAATGCATTTAAAGAGTTAAAGTGGCTACATAGCAAAATCTTTACGTTATCATGCAAATCACCCATTTGTAAGAGCAAGAAATGCGGAAATATGTATGTCATAATTATGCGAATGAATTAGGTATTGCAACATTTGATCGGATAATAATATCTAATAAAGTAAGAAACGTAATTTTCTTGTGTTGACAATGCTAGTAATTAAAATTAGTCAAATATGTAGAGGTTGGTAATCCTGTGAAAGACAAAAATAAAATAAAAACCATTATAATTATACGTAACGTATTTTATTCAATTTGAAAATATGGTCAGGTATGGTGTTAGTTTTTCTAGAGAGGATGCCAAAAATCTAAAGGAATCAACAAATCTGAATTTTATTAGGTTATCGTCTATATTTCTAGTAAAGGAGATGTGTGGCTCTTTATTTATATGAAGCAAATCGACGCGGCGTTCGAAATCTTTAGCGAGGTTTTTGATGATAAAATGAGAGTCATACCCACTTAAATTATGAAAACGACTGGAGTCACGTGACTATCCTGGTAATTAATATTACAATCCTCATGTGTCGTATCGCGATACTAGCCAGTAAGGTGACCATGGTCGCGAACTCTGACGTCACGAACATCAAAGGGTCGCCTGCATATGTGGCAGTGTGAAATGGAGCGGAATTCCAACTCTTGCGCAGGCGTAAGAGATTCCATCGCCTCGGTGAACGGACATACATTGCACTCTCTCAACATTGTATCTCTAAATTTTAAACAGGTAAAATTGGGTGATCATAGTACGCTCGCTCGTACGGTACGTGTCAAGTGGGAAATAAGAAAAATGGTTAGCCATTACCACAAGAGGCTTTTATATTTTCTGCAGTAAAACGGCTTCTTTTGAAGCTAGTATGCTTTCCAGCATCGAAAACGTTCTTTCGGCTTCACAAATTGTAAACCGAGGTACCGCTGTAAATGTACAAAATTGCACCTATGCATTTTACTTCGGCTTCATTCTCTTTCTTCATAGTGAAATTTCCGAATATATTTGAGGTGTTTATATGTGTGCCGATAGACACTTTTAAGTAATATTGATTTTTCTTAGTAAATCCTCTCCTGATCTAAATTCAAAATAATTAACAAAATTAATCGCTCAAATCCTCAACCGTCGACATAAAATTGGAAGTGGAGTGTTAGGAGGAATTTAAAAAGCGGTACAGTAGCTTATCGCCTCATTCTTCACGATAATATTATCGAGTACGGGAATTGTCAAGAAAATCATTTAAAGAAAATGTCGGTGAAGTTTGATGAGAGAGTCACGATTTATACAATACCGAACGAAGATCGAAGGTCGCAGTGGGTAGCTATGGCGACCGACAGAAAAAGATTTGCAAACAGAATTAAGAATTTGGAAAGGGTTCTAAGCTTAGTTTTATTGCCTGAACACAGAGAAAAAATATATACCGTTAGCTATTCGAGGCATCCCCGGTAATCAATACGCAGGGATTTAATGCTCCTGACTTTACACCTAAAGAAATGAGCATCACGGATGAAACGCAACTATACATCTTCTCTTCAAGCGGTTGGAGCGTAATTTTTAAAATATTAAATAGGTATAAGGATGGCTATGTAGATTTAAAGAACGTTGATAGACTTCTATCTAACATTTGCGCTAATTATACAAAAGCGTATGTTAAAGGACATCAAAAAGCAGATGCGTTGAAGAAATTTGTTAGTGTACCAATAGTGAATTTAGAATATGTAAAAGATATTCCTACAATAAGAACAACTTTGGGTGAATGCTGCATGTACCATCGCGATGAACTTAAAATTTGTTCTATAGCAAACGTTCATATGTTATTCGATTATTTAAATCTATCTAATTGTATTACTAGATAAAATAAAATAAAAACCAGTATATTTAAACATAGTGCATTTTATTTAGTGTAACCTTATGACATACATATTATATAAATATTACATAAATTTGAGGCATGCCGTACAGTTTTTTATAGCTGGCGGTGAACCATCCAATTGATCGTCAGTCATGGGAATGTGGAGGTAACACGGTAAGCAGTCTTGAAGTGCAGCTTTCTTTTCGTGTGGAATAAGATGCCACTTCTGCTTCAGAGAAAGTCGATGTACTTTATTCGTAGGGCATACAAAGGGAGTTGTGCTATAAAATTGTCGTCTATCGCGTTCAATCTTCCACAATTTTCGTCAATGTTCTTCAAGGCGGATTCGATTTCTTCTTCCATACTATCTTCTATATTTATTTTTACAATTTCATTGTATGAGAATACAATTTAATAGAGATCTGATGACTCGAGCTGTAGCCTTCCGATTTCACAAACTTGAAATTATTTGATGGTCAGTTAGTTTTAATGCCGTATTAGCAATAACTTAGTACACAAATAAGTAAAAGCCAATGTCTTGTTTTAATTAATAGCACAATCAGAAAATTATCTTATACACGCATCAATAATACATTCTGGAAAATTTACGAAATAGAAATGGATGCCCTCCAATATATTTAATATTCTAGGCAGTAACACCTGCGACGTGGGATGATCCTTCATTCTTACGAATATGGATTTCATCCTCTTCAATATTTCTTCAATATGCATTGCAATCGCCATCTCTTCCATATCGTCCACCACAGTCTCCATCATCCTTATGTCCATCTCTATGCTCTTCAATATCGCGCTATCGTCGGTCGCGTAGAACTCATCGGTAAGTTGAGAAGCCGCGGACGATGTAAATTGAGAATCCATTTCGCTGTAACATAGAAAAATCTGAAGCAGAAGTTCGTATGGTTATAATCATAAATATTTTTGAATGAAAGCTAATATAAATCACATAAGAATATTCTAAAACAAAAACTTTAATATAATTTAAATGACAATGTAAAGAAATATAAATTAAAAGTACTTACATGTAATAGTATGCAAAATTGTAGGAGGAGGACTCTGAGATGTATGAAGCACTATGGTTATGAAAAACTATTTCATTAAATTTATTTAAGACGTAGAAAAAGTATTTGGATGAAAGTTATAATGAAGAAGCATAAATTTAAACAGAAAGATATTGAATAAGGATTTAAAACTTGCAAAAATAATTCAAAGTTAATGAAAGAAATATTATTTACAACAACTATAAAAATTTTAATTTGGAAAAAGTCAGATATTAAAAAATATATTTACTTACACGAAAAGTTGTATAAAGCACTAAAGTTGCACTCGTAGAAGAGCTCTGAGATGTACGAAGCTAGAAACTCGAACGCAGTGACGGATAGAAAGAAAACACCCCTTTTATATCGTCAAGAATGCAATAATTAAGATTGAAAGAGCAATTTCAAGAATGTAATAATTTTTATGCCTGTCTGACTAATTGTCATTCTGGAAGGAGGGTACATCATGTTGAGACCTGTTTGTAAGACACAATATAGGTATTTTTTATAGAGTACCTGCCAGACTTGTTTACATGCGTCAACGGTCATGCAAAATTCCGAGAATCGCGAAAAGGTTCTTTCTATCTGTGTGACATAAATTCTATTTACGTCTATTCGAAATGAGAGAAAGTTCCAGTCATGTTGGGACGTGTTTAAAATTCCTGAAAGGTTCTATTTTCATTAAGCACAATATAAAAACTGCGAAATTAATTAACGATCCTCGATGGAGAAAGGTTCTAAGTCATTTATTTCGTTCTATTCCAAGAATACTATAATTAAGTACATTAAGACTACTGCATCATCGGTCGCGATTTAAATGCTAATTGTAGTAATTAATGGCTCGCGGATTTTATTTCGCAGAATCCACGATATCAAATCTCGAATTAGCCGTGAACTTAGCCGCGGATTAAAAGGCGCGATCTTGAAATAGCCGCGAACGATACCGCTAATTACCATGGTCGCGGACGCCATCTTTCCACGACTGCCATCTTTACGCGGATTAAATAGCGCAAACTTGAAATTGGCTGCCTAATAAAGCGCGGACGCCATATTTTCCGCGAATCGATCTGCTAATTAAAGCGACAATTAAACTTCGGGCCGCTAATCAAAGTGTCTTGGCTTCGATTCCGCGAAATTAGCCTTCGATTCCGAGAATTTACCCGCGGATTAAAAGCGTGAGCCGCTAATCAAACTTCGATTCCAGGAAATTGCCCGCGGATTAAAAGCGTGAGCCGCTAATCAAACTTCGATTCCAGGAAATTGCTCGCGGATTAAAGGCGTGGTCGCCAATCAAGTTTCGATTCCACGAAATTACCCGCGGATTAAAAACTCGATTCGCTAATCAAACTTCGATTCCAGGAAATTGCTCGCGGAATAAAGGCGTAAGCCGCTAATCAAACTTCGATTCCAGGAAATTGCTCGCGGATTAAAGGCGTGAGCCGCTAATCAAACTTCGATTCCAGGAAATTGCTCGCGGATTAAAGGCGTGGTCGCCAATCAAGTTTCGATTCCACGAAATTACCCGCGGATTAAAAACTCGATTCGCTAATCAAACTTCGATTCCACGAAATTGCCCGCGGATTAAAAGCGTGAGCCGCTAATCAAACTTCGATTCCAGGAAATTGCTCGCGGATTAAAGGCGTGAGCCGCTAATCAAACTTCGATTCCAGGAAATTGCTCGCGGATTAAAGGCGTGGTCGCCAATCAAGTTTCGATTCCACGAAATTACCCGCGGATTAAAGGCGTGAGCCGCTAATCAAACTTCGATTTCAGGAAATTGCTCGCGGATTAAAGGCGTGAGCCGCTAATCAAACTTCGATTCCACGAAATTGCCCGCGGATTAAAAACTCGATTCGCTAATCAAACTTCGATTCCCCGAAATTATCCGCGGATTAACAGCGCGACCTTGAAATAGCCGCGAAATTAGCCGCAAATCAATCCGCGAACCGCGGATGCATGAAGTTATGGGACACGAATGGCCTTGAAAGCGCGCCCGTACAGACATAGCATACCTACTAACTGATAACATACCCTATGAATTTAAGTTATATAAACTCATGATTGTACGATCCAAATAATTTTGATGAATTTAATTTTAAGTTGTGTAATTGGATTGTAAAACATATTTATTTTAATAAAAAAGCCAATTCAATCAATCAACTATTAGTTGGATATTCCTTCCTTTTGACAACTTTATCGCAACTGAATAAAAATTGTCATAGTGCTGCAGTGCGGTATGCAAGCACGGCGTTCGAATTCTTTGCAAAATCCAGAAAGAGAGTAAAAAATAATGTGAATACTTTACACTGTGGTGAAAACATTCAAAAAAGTATGCAGCGAATATTTTCACTATACCGGCCAACTTGGATATAAAAAGTATCGAATACTAAATTTATCAACGACTTCTAATAAAGGTGAAACAAGTACTGTTACTTGTTACCTTTTAACAACCCCGAACACTTATTAAATCTCACATCTTTATACACACATGTATGTACATACATACTATTCTTCTAAAATAACTCTCTTGTTGAGAGCAAACGTGAATTTAAACATCAAGCTACTTATCTGAATAAATACGCCTCTCAAAGAGAGAAAAGAATAAAATTAACTTCAAACGCTCCAGGCTGTCCGTTCTCTTCTTTTTCCCTCTTATTTTCTTCTTTATCATTAACTTTTTGTTTCTCTCATAATCTTTACGTATTTTTCATGAACTTTACGACTTTTAGCGGTTAGCAGGGAAGCCAATGGAGTTCAATTTAAGTTTAGCAAAAGAAACGCCAAGAAAAGCCAACGTGTGCAGAATGGTAGGTAATTAAGAAATTCTCGATGAAGAAGCATCTCTCTACTAGCTATTAGACGCGATCTTTTCCTATTGCGCTTGAATGATAACGATTAAGTGAATCCATTACTTTTCGATTACATTTTTGTGACGTCGTGGAGATTGGTTCGTGTTTCACACTTCGGGATTTAATTTTCTTGCTACGCCGTGAAGTTATGATGGAATAAACATCATAGCATTGACGTCTTGCGCGTTTCTTAGCGTTCCCCAATATGACTTCATTTCATTTCATCGTTAGAAACTACATGCGTCGGTATAATTATAAGCAGCTTTAAGAAGAGGAAGAATTTACCACTCATTGTACAAAGTATAACAATAGTTTCTTCCAGTGTTCTTTCAAAAGTTTTTACAATATTTTTAGCTGCTATTTTCGATATGAATGACGATTCTAATATTCTTTGCATCCACCAATTATTTTAATTTTGAAGAGAATTGTTTGTGACAGCAACACCAATAGAGTATGGGTTAGTCAGAAGATTTTGTTGAAATCAACACTTATGGTGCGTGTTTGTACTAAATAAGTCGCCAAACATTTGCAGTTACCTAAGACTATAGTTTAACGAATTCTTATTGTTTTTTTCTTAAAATCATAGAACCTGAGAAACGAAACTAGAACTTAGAACGACTAGCAAGAATTTAAATCAATCCGCATTATTTGAAAAATCATTCGCATCCGGTTATTCAACAAGGATTTGAAGGTGAATTCGTACCCCACTTTATTTTAATACCATAATATAGTACGGCCCTAAAGTAACTCCCCCCTCCCCCACTCCCTCACGTACTAATTTTTGAACGACAAAAGCTAGAGATTTTTGAAAAAACTTCTAATTTTGTAAACTAACTTCTGCTATTGTCGGCAGTTCAATTACATTTCCGATGATATTAACGTTTTACCTTAAATAGAACAGCTTACATATTTTTACGTTTTCGGAAATGTAGTGGAAAGTCGAATCCAAAAAAATATACAATATTCAGCAAAGATAATCAGTTCTTGTTTTTATACAAAGTTGGCTGGGAGAAAGCATAAAAAATGTCTAGTGTGGCGTCAGAGTCATCGAAAGAGCTCATTGCAACGCTGCAGATTTTACCTTACCTACCCCGCCGGTTATTTATTTAGTGCAAGGTTCTACCAATTATCTGCGGCTCTACGAAAGTATTGCATTTACTAATGTGACGTTTACATGAAACCTGCCTACTCTTAACCACTAACCTTCACTTCTACCTTGAATTTATATTACGACTTAAAACATAAACACTTGGAAACTTGGAACATAGCCAGACATATGTTTCCTCGATGAAAGCTTGACCCAAAGTCAGCAAATTTAATTGGTGTCCTTCTACTTCTTTATTTTAATCGCCGACAGTCACATTTATGAAGGGTAAGATATCTGTAATTTGTGGAGTTTGAATTTGAAGAGTTTCCGCAAATAGATCGTTTGGATGTTGGTAGCTTATTTGAGTGTTGTTATGACTGCAGAAGGTATTTATAAAAAGGATTGATTGTTTCGTGGGTTTTGGGGGTCATTTACCTTGGGCAGCGTTAAAGCTATACTACTGACCCTGACCTTGAGGGATTCGGCTTGAGTTGATATTAGTTACACTTGTATCGTTAGAGTTACCAACTTGTACATTGTTTCTACTACTGCTGTTGAATGATTATAACCTCTATTGTAATTACCGTTGGTCGAATTAGAACGACTTTGATAATCCGTAAAATTCGGTTAATATTGATTAGAAGATTGCTGAAGTCGAGAATTAAAATGGTGAAATGTCGATGGCCTGTTTGGAGAAGAAGAGTTACGATTATGGCTCGATCATTGTTGATTACATTGTTATTATGAGACATATTAGATGATAAATTTGTATTAGATTTACTTTCGCCCGGTTTATACTTCTTGAGATCATCGAATTGGACAAGAAGATCACAGAATTCCAAATAAGATTTTATATTTTGGGTGACTACTGATTTTACAATTTCAAACTCATAGTGCCTAGAAAGATCAATTCAGCTTCATCTATTTTGGGGTAAGATGTTGAACAATCGAATACTTTTGGTGAAATATTTCTCTTTCGAAGTACCTTTCAAGGAATCATATTTGCTGGTGAAGAGATCGGCTCTTACTTTACTCTGGGCATTTTCACCCTAGTATTTATTTCAGAAAAGCGATCAGAACGATTAGAAAATTCTGAAAAAATTCTAAATTATGCCAAACCAGATGAGTGCATCGTGAACCAATGATGACGTTATTAATACCAATAACTCAGGAAGATTTATCTTAGAAGACACAAGACGTTTTAGGGCCTTCAAGAATTGAATTGCATTATCGTCTCTACCGTTAAACTTAGGTAAAACCTCCTTTAATTTAAAGTTTATTATTGAACTATCAGACAGACTTAGACCAGTATTATCGACTTGCGAGATACCTTGACTTGACGATTATTTTGACCTAAATTTTGATTTAAATTTTGACTTAATAGTCGATGGTTGAGAGCCTCTAACTTATCAATGCGTTTCTGATGCATTCTGTTATGCTAGGAAATTGATTGAATGCTTTGTCTAACTTGTCTTCCATTGACTTAGTAAAATACCCGAATTCATAAGGTCAATATCATTGCCACTGTCAGCTCTGTTCTTATTCCTAGGCATTTTTGCGACTTACCTTGCTTTTCTGTTTGCTTATTACACTAAATTCAGTTTCGTAAAGTTGCGCCAACCATATAGTATCCATCAAAGACTGATAAATTTAAATAAGGCTACCATTATTAATATTGATTGATAACGTAGAACAAACGTATACAACGCTCAGGATTTGATAACAATAAATAAGCAAGTACAATTTGCAATTTCAGAATTGAGATATAATAGACTCCTAGTTGTTATAATGAGGTCTCTCAGGAAAGAGCTTTTTAGATGAGCTTGGCCTCACAGGAAACAATTAGGTGTTTTTTCGTAGCTAGCTTTTTACAAAAAAGAGAACTACTGAAACCATTATTGCCGCATATTACGATATTCTTAAAGTTAAAGTAGAACGTAGATGACATCATTGGATTCCAAAGGCATAAAAATATATAGGGTGTTCTATTTCAGATAAAAAAGTTGGTATTATTTCAGGTGACACCGGAAACGTAGTTGAATTGCCAATAACACAAAACGATAAAAACCAACTCGCTTTTTCTAAAAATCCTAGTTTTTGTAGAATACTTTCCATGCAAGACAATACATCCTACCACACTATAAAAACTAGATACTAAATTATTACTGCAATCTTTAAAATTATAAATGATACACTATATCTATTTCTATTGAATAAAGCCAATAATGTCTGCAAATTACTAATGTACGCGTTAGCTGTTTGCTACTTTGGTGCATTTATACGGAGTAGCTTGAGGGTGAAATAAGGTAACACTTATGTCGGCTTGGCACTTATTCTAATTGTGTCCTAAGTATAAATTTAATAAATTTAAGATGTTTCACAAAGTATTACAATATTGCAGTCATTGTTTGACATTTTATATAAGCTCTGTATCACAACACTGTAATAATTTTTTGAACAGTTTGCAACATAGGTGTTACAAACAATCTTTATTAATACTCTGTTACAAGTTATAGCAGGTGCATGCATTAGTGCAGTCAGTTGACATTTGAACTACATATCTCAAGAAAGTAACATTCTCGACAAATTAAAAAAATGGATTTCATTACAAAATCAAAATATTCAATAAAATCAATTGGAAAATGCTGTTTGCAACATACAAGAAAGCATATTTCTAGTTCAAAAACGAAATAGTAGACATAATAAAGTATCTTTTTTTTATTTAGTCTTCAATTAATTTAAAAGTTATGGCAATTGACGGGACAAGTGGATGAAGGGGTTAAGTGAAATTTTTTTAAAAATCTACTTTTTGTTGTAATGTAAAGTTATTTGTTACGATAAAATTAGCTCTGCATAAGGATAATCTTAAAATAGATTACTAGCGATAAGTATAATAAAATAATACCCGAATGTACGAAATCTCGTCTGAAAGATCTCAATATCATCCATTAATAGTGTAATAATAATAATAGATCGAACAGCAATCCACCTTTGCATTATCCCAATGACCCACTCTCTTCTCTTTTCTTCTTGTCCGCCTTATTCTTCGTTTCTTTGCTACGAGCTCTCGTCGTTGTTGTTCGTCGCTCGGTTTCAATGTTTCAAGCTGCGACCGGCTGCGGGTCGTTTTTCTATGGAATTCTTCGCCACAGGACGCTTTCGCTAGGATTTCCTAGGGTGATCCGATGAATAGAAACCATATTGATACAATTAACAATAACATTTGGTTTGTCGACACCTCGCAGGTCGATCTCATAACGGGAGAGCAAAGACCCGTTTCTCACACAAAGTAAATTTAATTATTTTTATGTAGACGCGGGTATGCGTCTTGGAATAATCAGAAAGGTTATGTGTGACTTATATATCCCATTTACAAATTCTTGGGGTAGGCGTAATGTTTATACCAGAACATTGCCCTTGTATGTTCCTTTATTTTTCTTGTTGATGTTTACTCGAAACCGCAAAACCTAAGAAACATTAATTGCAGCTGTTCCAGAAGAAGACAAAGAACATAGAAAAAGAGTTAAAATTCTATCAGTATAATTTAGGAAGCAAGAAGTGAATCTTAGGGTAATGCTACATGTGAAATAAATACTGATCTAGTAAAATAAGAAAGAATTAAATCATGATTGCTGGAATTTGATATGGTCTACAGACTCTACAGTGTACAGTTTGCGCGTTATAGGATGGCGAACGCTTCAGATGCGCGGTGGAAATACAAGACTTTATTTTATAGTCGTTTTTTATTATGCTAAAATAATTTAAAAAATAAGTTGGGCTACGCCACTGCATGTTGCATTCAAACTTGAATTTTCCTGAACGATGTCCGACAGTACCTTCGGGCAGCGCCGGAACTCGCCATCCTACAACGCGCGACCTGTACACAGGTTATATATAGAGTAACCAAAACTTGCGGACTCGCATAGGCGTCGGTATTACGGGTTAATATAAGAATACGAAAAATTCATAAATAAACTTACTTGCTAATTATTCAACAAATTAGAGGCATCAGGATGTGAACTACTGTAAACTTGTATCATTGCATATGTTTCCACAGTTACTTCTTTAAACCTTGTGCGTCGACAAGAAAAAATATTCTTATACATAGAAAACGATCTCTCCACATCTAAGGAAGTTACATTTGCATGTAGAAACTGTTTTTCAAATCACTTAAAAGTTCACTATTCTTACACTTATTATAAACGGCCTCTAAAGTATTAAAATCGGGATTTTTCCTTAAAACATCTGCCAACTTTTGACTAGTGCATAATCCTGGCGTATCATTTAATGTGTGTAATTTATTTTTTAAACTCTCCACTATGTGTAATGATTCCTACAATGACAATTCAGTACATTGTAGTTTTCTGATGGCATCTAGTAATACTGTATAATTGGTACATATTGTTGTTAAATCTTCTAAAAGTTGAGGAATTTGAAATTCTCTTTGACTTTCTCTAATTGCTTTGGATTCATTCCGATTAAATCGCATTATAACTGATTGAATTTGTTGGAAATGGATCAAATAGTAAGAAGCTGCTGTTAGCCAAGTACCCCATTGCGTTAAAATTGGTTCAGGAGGTTCTGGAAGACCCGGACAAAATTTACGAAATTCTTTTAAACGTTTAGGAGATTTACGAAACACTGATGTTGTCGAACAACTTCACCAACTAAGTGCAAATCATGCAGCACGCAGGTTATATGTATTAAGTTAGGAAATATATGTTTTAAGGATCGCCCAACACTTAACATCGTTGCTGCACTATCTGTCACAATCATCACAACTTGATCTTGGGCAATTTTAAATTTTTTCAAAGCGTTCATTATCACTTTTTGAATATTTTCCGCGGTACATTGTTGAACACGTTTGCAAGCTAACAAATATCGAGATGCTGTGTTCTCGCTAGATAAAACGCGAGCTATTACATTCACAATACTGTTTTTCTTTATATCGGTCGTCTCATCCACGGTAATCCATATTTTTTTGGAACACAAATCACGTTTACACACATTTTCTAGCATCTCTTTCATTCGCGGCAAATGATTCTGTAATTGTGTTTGTGAGGGTAATGGGTACTTTGGAACGTATTGTCGCCAAAACGTTTTAAAAGCTGCTTTTCTCACCAACGACAACGGAAGATTACAAGAGGTAAACATAATTAATAAATGTGAGGAATAGTGTATAAGGTATTTCAGTTCCTGCATTTCTCATATGCTTAATACCATTGACATGTCTCTGGCAATCAGTTCTGTCCAATGCAGCCAAACGAACATTGCATATTAAGCAAAAAACTGCACTACCGTCATATTTTAAATGGGGAAAAAGTGACATATACTTATGTACATTAGTAGTAAATCTATTACGAGGCATTGTTTTCTTAGGTATGTAAATATTAGTTCTATATGAAACGATACACTAATTATGTACTTGGTATAATACTACAACACACAAAAAACACCAGCTATATTTTCAAAAGCGACACGTAAGTACATAATCTTGACCGTTCGACTAATCTCTGCAACAGCTCAACCGGTACTAAAACGAAATCTCTCTCAGCGCGGTTTAACATGATTTATATTCAAGGTCGACACTACATGCTTGCTTCTCTACCGGTTTAGTTTATTTATGAATTTTTCGTATTCTTATATTAACCCGTAATACCGACGCCTATGCGAGTCCGCAAGTTTAGATTACTCTACTTATATCTAATTAATAGAGCTGCCTGTTCTGATCCGGTTAACAACTCCGTATTCGGGGTATATCACATCATAAGATATATTAAATATTTACCTAAAAGCAATAAAATGTATTTAATTAAATGAAGCAATTTAAGAAAATAAACTCATTTATGTATGCAATTTTCTCGAATGGATATTTAGTTTTACTCTAGCAAATATTCTCCTTGTTAAAAAATACAACACGCAGTAAAAGTTTTTTGGTTTCAAGTGGTGTAATTACAAATGTGCAAATAAACAACGTATGACGAGCAATCTGGATGACACGGGTTCAATTCGTATTCCAGCTGGTTGATTTTGTAGAATAAACCAAAGATTCCTTCCTTCTCAAGCAGAAGATAACTGCACTAATGCGATGGTTTACGCATGAAAATCCCTGTCGGAGATTGCAATTATATAAACCCTTGTTTTACAACAAGCAATTCAGAAAAACGTTTTGTTGTTAATTTTAAAGATATTTAAACATTCTAATATTTTATTAAGTTTCTGCCGGAAATCTTCGAAATGACGTCGTTATACTACGTTTGTACCAGGAGTGATTCTTTAAAAAAAAAGTAATAAAATTTACAATATAGTACCTTTGACTAGAAAACAGGTTATATGTACAAAGTTTATTTATTTGGTAAGCGACAAAAAACACAACAGCAAACTTGATTTGACCAATTTAAAATTGCATCTGGCCAGAATTAATATATTGGGAAAGTATTCAAGAACATTAACAATATGCGCATTCTGTATTTGTAAGGAATTCTTTCGAAGGAGCGTTTCTGTTGGTATAGTAAATGTTCTATTCTAGTTTCGCGAAGAATATTGTTTCAATTTAAAACATTTGAACGTTGCTAAAGCGCATGTGCATGTGATGTTACGAGTCGAATATAGACTTGAGCAACTCGAATAATATCTATTATCAACTCGAGTTACAACTTGAATCCAACTCGGATTTGTTGGCTGGATGTCAATAATTCTCGAGTAAACTCGAACTCGATCGGTTTCGTTTCGAATTACAGTTCCTTTGTTTACCGACATAAGTCAATGTCAAGGTATATAAACATATGTATATCGCATCCTTTCTTAATTTGTTTTTTAAATTAATAATTAAGGTTCTAATTTAGTAAAAAAAAATACATATACGGTATTGAAAAAAAGAAAATAGTGTATTTAATAGTAAAATACAATAGGTTAGGTAGCTAAATGCGTAGAGCATCTGCTTGTTTGGAACTACACGAGCACAATTTACCACTTTACTTGATGGTTATCAGTTTTAGAGCAAAAGTTCCATACCACAAACTTCTTCTGGTGCGACATGCTTTATTTCTATATCAAGCCTATAAGCTTATGTATTACGTACTATATCCTTCTTATATAGTAAATAATAGATATTGTAATGTTAAAAAGTAGAGCGTGAAAGACCAATGTCATTAGCACCATGTGAAATGACGCTTTCTCAAGTGCGGTCCGAGAACGTCCAAGCGATCGTTGTTTCTGATTCATTCTCAATTCTTTAGCGGCTTATATAGCCTCGGATCCCCCTTTCCCTGGTGTTTTATTACTTAGATCTATCTCCAGCCAACTACAATTCTAACGGCGAACATAACTCGTCCTCGCTCCATTTTTCTCAAATGTTAGTTTTTAATGTAACATTTTTCTACAAACAGGTACAGAATAAACCCTATTCTCTCCTCCAAATTAAATATCACCCAGCAATAAATCACTTTAGTGGATTGAAATTTAACCGAAAGAATACGAAGTACTGAATATGCTGAATGTGTAACGGTAATTGATCGTGTGATATTTGACAAATGCCATTAGTAACAAAGGAGCGAAGCGACGAGATGACAATCTCTTTAGTTCGAGTCGCCTTTGAGAGAAGAAGTATTTGGCTAAGTGATTAATTTTTCAAGTAAATTCAAGTGTACAAATTCTTATTTAAATCCTAATTTAATTCAAGTTTAATTATTCGCGTTACCATAGAGTCTGCGGTAAACGTCAAATTTTGAGGTTGCTTTTTATTTTTCATTTTAACTTTTGTTAGACGTTATTGGTTTCTTTTCTTTTAACTGTCGAAAAGGTGTCTAGGTGACACTCCCGGACCTACCGACCGTAAAAACTGAGTTTCTTACTTAGAAAACAAATTTCTGATATTCGTAACATTAGAATCTATATTATATTATATATAGTTCCCCTGTAATACATAAATATGTGTGACGTAGTACTTAATAATAACAAATAACTCTCAAAACCTGCGAGTTGACTCTTTCTGTCGTAGCGAATTAGCCCGACTCGCCACGACTCAGCTCTATTAGACCTGACATAAATTCAAAAGAGTTGTGAGTCCAATTCGATTTGAAATTAGCCCAACTCGGTCCGAATAAACGCATTTACATGCATCCACATTCTTTATATCAACTGTGAATACAATGTATACTAATGACTAGTCTGGGCAAACAGCGGTAACAGTCAGTGCAGTAGATATGTGGTGCGGAGTCGGCGATTATTTATTTCACGCGTTCACAGCGTCAGTACTAAATCGATGCTGCATGCGAGTAATTCTGTATGTAGGCTGTCGTAACTTATTTCGACCAATGGCAGACACAGTTAAAAATTTTATAGTGGACATGCCGGACTTAATTTTTGATGGCGCTAAAATTCAATGTCTAGTTTGTAAAATCCCTTTAATGTGTTGGTCCAGAAACCATTGACAACGTCACATCGAAAGCAAACAGCATTCTTCTGCAAAAAGTGGCATACGAGATCAAGAAAAATTTACATTTGATTTATGTGTTACTCTTATTTTATGTAATCTATCGTTTCGTTCACTAAACAAAGAAGCATTTGTCTCCTTCTGGAATAAATATGCGGACTGTAAATTACCTAGTCGGACATCGATACGAAATGTGGTGCCATTTGCTCGTGAACATATGGAAAAAAGAATGAAAACGGAATTGAAAGATAAAAAACTATGGTTGTATGTGGACGAAACAACAGATCGTCAAAAACATTCTGTGGTTAATGTAATGATACGTACAATGGAACCACATCAACCGTCATCCTCTTTCTTACTTGCTTCCAAAAGAGTTATAAATTGTACTGCCGATGAAATTTTAAAGATGGTGTTGAACTCATTGAACAAGTTTGAAGTTTCAACTAAGCAACTTTTAATATTTATGAGTGATGGTGCCGCAAACGTGCGTTCTTTGGGCCGATCTCTTAAAGAACACAGTGGTAGCTTCTTACATGTAATGTGTAAAATCCATACCCTAAATCTTGCGGCACAAACGATTGCTACATGTTTTCCACTAGTAAATGCATTGATTGCTAGTACAAAGGCAGTGTTCCTAAAGTCCCCGAAACGTACCCGACTATTTCACAAACTGTGTCCTGATTTACCTGAACCACCACAGCCGATTGTTACACGTTGGGGAACATGGTTGCAGGCTGCGTTTTACTACAACAAATATTTTGATCAAGTAAAGAAGGTAGTTTTTAAATTCAATCCGACAGAAGCTGCAGCAATCCAGAAGAGCCAGGAAATATTTCAAGATAGTCAGGTTAAAAGAGATTTACAAATTATTCACAACAATTACTTGGGACTAGCGGATGGAATAGAAAAATTACAAAATGTTTCGATGTCGTTAGTGGATTCTGTTCAAATTGTAAATGATGTTCACGCACAGTTATGCGCTGAAGATGGCGAAACAAATTGGTGTGTAATACGAAAATTTGAATGTGTTTTAGGGAAAGACTCCGATTTTCTTATATTAAGACAAACTTGTGAAGGTGCGTGTGAAGATGCATTAAGTTGTTTCAAAGATTATTTTAAATATGCAAATATAACATCGCTAGATGTCGAACGGTCGTTTTCGGCATTAAAAAATATGTATTCCGCACGTCGTACTCACTTGACTAAAACAACTGTGGAAACATTCTAATGATTCAAATATTTAACAGATGTTACCCAGTTTGTGATTTCACGGAAGACTTTTAAAACGGTAAGTGTTTCGGCACGTTTTATAATTTATTTCTTACCTTCCATTTTATGTGTAAACTTTTATGCGCTCGCTACGCCTCTGGCTGTTACCGCATATTTGCCCAGGTTACTAATGACAGTTAGTTTTGACGGTCTTCACTCAAGTATACATAAGCGAGAACAAATAGGAATGCGAAATTCTCTCGCTAAGGGTAGTTTTTTATATAACCTATCCTAACAACTTCTCATCTCTAAACAAAAATAAATCGATTCTGACTGATTTTTGACAAATGCACGTAATTAGAAGAATTAATGCTTCCTGCCTTGTTTTCAAGTCTCTTTTAATTCAAGAACGTTATATTCTCGCAGGACGTCCACTACTGTTCTGTGTATCCACTTAACATTTTATTCACCATCATCGACTACGTAAATTGTGTGGTATGATTCTCCAACAATAGTAATTATATTGTGTACCTTACTGTAAGTAATGAAGCAGGCCAGGGTAGAATGCCATGTCGATCCTTATCTCGCTGTTATCCGCACGATACGCAACTGGTTAATTGATCATGGGAAATAGGATCTTATAGTTGCGCTGCGTTAAAATGATGCAGGGAATATGAGGATTTTACCGGCGATTGCCGCTAAATGCAACGTTTTATAGAGGTGTCAATTACTAGAAATGCACAGAGATAGGTTTATATGATGTATAAAGGATTAAAAAACGAAAAGTTGAGATAAGAGTCTACATTAGTGATGTGTGAGAGAACGGAAACCTATTTATTTTCTTTGCCATATTTTTTAAAATCGTATATCTATAAATATATACTTGGAGGGTATCTGTATACAACGTATTATAATAGAAGTTGATACCGATTTGCTTATTCTAATAGAATTTTAAGTTCATTTTGTATAAAGATTCCCTACATGCCACTGTTCTTGAATTATCTAAAGTTTTGAAAATGTCCATGTGGCTTTGTACAAACCAAACCTTCTCTTATTGTACAGGGTAATAAAGCGGTAAATTATTTTGAAAGTATGCGCAAATATCTAGATGGGAATCGACCATTTTTTTGACATAACAATATTTGCAACAATACCTGCATTTGTAAAGCCAAAACTCTCTACTTTGTGTATGAAGAATCCCGTTCCAGATAAAAAGCTAGTTATGAAAAGGTTATTTATTTAAATGCTGTTGGTTACTCACACCGATAATAAAATTAGATTTCTCAGAACGGAAACGAACAGGACGATTCGAAAAGTGAAGTACACATGTGCACCACTTTATTATAGTCTTGTAACTCGCTCAATAGCGTACCATAACTCGACAAGTGTAGGAGGAGCCTGAATATCATTAATGACAATTATTTTACTATTGGTTTTAATATGGTCGACTGCTCTCTTTCATTCCCATCGCTCTAAAGGCAAAGAAGCTGAATTAACCAAAAAATACTAATTTATAGATTTCATTTATATTTGTACCATGCAACCTGAAAATCTGTATTTTTCTTTTTAAGAACATCACATCCGATCATATATAATGTTGAAAACGTACAATATTTTTAAAGATTTCTACTAATCCTTTTTGTGTTTTTTAGGTTTTTTTTTGTTTTGTTTGCCCCGTTTACCTGTATGTTACCTTCATTCCTGCCACCGTATTGGTATGTTATGGATTCCATTCTACTACTTATTCTGTGTACGTTTACGTTATTGTGAAAGCACCAATTTAACCTGCTGCTTAGGAGCACTTATGTATCTGCCTTGATGTACATATTTTGGTTATCGTAGAAGTTCGAAACAATTGTAGCTGTCACCGATGTACTTTAGAAGTTTCAACCTGTCTATTGGATTACTGTGCTGAGATTTAACCATTTATTTATACTATATACTTTAATTCTTTCCAGTTTTATTAACAATTAATATTTTGTACTATCGTCACCATCGGTTATAATATGTGATTATGAATATTGTATACAGTTATTTGATTTTCTTCTGCAATCTTATACATTAATTTAGTTAATTTACCTCACTTCTAACTGCAGTTTGGCCAATATAAAGTGTGGATAATTTTTACCCACGTTTAATTGCACTTATACACCTCGTATACTGATGGACATTATCAAGTAATATTTGCTTCATTATTAATCTTTAGTAAATTTTCTTTTGATTTATGACGTTAACTCTCCACTGTTGGGTGGTATTATTAGTTTTACGTCAATACCTTAAATCTACTAGCAGCACAAGAGAAATAAAATAGAGGGGAGGGGAAAAGAACAACTGCAATCAAAGAAATTGCAGACCTACCTGAACGTAGTTCTACTGCCGTGCCCGCTAGCAGGAACAGGGATGAGTTCACGACTAACTAAAAAATATGCGCCACCCGTTTGAATTAGGGAGGACTACCCGCGAAAATCCGGAAACGCGAGGTGGAGAAGGGGTAGGAAAAGAATAGTTATTACTACAACTTCTTTGACGTAAATAAAAGAGAATAGTACTACAGGAAACTGTTAATGAACAAAATTTAACTAAGGAATCGACGTTCATGGCCATTACGTTTGATTTAACATCGATCATACGTATGTAGAAACGCAATTCGTTAAAATTACTCACATAAAATATAAAAATAAAAAAAAAATAAAATAATACGTGTTAGAATAACTCGCAGTAAAATGTTCGTTAACAAAAAAAAAATAAAATATTAATTGGAAAATATTCGAAAAATGTAAATCACCAAAATTTAGTATATTTCTAATTAGCATTACAGTAGTAATAAAAGATTTCTAGAATATATTCATATGCTAATGAGAATTACTTAAATGAAATAAGTTAAAGGAGAAGAAATAAACAAGTTAGAATTTAGACAAAATTAAAAAAAGCAAATGCTTGTGAACCGAAACAAACAAAAAGAAAGCGGTAAGTCCATTTATCTGGACGCTGTCGTGGTCGAACGGCGGTAAATCGGCGCTAGTGCTGTCCCCGGGTTGAATAAGACATGTGGACACACCCACGCAGCAAAAACTCTACCCTTGAACGGAATTCGGCGAATGGGCTTAATGATAACCCAACAATAAAAACCCTCGGTTGGATGGAGAGTTTGCTAGCCAATGATCGAAGATTACTGAGACTGGCGTGCCGTCGTAAAAGAATTTAAATATATCCGACAATGTCGGTGCTGCTTATTAAAAAAAAAAACGAATTAGAACCAATCACAGTGCCTAATTATGGTAACTGTTAAAATCTTTTAAATCCTACTTGCGTAGAGGTTAACCGTCACAACAGACTTTCGCAAAACGTACCTTCTTAGTTCACGGTTGATACCAGAAAAGAGCGGTGCTAATTACTAATCAACAAACATCGTGCATTCTATTGCAGTTAACTTAGGTAAACTTACAAGGGAACATCCCGAACCCATAAATTTCAAAAAAATTGAAACTTTGTGGGCAAGTAGTCCTCGCCCCAAAATGTTCGAAGCCATTTTCCTTATCGGCCCAATTTCGTTTTAAGAGGGTGAACCCACCCCTGAAACTTTACTTGATTTTCGATTTTTTGAAAATAATTCGATAACAGTTGGACCAAATACATCAAAGTTATATATCAAAATAATCGTCTCTTTGAGCTCTATTACATACTTGAAAATAGCATAGTATCTCTATTTAAAAATTTTGTGGTGCCTCCCCCCACCCCCTCACGAATGAACCTATTCAAATGCCATATTGTGGATGTTATACAACCCTTCAAGCAGTTTACTTGTCCACAAAATTTCAATTTGTTTGGAATTTACGGGTTCGGGATGTTCCCTTGTTAGTAACTAAAAAAGAACCAAAACAAAAAAATAAAAAGAAAGAAAGACGTGATGAAAGCTGTTCAATAATCAACCTTTGTAATTGAAATTACCAAAAGTAAATTAACCAAACATTAAATATGTCATTAATAGAAATTATAATTTCGAAGAATATTAGAAAAAAAATAAGGTAGCGACATCTACTGTAAACACAAAACAACCCTTGACAGTAAGAAATTCAATTATGTTTACAAGGTATGTGTAGAATTCGACACGTTACATACTACATATATATAAAGTTGCGCAGTAATTACATTCCACTAAATCTGAATCCACGTCATTTACCTAACGTTCCGTTACATAAAACGTTTAAAATATATCCTACATATATGTAAGTATATCCAAGATCACATGTCACCTAGCCAGTTCGTAACCACACATATAGGGGTATGAATCTTCCTGGTGGATTAGGGTACGCCTAAAACAAACTGTTGTGGTTTAGTTAGTGATAATGAGCATCTTGTATGATGGGATAACTGTTAATGATTACGCTCGCAAACTGAAAGCTAATTAAAGTTTCTAATGAACTGCAGATATATCCAGTAGGGTTAAGGAAGTCACTTCATGAACTGGGAAAAGACAAACTTCACTCGGTACTATATAGGTACGCATTAGACTATTTTTCGTGGCCATGATTTTTGACAAATGCTATCTATAACAAAAGAGCGAGGGGACGAGGCGATAGGCTCTCTCTTTAGTTCAAATCGCCGTTGAGCGAAACGTATTTGACTAAGTGTTTAATTTTAAAAGTAAAACTCAAGTATTGTAAGGTTCAAATTATACTCAAGTACTAGTTTAATTTAGGTTTGATTATTCAAAACAACGTGGGATTTTCCCCAAGTGGCGCGATACTAGAAAGCGCTTGGTTAACACCAACTGTTGAGATAAATTTTTATTCTTTCAATTTAATATGTATTTGTAAAACGCTATTATTTGCAATTTACAATCCTTTTAAATTGCATAAAGTGTATCTAGGTGACACTCCCAGACCTACCGACTGTGAATTATTTATTTAGAAAACAACATTTCTAAAATTAAAGGTTTCAGTTATTAAAGTTTTTCTGAAAAGTTCGGCATTTACAGAAATCTAAAAGTAACAACTATTCCTGTGAATGAGCATAGAAGAATTTTTATGTCAAATATGATTTTTAATGGAGAAATATTGAAACAGTTTGGAGTTATTTCAATAGGGTCTTGAATTAATTACACAAAGTAATCTGTCATTTAAGTTAAGAGGAACAAACAAATGAGAAATTCGAAAATAGATTTGTTTGGATGGTTTGATTTGAATCATGTAGAACTGGGCGGAAATCACAAAAGCCTAGGAAACGGACTATCCCTCGCAATTAAGAAAATTTCATAATTCTTGATTTGTTTAGAAGTAATTTGAATGATTACATTTTTAATGTAGGTAATACATTATTCTAAGTTGATTTTTATTTGCCATAAATTATTGTATATCATTTTAGAGAACCTTCATTTTGTATATTATAATGTGGAATCAGAAAAATGCTTAAATAATTCCCGCAGTGAGTTATGAGCGGTGAATTTTCCTGAATCCCAATTCTAAAGTATTTTAAGTAAGTTTCTTGTAAAGCGTTGAAATGTCCTGTATTTCAAAGAAACACTCTCAAGTAGAGCAACGCAACTGCGCTGAAAGCCAGTGGCGGACGCATAAAAGTTTACACAAAATAAATTAAATGTGATACGTGCTCAAACACCTACCGTTTTAAGAGTCCTCCGTGAAATCACAAAGTGGATAATGTTTGTTTGATATTTGTAACATTAGATATGTTTCCAAAGTTGTTTCGGCAAAGTGAGTGCGGCGTGAAGAAAAAGTGTTTTTGTATGCCGAAAATGAACGTTCTACATCTAGTGACGTTATATTTGCGTAACTAAAATAATCTTTCAAATAACTTAACGGTTCTGTTGACGCACCTTCACAAATTTGTCTTAATGTGCCAAAATTAGAGTCTTTATCTAAAACACTTTCAAACCTTTCTAAAACATAAACATTTCTTGCGTCTTCTATAGCGCATAGCTGTGCGTGAACATGTTGCACTTTTTGCAAAGATTCCACTAACGACACCGAAGAATTTTGTAGTTTTTCTATCGCATCCGCTAGTTCCACGTAATTGTTCTGAATAATTTCCAAATCTGTTTTAACTTGACTATCCTGAAATTTCAAGCGAATTCTAAAATCACGCTCTTTATATTCTCAAAATATTTAAGATAATAAAATGCAGCCTCTAACCATGTTCCCCGACGAGTAAGGATAGGTTGTGGTGGTTCAGGAATACCGGGGCATAGTCTTTGAAATTCCCGAATACGTTTTGAGGATTTTACAAACACAGCTTTTGTATGTGCTATTAGAGCGTTTACCTCGGGATAACATTTTCTGATACTATCTGCTACGAGACTGAGAGTATGAATTTTACATGTAATATGCAACAAGTTAGCACAATGTTTTTTAATAGATCGACCTACAGCAAGCATGTTTGCGGCACCATCACTCATAAACATCAACAGTTGATTTGTTGAAAGTTCAAACTTTTCCAATGTATTTAACACCAACATTGAAATTATTTCGGCAGTGCATTGTTGTATTCTTCTGGAAGCTAGTAAAATTGAGGGTGACGGTCGATGTGGTTCCATTGTGCGTACCATTACATTAACCACAGAATGTTTTTGACGATCTGTTGTTTCGTCCACACATAACCACAGTTTTTTATCTTGCAACTCCGACTTAATTCTTTTCTCGACATGCTCACGAGCAGACGGCACAACTCTCTGTAATGTTCTCTCACTTGGTAACTCAAAGTCCGAATATTCATTCCAAAACGAGACGTATGCTTTCTTCCTTAGTAAATGAAATGGTAAATTACATGCAATAAAGGTAACACATAAATTAAATTTAAATTTGTCATAATCTCGTGTGGAATTTTTTTTTTAAACATGCCCTGCGCTATTTACGTGCCGTAGACAATCACCTTTCGACCAACACACTAAATCTATTTTGCACACTACACATTGAATTTTAGCGCCATCACACTTTAAATCAGGCATTTCTGCAATAAATTCTCTTATTGTGTCCAACTTTGGTCGTTTTCGCGACGTAGGAAACATTTTCAAAACAAACGTAGAACTACGATATAGTATACGACAGCGTAGATGCATACACAACAGATCGGCTTTCGAGTCGCAGTTATACTGACGCTTATACCGAATTGTCCCGGCCGTGTTTATTTTGTGTAAACTTTTATGCATCAGCCACTGGCTTTCAGCGCAGTTTGCGTTGCTCTACTCTCAAGTCTTGCCTCATCGATCAATTTATAATAAATTGGACGTTCTGTTGTACGGTTTTTACAAAGGCAGTAAAGGTCCGTCATACGACACGTATACGAATACATGCATCTATCACAGAAGCGAACAAAACACTAGTTTTTATTGTTGTTACATTATTAATACACCTCACACATCTAGACATCGATTACTATGATAATTTGCCCACCCTACTAAATTTTGCCGGATCCAGAAGTATTGCAACATGCGGTAGTAACGTGCAAACACTAGTTCTCTTTCGAAATAAATTTTATTTCGTTTAAAGCGTTGGTAACTAAATTCCCATTCGCGGCCTTCTAAATTCAATTTTTTCACTGCATAAATGGCTAACAGTGGATTTTTAATGCAATCCGATAGAAAGAAAAGAGATACCACAGCAGTCAACGTCCGATAAAAAATAACTCAATTAAATCGCAAGAAACTTCGTAAGATCGGCCATATACGACATTTAGTCCCCCATAAAAACGATGTATGTGAGGCATACATTGTTTTTATGGGGAACTTATTCGTGGAATTCGATCTCGAACGGGTTCTCTCACCATTTGCTTTAATAAGCCATGCAAACATAACGTGATTCGGCAGGGAAGCAATCGACCGGTACTGCTGCGCTAGAGCCGCGTGTCTAGGCCTGCCAATTGAAGCAGGAAGATGTATCCATAGGTGACAGATTGAATGTTTTTAGTGTTTTATATTAATGAATAAGTTTCACTTTTGTTTGGGATAATATTGTCTGTACAGAGAAAAAGTTCAAGGTTGGCCCAACAAAAATTAACGATTTAAGCTTCTTGCATTTGTAAAAAGTCCATATTTAATATACTATTTATATTTTGTTTTGCATTGAATTGAAGTCAAAGTTTGTTTTAAATGTAACAAAAATATAAAATTCCGTAATTAAATGAAAGAAAGTATTTTTAAATAAATTTATTTTTGTTCCAACTTCATCAAATACTAATAATTATGTCAACACGAAAAATAGTTTTAACCAAAGCAACAGATGTAAACTAGACGATGTTGAATTGATTCAAATTAATCTAGAGTTATGATTGTTCGTTTAATAAAGTGGGATTACTTAGCAAGACGTGCGAAATGGTTGCCAAATCTATTTAGCTTGCATACGACACGCTTTGAAGAGATACCTTTGTACAAAGAAGGATAAACAAGTTGAAAGAGAACCGAGATTGAAAACAAACACAATTGTGTTATGTGATTAGTGTCGTTATAAAAAGAAGTAAATACAGAATACAACATTTTCCACGCAATTCATTCAAAAAGAGTTTTCGCAGTTAGCATCTTAGCTTCTAGAAGTCTGTAGCAGGACAGTCAGTTTTGGACTCGTATTACTTCTGGTTATACCGTTATACATCGATGGTGATTGCGTTTTTGCTCACGGTAGTGTACTCATATTACTCACATACAATACGCTCCATTAAGAAAATTCAATTCCCTTAAACTGAATTCATAAATTGGACCTTAAATTCTGAACACCCCGTATATCGTAAACTAAGTGTTGCATTATTACTGGAAAATATGTAGTTTCCATTGTCTCCAGTACAAATATGACATAAATTTATTCAATTGTTTCCGATATACAGGTTGTTCAAAGTTATCGAGCCAATGTTGCTAACTTTAAAATATTGCCCAACCGCTATTGATTCATTTGACTTTCTGCAAGGAGTTGAAGCACTAGATCATATCTATTAATTTCCATATATACTATTTAGTCTTTCTACACAATCAGTCTTTCTTCCAACATTGTATGCCACCGTTTAAAACCGTAATACCCACAAGAAAGAGGCAACAAAATTTACGATACAGAATAAAATCTAATACTTCATTCATGCCTCTTCTTCGGTCGATAATTTATGGAGCGATCCATTGGCCATGGGTCTTCGGGTAAAGAAGTCTTTCGGTTTGAAGGCTGTGTTTGTTACAGAGACAGTGTTTCCTAGAGAGACCGTATTATTAAGTTTGTAAATTTACATTTATAGACGCATATTGGATAATAACGTTCACTAACTACCTCGTAGAATGCAACTGGTTCTCCTAAAACGAATTTAAAGGCTGATATACATATATTGTTGAATGCGTGCATGTCTGTTATTTGTACGTAAGCATGGACAAGATGCAAGATATTAAATGTGGTTGTTTTTTGTCGTATTGCTTGACGTAGAGGTATAGTGCGCTAACTTATTATTTCAATTTTTTAGCTTAACATGAGGAATGATTAACCCGCAATCTAGCAACATGTCAACAACTGTCTATCAAAACTCAACGATCTAATTGACAGATTTGTTGAGAAAAGAAGGAAACCGAATGGATGAAAGGATTTAGAAACAGCTAACAACAGCAAATTACAACACCTGGCTTGGTAAATGAAGAATCTTTCAAAACTATCAACAGACGCCTTTTTAGAAGAATAATTATGGAAATATGATACTTTCTCCTATTCTAGAAGGTGTGGAAAAAGGAGTTCCAAGTAGTGATTTTACCTTCACTACTATCCTTTAAACGATACCTATTATACATCGGGACAAATGTTTTGACATTTAATCTACAAAAGCAAAAAAGCCGCAATAAAAGAAACGCTGGACTCTTAAGTTGAAGAACAACCAAACGAATGAATCTACTGCTTCAATAAATGCAAAGTTAGCATGGCAACATCTACATACAAGCCTGTACATAAGTCAAGTGCTCGGAAGGCAGAAAAAAATACAAATTATGTCTTGTCGATGCACACATGCACCGCCGTGCTCTTCTAAAAAGGATATTTCTTCGCGTAGGGAGCGGGGAGATCCGCGATTCAACAATCCCAAGGAGCTTTGTCCCGCTAATATTATAATTAAAGCGCGGACACTTTGACGGCGACCCTCTACCGATCGGTCCGACCGCCGTAAAGCTGTCACGTGACATTTAATACAGCGGGCATTCGCTTGCTAGTGAGAGTCTCCGGCTATAACGTTCGACCCGGTGTCCCGTCTATCAATGCCTCCGCTTTCTGCCTTCATACCACTCTCTGCATGGGCGACTTATTTCATCCTTTTGTCTCTTGGAGATATACTCTACATATGTACAAGCGTTCGACGTTCGCGATGCACATAGCTATGGTGAACTTGTACGTATATGTATACATTATTAAAGTAAGTAACTTATGGCGTTGGAATTTTCATTTTACCTTTTGAGAAATGCAAATAGGATGTCTATTTCGAACGCACAGCCATTACTTGCTCCGATTTGAGACGAAATGAAAGCTTCTTTAATGAATAGCACCCTTGATACCGCTCTGAACAACGGCTATTTGTATTACAGTTAGTCACCTTTATTTTTCCTACTGAAGGTATTCGCGCGGCTAAGGTATCACCTTCGGCAGTTCACCACGCTTTCACGTGTAGAATCGCCCAAGGTGAAAGCATATCAGTCTCAACCTTCAAAACTCAGACTAAAGAGTCTGACTGATAACGTAAGATTTATCATCAATAATAATTTGGTGAGATGTAATGGTAATACTGTTGGTGTAGTGATAACGCTGAACGCAAATTCTTCTGATCATCAGCAAGAAATTGTCAAACTCGCTGATTAGCAACTTTGCGATAGCCAGAACCATAAATAATTGAATAAACGTACTGATGTTTGAGAATATTTCAGAAGCTTCCCTAACTCTAACGCGTCTATTTGCAAATAAAGCATTTTCTAACTATATGACATCTTCAGTGTTATATGAGAATAAATATAGTTAGCATATTGTTGTATTCCTTATAACACATGAGTTGTTTTTAAAAAAAGACAGTTTCTGACACCAGGGCAGCTTTTATTAGTGTGCTCCGTAACACGGTTTAAGTACAATATAATATTATACTAATAGAATTTAATATATAATTAAATTATGATTCGATTATAATTCGATAGTAATTTGGGCAGAGAAAACACTTTACGCGCGAGAGTCTGAGTTCTTATTGCTCTGAAGAGTACGAGCGCGTACCCCTTTTATATCATTTTAAATATGCTGACTAAGATCTCTGTCTTACTTATATACCTTAGATATGGTCAAGGGCTACAACACCTCCCTGCTAGAAAAGATTTTTGATATACTTTTAAATCACGACAAAAATCTTAGTCTTACAAAGTTTTTACAACTTATTAATCATAAGACAATACATATAAAAGTTTCACATCATCAGAAAGCTTTATTATAATATAATATTTGTTTTGATATAATATGTAATATAATTGTATAATAATATAATATAATAATATAATAATATAATATAATAATATAATAATATAATAATATAATAATATAATAATACCTGTGCAACGCTTTAAGACTGAGTAACATATTTCTTTTGTAATCTTTTTGAACGTCTAAGTGAACCTGTTTCTTCTTCGTTACTAGTATTAATTGTTTCTGTTCTTAATTCTTGCAGTTCACAATCATAACGTACATTGACAGGTTGTTTGGCTTCTGAACAAGTCTAAAACATCCAAAGCATTTAAGTAAATTGTATATAAGGATTAACATTATAATTCCAAATACAAAAGATAATATAGTAGTAAACCATTAGCTATTCTTTATAATAAATGGTTTATTTAATTGTTGCTGTAATTGCTCGTCAATTTTATTTAACTTCTTTTGAGCATATTTTAATTCATTGAGATCTAAATTAGTAAGCTTTATAGGTTCTAGCTTTATACCACTTAATGTAATATTTTCTTTTAATTCTTTACAACAATCATCTTCGTTTATACTAGTGTTTGGAATTTCATTAGATATATTTAAAGAATTTACAATCGTATGAGCTTCGATTACAATATTTTTAGTATAAGCTTTACATTGCTTGTTTAATTGAATAATTCCTACTTTATCAATTATGATCTCTTCTGATTCATCATTGTAACATATAACAGTTAAATGAATTGGTTGCGATGTGGCAAATATCCACTGATTATTTATAGTTGGATGCCATATTTCTAAATTGGCTATAATATTTTTAATAGAACAACTTTTTGGTATCTTATTGTTTCTAAGAAATAGTTGAATTTCACATTCACTTGACTCAGTTCTTTTAATTGTATTTATATCTTTACATAAATATTGATTCAATGAATATTTTATACATTTCTCTAAATTATTCAACATATAATAATAGTTTCTTTGCGTTGCTACTAACATATAATGTTTAGTTGGTTCTATATAAGAAAATAACGTGCTATCATGAGCATTCGGTATTGGTAGAGGAAACATTTCATATAAATTATAAGCATACATATTAATTATTGGTACATAAAATGCTACTATCAATAAATCATTCTTGATAAACGAACTTATCTTAATAATCTTATAATAATCATAAATATTCTCATTATTCAGAGTTATAGGTAATGTATACTTTAAAGAAATTCTTTGTAATTCTTTATATAAGCTTTCTGGAGGTAAATATGATAATTAATTATTCCATGCTGTATTGAGTGATACATCGTTCACGTAATTCTGAAGAACGTTTAAGACTTCATCTGTCATTTCAATAAGCAATATTAAATGATTAGCTAAATCTATCTCCATTTCAACTTGTTTAGTTACATTCGCTAACTTTTGCGAGAACTTATTAAATTCTTTTAAATTTTTGTTTAATACATATATATTTTCATTCATTCTTAATAAAGAACTATTAAAATTGATAATTGTTTCAGAAATTATTGCGACTTGTTCTTGCATTAATACTTCTGTTTGTTTTTGATTTGACATCAACGAATTAATACTTTCTGTGAAGAATTGTGCGTCATCTGCATCTGAAACTCCAAAGAGCCATTTTAATCCATCGCCTATTCCGTTAAATAGACCACGCTTTTTCCTATTACCAATTATAATTAGCTGATGTGATACGATGCGATATAATTGTTTCATCGTAGTTAATTTACTTGAAATATATTTTAATTGATTTCTACAGTCATATGCAAAATGATCTGTTACTGCTAGATTGCATACATGTAATGATGCATAATAAAATGTGTCAATAGCACTTAATTGATTATTAATAAAAGTTAAATTATAAAAATTCAATAAATTAAAATCTTGATTAGATATCTTTGCATTACCAATGTTTTCCAAAAGTATTCCTGATGCGGAATTTAAAGAAGTTACTTTGAAATCTTTAGTGAGACGTACCGGCTGTAGGTTGCTCATCATTAAGATTATTATCATCGTCACTATTATGGACATCTTCTATCTCTGTAACAACATATGGCTTTAGCAAATTGAAATGATAAGTTTTTAACTTATTCTTTTCTACTTCAATTGTAGCTGTGTTATTATTATGTATTTGTATGATTTTATATGGACCTTTATAATTTGGTCTAAGCTTTTTATTTTTAGCCTTTGATTGTTGATCATATAACAATACTAAATCATCTACCTTGAAATCATATTCTCTGTTATGACTTTTATCGTAATGAGTTTTACTTTTCACCTTTGCTTTTACTTGATTCTCATATGCATTTTCTCTTAGCACTTTTAATTTCCTTGAGATATCGTTTGCTAGATCAGAATAATTATCTTTTTCTTTAGGTTTATTAACATTACTCGGTATTCTAGGCTTTTGTCCGAATACAAGTTCATATGGACTAATTTGAGTTGATTTATGAATACCAGTGTTATAACTAAAGATTGAAAAATTTAAAAACTCGTCCCAGTCGTTTTCATTTTTGTTTATATAACATTTAAAATAATCTTTCAAAGTTAAATGCGTTCGTTCTAGCGAACCATTTGACTGAGGGTGATACGGTGAAGTAAACTTATGTTTTATACTCATTAACTTATTTATTTCTCGAAACACATGAGAAGTGAATTCGGTTCCTTGATCTGATAAAATACTATGTGGAAATCCGAATTGTGTACAAAATTTTAAGAAGAATATAGCTACATTATTTGCTGCGTGCGTAGGCATTGCATAAGCCTGCATAAATTTAGTTAAGTCATCTTGTATTGTTAAAATAAAACGGTTACCATTCCTAGTTTCGGGTAATGGACCTACTATATCCAATGCTACTTGTTCACAAAACTGTTTTGATGTAGTTGTGATTTGCATGGGAGATTTATTATTACGAAAATCTGTTTTAGACTTTTGGCATGTAATACATTTTTTTATATAGTTCCTTATATCATCTTTCATGTTATTCCAAAAGTATGTTCTTTTAATTTTTTCGTAAGTTCTTTCGAAGCCTTGATGCCCGCTTGTTGGTGCATCGTGGTTTTCGTATAATATTTCTTTAATTAATTCAGCATCTTCTATAACAATACGTTCATCTTCTAATATCTCATAATCGAAATCCCTAAATAAATAGTATAATAGACTGTAATAAGTTTCTTGTTTAATTATCTTATTTTTATTCGTAATATTTGGGATGACGAAATGTTTTACATTATTTATTTTTAACATTAACCGTAAATTGTAAAATGTTTCGAATACATCTTCGTATACAGCTGAATCTCTAGCGAAATTTTTTATAAATGCTAAATATATATTTTGTTTATTATCTATGCTTCTATTAAGATTAATTTCATGAAGCTTTGCATTTGGAGGAAGTTCCCTTAAACTTCTTTGTAAATACTCAAAATATTCGTTTGATTTTGATAAATCACATGACAAGGGTATTATTAAGTTTTTAACGTTTTTTAATGGTTGATTAGTTTTCTTTGGTATTGGGATTTGTAATTCCCTTTGATGAAAACCTCTAAAATATTCGAACGCTAATTCCTCCTCGTTAATTTGATTTATTTGAATACGCGACAGACCATCCGCGTTTGAATTTTGCGTCCCTTTTTTATACCTTATTTCATATTCGTAATCCATCAGTCTTAATCTCCATCTGAGAAGTCTACTGCTAGGATCTTGACAATTATGTAACCACATTAATGGTTTATGATCTGTTATGATAATAAACTTTTGACCGTACAGATAAGGTCTAAAATGTTCGCATGATTCTACTACTGCTAATAATTCTTTTTCTGTTGTTGAATAGCGTTTTTGATGATTTTTTAAAGTACTTGAAAAATATGCGATGGGTAAGTCTTTGCCTACCTCGCCTTGAGACAAGACAGCGCCGATTGCTTCATTGCTAGCATCTGTCGTCAATATAAAAGGTTCTTCAAAATTCGGATATTGTAATATTGGTTCATTTATTAACCTTTCTTTTAACTTATTGAATGCTTCTTGACACTTTTTATCAAATTTGAAGGGAATATTTTTCTTTAATAAATTCGTTAAAGGTTTTGCTATTTTAGAATAGCTATCGATAAATTTACGATAATAACCTGTGAGACCTAAAAATGCTTTAATCTCTCTTTGATTCTCGGGATATTTTATTTTATTAATTACATCAACTTTCTTTGGACTAGGCCGTACGCCTTTGTCTGAAATTACATGTCCTAAGTACACAATTTCGTGATGTAAAAACTCACATTTATCCGGCTGCAGTTTGAGGTTATGTTTTTGTAATTCCTTAAACACTGAAACTAACTTAGAATTATGGTCTGCTAATGAAGATCCATAGACAACTATGTCATCTAAGTAACAAAAACATTTGCTTCCTTGTAAGCCTGATAAAACTATATTCATCAAACGTGCAAAGGTTGAGGGACTATTCTTTAAACCAAAAGGCATTCGATTAAATTCGTAATGACCTGTAGGAGTAGTAAATGCGGTTTTATGTTTATCTTTTTCATCCATTTCTATCTGATGAAATCCCGACGCTAAGTCTAACGTAGAAAAATAAATAGAATTCCCTAATTGATTTAAAATTCCTTCGATGTTAGGTAGTGGAAACACATCACCAACTGTTACATCGTTAAGTTTACGGTAGTCGATTACTACTCGCCATTTCTTTTGATTTGAAGCATCTAACTTTTTAGGCACTACCCAGACTGGACTGGAGTAAGGCGATTTCGAATTTCGAATAATATTATCTCTAAGCATTTGAGTCATTTGTTTGTTCACTTCTTGTTCGTGAATCTTTGGATACCTATAAATTTTTGTAGATATGGGAACATCATTTTTAATAAAAATGTTATGCTTAAGAGTTTGAGTGCTTGTTAATTTATCACCCTGTAATTGAAATATATTATTGTACTGTGTACAAATATTTAATATTGATTGTTTTTCTTCGCTATTCATGTGATCAGTGCGAATATTTTCGCTTAATTTCGACACTCTTTCCCGATCACTATTATTGGAATATTGATTTTCCTTTTTATTAAATTTATTTTTAATTTTTGTACCTTTTTGTATGTTTTGAACAACATTATTTATTTGATGTATTTCTAAAACCTCGTTAAATTTTAAATTGGGTTTTGAAATTACTTGTGGTATTGCGTGTATATTTAACACTGGAACCATTACTTTACGATTTACGTTACTGACAAGAACATTTGGGATGAACACTTTTTCCGAAATCTCTTGTTTTTTAATGAAAATTGGATTTATATCGTTTGGTACATTTATTTCTATGAATGTCTCGCATCTTGGCGGAATGATGATTCTCTCTGGAATCTTATTATTAAAATTAATAGAAAAATCTTTTATTTTTATTTCTTCCTTTTGATAATCTATTAAAATAGGTTGACTTGTAAAGAAGTCGTTACCTAGTATGCCATCGAACTGAGAAGAAATTTTATTAGCATGAACAACATTGACTTTGTGTTCTAATGTAAGATTCTCTATTTGTAACTTGAGGATTACAGTTCCTATTGTTTTTATAGGGCTGTTCGGATTTATTCCATTAACCATTACTTTCTCGTTCTTATTTATTGGAATATTTCTTACAGAAGTGTGCTTAACCAATGAGGTCGTTGCACCACTGTCTACTAAGAAAGTGATATTATGATTAACTTCATTTAAATTTCCTAAATGAAATGTAATACTTATAAGATTTGCATTATACATATGCGTAGACTTGTTATGGCTAACGTAATATTCCGGTAACCTTTTGTTACATTGGTCACTTATTCGTTTAGTGCAGACTTTGCTTAACTTAGCATTTATTTTTGCTGCATTTTTATTATTATCTTTTATACGATAATTTAAAGTTGAACGAACGTCACGGAATTTTGGTCGTGCAATGGGACGTTTGTCATTACACGTCCGTTTGAGTTTAAATGATTAACTCTCGGATTTCGCGGTACAAAACCTTGTCTGAAATTAGACTTTTCCCGATTCCTTTTAAAACATTCGTTAAAATTGTGACCGTTTCTTTTACAGAAGTTGCAATATTTATTTGCATTATTCGTATTGTTTATATTAGAGTTACCTTGACTCCTATTCTGATTAGAATTATTTTTGTAATTGTTATATTTCCTTTTTCTACAATTACTAAAGTTGTGAGAGGTATTTTTACAAAAATTACAATACGAATTTGTCGGTTTAACCTTAGTATAGTTTATAAGTTTTTCCTCTTGTAGCGCGATTGTGTAAGCTTCGTTTAAATTATTTATTTCACGTGCTCGTAGCATTTGCGAAATTTCAGGTTTACAATGAACGATAAAACGTCTTAGAGCTGTTTGTTGGATTGACCTTTTTAATCCTGGCAAATCGTCTTTATTCTGGCAATTCGCGATTTCAGCCTGACTACATTCATTTTTTGCTTTTTCAACCCGTTTAAAAAAATCCGTTATGCTTTCATTATCACCTTGCTTGATCGTTTCAAGCTCCTCGTGTGCTTGAACAAAATGTTTCGTGTGGGAATAATATAACTTTAATTTAGTTTTAAGTTCCGTCCACGAAGATATATCTGTTAATTCAAGTTCATTTACTACGGTTGTAGATAATTGCGACACGACATAAAGTAATAAAGAAGGTGACTGACTAGGAGTTGCCAATGAGAAAGCGGAATTTGTATTTTGAATAAAAGTTGTTAACTCTGTCCTTTCCCCATTAAATGATTTAATAAATTTAAATAAGATTACTAAGGGAAGCTCATCTGGTACAGATGATTCATTGTCATCCTCGACATTATTAATATTTATGTTTTCTACCGAACTCATGATAAAAATTATTTCCTTTTACAATTGTTTAAATTTTTATCGTATTTATATTTATTTTACTTTACAGTATCCGCGAATTAACTGCGTTTAATACTGAAGCTTATGCATAAATCAAATGAAAAACCTACTTGTATTTATGCTGTATTCTTAAATTGAATGCTGGCTCGCTGACGATGATCTCCTTGTATCTTTCTCGTAGCGGCTCTGTTCTATGGAGACGGTATGCGCTGGCTCTCCTCGGCTTCTGGCTAATACGCTCCGGTTGAATGAATCCGTTCGGTGAATCTCCAAGAAGTTCTACGGTGATCCTCTTGTTTTTAGATTCCCTTTTGAACGTTGCAGGATGTGGCAAGGCACACAGATGTCGATGTATCCAGGACCTCACTTTATAGATCAAAAGCACTTTGAAGAGTTTTCTTCTTTCACTTGTCACTATTTCCGTTGAGATTCCACTTCTGACACCAATTTTGTGTTGTATTCCTTATAACACATGAGTTGTTTTTAAAAAAAGACAGTTTCTGACACCAGGGCAGCTTTTATTAGTGTGCTCCGTAACACGGTTTAAGTACAATATAATATTATACTAATAGAATTTAATATATAATTAAATTATGATTCGATTATAATTCGATAGTAATTTGGGCAGAGTAACACTTTACGCGCGAGAGTCTGAGTTCTTATTGCTCTGAAGAGTACGAGCGCGTACCCCTTTTATATCATTTTAAATATGCTGACTAAGATCTCTGTCTTACTTATATACCTTAGATATGGTCAAGGGCTACAACAATATACAGCGCTCGCTCCCGTATCAACTTCCATTCGCTAGTGCCCTCCACTATCCAAAAACTTATTAACAGCATGTAGATTATCTTCTATCGTGAATGCTATTTTCCAACTTAATTATAACCAGCCGCAACGCTTACCAGGAAGCAAACGTTTTCGACAGCCTCATTACTAATATGGAAACAATAGGTTTGTTGCTAGAACGGATCGCATAATTTTCACGTTTGTTTTTCTATTCTTAGTTCTTTTTTTAATTTGCTGTCTGGAAAAGTGTATAGGTGCAGCAATTATGAGGGTGATATTTAGTACGTTAGAAAACGTACAAGGCTCACCACGTCAAGGGTTGATGTTTATGAGCGATGGTGCCACGACAATGCGTTCGATAGGCTGTTCTCTTCTTGAACACGGCTGCAAGTGTTTACATGTTACGTGTAAAGTGCATGCCTACCCAAGGTAGGTGCATTAATAGCACGCACAAAAAACACGTTTCTCAAATCTCCAAAACGTCTTCAATTATTTCACGCACATTGTTGTGGTATTCGCGAACGACCACCGCCGATTCTTACACGTTGGGGAACATGGTCGCAGGCAACTCTTTATTATGCTGAATATTTCAAAGAAGTAAAGGCTGTTCTACAATTCAATCTTGCCGAAACTGCAGCTATTAAGAAGAGCCAGACAGAATTTCAAGATATTTCCGTTGAAACAAAGTTACAAACTATTCGTAACAACTATAAAGGATTACATGACGCAATAAAACAATTACAAAATAGATCGTTGTCGTTAGTGGAGTCACTGCAAATAGTGGACGAAGGAAAGATTCCGACTTTATCACATTGAAGTAAATTTATGATGGTGCATCGACTAATCTATTAACTGAATTCAAAGAATGTTTTAATCATACATGTATCACATCCGTAGATGTCGAATTTGGAACATATTTGATTAGCACTAATTGTTAGTGAAATATGTTCCAAATATTTTTTGTTGACGGGTAATTTTAATGCAGCCAGTGGTGTTACTGGAATTTATTAAGGTTGCATTTCCACATTTTAACGTTACTTTGATTTTTCTTATAAAACCAATACAAGAGAGCAGTCTGTATGTTAATAATGAAATCGTTCGAGACAAAAAATATCGTCACCAACTTTCTTCCGGTATCAAATTTTCTTTAATCCTCATAGTATACCAACTTACATCTGCCAGTACATCGGCAGTAACAACTCCCAGCAATGTAACTGTGTCTCTTTCTTATTCAAGCTATTTGTCTATTACGAATACTTCTTGTTTTCCATATTCCATCTTTTTATACACGTACGTATAAACATAAAAATATATCGTCGTTAATACTTCACCTGATTAAACCATTAAACTAACACATCCTGTTTTCGTAAGCGATAAACTTGTGTCTCTTCTGCGGCCCGTAAAATTGATGTCCACAATTAAATCCCAAATCTATAATGACATTCTTCTTCGCGTCGGGCAAGAAGTAGCAGCTAACGGCCGATGGAGAAACAGTTGAAATTAAAATTACCATAATTTACATTTTGATAATCCAGAGTGTTCGCGAACACAGATTCTTTTTTTGCTTGTTAATATCGTCACGTTCTAGAAAGATTGCTCTTGAATGATTTATTCACTTTTTTTGACTTTCAAATTCAGAAACTGAATTTCATGTTTTATCGTGAGTATTTTTCAATTCAACTTTGAATTTCAGTTTTTAATATTCTCATTTTGAAATGACTTATGAATACAATAATACAGTAGTGAACAAAGATAGGTCTGGAGTAACATGTACGAGGTAGGCGCCATAAATTCTCGGCCTGACAGAAAAAATAAACTTGGAAAAATATAACAATTTTTATTTTTCAATATGATATCCCCTAACTTCAATATATTGATTACAAAGATCAATTAATAATTCTATACCCTTGTAAAAATAATCTAAACTTTTTCCCTAAAAATGTTGTACTACAGTTACTATCGTCCTTAAAACAACGTCTCCTAAGGTCTTTCTTTAAATAAGAAAATAAATAGAAATCACTTGGGGCTATGACCGGACTGTACAGTGGATGTTCCAATTCTTGAAAGCCACATTCGTGGATAGCAGCTTGTGAAATAGCAGCAGTATGGACGGGTGCATTGTTCTGCAATAATCGACCACCTTTCACCAATTTTCCTCGACGTTTTGTACGAATATTGTCCTTCAATTTATGCAGCAAAAACGCATAATATGTGCTGTTGACAGCTAATACCATTTCTTCAATAATTGAAACGTTTTGAGGCAATATCAGTTCAATTGGCCGACCGGGACGCTCATCATCTGCCAGGAATTCTTGCCCCAAACGGAAACATTTTGCCCATTTTTCCACAGTGGAATATGAAGGAGATAAATCACCATAAACGCCGTCTAAACGTTGTTTAATGTGATTAGACGTACGCCCTGCATTTGTTAAAAATTTGATGATCGCGCGATACTGAGACATTTTCATGCACTACATGGTGTGCCCCGCACATGTGCAACTATGACGCAACGGAGTTTGAATACACTCGAACCTGTATAAGCCTGTCAGGCCGAGAATTTATGGCGCCTAATAATGCTTTACACATTTGTGTAACTTACTTAAACGCATATCTCTTGGTATTTTAAGAAGATGTGTTCGATACAAATTCGCTATAAACATGTCTAACTTTATTTCAGCTTAATCACATTGATTATGAAAATAGGCGTGTAAGTTCAAGGGATGCCACATTAAAATAAATATTGCAACTTAAAAGGGATCGAAAAAGATGCTGTTCAGAAAATGAAAGATATGGAGAAATAAGTAAAAAACAAAGAAATTTTACAACTAATATGTCCTGAAAATACAGTAACGATTACCCTGTAACTGAAAATAGAGGTAGACCTAAGAAAACAACAAATGAGTTCAATATCTAAAAAAATTAAAGGATATTGACACATGCATTAGCTCACGCACAGTTGGGCGTGGAACAATAAATCCAAGTCCAATTTATTTGGTTCAGGTGGCAAAACATATATCCATCGATCAGCAACGTTAGAAAACTGGAAAAGTTTATTCAACATTATGCTGCAGGGTAAATTGTTTGGCGACAGTCGTCAACATATAAGACAATTTTGTTACGCCATACAAACGGAAAGATTTAATAAATTCAACGCCTAGGTGCTGTAAAGTAGTGATTCAAAACAAAAGGAACACGAAATTTTCAATTAAAAAAATATATTCATACCTATTATTTATCCATTAAATTCACGTTGTCTGAATTTTTGTAATATTATGGATTAAAATTTTCAGTTTTCATAGAATAAATTGTTTTCTACTTACTGATATTAAAATTACAAGCTGCATGTGAAAACCTTGTTTCATCGGATATTTGAATGATTTTTCACACGCCTATTTTTGTCGACCACTACATATAATACACAGTAAATAGCATTACTTAGCCTACCAAGTATGCCAATTTAACTGATGAACAGTTTTTTTCAATAATTTTCAAGGTAGTTTAATTTGGAGAACATGCTTTCGACTTCCCTCAAATCGAATTTAATTTGTACACATTTTCTGTCTGAATAACCATTCAACCATCCAAATATGAGTCTTTCTACCTAATGTCCTTTTAAACAAACCGGGGATCTATAATACTTAAGTATTCAATTTGGCGTTCTGCTATCGCGAATATCACGCGCGTAGTAATGTCGAACGTTAAATGGCAATTTCACCTTCCGAACAGGTGAGAAATGCAAGGTTTTCATCGATTTAAATTTGTTAAAAAAGGAATTGGGGACTTAATCTTGATCAGGATAATACGGGAAAATTAACCTTTGCTATGCTGAGAAACTTGATAAATGATATAATTTATTGCCACATATTTGGTAATATTGCCTGGCTCAGAATGAGCTTCTTGAAACTCCAGAAGTGACAAGCTTTATAAAGGTAGAGTAAAGTTTGAAAAAGTTTTGCAGGATGTGATGGTGTCCAACAAAATTTCTGATAAGATCTTATGAAGCTTGACTGTAATGCAGTCCTTGATAATGGTTTGATAGTTACCAAAGCTTGATAGTTGTTTATGCGTGGACTGTATTCTCTTTATTTGTGAATGAACTCAACAGTTCCCTGTTGTCGCTTATGTCACTCGTATTACATAGTACAGTTGTACAATTGTTGTAATAAGTACAGCTTACATAAAAACAAACGTAACAGACAACAGCGCCAAAGATTTTAAAACATTTGAAATTGTAATGGCCCGAAATTTGACTTATTAACTTAATTTTGCAGGATTCTACAAAACTCATTTCTCATAATTAAGTAAATCTTGAGAAAGCTGAACGTAACAATAAGTAAAGCTGCCGCAGAAAGTGCTGCAACATTTGCGGCGCCGTAGGTAAGCCAGTACGTATAAGTTACAATTTATATAGCGTGTAACATTTATTTATATAATATGTAGCATTGATGTATATAATGTATAACATTTACCCACTTAGATTGAAAAATTTTGCGAATAGTAAAGCAACGTGATAACGGTTTTGTCCACTTTACAGACAAAAATTTCTTAAAGGCGAACAAGCATTTACAAACCAAAAATACTATTTGCGACCCATTGTATTTTAAATCTTGAAATTTCCATATAAACCTTCTCACATTCCGTGTTACTGAGCACTTTCGACAAATTTACGCCATACATACATCGTGACTTTACTCCTTTGGGAGGAGCAATGTAGCAATGAACCAAATAACAGCTTCCATCACAAACAGCAACAGAGCACTGGATCGCTTACACATACCTATGTTACGGCTACACGACAGAATTTCGGCTGCATTCGATTTCTCCGAATGTAATACCACTGCTGTACCACTCACTGGTGGCAGCTTACTAATAAGTCTAGAAAAATGTGACAAAGCTTAAAAATTGTTTTCTAAAGCTTGTAAACTTTTGTTGAGACAAAACAAAGTTTGATTGAATAGTACAGAATAGAGGTTAGCAAGACAATTGATAATTGAATGGCAATATAGAATTGAATGGCATATTGAATGGAATGTTGAATGGCAGAGATGATAATATGGCGTAATAAGAATTATTTAATTATTTTGGTATGAGATAATCGGACAAGGTTTAGCACGCTATAACAATGGAGAACAACATAAGGACAAAGTAAAACAGTACTCTGCATACTGCTCTTATTTTATCCTATTTGCTAAAAGGGACAAATCCAAAGAAATTGTAGTACAAACGGCTCGGTGGTCCAGAGGTGAGAGGGCCTTTGCCTAGCTGGGCACAGTTAGGCGTTATGCGTTCCAGTCCCATCAGGGTCACATTTTCCTGGTGGATCACAATCTCAAGTCACTATTCCTATGTTGTAGGGGAGATAATAGCAAAGCCATGGAACACTTTACACATGGGAGTTACATAACACCAGGCTCCTGAGGTTATGACAAGGTTTAAGCCCCGTTCGGTCGCCACCACACGCAAAAAGGATTACAAAGGTAATTGTCATGGTGTCCAAACAACGGTTATATTGAATTTTACCTTGTTTATTATATTGTACGTGAAGGTGAAATATCCGTTCTCAAGTGATTTCTGTGAAATGTTTAACTATCTAAATATATTAGAACATTTGAATTATAAAATACGTACACTGATATGTCCATTACAGCTTCACAGTAGTCCTCATATTCGTGGTGTTTTTAATTTTCAGAGCTATAAACGAAATTCTGCCGCGATATCCATATGTCAATAACATATGGATTTCTATGTAGATAACATATCTACATAAAAAGTGCTTTCTTCTGCAGATTTTCATTTTAATGGAATGCCCTACATGTATTATTTTATAAGTAGTAATTATTAGCTACAACTTAGTTACACAAAAGAGTTCAATATGAGAAGAAATATTAAATTCTGTCAAAAACAATATAAAAAAGTGTATTTATAGAGTTATGCGTGTTTATTGGCAAGTATCAGACAATAATTAATTTTAAACCCTTGGCTGGTTAACCAGGGTATAATAGGATTTAGAATCCATTGCATCTAAGGTAACTATTCAACAGGCTCACTAGTTAAGGGTTAAAAGTACTAATCTGCAAAATACATTTCTTAAAATTCTTAGAACAGGCATTTCACACAAGAAATACATGGATAACATTCCATATTACCGTTGTTTGGACACAGAACTGTGACCTTCCCGAACATGTGATATCAACAGAAATGCTGCGCACAGAGTGGTATAACATCTAATTAAGCTCTAACAAGGTTTAAAATATTTGACAATGTTTAATATTTGATAATACTTGATAAAGCATAAAAAAGTTTGACAAAGAAAGGGTCTTAAATTATTTATTTGATCAACAGTATATTAAATAAGCAAATAAATGCATTGCCTTCGTCTTGTTTTCGGATCAAAAACTTTCAGGAGCCTTCCGGCGTATTATCAAAATGACCTCATTCGAAAACAATATTAGCGTAAGGAAGAACGCTAACTAGCGTCTAGCGACCGATCAACGTTAGGCCGACCCAAAAAACTGAGCACGGCCAAAGAGCAAGACGGAGAAAACGGACTCACTTCTTAGGCTCGCGCTCACATATTTGTGTTTGTGTGTGTGTAAGAGTTCCTATGCGAAAGCTTGTGTTGGTGAGCGTGTGTAAGTTCGTAGAGTGCGAAGAGGCACGTAGAACCGCAACCGGTGTATTAGAGAAGGAAAGAAAGTAGGAGGAATGGGCTTCCTCGCGGCCATCACCATATTTCATGTCGTCTGCTGCTAGGTTGCCACGTTTAACCTGGCTACCACGACGATGATGATGCTGCGGCTGACAGCAACTTCACCGCTACTCTCTCTTTCGGCTGTACGGGCCTAAGAAGAACGCGTCTATGTGGATGTTGCGGTCAGTTTGAAAATACACTATCGGCCGAAAAGTTTGGCAATTTCGCTGTAGAAACGCAAGAAAAACAGCGAAAAAATATTCGCTGTTAGTTGCTATAATTTTAAACGTTATTCCGGAAATTCGGGGGTTTCTCAATAAAAATACACATAACCTAATTTAGCTGCCTATCTATGCTTATGATGATTAGTTGGAAAGTGGTATTTATTATAGGAAATCAACCCAAACACAGTGTGCGTGCTGATATTCAATTTTTAGTCGTTAAATGTCATCAGGAAATGGAAATTTATACGATAATTAATATTATATATCGCGAGTTGATTGATCTTATGAAAGATATTTCCTGTCCCAACCAATGGGTAGTGTTGGTATCTGATGAAAATGTTAGTCAGTTGGAAACTTCTTTAGATGTAAATAGGCAGAATAAAGTTGGAGAAGTTTCTCAAGGGAGGAGGATTGATATAGCAGTCGTTCATTCCATTATTCATACTGTTCCTAGATTATCACAAGGTTGCTTGATACCACGACTGCTTACCTATTGACGAGCAGAGAGAGTTGCATTCAACTTATTTGTTATCACCAGCTATCACATCAAATTGTCGTCGGTGGCGAATCTTGATCTTATCATTGCGAACCACAACACATAACCCAGAATTGCACAATTCGTAAATGCAAAAAGAAACCCATTTAGTTCCTTATCATAAAAGCATTTAGCCGACAAAGTTCTACTCCTTTTTGTCTTTATCATATAAACCATGTTCGATGCAGTAGTGATTTCTATAACGGATTTATGTCTACCTCCGATATTTTTCAAGTATATTGCATAGAACCGCTGCTATTTACGCTTTCTCTAACTGATCTACTAACATATCCTTCAAGGTTTCTACATAAACGTAGCATTATTATTAATCAAATTGCAGTTTGTCCGTGAAGACAACGTATGTAACATTTGGGCCTAAAACCTTTTCTTGCGCCGTAATGTGTTGAAGTTTGTAATAGATATATTAACAATGGTGAATTTTTTCAACTATTTATTCGCCGATGTTGGAAACTTTAAACGCTGTAGTTCGAAAACGGTTAAAGCTATCAACAAAAGTTGAAAACCGTTACCTACGATAACATAAAACCTAACAGCTTTGACGTCAGCAGGCTGTGACGTCTTTTGATTTAGACCATATAAACGCGTTTACACACTGAGACCATCTCTGCGTTTTAAATTGGTTTATCCAAATTATATTGGTTTTATTTAAAAAAATACTGTATGGTGATATTTCCGTACATTGTTGGTGATACCTGCAATGTTTTTGTGTTGTATCAGCGATAAAACCTTTTCTGAAGCAATAAAAACGAGGCACCCTAACCTAAGATGGCGTCGGTTGTTTTCATATGTTAGGATCGATTATTGCGTTTTGAATTAATTTATCCGTTTTTCTGGTGTTGTTTAAGCGATAAAAACGAGGTAACCTAACCTAAGATGGTGTCGGTTGTTTTGTTTGTGAGTTACACTTTGTAAATAAAAGAAGATATTATTATTATTTATTCTTCAACAGCTACAGATTCGAGGACCGGTGAAACCATAACTGTAAGTTTACTACTTAAAAAAGATACTATTCCAACTCAATTTCCTAACTATCCGTTGTATTTAACAAAAAACGTGAAGACGTTATTGTTCAAATAGTTTTATATTCTTACGTTATATTTAACAAAATTATTTTTGAACACGACGAGATGTTTTTAAATGTATGTAATAAACGTTCTATTTTAATACAATGTATTTTAAGTTACATCACTGAACGTGGCCATTTTGGATACTGATATATATAAATGTCATATTCACAGCAGTGAACGTATTGCAACAATTATAATAACTTGTTCTACAAATACCCTACTTCAAAATGGTTGTGGGAAAAGTAATGATAGATTAGGTAAAACACCACATAATAGGAAATTTAAGAACCTGGTTAAATAGCATATCTGTAAATGTTCTTCTGAAATTCAACAAAATTTCGAATAAAATTGCAATTACTGTATCATTTCAACCTTAATTTCATCCAAATACATGTACAATTACAAATAATAATAATTAGTCCATTAAACATCCACCACAAATACATCTTTCATGAAAACGCGTTTGGTATTTGCTTTCCAAAATAAAATCGAATGGGATACGATGGCGGGCTCAGTTGACGACTGACCTTATATATCGGTGGTAATGAATAACAATAACCAGATCAGTCACATTGGAATTATTGAATCTTTTAATATTTAGGCGCGAAAGCGCTTCAAAGTTTGGGAATTTAGTTTTAGGTTCGTCGATGTACCTTTCTCGCTTGATCATCATAACCTAATTGGTTAGAAGCTCGTGGTCAAAAGCTGTTGCTTCTGCAAGCTATGCATAGGTGCATATTTAGTATTTTATATATATTCTAGTACAGGAATTCCATTAAAGCTTCATTCACTTGGATTACAATCACGTAATTCAAGATCACGTAATCAAAATTATGGATGACAGTATATATAAGCTTATTACGCTAACCGTGCCAAAGAAGACAGTATTCGGCTTTACGCGGATTGTTCGGTAAAAACCGCGAGTACACGCGGTTAAAAACGAACAGATCGCAGCAGCAGGCGGGAAGATATGAAATCTAAGATGAAGAAGAAGGACGAAAAGGTTAAGTGAGACAATGTGAAATTCACATGTGCCACAGTCGCAGCGTATACGAAAACAGGACAGCAAGAGATGCTATTAGGAAGGTATGTAGTAGAGACCACGCTTACGAATATAAGAGGTTGTGGATCTCATTCGGACCATTCCGATGACGTCTAGATGTGGTAATACTAATAGTAATAATAGTTGTGGAGCAACGAGCGACTTCTTTGCTGTATTCGATGCCGCGTTAGTTGTTGCTTGTTATTATTATGTTAAAATATTTATGTATGCGCGATGTGATGGCTTTTAATTATGTTAATATGAAATGTTGATGTTCAATTATAAATATTAATTATGGTAAAGTATCTGTAGCGATAGAAAAAAAGTATCGTTTTTGTTCTATAGCATATAGATATACGTATGTAAGTGCATGTAGCACATATGTGTATAAAAGAATTATTGTACTGACAAACCATGTGAAAGAACATAAGTCCATCATTAAAATTATTGACATATTCTATTTATATGTATATCGGATATTCTAAATAATTGTCATATACTTTACTACATAATCATATTTTTCTAATGCAAATTCATTACGTTAATTTTAGCTTCAAAAACGACCGTGAATAAAAAAACCAAGATAAAGCAGCTTGACCTACCATGAATATGTGCTTAACTCTACCTTTCAGTTTTTAATGAAGCACCTATTTATGTTAGAACAGCGATAATGTAACACATACGTATAAATAAACATTCCGACAAAGAAACGCAAAAAAATAAGTGCACAAACATCGAATATTATCAGACCACAGAAGACTATACTAAGAAAGCTAATTTTGATGGTTTTCTCTGCAAATAGAAATACGCATAGCCGAGAAAATGCCGATAAATTGAGAAGGAATAAAGAAAAAAAAAAGAACAGAAGGTTGTGGAGACAAAAATGCCAAAGAAGAAAGGAATGAACTCAACTCAAACCGTTATGCACCCTACGGTTGAATGGCATAGGATTAAGGAGAAGAAGAAAACAACAAAGGCAATACCTATTGATTGATTGATTGATTTCTACCCAAGCATGGTTAGTTTTTGCATCCTTAACACTGAGGCTTAGTAGCCTATTATTTTATTCCTGCTTCAGTTTCGTTTTACTTGAACAGGGTAGTTCCCTCGATCAAGTTTAAAAGCCTATGTAGTAAATCTTTCTCCATTGGTAGATCAATTGCGCTTTGCATAGCGAATCTGCGTTGAGCTAGCGTTGCACATTCGAAAATAATATGAAGGTCTGTTTCCTCCTCCTCATTGCAAACTCTAGATAAAGGTTCATCTTTGTAGATCCAAATCTTATGGAAGTGACCTCTCACACAACCATGTCCTGTTAGTCGTAATTAATTGCTTGAAAATCAAAGGAATGAATATGTTATAATATTGCAACTTCGTTTCCAATTTATACGATACAATAAAGGGATCAAATGATTTTCACTTAATTCATAAAATACTACAATTTTTAGCAACATAGAATTTATAACAATAGTGGGGTTCTGTAAAGAATGCGTAGTTAGTGGCATGCATAATGAAACTTATCTAGAATACAAGATATGATAGTAATTGACTCAAGAGAAAATTCAAAATAATTAATAGAATCGAAGCTATTCCTACTCAATTCTGTGCAATACCACTTCCTACTTATGCCAAAAATTACCTGCCTTCTCTTTAAAGATACCTCACGATATCGCCAGCTCTTTCTCGTTGAAATCGCCAATCGCTTTGTTTGCATTTCCGTGTATATCCCATGTGCATGACGCATCAACCGCCGCCTTCTCCAGTCTAATATGACGGCTGAGACACACACAAATAGGTTGGGACCCTCTCCATCCATTTTCTCTTTCTTCTTCTTATTCTTCTTTTCATTCCTCATCTTCAACGTATGTATGTATGTACGTATACATCCATATGGTATTATATCAAACTACGATCGCGGATTGCGATGTTGTGTCTGTGTATTTGTATATTTGTGTGTTGTATGCTTCTCTATTTGAAGCTTGCTGCTTGTGAGTGCGTTGTGTTGTTGGTTCAGTTGTGCGCAGATCGTACGTATTTACATACATACATATATACACCGTAAGAAGAATATAGGATGATTTACATTTAAACTTCGAATAAAATCTAGATGTGGCTACCGTTTTCTTGCGATACGAGAAGATAGCTAGAGTAGGCTGGTCTCTTTCTGTCGTTTGTTGGGATCCTGGGGTTCATATATTCGTATACACTCCGAGATATTTGATTATAAACAAAACGCTGTACTTCTGTCCGGAGACATGCATAGGCATTGTACTTAACTCTGAAAACTAAAGATGTTTGCTCTTGATGCTGGCACGTAAACGGTCTAAAATGTCATATCTTTTGGCATTCATACTGGCAGGTTCCCTAAAATTCAAAGGTTCACTACACTTTGACAATGAGAAAATACGGTCATCATTGCTTTTCCTGCTGAGTTGAAGTGGACACCCTTTAATCTTCATTCTCTGGCGTTTGAATTTTGGTCCATAATGACAACACCAAGATTCATCATTAGCAACAATTTCATAATGACGACAACAACTGTGGGGTACTATGGCAAACACTAAGATATCGGTACACTCCGCACCACATAAAATATTAATTTGGAGCTTGTATGTATAGTGACTAAACACCCCTTGTGGGTTTGCGCCTCCTCTTTAGAGAATTTATAGATCCATTTCATGGAGTGGATCAGTCCCCATTGTCAGCTTCGCTGCATATCTTTTTCCATGCTATTCTGTTCTTCGCCTTCTCTTCCGCATTTCTTATTCCTGTCCTCTTTAAGTCCTTATAGCTATTTATGGCCAGAGTTGTAAAGCGCTGTGTTTCACCGATATTTAACTAATAAAAAATGGATTAAAGGGAAGTATGTATATTATTCGGCAATGTAACTACAATAATTTGACTATTTTCTTAAAAAGTTTTAAACATTTTAGGTGTATAGTAGGTATCCGATAAAATTGAGATCCGGATCCAAAACTGTTCGGAGTTACTCTCCGGCTCTCGCATCCGGTTCTGGGATCACGATCCGCTATCCGGTTCTCGGATTCGGATCCGATATCCAGTTTTCGGATCCGGATCCGTCACCCGATTTTCGGATCCGCATCCGTTATCTAATTCTTTGATTCCGGATTCATTGTCAAACACTCCGCTTTCTGCTTCACTATCCGGTATTCCGGATCCGTATCTCCTATTTTGGAGTAGATCCTGCTACTTTCAATAACCTTACATAAATCAAGACAAATTATCGGACAATTGAATGGAGGTATACGTATTCATAGATTTAGTTTATATATGTATGTATCAATAAAAGCTAAAGTAAGTTTAGTAACGTCCTGCTTCGAAATAAAATAGGAGTATCATATTCCGTACTTTTATTAATAGCAATGATTAGCAAGATCTATTCGCTTTCATTAAAATGTAGATAGGTGTATATATTGCTATAAAGCTGTTACATCCAATAGTATAATAGCTTCCCAATGTTTTCTTCAGACAAATTCTGAAGCGCTATATGTACGATTCTAGATTGTTTTGCAATAATATATATATTATATGGAAAAATGCAACAGTTTTAAAAAATGCGTGAAGTCACCGCCGGTAAGGATATAAGCGCACCACGGACACCGATACAGACAGAGTATACCGGCATTACCGTTGGTCGCTTGCTCCTCCGCCCTCCCGTAAGCGCGCCGTCATTGCAGTTGGCCGCTTTCCCGATAAGACGTGTCAGCATTACCGTTGATCGTCTTTCTTTCAAATATGCTGTCATTGCAATTGGCTATTCTTTTCACTACGTGCAGTCGTCATTACAGCTGACGTACGTTTCCCAACTTTAGTCCGATTGATATGCCGTCATTACAGTTGGCTATCCATCCGTGACATTTGCGTTTATCCCGCTAATTAATTAAGGGATCAATTACCTGCGGTGGCATGGTCGGTATTACTGTTGATATGCCATTTACCGTTCATTGATCCATCAGTTAATTTCGCAATCCCCTACGACATGTCATCCCTGTGATATGCCGTCATTGCAGATGGCTATAAACCCTTAGCGTTACCCTGCTAATTAATTGATAGATTAATTACCCGCTTTGGCATGGTTTGTCATTACCGTTGATATGCCATTAACCGTTGATTAATTGACCTGTTAATTCACTAGTTCCGCAGTCCGATTGATATGCTGTCATTACAGTTGGCTATCAGTCCGCGTCAATTGTTTTGCCCTGCTAATTAATTGAAGGATTAATTACTGGCAGTAGCATGGTCAGCATTGCTGTTGGCGTGCCACTAACCGTACGATTGATCCATCGATTAATTTCGCAATCCCTTACGACGTTGTCATCTCCGAGATATGCCGGCATTACGGTTGGCTATCAACCTCCATTAATTGATAGAGAGATTAATTACACGCTTTGGCATAGTCATCATTACCGTTGACGTGCCATTAACTGTTCCATAATTGATCTTTCAATTAACCCCGTGAAAAAGAAGATTGCCAGTCTCTGTTTAAAACTTTTATGCATATATTTTTCTCCGCAACGCAAACATAGTTATCTGACAAGATAGTTAATGCTATTTTATACGTGCCCCGTATATTACATCTTCATTTACTGAAGTGTTACATGTATATTCATTAGTGATATCTGATTTCCTTTGCTTTCCGAATTTAATTATTTTCTTTGTTTATTTAAGAATAACTCATTTTGTTTATTTTATTAAAATAAAAAACCAAAACTTATTAAACATATTTTATTTGTAATAAATTTAAAAGACCCACACCATCAAGGAGGTTAAAAATAAGTCAGATTCTTTTCTTTACTGTAAGCATGATACCCGTGTACCCAAAAGAAAAGTACAGAATTCCGAGAAGTACTCCAAAAGTACCGTGAATGGATTTGTTGAGTCTATACCTATAAATTTTCCTCATTACGTATTGATGCCTTTTAGTCTTTACACATAAAACTACAATTACTCTACTCGATGGAACAATTTCATGGCTTTCAGCACTTGTATATATTAGAAAATTTAATTTATGGTACCAGTACGCAGTCACTTTTAATATACCGGTTTTATAATATTTCTATAGGAACTACTCATGATTTAACCAACTTTACCCTATAACCGTTTATCAGTAAGCAGTCGCAGAGTCCACTGGACGGGGGCTTTATGAAAGGCAAGGCAACGAATAATGGAATGAATAGTTCTTATGCTAATCAGAAAAATATAATTTCGCCATTTTAGTATTTTTAACACAGTCTACAGAGACAACAGTTTCAATCCATAACTGGATGTCTCGGAGTGTAAATTCACGTCAGTATCGTGAAAGAAAAGCCATATAGGATAGCCGATAGAACGCGCGTATGTTTCATAAACCGATCCTTCTCTAGTACACTCAGTATACGTTGAAGAACACATATATATGTAACACACGCGTGGCTACCATTGTGACAACTGTTTCGTGCTTTCTGCTATATGTATGTATGTTGCGGTGCTTGTTCGATTGCCGTTTTTTTTATTATCGACTCGTATAGTAGCAGCGGCCCTTCATAATATGCTTGTGTGTACTGGATGACCCGGGGTGACTAGAAATGTGGAGCATCACCACCGCGGGGGATGGTATTAAAAATGTTGGCGGCGAGATCCAGCTAAAGCAAAAATATGAATTAGTTATATCTTATAGATGTGTCATCTTTGTTGGTGATATTAATTTGTTTATGATTTTGCTAACTATCCACTAGAAATATTGATTTTTTTGATATAATACAAGGATTGTTAATAAAACCGTTTAAGTAGCGTTCATATAGGATAGCGCGAAATTGGTGTAACGTAAAACTGTACACACGTCAAACTTTAACATTATTTGCTATGGAAACTGCTAATAAACATACCATGTAACGTTTCTGTGTAATTCCGATCATTACAAAAGCAATTGTTGATATCCAACAGATAAATTTAGGTTAGGTTACGATAAAGCAAATCATCGGTATCAGTTGTCAAATTTCTACACTAATTTTGAACGACCCTATGTGAACGCAGCCTTAAACTATCCAGTTGCGGCGTGGTCGCCATAACAACGGAATTTAGACGTTTATATTGACTTAGGGTGTGTTTATAGTGAAGCGGTGATAGTCGATAAGAGCTGTGATAAGAGCGACGATACCAGCAACGATAAAAGCGTCGACAAATATCCATCGCGGATGACGTTTATGAAGCTTCGACAAGCGCGTCAGTTTGACAGTTGTCAGAATATTTTCATTTGCGCTTTCCTTGTTTGATTTAGATGTTTTTGGTATCATATGGTGGTCCAAGGTAAATTTCGCTTATTAAATTCTCGATATCCATTAAAACTAGAACTGATGAAAGCAGATAAAATTTGACAGTTCGATTATAAATGCTCTTATCTTTGCTCACCATCGCTGTTCACAGATGTCGCGTAGTTCCAACATAAACACCCGCATACAAATAATGAATCTCATCGCTTCACTATTATCGCCGCTCTTATCGAATATCACAGCTCGCTTCTGTAACCATGGTTACGCAAAGTTACAGCGCTCACTGATTGGCCCGTTTTGTTAACGCATCGCTCTTATCGACTATCACAGCTTCATTATAAGCACACCCTTAGTAGGTACTAATGATGCATCCATCAAAAACTTTTGCCGTGTGCCATACAAAAATAAAGCGCCATTCAATTTTTGGACTCTGAATGACGTCAGCTAAAGAAAGTTGTATATGGTGACTAGAGTTATTCTCATACGGCTGGCTGAATGGTACAACCGACAAAGAAAAGAGTTCATAAACGGATTTGTCCCATTCGTAAATTGCTTTACCTGCAAATAGGCGCATTGAAGTTTGCGGAGACCGGTGAAAAAAGTTAAGAGCCAGCGGCTCTGCGAAGAATAGGAGAAAAATGGATGATGTAAAGACATAGTTAACTCATCGGAAGTCATTGGAGATGGAGTAATTATGCCCCGGATTACATACCAATTCCTTTAAGATTAGAAAACAAACACTTACTTGTTGCGAAAATATTTACCAGATAATTTTCAAAGATGTAAAGAGAAATGCTCCATTTTTTCTAGAAATGTCCCAAACTTCTATTAGAATTTACTTTAAGAGTAAAAGAAATTCATATTTGGATACAATCTTACCAGTCGTCTATTTAAATAAGATGGTGTAAAGGTGCTTTTCTTTCAATAAAGAGTGCCTCATGTACACACAATTAGTTTGTAGTAAATATTTGCAGAATGATCTGTTATTCAGCGCGTCGTTACTTAGTTACGATAAATATTCCTAGCACGATTCACACGTTGAGTTACCAAATCCCTTGTTTTGCTTTCTTCTTAGTTTTCAGATTGGTTGCCTTTACCCCTAGTGCGGCTTACATGTGAAGTTAATATGCTAACTTTAGAAAGCAAGCTTTCACTTTAACGATAAAACATTAAATATAATAAGCACATCTCTGATAACTTTACTACAGTAATTGCTGTGGTAATAATATTTAACATTGAGCACTTCCACCCTATAGCAACAGGGTGGAAAGGGGTAACATTCCAGTATTAAGTCCTATGTTAATGTTACATTTTAGAAGCGTCATATGAGTATTTCACCATTGTTTCAAACAGATTCTTATACGCTTATCAAGTAAAGGAATACTCTCAATACTAAATTACTTTTCCATCCCTATAAAACTCATCTAGATGGGTCAATAAACACTTTCACTGGATAGCTAATACGTTCCTTCGAAGCTTATTCTCAAACAGGTATTGTTGAAATACATATGTACGTACATATAAACTTTTGACACCCAACAATTAGGCAGCCATCTAGTGCGTCTCCGATTACCCACAAGTGATTACGTTATACAGTAGAAATACTTATATGTATTAATTTTCTCATACATATTAATGATGTTTTTACACACGGCACAATCAATAGACCACCTGCAACGGGGACCGAGTTCGGCTATGTCGTATATTGGTAGTATTCATTGCATATATTACATCAGTATTTTTGACAATGAATTGCTAACAGTGAATTAAGGAGCATTACAGTTGTAGTTATGCATCCGAAATTGAGATTAATATATTTCAATTCATATCTATAGCTAGCAACGTATTGAGATTGCAATTAAGATAATAATTAGCTATTGGTTTACTGAAAACAATAAATATACATACAGTTTGTCAATTATAACTTTCGTCGCCCGTCATCGATTTTTGGCTATATGAAACAAATCGATACCTTTGGGTCAAATTAAAAACCGTATAAATAGGCACCGTGAAAATAAATATATTGTATCACAAATTATTTTTGTTTTAACATTTAATGCCTGACAGCATCTGTTTAATAAAAAGATATCTAATCATCGCTTCTGTGTTCTCAATTGCAACTGATACGTATGTAATATAGGTACTCATTCTTTATATCCGTATAATGCACATACTACAAATTAGTAATCAACTATTTTTACTAGTAAAACTGCATAGGTCGTCTTCATTATTTCATAGTATTCTAAGGTATAAATAGAACACATTTATTATTATTTTAATAAACAAGTAAACATTTAATATACATACACATGAATCTCTACACGCAGACAAACGTCCGCCTCAATTCAAGACAATTACTATTTCAATTATCCACAATACAATAATTGTTTTAAATGAAAGGAAATATTTTCTTAGAGTTTTTTCTCCGCTTAAGGGAGGTATACTTGTAATGAAATAATTGTATTTCTTTGTTTAAAACAATATTTTCTTAAGGATAGTAAATAGTTCTCTTAATTCAAGAAAGCGTTCAGGTATTATTCATAAATCAATAGTTTCATTTTCTTAAAATAAAGCATTTTTTACTTAGAATTCTTTAAATGTATATTATTTATGCACATTATTAATTACACTAACCTTGCTTAAAACAGTGCGACATATCCGTACATAATGCAGTAAATTATTCTCCTTGCTTGTGATTTTAAAAAGGCTAAGGTAGAGGTTTATCTACGGAATAATATTCAAACAAAAGTGAACTTTAATGTGGAAGTACACTTGAACAAAGTGCGATAATGCTAATAAATAGCGTATGATATTGATGGAATCACTCCCCTGCATAAACAATGTGAGAAGAGAAAAGCAGCTCTTTGCCCATATTGTTCTCCATCTCTCAGTTTATGCCACTATTCTTCAAAAGCACTCACTGAAATATTTCCTGGCACCATCTACTCCAGAGATATAATCAGGCCGTCCTAGATAGTAGCGATAGAAACCCGAGTAGAAATACCATGCTTACCCGGACAATGATATAACCTTTGACGTACAACGTTTCATAAACATTTTCAACAGATACCGGTTAACGTAATATTTTTTTCTTTTTATTACTACTTACCACGTGTACCAATTTAACTATAGTCTTTTTTAATATAGATTTTTAAATTTCTAATCTTAAGAAAATATTTATTTAATACAAATAAACGTTCAAGAAAATTATTTTCTTGTATTATACATTTTTATAGTCTTAAAATAAAAATATTTTCTTGAATAGAGACTACAAAAATGAAAAATAGAGACTGATTTTTGTATAAAAATCTATTTTCTTGATGCAAGAAACCATTTCTCTAAGTGTAATATAAAAGATAGCATCGAAGAGATTAACTGTTTCTTCTTCAGAACTTGATGATTCATTGGGATTGGCAACTATTATGGGCTCGATGTTCATATCCACTACGTTTTCTCCTGTTCAAACCAATTTCGTATTACACTATTTGTATGCCTTACACAGGTGTTTGGTGTGCAATATTTTATTGCTTCATTCCATATACTCAATACGTTTCCATCACAATAACCATCCCTACCAAATTATTATAATATCCTCTTGCCCCTGCTCAGATCAATTTCACTGTATTAAAGTCGCAGTGATATAGACGAAGTTCCAGCACTTAACATCGTGACGAAGTTTTTTTATGGGTTCATCAGTAGCGCACTTTTCTTCAAGTTCAACTACTCGTATATCTAGGAATTCCATTTCAAGCGACTCACTTGAGAAAATGTTATTGTTTCTTAATCAACCTGCGATATTTTGTTTCCTCAACTAGGGATTAATACTTGGGATTTTATTAATCACAACACTACGATGGGGTTGCTTTATTACTTATTCTTAACATTTTCTGATATCCATTGCAGAATGGTTGTCTGCAACGTTAGAGTTTGTAGCAAATACTAGATTTGCATCTTTAATAAAACCATGTTAGTTTCCGGCATGAACAATATAAAACGTTTGCCATCATAACGTTCAGGCTTCCGCACACTTTAAAACTATCGCCTTGCTAAAGCTTAATTTTATTGCCCTTATATCAGTTTGCAACGATGCAATAATTTGAACAATTTTCAGTAAATAATTTAACATCAAAAATGCATCATTTTCACCTGGTTCTAATCCATTAAACTATTTGCAACTCCCCAAAATGTTACTATAAAAAATTGCATAAAATATTGCTTCGGGGCATGCGCACAACTATTATTGTTAGTTATTTTATTGTATTATTGGGCGAAGCCTCAGTTACGGAATACACCTCGCACTTCTAGACATCGATTAAGGCTCGATTATATTGGGCGAATTTACTAGCTACAAGCCGACGAGAAAAGTAGCTGGCGAGTCAGGTAGCGCTGTTAGTAGTGATTACATACAACTTTTCAACTCGCTTAATAGCCAACTAGCAGGAGTTTGCATCATCTGTTGCATTATCTATGCTATTTCTCGTGTTATCGCGTATTCAACTGTTTCAATAAACTGCTCGATAAACTACTCACATTTCTCACGTCTTTCTATACATTCCTTTACCCACACTTTTGTACGCCTCTTTTCTTTTCTATCTCCTACAGCATAACCTACAATAATGACTCCCGCACGAACTATCGACATTTTGAAGACATTGAGGGACCAGAAATCACCGGGATTGATGCATTGCCTTTATTCCAAATAACTTCTGAAGACTTTGCAGTCATACTTTCTGTGTTCTGAGCAATATGAAAAGAACAATATTTCCTTGCAAATACAGAAAGAAAGTAAAAACGGACGAGAAATAATTAATAATAGACCAAATACACAAAAACGATACTAACCTACATTTGACAACTAACAGACACAACACACAACAATGTAAACAGTGCACTATTTTACCAAGGCAGTAGTGCGACTATTCTTGTCTATAAAGGAAGATTCTCGCTCGTAAGTAGAATGTCGATGCCGCAAAATGTCGTTGACATAAAAAGTTCAAGTAAAAGAAACAAATATGTCAGTTCTAATTCGCACGTTAAACTTCGTGACGCAACTGGCTGTATAAATGCGTAAATAAGCGCGTGCGCAGAAGTTCGACCAAGTTCAACTTTGGACACACAAAGCCGTGTTTGTCTTCATATGTCAAGCAAATGTCAAGTGTTTATATTTCAAGCAAATGTCAAGTGTTTATATGTTTTTTAGCGTTCGGTAAATAATAAAGGCGGATTCTCGCACGTAAGTAGAATGTATATGCCGCAGAATGTCGTTGACGTAAAGGGTTCAAGCAAAAGAAACAAATATGTCAGTTCTAGTTCGCACGTTAAACTTCGTGACGCAGTTGGCTGTATAAATGCGCAAATAAGCGCATGCGCAAAAGTCCAACCAAGTACAACTTTGGACGCACAAGTTCGTGTTCATGTTTATATGTCAAGCAAATGTCAAGTGTTTATAAGTTTTTTAGCGTTCGGTAATAATAACCCTTGTTCATGAGCCAATGTAGCCTAACAGCAGGATTTTTATTTTGGCTTTTCGATTAGCGGTCTGCATTTCGTTAAAAGGTACTTGTATGTTTACAGATCAGTACGCCTAGCTAGGTACAAACATGACATTAAAGTGACATTCGCAATTACATACGTATTCTTAGTTTTAACGTTATTATTACTAACTGTCAATTTTCGGCAGGTGCGCGTGACAAAAAGCCGACATTGAAAATACACTAATATATATGGCCAGTGACATTATTGTGCGCCATGCACTTTTATATACTTCTGCGGCATCGACATTCTACTTACGAGCGAGAATCCGCCTTAATAAGTACTTGTATGAATACAGATCAGTACGCCTAGCTAGGTATAAACATGACATTAAGGTGACATTCGCAATTACATACATACGAATCCTTAGTTTTAACGTTATTGTTAGTTATGTTCTTTAAATAATAGAAACTGACATAACAAAAATATAATAAGCATTAATTGCTACAACCTCCACTCACCATCCCCTGTCTTTATAAATTCAAAATTTAGGCGGGAACTATATTATGACCTAACATAGCCGGGCGCCTTGAAACCATGCGGTTATTACATGAATCATAGTACAATGCAAACAAAACGAAATAAGTAAATACAAACTTCAACAATATAGTTCGGTTCATTTAAAGTATATAAAGTTAATAAACATATTTTTGTCACTGCGCGCTTGAAAGTACCGCTGGGTACAAACCGTCACTACGCGCACTTCTCCGTCTTGACCTGGGTGAACGGCAATTATTCTTCCAAGACACCATCGTTTGAGGTGCAAGTGCATCTTCTTTAAGTATAACAAGGGCTCCTAGCAGCGTGGAAGGCTTCTTCTGGTATCGCCGTTTACTGCGCTGCTGTAGGGTATGTAAGTAATTTCTTGACCAGTTTTTCCAAAATTGGTGTGTCAGTCGCTGCAGGTATTCGTAAGGGCACCGAATATGAGTACTTTCGTCCATTAACTTAGGTTGTGGAACTCCGTTTAATGCACTGCCGACTAGGAAATGGCCAGGAGTGATAGGTTCAAGGTCTACCGGATCAGAAGAAATGGGAGCCAAGGGGCGAGAATTCATTATAGCTTTCATTAGACATATTAGGGTAAGAAATTCTTCGTAGGTTAATTTGGCTTAGCTAGTCATACGCATAAGATAGTACTTGACAGTTTTAATGTCGGGTTCCCAAAGACCATCATGGTGGGATGATTTTGCTGGAATGAGGTTCCTTTATTTGATTCTCTGTGAGATATTGACGAACTGAGTCTATTAATAGTAGTTTGTGCATGCGCTTTATTTGCACCGCGAAAATTAGTGGCACTATTGGAAATAATTGGTTGGAAAAGTCCGCGTCGAGATACAAAGCGTTTTAAAACATTTAAAAAACTTTGAGCGGACAAATCGGTCGCTAATTCTAGATGAACTGCCTTCGATGAAAAGCCAATGAACAGGCATAAATAAGCCTTAATATAATTTCTATTGCGCATCCTTTATGATAAATGGACTAGCAGATACCGAAAATGCGAGGACTCGCACGAAAGCAAATAATGCATTTTCTTATGATACTGCGCATCGTTTGTTTGCCATTAATTTTATTTATTTAGTTCTTATAGCAGCCAATGTCGTTTATGTGCCAGAGTGTAAATTCCTTTTATGTTCGTAGTCAATAAGTAACATAGTGGAATTATGCCTAGCAGGCAAATTTACTATCATATGGTATACTAGCATTTATTATCCATGAAGGGATCTAAGGATGCTACTTTGCTGTTGAGGGGTAGTGACTTGGACTTTAGAATTGACCGTAATTCATACGAAAATTCTTCGACCTGAGCTAGCTTGACTAAGGTAACAACGCTATGATTTAATTCTACAATGCTTAGTTTGTCATCAATTGTGCAAGGAGTATTTTATTTTTTTGCAATTAATTTTTAAATCGTAAACAATAAGCAGTGATTCGCTGTAGTTTTGTACAAGATGAAATATATGATTTGAAAGGAAGTGATTGCGTGTTGCATTTAATATTTGATTTCACTTTAGAAATGTCTACCAATTCTTGGATAACCCAATGTGTAGATTGCTTGCGAAATTAAAGCCAACATGGTTCATCCCACCATAATGAGAGGTCTAGCAATTGTGCAGGATCAGCATCTAGCAATTGTGCATAGACAAAATGTGGGCTAGGTTTTCCGCTGATAGAACATGACTCCACTGTGATATGAGTTTTTGTTGCATTTCTGCTATTCGATGCGATACAAATTGTTTTAGTTTTCCTGTTTCCAATTTTAGTCACGACAATACAATCATCGAATCGGTGTAGTAGAACATGTTGTCTACAGTTATGCGTAAGAAACCTATTACTCTTCCCAAAGTCCCAAAGTTAAGTTAAAACTCTGATCACTTGATATAATGTAACTTTGTGTGTTTGGGTTACACTCTAAGTTCTCAAAGATTGTAGAATTATTCGAAGACCATTTTCGTAATTGGAAGCAAGTTCCCTTCAAAATATGTTCTAATTCCTGTGTCAAATTTAGCCGATTTCATATCAGGACAACCTATTATTAAATCGTCCACATAAAAGTCTTGTAAAATGACTTGCGACTCTGTGGGATAATTGGTTGTATTTTCAGTAGCTAGCTGCTTTAAACATCTGGTTGCAAGAAATGATGCAGCGAATATTCCGTATGCGACAGTGTTTAGGGTGTAATGTTCTAAAAATTGATTTGGGTCTGATCGCCAAAGAATTCTCTGCAAGTCTCTGAGCTACGGTGCCACCTCCACTTATCAATGCATCTTTTCGATGTCTGCTGTGATGACAATGTTATGTTTCCTTAGTCGAATCTAAATTAAGAATAGTTCCTCCTGTATGGATGGTCGCACCTTCATGACCTCATCATTCAATGACAATCCAGACGATAACTTGCTACTACCGCCAAATACTTCCCTTAATTTTGTGGTAATTGAGGTAGCATTTTGTACTAAGTGATGTGGTAGTAAAAAACAAATGTCCGACGCAATTCTTTCTGGATCTATTCTAGACATATGGCCTAATTTCTGATATTCATCCATAACGTTTAAACAAATCACGTGTCATGAATAATAATGAAACCAACTACCAACAACCACTATGTACGGACGCGCGTTTCGCCGCCTTACGGCTCATCAGCGTACCTCTGTGGAAGTTAGTAGATGTATTTGAAATATTATTATTTTAGAAGTCGATATAGCAATTAATTTCGACATTTTCGTGATTAGAGTATCTTTAATTAGATACTCTCATCCATACTAGTATTCACGTGTCATGATGTCTGATTGCGATCCGTTATCTAGCAAACAACGAATCTTTACTGCTTTGTTTTGTGAATTAAAAACATGTATAACCGCTGTTGACAATAAATTTAATGTATTGGTAAATTGACTGCAATGACTGGTTACAGTGGATTGTTGTGCGATGGGTTGCGCATGTGCCAATGATGTGTCTGAATCGCTAACTGATTCAAAATGAAATAATGAGTTGTGTCTTTTGTTGCATGTTTTACATCCTCTTGATTGACGATCACTACTCTTGTGTCCCTTTTTCAAACAATTGATGCAAAGCTTTAATCGCTTTATTTCTGAGAGTCGCTTTGAATAATTCAAATCTAAGAATTTTTTGCAATAAAATACGTAATGAGATTCTTTACACGAAGGACAAATTCCATTTGTTAAAGTATGTGAATGCGCTTTGAGTTCAATTTTTTTTTTGTTTGCTTGTTGTCTGATGATTGTAAAAAACGACATCGGTTTGTTAAAAATTCCGTGAAGTCTTGTATTGTGGAGCAATCCTTGTCATTTGTCCGAGTTTCCCACTCTCTTTTTAAATGTGAATCTGATTTACTTATTAATAAATAAATAAGTTTTTGAAAGCTCTGAAGTGCTTTTCAAAACTGTCAGTAAATTGTCTGATAGTTGTTGCCGCATTACTAATATTTGGTAACTCAAAAATTGCTCTTATATCCACCTTGATAAGAGCTTTCTTATTTTCATAACGCTTTTTTAACATCTCCCACGTAGTGTTGTAATTTGCCTCTGACACTTCTAGTGACTTGTGCCGCTTTTGTTACAGTTTTTCACAGAGGTACCAGACTGTCAAATGCAAGGAATTGCTCTCTGGAACGCAGCCTGCTGATTCAGGTATACCTTAAAGGTCTACCCTTTCCTTCCTTCTTTCTTTCTTCTATTTATGAACGACGATCTATTAATAGCGTCATATTTTACTCTTATTCAAGGATCTTGTACGCCTTACTGGTTAGAGTACACATCTCTCATCTCCTCAATAATTTTTGCATCATAAAAGAAATCATAATTGGGTTGGATTTTAAACATGTAATATGTGTCTTTACTTAACTGGAACCCTAGTTGTCTCATCGCTATATATGCATATATGCTTGTTTAAAATATGTCAGGAGATACGCTACTAAAAGATATACATGATCGAGATATTCCCTTTATATGTATAGAGTAAGTAATAAACCCTTGACAAATAATCTTTCAACTGCAGCTTATAATTAAAATGAATTGCAATTGTTTTTTTCAATTGTAGCTAAAAATAATTGATTCTTTAGAATGAAATTGCATCTCTTGCGAATAACTAGAGTGGCTTTGAAGATAGCCAGACCAAGCTGAAGATAAGTGCTTCACAAAACATTCATTAAGTTAGTATCATGAGACAAAGTAAGTTTGCTCACTGTACAGTAGAGGTTCCCTCACTAATTTTTCAAATTGTCGAAGCTGTTGCACCAGATATTTGGAAAGAAAATTCTATATTTCTTTCAGGTAAGTACGTTGTTTTGCTTTAATTCGTATTAAAAGTAACTATAATTATTAACGAGATTAAATTTTGCTCACATCTAGCGCAGTAAACATCAAAGTGTTATAACAAATAAAGATTACATTACAGTAAAAAGCGATGTAACAGAAAATTAGGTTAAAAAAAACAAAATATCAAACGCGCTACTTATCTAATCCATTTTTAGACAATCCACCTACGTAATACCGAGTTTGCTTACCACATATTATGGACATGCAAGACGACTCATAATCGTTGTACTATTCGCGCTCATCTCGCGATATCCCAAGGCTTAAGGCGCAATCGACTCGCGCGTCCGGTAGCAGCCGAGTCCGGCGATCGAACCTGGTATTATAAGCGCACTGCTCGGAAGGCCCTGCCCGATAACGATCTATATGCCTCTGTCAAATGTTTAATTTGTTCGGACTATTTATTAATGTTCGGTGTATTTATGAAGGCGGAGGCAGCCGCCCTTCGCGTCCAATGAGCGAGATAGTTATAGAAGGATAGTGAAACGACCGATAAATTCTGCCCTGGCATCTAACCCGATAGACGTCCCAATCTACGTTATCTATATCGCCGGGATCCACCTTCGGTCGGTTTTGAGATCCTCCTAGGCTCATCCACCGAATATAGTATTTAAATTTATGTATGTGCATACACTAGCGTTCGTAGGAATTGCGTCATTTCACAGAGAATAAAATTGGTAAAAATTATGCAGGACTGTATACGTAGATGATTGCTTGATGAAAACAAGATTAAAAGATATAAATAATTATTGAAAGTTGTGCAGTACATAGAAAAGGAATGGAGATAAATTCAGTACTTCTTGAACGCTTTCGGCAGTTCTCTCGCTACCACTATGTTTTATGCTGTCCTGCTGAAACCGCTACGTAAATATACGAAACAGAGAATACGGGTGGGAGCATATCTGACGTGAACACTACAGTATAGTAAAGTATTAAAAAAGAACGCTTTAAATTTATCAAATATTCCTACTTTAATTATACGGTGTGTTCGATGAGGAACGGGACAGCGCAATATCTCAGAAACGAATGATTTTAAAGCTCTGAGAACTTTACTATATATAAATGACCGTTGGGGGTACTTTCTGTGGTATTAAAAAAATTAAATGCATAACCGCTAGCTGAAGCTATCTAACTTATTTTTAAAATATTGAAAGCTCTTCTTTTTGTTCGATTCTTGAACTTTCCTTATAGCCGCTAGCAACCTTTCTGTTGTACTTTTCAAAAAAATTATCATTTTTACAATTTCAAGGCATTCATACCTAGGTAACTAGAAAAAAATATTTGAAAATAAAGGTAAAGTAAAATTAAGTGCATAAAAGTAAAATTAAGTGCATCATGGACCACATTTTTTAATATCCCCAAAGAAAGGAATCTAAAAGAGTTAAATCGGCAGACCTCCCTGATCATCTTAAAAGGTATTTTGCTTTCATATTTTTTGTTTCGATCACATAATGCTTTTTCTTAATTCACAAAGTATTTTATTATTGATTTGATATAGAATTTATCAATTGTGAATGTGATTTCCGTTATGGATAAAATCATTAAAATCTAGGTGCAGAATAACACTTATACAAAGTGGTGCAACAGTGCAAGATTCTTCAATAACAACTTTTAGTATTGGTAATGTAAAAAGTTTCCAATAGAAAAGTAATAGAAATGCGTCAACGCCATAATCTAAAATTATTTTGGCTCACTCAATCTTCACGTCAATTTTACCTTGATGAAAGATTACTTGAATAAATCAAATACATAAACTTAAATTCACATATTGTAAGTTAAATGTCCAACAACAGCGCATTGCAACATTCCTACAGTTGGAAAATATTGTATATAACCTTTTGTGCACAACATGCTCATCTTATTTCTGTATTTAGCTTGTAGCATTTCAAATTTTCGATATAATTTTATAAAATAGGTTCAGGTTTTATTGTAACTATAATGAAGTACATATCACATTCAATTGCAAGCAAGTACATTGATAATAAAAGCAAGAATAAAAAAGTAAAACACGAATATACTTTGAAAACTTCACTTTATTTCTGTCACTTGTGATTGCAATTTCAACAAATAATTATCATTTTCAAACTTGTTCGTATTATTTGTGAAATTGCAGTCACTCGTAATGGAAATAAAGTGAAGTTTTCAAAGTATATTCGTGTTTTACTTATTTATCATCGATCTTCACAAAGTAACAGCCGACATCTTACATTTAAAAGCAATTTAAGCATTTAAAAGCAAGAATTATAACAATCAACAAATTCATAATTCTAATAACAGAATCGGCCGCTTTTGAAAAATATAAAATAGGTTTCACTTCATACTTCAGCGTCCGCAGTGCACTTTAAAATAGAAACTACTTTTTTTCTTCTAAATAGCTCCTTCTTGGGGGGAAATTCCTATACCATTTTTGAAGCAATTTGAAGCAAATTACTAGTTATTTATTCTTTTTACTGGGAATAATCATTGGGAAATGTTGAAGTGCGAAATTTTCGTTTCTACGTAATTTTCCGGGATATGTAAAAAGTATATGTAATAACGACGTTAAATAAAATTAAGTTATTGATATGAATACATTGTTTCAAGTATGCCACTACTAAAGTTTCGCGATTTGTACTTCTTATGCTTAACTATTAGAAAGTATGTGCCAAATAAAGTGTAATTTTCACACGCTATTAAAATTTTTGGGTTGGATTGGTGAGTTGACACATGTAGGTTTCTCCTCCTTTTATTTCGGTAATCAACAGACTTAAAGTGTATTCGATTACTATTTGTACTTATATAAACACGGCTCGGTGGTCCAGTAACAAGAGGGCCTGCGCCTGACTGGGCAAAGTTAGGTGCTGTGCGCTGGAGTCGTCACCAGGATAACATTTACTTGGTGGGCCCGGTATAATCCCGAATCACCATTCGCATATTTGTGAATTATTAACTGCGCTTTCTCCTTTACTGCGTGGGGATGATAGTAACAAGGCCAAGGAACACTTTAGACACTAAAGGCTCTTGAGGTTATGACAAGTTGCAAAGCTTACACACCCCGTTGAGCCGTCACGACACGTTAAAAAACCCTGATTTTAATACACTAAACCAGTAGTCTGTACAAGGAATACAAAATTCAAATACAGCGGTAATTCGATTTACGGAATTATTTTTTTTCAACAACATTTCGTAATCCGAAATTTAGTAACTGGAATCAAATGTTGTTATAAGAAATAAAGGAAATAGAGACAAACCGTTTCCATAACCAAAAAAAGAATCGGAAATTCATTTTATGTATTTTAAATACAATTGAACATATAGAAAATAAAGTTACGCAGAAAAATTAATAAAAACTCTAACTTTGAAATTAAAAAGAAATAACTGCACTTACATACGCTATTTTTAACAAGGACTCTTTCTGGCGTATGGAAGACATAGATGGCTTTTTTATGTATATTACAAAAATAGCTACGCGACAAATACGAAATTGTTTGACCATAGAACTTTCGACTTTGTTCTTTGAAAAAGATTTTACACAAGGATAAAAGGAATTTCGGATAAAGTAAGAATAATATTAACTATGAATTCAAGTCAGATGCGAAGCGGTGGAATAGTGGAACAAACCATCGCATTATATTATATATAACTAACTTTTTCTAGCATTAACACGAGTCGCGCGGAAATTCTACCGAATCTGTAAAAGTTCTAAGCCGCGTTGCGTATCCGGGAGTACCTTTCTGTTTTAAAAACAAAAACTCATCCAAATTTCCTTCCGTAACCCGAAAATTCCGTAATAAGATACTACCGTAAACCGAGGTGCAACTGTATATGTATAAACTATAACTCTCTTATATCACATTTCAATTTTGTTCCGTTTAGAAGTTGTGAAGTTGAATGAACGTTTTCGATACTGACAGATGTACTAACTTCAAAAAGAAGCCGTTTTACTGTAGAAAATATAGAAAAGTCTCTTGTGTGATAATGGGAAATTCATATCTCCTATTTCCCACTTGATACAAATTTATTGCATATGTACATATCTTCTATTTCAATTTATAATTAATACGTGAATCTCGTTTAAATACATTTATAAAAACTTAGCGTCTGAAATATGCAATATACACTTAGTGCTTCTCTGTATCATGTTTACGATGCGCGGCTCTAAGTCATACCCCTTACGGTTTTGCCGTTCACTGGATGTAAGCGAAAATCGTAACCACGTAATTTCTTTTGGTCCGCGTGAAATAACTCGCTTTGAAACTACGCTTTGAAAATAATTGAAATATTTTCTTTGATTATTTCTCAGAACTAAATTTAGTAACTTTGCCAAGTTTAAATTTAAGTTCTATCTCTTACAATAAATGAGGCCTCCACTTTGGCCACAAATTTGGGATAGCCTATACATTTTTAATTTAGTTTTGCGGCGTAGGCAGATGTCTATACTAGAAATACCTATATTACTATAATAAGTGACACTGAAAGAGTTACAAACTGACACCATTCCAGTTAACTGCAAATAAATTATCCTTATATTCCTTTTATTTGATTCTAAAGTTTCACAGTAGTGCAAGGCTTCAGCAAGAGATGTGTGAAATATGTTCGCATACAAAAATATATTTTACCGCTGTAATATATGATTCCCTAGATTAATATAATGAGACTTTCGTTATATAGTATTTTAGTTTGTTGAAATTATTATTATACCCCCTGCGCGATCTATTGCATCACATCGACTATTGTCAGTACGCCAATATTGTTAAATAAAATTTTCACAAACGGATTCCATTCCTATAAACATCAGTGTACAATGTACAAGCCATACTCACTGTAAACCTGTTACACGTTTTTTCTTCATTACACAACGAACACGATGCGGTCGTGTATTAATATACACATACACTAGAATTTATGTTTCGGGCATAGCTTATACAGTAACATGCCAGATCAATACGGAATTGTTTTGCTTTATTGCCCCCAGTGCTTTGATATATGTAAGTAATTATAGCAAAGTATAAACTGGACATGTGTCTATGCATAGCTAAAATTAATTTTCTGAACCTCTATACATTTCTGTTAAATTATATAAATATTTTGTTGCTGCTCTTTATTCTTGTTCTTGTTGTGTTATAGATGTATAGGCGTAGCGTTCAATAGCTTCCAATTGTTTTGGTTGAAGAATACTTAGATTTCGGATTACAAATTCGCCATTTTGCTTTTTTTTTAATGTGCAGGTGTCTCATTTTAAATATTTTCATAGGCTATACCAGAAACCGTAGCAGATATCAAAAATCTGGTAAATATGCCCTGGGCTCTTTTTTCAAAAAATTGATCTTAAGCTTATTACACGCAGAGAAATGGTTTCTTGCGAATGAAGTGCGATTCTCGAACAACGTTTCGTAATATACACTTTGTAATGTGGATTTTCTATTCTTGTTCCTTCTGAAACGGTAAAAATAACATGCATTCGATCGATATAGGTGTATGTTTAGGATAGGGCGGCCATCTTATGTCCTATTACGCTAGTTTGAGCTTACCATTTAGAAAACCAGTAACTTGAAAAGCACCGATACCCGGTCCGAAACGATACGGGATCGTCCGGATCGTCTCGAGAAAACGTTAATCTTCCTTCCGATCGCGATTCGAGCACGATATTCTTCGCAGCGGGCATATTTTCTCGACGAGATTTTGACATTTCGTTTCCCTGCATCATTGAAAACGTGGTATCGTGTCTACTTGTCACAGTGAATGCTACTGTTCGCACGATGGATTCTTTTTGAGAAGAAAGACCTAACGGTAAGAAATGCCCAACTCGGTGCTATTTCGTTTCGAAAACGCAATAAATAAATTCCTAAATCTATTTCTTTTTGTAATAATAAAAATAATACCAGAAAGGTAGAAAGAAGAACGAAAAGAAATGAAACGATGTCGTACTCCGGGTGTGAACCCGAACGCTTAAACGTACGTTTAGGGCTCGACTCCGAACGCTAATTCTATTCCACTATTCGGACCACCACTATTATAAAAATAGTAGGCGCGAGTGAGGTGGGAAAGAGGGCCGGAAAGGAGCAAACGGGAAACGCAAAGGCTCAGATAGCGGCTTATATCGACGTTGGCGGTCCACGGCGATCTAAAGGGCGCCTTCGGGGCTGTGCCTTAGGCCTACTTCCGTTCGAAACGGGGGTCGGCAAGTAAACCGGCGTTCGATAGTTTGACGCCGTGATTGAAAAACGCAAGGAAAAGCTGTAGTGCGCTGGAAAATTGTCAAAGTTGTCAAGTACGATTCTAACGAGAACGCATTTTTTGGACCCTCTCGAAATTATTAATTGTTAGAGGCGATACGGCAAGAACATTTGATCTGCCAAATTGACAAGTATGTGCAAAAAGTGTTGACAGCTCGCATATTAATAAACATATCTCCACGATTTTAGGGTACAAAATAGTGTACCGCTGGCAAGTAGAATACATGTTTACTTTATGTGATTATAATCAGAAAAAAAATTTAGATATTTTGATCATTTGTAAATCCATTTGCATAAACAGGATAAAAAGATATACGATCATTAAATGTACCTAAATGAATTTGTTTCTTTTTTATAGAATAAAAAATATTTCTTCTAATTTATCTATTAAGAAAATATAACGATAAAAGCATAACTTAGGTTTTTCTCAATAAAACCAATCGGCAGAAGGCAAAAATACTCAAAAGTAGGTTAAATAATAGAGATCCATGAATTTTTTTATTTACTGTCTGACCCCAGTATTACATGTTCACTGCTAAAATGTCAGATTTGACGTTTGTATGCTATACTTTATTGAAAGATATATGGAAGGCGAATCTTTACACGCAACTACAGTAATGTTGATAATCTTTATTTGCCCGATATATGTCAAGCCAGGTTACACTATTACGTATTTAATCGAAAATATACTCTACACTATTACGTATTTAACCGAAAATATACTCTAATTACACTTAATTCAAACAGCTAATTAAATGTCATTTTGACAAGTATAATGTTGAAAATAAACATGTGATATACGAGGGTTGCTCGATAAGTAACGTAATCGATAGGAAAAAATGTTTTACTATAATGTTTGATTGTTCTCGATTTGAAACTATTATAGTGTGGTAACCTTTCATAGGAAGACGCTGCAAATTGGAACAATAATTATAGTAGAGGACATTTAAATTTCTCTGCATGTTTATATGAAAATTTGCTCGGGTGGGTGAACTGCGCTGGGGTAGGGGAACTGTAGCTGGGGTGGGGTACTCTGCGCTCACCTTTCTTCCTAATTTTCAAAATTCGGCGGGCCAGCTAGTTATAAACATATAAACGGTTCGATAAATCTACGCCCCACTCTTGCATCCTCGGTTATAAATCGGCGGCCCGTAGGCGCGAGTGAGATGGGAAAGAAGGCCGGAAAGAAGCAAACGGGAAACGCAAAGGCTCAGATAGCGGCCTATATCGACGTTGGCGCTCGGCGATTCTACGATCACATAAAATAAGCATCTGCATATAGAAAACGCACGCTAACTTGCAATCAAATGAAGCAAGAAGAAAGTATTCTTAAATGTCAAGTGTCAAGAATGGAGCTTGCGCATGTACCCTTTGGACGTGTGTTGTTGTAGCAACAGGACTACAGTGATTTATCGGCTCGGCAAACGAAGGATGCTCGCCTGAAATATCAATTAAATCAATGAAGATAATAATGAAATAAGATACTGTTACCGAAAGTGTTGCAAATTCCTACAATAATTGCAGAAACAGCAATGGACCCCTGTATTCACAAGATACAATGACTTTTAGACTATCCAAAAGACAATATCTTCTCGATGTTACCTAATTGAAATCACAAAATATGCGAATTTTTAGGTGAAGATCGAATGAACAACGGAGTTGAAATAATTGAACCTAATGAAGTCTAACCATTTATGAGCCACATCTGAATAACGCAATGAAACTATAGCTATGCATACGGTAATCTATAAACATAATTGTATAGCAGCTTTTAAGTTTCTCTTTGCAGACATTTTTTAATGTAGCAAACGGATTGATGTGTTAATAAGTTACATTTACTTTAATGTCAAAGAGAGAATACCTCTAGAACTGCAGTGATTTGTAGGCTCTGTAAAGGAAGGATGCTCGTCCGAGAAACCAATGAAGTCAAGGAAGAAAAAAGTGAAATAATAAAACGAAGGTAAAATTTTATGTTGTATTACCAAAAGCGTTGTAATTTCTATTTGTAGGATTTTTCATATTATGTCACGGTGTTGAAAAATACATAACGGCCACAGAGTTCGTCATCGACAAAATAAAGATATCGTCGCTGCCTTGAATAGAATACTGCATGGAGGTTTCTGGCGAGAGAAGCCAGCAAAATCAATGCGCGTTGTACCTTGTCTTGACAAGTGTAAAACGCAGCATTGAAAGTGTTTTTTGCAGGTTATTTTTATTGCGGTTGATGCCGAACAAAATTGTACGTAATTGAAAAAAATCGAACCAAACTAAACAGGGTCAACAGGGCCAATTGGAACTGAGCATAATTGAACAGCACCGAATGGAATAGTAGTCGAATGAAACTGAGCAGTCCGATTTCAACCGAACAAAATCGATTTATCGGCTCGGTAAGGAAAAGATTCTCGAAATTGAACAGGATGAAATTTAACCAATTTTGAACCAGGTTTGCATAGCTTTTGGATTGTTAACGTTAGAACGGTCTGACCGATTCACAATAAAGCTACAAGTAAAATTAAGTTTTAACGTCAAACATAAAATATCCATCCTATTGCGTATACGTCTGCAAAAATTTATTACTGTTAATTTCCGTTATGATTGTGCCATAATATAATTCAAAAGTCATAAATTATGTCCTAGATATAATCCTAGAAAATTTGCTGAGGCAGCTGGTATCCCTATGAGTACAGACCTAGAAAATTTACTGTAGTGGGTAAACTGCAGCTGGTATCCCTATGATTATAGATCGAGAAAATTTGCTGAGGTGGATAAACTGTAGCTGGTATCCCTATCAGTATAGACCTAGAAAATTTGCTGGAGTGGGCAAACTGCAGCTGGTATCCCTATGATTATAGATCTAGAAAATTTGCTACGGTGGGTGAACTGTAGCTGGTACCCCTATATGTGTACTCGAAAATTGTTTCTCACCCAAACCCTTGAGGTTTGGATTTTTCAGCTAATATTGAAATATAATAAGGTACTATAAAGGATTATTTTTAACTAACCGTTGAATTTCAAATCACATGGTACGGTCGCGAAAACGCGATTACCTCGATGGGAGGGAAAAATACGTTTTTTCTTCGTTAGAATCCTTCGATATTTGACGTTTCTAACGAACACTAACAGATAAAACGCGCAACAATTTCGCATTTATTTTTGCTATACGGCAAAAACGCACGCTAAGTCATATACATAGAATACATATACCGCGCAAGAGGGACGTCCGACAAGCGTAAACATGGGGGCAGCCATTTTGACGAATATCCTGCGAATTAGGTAACCCAACATACCGACGGAATTTTAGTTTATCTACGTATCATAATATTATTAATATTACAAAATAATAGAATATATAACTTCACCACACGTATAACTTTGTAATAAAAGTGGGCGATGATACTTCTATAAAAAATAATATGTAAGTAATTAGAAGACAATGAAACACGTGTAATATATTCATATTTATATATTTTTTCAATTAAGCTCATACTTATATTTAATATTTATATTGCGATCCAAACAATCATTACATTTCCTGAAACATTATCTCTTCAATTTTTTTCTTCATTATTTAATAGGACCTACAGTGTTGTAACATATAGAAAATAGCATAAAGTAGCCCCTCTTGTTTGGCATAACATCATCTCTCCTGAAGGCGACTGGAGCACTACTGCAAGGTCGTCGTACACTTGCAGTTTTATTTATGATAAAATAAAATCAATTTAATCAATTTTTTTCTCACAGCCTATCCTTGTACAGCATACGTATATGTTTTCGATAAATTGTGCAATCTTATTTTGCAATATGTATTTATTGCCATTTTCAATAAATTAAAGGATATTAAATGATGATTGATGAACATCGTTCTATTAATACTCAACAAAAACTTTTGAGAAATATTTATATCGATTAATGTTACTAAATCTGGCGACGGAAGTTGCTTCTTGTTGAAACTCACAATACACCTAATACATTTCTCCGTTTCATGGTATATAAGTCTCAAATCTTTCAAAGGATACATATAAGCACCTAAAATATGTGTAAATGTTTTTAAGCCTGTGGTTGAGACAATAAATGAAATATCATTCAAGCAACATATTACAAGAGCAATACGTCATACATGTACTCACCTATGGAATGATACATCTGAGTCAGGAGACAGAAGCCTTCTCACATTCTTGCACCATTTAATCAAGCAGCTCATGGTAAAAAGATATAAAAACAGTTCTATCCGATAGCTAGATATTTACTACTACTATTTACAATTTACACACCTAAAACATACATTTCATATAATCTTATACCAACATTATAATGCAATACTTTATAAAAACCTATTCTAAATAAAATAAGCCAAAATAAGTAACACTAATTAAGATTTTTCTTCGATAACAAATTATGTATTTACCACCACTAACTACAATATAGGCACCTAAGATATACTGCTAAAATACGCTTACATAAACATGATATTGCAATACTTGTATAGAGATCTATTTCAAATAAAATACGTCAAAATAAATAACACGCTATAACGTCCTTTTAATATTTGAAACACCTTAATATACCCTGATGGTCGGACTTCTTAACGTACAAGGTAGTACAAAGAACTTGCCAGGGTGGAAATCAAAATGGCATCTCTTTTCTATCCCTTTTTACCACATGCTCCGCTCGTATCCGCAATGAGTCATACGCGGCATATAAATTCTAAATATGTGCGCTAAATCCGTTTCAGGGCTAACTCGAAAATCCGGCCATACCCCCTCTGAGGATACCGTTTATCATCCGGACGCATCCCGTGTTAATTGTAGGATGTCTAGGTAGCGGTTAGTGACTCTTACTTTTCGCGATATCGATTCGCTCGTCCTCTATTCTACGGCTTTGATACAAGTAAACGTTTCTCTCCGTGTAGATAACGAGTACTGTAATCGGTATCGAAAGTAAGGCGCTATTCAGGTTTTTGCTGTTTTTTTGAATTAGCTCTATATCTCGATTGCTATAACAGTTAGAGAAGATTTTTAAAACATGTAGTTAAATATGCAATTTATGTAGAACTCCACTCTTGGTTTCCGGGTTGGAACCGCCTCGTTGTCGTAGCTTTGACCGACGTTTCGTCGGCACTCTTATGGGGCATCTTCAGGGCTGTTAATTAATTTAATAACATCGGTAAAACTAAGGAAACATCAATTTTTCATTACCTAACTTAATTTGTTTGAAGATGGACCGAAAATTTGACAAAATCAAAACGTTTGAGCCGAAAATCAACTATGAAACTAAATTGAACATTCAATATTTATTTATTTAAACGATTAGTTGCACTATTTTAAACAGAAGATATTTTCACGCATACACACACGCACACTCACTCGCGTCACACACAGTAAGTGCAAATTTGATGCAAACAATTTTCAAATTATATGTAATGATTCAATCTTAAAAATAAAACAGTCAACCGGACTTTTTGAATTTACTTTTTACTATCTTATAAAATCTCAATATTTATTCAGTTATTATAAAGTTCGCAATTCTATTATTCAAATCGCGTTTATACGGGAAATTTGTACTTAAATTAAAGAGGACAATAACATCTAAAAGTCCGACAAATATTAGAAACTGTATGTAAATAATGATAGCTATTCACACCTCGATATTGAAATTACTAGTACACGTTTTCACGTATAGAAGAACTAACAATGTCTTATATTCTCTACACTATCTTATTCTACATTTTACAGATTCGTTTGGTTAGTAGTATGCAATTAAGGTTATGGAGCGTTGTCCAAATGATATCAAACGTGACCAAAGTTTTATTGAAATGAATCTGAAAAAAAGAAATTTAATTAACTATAGAAACATTTAATGAAATAAATGAAGTGGCCATTTCAAAAAGCATTTTTCTCTAAGTTATTGGTACTAAAAAACCATTTCTGGTCGACCCCGCTAGGAACAAGTCGAAAAGTAAGATGAAAAAAAATTACATAAAACTAAAACATAATCTCGTCCCCATTCATAATAATAATTCTTACGCGAAAAATCGATAATTTAAATTCAATAATAAAAAAAGAAGCCAGGTAATTATGAAAATCAGCCATCATCAGCTCCGTCCCGTCCTAATAAGCTGCATTTCGATGCAAATTTTTCGAACGTCAAACGGGTCCATCGTTCCTCCAAAAACCACCTTAAGGTGACGCGGTTAGCGCTACCTGGCGACGGTCATTGTAAGTTCGCTTCTTCCTTGTCTTCGTTCCGAAGGCTTTTTTGTGTTCTCTGTCCTTGCTCAGATGCTCATCGTTGTTGCTCTCTTCTTTTCTTTAGCGCCTATACAGAGTGTCCGACTATTGATCGTTTTATACCGTCTCTTGGAAACGTAACAGATATCAAAAGCCTGATAAGGATGTCGCGGGCTCAGAAATATAGGATTATTGGATTACAGCTACTACGATCGGTATCGAAGTGTTGTTGTAGTTAAATATGGTCAAAATACTTGACCTTTCGAGTGAAATACCAAATATTTATTGAAAAAGTATTATTCAATCTGCAACAATGACATATTCAATGATCCACAAGTTATTGTCTCAGCTAACAAACGTTCTCCGAAAACTCTCAGAATAGAGTGTGATAGTAGGAGGAACGTCTTTATAGCAAGTGCTTAAATTGAAAGTAATTGATCTAATATTTTAATTGTAACTTTAGTGAACTGTGCCAGTCACGGAATGCATTTACTTAAACGTAAAACACTACAAATTAAATTACTTGTAGTTACCATGACATGTTAAGTGAAGTTCACATAGGTTAGTACCAAATTAGTATAAAAATTAATATGTAATGGGAAAGTTTACACAGTGCAAATTAATACGATCTTTCACATAGCGGTGTAGTGCAGAATTAAGAATTAACCTAGCGCCAAACTATGCACACGTGAAACTCTGACGCTACTTCACTACTGCTTCAATACCTTCTACATTTGTTTTTTTTGAATTTATACTGCAAGAATACATACCATATAACGTTCCAGTGCAATTTCGCGTATTGTGTTAATATCAACAAATAAATTTAGGTTATATTATGACAAAGCAACATATTAGAGCGAAATGTACTAATTTCGCACCTTGCACTACCAAGTATGAACATAGCCTTACTTTAATTGTAAATTATATAAAAATGAAATGCATATGCAAATAGATATATAAACAGTACAATGGTCAAATTAAAAGCATTCCTCTTTTAAATAGCTGCCTTTTTAATTTCATATGGATACCATTTGGAATGAATATTAGGAGGAAAACGAATTTTATTAGAAAATAAGGCGTGGTTAAATTTACGCACATCTACTAATTATAGTTCTTCAATTTGGAATACTCACTATTTTTCATTTTCTATTAAAGTATTTTACCGTTCTTTTAGTATCTTAATGTATCTGTAAGTCAAACCACAAGATACTAATTATATCATTCGAATTTACAATAGGAATGATTGGTTAGAACTATAAATATTTATACTACCTACTATTTCAAAAAAACTCTACCAATTTAAAGCGAGATTGGAGATAAACAACTTTTAAAAGCGCGGCGTGTGCAAATTAATAGATTTCACAAAAAATCATGACGTTACACCTAATAAATGCATTTAATTTTTTCTCCTGGTTATATTAGCCCGTTCCATTCAATTTAACAAACATTTGTTGTTTTGAATGAAATTATTGAAAAATACTTAACATTTACTGGAAATTACCACACTCGTTTGGTTACATCTAAAGGAAATTGTTATTTTGCATCACAAAATCAATTCAACAAAAAAGTTAGCTTCGGTTTAAAAAAAAATGAATTTCAGTTTAAATTCAATTGGTAGCTTTTTGATGAATCCAGAAACTTTAATTTGTTTTTATTGGTCTGCCGTCGACCTCTTTCTCTGTATCTTGTGATTTACGTAATATAAATTATAATAATAATATAATAATATAATAATACAGTTATAACCAAGACTTTCAGTTTTTGACGAAGAAAAAATACTTTGGGGATGTTCTAAGATTAGCCAAAATCTAAACATTATCTTATCTTGCACACCGACTGCAGCAGCCATACTCTGAATGTTATTTGTTTTAGAGAAAGCTCGAGATACCCCCGTCAGGTATCATTTATAATTTCCGGGACACCCTATAAAAACCTCGAAACTAACACAGCCTGTATAGACCGCCATGGCGTAACGTGAAATTACACGAAAAACGGAGCAGGTGATAGATAAGAAATTCGGTCTCGAAAATAAGATCATGCCACGGGCAGAGGACATTTTCTCACTCTACAAAGACGTAGAATGATAGCATTTAAAGAGACGCAGAGGTATGTCGTGGAACTGCTAGAGCAAGGCAGGCATCAAGGTACGAAAACCGGTCATTATCAGCGGTAATACCGGCTAGAAACCGTAATTAACGCCAATTTCCGAGAGGTGGATGACGGTCTTTCTCCACCCAAATCGCCCTGCCAAATCACATTATAATAATACGGAATTTTGTGGAATAATGTTCACAAATAATAGTAGCTGCAGGTTTTTGTGAGCCCTTTGGAATTATATTTCTTAAAAGGGATTGGTAACGTTATTATAACTTGCCAACATGTTTTCTCTTTGTTCGATTCCGATGGCTCCTGAAAATTTAGAACAGAAATGTAGGTACTGCCTGTTAACGAAGAAATTTCTAGAAAAATCGTTTGAAAAATCGGAAAACGGGATGCTTTTAATCAATGGGTCGTAATCTACAATCTGTCTTAAGTTGTTATGGTGGCTGCAATTTTTTGTGATGTGCAATTATATTCTCTATGTCAACTAATTAACTACCTACATATTTAAGATACGTATTAATGCGGAATCGTACAGAATCGTGGTAGCTACATAGTAGGCGCCATAAATTCTTTTTTATTTTTCAGTATGATCTTCCCTAACTTCAGTGCACTTACATATTACAACGATCAATTAATAATTCTATACCCTTGTAAAAATAATCTAGTTTCTCCCTCAAAATGTTGTATTACAGCCTTCTGGGACGAGGTTCATCTGGTCGCCGCCATTCCATCGATTCCTTTTTGGATAGAGGATCACAATACAGAACCATTGTCCCATCTTCTGTAGCAATGGACTCCAAAATCGGTTTCGGATCGTCTCCACATATGTTTAAAAACGAAGCGCATACATTTCACCCCAGATTGGAGAGCAGTGCGAATACTTGTTGCGGAAATGTAAGACATCACTGCTAATTCCTTCACTTTCAAACGGCGATCTCCTAGTACCATTTCTTCAATAATTGAAATATTTTGCCTCAAACGGAAATATTTTGCCTCAAACGGAAATATTTTGCCCACTTTTTTTACAGTGGAATATGAAGGAGATATCACCATAAACGCCGTCTAAACGCTGTTAATGTGATTAGGTGTATGCTCTTATGTTGTATTTAGTGACCGCACGGTACTCAATTTTTGTTACCTGAGACATTTTCATGCACTAGTCACGTTGTCTGGCTGGCTAGTAAAAACTACTACTCTTCGAGTCGTAATATATATAGTATAGGCCTCGCATGTGTGCAACTATGGCGCAGCGGAGTTTGAACACGCTCGAGCCTATATAAGCCTGTTAGGTCGAGAATTTATGGCGCCTAGCTCGTCAAATTAGAGAAAAATAAATCTACATTTAAAATTATATCGCTCTCTTCTTAACTTCGTCTATGTGTGTACATGAAATTTAACCCTTACACTGAAGTTCAACTGTGTACTACATGTATTAGGTATATTCTTAAATGTGTCGTAAAACTACGGAATGAAATCATTGAGATGTAGGTACGGAGTAAAATTAAAATTCGTATACATTTGTACATATACCATGTTTCATTAACACATAATTTATATGAACAGTATATTTGCGTAAGTAAAAAATGAATAAGTTACAATAATGATAGTATACTTGTTCGGTAACCCGGTTGAGAATGAAGGCCCAACGAGCCTTCGAAACAGCTGTTCCGAAATAATTAATATTTTGTGTGGTGAGGAGTGTGCCGAAATAAGTTACATCTAAATTAATTTTGCAATTTTTCTGATAAGTTTTAAGTCAAATGAAACAATTTCTCAGTGCCAAGGAAGAGCATTTATTAGAAAATAATTATATTGCTAAATTTTCAAATTTAGACATCTTTGACAATTACCTAACACAAAACTTACCGACAGTTAAATTTCAAATTCCTTTTATTAAATGCTTTCTAAAATTTAAGTTTATTAGCCCAAATAACAATTTCTTGCTATTCACAGTAGCTTTTCAAGTCAATATTACATTTGAAATTCTTTCCGACACTCCTACCCAGTCGATATTTCCAAATCTGCTCCCAAAAAGTTGCTGTTTCTTAGCTCCTCCTTGTAGTTAGTTGTTTTTAAGTGAACAAGTTCCAAAATATTCTAATTTGTTATATTTATATACTTATACGCAAGTTGTTTGATACTTTTTTTATATTGTAATAATTCGATCAATTGAGATGATTTTCGTAAGTCAGAAATTTCAAAACCCATCCCCTATTCTTAGTTTTTTAATCTAATATCTACTTCGTATAATGAAATCATTTGTACACCAGAAAAGAATTTCGCTTTCACAACAATGTATGTCAAAATTCAAAATTAGATATGGTTTCCATGGTTTCGATGTTTAATTTAGAATTTCAAATACTGCATACGAATAGCGAAATACAAGCACCAACACTGAATACATTCATTAAATTTAATTCGAAGCAATATAATTATGTTTACGTCAGTGAATTTCAATTTACACGCTAAAAGTTGGACTCTTTTTTAAAAGAACTAAATTGGCCCTACCATATTATGTTAGACAAAGACACAAAAATAAATTAGCGGAAAATCGAGGCCATCAACACTGCTTCGCCTAACAAACTTGCAACAATGAACAACTAAACATGAAAACAAATGAAAATACACATACAGATACCCTTTAACCAATACATCACAAAGGAATATATTTTTAATGGTGGGAATGACTGCAGGGTAGTACAGCAAATAAGAAAAGCATCAACATATTCCACACAACATGGTATACTAAAGTGTTTTGATATAAAATTTGCACGGGATAAAGCTAATTTACCAAATTATTCACAAATCAAAGCACGTAATCGATAAACAATGGATTTCATTAATGAAAACATTAAGCATAGCGTCAGTAGGTACTTCTGTATGGAACAAAACCACGTTGATACAGAATGGAAAAATTGAAACCTTTCAGTAAAATTAAATAGTGTAACACTATTTGGCATAAAAAATTGGTAGGCCGTACATTTAAACTTCATAGTGTTTCAAAGATGAAAAAATGTTTTGAGGTTTTCTTCGATATCAAAAGAAGATTCCTCATCTAGTATCATCCAGTTCATCGTCCTAAGATGCCATAGTTGATGAATTTTAAAAACTATTTCAAGGAGACACATGATTTAAATTGTTGGGATGACGACCAAGGTTTCAGGAATATGTAACTCTTTTATATTTCACCAATATTTCCCTTTTATTTTAAAGCTTCATCAGGGTTATAAAATGAGTTAAAGTAAATTGCCAAGCCTGTGAACTTAAAGATTTAACGATATCCATCTTAGGAACTATGACTGGTGAATTGATGTTATGAATTAACATCGTTAAATCTTTAGGTTCCCAGGTTTCTTATAAAATGAGTTAACCCTGATGAAGCTTAAAATAAACGCAAAATATTTGTGAAATTTAACATTTTACATTTTTCTGCAACCTTGGTCGTCATCCTGACAGTTTTAACCATGTGTTAGTTCCTAACGACCGCCATACTCCTTGGTGTTTTATTTCAAAGAGAGTCAATCCCTGATAATATACGCATCGCATTCAGTAAACGATACGCTTCGCAGAGATATTCGATTTCTATTGACCGTTCAGTAACGTCACGCAACAGAGTAGAGCTCAACTATCCTATAGTATATATCGTAGTTTCAATACATTCACATAACACCTTCCAACAAACGCCCGTTTTCGAACGAGGCAGGTGCTATAATTATGATGCAGCATTTATCAAAATATAATTAATACGTGTACTACTTACTTACCAATCGGAGGTTTTTGTTTTTATTACAGCCATCAAACGAACCTTCCACTGATGCTAAAGGGAGTCGAAGTCAAGCGAATACATTATACTTAAGCGCGTTATTGCCGCGATGATACGTTATGGATTTATTGAAGCAATTCGTCGATGAATAAAACATCCTCATACGTCGGATTGCGAGACATATTACATACCTACTTACGACGTAAAACTTAAACTATATATAGCTTAGATACTAATGGTCCTTATGAAGGAAACAAGATAACATTTTGAAATTCCTTTGCGTTCTCCTTAATTTCGGATCAGTAATAATAATTATTATACTTGTATACACATACTGCAACAGCAAGACAACCACAGAAAGAAAAGACGCCAAACAAACTATACATTAGATGCAAGAACTCTAACCGTGAAACTTTGAGATAATTTATAAGATCTCCCGGACGTCGAAGGTGCGGCCCTCATCGGGAGTGGTTTGTTCGCGTAGAAGAGAGTGCAAAGGAGAAGAAATTAATGTTGACTAGAACGTTTAGGTCTAAATACTTAGAGAAATAGAAGCACGCACACACACACGCGCACAAACACATACCTGATGCAGTAAATGGTATGCAAAACAGCAGCCAACCAGCGAACATTAATCAAGGAATAGGGCGCGTATTTTACATGCTAGAAATATAGTATGTACAGGATGTTTTCCTATAATTACCTTGCCGAATTTCTAGCTTAACACGCTTCCTCATATTTCTTAGCTCATTTTCCAGAACACGGTTTTCTTATGAAGTTTTTTTTTCAAAATCGATGACAGACATTGTAAGTTTTTTTTTTAGAACGTATTGGGTAAAAACAATTTCGATAGGGATTTGTTAAAGGCAAATGACACATTTTGTATCTGTATTAAACACACAGCATTAATCTGTGAGCATTCTTGCATGTTATTACCCTTGATATCTCGGTTCCATTGCAAAAATGTGTCAGTGAAAACGTTACTCGTGGTCGTCACCGACGCACATAGCGGTATTTGACCTAAAAAGCTGGCCAAAATTATTTTATGCATTTACACTTAGTCCGCTTGCGCCGAGTCAACGTTACTTTCGTTTTCCAGGCAACCCAGCGATAACGTTAGCTCCGGCGATTAGTTCATATTTAGGAATTTCACCAGGTAGCAGCATTTCAATGGTATCCTTTGAAAATGGTTTACTTTGTTTTCTCGGTTATGGTCTCAAGCCGAGTAATAAGGGATCGGATCGTAACAGTAGCCTGTTTAAAATATCCATATGACAGGCTTCTTTACTAAACTTTCTAGAAAAACCGAGTCTATATTGCCTGAAATGTTTATTTCGAGCTTCTGCAGCTTCTTCAGACGATTGTCCTGTGGGTAGCACGGCTGAAGAGATTACAGCTGCTCCATGGACGAGCACTTTATGCACAGTTGGTGGCATGGGGTACCAGCCATAAAACTGTACATACAATTTGGCTGTATCATTCGCATACTTAGAAAATTTGTTTGTATAAATTTTTAAACTACACGATATTACTTCCAGGATTATCTTATATCGATGCAATAGAGTTGCATCTACACCAGTAATAGCAGTAGCTGTCTGAATGTCATTAAAAAACCTTCTTGTGTTACCATCATTGGTATTTCCAAAACCTACCTTTGAAAAATCTACTAACAAGCCTATTTTGTCTTTAAATTGTTGTTGTATACTTTTCTTTCTATCAGCAATAATTTTTTGATTTGCACTATTTTTCCTAATTTGCCATTCTCTGACCGTCAATTTATATGACAAATGCAACACGCTTTCGAAGAATCTTATTCTAGCGTGTAATATCGACAAACCAAATCGCATATTTGTAATATTAGCATCAATAGCTAACATTGCGTCCAGGTCATTAAATTGCTTAGTTGTGGCACCACAAATGTAGCACCTTTGAGTATACGTGTTTGCTGTAACAGCATTACAAACCTTGCCATCGGCCATTGCAAAGAGCATTTTGTGTTTAACAATAGCGGGCCCACTACCCAGTTGTACAACACTTTTTTGTAGTGAGTTCACTTTATTTTCTATGTATTTTGCTTCTTCGTTTGTTATGTCTGTCGTTTCATGTACAAATCTTATGCGGATGAGTCGACAATAACGTGGAGAAGTAGGTGTAGGGTTTTGCCAAACAACAATTTTTTGACCATCTGCTGCTGCACACAACAGTTGCAAGTAAGCGAAGGAGCTTTGAAAAATTTTCAAACTCACCTTCCACCTTTTGTTTATATTGCCTCTGTTGGGAACTGTCACATCCCCATTTCGAAATCAGTTGTAAATTTTCTGTTTGTGTTGATGTTATTCTCTGCAAAAGTTCAGAAATCTTAATTTGTCGGCTTGCTGGATTATGTCATATTGTCTGCGCGTCAATTCTGCTTCCACAAACATCGACAACGCACGCGTTGGCGACAGTTGCTCCTGTTTTTCGGGTTATTTAATCGCTTTTCTGTATTTAGTGGCACATGTTGGAGAGGTATTTGGGACATCTTTAATAACTTTGGCAGCATCCACTTGTCCAGATTGTCTTAAGCTCATTTGAGCCGCAAAACTGAGCTCCATTGGAGTCGTTTCTGTCTTCAATGTTTCGGTTTTGCACCTTTTTGTGCGTTCACTTGATTCCTGAAAAGGTTTTCTAGGACGACCACATTGTGATGGCACAAACTTGGGGAAACTTGGTTGTACCTTTCAGCCATTGCTCATTTTTTTTAACGAATATTTTTTCCGTATTTCTAGCGGCAACCCACCGACTCTTAAATTGGGATTTAAAATGAGATAGATGGTGCTTCAAATCCGTGAGATTCTCTTCAAGACAATTAGTGGCGTTAACTAAATGCGTAATCAAAAATTCAAATTTTTGTTCGAATTCTTGGCATTCAGAGTCCTTTATTATTTGAAACAAAGTCTCTCTGGTCATGGTAATGGTTTTTGAAGCAAAATCTGAAACAGCAGAGCTCATATTTATTTACATTACAAACATTTCAAATTTATATATGAAGAACCGAGTTTTAAAAATTAATCATATCAAATCAGTTGGTGTGTTTTGGTAATATTTTTTGGCTGAATATAAAAGAGAGAGAGTCACTTTATAACACTAAGAAAGACTATTTGCTTGGCAAAGCTTGGAAGCATAACTAAAACACTTATGTTTTTAAAAAAAAACACCAAACAACTAAGGTACACAGTTTACTTTGAAGCAGTAGAATAATACTATAACAGGTAGATTAGAGCTTAAAAATGTTTTCCACATACCTTCAAAACTAGAATCCATACTGGAGAATTACATAAAAACATTTCTATTTTCTAGTATTTACAAAAAAATGCACAACGCGTCGCGACGATTTCAATATCTGTTAATGAGTTTATGTGCAGCGAACTCAACAGCAAAATTGCAACTGCAGTGGTTCCGTCTATCCTTTATCTACGTAGACGCAAAATACATAGCTGGATGGCCCGGTTCTTTATCTATTCCGGGAAATGCTTCAGTATGGCAAACAATTACATTGAGGAATTTGAATTTTGGCCAGCTTTTTAGGTCAAATACCCATATGTGCGACGGCAATAAAGTTTCCAAGAAAAAAAATCCCGATTGGAGTCCCAAACATCGATATTAGGAAATATATTCTACCCTCCGTTTTTGAATGACAAATGCGTAACATTATTTACTGATTCACTAAGCTTTAGATGTTAATTTATCGTATATCTACGAAACAAATATTTTGAAGACGTTTCTCCTGGGTCATTTACAAGTTATTTTACAGCCATTCTGTCCAATGCTGTACTTCTCAACTGAAGCGACCCAAAAAGATTTACTTTTCTTGCAGAATCGAATTGTAGAATATTTCATTACTGGATACATTAAGATTTAATGGCTAATTACTCGCGATGCATCAAAACAGGAAATGTTGAAATAGATATAAGCACTCTCACTGCAAGTACTGCATTCAGATACATATGGATATCTCTACGCCTAGCCAGAGCGCTCTCAGATAATGTAATTCAGAATTTATGCAGTTTAAATTAACCGTATTTATCGGGAAGGTAACAACTGGTCGTCTACACTCATTTATCTGGCAATATTATCGGAGAGCGCTGCTTTTTCTTTCATTTTAATGAATTTAGATACATCTATATGTATGGAATGGTTAATGGCGACGGTAATTGTCTCTTTTTTGCTATCTTCTTACTATCTCTGGTTTGTTACACTTTGCTGTTAAAGATTTGCAGAGACCATGAGTAGGTATTTTTGGCGGAAAATATAACGTCCTTTCAGTGTCTGCCTTACTTGATTCTTTTGTTGATTGTAATTGGCCTTGGTTAATTTAATTTTAGCTCTAGACGAATTTATGTTGATTAATTATAAAATGTGTTCGTTTTTGCATGTTTACAAATGTTTATTTCTTTTATTTCAGGTAAGTCGATCAACTAAGGATTCTTTGCCTTACTACGTTTATAATCGGTCGAAGAGGCGAGCTTCAACTTGAACAGGTGTGCTGAAGTAGGTATACTTATGATCTTATGAATAACTTAACGATTTCGTTTTCTGTAGTAGAAACAAAATAATTTTATGCACATATTATACCTCACTATAAACTTCCTACATACACAACTAAATTGACACTGCAGCACCGCAAAAAATAAACAAACAGCCGACTAAATTTACAAAATATTTCCAGGTCAAAATTTAGAACTATTCAATAATGACAATGTTGTTCTACATTGAGCTTTTGTGACTGGTGTCATTATTCTTGACATTATGTTGAAATATGAACGGATAGAGCTTTAAAAAGCTATTCATTCAAAATAGGGGGAAAATCGATCGGGTCGATCCTGGGAACGTTTCTACACTATCTTCTTTAAGAAAGTTGAAGAAATACTGTTTTCGCGTGGTTGTAAAATACATCCGCTTCCTAATTCACGTACTTGCCGATAATAATTGCACTTTATGGACGACTACGTGGTATTTTTACACAAAAAACTAATTACTACGGGCTAGGAACATTCACATGCTTGTTTGGAAATACGTTTGACGTTTCCAGAATATACCTACCTATAAAACATGGTTAACTAAAACATAAAAATTAGAATTTAATTGTATGGATTAATATTGAAACCTACCTAAATAAATACTCTGTATGTTTAAATGAAATTTCAAATTTTTATTCAGTACGGCCACTCGTTCAATGCTAAATTCCCTCTGGCGGATATTAGCTCTTTTTCGATAGCTCCAACTCCTTCCCCAGCCTCCGATCTCTGGAGCGGAGGTACTAGGGACTTATTATAAGTCTAGCTAATGACAAATGGGGTAACGAGGAAGAAACTCCTCTTCTGTTCAATTTCTTCATATCATAAATCCTCAATTAATGGAATATCATCCTACAACAAATAACAGCGTAAATTCAGAGGTATATCTAGCATAATTTCATATATTAAATATCTTTCGTAAAGTTGTTGTCGTAGTCGTCAGTAACATTTAATGGTTGTCAGTGGTATTTTAGGTCATAGAATAATATAATTCTACGTATTCATCGAAAATTCATCGTTAAATCATATTTGGAAGAGAATTGTCAAAACTTTCTGTGGATAAAACAATCGCCATCGCGATTAAAATAAAGGAGTAGAAGCACGCCAATTAAATTTCTGACTTTGAGTCAAGCTTTCATCGAGGTAACATGTGTCTGGCTGTGTTCCAAGTTTCCAAGTGTTCATATTTCAAATCGTAATATAAATTCAAGATAGAAGTGAAGGTTGGTGGTTAAGACAGGTTTCCTGTAAGCCTCACATAGACATAAAGTTTATATGACATCGTCATAAAATCCAGGTTAGTTCCCAATCTTCAATTTTAATTTCTGTTAAATTCCATAAATTGATGCTAAAGTTCATTTAAATTGCCGAAAAAGTATTTTAGAACACTTCCGAACCCTGAGTTCATATAATTATTTAACTAATTTGCGAAAACTTAATTTTTTTCAACAATTTCCCACATTAAGAACATTTCAATATTTATATACAAGTTGTTCAAAGTTCTCGGACCACTATTGTTAACTTTATTATTATTGCAGCTACGATAGACTATGCAGGATCATTCTTAATCAAGAATAAACAGGGAACAGGACCCAGAATGTCAAAATGTTACATTTGTGTGTATATATGCTTCACCACGAAGGCAATTCATTTAGAATTGGTAACTGATTTGTCCAAAGATGCATTTCTAGCCGCGTTTAGATGCTTTACATCAAGAAGGGGACTTCTGGAACACATATTTTCTGATAACGGAAGGAATTTTGTAGCAGCAAACAAAGAATTGAATGAACTATCAAAATACTTGGATACTAATGAAAATAGCATAATATCAACTTTGTCGTCCCAAGGTATAACCTGGCACTTTATACCAACCTACGCGCCACAGTTTGATGGATTATGGGAAGTTGGGGACAAATCAACCAAATTTATCATTTAAAACGGATTGTTGGAAATGAATAATTGATCCTTGAACAGTTTTATACAGTACTCACACAGATCGAAGCCATCCTGAACTCAAGACCTCTCACACCACTATTCTCAGATCCTAGTGACTTCCAAGCACTCACACGGTCACATTTTTTGATTGATAAAATGTACCGTCGACTCGTCTGACAAAATGGGAACATCTTACGACGCCTGATAAACAAAGAAATAAAACCTACCTGATGCTCACTTGCTGTTCCCTCTTTTAGTATCTCTCGTAAGGCGTCTCTAGCTAATTCAGGGAGGAGGGAGTAGGTTAACACTCTAATGCTGAAACTAATATAGGCGCCACCTGATTTATAACCACGAGAAGAATAACCAAAATCAGAAATAGTTACGTTGTTTTCAATAGGAGGGTTAGAATCAAGTAAGCAACGCAGATATAACATACAAACAAACAACGCAGTATTTAGTATTAAAAGAAAGGATAAATGAATGTACATATATATGTTGCCAAATAATGTTGTTCTGGCAGAACTATGTAAAATTCTAGCACAACTGGGTAAAATTTGATGATCTTTTGATGGTAATTGACTAAAAATATAGTAGACTTTAAATAAATATATGATTTGGTAAAGCACAAACTGTAAAAGAAATGATGAGAAAATTACTTAATGAATATATATACTAGGGTACGTAAGGATTCATTTATAAGCGCCAGTCCCATGCATATCGCGAATAATGTTGCGACTTGTGCTATGAGCGTCCTTGATTCGCTTCGCGCGCTTCCCACCTTATACTTTCATAGCGGACAAACGTTGTAACACTGTCTATATATTTTAGCGGTTCACTTTACTGCGGAACTTACGAACGCGCTATTACATTTAAAGATATCAAAATCTAATTACTCGGAAAACTCGATTATGATTTAAACGTTTATGTCAATACTCTTCAAATACAAATTAAACAAACTAAAATTATACATCTAACCTTGCTAGCTTCTTAATTGAAGTATTCGTCCAAGACGAAATCTATCGGGGATACCTTGGGCAAAAACGCTGCTTCGCAGAGTCTCGCAGAGAGAAAACGATTATTCAACAAAAGGGTTCCTGGTAAGCTTCTAATGAACTGAGATGCTTGTCCTTCTCTTAATTGTCTCGACGGTGTTGAGAAAATAAGTCCACGAGTGCACTAAGGTATTTGGTGTGCTCTATAACAGTGTCCGTATACTAAGGGAGGAGGTATATAACTACACTAAAGAAAGTAAGAAAAAACCTAAAACAAATCAATATAATGAGCAATAAGGAAGTAAGAAGAGGGAAAAAAGTAGCATACCACTTGTTGAATCCGCTAACTAGCGAGGAAATACACATTTATTTACTTCAAAGCAGAACTTCTCCTGTATTTTGCACTTCCGCAACTAACAATAAATGCAATCCATGAAAAACAGCAGCAACGGCTATAAGATCCAATTATTGCAAATTAAAAGTAGAAGTTCAAACACGTGGCTCTGAAGACTAGACGAGTACCCAACCGCAAGTGAGTGCCGGCAACCAACGTAACACCGTAACACTGAAACAGTTCACTAAAACTCTTACCATAACACAGTGTTGTGGTAAGGGTTTTAGTAAACTGTTTCAGTGTTCCAGTGCCACAGTTTTAGAGTACCCGTTTAGTAACACCGTAAGGTAAAGGAAATAGCGCACATACTAAGAAGTAAAAGCAGAAAACAATGAATCATAGAAAAATACCACGGACAGACACTAGCATGAACATGTTACCGTTACAATCTTCAACAGCTACGGCATCACTTTTGGAAGAGGTCGAAGGAGTATGTTTCAGAATTCCAACAAAGACAAAAATGGAACGGCAATCAATCTAAGTTGAACATAGATGATTTAGTTATAATTAAAGAGGACAACTCACCCCCGTTGGCATGAAAATTGGGCCGCATCGCGGAATTATTTCCTGGTCCTGAGCTGCCAGAGTTGCAGACATCAAAATTGGAACCAAAATAATCTGACGTACATTTACCAAGATATGCCCAATACCTGTGGAATCATAGACACTTGTGAATCATTTTTATATTTGTGTTATATGTACCTATGTAATTGTGTACCTACCTTTGTAACTTACGTAAATATTTACTTGAAAGGAAGCCTTTCAACATGGGGGGCGTGTTAAGAATTATTTGTACATGCGCAACCATCACTTGGGCTTTGTGCGGGGTGCGAACGCGCACAAAGCAAGTGGATACGCACATTCGGTATAATAAACATAAAAAAGTAAACAAAAATACACGTTTTTTTTCTCGAACAAATACAAATTTCGTAACACCAGAGTGCCTCAGTATAAACCTTAAAATTTATTTTTGTGATAACCAAGCGACCATAAACGCATGCTTTTATTGCCACACCATTATCTATTCTGTGGATGATTTCGAATATCCCGAATATGTCCCGTTTAATCTTAAGCATTTTAGATAGCTATAATTTTGCCGATTCTTGATTTCAGTGAAATGCTCACCCAATTCACAAGACACCATTGTTTTACGATTCGCTTTATTTTGTATCTGTACCTGCTTTCTATATTGTTGCGGGATATATTATTGTTATATTGCTTGTTGTTTTATTGTTGTAATAAAACACATGTACTGTTAAGCACTTTAATCAATATACTGAATTACAATATCGGTTAATACATAACAGGTAAAACGACTTATACATGAACTACTGACTCCTTGTCTTTTTCAGTGTTACCAACATTCTACTCCACAACACCTTCCCTTTTTATTTATGTATTTAGTATTTTTATTTTTTTTACAATCAAACCTAACTTTTACTTAATCCTAACTTAACTTACAAAATGTTTCAGCCTGCTACGTTTATTCTCTGTAAAACGTTCCTTTTACTACTCTACCTGACCTAGTCTTGTATTGGTCTAATCTAGTCAAAAATTTAGTTTCACGGTTTCCGTCACCTTCTTTATCATTTCGTTCGTTGCCTTCTTCGTTATGTTCTACTATCCTGTTGTTGTTTCCATTCACATAGTCATTATTATTCTTATTATCGCGTCCTGTGTCTCGAATGTGTGTTTCATTCCGTCTGTATTGAGTTCCATTCATGTCCTTTACTATGTATGATCTTGGCCATTCAGTTCTTTTCTCGATTTGTCCTTCACACCAATCTCCCTCTGGTTTCTTTTTGAATACGATACTTTGCTTTTCCTTAAATGTGCTTGCGTCCTTTGCATTTTTATCATGAGTTTCCTTAGTCTTTATCTTATTTCTTTGTATTTCTTCGCGATCTTCCATTAGAGTAATTTTGGCATTAATATGTCATGCTTCATTGGTATGTTTGTTCTTAGTGTTCTTGCCATTAGTATTTGAGCTGGTGAACTAACGTTTCCTCTTGGCGTGTTTCTTAAGTTTAATAATGCTAGATACGGGTCTGTCTTGGAATCTTCACATTTTTTGAATAAGTTTTTTACGGTTTTTACTGCGCTCTCTGCCATTCCATTTGATCTAGGATAATGCGGACTGGATATTATGTGACTGAATTCCCAATGTTCTGAAAATCTTTTAAATTCATCACAGTTAAAATATAATGCTCCATCCGTATATACTTTAAAAGGTATTCCAAATCTGGCGAAAAATAATTTTATCTTTCTTATTATTGTTCCACTTTTAGTATTTTCTAATTTAGCTGTCTCAATATAATTTGATAGGTAGTCCACAATAACAATGTATTGGTTATTCTGATATTCAAAAAGATCTATACCTACTTCACTCCATGGTAATTTTGGTAGTTCTCTAATAATCAATTCAGATTTTTGTTTATTTGTCATAAATTTGTTACAGCTTGAACAGCTTTTTACATAATCTTCAATGTCTTTATTTTGACCTAACCAAAATAATGTACTTTTTGCTCTATCCTTCATTCTGCTGATACCAGGGTGTCCTGTATGTAATTTTTCTAACATTGTAGGTATTAAGACTTTGGGTATAAAGATCCTATCTCCTTTAAATATCATGTTTTTGTACACCGTCAAGTCATTGTTATGTTCATAAAAATCTTTTAAAATATTTTCAACATCCGCCTTATATCTGGGCCAGCCATTAAGAATGATGTCTCTCAGTTTTTTGTAAACTTCGTCAGAAGCCCCTTTTTCTTCAATAAGTTTCCAATTTTTCTCTGTGACTGGTAATGAGTTAATCAACATGTGTACCTGTAATTCAATTTCATCAAATTGCGACTCATTATCACAACTTTCATCAGTAAAGTCACGAGATAGTGTGTCTGCGATATACATGTACCTTCCCGGCTTGTATACCAATTCAAATGTATATGGTTGGAGTTTCAGCATCATTCTTTGCAGTCTTGTTGTTATTTTATGCAACGGTTTTTTGTGTAGCGACACTAGTGGTTTGTGATCAGTCTCAATTGTAATATACTTTCCGTATATATATTGTTTAAATTTTTCACATCCGAATACTACTGCGAGAAGTTCTTTTTCCACTTGAGCGTATCTTTGTTGCGTTTCATTTAACGCTTTTGACGCAAACGCTATCGGTTTTCCTTTCTGTAGTAATGCTGCTCCCAATCCTCTGGAACTAGAGTCCACTGTAAGTATAATTTTTTCGTCCGGATCATAATACCCTAAAACAGGTGCCTTGAGAATCATTTGTTTTAGTGTATTTAATTGTTTTTCTAAACCATCATTCCATTCAAACTGTATGACATCTTTCAGTAAGTCTCTTAAACCAGCAGTCAATTCAGAATAATTCTGTATATATTTTGAGAGGTAGTTCGTTACGCCTAATAATCTTTGTAAAGACTTCTTATTTGTAGGAGATTTTAAATTTTTTACTGCTTTAATTTTATCTTCATCTATTTTTGTACCATAATCTCCAAATTTATGACCTAAAAATGTAACTTCGTTCATTCTGAATTTGCATTTGTTTTTATTGAATTTTATCCCTTTATCTTTAGCTTTTTTCAATACTTCTGCTGTTCTAAACTCTAACTGCTCCCAATTCTGTGCAAAGATAAGAATGTCATCTTGAAAAGTCAATACTCCCTCTATATTTGCAAATGTTTGGGCTATGATTCTATGAAAGATCTCACCTGAGCAGTTGAGACCGAATGGGAGTCTGTTAAACCTGTAACGTCCAAACGGCGTTTGAAACGTACATAAGCTTGAACTTGATTCGTCTAACGGAATCATCCAATAACCACAATTGGCGTCTAAGTTTGCAAAACACTTTGACCCTTTTAATTTTGCACTAATTTCCTCCACAGTTGGAAAGGGAAAATGAGCTCTCTTTATTGCTTTGTTTAGTTGGCTTGGATCTAAACAAATTCTAATAGACGAATCGGGTTTTTGAACTAAAACAATGTTGCTAACCCATTCAGTTGGTTTTATGACAGGTTCCATAATCTGATCATGTACTAATTTATTTAGTTCGTTTCTTAATTTGTCATGTAGAATAAAAGGTATTCTTCTGAACGGTGCTATTTTTGGTGTTACTTTCGTATCAATTTCTAAATGTACTACATCATTTAGGCAACCTATTTGGCCATTAAACAAAGCATCAAAATCTTCCTTAACCTTTAAGTTCTCAATTTTGTTTATAATATTTAAATGTATGCATGCATTTAGGCCTAAAATATTAGAACTATTCGTTTTAGCTACATAGAACTTAATTTTATAACTTTCATTGTTATATCTACAATCTAAGATGCATGTGCCTATAACGTCAATTTTTTCTTTTGTATATGTAGTTATAATGTCCTTTGTTTTACTTACTTTTTCTAAGCCTACACTTAAATTTACATAATCTTTGTAAGTTATTATGTTACACTGAGCACCTGTATCAACTTTCATTTTTAACATTTTGTTGTACATATTTAATTTTACATGCCATTCTCTATTTATATTTGTGTTACTAATAGTTTTTACTGTATCTATAACATACTCACAATCACTACTTTCTTCATGTACTTCACTGACCACGTTCGTTCTTCTTTGCTTCTTTACTTCCTTCTTTTTCTTTCCCCTACACATCCTTGCAAAGTGGTTTGGTCCTCCGCAGTTTGAACATTTTTTTCCATATGCAATGCATTGTCTATATCCATGTGTTGTACCACATCTTCCGCACTTGTTTCTTTCTTCTTTCTTATTTCCACTTTCGACTATCTTCTTTGTTCAATTCTTTGGCTTGCTTTGATGCTATGTTTCTTGCTCGGCAAGCATCTAGAGCTTTTTCCAATGTTACATTTTGTGTTTTTAGTAATATTTCCTTCGCATCTTTGTCTCATATACCACCAACAAAAATATCTTTCACCAATTCATCTCTCAGATTCTTAAATTTGCAATTATTGCTTAAATTCTTCAGTACAGTTATATATTGTTCATACGTTTCACTTTCATTTTGTTTACGATTAAAGAATATGTATCTTTCATATGTAATATTTACTTTTGGTGTGAAATGTTCATCAAACTTCTCAATAATACCTGTCAATTGCCTTGTGTCTTCTTCCCTCATGTTAAAAGAAGTATATATTTCATAACCTTCGTCACCAAGCGCATGTAAGAACATTGCTATTTTCTTATTTTCTGTAATATTACCTTCATAAAAGGCTTCCATATAAATATTAAACTTTCTTTTAAATCTTTCCCAATTCAATACTACATTTCCTTCATAATTCATTTTATCTAGTGGTTCTGTGGGTTGATATATGTATTGTACTGTTTGCAGTAATTCCGAATTCTCGTTTTTAACCTCCATTTTATTTTACCTTACTTTTTAGTCAATATTCGATTACCGCTGTCACCATGTTATATTGCTTGTTGTTTTATTGTTGTAATAAAACACATGTACTGTTAAGCACTTTAATCAATATACTGAATTACAATATCGGTTAATACATAACAGGTAAAACGACTTATACATGAACTACTGACTCCTTGTCTTTTTCAGTGTTACCAACATTCTACTCCACAACAATTATTTTCAATAAAAAGGAAACAACAAACCATATTCTTGCCATCCTCACTTTCCTTTCCTTTGGTATCGTTTCGCGATTGTTTAATTTGACGAACGTTAAGGAATAGTCGCCAAAAGCATACGCCCACGAATAAAAAAAATCACTCATTCTTGATAGGGTGTAATGTTTTTCCTTAACTGAAATATACTTACACAGACCATCTCAGTGCTAATATATGCACATAAATTGTAATTCCTTAGGTTAATTAATCTAAATATGCAATATGGCATTGGATGAGAATTGATAAGCAATATGCAATTATTGTGACATCTATCTCCAAATGACCAACGACTTCAAATATATGTAGAGTTCTTGTCCTGATTATTCTATATCCAAAGTTGGGTATTAAGACTACATTTTTTGGGATATATTTAAGTTAATTTAAGTTTATATTCATATGATTATAATAAGTCTGCTTTAATCCATTTATTTTCAACGGTATTTTGAGATCAAAAAGTAAATATGATGGTTGTTCGCTGCTTCTTTTAGGACAGAAGTATGAACCAGCTCTTGTTGCAAAAATACTTATTTTAGCTTCATTTTCCTTTTATTTTCTTTGGCCAACATCATACTTTTCGATCCAAAACAATTTCTATCTCTGAACAGCAGTAGAGGCATAGATATTCATGTTTGCAATAAACGGTGCCCTATTCCGATTCCATATTCATTTCACAAATGACCACCCTATGATACGTTTGACACATTATTATCGTCCAATTGCTAGTTCTGAAGACAAGAGACCATCATCGCTTAAGGTTACGCATAAAATTTGAATTGATCCTGCACCCAAGTAGGAGGGCATTTCATATGCGCAAGATCACAATATTGCAATACAAATAAATTGCGGAAAATGAGGAAATCTTGTATAATTCTCATATATCGAAATTGGCCTGTCACCCTGGATACGCAAGTATATTTCGAATACGATAGCTATCATCTCTAAACTAAAGATGTACATTGGATATTAAAAAACCAAACAAGGGGAACATTTGAAAAAGCGTTTGACTGAAATAGATTATCGAAATTATTATTACGATCTACTATGGATACATACAAAATTTGTAAGTAGTTTACGGAAAAACATGTTCAAATCAATCAAACTTTAATTGATCCAATTAAAATCTACGTTCGAATACCGGCAAACGAATATCATGTTTCTAACAAATAATTTCGTTTAATTTAGTTGTTCCAAACATATATATTGTTAACTTGTTTCATTCAAACACAAAGAATAGCTAAAGCAACAATAATCAAGATAACTAAATATTTTGTATTCTTTTGAACACCCTGTTTGGTTAAAAAATTATTTATGACTTCTATTTCAATATCAGCACATACACACAAGACTTAAGAAATCTTGAAGTTTAATTGCTTGTTTACTGTTACGTAAAAGTTTGTCGACACGTGAACAACATAAACATATTTTCTAGTTTGCACGGCTTGCACTCCTTACGCTTACATTTCTATTCGCAGTGTTATAGGTGCGAAGCAGTTAGGATCTACTACAAATCTTATTCTTAACCTAAGTAAATATTTTGTACACATAACCATTAGATTCGCTCAATTCAACTAAATGTATGATTGCATCAACAGTTTTAAACTTCCTAAGCTAAGACAAAGTTTTACTTTGAGGGAGAATGCTATAGACTCTAATAAATATTGTTACTAAAATTTTTGTTTCATTCAACAACGCAACAAAGCAAATTGCTAGTTCAAACAAAAAAATTCCTTTAACAAAATAAATTTAGTAGACTCAAACGTTTCAACGTGCATTGAACTAAATTGAAATTACAATTTTTTTTGCCACCTAGTCGGTGATGCTTATATAGCAATCTAGTTAACAACTAATGAGCTATTTATTTTTAACTTAAGTTACTACGGATCTTAAACTAAGTACTTATCCTACGATAGTCACTCAGGTTCTGGTATAATGGAGTTACTTTGTTCTTGTGTTTTTTTAAGGTGATTGTCACTGCACTAGTTCAAATGGTTTTGTTCGCTTCAATCATCTAACCAAGCCATCATTGTCCAGGAGCTGAAGGGCCTCAACGTTGACATGCTGATGAAGTCGTTGTTCATGTTTTTGAGCAAATTTTTTGATGACATTGTTAACAGTCTCTACTTTTAAGTCCTTATATAGACTGTCATTGCGTACATACCATGGGGCATTGACGATGCCCCGGAGTACTTTATTCTGAAAGCGTTGGATGATGTTTTTATTGTTTTGGCTGGTACAACCCCAGAGTTGGATACCATAAGTCCATACTGGTTTAAGGACTTGTTGGTAAAGCAAAAGTTTATTATATACTGAAAGGGCAGAGCAACGTCCCATTAACCAATACATTTTTCTGTACTTGAGTTTCAGCTCTTCTTGTTTTTTCTTTACATGTGGCTTCCACCTAAGTTTGACGTCTAGAGTCATGCCGAGATATTTGTTCTCATAGTTTGCTGCCATTTTTTTCTTGCTTTACGTTTTTCTGCAATTAGCTCAAGAATTTCTTTAGGATAGTTGTTTCCCTTAAGTTTTCTTTTTACTTCAGGCGTAATTTCCCAAGCTGAGTGTTTATATATCATATATATCATTTACAAGTTTTTCCACCTCCATGTCCCGTTGTTCCTCAGTCTGTAGAGGTATCATCAGATTAATTCTTTTTTCTAGCGTTATTTGGAAGCTCTTCCAATCTGTATTTTTATTGACTAATACAAGATTGTAAGGCTTTTGAATAATGTTTTCACTTAGCGTCAGTATGATTGAAGAGTGATCCGTACTTAAATCCACACTATCTTCAATTTGAAGGTAGTTGCAAGATATATTTTTGATAATATAAAAATCTATTAAATCCGGAGTTTTGTTTGGGTCTGTGGACCAATGGGTTGGTTTACCTGTTGAAAGGGCTTCACATTTATTTTCATTTATTGTCTTTAATAGTTCCTTTCCTTTGGTTGTTGTGAGCCTTGAGCCCCAATGAGTGTGTTTTGCGTTAAAATCACCATCAGGATAGAGCGTGTAATAGGTTTTGTATCCTTTAAATTTGACAAAGGACTGTTTTGTAAAATGCATTGCTAATATTAGATAAGCATCAATTTTATTGATGTCTAGGACTGCTTGTAGTTCTTGTTGGTGATTAAGCAGCCCATTTGCATTCCAATGCATTATTTTTAGTGTATTAGCCATTTTTATTAAATTGCGGATTTGGGGCAGTTTTTTTGACGATACCTTCAAGATCTCTGACTCGTTCACGGCTGAGGCGGATAAGTTGTAGGGTCTTGTTAATGTCGTCTTCTTGTATATTGTTTGATTTTTGTTTACCAGAGCTAGATGCAGCAACCGTAGCATATGTTAGTTTATCAACTAAATTAATTTCCTTGCGCTCATTTTGTACAGTAGCAGGTTTCTTTTCACCAGTTACTTGGGCTGACTTTTTTTTGTTAATATTTTTATTTTTGATTTTTTGTAGTTTCTTAGCTACCATGCAGCCGAAATTACAAATAAAGAAATTTCATTCACCAGGAAGAAATTTCGTAGCCATGGTAACAGATATGCCACGCTCACCGATTGGCCTGTTTTAGTAACTCGTCGCTGATACTGTATATGACAGCTCCACTATAAACGCATCCTAATGCGAAACGGCGCGCAACGAACACAACGAAATTGCGCCAACTGCCCTTTATGATTTGATTTGATAAATAGAGTTCAACATAATTTAAATTGAATAAGAAACTTAATCCAACATTTTCTGCTCACCAAAATTCGAGTAAGGAACAATATGAAATATCCACAGTTACCATCTGTAATGCGCTTAAATATAGGGAGCCTAGTAAATAAGCTCGGTAATTTGAATTACATTAGTTATTAATTAGAGCATAGTATTCTCTTTAGCCGTGCCAGTGGTTTGCACGGTAGGACTTTAATTCTAGCGCGTGAGGACGTTGTAAAATCGGTTTTATCATAATGACAATCCAAAATAAAAGCAATTTATGAGAGTCACAACCATTTAGTTTTGCCTTTAAAATTTATACAAAAATACTTACTTAAAAAAAATCCTAGAAATGGCCTCATCAGATGAAAAATGTAAAAAAATATGGGATGTTCCATTTAAAAATCAAAAGTTAGGGACACTTTCGGCCAATAAATCTGATAGATTTATTCGGTCATTTGGTTGATAATGAGGTTGCCCAGGAGCCCTCGAAACAGCTGTTCCGAATTAATTTAATTAATATTTTGTGAGGTGAGGAGTCTGATCTTATTTTCAAGTATGTGTGGACATCAACCAAATATTATAATTGCTCATATATTCCAATATAATCTTGTTTCTTACTATAGTGTTTATGTAAGTTTTACATGGTATGCAGAAGAAATAAAATGTTGCTGGATTTGTCACTGGAAGTAAGCATTACGAGATGATTCTTTAATTCTTCAAGTTTTTGAGTGGTATTCACTTTGTATTTCTTCTATAATGCCTCTAATTCTGTATAACTAACAAGAAGCTCTTGTAAATCGAAATTTAATGGATATCTTTTGATTTCCACAAATTTTCTATACATCAACATACAAGGAAGTTTCTACATTCCAAAAGGAGACAACCCAAACATCAATTGGATTCTTCCAGACACATCTCATTACTTCGAATAGAATTTAATCCATTCTCAACTTGAGACCAGAAATAATCTCCCCGCAATATCAATGTCGCCTCTCTACACGGTGTATGGCTGAACCGAAGTACATTATCGTGTAGTTACACGATTAAAAGGACGGGTTGGTGCTGCTTGGGATGCGAAAGTTAATAACCAAACATCATCCTCATCATTCAGGCGAATGAGAATCTCATCTTCAGTTACCAGGCGGAGAGAGAAGGATTATGTTCTGCCAAATGTTCTCAGTAGGTAGTAAAGTCTTAGAAAACGATTTGACTTCCTGTAGCGCATAGTACATATCTACGGAACAGCGAAGAAAAACTTCTTGCAAGTTTGCTGACCTATTCGTTTGTTGTTAGTCATAAATGGCACGTCATGTAAAAACTAAATAATGATAATATTAATGATTATTACAAAGAATAAAGGAACAAAAAGGAAATAATGAAAACCAATATCCATATAAGTTCCGTAACTTGCTAAATTTTTAAAATGAATACGCTGGTAGTGTCAAAATACGCTTTTGATTTGATTTTATTCTGTTATTTTCCTGCAGAATAATTATTAATAATTTAATTTTATAACTTTGAAATACTGTTTCTCAAAGTAACATTTTTAAACGTCAAAATTAACAGGTTATGAAATTTGAATACCCTATGACCCCTCTGTGTACGTATTTACAAAAACAATGTCAAATGTGAATGAAAAGTTGAATAATGCATTTCTAAATTGGTATGGCTAAGCTTCGTATCTAAGAATTATAATCTAATATGAACCTCGAGAGCTTCTACTACACACTCAACACATTCAACACTTTCAATCTTTTCAGCTTAGGTTTTTTTTTCATTTGGGCAACTATTAGTGCGAATCGGTACGATGATCCGGGCGTTCTCAATCGGAAACGTCAAATTTCGAGCGTAGACAATGAAAGCGATTCATCAAAAATGCCCAAGATAGCATCGTCTATTACAATAATAACCGTAATGACGATGGAACCGATCATTAGCCCGTTAATAATTTGTATAAGTTGCGCTTATACACATGTCTACACTCTCACGCGAAACTAAAATTTCTCGACGAAATAGAAGGCCGCAAATGAATCAATTAACATTTATATTACCTTCGCGGTTGGGAGTTGCAAAATTATTTCGCCTAAAATTAGGGAACATCTGAGATGCGATGCAATATGGGAACATAAACTGTTAGACAGAGTTTTTTCTTGCTAGTTTCTCCAGCGTCTAGACCTGTTACTGATGGTGTGAGTTCGAAGGTACATATTTATATAGAATAGATGTATTAAATAAGCAATTATTTTTGACGGATTGTTTAATTGGTCGTATATGAGCAAATCAATGGTAATAAGCGTTAATTAGTTTTTTTACATGCCTTTCAATAATTAAGGGATACAATTTCTTAGGTGTATTGAAATCTGCTCTTATGCGCAAGAGTAATTGAATATACCGTATACGTAAGGCAAGGTGTTGTAATTTAGATGTGAAGTCTTAAAGCAAGGTTTATATATATAGAATCTTATTTTGTATTTCGAAATACTTTATTTTATCCTCACCTAAACTATATGTAATGATAGAATAAAATAAACAAGCTTCCAACAATGTCTCGTTCCCTTATAATTTTAAAAGAATCCTTATGACACTGCCGACTAATGGCTTCAGATTTTCGAACTCTTCTTTGATGAATTTGATTCAGAAAAATTGAAACAACGTCTAAACGAAAGGAGATTATAAGAAAGTAGTTATGACAAAAGTAAGTTACCTTAAATTTAATAAAAAAAAATGTAAAGAAGCAAGTTCAAAAATTTAGGAATAAACAATAGAAAAATTGTGTCTGTCGTACCTATAGATATTATGTGTAAATCTATGTGGGTATTGCTTTAATTCTACTAGGGTTCGATTTGCATGTAATAAATTGATTATTACAAAGTTTGCCCTCAATAACCGAGGTCTGCGGACCAGAGTCTTTGTTTTTTTCACTCGTACAGCTGTTATCACGTCTGGCTTAAGCTATTGGTTTGCTTCTAAATCGAAGTACTTAGTTATTTCGGCGTGAAATTTTACAAGACTTCGAAACACTATGCTCCGAAAGGCTAACGTTAGACGTGTTGCCGAAGCGTACATGGCGCATTTCATACGTCTCGCGAGGCAATGACATTTTATAGATGCCTTTCTATAAAAAAAAGAACTTCCAGGAATCGCCTTCTTGACAACAGCTCGACACTTAGCAATAAATATTTTATTGTCTATACAATATGCAGAAAGTAACTGTTGTGTTTAATCGGTCTAGAAGAAAATAGACGCCCATCAACAGTCGAAGTGTGTCATAAACAATTACCGATTTATCATTTCATTAGAATACAATAAAATATTGCGCAAGATATAGATATCAGTGTGTTATGTTAATTAAACGGCGTGGATTATACCTATCTATAGTTTGGTAATAATTTAGAACAGGGCAAACCGCATCTGATTTCACGGTATACTTTTTTTCATTTCATTCTATTGTCATAGTAGGGAATGCTAGAAATGCAACTTAGATGTAAAATGTTTATTGTTGTAAACAGGAATTTCATATAGTTGTCTTTCTTTCCTTATTCAAGAAATGTCACTAGTAAGGTCACTGGTTAAAAATATATTTGCTTATATTCCCAAATTGTATGCGCGATTGTCCTCTCATTTCGGCATCGTGCGATGTATCGCATTCCTTGCTTTCTAGAGAACTGTAAAACACAAATTCTATTAGCTATCTACTTTAACACTAACGCTGTATAAATTGATGTCACTGATATTGAGAAAAATGTGTAAGTAATTTGACATTAGTAAAACTAAATTCCTTGCAACATTGATTCATTGTTATTCCTTTGTTGCTTTTAATATTGTAAGATGTATTGTAATGTTCAATATTTACATTTGGAACATCAGCTGTCAATTTAGAACGCATAGGACGTTCAGGATAGCCACCCGATTGTAATGAAAAGCCCCTCTAGTGGAGAAAAAGCTCTTTTCGGCAGTCACAATTTCCCCGGAGATCGACTGGCCTTGGAGTGTGGACATTATATAAAATATATACGTTCAGATAACGACGATCTTAGGGTAACGATAAAACTCCATCTTCTCTGCAATTTCCCAACTTATAAATCGCCAAAATTAATGTAAAATTCTTCTAAAACAGGCAACAGGGTATATTCAACGGTATTTCAAACATTATTTCGTTTTTAGTAGTAAAATTCGTTACATTTATGTTGTCAGTGGTACTACATCCATTCTCTTATACTGTTTCTATAAATAACTTCTTTCATCGAAATTCCTCATAAAATTCATGTTTGGACCAAAATTTGCTGTAGAATGAAATAATCGCTATCGCGATTAAATAAAGAAGTAGAGTTATGCCAGAAATTTCATCAATTCTGATTCAGCTTTAGTCGACTCAACGAGTGTTTTGACTGCGCTCTCAGTTTAAAGTGTATAATAGAGAAATTAGAGTATAATTTCAAAGAAGAAAAGGTTCGAAGTTAAAGCAGGCAGATTCTTGTAAATGTCATAATAAACAGAGTGTTTATGCGACAGCTTCATTCGAATTCAAGGTTAGTTTGTATTTTTAATTCTAAAATTCGTTGATTTCCATTCATTTAATTCAAAATTCACAATAAAATTTCCCAGAGAGCATCCAGGAATACTCCCGATCCCATATAGAATTTAGAAATTTAATTAATTTTGAAAAATTTTAATTTTTACGAAAATTCTTCTTAAAAACACATTTCAAATTTGGCGGCCTAACGTTAAGGCAATTTTAAATTTAAAATTCTGTTATAAGAGACAGAAAAAGGTAAGGTAAGTCATTAAAATGCCTAGAAATAAGAATAGAGCGGACAGTGGCGATGCATCTAACTTAAGGGATGAGTTTGGTTACTTTACAAAAACGGTGGAAGATAAGTAAGACAGGGCATTTAATCAGTTTCGTAGCATGACCGAGAGCATCCAGAAGCGCATTGATGAATTAGAAGCGTCCAATCGTTATTAGGTCAAAATTTAAGTACAAATGTATGTCAAAATGGTCGTCAAGGTTAACAGTTCGAGAGACACGAGACAAAACACAAGCAGTGCATATTACAAACTATTTATTACACTACAAACACGTGAGAGATTTAGTGACAGTAATTTAGAAAATAATCTTATATACTTCTGGTATAATTAATGGCAATTTTTAATAAATCCGTTGAAGGAGTTTCCTCAAATCGACTTAAAGTAGCAAGAATGCTGCCAATATTTAAACAAGGAACTAAAAACGCCTGTGAAAACTATTGACCTATACTAAGTATACTTCCAGAGATATCCAAGATCTTCGAGCAGGCTACAGAGCTCTCTCTATCTAGAGGAATATGGATTTCTAAATAGCAAACAACATGAATATAGAAGAGGGTTGTCTGTGACAACAGCAATCTCAGCCACAACCAACTATATTTATGACGCGATTGACGAAAATACACACGCAAGAATGAACTTAATAGATCTGAGCAAAGCATTCAATTCAGTAGATCGCCTGATCCTACTAAAAAAATTAATGTTCTTGTATTCGAGAAAATGCTATAAAACTCATACAGTCGCACTTGTCAATCAAACTACAAGTAACAGATCGGAAAGATCACATATCGGAGATAACGGAGACCCAACTTGGTGTTGCCCAAGGATCAATTTTGGGCCGCTCCTGTTCATACTCTACACAAATGGTCTTCCGTCGAATATTAATAACTCTGAAGTATGTATCGATGCGAAGGATAGCTGGATAATTGTAAGAGTCAAGGATAGGCCAGAGATCACAAGAAAATCCACTAAAATAACAAAGACAGCTGATTCGTTGCCACAAGCTGCTGATGAATGCTGTGAAAACACAAAGACTGACCATAGACTATTGACCACTGACAATCAACGTTTTTCTTCGCAGTTCAAAAGTTCTTGAGAGTGACAATTGACTCGAACCTGCGTTAGTCACAATATGTACCGCATTTAACAAATAAGCCGTTTCAGCACTATACACGATAGGAAAAATAAAACAAATAGCGACGTACGAGGCAGCCAAAGTAATATACTTCACGGCATTCCACTCCCACCTTAGTTTTGCTGTGTTGCTTTGGATGTCAGTATCGAAAACAAAGCAGGAATTCATCTGACAAGAGGCAGCGATCTGATACTGCATAATAACAAAGATCAATCCATGAAAATGGGCAGATGCACATGTATGCTATACGAACTCGGAATGAACTGAGAGCACCGTTTCACAAATTTGTGAGCACCAGACATGCGTCAACTACTAGGGAAACAAGCTGTACAATAACCTTCCGAAACATCTTGGAGAAACGACCCCAAGTAGTTTCAAACAACAATCAAAAGCTTTATTAATTGACATGGAGTGCTACAGCCTAAACAAGTTCCTATCTTCTGTGATACCTGAAATTATTATTTTAATATGTTGTTTGTCTGTATATGTTATTATTAAGGTTCCTGTTCATAGACGTCCGACTGGGAAATACATAACTTTGTTTAAGCAAGAACTTACAAGTTATAATTTATAATTAACATAATACATATCGAGAAACACTTACCTAGTAAATATTTAAATTCCGTCTTCAACTAAACGTCCGAATCTCTATAACTTTCTTGAGCATTGTTCGCAGGGACGATGAAATATGTTTATACCAACCAGAACATCTATTCGACATGTAATGACGTAATGTTTGAATAATTGTAATGGTCTTTGAAACAAGAACACATATTTGTAGGATCATTGTTATTATACATTTATCTTAGTCTAGCCAAATCACACTATCAAATTTCACTCTAACACTGACTCTTTTCTCGTCACTTAAAGTTTGTAGCTCTTTTTGTACATTATCTACTATTTACAGAGGTTTGACTAACGGCAATGAAGCCTTTTGCAATACTATGATAGCATTCGCTATTACTTGGTAGTTATTGAAAATAGTTTGTAAGTCATTTTCAACTGGTCTTCAAATTTCAAATGATTTGCTTTGATGGCAGTAGCTTCTTCTGCATCAAGTAGTAACATTAGGAACCGGAGCGGATGGAAATGTTAAAGATAATAGAATGCAGCTTCCAACCGCGTCATCGTGTCAATACTGGCTGTAATGGCTCTGACACTGTTATAATTCATTTACATCTGGATAGCAGTGGCAAATGGTTTCGACTAGGAAATGTAACGCGTGCAGTATACATGTTACATGTAACAAATTAGGGCAGGTAGGTTTAAGCAAGCGACTAGCATGAAACATAGCTGGTCCGCTGTCAGCCACAAACATTAACATTTGGGTTGCCGCAACTTTAAACTTTTGCAAAGTGGGTAATATCGGTGTTTAATGGTTTCACTGAGTCTTTCTTTGAATCCGTTGATTCCTCTACGGTCACCTACAATTTTTTACCGTGCACTTCACCCCGAATTTCGTTTTCTGTGTCTGGAAGCCGCCCACCCTTAATTCGTCTAAATGCCTAAAAGTGCTTATACATTCTACCATTAAAGATATATTTAAATATAATTACCATCTGACAACAAACAGTTTGTTACATCTGTAGTTTCGTCACAAAATAAATCCAAATTTTTTGTTTGACTTGAAATGTCTATTCTGCAAACATCAAGCATAGAATTTGAAATTTAATTTTGGCTTGTATTTTAAGTTATTTTAGAAACACTAGCATTATCTAAATGGTCTCGGACCATCAAATCTAAATTAGCAGAAAAATCAATTCCTAAATATATCACGATATTCTGCTTTCTTGATGCCATCATGATCTTTAAGAGCCAGATCAAAAGCACAACAAAATTTAATACATATTAAACGTCTTAATGCACAGCCGGTCGGAAACAACCCGAACACTATAGTTGAATGCTACACTGCGAAACTGCCACAAGCAGCACTTTTTTTTTATTTACATGTGAGAGAATTTGCAAGAAAACAATTATTCAAATTAATGGTTGCTTGAATTGGAGTTTCTACTAATTTCTAAAAAGCTTTGTTAATTTTTGTCTGCAAAGTCATTTATTTCGAATCAAGAAAGTTACTTATTTATCGAACCTGAGAATTATAATTATAATATTACTGCTAATGTTGTCTGTTGGTCTTTCGGTTGCGACTGAGTAACTACAAAACAAATCTATATATAAATATTGTACGTACTCAATTGAGTCGTCTATCTCCACATGGTATAACGATTTTTTCCTAACGATTTCTCGACGATATGTTGTTGATAAGCAGAACTAAGCTCATAATATTTGTTTTACCAAGTAAAGCAAATACCATACAGGCATTAATATTACCACAAAATTCTTCGTTTTTCTTTACTTTAGTGGTTAAATGATATAGATCGTTCACATCAATCTTAACCCAACTGAAATCTGATAATCCAGACGCAGCATTATAGAACAACACACACGAAAACTATATAATAACTTCGAAACTTCACATCAACATAGCCATTTATTTGTTTTAGTTTCCATGGAAAATTGTCGTGTGGACATTCTATTCTCAGCTCTTCTTGCCGTTATTTCTTCAAATTTTGGTTGGGGTTATGGCCTACCTAACTCTTTTATTTTAATTTTTTCTTCCAGAGGAAAGGCTCTTTTTTAAAATCACACTATAATTCTGTTCATTTTAAAGGTTACTATAAACACAGGCACTTGTCGCTATACATATAAGAAACGTGAAAGAAATCTATATTAAACAACAACACTCTGTCTCACAGCAAAAGAAGACTGGCCGCGATAATTGTGCATCCCGAACTTACGTATACCGGCTAGACCGTGATTAGTTGTTTGGTCAAGCGTCGTACCGTTGCCATAGCAGCAAGGGCCGTGATTTCATAGCGTCCAAAATATTTAATTTCAACTTACTGTGCACTGTATACATGAGGTATGAGGTATAATTAATTTCTCAATATTGACCATGAAATAAGTTGGAAGCCCCGGGATATTAAAACTATATTTTCGCAATAGTTACACAATATAAATTTGAATCATTTTGTTTATGAATTGAATTGAGTTTTTAAACGGTATAGCAGGTAGCAGGCGCGGCCTTGTGACCTTATGGAGACACCACCGCTGCGTGTAATATTGTTAACTTAACAACCGTGTTTGTAGATGATTGACATTGATTTTTGTTAAATTGGAATATATAATATTATATATAATATTAATTATTATAATTCAGTTACTACAAATATTTTCCCCTTGTAGAAAGATTTGCAAAACCTTTCTCAAAAATGATTGGAAATCTGGCAACGTTTCCACAAAAGAAATATTCCAATGACTGGGTAATATGAAATATACCATCTAAAAAGATGTTAACATAATAGCCGTAAACTTCATCGAGAATTACTTTAAGATCAGTTGCATAGTACTCGTATTTAATGGTATGTTCCTTTGGTAAACTATGGGTACATCTAGTAGTATGTAGACTTCATATTCAGTTTTCTGTTTGCATTCTTTGTCCACCTAAAAAGTAAGTTGACTGCGAAGGGATATTAGACAGGATCAGTACTCTTGATATACTTGCACGCGTTGAAGCCTTTAGGTCCGTTACGGGGGCGCGGATCCTCTCGAGAAACAAGAAACAAGAAAGGCTTGTGGCTAGGCTCCGATTTCGGATGCGGCATCCGAGAGATAGCAGGTTTCGGAAGGTAATTTCCCCGGGCCGGGCCCTCGGCGACCGGCTAATGAGAAAAATAAATGGAATAGAAGAGGATACCTCGAGTTGATTAATTTCGAGCACTCTGTTGACTGTCTTCCATAATAACGTAATATGTTTCGGTTTAATCTAATACGATCTTGTGGTAAAATGTTGCATCGTGTGTGCATATTATAACTGCTCATCATCAATCATGCTAAAATTAACTTTTCCTTCTTTCTCTTGTTCTACTCCGTCTCCTTTTTCATCTGCTTCTTGTCCTTCACGGCGTTCTTCGTTTAGGGGTAATATTCGTCCACTTCTTCGCCTCACTGTCTTGACGTCGCATCGTCATGATGCCAGCGGACTTGTCGACAACTTGAAACCACACGTTACGGCTACAATATTGCTGCGAAACCTGGCGGCAAACTTATAAATTACAGAGAGGGAAATATTAATTGCGATACATTAGTCGATCGAAAAAATACGTCACGGAATTTTCGTTTTGAAGCCGGCAACGACCCACTCTCCAAAATGAACAGCAGATTAAGAATGCATACAAACAAGCGATAAATTACACAACATAGTGAAGTTGATATGTTTTCGAAAATTCAAATGATATCAAAGTTACCTGGAAAGGCTTAAAGTGAACAAAAAAATGTAATAATGGTTAATCCTACACATCGGTATGTTTAATTTATATTTTATTATAAAATCTAGACGAAAACAAAAGTTAATAACATTTTGCAAATATATAAAATTTTGGGTAACACAAGCTAAATTATACAATACCCATGTAAGCCTGTACGATTTTGGAAACAAAGTTAAGGTCGTTGTTATTCCCATTTATAATCCATGTTCAAATATTTTTCTAAAATCTAGATTCGCTTGAGAACGTTTTACTTTTTTGCGTAAGTAATAAGTAGAATTTACTTATAAAACTTCGTATTTATTATAAAATATGAAGTGAAGTTGAGAACATTTTTGGATTAATTTATCTGAATTCGCAATGCAATTTGATTGCTAAATAACTGCAATTGGAATCTCTTCAGCTTTTGTCTGGGGAATATCTCATACGGACACTTTACTGTCCACAACTCGACTACTAAAGTAAATTACGTAACCATATATGCAAGGTACGTAATGCTGTTCTTAAAATTCTTAAACGAAAATTCTAATATTCTATGTTCTACCATAAGACTGTGCGAGATCTCCAACTATCGTTCTGTGGACGCTAGTACTTAATATTTATTGATTAAAAAACTAGATTCCATAACAAAGAAAAGCCCTTAAAAGGGTTTTCTGTACATGTTGTCTTTTCGGTAACAATTTCACACTGAAATCTATGGGATTCAAATGATACCAAATGTATACCTCTCTCAAATGTTTCCTAAGACATGGAACGCATAGTAAAATATATTAGTATTAGGATTTTCGGTTAAGAATTTTATGAAGAAGATTCCTGTGGATCTTCTTCATCAATTTATATGCGTCTTATATAAATAGATCTCTGTGTTTAAAAAGTAAATAATAAAGTTTAACCGAGGGAAATTAATATTCTGTATATCAAAATTACTACGGTATTACATTATATCCGCTTTCCTAACGCTATCTATCGGCGGCGTTTAGTAATAGAACACCGCGTTACGGACCACAAATTCCGTAGCATCCGCGGCCTGCCTTAATACACTCGCGGTAACATAAAACTTTATCCTTCCTTCTCTACACTGTCTCCATCCATTCTCTCGCTCTCCTGGAAACATTAAAACAAATTATCTTTATTGCCCGGCCGTTGCTTTAAATAAAAATGCCAGAAATACATGGGATAGCGCGTTAAGTAGGCGTGGAAATTATTTTAATGTTTTTATATTAATCCGTTGTCACTTGTGACCGACTAGGGCGAGATGGCACGCTGTTTTTCGAACCAGATCGCAGACCGAGTACAAGAGATATATAATCGCAACAACAGGTCATTTCGAAATATTCTAGCCGTCTTATTAGCCGAATTTTGTCATTGAAATAGCTGCAATTATCTTAGGAGATCCGTGAAAATGGTTTTTATATGAATTCTAGCATCTAGCTGGACGGCTTGCAAAATGTCTACGTTTCAACTGTTTATGATTGTCGCAAAGACTAAATTGTTGTTTAGAATTTGAAATCAAAGATTAATTAATCTATAATTTTTTCTTGGAATTTTCCGACGTAATTAATTACTGAAAAAAACCGTCTACGGCGAGGAATACAACCCCATATCTTCTGCTTGGCAGGAGATATGGGGCGAGGAAGATTCGTTCACTCTTTAAGCCTAGATGTTTTTTTCAGTAATTAATTACGTCAGAAAATTCCAAGAAAAAAAATTATAGATTTCACAATTGCCGACGGAAGCCAAATATCAAACATTAATTAATTTATAAAATAAATTCGAAAAAGCAATTTTAAACAGCCGTATTGGCTATTTCAGACACACTTGTATTAAGTGTAGTACAATTACAATTTAGAATAATAAAGACGGATGGATGGCTTAGTCTACCCATCTACATCGGCCAAGTACTATCCTATCCTTGTGGCGAATTCCGGAAGTTCGCTTAGCAAGGTTTTTCTCAGACTCTCGGGCGTTTCAAAAGCTCCACCTAACAGAGAAAATCTTATTCTGCAGACAGCAGAACAGTGGCAGAAAGTGCGCACTACTGTTTCCTCCTCTTCCAAACACTCCTCCGTATGAGCCAGCTCCATGTAGGTGTTTTTTAAATCGAGCGTGGTCGGTAAGGGTTGCGATTAGAACCCCAACAGACTTCCTGTCAAGTTCTATAAGCTTTCTGGCTCTGTTTCTGCTGGGAAGCGTAAATGCCCTCACATGAGATAGATCAGTGGGGTTACTCCAGGTTCGGATTACTTCTTGTTCAGCCCAATGGATAACAGGCGTTTTGGCAGTGGTAAAAGATATGCCAATTATAAGTTCTGGACCCAACGTAGTGTGCTCGACTTCCTTCCTAACAAAGGTGTCCGTCGCCTCATTGCCACCAATGCCACTGTGTCCTGGTGTCCCGATGAGAGTAGCCCTCTTATTCCTACCCAGAATACTAATATTATTTCTGCAGGCAGCTACGAGTCTGAAGGAAGTCTTTCTCATGGTCATAAATTAGTATATTCAGATAGCCAAGTTCCTACCATATACTGTGTTGTATTATCATCTATTCCAAATTAGGAAGATTGACTAATTATAACTTTTTTCATTTATTACTCTGTTGAAGCACTGAAATAAAGTTATTTTTTAAATGTTGTTATTGTTTAAAATCAAACCACCGTGAATTTCATTACCTTTAATGAAATCCAAAATTGAAAACATACGTTAAAGCTAATTGGAATGATGAATAAGTAACCAAGGAAGCAAACAGAGTTCTGTTTGCTTCCTTGGTATTTCCACGTATAATGTTTTATACGTGGAAATATATAGAAACACACTGCAAATTTTCATTATATTCGAATTTCATCACTGTTTACTAGTTTTTTTTTTATTTTATTTTAAAGAGATTCTTTCTTTGAAATATACTCGACTTTCTCTGGATATCGGTCCATAGTATCTACGTTACATATACGTACACGCAAAATCGCGTTGCGGTAAATCGGATTGAGGTTAATGATCCGTCGTCATTACGATTCTCGCAATAGATTCCAATCGAACGGTTTACAAAGAGAACGACTGCAAATACATGTTAGAAAAAAATATGCCGGCTCAATAAGAGTAAGTGCCGATGTAGAATATACATCAATTGTTGTTGTGTTTCGCGATTGCATAACAGCGTGCGCACTCATACCTGGACTGTCACATCATCCTTGGTAGAGTCGTAAAAGAACAACACGCGAAACTACAATCTGTAGAATAAACGGGCATGCTAACGCGGACATAATGTGGTTATAAAACTGTAAAGGAGGTATACCTATACGGTTGAGGAAGCAATTATCATAATATTGGATAGATTTTGGCTTGTTACTTATATCTCATTTAGTTTGGAGATATGTCTAACAGATTCCAAGTTATCTTCTTTTAAAAGCGCTTGCTTTTGAATGATTTTTCCAAGTTGTTTACTTATTGAATATCTAAAATTTGAGATTTTCAAACTGAAATAGAAACCCAAAACCACTTGATTTTTTATATTGTTTGTTTTAAAACAATCTGGCGGCAATGCTCTAATCCCAAAATTAACTACTGGCACAACTCACAACGAAAATTGTACTACAGATTCGGTTACCATGCGCTACAGATCGCTAGCTCTTTTATCTTTTGAGTTCTAGTCCAAGAAATCTAAAAATAGCGATACAAAATTTTTGTTTGCTCTAATTTTTGAACCATAAAAGATAAAGTATTTTACTTTTTTTAGTTCGATTAAGCATCACTTTAGTAGATCCGATAGTGATAACAAAGAAGAAATGAAATTTCTTTTACTATCAAACTAAAGTTGGGTGTAAAACCTCCAAAGGTTATTGGAAGTTGTTATTTTATTGTGACCATCTTACTGGGTAGATTTTAACTTGCTAAAAAGCAAAATTCATGTGTCCTGTTTTTGTAACATCTCTCGCATTTGAAGATGTGTCAGTTTCTGTATTTAGGATTTACATTGGTTGTGAACAATTCTTGGTCGAGTATTGTGATTATTTAAGTTAAAAGCATGTGTGTATTCGACAGATTCAATTATCCTTGTGTAGTTTCACGTTGAAATAAAACTATAGGGTTTTTAAAAGTATCGACTACATGGAATGAGAACTCAGATATTGAATCTGAGATCTCCTGGAAATCTTTCTGCGGCATGGAAAATGTTTACTAGCACATTTTCTAATCAAAACAGACTCGCAAAATCGATTGCAGTAGAAGTTGTGCTATTATTTCTAGATCGCAAATACTGGAACAAACTGTGCTTTATACACAAAAATAAAACATACCTTTACCACAACCGTCGAAATATGTTCCTAATATACATACCAAATCGTTCTATTCATGACATTTTCGTCAAAATCGTCTAAATTAAATCTGTTAACTGGCATACCTTGATTTGTTTGCGTAATATATTGGGAAATAGTAAACTTTTCAGGTCCACTCAATCTAAAATTATCAATATGTTCCTTATAACGTATGTATAAGCTATCACCTTGTCTGCCCAATATGGGCAATATGGTTTGTATTGCGCTGTTTTCAAACACAAAATATACATCTAATTTCTAATCTACCTTAATCCTACCTTTGGTGTTTTTGATATTTAAAGAGTTGTTAGGTGTACAAGTGGATTGTAAGCCAAGCCTTGAAAGTCGTCTATACATTTGCTATTGCTTAATGATAAAGTATTTAGTTAGCGTAGTAGCTTTCGTTGTGTCAGAGTTGCACTCATAATAAGTATTTCTTGGAAAGTTTTCTTATTTCGATTATCAAAACGAACGAAGTACAGAGGCATTCTATATTGAAAGAAGTACGTAATTTTATTGGTTTCACATTATTTTCTAGTTTTAATTTCCTACATTTTTTAGACTGCTCCGAATTTATTTAAATTTTTGATAATAATATACACACTCTGGTGAAAATCTAGCCTAGTAGAAATAGTTTTGACGCCCTCTGGACACGAAGTGCTATCATGGTGGTATCTGTGTGCACCTATATTAGCTCAAATATGTGTAAAATCACAGTGTGACGTCAGGCAACCGACACGTACATAAACAGCGCGCGAGTTATGTTATTATGGCGGCGTTGACAGCTATGATCGAACATAGCTATCAATTTGTGTGCGTTCCTACTACGGTAGGAGCTATAGGTCGAAACAAGCGGTACATACCAGGGCTACGAGAGGGCCAATAGAGCGGCGGCATGCGGAGGGATTAGCGTCTGTTCGGAGTGGCCGTCCCGCCGCGCGACATGTCACCTTGAGAAGGGTAACTCCGGGGGGCGTCAGGGTACACGAACAACCTCCAGGAAACCATTGTCACTATTGTTGCCGCGACTCATGTTAGCTCTTCAATCGTTGATCGCGCGAAATGCCAACAGGATCTATTATAAGCGGTTGAACGCGTTTTCGCGCTTTCACGATATACTTGAATACATAAACAATATTTCTACGCACATATTTATCCAAGATTTAAAAGATATTTAGTAAATACATCTATAGGTCAAGTAAGCGTCATGAGTGTATTTTCTCGAACTAACTCAATAACATTCAACTGTAGACCTTAAGCCAAAGTTGATTTAGGACATTAGTTTGTACAATGTTTAAATAGCAACTAACAGTTCAGAGCTCTTGAGAAGAAGCCTGAACAATCAGCTTTATAATAACAACCAGGGAACGGCAAAGTTGTATGAGATGACGTCAGTCGCAGCAGTGCCGTATGCAGAACATGTGATGTAGGCGGTGATTATTTCAAAAAAAAATCCTCAAATAATTCTACAGATATTTACTATATCTATTCTTTATTCCGTTATTAGGTTTTTAAGGTATTTATTTTCCATATTAAACACTTAACAGCGACGATACCATATTTTGAAAGTCGAAATATAAAATTGAGAGACGCGTTCAATACATTAAATGACTCATTCAATAAATTCCGGGTGATATTAGAAATAAACTGATGTGTTCAGCAGAAACTCCGATTTAAATATGCTAAACCAATTGTCTGCATGAAAAATACAAAATTCAAATACAGCGGTACGGAATTAATTTTTTCCAAAAACATTTCGTAATCCAAAATTTCGTAATTGCAATCGAATGTTCTTATAAGAAATAAAGGATATAGAGATAATCCGTTCCCATAACCAAAAAAATAATCAGAAATTCATTTTATGTATTTTAAATATAATTGAACATATATAAAATAAAGCTACGTAGAAAAATTAATAAAAACTCTTTAAAGTTGAAATTAAGGAAAAATAAATTCACTTACATACGTTATTTTTAATAACGACTCTTTCTGGCGTATGGAAGACAGTGAGTGTGAAGTGGCTTTTTCATATATATTACAAAATTAGCGACGCGACAGATGAGAAATCGTTTGACCGTAGAACTTTCGGTTTGTTCTTTGAAAAAGATTTTACACAAAGATAAAAGGGATTTCGGATAAAGTAAAAATAATATTAATTATGAATTCAAGTCAGGTGCGAAGCGGTGGAATAGTGGGAAGTTAGCCACACAAATCATCGCATTGTATTATATATAACTAACTCTTTCTAGCATGTACACGAGTCGCACGGAAATTCTGCCGAATCTGTAAAAGTTCTAAGCCGCATTGCGTATCCGGGAATACCTTTCTGTTTTGGAAACAAAACCTCATCCAAATTTCCTTCCGTAATCCGAAAACTCCGCAACAAGATACTATCATAAACCGAGGTACCACTGTATATGTATAAAATGTAACTTTCTTATATCACATTTTAATTTTGTTCCGCTTAGAAGTCGTGAAGTTGAATGAACGTTTTCAATACTGAAAAGTCGTACTAACTTCAAAAAGAGGCCGTTTTACTGCAGAAAATATAGAAAAATCTCTTGTGGCAATGGCTAATTCATTTCTCTTATTTCCAAACAAAGTTATTACATATGTACATATCTTCTACTTCAATTTACAATTAATATATGAATTTCGTTTAAATACATGTATAAAAACGATTTCTAGATCCATTTCACGGGGTGGATCAGTCCCCAAACCAAAGTACCTAACTTTAATATTCGGTAAATTTGGCAACAATTACTACAAAATGGAATGAATAATGAATGCTTTAATAGAAGATAATATGATTTAAATTATTCTACAATTTGTTGCACAACCATGGCAAATAAGGTGATAATTGTTGGCAGATTTACATAATATTAAAAGTGGCCCAGCAATTTTGCATGGTTTGTGCCTAAACCATCATAAAAGTAACAACCCAAAGGGGCTAAAAAACAGACATATTGTCTATCGAAAGCTAACAGCTTTAAACAAACTTACCACAATTAATTAATTGCAATAATGTTCGATAAAGCAAAGAAATAACAACAATAAAGGGAAAATAATAACGAGAACACTTTAGGACCTCCCTGTATGTACAACAGTTGTGCAACAATAATACTGCTATAAATTTAAATTATTAAATTATCACACCATCCAAATTCTAAACAGCGTCGATATTCACTAAAATATAAGCATTGTGTTCTGTATAAAGCAGGATCTTCCTATATTTTTGGATCAGAACCTTTTATAAATAAATGTAGATATATAAAAAATTCGTTAAATTTCTCAATATTACTTCTACACAATGTTCTTTTTCATCGATAATCAATGAAGGCGGTCTTGCCAGATGTTGCTAAACTTTCCGCCGACTCTGTATATCATTCCGACATTCCATTCTGCAGCCAACTAGGAGGAATGTGATATTCCGGTATTCCCTTTAGTCTTAACGCTTAAGAAGTATATCTATCTAGGAAAGGCATGGAGTATATAGAGAAGCAATAAGGCAGCAACTCTTGCAACAATCAACCGTGCTAGCCACCCACACCGCTCCCGCACACAACTCATTACCAGCCGACTACGGTCCGCCGTCGTACGTTACTCGCGGCTTGGGCATAAATATGTACTCGCTAGTCTACTCCGCTATTTAATGGCGCGCCAAACAAAAGACGTACGCGGATACACACGCATACAGAAACATGTATAACAACCGTCTAAACGCGCTCCTAAGTCCTCCTATAAAGCGTAATCAAGAGTGCTGCGGCGAGAACGCGAGCGTCGGACACTTGTTGCGTTATTTTATCACGTCGATGTATCTGCGGGATTCCAGACGTTCTAGAGAGACATCTAGGTGTTTGGCGAGCACGTAGTATAGAGATGGGACTCGCTGGAACGACGCTACTTCATCTATACGATCGTAATTTACGCCGGAGTGCCCTGCAAAATGGGATGCAATTTTTTCCTTGGTGCAACAAGAGTACGCAATTAAAAAGATATAGATGTCCGCCAAGATGTCATCTGATGGATGATTGTTTTCGCTAATGTTAGGTTGTAAGATCATAGGTAATTGCTATCGTAAAAAGGTACTAGATATGTATTGCAATATTCGAAATACAACATATAAAATCGCTGTCATTAGCACCACGAATAACGTTGAAGAATGAACAACGTTGAGCCGATTGCGCTCCAGCAACAACTGTCAGAGCTACGCTTTTCCAACTGCTTTTTCGGAACTAATGGTAATTTTCACCACAGCTCGGCTTTCCCTCTTCCCGCCGGACGAATCCGTTCAGTAGTTTGCTGGACAAGCTTCAAAATAGTCGGCAGTTCTAGGTCGCTTTTTAAAATCGAACTCCGCACACATCTCGGTACGCACGGCCTCTTGGGTAACCTTAGGGCGCATAAATGTTAAATAATCTCATGTCGTCTGCTTAAGATCTAGATGGCTGTTACAATTGATTAATGAATATAGTATTCCTGTCGACTTGACAAACTTGTCCTTGATGTGTGAACATGCCTGCATCTCAACAACTCTTTATCCATGTGAAAGTATTTCATGTCCTTCAGCCACGGAGTCAGCAGGCCTCCCAGCTGCAATGTCTCAGTCGAGGGATACCTTTTCTTAGTGAACCCAACAGCAACCGTTTTTGACGGATCTCCATCTGTTCGCTCCAGGCTTGGAAATCATTATCACAATGGAGAACTCCAGAGGGTTGGAAAATTGTAAAGTCTTAAAATAGGGGGTTAAGCTCAGCAGGCATACCAATGGGAGACTATTTGTAGCCTGGTTGGTAATCCCTTCGTTTCCGGAAGCCATTCAGTTCTTGAGCTTTTTAATGTATATTTACAATTGTAGTTTTTTTGTGATGATTCTTCCAGCCTCCTTGTCCTAGAACGGAGGTAGATGTCGCACAACATATCCGGCACCTCCGCCGAAACATTTGACTCCGTTTTCTATCATGCGGTGGCTTATATATAGTATCCGGCCCCCTTCTTTTTATCCCCGGCGTTTTATTAGGAAAATACATTTCAGGCCAACGATAATTCCGGTTAAATGTTCAAGTAACTCCTTTCGTTCTATTTTCTTCGGATCCCTAATGGGCGTTTTTTACTTAGTTTTTTCCCACAAACACCTAGGAAATAAATTTTATTTTATCTTTATCATAACTTCGCAAATTAAATGTCACTTTGTAATAAGTCTTCAAGTCCGTTAGGAAACATCCATATTTTGCAGTTGCCGACACTCGTTAATGTCAGTTTGATAGACACTATATCACGAATTCCAGTAGCATATTATAAGTTGTAATATGATATTGTTTAGAAAAGAAGATTAGTTTATTGTAAAATAGATTGTAAGAATATATAATATTGTCAATATGAAATGTATACCATAGTTGGGCGTTATTTATGTTTAACAAAAGAAGCGAACAAACGCCAAGACAATTGGGCTTTTCAACTCGAATCGCTATTGGGAAGAGACATACTTCGCTGTGTGGTATATTTCTAAAGTATTTTTTTCAAGTATTATGGTGTTAAAATGTTATTTGATATCTAAGGTTAATCCAAGTCCCGTCATTTGAAAGAACGCATGGTTCTCCCACATGACGCGTTAGCATATAGAGGACGCGTAAACGTCAAGTTTTGAGATCACTTTTCTTTTTCATTATTTCTTCTTTTGTAAATGTTATCATTTTGCGACTTACTCTTTTAAAGTGCCAAAAGAGTATCTAATCTACGACTGAAAATTATATTTATATTAAGTAACAATTTCAATTTTATAACATCAAGTATATATGGATACTTATACTTTCGCTTGAAATAAAGAAACAAGGACAAACCAGTTGAAGTTAAAATCACATAATACCATTTGTATTCAAGAATTGTTTAAGAAAGTAAGTTGTAAAGAAAGAATTAGTAGTTTATGATTTCTCATTTCATAATTAATTTTAGGAGTATATTTTTAAGTTCTGCCTACATATTTTTGCTTGTAGAAACGCTCGAAGAAAGATCTTTAAAGTAAACCTCAACTAACTGAGATTCTGGAACCGTGAGAGTGAGTCCGTCGTTAAGAATATTTTCTTTGATCATATAAAGCGCTCCGACTATTCGGTCGTTTCTTGTGGCTTTTCCACATTTCGGTTTTTTAGTAGGAGCATTTACCCGTTTCTATTTTGTCCTAGAATGTCATTGCGATCGGTTGTCGTTCGTAGATTTTGGAAGTATTTGCTTTACATTACCATGTTTGTTCCATTCATTAATGTCCCTTTCTTATTTCTGATTTGTTTACTCTTATGCTGTTGTTTGTTATCTGTACGTAAACTTTCCAATGCATAGAATAATTTCTGATTCGATTGATATTTCTCCACTACCTTGCATCCAAATTGTTTCCATGAATCCTGTTTGGCCTTCTTGACTTCTTTACTTTATTACTTTGTTTTTCTTCAATCTGTAATTCTTTACTCTTACCTCTTGTTTAATCTCTTCATTCCACCAATATTTATATTTCTGTTCAGCTTGGTGACACCGCATGTTGTTCTCGCGGCATTTACAAACATTGTTCTAAGTGTATTCCAAATATGATCTATTTTCGTATTCGCTTCAATTTCTTCCTGTACCGTGTGATATTCTTTAAAGTTACAATAATTTTATTGTTACACAACTGTTGCAATTATGCAATTTTGCATGACAGAAACGTTGGTGTAATTGTTGAATGTGATGACATTTAATAATAATTGTATCCGCAACAAAATTACGTACTATTTTCTCCGAATTCAGAAATATTTAGAAGTGTATAGTCATGCACTAATTATTAATATATATATATATATATATATATATATATATATATATATATATATATATATATATGGCTTCTATCGGTGAATACTGAAAATCGATATTTCCTTGATTTTACCAATGTCATTAAAGTTAATTAATGAAATAACAATTTCTCATTAGACGCCGGTAGGATTCGAACCTACGACTCCCGCTTGCCGGACGGATGCGCTAACTACTACACCACGGAGTCTGTTGTAGATCTGAATCCTCTTGGTTCAATACCTAGTTGTTTAGATGGCTGCAGATGTATTGCAACATCTCAACAGACGTATATTTTATTTATGCGGCAAGTATACACTAATTATTAATATAGATATATGGCTTCCATGAGTGAATACTGAAAATCGATATTTCCTTGATTTTACCGATGTCATTAAAGTTAATTAATGTGGTGTAGTGATTAGCGCGGCCGCCCGGCAAACGGGAGTCGTAGGTTCGAATCGTACCGGCGTCTAATGAGAAATTTTTATTTCATTAATTAACTTTAATGACATCAATCAAGGAAATATGGATTTTCAGTATTCACCGATGGAAGCCATATATATACGAGGTGCATTCAAGTTATAACACCTCCGATTTTTTTTCTCAGAACTAGAAACAGATGGAAAGAAGCGGTCTATTTTAAAATAAGCTGGCACTCTTTGTCAATGCGTGACAGAAACGACAGCACTGTGCGGCACACAGAACCTTTAGGGGCAGCGGCGAGAGTGAGAATTGTTTTTGATACTTCAAATGGTGTGGAACAGATCGCCTCCAAAGTTGGCATTTCCGTGGGATCTGCGCACACAATCCTGCATGACGACCTGAAAATGCGAAAAGTGTTCTCCAGGTGGGTGCCACGAATGCTGACTGACGACCACAAAGATGCGCGCGTAGCATGTTGCCAGGCAATGTTAACGCGTGATAACGACGATTTTCGTTAAATCAATTGTGACAATGGATGAGACATGGATGCTATTTTTCAATCCTGAAACGGAGCGCCAGTCTGCTCGATGGAAGTGCACAGATTCAGCGCCACCAAAAAAATTTCGGGTAAGCGCCAGTGCTGAAGAAATGATGGTGGCCATGTTCTGGGACAGCGATGGCGTAATCCTTACTCATTGCGTTACAAAGGGCACTACGGTGACAGGTGCATCCTACGAAGATGTTTTGAAGAAGAAGCTCTGCATTGCGTGAAAAACGGCCGGAAATGGCTGCACGTGTGCTCTTTCACCAAAACAACGCACCAACGCATCGGGCGAACGTGACGCAGCAGTTTCTTCGTACAAACAACTTTGAAGTGATTTATCATGCTCCCTACTCACTTGACCTGGATCCTAGCGACTTTTGGCTATTTCCAACGATGAAAGACACTCTCCGTGGCCGCATATTCACCAGCCGCGCCGCTATTGCATCAGCGATTTTCCAATGGTAAAAACAGACTCCGGAAGAAGCGTTCGCAGCGGCCATGGAATCATGGCGTCAACGTTGTGAAAAATGTGTACGGCTGCAGGCAGATTACGTCGAGAAGTGGAACAAGTTTCATAGTTTTCGTGTGATTAGTTAGTGAGAAAAAAAATCGGAGGTGTTATAACTTGAATGCACCTCGTATATCTATTAATAATTAGTGTATACTTGGCGCATAAATAACAAGTTGCAATACATCTGCAGCCATCTAAACAACCAGGTATTTAACAAAAAGGATTCGAATCTACAACAGACTTTGTGGTGTAGTGGTTAGCGCCCCAGTCTGGGGCGTCGCGGTACTTGTATATAGATTCGAATCCTATCGGCGTCTAATAAGAAATTTTTATTTCATTAATTAATTTTAATGACATCGGTAAAATCAGGGAAATATCGATTTTCTGCATGGTCATGCATTTGAACAATAAAATAACTTTTTTTTTGTTCAGCACCCTATTTTTTATTTCTCCTTATATTTATTGTAATTTATGTATTTGTACCTGTAGTTTATTAGTATTTACTAATCTAATATGTTTACAAAGTTTAGTCTTGATGTATGGAGCCAATTTATATTGCGCAAAGTATTATAAAATAAATCTAAGTGTTTTCAGGTTAAATCATACTAGCCATAAAAAGAATAGATAGACACTTTGAATATTATTTGCTGTAGGGCATTTAATTAATTTTTAATTTTAAGCAAACGGTAACAACTAGTTAATTGCGTTATAAGGAACTTACTTGTTTCTGCCACAGCACACTGATAAAAGTATTGGTCGTAGAGCAGTTTCAAAAATCGCTATAAAGAGAAAATAGTTAACATTAGTCCATTAACATGTTAGTGGCTTTTTCTCTGTGAAATAACGTACAGGTTGTTCCATTAAAAAAATACCTTTTAAGAAAAACATGTCATACCAACTTAACGCAATATTACGCAGATCTCATTAACAATTCAGAACTACACAAGCACATGTGTATTGGGTTCTTTTATTCCTAATCTAGGTACCAACAGTTACATCTGTATAATGCGCGCTTTCGTAGAAATTTGTTCATAAAATAAAAACAAATAACTCCAAAACGCTTACTTTCAGGACAATAGTACTTTATTACATTTTGCCTCAGAATTTAATGAGGATTCCAAAAATGCAGTAATATATAGTATCTTGGACTAAGAAAATACAACATTGGATAGCTACGAAATGATGAACCCTGTAGGTTTCATTATAATCTTAAACAACGTCCACAACACTAGTATGCATTTTTAAAAAACAAAATTGCTTCAAGAGTGAAAAGACCTGATTTTAGTCAATTGAGATGCCCTGACTTCAGATCTGTTTTTAGTTTTTCTCTATCACGTCAAGTTTTTTTTTTTTAATTTGTAAGAAGAAGTATTCTAAAATTCTTGCTTTTATACAAATTTGTGATGGACTTCCTAGTGTCGATATACACTATACACGTATTTATTTCGGTTCTATATATACAAAATACATAGTAGTAGCCGAAAACTTTCTTGGGAACAATAAAGCTGAAAATTATATTATATAAATTGTTGGAGAAATGGAACATTTCAAAACCTTGGGCTGTAAAATGAGTGTCAAAGTACATTTTCTATGTAGCCATATCAACTATTTTCTCAAAAATCTGGGTGCGGCGAGTGAGGGGTGAAAGATTCCACCAGGACATCAAAACCATGGAAACAAGATACCAGGGGAATTGGAACGAAACAATAATGGCAGATTACTGCTGGTGCCTAAAGAGAGATTCCTCCGGCCGCCATAGAAGAACGTCAAAACGGCAAAAGGTCTCAAGTGAGGTGTAACCACTAGGTAATTTTAAAATTGTCAGTTATAATTACATTGAATTAGTTTATCCTTGTTTATTTATAAAATATATAACCAAATATTACATATTTTTTAAAATTACAAAAAAAACTTGATCAGTTCTTTTCACTCTTGAAGCAAATTTGATGCATACCAGTGATCAGAACTCATAAGAAGAAAACAACCGTTTTGAAAAATGTTCACCCTCAAAAGCACAACCTTCCGAGCCGGCGGAGATGATATTATTTAAGGTCCTAAGTTATTATGATGGTGACCGTATACGATTCTAGCAAGATACTACAAACAAATTGGTATACAATAACTGAAATTTGAACAAATATTGAACAATAAGCGCAACCGTTATTCCTCTACCTTGGCATCCGATTTATCCTAATGAAAATCTCTCGCCAGTGATTTCCACGTTTTTAAGCGGCTCACGAGCATTCTCAGTTAATGTCATTATTCTCGGCTCCAATTTCTATGACGATGACGTATAAAACGGACAATAATAGGCGACTAAACAACACTTCGTCGCGATGTAGCGCGATGTCGATTACGCGAGCTGTGGTTATTGCTTTACCGCTCTGCTCTGGAGAGAGATAGAAGAAAATTCGCGGCTCGTTCTCCGTTGCGTGACCGTAGGTCAAGGGTTAATTCGTGGGAGCGCTGGCGTATTTCAAATATTGGTGAAGTGTGAAATTATCTACAAAAAGCAACACTTTCTCGGGTTTTTGCGCTTTTGCGGTACGGCTAACCTCTTTCGCTGATAACAGCTGACCCCGTTGACCTCGAAACATTAGAATCGTTCGACTACAAAGGAAGATACCACCTCCTCCCTTTCTTCTTAGTATTCTTATGTCTCTTTGATGCTTACCGTCATTATAGTTCACGCCCAAACAGCTGAAAATTGCGTTTTTTGAAAGGAGGCGTTTGATTCCGTAGGAGGAAATTTTGTACATAAATATGTCAAAGAAGAAATTATTTATAGACTAAACTAAACTTAACCCTCAAAGAGAAGGGAGTACCGAAATACTGAGAGTTAGAAATATTGTCACGTTTATACAAAAGTGAAAGATAGTTTTAGAACTGCAGGCACTACTGAGATATTACCATTTTGAGTACATTTGAAGTTTATGAAAAAATGTAAGAAAAGATTACAAGCATTAATACAATTAAAAGGACGACAAAGTGGATTTAGAAAAGAAAAAAGAGTACAAGATCATATAGGACTGTAGCACCACTTTCTGAAAAACCTCAAGACGTTCAACTTCCAAACTTATTTACAGGAATATTTAAATTATAATATAAATGTAATTTTAGGAATGTAAAATTACAAAATAATTTTAAAAGACAAAAATTCTTATTGCTCTTTTGGTTATACTAATCTCATCGATAGAGAGGAATCGAACCGTCAAAAATGAACCACCAGAAGATCATTCCTTTTTCTTGTCGGTGTTGCTTCCGCAGGTTTTACAAAGGTTTATAGTCCAATTAACTATTTTTTGCACCGTAAACACTGAATCGTCTTTCTTTAATATTAATCTTTCTAATACTTCTCTTCGAGCAGCTTGAATCCCACATAAACCTGGTTCCAATGAATTGCTTCTACTACTGATTGCAATTGGCGTAATGTTCAGCATCTTCTTAATCCTGTAGCTATAACTGTTTGTCACTTTTTGAAATTTGCAAACCAATTCTATGTCCTTCCAACCTCGCGATCTGGACGGAGTTTATAAATGTACTTTTCCTAAAATACAGCTTATTCAAGTTGAATTATTTGCCCCGTATTTAACTATGTTAATTATTCACCCATTTTAGAAACGACTTAGCAATTTAATGAGCTTTGGAATTTTTCGTCGCGCTCAGTCTCAAACAGCCCGTAGAGCGCGCGGAGTCAGTCCGACGCGTTGACAGCACCACGGCGGTCGGCGCTCGCTAACAAGCAATCGTTCGCGGACTACCGTCCCTAACGATTGCCCAAAACACGCCATTGTCACGATTTAACGTGTTACGGCCTTTTAATTGCCAGTCGCAGCTGTGGCACGACCGAGACCGTCGAGCTAAGTACAAATGCACGATACCTACATACATACACAGATGCGTGTGGATATTTTGTACTGAGATTGCTGTATCTTGGGTATTTATATACACTGGTGCTCGTAAAAATCGTATCACTTGAATTCTGTAATAGTTATGGTGGTAAATTAGTTTGAACCAAAGAGTGACTATTACAGTGTTTTTTTATTATTTTTTTAATTTTATCTTATTCAAATCAATTGCATTTAGAAGTAAATATAGTTCTTTACTGCTTTCCATCATGCATTACTTAATTAAATACAGATTAAAAACAATACCACTCTTTAAATGCAGCCCCGTATTTAACAGGTTGTTCTAGAAGTTAACAACATTATAACTGAAATCGCCCCAACAATAGCAGCGTTTAAGACTGCGAAGGACGTGGAATATAATAAAAAAACAACCGTAGTCCTATCTATTTGTGGAGTGCTTGTGCAAATACGTGCACTGATATTTTTCACCGTTTCTCGAGAAAAAAAGGCTGTCCTGAATATGCTATTTGTATATTTGTTTGTTATTGTGAAGTTTGTCCAGTTTACGATGGAAAATTCTGAACAGAGAATCAATTTCTAAAATCAGAAGGTTAGCAACCTGCTTAAAGGAAAGTATGTTTAACTTCAAATATCTTACACCATTTCCATCACTATTTACGCGGCAGAAACTGTTTTGACCTTTGCCATTATTTAAAACAATACCGCAAATACATCATTTGAAAACGATCCGCCTTTAATAAGTCAAAAATTAGAAAGAAACTACAAGACAGGATTCTTGTTTGAACGGGGAAACATTTCAAATAACACTACGTTGTTATATTATTACATTTTTCGATTTTACATTTTGTTTTGCACTTCAGTATACTCTGTGCACATCTTTAATACTTTAAAAGATACTGATCTTTGAAAATAAATTGTTTCATTCGAACCTTTAATTAGTCAAAAATGTTCAAGTTTTTATTTGGAAATAATCTTTATGTGGTAATATGAAAAAATAACGAACCGATATATTGTCAAGAAATGAAGCAACATAAAACTGTAAATGATTAAAAAAAAAAAAAATTTTACCAACTAAAGTTTAAAGATGAGTTGCTACGTTTTATGGCCTTAAAATGGCAAAAATAAGGAAACCAAAATAAAAACAACTTTCCCTCGTAATTTCTAAAATAGCGATACCTTCATTCAGGGTGCCAACCTGATCGTCGGCGAGGGAATGGGTCAGTAGTACTCGCCAAAAGCAAGTCAAATTTATAAGACGTCACCAGCCGCAAAACCAAACACGTAATCCGGCACCGTTTTCGTGAAAGATGTATTTGTGGTTGATATTTAATCAACTAATTATTATTATTTGTAATTGTACGTGTATTTGGACGAAACTAAGGTTGAAATGATACAGTAGTTACAATTTTATTCGAAATTTTGTTGAATTTCACGAGAAAATTTACAGACGTGCTATTTAACCAGGGTCTTTAATTTCCTATTATGTGGTGTTTTACCTAATCTATCATTGCTTTTCCCACTATCATTTTTAAGCAGTGCATTTGTAGAACAAGTTATTATAATTGTCGCAAGCACTGCTATGAATATGACATTTACATATATCAGCATCCAAATGGCTACGTTCGGTGGTATAATTTAAAATATGTTGTATTAAAACAGAACGTTCAACATATTTAGAAACATCTCTTCGTGTTCAAAAATAATTTTGTTAAATATAACGTAAGGATATAAAAGTATTTGAACAATAAAATCTTCACGTTTTTCGTCGAATACAACGGACGGTTAGGGAATTGAGTTGGAATAGCATTTTTTTCAAGCCTAGGATTTTTTAAACTTACAGTTATAGTTTGCGCGGTCCTTGAATCTGTAGCTGTAGAAAAATAAATATCTTCTTTTACAAAGTGTAACTCACAAACAAAACATACGAAACAGCCGACGCCATGGTAGGTTAGGTTACCTCGTTGTTATCGTTTCAGAAAAGGTTTTATCGCTTGTATAACACGAACAAAACATTACTGGTATCACCAACAAAGTCCGGAAATATCACTACACAGTATTTTTTTTAATAAAACCAATATAATTTGGATAAACCAATTCAAAACGCAAGAAGCGATCTGGACATGTGAATGATCGACGTCCTACTTCAAAATACGTCACAGCCTATTGACGTCAAAGCTGTTTAGCCTTGTGTTTTCGGTAGTAACGACAAAAGTAGCGGTACCTACTCCAAGAAAGGTTAAGCCATAAACGGTGTAATCCAAAAGGTTAAATCAAAAACGGTATAATCCAAAAAAGGTTATAATACGAAACGGTTATAATCCAAAAAGGTTGTAACCCAAAAACCTCTAAAAAGAAAGAAACAAAACCCCAAAATTACAATGTGAAATGCAAACAAATTAAAAGCTTACCGTTTTAACGGGGAAACGATTAACAAGATGGGGATGAATAAAAATCTTGGCCCCAAGTGGCAAATCAAAATGGTTGATAAAGGCGCCGTATTCAAATCCTGCCTAGCAGCAAACCGAAGCCATCCTTTCCAATATTTCCAACCAAAACCAACTAACGGCAACGGAAATTACAAGTAGGTTCCCAAAAATATCCATGCAACGTGATAAATTCCAAAAACTATAAATTAACTACCACAGCTAAACGTCATCAAGATCAACGACAAAAGGCCGGAAATACAGTGGAAAACGCAACTCTCCCCACTCGGAAACACGTCAAAGAACTACGTGGATCAAACACTTAAGTTATAAAAGCGGAATATGCTAAACTGAATAATTAAATAAAATGTAGTAATGCGTAAATAAAGTTTAAGGAATAGAAATGATCAAATAAAAGTAACGAACTTTTCGAGCAATAAAATTGCTGAAAACAACAAAAAGCTGCAGGCACATATCGGAGAACAAACACACTACCAATCTCGTAAAATCTAACCAAATCAACTGATCGACTAAAAATCCCTACTAATGTAAACAGAACTTACGCTTTCAATTGAAGAGGAAAATAATAAGAGAAAAGACACAAAGGGTTACTAAAACACGGAAAAGGGAAAGTATAGGCCCTCAAGAAAAATAAATGACTAATTTTAACTCTATTCTAGCTATAAGAAAACTAACAGCAATGCCAAGAGCAAATCCGATGAAGTATCCGATAACCAAAGTAGCAGAAAAATGAATACTATCATAAATAACTAAAAGGAAATGTTATAAATAAACAAATCTCCAACAGCAGCAGCAAAAGTCTATATCGCAATAAACTAAAATGTCAAAAACGTAACTAAGGCTGCCAAAGAGGGTTAAATCGATAAATTTTAAAGGGAAACATAGAGAAACAGACTTAACAAATTAAGGTAAGAGGAAGTCTACTGTGTGGCTAAAATTTTAAGAGCTTGTCACGTAGGTTAAGGGAAAGATAAATGCCAAACTTGCCAAAATATAACGACAAATTGTTCGATCCCAGAAATAAAAGTACGCACCTACACTGTGCTCCGAAAAAACGTAACAGAGTGCCATTATTTGCAAGACAGTAGTAGAGCCTGTTTTCAAATTCCCTTCTAGCATTTTGAAAAGTTTGTTTTATTATGTCGCGACACTCGGCGAATCCTATAAGTCAATTTAAGTCAATATTCAAAAGCAGCGTTTTATAGATTTGAGAGTTTAGATGATCCCACAAAAAGAAATCCAAAGTGGACAAAACCCGAGGCCGGGCTGACCATTCTATTGTTCGCCTGCTATTGATCCAGCGACCCACAATCCTGTTATTCAACCATTCCATCACTAGCAATATGTATTGTGGAGACGCCCCTTCTTGCTGGAAGGATAAGGATATTTTCATTTGCCAATGGTAATACATCTTCATTTGCTTGATTTTCCACACTCAGTAATTGAGGGATTAATTATGTTTTCGAGATGTTGTGAGTATAGTTCGCCTATTAAGTTTGACTCGATAAAAACCGGGCCTGTTGTTCTATTTGCTAACAATTATTTTCTCAGGACACTGGTTATGGACCTCCATAGAAATGCGCGTATTTTCTGTGACTTATCGTCTACGTCTATGTCGGTTGCCGGATCCATTTTGAAAGAAATGTACATTCGTTGCTGAAACATATACATATTTATTACCGATACGCGATTTGCATTTATTTCATTCGTAATGGATTAGCAAAATTGGATACGTCTATCAAAATTGTCCTTATTAAGTTCTTGCACATTATGTATACAAAATGTGTTTTATAAGGATGGCATTTGAATTATTTTAACACTGCCTTAGTTGCAGTTGCCACTTTGCGCATCGAATTACACTGGTCTACTCCAAAATTTCAAAGTATTTCAATTTCTTGCGTAACGCGTATTTTGTAGAATTGCACAAATAATTTAGTTTTACAAAACCAAAAGAGACTGCAAAACATTAGCTGAGTAACTCCATAACAATGACAGTGGCATTTACTTTTTCTGTCAACGTCCAGTAATGGTCTAGTAAATAAAATTATTTGTTAAAAACGAGCTGTCAGAAAAACTAAGGTCATTATAATTGTTACAAACAGTTTGCAAGTTAAAAAGTCGACCCGTCCCGGTGTTCTTTGACAATCCTTCGACTTATTAAAGGTGGACCGTTTTTGGTTGAACAAGAAAATAACGTTCTAAAGGTGGGTATAGGGTATATGTTTAGGTATATGTACTTCATGGCAGTTGTAAATAACGAAAACGAGAAACATAATAATATGACGTACTGCCATTCGAAATGTTAATATTGGGTATTGGGTTGCTAGGAGGAGTAAGACACAATATCTGCTATTGGCAAGAATGCTTTCCCGTCGAAATAAAAATCGTTTTTTCCGTAGTCCTTGGCATTTTGACTTATTAAAGGTGGGTCGTTTGCTGGTGAACACCGTGTATAACAACAAAGTTCGTTATCCTTTAACTCCTCCTTAATGGTGCCCATGTTGTAGTACGAAAGCTAGGCAAGAATTTACGCGCAACATTGAAAACGAATTCGCACCAAGGCGGAAGAGCTTGCTGTAGAAAAAGGAAAGATACATACGTAGCTTTTATACAATATAACCAAGAGATGCACTGGATACATTTACACTTGGAATAACCGAGCTGGCATCTCCCACAAGCGTAAAACAACGAAAGAAATAGCAGCATTGGTGATGGTATTTCTTCTTCTTGCTCTTCTTCCTTTGCTCACACTTATAAGAGGAGAATATAGGATCAGATATGGGTGTTCGGAAAAGGTTTAACTTCTAGCCGCTTCGGTCGCCTAAAGAAACCAAAACAGATATGACCAAAGAGAAGAAGAGGTTGCAAGAGTAGGAACTATGCATATATCCTTTTTGCACTCCTAGATTCACATGAGTTCCTAGCACTAGCCAGCTTACTTATATCGGTCGTTCTATTATGCAGTTACCACTAAGAGTTCTCTCCTCGTATCTTATTACAAAAGGTGGTTGTTAATTTGCGATGCTTGTTCGGAACGTGTATGTATATATGTAAGCGAGCTCTTCGTTCGAGTACTGTCTTTTTCCAAGCGTTCGCCGATTTTTTACTGAGTTTATCGATTTAGGAGAAGTGTCTGTTTACGCGAAGTATTCGGTTTTTCTTCACTCGAACGTACGGATGGAGTTGGAGTTGAACGTTTGCTCAGCTAGGCACATAGATTGACGCGCTAGAGTTTGGAGATGGGATAAAATTACTCTGAACAGAACAGTTCGTTGTGAGGGTAGAAAAAATGTTTAAAATACGATGACAACATAGGCAGATTCGTCGGACTTGAGTATGTTTTATATCGTCCTTAAATGTGAATGAAATTTCAGTTTACTGACTACATGTAGGACTCTAATAATAAGCAAGTTTACAAATCAAAAACTTTATTTCAAAACTTAGTTTTATACACCTATGGTAACATTTTTATGACTAAATATTTCTCTAAACATAAACATCGAAGATAATAGATACTTTCAAATTTGAAAATACTGTGTTGTTGTTCTTTCATCAGTGGCAAAACAAAATATATGTATGTACATTAGAGCAGCCCTTATATGGGGGGTACATAAAAATGTCGGAGTGATTTCAATGCACGCCCCCTATTTCTTTACTTTTACCGTGTTTTCATAATGTGCCAAATTTCAATTAATTAATGTTAACCCTTGCCGCGCTAGACCCAAATATTTAAATAAGACTAAGATACTGAAAGAATATGTGTATTCTTCTATTCTCATAAACAATTGAAATCGACATGTATATTTTTTGCAAATATACTTAGTACACTTTAATGAAAGAAAGTGTTACTATAAAATAGAACAACACAAAATGTGTTAACACATCGTAAATCAATACCAGTTTTAGCGCAATTTTATTTTCAATGTCTCTTTATTACAATCCGAGTATTGTCTCCGGTGATCTTGCATACATCGCAAAATGAATTCTCCTTGTTCTTCACCAACTGTCAAGATCCCATTAAAATCTAGCATTAACTTCATTCCTCTCTCTGCCGTAGCATTTACCACCTTAAGATTTTTTCGTAATTTCTTTGGCATTAAGGTAAGAAATGCTTTCATCGCAAGAAGCAGGATCCATATTTAAGAAATCTAAATCTATCCTTAACCTTTTCAACATGTCTAAACTCTTGACTGAAATGAACTCATCAGTTCCCTGACCTGAAATGAAAAATGATAATAAAGAAATCTGTTATGTAATCTGTTAATATAGATTTTGGTATATTCAGAATGACTCATGTAAAAGTGCTAAATTCACATTTATTTACAGAACAGTGTACCTCCTTTCGGTCCTAACCATATATGTTTTTGTGTTATTGTTAACCTTGTCATTAAGCAATGATAACACACAAACCTCTTAATTTAAATACTATGAGTGCTGACACTTCCTTGCAGTACTTGAAGAAACCCTTGCATTTACTTTTTGCATATACTCTTACCACAAACAAACAAATGTTCTTTAAGCCATCTAATTCACTGACACTGAAGGACAGCTCAGAACAAAAGAGGAACATCTTCAATGAATAAATTCCTTTGGCCATCCATTTTGCATGATGCGAAGATTCACAGTTGCCCCCAAAAACATAATAGTTCATGGTAATCATTTTTCAGGTGTTCTTCTTTTAGTAGTTTTTGGAAAAAGATGAAAAAGATTCTTCAATTTCGACATCGCTAAAAGCCTCATATAAATGTTCATGCCCATCCTCATAATTTGCTTTTTCAGTTTCATTCCAGTTTTCTCAGTTTTTTGAAAAATGTTACATTGGAACTAATTGCCATTTGGGGAACCCATTTTCGAGCACACTCTGTAACACTGGCTCGTACATGTGTTGACAACAAGGAAATAACAACATCTCTCTTCCTGCAATGCAACATGACCTGCACCTTGCCGGCCACTGCAGCATGGGTTCCCCATCTTCGATTTCAACAAAATAGATACTAAAATTCTTCTTATAACCGAAGAAAAAAAACTAGGGGGTGTGTGCGAAGAAATTCGAAAGTTGAGAAATAAGGACCGCTCTTGAAGCTTGTATGTACATACAAGCTTCGTAATCATTCAGGGCGAATCACTCTTCCCATACATACATATAGTGAAGAACGTTGCCGCCTGTAGTAGGTATGCGCTCGCTACTCAATTTATTGAAATAAATAAACTGGGGGTATAACTCATGAATAGAGTTTAGTGCAAACCTCTCTCGGCAGTCGTTAGATTATTATTAGAGATGGCACTTTCGAAGAGTACGCTAGCATCATAATAAGTATATACGTACCCACAAACAACAAGCTAACTGTGCGAAGCATATACATACTAACATCGACCGCCGATCGAAGATGCATATATACCAAGTATATGTATATATCTACACACCACAGCGGATCCGATCCTGTCGCGCCGCCCATAGTGCCAGCTCTAATTATTACTGATTGATTCCCATCGTTATGTATCGCACGACTTCCCGCCTTTATGCCTCTACCCACGGGGCAGCGGACAAATTTTGCAACAATGCCCATGTACTTTAGCGGCCACAGAATTATTTCTTATAAATATTATTTTCATCTATTCAACCAATTTTTCTTTAAGCAAAAGAAAGGATGTAGTGTTGTTAAAAAGCAAAGTTTCTATATTAATAAAAGATCAAAACTACCCTTTGGAACAAAGCTCCCCAATAACACTAGCAAGATATATTTCTAATTTAGGTAAATACAGAGTATACGAATCAATTCAATCAAGTGCTCAAACGCTGCGGTACTAGAACGCTAAAGCACTTCACTGTCACCCTTACCGCAACACGGCACTAAAACTGAACGCACATTTTGATAGCTACTTATTGTCTTCAGCAGTAATACTGAATTAAAGAATCAGATTGTTAAAACTAAAACTTTTGCCTTTCATATAACTTCGATAAAAGGTAAATTAACATATTTCGTATTCCTATTGTCAATACTTCCTAGCGTAGTACTTCCTTACATTTCTAATTCTTATTGTACTCTTATGTTCCATAATAGTATTATAGTCTACATCTTCAGGATATCGGTTAAAGGGTACAATCTTGATCGATGATTTCTTTAACCCTATTTTGATATCTATCTTAAGTCAAAAGGAGAATAAGCAAACGATATACCAAAAAGTTAATTGCCCGATGTTACTATGAACGATTGGAATTATTACTGGTAAATTTTCTACATATGTCTACTTGCAATTCATTTCTAATTCTTATTACCAACATATGGAGAAAAGGAATCATGTTTTCTATTTCATACGTAAATAGAAGGAAATTTTAAATTTAATTATTCCAGAAATATCCCTTATCGAGCATTTGTTAATGTGCAAAGTGCAAATTATGTCATCAACGTATCTTATCCAAACCCGTGCAAAATATGCCAAGTTATTTTTAAAGTTTCTTTATTCGCTCACAATGAGGGAGTCATAGGGGAAGAACTATTGCCGTATCTGCAGTTCAATTTTCTCAATGAGATTTTAACTGTACTGGTAAATAGTTAAATTTGTCATCTGGAAAGCAAAGAAATGAGATTATTGATATTGTAGACATTGACTTTCATCCTCTTTCCTGATTTGTGTATCTTGTGTGAACAGTACAGTATAGGTAACGCTTGGTTTGATGTTGTTAGTCTATAACTAATAACAGCCTTAAATTCTAACTTCTGACCTCCTTTTTAGTTTCCGTTATTTCTGGTTAATTTTGAAGAAATTTGCGAGAAAGGTATGGACTCAATTAAATCATCTTTATCTAAGGAAACCACAGTATCTATTACCTTTGTATGATTTTATATAATAATAATATAGTAATTATATATAATTTTTTAATTTCCAGCTATAATTATTTTTTTATGTTCAACTATAATTTTTTCATCTAGAAGTTTATTGAATTGTAAATTGCATTTCAAACCTTTATTTCATCCTTCCTACTACTATTGATTATTATTATTCAATCGGGCTATGTATATCGATGCCTTTAGTCACTGCAACCTCAATGGATCTATTGTAACAGAGGCATCTCGAATGAGAAGGCTGAGATGACTCGTTTCTGTCTTACAGTAAGTCATATCTGGACAGTTTTTGATTTATTTGTTGTAACTAATTTTTATAACAAATGTTGCGTTCCCTCCTACCCCACGCGCTTTTAGAGCTGTGACAACATAAGAGTTTCACACATAAGAGTTTCCAAAAATCCTAGATAAACTCAGCTCACCTTCATTACTTTCGCAAGAAAGAAAATAAAAAGGAATCAGTAGTATATGCGGTATACGGAATTCATTTTTAATTATTCTTTGGTAACAATTTTAAATATGTTAAAGCTGTTGTAAGTCAACCATGATTTTTTTCTTTGTCAATTTATTTTTGGAACGTTGAAATAGTTTAAAGGGGTGTGGTGGAATGTATGACTAGAATTAAATAAAAAGGTGTGTTTTTCTAGCCGGAATGATCTGCAAACTGTAAAAGAGATTTATGAGCTTCTACCTCCATATAAATACAAGTAAACAAATAAAGTAATCTTCTTTACAAAGGAGATTCATTGTCTTTCAAGAATTATTTAAGACCAACTCAAATAAGTTTCTCCATTCTTTAACTAACTTCTTCTCAATTCCATCGCATACAACGTTAAGGCTCTCACAACGGACATATAAAACCCAATATGCAGCATCCTCCTAACTCAGCGGCGCATACATTAAATTCCACCTAATTATCACCATAAAATAGGCTGCCGCGACACCTCACTATCAACACCTTCGCCAATCGCCTCGGCCTAAACGCTACCTAGAAGGAACATACATGGTCCCACTCAAGCATACCGCTTTCACGTCGCACTGAGTCAACCATTTCTTGCCCGTCCACAGCTACAACATTGGTCCTGCTCTTTCTGTGCTGTTTTCAGTCAGCCGTGAGAATTTAGTGGCCGCCGCGACAAGAGTTACGCAAATTATTCCAGCATTGACGTGCTAGGGTAATTATTCTGCGCTCTGCCATCTACACCCAATGTGTCGAGGGTTTTTATTTGTTCGATTTGTTTTGGAAGTTTTTCTTCCTGCTTAAGTACACTGAGGATTAAAATAAAAAAGAAAATGCAGAAAAAAATGTTTAAAATGTGGTATTCGAAAGAAAGTTTGCTTTAATCTTAGAGCTTTGGGGTGGAATGCTAAACAAATTTTTCGCCTTCTACGGTACAGGTGTTTTTATTGGTGTAAGTCAACAAAATTAAGAAAATACAGTTTCGGCTATATACGGAATGTCCCGATCTTCCGGAATTGTAGAATTTTGCCTACTCTGTAAAATTTTCATATAATGTAACAGACACCACAAGTTATCTTTGAAAACTATTCCTGGATCTACAAAATGATCGACAAGTAGCGAACCAAGGACTTACCTTATTATTTTAAATATAACGCGCTGTATTTTATCACATTTTTAGTTTCTCCATTTAGAACTAAACCAACGTAATATGAGTTTCGTATGTCTATTTTTTACAGATTTCGAGATATTCAAATTTTTATCTTCAATTATCTAACTATAGAGACTACCATTTCCTTAAAGAAATCCGGAATGCAAATACACTTAAGTGTAAATTTTTACGAGATTAGGTTGCGCGTTTGACTCTATCTAGACATGCTATTGAAACGCCTTCAAAATATACAGGGTGTACAGTATTGAACACCAAACTTCGCCAAATTCAAACACCAGAAACGTCTTTTTCTTCCATCCATCGTATAGGAACTTTATATCTCCAACATTTTTATATAATGATATTAATAATACATATGTCTAATATTGAAAGTAAAAAAGATCTACAACTCAACGCGACTCCTGCATTTGGACATTGCATCTAAGTGGTTTCTGGTGTTAGTATTGTTTGGTTACCGTTACAACAATCGTAAACACAACATACTGACATTGATGTTCTTAATTGTTGATCCGAAATATTAAGCCTAAGTCGTAGCAGTACTTGCACAATAATTTAAATAGAAGTATTAATACGAAGATGGTATGATAAATACCTGGGTTAAGAAAGACAACACAATTGTTTTATATTCAGTTAATTTATTTTTTGAAATCTATCTCCTTGTAGGGGATGACCTGGCCACTCCTTATCAAAGACGGATATTCGGCCACGCTTAAATTTATTAAACCAGTACCTGATGGTAGTCATCGAAGGTGTATAGTCATTATAAACTGCACGCAACTTCCCTTTGATTTCTGCATACGTTTCCCATCCAAAGAAAGATCTCGAATCACTGGCCGGTATTCTTTTTGCATGATTCCACAAATACGTAAACTTGCTCACTTTCAACATCTCTCAAAACAACAATACTCCATGAATCTGTCCGAAATTTTGACACACGTCGACTAAAGAATAGTACTCACAGTCGGTAATGCATGTTTTGACACAAAGCGCCATCTGTCTCCAAACACAGGTACTTCTCATCTCATCCTTGTACATATGATTTATGTATGAAGTTAGGAATAATGCAAGAATTCCGGAGTGCAGCAGCTAGTATGCTAAGGAATATGCAGAATATGCTTTTACAAACAATTGTGCAAACTGTAGCGAGGTGAAGCGAAGGAATTTCGACCGGTCAATCTACATTGATAAGTAAGCTGTCTGACAGCAATATTTTTAATGACAAATTTATTCTGAAATGAGAAAGAACCACCACGAAAAGCAATAAACATTCAGGGCCGTAGTCAGTCCTTGTCAGTTTGTATCGAATTTGATACAAAATTCCTTTTCGTTAAATAGATACATTAGTAGCATAATTCTTTTTTCTTATTTCTACATCAGTGAAATTAATGTTTTCGGTGGCATCAAATCTTAGCTTTAATTTTACAAATGTTCTCGATTGTGGACATCGACGGTCAAGGTAGCGGAGGTTATACATCCTGTTAACTAAAATACACCATTGCACCATATGTAATATACCTATTACCTAACTTTTCTTTACTTCTAGGTTCGAAATTTTGAATCAACAGTCTAAGATCGTCAACATCAGTATGTTTCGTTTACGGTTGTTGTGGTAATCAAACTGTATTAACCCTAGAAATCATTTAGATGCAATTTCCAAACACCTATACCCAACACGTCGCGAAGCACTGCTGTGAAAGCCCTTTGGCGGCCGCAGTCTGATGAAGGGCATCTTTTTCAAGGGCTTGTATTAGAAATTTGAAGACCAGCACATTCTTCCTGATAATTTTGTACTACTTAGTTATCGAATTATGTATCTGGATTACCAATACTGTTATGGTAAGGGTATTGTTATATATAAATTACGGTTACACCTTACATATATTTTTCAAAGAGCATCCGCAGCATTCGCAACACTTAGAATAGGCAAAAGACGCAAAAACCTGGTGGTAGATCACATTTATGTTTGTACCAACCATTTTATGTGAAGTTAAGGAAATTAACCTAACTATTTTACTGAAAATAGCTATTTTCGCAAAAAAATAACTCAATAACGATTCCATTATAATTTTAGTCAAAAGTATTTACCAAAGTTTCCTCGTACATTCCCACTACATATATTTGTAAAAGCTGTAATGTGGACTGAAACGCTTGATTGTTTTGTTTTGAAGTGATTATAGTGGAAATTATTAAAAGTAAACTGAAGGTGTGTAAACGGCTATATGCATTCGACTAAATCAATAAATTAACCCACTCTACTGGAAGCGTGTGAACAATTTATTTTACTAAATCACTCTACTAAATTTACTTCTTCTACTAAGTTACTGGATACGTGTAAACCAGTCTTTATTCCTAGCTATCGATAATGTCTCTACGGTGTACGCGTTCTTGCAGCATTTCCGTATTTAGTGAAGCCGCATCATGGAAATATTCATATGGACGTATATGCAAGACAGGGATAGAGAAATTGAAGAGTTGTATGCACAACGACACACCACTAGGACATTTAAATATTTTAGATAGAGAGAACAAACATTCCCTTGCAGTTACCTTCGATCTTTTCGAAGATCCATGAAATGCTCGGAACAGAGATGCGGATGGAATGGATATCTGCTGTCGCTGGTATCAGATCTTTTACGTTACGAACGCTGGATGTATGTATACGTGTGCATAAGTAAGCTATGTGCATGTGTGCTACGGTTTAAATAAAGACGAAAATGTGAAACTGGAAGAGAGATAAAATTGGTGGGGAGATAAAGATGAAGAAACACTCTTTCTAGACACTAAAGGAAACGAATTAAATTATATGGAAAGGTTTTACGTGCGTCTAAGGTACTATTCATTTCAATAAAATATAAGTATTCAGATAGATTGTACTATTGTTGAATATGTAGGGTGCATCGTCGGAAATAATGACAACGGCTAGCCAACAGGAAACCAACTATAATCGACGTAGATTCGTTTATTTTTCTGGTACATGCGATTACATTTTATTTAATTTATAAATGACATTATTTCATTGTATTTCGATGTGTAAATTCTTATCACTGGCATCATACTGATTTAAATTATCAAATTTATATAAAAAGGAAGTCCAGTAAAATCGAGTTAGAGGTCGTAATACAAAATACAAACTATTTTCAAGATATTGATTTCAAAAGTACACTTTGTTAAGATATATAATACACATTATAGTATTCCTATTTAAAAATCAAAATTCATGTCGACATGGGACGTGAAAATAAGGATGGCGTTGGTTTTGGTATCCCAGTTGAAATGGAAATAAACAAACTGATCGAAACATATTTTGGCAAAGTCAACGCTTCAGGACACACAATTTTTAAAAAGCAGCTATTAAATAAAATGTCAACATTTAAGATCCATTAAAACTACAACTGCTTTGGCCATTAAATTTGGGAATGGCAGCCGCATTACCAATTGGAGCAGGAAGTAGAATTAGATTTCATACACATATACATAGTCCAGCACAAGTGAGAATTTTTACATAAATAGTTCCAAAATTTCTAGAATAATCTCGAAAGTGGTCAAGTAGACTTTTCGAATGTACTTTTAATTATCTTGTAACATCTCAATATATTTTAATACGGGGTATAATTTTGACAGTATTTTGACCGAGTCTCCCTGAATTCTGTATGAAGTCTATAAGCATCTAATTTTACTTAATGTTTATATGTATGATTGAAAATCGTTATTTACGTATATCAAGCATTTAACGTTTGAAAAGAGCAGTAACAAATTTCTTAGAATTTAACCCAAATGAATTAAAATGAATAATAACAAGAAATATGTGTTTGACACAGATAGCGATACTAAATGTTTAACATAACAGATGAATAACGTCATGATATTGGATGTATTGAAGACAAATTTGGTTGTTAACTAACTCCGATGTAATTACAAGAATCTATGTCAAAATATGATCCAATAACTCGGCTTTTATAATTGTTTTAGAAGACTACTTTCTTGTCCCTTTGGTCCTGTTATCGTAGTGATGCCGTCACAAAATTCCTACATCCATTTTTCACAAGCTTTCTAATACTATATAAATGTCGTAAAAAATTACAAATCCATAAAAAAAATCTAATATGAAATTAAAAGTACTCTCATTAAAACCATTTGGATGGAATAAATCTCCTCGTATAATAAATAGGCAGCTTTTACTCGTCTTAGATCGCTGTAAGCGATTCGAATAGCAAACGAAAGCGGAGAAGAACGCAAAACACGAAACAGAAGACGACAGAGGAAAAGGAGATAAAGGAGGAGGAGGAAGACGACGAAGAAGACATATATATGTGGTACTTACGATACGTTGCGACGAACGGATACAGCAACCGGCGCATTCTTGCCTTTATTACCCCGTATTTGCATGCGCGCAAATACATAGGATCAATCGGCATCGGTTCGACGAAAAGTTCATCGACATCGAGCACGACGAGAGAGGCCCCGAATTTAAGGGTGGTGCGCGTCTTTCTTTTCGTCTGTTTGTGTGTGCACCGCTTTTATCTGATCCTTTTTTCGTATGCAGCACGTCCCCGTCTTCTTTTCCTTAACAGTGCCGAGGAAGCGGGAGAAAATATTGCGGTGTCAACGCATCTCTTTCATCTTCTTCTTATTCTTACAAGTGCGGTTTTCTCATCCTCCTTCTTTCGTTGCTTCTTATGTAGCGCTGGTATCTGTGTGCTAGTGTGTGTGCATTTTCGTCTTTAAACAATGCAATCCGTAACTTAACGATATACTTAGTTAAAATACCTGTTATCGTATGCACCGTTCTTCGCCAAGAGTTGACTTATGCGAACACGTCGGATACGGCGTTGTTCGCAACTCACTGCCTGCGAAAGGGCCAATTTCTTTGCGTTTTCGGGTTCCTTTCTCATTGTTTTCAGTGCGCGGAGATACGATAAAAATAGTCTGCTTCTCTCTTCAAAGAATAAAGAGTTTTAAAGTTTTAGAATTGTACAATCTGCATAAGAAAAAAATTGTCTAAAATCACAAAAGCGCCCTTAAAAGGTGGATACTAAAACAAAGTGTTCGAATTCACAGCTTTCCAAACACATTTATATTGAGAAATATTGAAACAAAAAGTCAAGATAAATGCTTTATTTTACAATAAGACCTCAATTTCGTAAAAATGTAATACAATTATCATATGTTATATGATGTTATAAAATTAAAATTGTTATATCTAATTAAAAGATATTTCTTTTATCGTTGATTTGGGAGCATCGCCTAGATATCCTTTCGGCAGTTTAGAGAGTAAATTGCAAACAATAACGTTTATGAAAAATAAATCAATAAAAATTAAACTAACCTCAAAATCTTATGCTTACGCACCCTCCCTACGCTAGCCCGTCACATAAGATAACTCTGAGTTCTGACTAAACTAGAATTAACCTTGAGCTGCAAATAACATTTTAACACTACATCACTTGAAATTTTCACAGCGAAATACCTATTCTCCCAAAGGTGACACGAGTTAAAAAGGGCCAATTGTCTTGGCGCGTATTCGCTCCTTTGTTACCGATTAGGTTCTGTTAAGGAATACACATTTCATATAGACAATATTTTATGTTCTGACAATTCAATTTACGATCAACTAAATTTCTTTTCTTTAACAATACCATATTACAGCCCGTAATATGTATGCTATACTAGTTCGCAATCTAGCGTCTAACAAACTGACATTAGCCAGTATCAGGAACCGTAAAATACGGACTTTTCTACCGGACTTAACGACTTATTATAAGATGATATTTAATTTACGAAATTATGATAAAGACAAACTAGAATTTATTTTCCACGTTTTTATAGGAAGAAGTTACATTAATAACGAACATTATTCCCGCGGTCAGAGAAAGGGGAAACAGAGGTTATACGAGGGTCACGCTATATATTTTGAGATACAAGAAAACTACAAGTCTTTTTACGAAAATGATTTTATTTATGTTCAAAATAATCTCCTCCAGCATTAATGCACTTTTGTAACCGAAGTTTCTACAACATAAAAGCGTGAAGCCAGTCATCTCTTGGAAGGCTCTCAAAAAATAGATGAATTGCTTCATCTATCTAATCCTCCGTCGTGAAACGTCGACCACGTAAATGTTTCTTTAGGTTGAAAAACAACCAGAAATCACACATGGCCAAATCAGGCGAATAGGGTGGATTATTTTCACATAAAAATTCAACTGTCTGCTGTGCACTGTGTGACGATGCATTCTCGTGATGCAACATTAACCCGCGAATGTTGGCTGATTCAAGAACTGCAGGTAAACATTTTGTAGTGTACCAGTTTGCTGTGATTGTACATTGATTTTCCAGCTTCGTTGCTTTTACTAATCCGGTACTACGAAAGAAAACTGCGTACATAACTTTCTTGACAGCCCTTTGCCTTTTGGCCATTGTTGGTGTTGGTGCATCTTCGTGGATCCACACGCGGCTCTCCTGGCAGGTAGGAATATCGTAAAATGGGATGTAAGTTTCATCACCTGTTACTATCTTTGATAGAATGCGATGTCCACCATTATTTAACATTTCCAATGTTTCCCGAGCGATTCTTACTCGCTCTGCTTTTTGGAAATCGGTAAGCGTGTGTGGCACCCAACGACTAACAATTTTTTTCATCCGAAGATGATCATGTAAAATTGAATTTATTGTTGCGGATCCAACACCAATAGTTGCCTCAACCACTTTTTAGGTGCATCTTGGATCTTCGTCGATCATACGTCTCACACTCTCAATGCTTCCAGCGGTAACTGAAGAACAGGGCCTACCGGTACGTTCCTCATCACCAAGCGATATCCGTCCTCTTTTAAATTCGCTATACCAGCGAAACACAGTTGCACGTGAAGGACTTGCATCACCAAATGCGAGTTGCAATCGTTCAAGACTTTGTTGTTCACTTAAACCGAGCTTAAAATCATAGTAAATCATTGCGCGTACATGTTCTCTTGACAAGTCCATGTTTCGATGACAAATCGTACCTACCACGTTTACTCTATGACAGCAGCGACTCAACTGACAGTCAGAGTTTACTACTTAAGGATGGTGGTATTTAGAAATGCAGTGTTGCCAACTCTAACTTCTCTACTTTTGTGGCATCTCAAAATATATAGCGTGTCCCTCGTATAAGCCGCCGCAGAATCGAAGAGGGAAACAGAAACGAAAACTGTAACAGATGACGCAGGTGCGCAATTGGCTGAACGCCATTCCCTGTGGCGCTATATTCAACACTATAATGCATATATATACGTTTCGATAACTGCTGTTAAAATCACCAGTGTAACACAAACATAGTACAAGCGAGAAGTATTATTACTTATGATTCATCTTTCCCACTGATGTTCTCCCTTCGTCTTATTTCAGATTGAATACTCTGATCTTAAAATTCTTCAAAGCTTTTATCCTGAACTAAGCAGTTGATTATTTTTTCACCAAATGAAGCTATAAAACGTAAGTAGTGTTCAAAAATACAATTTAAACAACTAAAGATGAAATTCTCAATCTTTAACCGCGAAACATCTCTCACAGATGGCGAAGTTGCGTAGATGAAGGCAGTCGGTAAAACGCTGCTGAAGCGTGCAGGTAGACAAAAATGTGCGAAAAATTATAGCCATTTTCTCACTCCTCTTGAGCTTGAGTCGTTGCCGCCGCAAAATATTTTTGATATATTCTCGGAAGGTCGAGATTTATTCGGACGCTCTAGAATTTCGAAATAAAGTTATGAGCATTGTTCGCAGCGAGTCGATCCATGCAAATACTTTTGCAGGTAAATATGCGGACAAAAATGCGCCCATCAAAGCGGCGAATCAATTTTAGCGAACTGCTGAATAATGTGCTCTGCTAACACGACCATGCGGATCAGAAACACGTTTAGACTGCATAGCGGGCTTCACCACCAGGTGTTGTTGGTTGTATAAGTACTCGTGGCCCGTCTATCACTGATGTTTCCTGTTTGTTTCTTTCTAACCGTTGTAACTAGGTGAGAAAATGGCATTTAGGGTAGAAAATCTGACCAAAGATAATTAGTATGCTGTTATTGAATTTTTCGCCGCTCCATCAGCCGATGGAAATTCGTAAAATCAAAGCTGTATGCAATGACTGTCATACGCCAGTGACTAAATGGTGTACTAGAAACATCCCATCTGTAACCAGCAACAGATGAAAATGCAAAGCAGTTGAAAATTGCTTCACATGTAATAAGCGCATTCAAGTTGCAGAACTTGCACAAATTCCAAGGATTTCTGTGAGAACTCTTCACTCCATTATTCACAATTTTAGGTAAAATTCAAACATTATAACTCATAAAAAAAGGCCTTTTTGAGTTTATTTTGTTTAAGATTTGTAACATATAGATATAAGATCCGTTTTATAATTTGCAAATGTACCAAAATAGAAACATAATTTGAGAGTGAATGTTATCAGAGATACGAATTTTCGCATCTGTTAAAAATTTAATTCCTTTTCATCGGAATATTCATTCTGCTGGTTCAATTTTTCGATTGCCTTATTACACGCTATCTTACTGCATAAGAAACTTCCATCAAGCCGTAACTGAAGTAAATCAAACTCAGCAGCGCTGCCGTGGCGGACCGAATTTTTTCGAAAGTGTATCCTTAAGGTAATGGATTTGCTATTATGTATAATTAGGCACAATTTGCCCGAGAATTGATTAGGATACTTCGACAATCTACATATATGAGGCCTATACGTATGAACGAGGACCGAATTTTTTCTCGAAATAAGAGATTGCAATGAAATTTACGTTTTATATACTCCTCCTTTCTCTTCCATCGAGACTATCTCTTTTACTCTCCAATATCTGAGGCAGCATCTTGTACATGTTGCAGAACAAGAATGTTTATTTTTTGTATAGGAATAAAGCAAATGTGCTAGTCAAAGTTCAATATGAATTCAACATTGCCAAATGCGTAAGTTATTAGTTGCGTGACTGGATTATAAATATAAGAAACTACATCATCTTGCGTGGCGTTAACGTTATGGATATTGTAATTTCTTAAATTTATTATTATGACACTTAGAAAACTACAAACGAAATTATTACTACAATATTGTATCGAAAAAATGTTATTATAGTTATTGCATTGTTGGGTTTAACATTGTGCAGATAGTATATTTCAACGGTACTGTGTTAATTGTTAATATATTCCTTGTACAAAAAACATAGTATTAAATACTGCACTGAAGAACCTATATGTTCGAATCAATTAAATTTATTTCGTTAAAGAAAATTTACTTAGACCAATTATTTGCTGTGTTTCCCAACTACATCAAAAAATTTAGAATGTTGTCACAAACATCAAACAACCAACAATTCCAGCACCTCTTTTTCTTTATTTACTTTTAATTTAACCTCGCTTACACACTTTAAAAACCACATTCTAACGTGATAATATACTTGATTTGAAACAAGTCTTTAAATGGATAACACAGCTTTGTACACTGAAAAAACCGATATCTTTGAGTCAACTAAATTTATTTTGCTAAAAGAAATTTGTTTTAACCAACCATTTGCTTTGTTGCCCCAACCACACAAAAAAATTGCGGTGTTGAAAGAAACAAATTATTTAGTTAAAATATTATTAGAATCAAGTCTAGCATTCGCTTGAATGAGAAGTTGACATGGAATATTTTATTCTTTTAATGGGCAATCTCATCGAGATAACTTAATTTTTAGCTTAACACTTAAACTAATCGAACACACAATTAAATTTCAAGATTTCTTAAATCTTGTATGTGCTGATAACGAAATGGAGGTCGTTCTGAATCAGTGTTTCTGAAGGTAAATAAATATTGACATAATTTCTTCTATGCAATTAAGAGTTATCGGTATATTAGGAGAACAAGATTGACCTTCAACGTGTGTTAAAGATTATTGAAAATCCTATAAAATAAGCTGTACCAAAGGTTAAGAAAAAATAAAACTTGCAACACGATTAAAGAGTTTTAAGATAGAAAGAAACTCAAACTCATAATTCTCATCAAATAGTACCACGTACACCGTGAGTGTTACATTTATATCACGTGCATACATATAGTAGATATAAAACCACATCTATAGATAGCAACAGAAAGGCACTCATCAATCTCATCATATTAATACACGAAATCCTCTTACGCAGATATACTCAATCTAATTCTTTTTCTGTTCTTGTATCGAAATACGGTTGTACATTTTCTGTATATAACATATTAGGTCAATTACTATTCTAATAACTACAAATGTTTAACCACACAGAAAAAATCCTGTGAAGATAATTGCAATAATGTTGTAGAAACCATTTTGTATTAAACATTCACATAATTGTAGAATACTTTGTTATCGTTAAAGAGTAATCTTCAATAAAATATTGGAGCAATTTTATTGCAGTGAAATATGCTTTAAAACCAGGGAAAATTCAGAGAAGGTAGTCTAATTCTTAATACTTGGGTAACAGAATATGCTGTTTTGATATTTAATAAACGTTAACAAATTTATCCGACAAAAATTAAGAATTTTGCTGTTCAGTATTATACCGATTCAAACAATTGTAGGAGAGACAAATAAGTAAATTACATTATCTTTTCTGTATTTGTGTATTACATTTTATAAAAATGTATAGAATAGTAAAAAACCCGGGACACGTCATTGCATTAGGCACATGATACGATCGCATATTAGGCAAATCATTAGCTAGAAAGCCGGTTTTTATGGTATTGCATCATATTACGCCGTATCAAGGAGTTTGTATGTTCGTCGATGTACCTATTTTCCTGTCTTAAAATAAATAGTAGAGAATGAGTGTAAGTAAATCATCATTTATCTGTACAGATGATTTTATTATCGAAGCCTACCTAAATGCATGAAAAAAATTTTCCCTGCCTTAAGATTAGATCCAGATAATATTGGCTATTTAGCAATAAATGTCGCAACGAAAACTTTTTTAATAAATGATCTGTTTTTATACAGTGAAATCAGTTTCCTCGGGTTCGCAATTTTTTCGGAATAAACTTTTCCGTAGTTTATCTTTTTACTCCAGGTTTTCCCAATGTTTAGAGGAATGATCACACACATACCAGCGCAGGAGTGTAGCAGGGCAATGCTCTCGTTTGCTTGTTCTTTCAACCATTACAATTTATAAAAACACTACATAATTAATTTGTGGTAGTTTAATATAGAATGTTTTAATTATTCAAATAATTGTTGCGATTTGTATAATCTAATGTAGTAACTGCTAAAATTCTTTATATTAACATTTCAATAAGTACGATACATACACTCGCACAATTGTTGAATAATACGCAAGTTTGTTGTAGCAAACGTTGCAAGTTTTGCGCCACTCTTATTTCCTACAATATTGTTTCACTAATTGCTACAAATTGTCCGCGTCACGGATTCTATAACTAATTGTAGTGGCATTTGCTACAATTGCAGAAGTTATTCTAACGTTTTTTTTTCTGTGCAGTCATTTTCCCTTAATTTCATTCACCTTCAAGAAATTATTATTGAGCTTCATTGAAAGCAAGGGTGTTTGTCTATCGATGTACAGATACGGCTTTATGTATGCATATACCGTGTATTTTTTTAATCTCCGTTTACTGTTCTTAGCAACATCGTACATAAGTCTATTATACATTACAGTCACATTTATTTTTAGTGATGGTACTACTATGCTATAAATTATAACCTTGTGCTATTTTTTTGTTCTACAAGTAAGCAATATAGTTTTTCTTACCTATTCACTTTATTTTTTATTTAACATGTAGGTACAATATGTTATTAACCTGTAATAATAGTATATTAGAAAACACGTTTCATAAAATGGCAGTTTGTCACATGCGTCCGAAATTTGAGAATCGAACCGGAGGCGAATTTCTCAAACGGACAAGTGACAAAAAATGTATTTTTATTGTGTATTTTTTGACAGCTATTGGAGACATTTAAGCTTGTGTGATATGGAGGTTGGTTACATTGACATTGAATAAAGGTGTATCACATTCACGTTGTTTAAAATTTTTCATGGCAATTATAGTTTATTTGTATTTAAAAGTACATCGCAAAAATGAGCGATATTTAACGTAATAATATAAATTGTAGTCCACCTAAGCTTGGTAGTTCATTATTTAGTAAATCACGTGAAGTGTATGAACATTTCTATACTTGCTGTACACAGAAAAATGTACACGAAAACATTTTGTAGACATATATTCAAATACAAAAAGCTAAAGAAAGAAGTCTTACTTTAGGGTCGATGTATCCCATGTTACGTTTATGTCATCACGCGCATTTTTGAAACATTCATCAGTAAGTTACGAACTAAGAAAATCTAAAATATTAGAGATGGAAGAAATTAATGAATTTATTGAGAAGTGATAAGACAAAGTAAAAGTGTAAAAGAGTATGCTGATTTACGACCAAAAGATATTATTCTTCAACGTTTTTTTCTTGCTTACCACAATAGTTATTGCATATCTGCTTCCATAGGGATTAACACATTTGAGAAATTGCCGAAAGTAACTTTCTTCAAACTGCCAAAATCTGAACTACATAATGGGCATTGTTTTTGACGTGTTTCTCATTTAGCCAATACATCTGTAGCCGAGGGTTACATTGATACCTCTTCGATGAAGGAGAAAATCGAAGTTGCACAAATGTTTTCGCCCAGTCAAATACATCAAGTAGACATTTAAGTGTTTCACACCTCACAAATCTTATGAATTCGCTGCTGAGAATGCGGTAACTCAACAAAATTTTCTACTTACAATTTGCCTGGAATAACAATAAATGCCCATGACTCGCCTCAAATTTCTGTGACGGTATGCAATAATTCTAATAGTCATAATAATCAAAGTCATAATTAAATAAATTACTTAATTAATTAGCGGAAGTTATGTTTTTGTACTACTGTATGTAGATACTAACTTGTATTAAGCGCGTTTGTCTGTTTCAGATTTTATATCGTTCATTAAAGAATATGCCTAACCTAGTTGTCGTGTCATCAATCGGAATACCAACATTAAATAATAAAATGTTGCGTGTCGTTATGAGGTTCATTTCGACAGGCTTTTGCGCACGGAAAAGTACATTTTTCGTGTGCAAAATGTAAAAATGTTATTTACGCTGCACCTGGTGATCTTTGGTTTAAAGTTTAAACTACTGTATGGTTGACCAACCATTTCACTTAATTTAAACGTAATACAGTGTGTGAATAATGTAACACACGCCATTCTTAACTTTGTTATAGTGACTTTTTGCAAAACGCAGGAACACATCAATTTTATTTTCAAAAAGGCACGAGTTGGCTCAAAAAATATTCTTTTTCATTTTCTGTAGCCATGACGTGATCATTTTTTTCCAACAAAAAAATCTCCATTATGTTCTTTTGGATTTTTTCCCCAAAATATTTAATTATTTTAATTATTGTAAATAGTACTATTGATCTTATATTTGAATGAAATATTGAGTTTGTTTAAGTTAACAAAATATATGTTTGGAACAATCAAACTAAATCAACAAAGTTATTTGTTTAAAGCAAGATAATATTTGTTTGCCCGTAATCAAAAGTAGATTTTGATTGGTACTATAATTTGACCCAACTAAATCGGTCTTTCAGTGTACAACTTAGTAAGATTTTTTCTCATGAAGTCTAGTATTTTATTCATAACAACATACCAGACCTACCACACAAAAAGCTACATATTAACCAACCTTTTCAATGTGTTGAGCTACTTTGATAATTTTGGAACAAACAGTGAGCTACCTAGTCGTAAGCAACGTAAGCCAACCTAAATGAAATAATGCACAGTTATATTCGACATACATGTATTTATTTTACTAATACATACTAATACAAATAAACTAATATCTAATACATACTACATAACTAAATCCATACCAACCAATCGTAGGTGTTTGAAAAATAAACACAATTTGTATGCAGCCACAATGGCATGTCACATACGATTTAATAAAATTGAATAAAAATAACAAAAAAGTAACGCACTATTTTAAACAAAAACATGTGCAGATAAAAAATGCATGTTCAATGAAAAGGCTGACACTCAGACTCATCGATATTTTTTTTAATGTTTGCAGTATAGTTTGATACAGCCATTCGAATACAATTATCCAAATGTTCATCTGTAAGTCGATTGCGGTATTTGTTCTTAATTAACTTCAAAACAACTCCAGCCCAGTAGTATGTCCTTTCAGTGGAATGAACTTCAAAAGATCTTCTTTAATCGTAAAATCACGAAAACACTTCCTGACGAATACGGCCACCTGGGAGGTGTCAACCACATCTGTTGATTCATCCAGTTGCAGTCAAAAATAATCACAGTTATCTAAGTCACTTCTTAACTGTAAAAAAATATCATTGCTCATTATTTCTACTCGTGTCATCACTGTATTAGCAGAAAGTTGCAGCCCAGATCGTTCTCGAACACTAGCACGCTGATCGGGTCTAGACGATTCTAGCGTGGTGACGTCGGCGGCAGATCGCACACCGCAGTGTTGTCGCGGCTTGTGTTTATTATGAGAATTTGCGAAATTTACGAAAGCTTCTATGATTTTTACACCTTTGTATTTTTAAAATATGATGTGAGCTACCAAAATTGCCTTCACGAGCTACCGGTAGCTCGCGATCGACGGGTTGGCAACCACTGATATACACATTAGTGCAGCAAATTGTTAGTGATTTAAAGATTCAACGCTAAAAGAAGCTATTTGGTTCAATATGTTTGTATTTACTTAAAAACATCATATTTCTTGTTTTAGATACATCTTGATAGAAACACGATTTTCTTACTTTAAAATTATACTACATATAATTTACTAAAATGTGAACTACCTGTACACCAAGGACCACCTCTTAGGCGTATTACATCAATTTTATTTATTACATCCAGGTAAAATGTTCACCATCCTTTTAAAGAAACACTAGACCCTAAAAAAACGACAAAAACAAACAACAAGCATATCAACCGCATAGAAGAAACCCCTGTATGCTTAACACTAATTAAACATAACGCAGCGAATCACCTCGTATTTTACGAACTTTATGGCCACATACGGGATCTCGCGGCACGAATTTCGCCAGTTTTTTTTTATAAATACGCTTTCAGGTTGGTAGTTTATGCCGCTGCCCGCACTCTGTCGCTATACTCGCCTCTTTTATAGTCACCAGCTTATAAAAAATGCGTGTAATTCTCAAGAAGAGATCTTTAAGTAACGACCCGCAATAAAACACTTTTATTATAACTTAGCTTGATGCCAAATACTTGTCTTGTTAATGAGACTTGAAGGTTAGCGTAGGTATTTATTGTCTATTCTAGCTAACCGCGTCACTGGCTTTACCATCTGGATAGCTATATACCACTTTAGGCCAGAAAAATTGACAAAAAAACGACAAATTAAGAAGTGCCGCTTGGCACTGTTGTAAAGAACTAAGACAAAACTGTGGAAAGTAATAAGAAAGCTTTAAACAATATGATTCGAAGTAAGGGTAGTAACAGACTGTAGATGTAGGCGGGCAAAATAATTCGGATTTTGTTGAGGGAACCCCTTGTTTGTGTTAACAGGTCTTATACCTTCAACATTCAGTTGTTGGCTTTAGAGATCAATTTACTAACCCCACATAAATCTTCCTTCACAGAGAAATATCTCTTGAAAGTTTGATAAAAATTACTCCTGGCCGAAGCACCAGATTGGTGATATATTTTTATTTCCTCATTAAGAAGGAATACATCTCAATTTTTATCCGCAATTAGAAATTAACCATCGAGAATGATTAAAAAATACGACTTTAATCCTGTTTTTAAGGAAAACAATTTAGATAATCATTTAGCATCCTCACTGACTTTTCTATAGAAATTTTAGTACCGTTTAAACGGGATGTAGTTGCAAAATACTTTGCATGTTTAGATATGCTTTTAAGTTCAATTTTATAGTTAAATTATCCATAGCATCTGATATTGACCATCATAACAGTTTTACAAAGTTTGTTGCGAAAGTAAAAAGAATTGCATTAATTTTTCCATAATTATTGAAATTGCTACTGCTTCCCTTGGAGATTATACAGCATGCGATATCAAATAACTTTTTCTTTTCTGAGACAGTGAACTGGATAAAGAAGTTTTTCACACTAAAATATTAAATTAGCATCACTCAAAAGATGTTATTCAAAATTTTTTATCTGCAAATACAAAATGAACATGTAAAATGACCAATATGACCTTTACCTTTTATTGCGGCGAATAGCAAAAAATTACCTACAAAATAATTTTACCAAATCTTTTATTGCGGATTCAATACTTTTTCTGGCTTAAACAATCAAAATATTGTTTTAGACCAGAAATTACTTCAAAATTTGACTTCACTGTAATTGGTACTAGCTTGAGCACTATTGCCTTAGGCTCCCAAATCATTCATTGCTAAAATAGTTGCGCAACTGATTGTCTATGGTACAAGATGTTTACAAAATTATACTACCTTATAGGAATTAAAAAAAAAATATTGGCTATAGCCTCTGTGACTGTCGGAGTATGAAATGTTTTTCCTGTTTGAAAGCGGAGAGTTTTGATAGATGTGTTTCCCTGCTTGACCAATTCCACATTAAGAATATTAACTCACACAAGTTTCACAAGTCTACCATCCTCCTCGTTCAAAGTCAACAGTGCTCACTTGTTCATTGTAAATCACTTCAGATACCTAACCCATGCACGCTAGACACAAAAACTCAGTGTCTTGATATTTTTTGATTTGAATTGCTAATAGTTTTCACCAAGAATAACAACAACACAGAATTTAAATATAATTAATCGTAGTAACTTTATTTAAATACCGATACCATTCGTCGCGAGTCCGAGTGCGATCTTGTTCTCCGGCAAATTTATGCAACTGGTAGCCGCTCTGAGGTATTGCACAATATTTCAATCCATCAGATTACACTGCTACACCGTCTAAAATTCCTTCATTCCTCCATTCAGCCTCACCTCGGCCCGATAAATTTTAATGATTTCCGTATTGATTATTTTCATGAAAACTACTTATACACAAACCATGCACTTAATTCTACGTTATAAACATGTACGGATGTTCGACAAAGTACCCTTTCTCTACCACATTATAATTAAAGCGTGACAAACGGTTGCACCCGCTGTACATACAAGGAATCGAGTGGACGTTCGGTTATTATCGGTTGATCGGTACACGAACACCGATCAACCGATAATAACCGAACGTCCAGTCGATTCTTTGTATGTATATAGTAAACACAGCGGGTGCAACTGTTTGTCACGCTTTAATTATAAGTAAAGTATAGCGCGTCAAGTACATACTAGACGGAGGTCTGATAGGTTGATCTTGAGACTACCAAAATTGTAAGTTATTACTTATTATTACACAAATAAGAAGTTCGAAACCGAAAAATAAAGGAGGTAAGGAAATGTAAAAAGGGCAATGGAAAATAATAAAATTTCATGTTCCAATAGGTGTTTTTATATTGCTATTTATTAATATTTACAATCCATGAAGAAAGAATTAATCTAAAATTTTTAAACAGTCTTGGAATTTATATATATAAAATGTGTTGCATGTTGATGAAATTCCCCTTTTTAAGAAAAATTATCCCTAAAATTAATTTTTAACAATTCAACATATCTGCATCTGTTAACCAGTGATATTGTATTACTTAAAATCTAGTAGGGCAATAAACTTTGGCGATTAAAACACGGTCACTACTACCTTACCTTATTATTTTTGTATCAATAATAATAATCTCGCCTTTTATTTTGATCTGACAGTGAGGTACAGATTCAGATTAATTCTGGTATTTTGGACTATAATGAAATCCCTATGTTACCAGTTCCAGTGGGGGACACTGAAGAAGAAGCAGGGGAGGAGGAGTTATATAATGCCAATGATGACCCAAATGATGACAACTATGGCCCTGAATGTGAAATTGTTATTCAAGATGCTGAGATTCGAAAATCATCAAGGCAACTGAAACCGAAGATTTTTGATAATTATGTGACATTTATGACCCCCATTTGTGACGATTCTGGATTGAGGCACCACAAGAATAACCCAGAGTTGACTTTTCAGGAAGAAGATCCACTCACAGTTGATGAAGCATCGTCGGACCCCGATGGTATATTGTAGAGAGCTGCTATAAAATGTGAATTAGAGAACTTTGATGACAATGGTGCCTGGGAGCTTGTTGAATAGCCAAAGAACTCATCAGTAGTGAAATGTAAGTAGGGTTTGAATTGAAGGTGAATTTATTCATCGCGCACGCTTAGTAGCTAAGAGCTGTTCACAGAAACCAGAAGTAGACTATGACGGGACTTTTGCGCCAGGAACAAGACACTCTAGTCTAACATTGTTATTTGCATTATCTGTTAAAATGAATTTGTCTATAAATCATTTAGATGTTAAGACTGCATTTCTTAATGGATTCCTAAAACAGAGAGTGTATATGCAGATTCCTGATAGGTATTCTATGAACAACCAACTGAGTAAAATGTTTTTAAGGTTAAAGCAAGCTATCTATGGACTCAAACAAACGTCTAAAGCTTAGAACGATAGAATAAGGACAGTTATCTTCTAAGATAACAGTGTTTAATCTATCGTTCCTAGATCATGTATCTTAATTCTAATTAGGATACATGAGGTCCAAGTTTAAACCTTGCATTTACGAAAAAATAAATTTTGATTCGATCACTATTGTTGGAGTTTACGTATGACGATTTTCTCATTTTCTGAAATAATAATGTTGAAATTAATTTGTTGAAAAAGGAATTGGTGCAAGATTCAAATTGAAATATTTAGGCAGTATGAGAGTAGAGTATGAGAAAAAATTCAAAATGCGTGATGCCTTGGAAAACTCCTTTAAAACCTGGTTTGAATTGGTCATGTGAAAAATCTGATGATAATGTCATGTCAAAGTACCCTTATCAACAGCTTGTAGGAACTCTTATGTATTTGAGTGTCTTGACGAGACCAAACATTTCATACAGCGTTAGTTTTATGAGTGAGTTTAATCAGTGTTCCACAGAAAATCATTGGAAGTGTTTGAAACGTGTCTTAAGATATTTGAAAGATACAATGCACTGATTTAGTTTTGGTTTAGGGTTTGTAAATTTTACACAGGTTTTGTGTTCAAGTTGTCTAGTGGTTCAATTTCATGGGAAAGCAAGAAACAGAAAACACTTTCACTCTCAAGTACAGAAGCCGAATATGTGGCAATCTCTAAGGCAGCAAAAAAGGCAATTTATATACAGAACCTGTATTGTAAGCTGAGTTGTAAGATTAAGTTAGTGAGTGACAGTCAGAGTGCATAAGAACTTATTTCTAATAATGTTTTTCATAATAGAACTAAACGTATAGATATAAGGCATCATTTTATTAGAGACATTGTGTCGAGAGAACTTTTAAATATTGAATATCTGTCAACTGATGAAATGTAAATACAAAAGGATTGTGTTTCGTAAAGCACTCTAAGTTTGTTAAAGATTTAGGATTATTGTGATTTTATTATTAATAGATAAGGGTATTATTTTTGTATCAATAATAATAACCCCGCCTTTTGTTTCTATCCTGCGAGGCGCTCCCTGTGACGGTAATATTAATATATTATATTAATATAGATCAGTGTTGTTGTTTGCATTCTAAGTAATAAAAGTAGTCCGTTGAAATATCCGAACCTAAGTTGTTTCCTTTTCTCATATATATACTTGTTGGGAAATTGCATATTCCTTGCTTTTGGATTCTAGTTCACTGCGATATCAACAGGTTTTGTTACTACAACAGTTTGGTGCAGAAGGGCATTACCTTGTTTTGACAGCGGAACAACTGCTGTAGTGAAATGGAGGAATGCAAATTCTTCTGCTCGTCAGTAAGCAGTAGTGGAATCATTAGAGCAGCGACTTTGCGATAACCAAGATAGATAATGGAATAAAAAGAGTCGACGCCGATGCTCATCATTTTGAGAACGTATTCTAACTTTAATGCACCTATTTGCACGTCAATTTTCTCACTTCTTCATTTATGTTGCAACACGAGCATATCCTATTTTCTAGTGGATTCTCTTCCTTGTCGATATTTATTACAATAACTATAGTCTCTGTATACAGACTTCATTCTCATATGAATTTCCATTAGGGGTAAAAAACTGAGTGGCAGAGTCGTCTTTGAGACAATTTTCTAGCATAAATTTCATTTTCCAATACAACCACAACGCATAGAAAGAAGCAAATAGTAAAATATGTTTGGCAAATGCATCGCTACTACTTAAGCAATCAACATTAGGTTCACTTGTCAGTTAGAATTTTTAGGGTACCTTTCGTACATCCTCTTGATACTATTGCCACTTTTTCTGTCCTTTTTCTTTCAAGTGATCCGTTTCTTCGTCTATCCTTTTTTCTTGGACTTCTTCGTTTGCAGATCTCTATCGAAGGCAGTAAATTTACCAATCGCGACAGGCAAATGCGCTACGTAGTGGCGAATCTGGAAGGATGAGGCCGATGTACCTCTCGTCGTCGGGTCCGGTCGGTCCCCGCTGAAAGCTCTCGAAATGTTTTTTCGCTCTTTTTTAGCTCCTTTTACTATTTTGGATATTGTCGAAGACAGATGTCACGTCCATGAATCACCTCGACCAAGACTCGCTGCTCGGTTGTCTTTTTCTGCTCGTTTTTTTTCCGCAGAAACCGTGTATAGCCCAAAAGAAGGACCAACAGTGCTACAACCATCATACATTTTAGTTCGATTTCGCTTCGGAAGGTTTCTTCTTGCATAAAGATGTGTGGTGTTCGCCCTCTTTAAGTCTATTTATCCATTATTAAGGAGAGATCGTTATTTTTTCCTTTGCATTTTGTTTTATCTTCGTCTTGGGCTCGTTTGTTGTACGGACAACGTCATCGTTCATGCAAATTTAAGAGAACTAAAAACAATTTATTGAAGAGAACTCGTTCGTTGTACGTATGCGTGTGTACCTGTATGTGTTATTCTTTCTCTATTGATATGTCAATTATCGGCTGGAACCCTTTTAAAATAACGAAGCAACAAATTTAAATCTAGTTTTCGTCGGGCGACGTCTGAAAACGGTATTTTTTTGTAGAGAACACCAATGAAAATATTCAAATGTATTCGATTTTGGTTAATGATTAAAGAAACAGCTAATTAATATAATTTACCATCTTCGTCTATATTGTCAATTTAGGAGAAATTCATCACGGCTTCTAAGTTGTTGGAACGAGTAGAGTTGTTTAGCCCAAATGTGCACGATACATGATTTTGCAAGTCAAGTCGCTTTTTCTTTAATTTGCCAATATTTTATTAGAAGTTTGAAACATATTACAAGCAGACTAGGGATTGAGGACCTTTGTCTTTACAAAATATTTTGGATTTTATTAATGAACATTTTAGAGATCTGCTTCATAAAATGAAACTAGGAGATTACGCAGGCTTTCACAGCCGGTGTCCATTAAATTGTTAGTGTTTTCTGGGCTTGTTGGTCGTTGTCTTTTCGGACTTGACGTTTCTCAAAAGCAGTGCAGTAGCGGTCGTAGTTGTCTCGCCTGAGAATAACTGCCACAGATGTCGGCAAAACGTCAGGTCTGATAAGAACCTATCGGCCACGGCCAACAAGCCGGGAAAACATAGACACTTTAAAACTAGGAGAGATCATTAAAACTTTAAATAATATTCAAAATATGCAAACCTTAGAATAGTTTTAGTAAGTTTGGTAACCCGTTTCAGTAAAAAAGTAACGTGGTTTTTACCTGTATATAAAAGCTTTTGCTATGAAAATGTTGATTGTAATGCAAATAATAAATACAATATACCCCTTTCACTTTTTTTTTTTCATATTCTACGTATAAATTTAACATGCATCCAATACATTTGAACGACTCCAACATATCGATATTATGTGATTCATAGTCGATAGTGAAACTCATCGAACCGAAGCCCAATTTTGAGATTATCCAAGATTTTAACTTTTTTTGTTGGTTTTAACTTAGATGAATTCATGCATTACAAGCCATTGCATTCGACGCGCTTATTTTTGGCAACATCTCTTAAACTTGTTCTAATATACCATTTTCTAACAAAAATGGCTTGTAAGGCAAAATACAAATGTTCTATTGATTACTTCGTAACATATTTCCGCGCATACGTTACATAATTTATCAGAACCGTATCATACTCGCTACACATCACATCATATTCGCAGAATTGAACCATGCATACGCATATGTATGTATAACATACTGGAGTCAGAAGAAGCAACCCAATTGGTGCCCTTGTAAAGGCGTAGAACATCATCGTGCGCAAAATTTGCCAACTCATACTTCATAATTGAAAATCGCGAATCCCACCATCGACATCAGCATTCGGAAGACCGACTCTAACAGATTGTCGGTGCCGTCGAGATTCAACAGAAAAAAGTCGTACAATGCCGGATGCATGTAAATTGCTATTAAGCTTCTCTCGTATTAGTTGGAAATATACGAATGCTTAGACAATGCTGGATTCGTAGTATTCTACTCTGAAAAATGTAAGGATTATGCTACATTTGTTCTAATTACTGTAAGGTATAAGTTGTTATTAGTAGTTGGTTATTTTAGGAATTTAAGGCGCACAACGCATATTGCTAAAGAATTTGGCAACGTCCAAATCCACAAAACGAGTCCACTGTCCTTAAGTAATCAAATAGAACTCTACCGTTCCCTGCTTCTTCAAAGTAGAACAGCGCAAGGTTTAAAAAAGAGGTGGAGCAACGTATTTGACCATATGTGGCTCTCCATATATAATTTGAGCTCGGCAAGATAGATATCTGTACGCTTACTTAAGGATGTTGAAAAGATAATCTACCGCGCATGCGCGCCGATCACATACATAGCCAACCGCTTAAAATGAGTTAAAAATATTAATAACGAAACATAAAAAATAAAATTAAAAAGGGATAGGCTTCGATCTGTTCATTAGTTTTTGTTGCCGTCTGCGCGCTCTCTCTGAACTAATCTTCTTTCGCTTACTCTTGCGAACCGGTCGCTCTACCGAAGCATCCATCCTCTTAAGAAACCAATCAAAACCCGATCAGCAATTTTCTAGCTTCACTTGTGGGATAATCAAAACAAAGGCAACCATTAATTACAAAGTTGAAATCTACTATATCTATATATACGCGTATATACGTGTGTATATGAATGTTTTGTACGCTGACCAGGTTGTTATATGCTTATACGAGAAGGACTTACGCCCAACGGACCACATACTGTCGATTTCATAAATAGTTGAACACTGTCAATACAACGTTTAATGTTTATGTAGTTAATATAACATGTTTTGAAGTATTCATTTTTTTGCGTCAGAAAATTTGTAAAATATCCCAAAAAATGACAAAATATATTTTCATAAAAACTTCCACAACTATGAAAATTTAATGCAGTGCAAAAATATGGATGACAAAGTATAAAAATTGCTCTTGAGTGTACTTGAAAATGACATATCCAGTTATCATCCTAGCGATTACAGGAAAATTGAAACCAACCTACTTCGATTTTTTTGAGGACAACTGTATATCCTTGTACAAGCTTATGCTATACGTACAACATGTGCTAGATTGGCTTTCCTTGTACACTAGTTTTAAATGACCTTACGATGTAATTAACTAACTCATTAACAATCCAACAGTCAAACGTTGAAAAGAACAGAGCAAGTTCTGTGGCGGTGTATAGAGCGAAAGCCGTAGATATTAGTGGTACTATATAGAATATTTTTAAGCTAGTAATACGTGATGTTAGCTTCTCCACTAAAAGTTTATTTTGTCCAGGACACTCACGTATTGTCATCAGATGAAAAAATGAGACAGTTGGAAATTACTTTACACGTAAACAAATACATCAAACATTCTCATCAGTGTTTATACCATTATTCATATGTTGGCTATCACAAAGTTGCTTCTGGTTAGATTCCGCAACTGCTTACTAATGACCAACAAAAAATGCATTCACTCTTACCACCAATTGATCAGTTACTAAAGAACGTCGGTCTTATCACCACAAATCAAAATCCAAAGGCCACTGTATGCTCTAGAGCTGGGTAGAATCTCTGATACTGAAGACAATATTGATCTCAACCTTCAGCAGGGAAAGTAATGGTCACCGTATTTTCTCATTACTAGATGTACTACTCCTAGAATTTAGCGAATCTGGTCTCAATACCATTGCTCAGCGATATGTAAATACCTTAAACTGTTAACATCAATAACAAACAAAGAACTTTGTTAGTCTATCTCTTTTACATCTTGAACAATATTTTATATATAACACCACCGAAAACATTCGTTAGCTTATTAGTGGCGATTGTAACGTGGTAGATTTTTAGAATTGTAGCTAATAATTTTAACGATTCTCTTGCTCAACTTATTAACAAAAATGCTAGTCTTTTTTCGGATCAGCACATCGTGCATTTACATAGAAAATAAGAGGCAATCTTCCACAGGTACATATTGTTGTGATATTTATTTACCTTGGTTAAAAAGTGTTATATTTGACAGTTTGAACTACATATTTTAGTTTCTTATTTTTACGAGACGAAGCAGTGTTGGTGACCTCTTCCCTCTATATTCCCATAGTTTGATTTCCTTTCGCCGTCTTACATATGGAGACATACAATATTTTAGTTAAAAAAGAGACAAAGTTATAATCTAATTTTGCTAACGGAAATTCAAATTATATTTCTTAAAAAACGAAAATATGTAAACGTATCGTATTTGGATAGGCCAATTTCCAATCCCCAAGCAATTTACGAATTTAATATATCTTTTTTACGGTAACCTCATTTAATTCACCGTACCTGGCACTACTGTACATGCAAAATTGAACTTCGTATCTAAGCGGATGAAATTTCAAAAGGATTTAGAAAAGTCAAGATTTATTTATCCAAAATAGTTAACTGCGGCTTTGAATAACAAAAACTAGCAGAGACAGAAAAAAACAAGTTTTCGACAAACAACAAATTTCAAAATTCTTGGATACTTTTATTTATGTCTCGAATAAATATGAAACTGTTTAAATAAAAACTGTAGTACATCATCTCACAAACACTTTTCGACATATAATTTGAAAATTTCGATCCAAGGGGCAAGATCTAAAGAGCAGGATACCTGGTTTTCAATCGAAGGCTGTTACGATTTCGAAAAAGGACACCGAAGATCTGCTTCACTGAGATTCTGCAACAGTGTACAGTTACCGAAAATTAAATATTTGGCCAAATAATAAATTGAAAAAGGAAAATTCTATTTTGTAAACCAAACAAAATAGAATTATCAATATTTTAAAATTTCAAATAAATTATTTATTTAATGCTTAAGTATCTGTTGGATAAGGATTGAAATAGGTATTTGTTCATATTTTGTCTTAAAAAAAATATAATCTTTCCAATTTATTTTTCTCTAAACACAATAAAACTTACTGTCTCTTTAAAACAATAAACCGTTTCATTTTTATCTTTTTTCGATTTGCAAAAAGTTATTAAGTCAGATCCCACAAATAAGGAACATTTTCAAAACGTTAGCCCTGAGCTTCGCTTAATTCACATCATACTTTAATTTCACACGTATATATCATTACAATATGTATAATAAAAACGAAGAGAAGAAGCAACATCGCGCATTATACCTTCTTTACCATCATCAACGTCGTCGAGATCATCATTATAATCTTCTACTTCTTCGTGGTTCTTCATTTTCATTGGTTTAAAGCTAACGCATCGTGTATAACCTACTACACGTTGCTACTAATACCATATCTGTAACGGGCTATATAGATACATAGGAACCATGGCGTCCATCGATTTAAGGACACCTCGTTATTTTTTTATAAGTTTTGATTTTTCATTGTAGACAACACAATCCAAATAATAATTATGACAAAAATACGCGGCGACGTATAATTTTGGATGGCTTTGCCCAAGGTAATGACAGAGTGGAGTATGTCATTGCGGTTGGCAAAACGGGTAGATGGCTGCCGAGTGCCTCTAGCGGCGACTCTTATTCGAGGGCAATTAGACCCTTTGCACAACATGCCGTCGACGACCCAGTCTGACCGTTCGGTTACTTTCTTTGATTCTGTTTCTCAAATGCATCCTGCGTATATATACTAGAAAATGGCCTTCTTCTTTTGGAGTCGCGAGTTCGTTCCTTCCTTCACTTACGATCATTTTATAATACAGCAAATTCTGTTTTGGTGATGATAATAAGATTACGGAATTCTACATTAGAAGGCAGATTAATATTTTTTTTTTTACATAAGATATGAAAGGAACATAATTTCTGGAGAAAACTTAACAGACATTAGCGATAATGAAATTAAGTTTTAATTATCTCGTAGGTGTTTAGTGTAGATTTTTAAATTATAGAATTTTCTGCCTATATCCTTTTATAATTTTTGTTGATGTAAAAGAGGGAAGTTTTTAAAAATATTTAGAAATTGTTTTAAAAATATTTAGAGATTGACTAATTTTGGCGTAACCACTTTACTTTTTCATTGTGAAGTTGAACAGTAAGCAGGGTGTAGTTTCAGATATAGCACGAGAATTCCTACAAACGTATTAAGAGAGAACATTGATATACAAAATTTGTATTTAGTTTAAGTATTAATCTGTTTGAAAGTATGTATAATAAATATTTCGGTTTGTCAAGCCTTAAGTTATATATGTAAGTAAAAGAAACTAATGAATCTAATAATTGTCGGAAGATCTGTTATTTATGTTGTTTTTATCCAGTTCTTTGTGTCCCAGTGATAGATTCCTCTAAACATTATCAAAGAATTGTATTTACTTGAACCAACTCCAATTTGCCATTTGCGTGTCAGTTGCAAATCAAATCCGAAAAATTAGCCCGCAGACCCGAATGCCTAGACAGGAAATAGGTACCGAAGGAGCAATAATATTATTCCCCTTGTTCTGTCTAGTTTATCAAAAACGTTCTTCTTCGTCTGTTGTACAGAACCCATCCTTATTCCTACTCGTATTCCATCTTCGTGTATGGTTCTCTGCGCCATTTTTTTTCCTTTCCATCGACCCTTCTTCTACGTTCCTCTACCGTCTAGTCGTTCTCGCAATTATATTATTTTCGGGGGATTCGATCGAAATTGGTGTCTCTGACGGCGGCGGAGCGTTGCATGCGGCGTTGCCAAATCACATCCTATACTGCTGCGCCTCACATCTTCGACGAAAGATGATGGACGTCACAACAGCGCCGGATGGCCATGTATTTTTTTCTTTCTCTTCAACCATGCGTCCATACGTCTAGAGAAGTGAAGAGTGGAAAAAGAGAATACTTTTATGATTTTTCGTTCAAGGCCGAAGCAGTTATAATAATTATAGGGTAAGAAATGAGGGTTTTTTCTACGCTTTTTATTACCGGCCTCGTCGTCGTCCCCTTTTATGCGCGAGAGAAGTGAGTCGTGGTTTACGTCCTAACCGCAACGGTTCGTACTTTTAGGAATCTATATATCGGGTGATATTTTCCAATCTACTCCTTCGGTCAGAGACAATTTACCAGATATTTCTTTTATTGTGAAACTGTTAAAATCGTATTCTATAATGAAATACAAAAATTCGCAGAGCTTTACTAAAGAAATCATTAGCGATTCCTACCATTATGCTTTAATATACATCAATACTGTCTCCTACTCTTTGAAACCACAACAAAGCGTTATTGGTATAACTCGAATTCCAACTTTTAGGTTATAGATAGTATGCATAGCCTAAGAAATAATTGCAGTTGATATAATTTTTATGTTGTATAGGTGCAACAGGATGCTAGAAATTAATAGACATTGCAGCATACTTAACCTTGCCAAGACCAATTATTCGTGCTGAAAACAAAGTTTTCACTTTGTTAGAAATGTTTTTCTGACCCAAAGAAAATATGCCTGTTTGGAAATACTTCCCTGAAAGAAATGACTAATGGTGCTAGATTGAGTCCAACAATAACAATAATTACCTGAAAAAGAGAATATTTATTTGATTTTCTAATGTTTTCAATTTGCGTGAACATCAACAAGTTTATATAAAGAAGCATGTGATTACTAATGCAAATAGAAATCACAAGGTTATATTGTCAAAATATAGTAGTAGCTACTTTTGTTCTTCTCAAGGCAACTAGAGAATTTGTTGTCTGCATTTTTGCTAAAACTATAAATTGCTAAGCAATAGCAAGAAACAGAAAACAGAAAACACTGATTAAGGATTCCCCACGCAGTATCGGTAAACGTATGGCGTAAGCTACAAGAATATGCACACCCGAACATGATGGTATTACATATAATTTCCCTTTTACCATCTTCGCCCTCTTACATTACATTATTTTATTTCGAATGCTTTGCTCCAATTTGTCTTATCGGAGTATGTCATCCGGTTGAATTAACTGCGTCTGTACTGTAAGATTCTGAAGAACTTGGCTCTATGGACAGCAAAACACCGATTCAGATGAATGACGGCAAAATCCCAGAAAAATTGATACGAGTGATATCGATCGTAAAATTTACGAGAGAATCTGGAGGCTTACTCTTACCATGTTTATGAATATTTATTATCCAACCAGGGAGATAGGCGTTATATATGTGATAGTAATGAAAAGTCCCTCTAGCCGAGAAAAAGCTCATTTCGACCGTCAAAATTTCCCCCCAGGCCGACTAAGTCCAGATAACGACGTAGATAAAACTCCATGTTCTGTGTAATTTCTCCATTTGTAAATCGTCAAAATTAATGTAAAATTTTTCTAAAACAGACAACGGAGTAGTTTTAAAGGTATTTCAAACATTATTTCGTACATTAAATATATTTCGTTAAAGTATCTTCGTTTTAGTAGTAAAATTCGTCATATTTATGTTGTCAGTGGTTCTTTTGAGCATAGAGTTGCATAATTCCAGTCATCTGGTAGCGTTAACACATTCATTTTCTTATGCTATTTCTATATATAACTTCCTTTCATCGAAATGCATCTTAAAATTTATATTTGGACAAAAATCATCAAAATTTACTGTGGAATGAAACAATCGCTATCGCGATTAGAAAAAGGAGTAGAGAGACGCCAGAAATTTCATCAATTCTGATTCAACTTTAGTCGAATCAACTAGTGTTTTGACTGCGGTCTCAGTTTAAAGAAGAACAGGTTCAATGTTAGAGCATGCAGATTCCTTTTCATTCTAAAGTTCGTTGATTTCCGTTAATTTACTTCAAAATTCAAAAATAAAATTGCCAAAAGAGTATCAAGGAATACTCCCGATCTCACAAAGAATTTAGAATTTTAATTAAATTGCAAAAATTCAAAATTTTAACAAAATCCCTTGAGGAAACACATTTCAATGTATGTATACGGGATGTTTATTAAACATACGGCAAAAATTCAAAGGATTATTCCATGAACTATTCTAAGAATATTTTGTCCTTTGATGATTTTTAAAAAGCCCCTTTGTTTCGAAGATACAGGGCGAAAAAAATTTTCGACAAAACCAACATTTTATTACCAAAAATTACATTTAAAGTTTCTTAATCTACAAGAACTGTTGAAAATGACTACCTCCAGCTAGGATGCAAGAATCCAATCTTCTCCTCGTTGACTGCTGAACTCTTTCCAAAACGCCAGGCTCGTTTCTTATTGAGTTACACCCAGCAATTATCCGATTTCCTAAATCTTCTACATTTTCCACTGGAGTAGAATAAACTAATGACTATAAATGGTCCCCTAGGAAATAATCCAAGGGGTTTAAGTCCGGGGATCGAGCAGGCTATAAGTGAGGTCCACCTCGACCAATCCAACGATCTCCGTATGTTGCTGTTAAAAACTCACGAACAACCACACTAAAATGCGCTGCATAAACCACATTGCATTTCTTGTTGCCAATGGTACATCCTCCAGAAACAGAGGTAGCGTTTATTCCAAAAAGTTTCAATACACCTATTAGCCAGTCACCCACAATTCCTAACCAAACGTTCAGCGAGAACTGATGTTGAAAACGATCTTCAAGTACCTCATGTGGATTTTCTTCAGCCCATACATGGTTATTGTGAAAATTCCTTATTGCATTTCTTGAGAAATTCGCTTCATCGGTAAAAAATAAGTGTCAGTAGTTGAGGGATTTGAACCAATGTGTGCAAAAGCCACTGACAGAATGCAATCCGTGGAGGAAAATCAGCAGGAAGAAGTGCCTGAACGCGTGGTATGGGTACAACAAATACTCCCTAAGAATTTTCCAAACAGTCCCATTACTTACATTCAAAGTATTTGCAATTTTTCGAGTAAAAGTACCTGGATTTTCCTCTATCTTGTTCAGCACATTTTCTTCTAATTCTACCATTCTTACTGCCATTGGCCTTCCTGGTCCTCCACTTCGTTTCAATGTGCCTGTTTCATGAAAACGTTGATGAATACTTTGGAAGGTTTTTCTATCAGGAACATTACGGTCAGAAAATCATAAGTGAAATGCATGTCAGTCATCTCGGCGTTCGTATAGCGATTCATGATAGAGGACTTCACTAACAAAAGTTTAAGTATTAAAAGGCAGATAATGCACGTCAATCAGTCTCAACAAATTTGACACATACAAAATGATCAATCACGAAACATATTCAAATGAAATCCACGTTTTAACTGATTTACTTTTCTATGTCTGCACTTGCCTATTGTTAGTGGGTAAAACAGCCGTTCTTTGTAATCGGAATGTTGTTAAAAGATAACAACGCGTTTTTACATTTTTTTTTTATACTCGGTAAGTCCAGTGTTGTACGCCATATTTTTATTTCGGCTACATTAATAATTTCAAAAATATCAAAATTAGTTTTGTCGAAAATTTTTCTCGCCCTGTATCTTCGAAACAAAGGGGCTTTTCAAAAATCATAAAAGTACAAAATATTCTTAGAATAGTTGGAATAATCCCTTGAATTTTTGCCGTATGTTTAATAAACACCCTGTATAAGTTCCTTGAATCACTTTCGCGAAAGGCATTGCCTGGTGATAAACAAATCCCTCGAATTCATTCCTTACATATGCCCCCCATGTAATTAGCTATTCTCTACGAACACAAGGTTCGCTCCTTTCACATTCGTACTCATAAAACGTAGCCAGTCCATCAAAACGAGTATGTGACTCTGAAATTTCGCCATTTTTTCACTTCGCGAGATAGCAACACATCATCTCACGAAAAAAAGTGCAATCTCTCCACATTATTATTATCCCTCTTATATGGCTTTTGCTCGTCTGCCCGTTTTATTGCGAAAAACAGTATATATATTTATACGTTTTCTCGTACCCGCGCGTTCGAGGACCAAACATAACGTTCTTCGCGAATGCGAACACTATTAACATGCATACAAGCTTGTACATAGGTAGGTATATGTGGGTATATAGCTAATGACTACCTATTATTACTCAGGCGGCAATATATTTTCATTATCTTAAACGTTACGACCGCATTTAGAGGTATTATCCACGCGTTATGCACTTGTATTTCAACTCGGCACGGTAGAGACAATAAAATATACCCGGCGAGGGAGAACCATGTACCACCGGAGGTTCTTACATCAGACTAGAAAAAGCAGTTCCGTTGGAAGGGCTTTACAGACTAGCGTAGAAAGGTTTGATATAGTTTCTAAATTTCCCGCATCAAATACTTGTTATTTCTGAGTTGGCTGTATATACTGTTTTTACGTAGCTATTAATTACAATTACCACATTGTATTTGAAGAAACTATTTGAAAGAAAATACATTTGCAAATTTCATGGAAGCGTTACGGTAGCTTATTGTATAAACCTCCACAAATACTGCTCATAGCAACGTTTTAATGTCGTCCTTAGTACTTAACATAGTATTTTATTCGATTCTGACATTTGATTGTATCATATTATGAATACTGACAAATGTAAGAGATTACACAATAATCTTTCGAGGTCTTTTATTTTTAAAAGCTGGCTGGAAAAAATAACGAACAAGCAAAGTAAATACCTTTCTAAAGAAGTTGACCAAATTATAAATTACATATCAGATTTCACCTTGCAATATTCTCGCTGAATACTCAGTATTTTGATTTTAATTAATAAGAGTTCAGTTATATCACGTCATATTGTGTTTCAATTTTGCATAGTAATGACAGATTACAAACAATTAGTTCAGCTCCTTTTTCTTATTTTATCTCCATCTAAGACTAATGTACCCCTTTTCGTCTGCAGACAAATATATTATTTTATATCAAAGAACGCGGAGGTCGATCTGTAATCTACAAGAGTGGCTACTTTTTACAAACGACCACTGGATGGCGCTATTGAGATTTGACATAATTTCCGCCAAATTTGACACTTATTATTGTTGCAGCAGTGACAGCACAGAAATTAACCGAGTAGTTTGTTCACAGTGAGTGTGTAAAAAGAATTCTGTGAATAACGGAAATTTCACGTGAAGGTTTTTGTTGGATGATTTTTTACGATTTTAGTAAATACCCAACACAACAACAATTCCTTGAATCGCTTCGTTCAACTTTTGGTAATGAAGCACCATCAGAAAAGACTGTTTACAACTGGTTTGCAGAATTTCGTCGTGGTCGTGCTAAAATCGGTTTTTCCGAAAAAAATCGATGCTGTGAACAACATGATTGAAGCGCATCGACAAGTGACTTACCATGAGATGGAAGCATCATTAGGCATATCAAAAACTGCAGTACATTCGATTTTGCCAAAATGTTTAGATGTAAAAAACATTTGTTCCCGATGGATTCCACATAATTCGACTTGAACACAAAAAAGGCTCGTGTCAATTGGTGTAAGGGAATGCCCAAAAAATTCGACAGGGGAACTCGTACCTATACAACATCGTAATAGGCGACTTAGATATATTCGTACGAGCCGGAAAATAAGCAACAATCAACTGTTTGTGTTTTCCTAGATGAACCGAATCCAACAAAAGTTATTCACTCACGAAGCACTTCCAAGAAATTGATTACTTGTTTCTTTCTTCTTACTGGGCATATCGCAAGCATTGGTTTGAAGGATCGAAGAACATTTACTACTGAATGGTATACAGCAATTTATTTGCCAGAAGTCATCGATGAAATCAGAAAAGAACAATCGACAACGTCGCATCATCCTTCATCATGACAATACCAGCTCTCACACAGCACGTCAAACAATTGATTATTTGAAGAAGGAAAACATCGAATTGCCCATATTCACCTGGTCTATCGCCTAACGACCTCTCTTTGTTCCCGAATATCAAACAAAAACTGCATGGACCGCGATTTTTATCACCTCCAGAAGCTGTTGAAGCCTTCAGAAACTATGTTTTGGAGATAGCACCTTCAAGGTGGAAAAAATGTTTCGAGAATTGGTTCGAACGCAAGCAAAGGTATATAAATCTTAATGGCGAATACTTTGAAAAACAATAAAATGATTTGTACCAAAAAGTTTCTTTTCTTTCATTGTTTTTGTAAAAACTTAAAAGGTATGCCTCGTAATATGTCTTTTCTTTCAAACCAAAACAGCGCAGATACATAGCTTATATAGAAGATAAGCTTTCTTTTAAGGAGAATTCCTGAAGCACATCGACAAAGCTATGTTCTTTTAATCTTCGTATTATTCGCTATTGACGTCAAACTCCAATAAATGTAATATCTTGTGCATTTTAATCGCGGCACACTTCCGTTGTTCCGTATCGCGTTACCCATTGACGTTTCACATTATATTATTTTCCGAACAATTAATAATAAATTTAGTAGGTAGGCCGGTTGATGGGCGATATGGCGCTTGGTTGATTCGCCGCGGGCGTCCCGAGCTTCGCTACCGAAAACAACCTCACATTGCCAATTAACGACATAATCTCGACCATAAATATTGCATAAATAACACGAAAATTTCTTGGGGACCAAGCATTTTCGACTTTGTTACTAATGGAATGAGCATATGCATAGAAATGACACATGTAGATGACAGCAGTAGGCAGTGGCAAGTTTTGATGTAATATCTAAGGTGCATTGCTGCATATTATGGTTGTATCTATATAGTTGTATCTGTGGCCTGTATACATTTGTGATGAACCATCCCGTTTCGTCAAATTTAAAAACTTTAATTCTGAAAGAACGAAGAAAAATTATTGTTTCAATTTTTACCTGTCTTGTTTAGTCTTTAAATCTTTGTTGTAAATCGTAAATTTATTTCTTTTAATTCTTGTTTCAAATTTTAGAACCATCTATGTTGTACTCTAGTGTACTCTATGAATGTGGTTATTTATGATGTACGTTAGTACATATTGCATAAGCACGATAGTTACGAGTTCTATGATGAGCGCGCGCCGTTTACATGCAAGGTTGCACGACGTAAAAAGACAAAAAACGAGTAAATTTTGTCATAAACGACGTTCAAATCCGCGTACATTTGTCTTTCTGCGGTGCAAGGTGCGAAGGAACAGTCTTTCTGTGGCTCACGCTACGAAGAAACATCCTCTTTGCTGCCCTGGGCTGCGAGAGCTTCGACTGCCTAGACTTCATCTCTCGGCGGCTGTTAGCTGTGTTTGATGAAGTGTGGACACAAAGTCATAATAGCATGATAATGTGGCCTTAGCTATTTATCGTGGAATTTTGACTGAAATTATTCAAAGTCCGTTCCACCGATATTATACACGTCGACGTACCGTAGTAGCGTGGCTCTAGCTATCTATTACGAAACCTTGACGACCGATACATTCAAAGTCCGTTACCGAGAATTTTGTCTTGCCGTGACATAAAATTCAAATACCCGATTAAAATCCGACCAAACTCGTAACTGAGAAAAATAAAGCATTTGTTCATTTTGCTCGATCTGTATATATTTGTATATGAATTTGATTTTAGTTTGCTAGAGAATTTTATTTTATTTGATGAAGTTATGTGTAAATAAAGTATTGTCGTTGTACTTACATCTTTTCCTGTTAAATTGGCCCCTTTGGCATTTTCAACGCTACCCCGTGGTTAAGACTCCCCACACACGCCGAATCAATCAATCCGATATTCACTTAACTTTTCTTGATTACTAAAAGCCGCAAACATCTAACAGTTTTATTTTAAAAAGTAAATGAACATTAAGCCACTTAAGATACATATTTATAATTCTGATATATGTTAAAAATCGCGCGACAACTAACGACATTCCTGTAACGGCAAATCCATCTATATTATTGAGTTGATAATATAGATCCCTGTACACTGAGTATGAGATCTTAGTGTTTAAAATAAGAGAAGTTAATGTTGTGTACTTTATTCCCGTATGAATCGCTCAGTAACATCAAATTGATTAAAAAGATTGTCTAAAAAGTAAAACCCTTATATATTCTTTATACAATAATCTCCCGTATATCATCCAGAGATGTCACTAGTGAACAGAGTCTATCTTATAGGTTGGCAAGTTTGTAGACAGTCACTATTGTAATTTTGCGTCTAAGAATAAGAAAGTTATTACAAATTGGCACCCGAACAGAGAACCAACGTTACATTCTGGCGCCGCGAGCAGGAACGTTACATTCTGGCGCGAATCCGAGAGACGCAACGTTACATTTTGGCGCGAATCCGAGAGACGCAACGTTACATTTTGGCGCGAAAGCAGACGGACCCAACGTTACACACTCAATATTTTTATGTAACTTTTACCGCTGCGTATTATTTAACTGATTTTGTCAAATTCCCTCATAATTACTACATATTTTAAGATAATTTACAGTTTTAATAACGTATAGAAAAAATATAATTAATTATAGATCTAGTTTTCTAATGCATAAATAATAAATATAATACTTCCCAATTTTTGTGCACAATAAATATGTGACACTCCCGCTGTAGCTCCTCTCATATAATCTGCTCTTGTATAATAAAGGTGACTGAAGATCCAATATTGGTCAAAATTTGAATATTGATCCTCTACATTAGGAAAATACATTTAAAAACTAAAGAATTTGAAAAAGGACTTTTGACTATCATTAGAAATCTTTTCAAAACATAGGGGGTAATATTTAGATGAACAATTAAATACAAGTCTTTACTAATCAAAACCAAAAATTATTTGCTATTGTATCAAAATATAAGACTAAAATTTTCATTCCATCATTTGACAGATTCCAATCAAGCGATAGACAATTGCGTCGCTATCTCACTTGTTTTAATAAGTATGCTTTAAAATTTGAGTAGTTGCAAGGATAGTATAATTTTTTTAACAGTGCCTTCTTTTTTCTATCTCTTTTCATTTTCTTTATTAAATTTCAAATGTTAACGGGTTCTGCACGAGTATACTAATTAAAAATATGGCAATCTGAACGCCTTATCACCGAAGTGGCACGAAATTCTCTGCGTTTGTTTCGTATCAAGTAGACGTGGCTGCTGCTGCCGCTGCTATCTTGTTTTTCTTTTATTTCTGTCTTTGTTTTAATTTAAAAGTGTTAAATACGCGTCTGTGTAGCTCGCTTAAACATGTACGCAACCTGTATGCCGGGCTATCTTGATTTTAATAAGTTTTATATGCCATAATTATATGATAAATTTGTTAAAAATGAAATCTTAATTATTATCTACGACAAAAAATAAATTAGTTGCGGGTTTGTGATGTTGTTTCGCTCTTTCAGCTGTTTCCGTTTCTATTTCGCTTCCTATTTTTCCTTTTATTGGGTTGTATGCACGTTATTGCAATCGAACTTAAATATTCTGTTTTCAAGTCAGAGGGTTAGAAATAGCTTGACATTTCTAGAAAATGCTACAACTGATAAGGTATTAAGAAGAGTAAATTGATATTGACAAATTTGATCTATTCTCTAAATCATTCTTCAGAATCTTCATTATAAAGGAATGGAAATACCTAGAACTACTCTTTTGGTTGTTAAACAATTTAATAAAATAATAGACAACATTTTCATTTAAGATTTACTCTCCTGTAGCATTACATTGAAAAATTTGGATTAGCATACTGGTAAGCAGATGTCATCACGGGAAACTAAGATCATGATCTTCACTGTCATTCGCATTTTTCATGAATGAGATCTCTCGGAATCGACACAAGTATGATGATGGTGCAAGTGCTTCTCCTCACACAAGCTTACGTACTGAAAACAAAACATCACCAAATAGTATTGAAGTCTGCATCTTTCGCATACACATAACGTATTGGAGCCTTACGGTTAAGATGTCTCTCTATTAAATATCTGCCGAGATTCATTTTCAGTTTATGTAGAACGGAATGCACGTATGTACATATATTTCTAAATATACAAGTGCTCCCCTGTAAAACGATTACGAGGATAAGGAAGACTTGATTCTTTTAGCACAAATCTGTATGTAAAAATAATTAGCTATTTGATTTTTAACTTCAATCTGTTGCGAACTCCGAAAGTATTCAAGTGCAATTTCTTTGAATCGTGTTAAAACATATTATAATTAAAATAAAATTTGCCTTAGCATTCTCTGCGACTTTCTAATTTGTGTAAATAAATAATAGCGTATTCCATTGGTAGTACTAGAGCACTCGGAGCAGGAATTGCATGTTCCATTCGGAAGTTTAGAGCAATAATTTATGTTCCATTGGTAAAGGCATAACAACCAGAGTTGTACTCCGAGCAATTTTTATCGCTCCTGCTAGAAGAGCAAGAGCCGGTTTAAAGCAATATGGCTGATTGACAACAGCTGATATTTACAAGTACAACAGTGGCAATTATAACCGATGTACTTAATCTCTCCCAATGAAAGATGAGATGTAGGCGCCATAAATTCTCGGCCTGACAGGCTTACACAGGTTCGGGCGTGTTCGTACTCCGTCGCGTCATAACTGCACATATCCGAGGTCTACACGATGTATATTACGGCTTGAAGAGTAGTAGTTTTTAGTAGCCAGCCAGACAACGTGACTAGTGCATTAAAATGTCTCAGGTAACGAAAATTTAGTACCGCGGGGTCATTAAATTTTTAAGAAATGAAGGGCATACGCCTAATTACATTGAACAACGTTTACACGGCGTTCTTTGGTAATTTATCTCGTTATTCCACTGTAAAAAAGTAGGCAAAATGTTTCCGTTTTGGGTAAGAATCTCTAGAAGATGGTAAGCGCCCCAGTCGGCCAATTGAACTGATAACGCTTCAAAATATTTCAATTATTGAAGAAATGGAATTAGCTGTCAACAGCACATATTATGCGTCTTTGCTGCATAAATTAAGGACCAATATTTGTGCAATACGTCAAGGGAAATTGACAAAAGGTGTTCGATTAATGCACTACAATGCATCCGTCCATACTGTCGCCATTTCACAAGCTGCCATCTACGAATGTGGCTTTCAAGAATTGGAACATCCACCATATAGTCTGGACATGGCTCCAAGTGATTATTATTTATTTTCTCATTTAAAGAAAGATCTTAGGAGACGTCGTTTTAAGGACGATAGGGAGTTGCAAGTAGCTGTAATACAATTAAGCATTTTGGGGGAAAAACTTTAGATTATTTTTACAAGGGTATAGAATTCCTAATTGATCGTTGTAATAAATGTATTGAAGTTACGGGAGATTATATTGAAAAATAAAAATTATTATATTTTATCAAGTTTATTTTTTCTATATCAGGCCAAGAGTTTGTGGCGCCTACTACGTAGTATCCATTGGCAGTACTCGATCCAGAATTTTCGAACTAGCAAACTGTCTATTTAAAAAACTATCTATTTAAATCAACAAAGGTTTATTTGAGTGAAATTGTTTAAGAACAGAAGAATTCAAACAAGAATTTGTTATATATATATATAGAATAACTTCCCTCACTTAAACCGCTACCAACCTTTAAAGCAATCGAAATATACCTATACGTTTCGATCGACCATACACACATCTACATAATTAAGTCGTTTTCTCGACTCCAGTCCAGTCATGGGGCTGTTTTTTCGGGGTTTATTGATTGGAACTGTCGACCGAAGCAGCGCCAAATTAATCGTCGCCCATTAAACAAATATTCGAAATGTACACACACGCAAGCCCTTAGAGATAAATGATATTGATTACGAGAAACCGCTCGTAATTGTTCGGGATCGCAGCCTTGATGCCGTTGTTGTTGCTGCTGTGTGACTTCGTTGTTTTGACGATTTGACACTTGTGGGCTGCTCGGAGGTCTTTTTTGTTGTTATGCGTTTTTTCCCAGATACACTTCGCTGAAGAAGGCTGGGAGAGTTCGCCGTTAAGTTATAAATGACGGCAATAAAAAGTTAATATGGGAGCTTTCCAGGCACTTAAGGCTCACATATAAACGGCCTATACGCGATCCAATACAAGTTGTGATGGTTCAGCGTGAGTAAGTAAAATGTATATCATGCATAAATAATATAATACTCTAGATGTGGTATATACAAAAGGATCAGTTCTTTTCTACTAAGGTGCCAATGCCTCTACAACCGTTACAATGGTTATGAGCTAATGTCTGCAAGTATTGATTAGAAAACTTTCACACTCAAAAAGTGCAAATAGCGTTCACAGCTTTTTCTTTCTTGAAGTGGATTTCGATTTCAGATGATTTGACAACGCTTCTGGTTCCTAAAAGCATAATTTTATACTAGTCGGTGTAAATTAATAAAACAAGACCTAATATTTCTATCTTTGGTTGATGCAGTGTATCCTACTTGACAATCAAGGCCATATCTCGTATTAAGAAAGAAGAAATAAGTAACGTCTTTTACTTACCTTCATGATGTAACTTCGTGTAGACCCAAAATACATTACTCTTCTCTAAATTTCCATATTAATCCGTAACATTAAAATACCCATATTCGGCCTTGCATACAGTACGTCGGCTATCTTCAATATACGTATACCCGCAGACCGTCTAATCCCAATCAATATAGTTCAAGAACAACAACACCTAAATTATCCAATCAAAATAGCGTCCCGGACGCGGACCGATGTAGAAAAGAAGAAGGTGAAGACGAAGAAGTGTACAAACATCTTTTCGTCCTCTTGTAATTACCAACAATACTGAAAGAAGGGTATTTAAAAACCGTCATCGACAGTTTCCTTTTCTTCTTTTTTGGCTCTCTTTCTTTCTCTGGCTTACGACGTCGGCACCAATGACGGTAATTCTTTTTCCACCAAAATGGCGTGCTTCTTGTGACAATTAATCAAAAAACCTCCGAAGTACGAAGAAGAAAGACGACGCGCTAAAAGAGACGAAGACAGGCAGCATCTTTGGTCGTCGTCGATTTCGTTGCAGATGATGACAAGCATATCTTCTAAAGTGCGTACCTCATATATATGGTTATGTAGTACATACGTGCGCATGGGTTTTAGGAGTTCGGCGAGAAGTACATATATTATATACATTTAGTAAGATACATAACTCTTTCTCGAGTTTAAATTAAATATTTTGGGCCTTCGGCCGTATATATTACGTGATAAATTACAATAAGTTATTAAGTGCGCCTATGGGAAGTTCACGTTAGCTCTGGTAAGTCGTAACCGATAAAAAATGAGAATTTGGAGTATCGGTTGTATACGCAGTACGTATTGCACGACCAAAAAAAGGGTATGTTTTTCGATAGGTAAGGATGCAAGAGCTTGAGTTAATTAATTTTTAAATTTCAAACAGAAATTACAAACTTATGTGCTACCATGCTCCTCTACGTATGTATGCACATAAAACTTTTTCATGAAAATAGATCAATAACACAGATGATGTATAAGAATTGTTCGAATGCTAATTCTTGTATAGATCTTTAGTAGTAGCTAAAAGATTATAAATTTAATAAAACAAAATAGAATGAAAAGTGGAAATAATTTTGAAATCCACAAAGAAAACAAAAAACGATCAAAAGATATTTCAGAGCAAGAATAGGGAAGCTATATAATTGGATTTTAGCAAATTAAAGTCAATACATTCTGAAATTTGTGTATGAAAGTAGATAAATTTCAGCAAAAGAATATGCATGTCTGGCAAGCTGCCAACTGTTATCATATTTTTTGCAAAGAATTTTTGAAAAGTACTGCTTACACTAATATAACCTCTAGATTGGGCCTGTGTCCGTTACAGATAAATGCTAAATTGGCGCGAGTAATATTACCTGTATCGTACATCAACATGTGAACATTGTAAAGTTGATCCAATGCATCTTTACTTCATCGGCTAGAGGGCAGAAGACGATATCATATTGATGTCGATAAACTAGATTGGGCCAAGATAAACCTCAGTCCAGTATTGGACAGGCAAGAGTCCGTCCACTTGAATGCATATGCAACCAGCTGAGCACTGCAGTCGATGTGTCCGGCAGAGAGCATAGCGTAATGGGTCCACATGGTCTACTAACAAAATTCATTTGATTCACAAATGTAGTATTAGGTTGAACATAGTAATCCACTATCAACACAACCAAGTGTTGCAAATAAATTAATTCGGCGACGTGGAGTATAACAATACAGAGTATTTGTTATGCAAGCCCACAATTAAGTTAAAAAAGAATGTTAATAGCATAAAAAGAAAGATATTAGGAATTAGTTACTAGTTTCGTCTGTAATTAAATAAATATCTTCCTTTAAAACTTTTAATTACCATAAAATCTATAATAATTTTTATATATTAGCCAAATATTTACCCTAGGAAAATATATGCCTAAGCTACTGCCATTACATGTGAAAGATAAATCTCTGAATACTTTCCAAAAATATAGTTGGCCAGCATGCAACATAAACAAAATAGGCAATAACAAGCATACGTTCAACATCACGTGTTACGAACATCATCCTAGAATCCTAGAATCATCGTAGAATGGAAGAATGTAAAATTCCGCTAATTATGTAAACTCTCATGTCAAGAATTATAAAAAAATAAAAAACTAAACATTGAACAAGTTCTAGAATTTCTCAAAAATCGTGTTCCGTTTTTTTCGTTTCGCAGCCACAGCAGGGATCTAAGACTAATGTAAAAGAGAATATATCATCCGACATCCGACCAATGTCTAAGTACTAATCGCGATTTGCAACCAATATTCCTATATTAGGCCAATATCTAGCCCTCATTTGACCAATATATGGTTCTAGTTTGGATTCAGGATAAAGTGTTGCTGTCACAAATTTTACTGTAAAATATGTGACAGCAATGCTTTACCTCAAATCCAACTGCAATTTTTGTTAGGACAGCTATGTATTTTGTTATATTAAATAAAAATATTGCAATTCTCAGTATAAATTGTTCTTACAAGAGTAAGGGTATAAGGGTTGCAAATTCATAGTTAGAATTAGTTACATTTCCAAACTTGATGATCTACATTACAAATTTAATAATTGCTTTCAATACGAAACAGTTAAAATTACACTCACATTGTTTCACTGTTAATTAGGTGCATAAATCTATGCACCTACATCGACCAATAAAGTTTATTGTAGGCCGGCCATGTAATATTAAAATCCGCTGAGTGAATCTATTCTTCCAAACTTCAGAAGTTCATTCATAATCAGTAAAGTCTTCCTCAGACTCTCTGATGTGAGAAAGGGAACCTGATTCTACAAGCGACGGGGCAGTGATGAAGTATGTGCTTAGTTGTTCCTTGTTCCTCCAGGAAGTCCTCCTCTTGAATGGGTCTTCGTCATATCAGCGGGTAACACGTGTTTTCACAGATTTAGATGATATGTCAAGTATGGGTTTTGGCCGCATCGAAGTCTATTCAACTCCGGTTCCAACAAGTATAACGGTTGTATTTTTATTTAGTGTGGGATTATAAATGTTGCTTCCGCTTTGATGCCAGCTGCGCCATCTGTGTTCGTATGGCTTAGGTTCTTATCAAAATATTTCCTAATTAATTTAATATTGTTATTTATTATCTATTTTCATCATTTGGTTCATTACTTATTGTTTCTTTTTTGCGATAATTCTAGTTCATTATTTGCTTTGGTTTGAATCATTCTATGTTCTTAAAATATAGTTTTGATTTTGACAGTTTCCGGCATTGTTGTAAGAAGAATAGTACATGTATGGACGTGTAGCATACTTGGTTGGCTTACTAGAAGCTTCTATTTAAAATTGTGATGATTTATTGATTTTGCAAAATTGCGGTTGTAGTCATTAGAATCTACTTAGATTTTACCTGCCAACCGCATTAATTTACCTATACAGTATCGTCCACGCTTCTATATGCCTACTTCCATTAGCCCATTATATACCTAGTCAACATGTATCTAGATTAAACTCGTATTTGATATTGTTGCAGATCTACTCAACACGCACGTAGATTAAATTTCTACTAGATTTTGTTACGTGTGTAGATTAAATATGTTCTTCTTCCCGGTTCTAAACTCCTTGGAAGTATTTTAATAAAACCTCGGCGGCGCCTTTTTGTTTCCAGCTTAATCTATTCTGTTGGAGTTTTATTATCATTTTTCTCCCACCCCAATCTCCATTGGATTACTGGCCCGCCCAAACGATCTTTCTTAGAGTAAGTGGCAAGCGCGTTGGTTTATTGAATAAGGGTACCATAAATCTAATCTTGCATGTAACCATTTGGCCGTTTATTCATTTGAAATGTTGCACAAGTAACAGATTACCCCCAGCTGAAGGAAGCTACTACCTAAAACGTTAAGGTTATTCTAGGAGTCAGCGATGAGTCTAAAGAAAAACTTTCTTGTTTAGCCGTCAAAGAAAATTTTGATCGAATTGTGTTTGATTCCTCTGCGAGCACATTCTCTGGCAGATATTTCAGCTTGAAAGTCTATTGCATATCTGCCTAGACTATTTGTCTGTTGAATGAAGATTTGGTAGAGGTTCCTGCGTGCATTTGCGAACCGTCTCTATAAACATTTTAATCAAGGAGTCACGGTTGTTGTTCCAACAATCTCTGATGGGTAACATACAGCCAAAGAATTTCCCAGCAATGTGGCAGCACATTTTGTGTCTGAATGCCTTTTAGAGTGTTGTCAAGGACTCCTCTGTCACAAACTATGTGATCAAAGTTAAAGAAAATCCAGGGTCCTGAGTGAAGTATTTCGATAAAATGATATAGTTCTAAACTCGGTCAGTTTGCAAACTGCCTACAGACTGTGGACCAAAGATGGATTGTGACGAACCGTTAACCGTCCACACAAATTTAAAGACTTCTAGGCTAAAAGAAAAGAGTATAAAATTGTAACAATCATCTTTTCTAGCAAATCTTTAAATTATCTTGCAATTTTATTCAACTTCTATTTTGTAAGCTTTTGTATTGTAAATTAGTTTTGGAAAACCCTGTGTATTATTTTTGAACATCCTGTGTATATTTCTCGTTAATCAAACCGATTGAAGTTGTGTAGCAGTATGTCTTAACGAACGTTTTACTTGTGTGCGCCACGTACAAGACCACAGTACGTCATAAACAAAAGGTGCAACGTCATGATCAGAAATTGTATGTAAACCCTCCAGATTCATATTTCATAGTTTCGCCCCTACGTGGCAAGTCGGCATACAAGCAGACTACAACAGGCTGAGGAGAGTCCGGAAAATATCCCTCGCGTAGTCGGATTTTCGCCGGCAACCTTGGAATATTTTCTAAGTCCGAGAAGTATCCTGGAGGCAGTCAGCTTCGGCCGGCACCCCTGGAATACTTTTCCCAATCATACTCGTAGCAACAGCCGTCAGCTGTTTGGTAGATTTCGCCGCGAGAAAGACCGCCGTTTAAATGATTCAAGTCCATAATTAAATTGTACCAAAACTCATAGGAAACACTTGATTTATTTTGACTTAGAAAATCTAAGACCGTAAATTAACTTTTGCCAATACGCATAACAAACGTTTGTCTGTTTGAGATAGCATTTATTGAGAAAATATTTTTTCTGTTAAACATCGTAAATAGTCACGATTGAACTAGAATTTTACGTTATTTTGATTTAATTCATGCGTTACGTTTGTTTTTTTAAGTTACTTTGTTAAGAGAGTTTAATTGCAGCACTTGTAAATAAAACTTTGTAAATATTACCTACTTCTTTTCATTCCGGCACTGAATTCTGGACATAAGTAGCTACTCCTCGGTTGACGATAATGGTCATCGTGCACGATACCGCCCCATAATCACTTCATAATCACCAAGACCGTAAACATCTTAATTAAACAACACTCACGTGTGCTAGGTTTTAAAATAATCCAAGTAATTTTGACGGTTCTTAAAATTACATTACTACTGTTGGCGACATCTATAAGTGTCAACTAACTTGCTGGGCATTTTTTTTTTTACATTTTACAAAACATTTAAGAAGCGTTTTATTTTCATTCTAGTTCATAAGGATAAAATAAGATAGATAAAGAGAATTTTAAGAAGAATTGTTTATTCACATTTCAGTGAATTTTGAAGTTGCCGAAATAGTCCAGAAGGAGCACGAACGTCACAAAATTGATTATATGAGTAGGTATACTTGATGAGCAAACCGAACCCATGAAAGTATCTCCTTCGCACTAGCTTTGAAATACAAACACCAGATGATGCCAATTCGATTAAAGATACGTTAGAATTGATTTCGCATTTGATTAAAAAAGCTTCATACTGCTTGCTTCATGTCCTTGTCGTTTCTTCATCTTTATCTCTCACTTCAGCTGCAACTTACCTTACTTAAAGCGATGAAAAGAAGCATAGAAGACCTTGCTCGGCGTTTTCAATTTGCGACCCCTCTCTAAAAGAAATCGGGGCTTCGATTATATGTATACGATCCCAAGGATATACATATATAAGAATATGACTGAATGCATGTACACACTCGCATTATTGAGACCAGTGGATCGGCTACAATATAAACGAGAACGATAATGACATGTATTTTTGCGGAACGGAATAAAAGGAAGGCGACGCGATGAGCCGGAGCTGCCTGCGTTCGAAATTTAATTAAGCAGGGCGCTTATTAAATGGAACGCATGAATCTCCCACGGATACCGTGAACGGCGATGCTGAATAGATTAATCGGATAAATAATTTCCACGAGATATGTGTGCGAGATACTATGCGGCGATTAAAAAATCGAAAAAAGCAACATCTAGAAGAGATCTGTAATGAGAGGTTTGAGTCAACTAAATTTTTTTATTAAAGGAAATTTGTTTGGAGCAGCTATTTGCTTTGTTGATCCAACTATATCAAAAGAAAATTGTGTTAAATGAAACAACTTATTTAGTTGAAATATTTAGTAGCGTCAACAAATTAGCACGCAATGTTATGAATATTGTGCGTTACTTCATCAACGCTGTAGAGTTCATTTTGGAAAAACAGTAATTGCTTTGACTGTTCTTTATATTTGAATAAAACGTTGGGTTTGTGACGTAAAAATTGCAACAGTTAGAAGGGGTTGGAATTTCCGGTTGAAATTTTACAGGAATATTCACCTATGTAATAGTAATAAATGATCAAAATTTGAATCCTCTCAGTGAAGCAATAAAGTTGTTTTTGAGGTTTTTACCTCTCTCTCAGCACTGATACTGAATGTTTTTTTGCGGTGTCTTCTATAACTTTCTCGATTTGTGTGGCTGTTCTCATTGAACTGCGATTCAGTTAAGTGTTAGCTATGCTTAGAGTAAGAAGACGAGCAGTGTATCGACAATTAAGCGAATTCGACAGAAGTCGAATTATTGGTTTGCTTGCTGGTTCATTTGGGGAAATTGCTAACCGTGTAAATCGAAATCGGTCTACTGTAATGCGAGTGTGTCGTGCATGGTTTGAAGATGGCCAGGAATGTCGTAGAAGAGGAACCGGGGCTTCAAGAAGAACGAATGAGCGTCAAGATCGTTGCTTAAGACAACTGGCATTTAGAGACCGATTTTCCTCTACTCGGGCAATTGGTGACCAATGGTTTGGTGAAGAAGGTCGCCATGTAACCCTTAGAACAGTTTATCACCGCATCCGAAGTTTTGGGTTAACATCATATCGTCCGCAACTTGTGCTTCCTTTGACTGCGGAACATTATCAGCAACGGTTACAATGGTGCAATGAAAAATCTCATTGGAATCTTGAATGGCGTCGTCTTGTGTTTAGTGACGAATCAAGATTTTGTTTAGGCATGCACGACGGTCGTCAGAGAGTCAGAAGAAGACGGGGTGAACGACGGAATCTTCGATTTACCGTTGAGAGGCACGTACACCGCACTGTGGGTGTTCTGGTTTGGGGTGCGATTACTTATGGCAGCAGGTCTCCCTTGGTATTCATTCGAGGCAATATGACAGCACAACGGTACATTGCGGAGGTGGTTGGAACACACCTTCTGCCATACTTACAAGGGCTCAAAGATCCATTATTCCAGCAAAATAATGCACGTCCTCATGTAGCAAGGTTTTCCTTGAACTTCTTTGAACAGGCCCAGATTAATCTTTTGCCCTGGCCTCCAAGATCTTCAGATCTTTCTCTCATCGAACATGTATGGGACATAATGGGTAGAAGGTGAGGTGCAACTTGCATGGGAAGCAATACCCCAAGACGAGATAAACCACCTTATTCAATCACTGCCACGACGTGTAAATGAATGTGTAAATCAGAGAGGCGACCCCACACATTTTTAACATTTATTATAACATTTTGTTTAACTAATAAAGATTTTCCTCCCAAATTTTGATTGATTTATTACTTTTACATAGGTGAACATTCCTACCAAATTTCATCCGGAAATTCCAACCCCTTCTAGCTGTTGCAATTTCTATGTCACTGAGTATATATTTGAGACGTTCAAACTGAAACTGAATTTGAAATATCATGATATTTGTTTACCCGTATTCGAACGTAGATTTTAGTTACATTAACTATAATTTAGTTGACTCAACTAAATTACAGCGTTCATGTATTTAAACATTGTTAGGAATGTACGTTGAAGATCGCCTCGCAAGTGATGAACACATTTTTTTACTGTACTCACCGTTTATAACAGTTAAGCTGACAGAATAGACGATTCTGTATCAAGAAAAAATAGCTACTAACTCTAGCTGTGTATTTCTTTTATTTCGGAAGTCATCACGTTTTCTACTTGGAGAAAATTAACCGTTTTTTCCTCAAATATGAATAAGTTTTAATGTTGTCCTAAAAACTTTGTTTAAAGAATATTTTGTTGTGTTGAGTTATAAAAAATCATTCGGTTTTGATACAAGCTTCTTCAGTAAACAAACAATAAGGTAAGCAGTTGCAGTAACAAGAGAAACCATCATCACCAATTCCTTTATTCACTTTTCTATTTATTTAACCTCAGTTATACACATTTTAAAAACCACATTCTGGCGTAATAGTATAGTTGATTTGAAACAAGTCTAAAAGGATAACACAGTTTTGTAAGTGATAAGGATGATGCGCAAAATGAGATTTTGGCCAAAATCAGGCACAATATAAACTTTGTATTTAAAATGTTTGTAAAGCAATCAACACCAATCGTTCGATACGATTTGAGTCACTGCATTTTAACATTTATCAATGAATTCCTGATATCAAAGATGTAAAAAGAACTAAAGAACTGTAATTATTACTGCTTGCACATTTGAATCGAAAATCGTTACAATACTTCATTGCTTGCACGGAAGGGAGCTGCCTGACTACGTATCATATGGATCTAGGTCAGGCAAGCTAGCAAGGCAGATAAAATATTGGTGCAAACTAGCACAACAAGTGCAATAGCAGCTGTAATACATCGATCGCTAACTTTGTAATTATATATACAAGGGCAGATTGATAGTATGATTGATCGTAATTAAACCTTGAATTAATAGTAATTATGGTCGCCTAGGCGAAATACCCTTGTTAATTGAACGATCCGAACAAATATTAGAGGTGCATTTTATGATAAACATCTTATCCAGAATTAAACAAAAATTGAAGCGAATGTATACTATACTGCATGGAATTTTGATCTGGATCGTTAGAGTTGTAGAGAGAATAGTAAACTAGTTAATTTAGCGTAATTTTCAAGATTTTACTTATTATCAATGTAGTTTACGTAATATTACGAATTCTTAAACAAATATTAAATAATGGATCGATTCTTTTAATCTTTAGATTGGCAAAGTATATGTAACTAAAAAGCGACAATAAAGATGTATCTATCAGCAGGTCGTAGAAACATCTCGTTCACATTGTAAGTCATCAGTACGATACAGTACACGGCGAATTCTGTTTATGCATCGTTCTATTTTACCATTTTATCAAGATCGATAATCTTCACGATCTGTATACGAATGTCATGACGGTCCGCCAGTCGCTTCTTAAGCGGGCAAAACGCTCCCGTACTTGCCATTCGTATTCAGTTTATATAAGGAATAATTCGTGACGGTAGAGTTCTATTAAGTCATAAAGCTTATACCTGTCCTATTGCGGATATGGCCGTGCTACGGAAACACGTCGAGCTACCATGAGATTCATGTTGGTGTACACTTTTGAATTTCATACCGAAGCAAACTTTGACATGCCTTCCGCCTCATGTTAATTTTAGAAGATGGTTCATTAGAGTAGTACAACTTTCAGGTCCTGCACACGCTAAACCAGATTCCTACATACATATTGGTAAATCTTTCAATTTACTAAGAGACGTTATTCTACAATCACTGACTTTAAATTGTGTAATAAGATCTTTAAAATCTTGAAGAACTACTGTTCTTTAAGGTAATAAATTCCTTGTATATTCTTTAACACAATTAAGCTAACATTAACGGACTTGACCTTAGTTCTCTACACTATAGATATTGCCAAAGCCCTACGGCGAATGTAATGCTGCTAAGAAAAAGATATAGAATAAAAATCAATCTAATCGAACTGAAACTGATATTCTCCGCCGACTTTTTCTTCGAAGACTCTAACTCCAAACCAGAGTAGTTGCACTTTTCCACATATTTATAACCTTTTCGACATAAATATCTAAACGCGTCTGATTTATGTCTGTATCTGTCTTCAATTTTAATCCGATAATATATTCTCTTCTTATTTCGCTTACACACTTGAATTGTACTGCTATGTGTATACGTATATGTTATATGCGCACCTATCCGCGGATTTGTAGATATGTAAGACTTTAAATTTTACCATCTTAAAGCGTTTGTTATCGCGCTCGTAATTATATAAATCATATTTACGACGTCTCGAAAAAGCCTTACAATGCAAGAGAAGATGGTGAGGAAGAAAGTAAGAACTCATATTTTGATTATTCGTACGAATCCCGTACGCTAAGAGTAATATACGGCACACAAATAATAGTCGTTAAGCGTGTAGTCGATAAGATTTTACGGTGTTATTATACATATTTTAAGAGAGACACGGCATGCAAAAGTATGGGATGTGTGTAGTTACGTATGTACATGTCTACAATTGTCCTCATCCGCTACATACACATCAAGACGTTCTGCGAAGAAACAAAAGTAAATCAACTCGTATGCGTGACAGTTTCCAACTCCAAGAAGTAAGAAAGCGTTGCGAGGAGAGAAAAACTGTAATGTGAGTGTAATGCCTTACGGTACTCCATGAAATTGTTTCTAACAATCGAAATTACACACGATACGTTGAGATTTTATTAGTCTACTTACAAGGGAACATCTTGAACCCGTAAATTCCAAAAAAATTGAAACTTTGTGGACAAGTGGTCCTCACCCCAAGATGTTCGAAGCCATTTTCCTTATCGGCCCAATTTCGTTCTAAGAGGGTGAAACCACCCCTGAAATTTTACTTGATTTTCGGTTTTTTGAAAATAATTCGATAACGATTGGACCAAATACATCAAAGTTATATATCAAAATAATCGCCTCTTTGAGCTCTATTACATATATGAAAATAGCATAGTATTCCTATTTAAAAATTTGGTGGTGCCTTCCCCCACCCCTTCACGAATGAACCTATTCAAATGCCATATTGTGGATGTTATACAGCCCTTCAAGCAGTTTCAAAAACGTGCTTCACTTTTTGTAAAACAGTTATTAAAGAAAATGTTGAAAACTATTGGACGATTATCATTTGCGACATTAAATGCCAATATTAGTAATCGAACTACACTTACTGGATTTACTAGCATTGTTGAACCAGTACTCTAATTCTCACAGTCAGATGCAGTATTAAAAAGTTACAAAAGTGACTTTTTCTTATATACTTATTTTTATCCAAACAAATCAACAATTTTAAACTATTAGATATTAACCATTACTCACATTAAAGATTATTGTAATTATTATAAGTATAAGTCATACTTCATCATTGCATAAATTATTCTATCACATTGATTATGAGTCAGTAATAGAGACATCCGAAATACGTGTACACATCGAAGATAATACATTATTCACACAATATCTGCGGATTACCTTTAACATATCTTTGTTTTGCACAGGCATTGACAATTACATAAAGCGACGTATCGTGAGGCAAGTTTTATCCTTTTCTAATAATTAGTTTCAGGATTCGGCATGGAAAGCATGGTCTGTTGATTCACAAGCTAAGGTATTGTTGTTAATATGATTTTAGCTAAAATAAAGTAGGTCATCGTCGCTTTCAGCGAAATTTTCAGAGGTACAACTTGCAGACAGCAAGCGGATGTTGAATTGAGGAAATTTGCCATGATTTTTAAATTAAGACAATCTCGAGTCTTTTGGAAGAAACTAATCATTATAATCTCTGGTACTTTAACGAATATATTTTCGATTTAACATGACTAAAATACCAATATGTCATTTGGGATTTACATAAGTAAGCTATCACACCGTGCAGATTAATTGAATAACAGCAGAGATGTCGACGATATTCTTAGAAATTGTTCTGTTGCTTTCCTCTACTTACTATTCGTTCGAAAAGGAGAATATTTTACACAGTGGCAGTTTTCTAGTTTTCCTTCTCCGTAATAGAGAAGAACAAGGAACAGAAAGAGAACTAACAAAGAAATAACAAAAAAAGAAGAAAAAATAATGCTTTTTCGTTTTCGTCTTGTCGCACCGCCTCGCCGCATTCATCCCGGATAACCATGTTAAATTTACGTGAACGATTTGAATACGAAAGATTGAATCGAATATTAACCGGTATTAGTTGGAATTTAAGCGCGAGAGACGCAGTAGAAGCCTTATAGAGGTCCACCAGTCGCGCGGACCAGACCGTAATGCACGAATAGTGAACAAGAAAAAGTGTCCACCTTTGTGGCGAAGTGTAATGGAATTAACACGAGATTAGGCGCACAGACGGCTAGATTCCTAGTTAGTTAGTTTGAACTCGACAGAAGCCTAACTCTTTTCATCGTCGGATCTTCCGATTTGGGTCCTTCTGTGTGTACGTATGTACATTACGCGACAAAATCTTAGACAACGTGCTTGCTATGTTATTAAAAGGAAAAAAGTTTATACTATTCAATGATTGAATAACTTTGGATCAACGCTTAAAGAATTACTTGAGGAACGCATCGAATCTTCTTAAAATTTAGCCATCTATACCCTATAGAATTTGGGGGTTTATTAAACTTTGAAGTTTACAGCATTGTCTTTATTTATTGACTTTATGAAATAGATAATATCATAATAATAATAAAAGCAACCCATTATGCTGATGGGAATGTGATCGAGTAAAAATACAAGACAATTAAATGTCAGTTTGTATGTACCTACAACACAATAGTTTACCTAAATCGTTATTATTTTCGGTGTATTAAACATTTAAAGATAGCTTTCACGAATGGAGAGAAAGCCGATACATTACAATGTTATTACTTGCCGACCAGCTGCTAATTTATACACCATTTAGTAGACAACGATAACTGCATTATAAAACACTTTAAAATTTAGTAAGGTATAGTATATTTTAAAAAACTAGAAAACATAAGACACCTGAATCCAAATCCTAATATTCAAAAGGGATAGAAGAGAAAGGTAAATTTTGGAACAAATTCAGCTTCTACTCAAAACGCTGATATTTGTTATTTCTGTTACTGTGTAGTTTGCTGCATCAAGAAAAAAACAAAAGCGATGTGTATTCAATATTTAGTTATGCATATGCATATGCAGTAAAATGTCGGGTGTTCACTTAAAAAGATCTGATTTGTCTTTTAATATATTAGTTCTGACAAAAATAAAGATTGTGCAATAAGAGTTCAACTAACCTGTACAGCACTATATCTATTTGAAATCAATACTTTTGACAAAACTCTAAATTTCATTTAATTTTTGTAACATAATGTACTTCAAAAAGGAATATGCAGTAGGGTTCCTCTACGTCCATAGGCAACACTACTCGAGGCTCTACGACTCTACCCAGCGTAGAGCTTAGCTCTTATACAAGAAAAATGCGATGAAAGCGTATAAATCACCACGCCATACACTCCAACATTATACAGTTGTTAAAATATTACACCGTCATCTATACTAATTATAGTGAAGTCCCTGGCGGTTAGCGCGAAGTCCCTTAAGAACGCTCACAATAATGGAAATATAACGCAATAAAGGCCGTACAATGACGGATAAACAATTAGGATATTTTTATTTGGCGGCCTTTCGCGTTTGTGCGTGACGTCTCGGCTGGCAGAAAAAATGTACATACGTACGTATACGTACCTCAGCAACACAAACTTGCATGTATCATATGTGTGGTCAGGAGTACCTCGCATTGTACGTCTTAGAAGCCTTGCTTGTTTTACGACACAAAGTGATCGTAAGAATGGTCCGTAAAATAACGTAGAAGGAATTGTCTTGAGCATTTTGCTGCAATTTCAAGTAACTCATTTGCATTAGATTAAGGACGTAGTGAAGGTGAAGCAACAAATATCTCAAACATTCCAAGATTTAAATCTAACTAAATTCTCATTTATAGAATCGAATAAATTCGAAGTTAGATCAAAGCCAAGTCTATGGTATTTTTACATCGTTGTGTCTCTACAGCAGTAAAAAATATCGCTTCAGGAGAACCCTTTCACAACTGCTTAACATCTTTCAATTACTTGGGGCCTTTTCAATAACGTCGCTGTGGTTTTCAGTGAACTAATGAGCTATGAATTTTGTGTAATGAATTGATATTAAATCTGACTAATATAGTGGGGATGTCCAGAGGAAATGCCCTAATGGCGGCAAGACGTAGCTGCTCGTCGCCCAGCATGGTCCTTCTGATTGACATCAACGCCGGGCACTTGCAGAGGAAGGATGTTTCGCCTTCAGCTTGACAGTCCCTACATGACAAGTCTCTGGCCATTCCCATATTGTGGGAGTTCCCCCTTAGCCGGCAACGTCCAGAATTCCAACGGCCATGCGAAGATCTATTCTGGACAGTCTCAGGTATCTTAGTGCTGTCCGCTTGTTCGGATACGTCAACGTGACTTTGGCGGTACAGCAGGAATTGATTTCATCCCATCTTTTCAAGAATATTTCATGGGTGATAGTTCTGATCCTTTCATAAAGTGCACACATAGACGGTCGAACGGAGGGTTCTGGACCGTATACAATCATGTTCGAACCCTTCCTGGTCAACCTGTCCACTTCTTCATTGCCAGGATTTCTATTGCTGCTCTTCAGCCATATTACGTTGATGGTGTTTATTTGAGAGACTGAGGATAGAGCTCTGTGGCAGTCTAGTAGCAGATTCGGCGTTATCGGTCGGCTGCGTGCTGATACTACTTGCTTACTGTCGATTGATGTTTCTGCCTACAATCTTAAGGTCAGTTTAAGCAGTACGCTGTTAGAGTCAGCGCTGAGATTTCCGTCTGGAAAGTGGTGACCTCCATCATTAGGAGCCATGATTCCTTTAGGTGGAGCTCCTCAGAAAATACTCCTGCTCCAGGATAGGACCTCAATTTTGTAAATCTCTAATGTAATTTCTAGATAAGTCAAAATCATTATAATTTTCAGTCATGTATAAGCACATCTCTTCCCTATTACTATATTTCATAAATATGACGAATATCTCACAGAATATCAGCTCGTTTTCGATCTCGTTTAAAAGGCAATCCAGAAAGGAAAACGTAATTAATTTACAATCACAATAAATTAATATTACTACATATATGCTTGTTTCTTTATTACCTACCGAAACCATACGCCTATGCATACGAACTTGATAGAAAAGTAATATACTCCTAACCGAGCTAACCAAAACAGATCTAATACTTGTCTTACCTCTTCCTCCCAACATAGCTTTCCTTTTATATGAGATTATATCCCGTTGCCTAGTTCGAATACAGATAAATGCTTTCGCGGGCAATTTAATTATGTTTATTAATTATTCTCGAAAGAGATGATGCTTACATTACGGAATCTTCGTTTCACAATAATTATATACGAAATGGTGCAGCCTACCCAGCTGAAGCTATCGTACAACACCGATAAATAATTCAATAAACCGTAGATACATATAAGTATGAGTATTCGTATTACTGAAGTAGAAGCATTTATTAGTAATATATTATAGGAAAGGAGGAGTACGGTCTTAAATCTTAAGCAATTGCTATTACGAGGATACTGTTAGAATAAAATGGTATTACTTCAATCGATCGTGTAGAATTAGTAACACCTTAATTTTGTACAATAAACCACTGAACACAATGCTACATCATGTACTGAAAACTTCGTAAATCTTCGGAATATATTGCGTAAAATAAAATTATATACTATGAATTCCTTCTGAATAATCTTAGACTTTACTCTGAAAATTCTGATAGTAGGGGAGACTGGTGTCAATGGTAATAAAATTTAAACTTTTATTTTTTCCTACTAATCCGTCTATAGTTTTCAGTTTTCTATTTCTCCGCAAAAACTGATGATATGTGCTACTACTTATTTAATTCTTATAATTTACTTGAAGGCAACCATTTTGAAGTGCCATGCGTATAAACAATGTCGTGATACATGTTACTACCGACACCTCTTTGGTGCCAATTGTAACGGGACCGGTGTCGATTGTAACAGACATAATAGGTGCATAAATGTATTAGATAAGTGTATACCTATAACTTTATTATCAATGTAATATACAAGGCAACACATATAAAATCCAAAACATTAGACAATGTAGCATAAAATTCTAAATACAAATTAAAACAAAATATTCTGAGGAAAAGCCAAACAATAAACAAAACTTAGTCGGACAGACAGTTCAAACACAAAAAGAAAGGACTCTTGTCAGCAACTAATGTGAGCCCACAGCTCCTGCATTGAAGCCAGTCCTCCTCGCTAGAATAAGGACATAATAAACAAATTTCCTCTTCCTCTTGAGAACTGCTGCTAAGCACAGCTTTTCTATTTCTCACCGCCCTCTGCTTCTTTACTGTGCTTCCCCATTTTAGATTCAAATCGATTTCCTTTTTATTCCGCGCCGCTAACATCTCCAGTCGCTCAGGTGTGTCTGTCATAATAGCTGTTTTCCCTCTAATTCTTCGCCCTCCCGTAGATTTTTGCATTTCTGCCTTGGACAGAATGGTCTTATAACTTCTGGTGTTAAATTTTGCGAAGATAAAGTTGATGGTTCTTGGAACGTTTCATCTGTTGTGCTAGTGTTTTGGTCTATTTTTGTAGTTGATGTACGTTAATTTTCGGCCACGCCACCCACGTCAGCCAAGACTTCTCTCTCATTTGCATTCAATGGTTTATCGGTGACAGTCGATGGTGCGAAGTAAGCGTCGCTGAATATTTTTTTGTTGAATGGCCAAATACCAGTGGATTGAAATCCAGCAAGAATACTTCGAGGTGTAGATGCTAAAGTCAGTGCCTGCTTGACCATAGGCGGCAGGTCCTATATTGCAAGACGCTTTCCTGGATGAGTTTTACATGCTGAGGTTTGCTAAACCGATAAGTGAAAGTTAAATGCACGAATAAAATAATAGCAAGTGTCAATTGCAACATGGCACAATTGACGCCGTTGGTTGTGTTACAATCGACACCAATGAGACATTTTTAGCTTAACGTGGTTTGTGCGCTACTGCATTTATAACCTCAAAAAATTAAGCTCCGAAACAGATAGCGAAATGCACATGTTACAGCTCACTTTCATCAGATTTTGAGTAAAAGCAATGACTTATATTGCAAACTAAAAGATATAAGGTAGTAGATACTTACGCTTTGTTGTACGATTCACTTTTTACGAAATAATGCCGGCAAGATCCGACATACACAAATGAACAGGTCGTTGGTAAAGCATGACGCTGTTATGAACGTTACTATGTATACCTAATCATATTTTCTTCAAAGGTGACGCTGGAACTATCCTTGTTACATTTGACACCTGTTACAATTGACACCAGTCTCCCCTACATTGTACTATTTATTGAAATGACAACATTAAGACTAAATAAAAATAAATGGACGAAATATTACAGATATTTTTTTAAAATTTGCACGGAAACATGTAGAGCTACTCAATAGTTTGTTGCTTCACGCCTAGCGCTTATATAGACATATCATGTTTTGAGGGATTGCAGTCCATTCACTATTGATACCCTCCTATAATTGATCTAAATTCCTTATCCTTTTTTTCTTTTAGTGGAATTCTGTACATTCTTGATGATCGAAATGTCGTTCGATCGCACCGGCTTTTTCTTCAAAAAAGCTTAATTGGATTCGCGACAAATGTTATCGAACAAGACATTGTTTGAAGCACTTTCTGAACGGAAAGAAATAGTACGAGCCATAAGACTGTCTCGATATAGGTCAGACTGGAAATATTAGCTCTAACCTTAACTAAAAGAGAACTGCTGTCGTAACTGAACACTATAATGCCCATAATAGGCATTGTATGCCTAGTACAAGTGCAGTCCTTCCGATCCTTTTCTTCGCACCTATCGCACATTAATATTCATCCATCATTTTAGTTAAAACAAACATGAATTCATCAGAAAAGACGATTCTATGTTATTCCTATATCCATAGCCGTCTTTACGTCCGTCATTGCAATCTCTGCTTGTGCGAGTTACCGATTGCGTCAAACTACCGGTCTTATTGCATACCATTGAAGGACAATCAATATCACGTAATGACCCATTATAGCTGCGCTAGGGCACTATACTGCTTTAGCACACTAACATACTACATTTGTATTGATACACTTGTAATGGAAGAGAAGAGGAAGAAATTACCGGAATACGGTTCCAGTGTGATATCCAGAATTGCTTAAACCACACTATAATAATGTAGAAAGTAGATAATAGTGTTTTAAGTCATTTATCTATATTGATATAATAAAATTTATTATGCAATTACTCTGCAGATATAATAAATTATATTAAAAAGTTTTTTTTTTCTCATAGCTGGTAATATTTATTTTTTGAGTACTCTTTTGTTTGCATATAACTAAATTCTATTGACGTATTTATTCCTTTCTTTCCTATTCAACTCTAAGCCTTACTTCCCAGATCTCAATTGAATGCCATACGCTTAGAAAATTTTATTATTAACTTTTAAAAAGATACATCAGCCATAGTAGTCGTTAGCCTTAGTGTCGTATACAGCCGTTAGAAAATCTCATCAATCGATGGATAGGCGTTTTAATAATATCATAGGAGAGAGGGAGCCGACTATATGAATTATGTATTTGACGTAACTGTAAACACACGCTATAAAGCGACCGGGCAGAAGCCAAAAAGCGTTCCTCTTCGATGCTTTACCGCGATACCCATACATACCTACGGCTTCATAAATTGTAAAAGCAATATCGCGGGGGTATAATCAAGAAATATAAATAATTTTTATTTTTATTAATTTTATAATGAGTTCGGCAGCCAGCGTCGATCGCGGACGATCGAAATTAAAAATATGTCTATATGGGGAATGTTGTTCGTGGGTGCGATAGTCTGAAACGAAGGTCGAAACGTGTGGTGTGGCGGTCGCGTTCTGATCACCTCAAAATTATTAGCGCTTGAACCATATACAATACTGTCAGAAAGTGTTTTTTGTTAATTGAAAAATATTTTACTTAATATTTACGCAGTTTATTTAATCCCGTATACAGCATCGCTTTTATTTTAGGCAATAAATAAGGTCATAGTAGCAAAAAGATAAATTGAGGTATTTCTTATGCAAGAAGTTGGATTCTTATGGAAGAAGTCTAATATACAGCAAAATATTTATTTCACCATTTTCTTTCGCGTCAATTACATTTCTGTTCCTGCCCCTCATAATATCTACCTTTTAAAACATCCACAAATAACTAGCAAATCGTAGAAGGATTTTAATATTTCATAACGAGGTGCCTTCGATGGGAATACCGATTGGCGTACAAATTTGCAGCTTGTCATATCCTTTGCCAAATTACAACATTGCAATCCGCCGCAAAGACTAATTTAAATTGTTGACTACTAAACCCAATGACAATGATTCTAATTGTTTATCTGCTTCAAAATATGTTGAAACTGATATTTAATTATCTTGGTTCTCACATTTCCAAAAACTATTTAATTACGCAATTGAAATATGTAACTGCTCAATTACCAACCGCTCATTCGCTCCTATTTTATTTTTGTCGAAATGACGCAAAATGTTGAAAAAATATAAGAAACAAAAAGAAACATAAAAAAACAAGTATTTTCATTTTTCTCCGATACTCTTCCTCTGTTATTTAAACAGTGTATGCAACGGTAGTCAGTAGTTACGTTGGCATTTCGTTTTCCGTAGAATCTGACTTTCGCCTTAATGAAATTTTCAACTCCTTTCTTCAAATATCTTATAATAGTATGGCTTAAAGCTCACTGAACAATTCAAGCCTTTCAATTTTATTCACTTAATTATCTCTCTGGTATCTATAAAAAAATTTCCCACTACTTTCTCAGGAACTCTTCACTATTCTTGCTCGGTATTAGAGTGCTGAAAGAAGAGTTTCAATTTAACATCCTTTTCAGAATCGAAGTCAAATAAAGCCACTCATCTAAGCTTTCCAGCGCTAGTGTACACTACCACTGGAACTGTCAAAATAAAACAGTTTCTGACGTGTGTAAATAAATATTACAATATATTCTTATACTCCTTAAAAAAGTCTGACCATCCCTAGATAATATAAGCTATAATAGATTGTGCGGTATGGTATTTCTCATACCTGGAATTATCTTTTTTTTTGAGCATAGGTATGTGTATCATAGTGGATTCTTTCGGCATGAAGAGTACAACTACGTGACTTTCTTTAAAAACTCTTAAATTATACTTTAACAGTGAGTCGTACAAATTGCAAAACACAAATAGCTGGTTAGTAACATAAATTACACCAGCATGCAGCGCTCAGCAAAGATGTGAAAATTAATTTTTAAGTTGAATGAAAATTGTATAGTGAATGCTGTGTTCTAGCAAGCAAAATCTTCGATTTCAAGCAGAAATCGATAAATACTTGCATAATTGCATAGAGAAACACGATGGAAAAGATCTTGATTCATGTAAAATTACGTGAAATGGATTTATTGAATATGCTCCGCACATGTACATGAGAAATTGTTATCATGTAACTTTGTATTACAAATTAAACTTCACATTATATGGAAGTACAATTAACCTACTTGATGCGACAACTTTCGCGACCGGCCGGATAAATCGTACCGCAACAAAAGGAATATTTCAATAAATATTGTTCTAAGTCTATCGCCTAAAAGAATGTCGAAGTCTGATTTTCTTACTTTCTATCAAAGAATATGCACAAAACGTTAACATGTTAATTACAGCGCAAAATATTGAATTCTTTCAATAGATAATCGCACGGAAACAATGGATTTGCCGCAATTACTAGACCGTAGCAAAATATCTCGAAACTGAGTCGTATTTGGACAATGATCAACCAGCCGTTCTATTCTTAGCATATCTAGAAACAACAGACTAAAGACGCTATGAGATTGTTAAATAGCTTTTTTTATTCCGTGACGTCTCTAAAAAGTCCTATTCTGTCTCTTTTTAGTTTTATTACGTGTTTCAACGGATCAGAACTTTTTCCCAGATCTCTCCAAAGTTAGAATAGTGGCAGTACATTACACATATACTACAAAAGTGGTTGTTACCATACGGATACCTAATATCCTAGTACAACTACCAGCATACGGACATTTTTCTTGGATTAGCCGGTTAACGTGTGTGACAATATCTTCGGCATATATGCATACAGCTCTCGAACTATGAGCAGCAAACCCATACCACTCGGAATATATAGTAATTTTATGGTAATTAAGCTTCGAAAATTATAAATCAAAGCTGAGACTCCCAGTTTACGAGTTGACCATCTTGTAAAGGCGTCATTATTAGGTTTCTTACACTCATTATTGCTATGAGTGGGCCTCCATATATGTATATAATATGTTATATAAATTATGACGTACACATGTACGGATGGTCGATTTAGCAGGGGAACTGCGTTTGTCGCATAAAATGCGGAAGGAAATTAAATTCTGTCAAATGCATTATATTTGTCTTGATTAGCACTCAAAATGAGGATGGAAACATGAAGAAATCTGCACGACGCTGGGCGTCGTGACATCTCAAAATAATTTTTTCCAGCAAGACACCGTTTTTATTACGCGCTTGGAGGACTTTTAATTTGAAAATTTTTTTTCTAAATACAATTATTTTCTAATTTTATTCCTTAAGAAGTTATGCACGTATTGATAGTGTCGATTTCAGGTATACTCATTATACCTTTTAACTAATTTACGTTTAGTAAGGAAAATGCGTTTTTTGTTAAAGATTGTAATATTGACATTGAAAAGTTCTTTTGGTTTAGAACAAGGCAATTCGGTTCACGGTTATCAAATCGTCCAATCATATGTTCCATTATTATTTCCGCTTCATTATTTGACATTTCATGCGATCAAATCATAACCTTTATGGGCGTTTTAGAAGTTGACAGTATATCAATTTGAAAATTAACACCAACAAGTTAAAGGAGAAGAATGGGCAATAATTAAAACAAAAATATGCTAAAATTTTGTGATTACACTACTCCATAAAAATTTGTGGAAAATATTAAAATATACATAGCAATACAGACAGATTTAATATTTTGATTGTCAAATATTTATTAAATTGGATTCACTGGTTTGGTTTTACAAACTATTTGTGATATTGTGTATCAAAAAAGAGAGCTTGTAGCAAAAATTTCTTAAAGTCCTGATACTGTTCAAATTACTTGACTAACAATATGTAACAAGTAAAAATACTTTAATGTTGTTTATTTCTAAAAATTAAGAAATAAACCTACAAATATTTTAATACTCTTTACTGACATAATATTCATTAAAAGATTAAATAATTACAAAAATATGTAAATATATTGTTTTTTCTGTACATACTACATACTAGGGTACGTAAGGATTCATTTATAGTCGCGAGTCCTATGCATATATCGAATAATGTTGTCGCTTGTGCTGGAGCGTCCTTGATTCGCTCCGCGCGCTCCCCACCTTATACCTTCATAGTGGGCAAACATTGTAACACTGTCCATATATTTTAGCGGTTCACTTTACTACGGAACTTACGAAGGCGGTATGCCGCAATTATAAGGTGGTAATCGAAGAACTTGTCCTCTTCCTTTTGCCAACTCATCAATCCTGTTTTTATCATACTGCCGTTTAATTGGTGGTACACAAATTAGTAAATCTCTTTTTAACACATCGTTAGTGGTTGGTATTTGTTTCTAATTTAGTTTTTATTTCATGCTGTCGTTGGAATTTTTATAATTTTCTTCAGTGGCAGGAAGAATTATCAAGAACAATTACTGAGTTCTGCAATATATTTGTATGTTTCCGAATCCATCTCATGATGATCGTCAGTAGTGTTTTTCTTGCAAAGAAATGTATATTTTGCACCAGGAACAAAACCATCATCAACACGAGCATGAACTAATGCAAAACAAAGCCAAACACCGGAACGTGATTTGAAAATAGTGCTTAGTCCTTGTATAAAAGCTTGTCGACGATTTTGAATAGTGTCTATACATTTTTTATTTATTGCGTGCCCATGATTCATTTGTATATATTATACTTCGAGCTAAAATAATATAAAATTACAAGTAAATTAACATTTGTATACATATAATAAATAAGCAAGTGAAAAGTATAAGTGTAAAAAAGTAAACTATACCTTCTTTAGATTCCTTGATGTTTCGTGAGCATTTATGCCTCCACAAATATCATTTTGTTCGATAGGTATACTTTTCCGTTCTATGTTTTTAAATTCAAAACCCATATGATGAAGTCAGGGAGATCATCACCATTGATAGCAGCACGAATTGTATTTAAAGTAGGTGGCATATTCTATATAAAAACCCATGCACTTTACTTGTATGCCTTTCCTTTTCTTGTTTTTTTGGGCTTGATAATATAAACCTTTTTGTTGCTTCTGTTGTATACTATATATTGTACGCTTTGAGCAACCTAAAGCTTTACTTGTTTCTTGGACAGCAGCACTTACATTCATAGATTTATTAAAATAATTGAACACATTGGCAATCATATGTTTTTCCTTACGACTAAATATTTCTGCCTTACTCCGTTTTTTGTCTACAGGCTCCATTAATGCAGTGAAAACTATAACAAAATGTGTCGGTTATTACATTTATAAGAACTATGGAAGATGTCCTGTATACGCTTGAAAGTGATAGAAATGTTCTAAACAGAACGACTTTTACAATTACAAACAAATCAACTGAAAATGTATAAAACTACGATAATTATGACTCTCGACAGTTGACAGTATAGATGTTAAATAGATATTTGTTGACATAAATATAAGCATCGCAACCGGAAATAAAAGTAGCGTTATTGATGAGCTTCTAAGGATAGAAAGAGATACACTGTTGCCATTAAATTCCATACTGCATAGGAATGTTGAGACAGTTTATAATGTGTAACATACCGCTAGTGCCATGAATAAAATAATATTAAATAAACTCAGATCTGAGTCTCAGATGAACTTATAGCTACATGACTACACGAAGAGTATTCTGAAAAACATAAATGGAACATAAATTATCTCAAAAATTGTTCAATGTGAACACTATTATTATTTAGGCGCAATTCATAACGTTTTCTTATTTCACCCCTTAATGCGTCACAAGCATCTGTAATGCTTTATCTTAAATGCTCTATATCATTAAATCTTGTTTTGTAGACAATATTTTTCAAAATTCCTCACAAGAAAAAGTCCAACGGTGTCAAATGTAGAGACCTGGGAGGAAATTCCAGTGAACCACGAGTTCCTATCCACCTAGCTCAATATTCTCTTCTTAAGTAATCTTGTTTAACAGCAGAGTTATAGCAGGGAACTCCGTCCAGTTGAAGCCACAATTGTCTTCTAATTTGTAGTGGTACAGTTTCTAGCAAAAGTAGAAGTTAATTCTGTAGAAATTCCAGATATGTTAAGGTGCCTTGATAGAAGTATGGACCTACTAAATGGTGCCCAATGACGCCACACCATACATATATGCGAAAGTGGCCATGTCTTTGAATTACTCTCCCATTATGAGGGTTTTAATTGGACTAGCAATGGGTATTTCTTCCACTTGGAAGGCCATAGCCAATAAGGTGACTCTCGTCTGTTCACAATATGTGATTATACAAATTTGGATCACCATTTAAGGCGACTAAGAACTGAAAAATAAAACTTTATCGCCGATCAATATCCTCAAGAGATATTTCGTGCAATTTGTATATTTTATTATAATGATATTTGTTAGCTTTTAATTGCATTATATTTCAAATTCAAATCATTTGAAGCTTCTCCTATTCATGCTTCAGGGTGAATTTGAAAGTAATTTAAAATGATGGCTATACTTTGGTTGGTTGTTCACACGGTTGTAAACTTCACCAACCATAAGCAAAACAAACTTATAAATTAGCCGGGCACAATCGGTCTTCGTAATAGAATCGGATAAGTGGCATGGGACGCTGATTATATAAATAGTGTATGTGTAACTCACAGCTGACAGAAGTGATATTTTGAAATCAATACCCCAGTATAAAAAATAAAAACTGGGGCAATAAAGATGTTTGGTAAATAAAGCAACTATATGCACATGTTGGTGTTTTTATTGCCATTATTAATTCTTTTTTTTAGTTGTAATTTCATTGTTTGTTAATTAATTACCTTTGGTGAGATACCACTTAGTCGAGTTGCTACCTTCGCAGAAAACCGATGCAATGTTGGTTGCTCACTTCTGTAGAAGTCGATATAGCGTTTACTTTCGACATTTGTAGTGATTAGGGTGTATTTAATTGTATACTCTCATCCATACAAGTTATCATGAACTTCGTATATATACGACTTAACTTAAATTGCCATCTTCCACAAAGACATGCTGAAGAGCTGTATAACAGCGAAACGCATCCATGTATGGTGGTTGATAGCAATTAGTTGTAATTTCATTGTTTGTTACTTTTTTTTTGTTTGAAAACGGCATTTGTTGTATATGTAATGTAATAGCCGTAAAAAGTAAACAAAGTAGTTTCTTCAAAAATCTGTTGTACTTAATACCGTAACAATGAGTGATAATATAACAGACATAATTAAAATTATCCTTAGAGTTACTAAATGAATCTGCATATGCACCACCACACAGTTGTCTTAATCTCGTATACTCGGAATTTCTTTTTAAAATATTGTCGAAACAATTCTTTATCGAGTAAGCGAAGCGGTAGACCACAAACAATAAACACCAAAAGCAAATCCAACTTAAATTGGGTTTGAGGTGGTACGCTATTTTTCTAATTTTTGTGCTGTACACTATTTATGTCTTTTAGAGTCGCCTTTGTTCTAGCACATTAAAGGTATTTTGCAAACTCTACACAATACTGCAGTTCCATTATAGTTCAAATCCGGAAATCCACTGATAAATTTAGTGTCTTTATTATCAACGGTCGTTTCTTTTCCTTGCGTACATTAGACATACTTACATACCTATGTTTATTTCTATAATTACGACTAACGCTACGAAGCGTTGATGAGAAATTGTTGCAATAAACCAATAATTTCATTTGCTGAAGTGGCCGGTGCCGAATCATCTGCATACATACGTCGCGTCGTGGGCGCGGCAACCTCACTTCTAACCTGACGCGAAGCTCTCTGTACCCGGCCTACTTATAAATCTACAAGAAAATATTATAAATGACGACTTACACATCTAGTAACGCCTTGAAAATATTGTTCTCCTAAAGCCTGCTTTATATTAGAGAATGTATTATTGAGAAAGGCTATTATTTTTATTACTTACGATAAATTATAAAAAAGCGGATAGAGGAAGCTACATTAGTAACCTGGGCAAATATGCGATAACAGCCAGAGGCGTGGCAACCGCATAAAAGTCTACACATAAAATAGAAGGTAAGAAATAAATTATAAAACGTGCTGAAATACTTACCGTTTTAAAAGTTTTCCGTGAAATCACAAACTGGGTAAAATCTGTTAAATATTTGAATCATTAGATATGTTTCCACAGCTGTTTCAGTCAAGTGAGTACGACGTGCGGAATAAATATGTTTTAATGCCGAAAACGACCGTTCGACATCTAGCGATGTTATGTTTGCATATTTAAAATAATCTTTGAAACAACTTAATGCGTCTTCACACGCACCTTTACAAATTTGTCTTAATATAAGAAAATCGGAGTCTTTCTCTAAAATACCATCAAATTTTTGTATTACACACCAATTTGTTTCGCCCTCCACAGCGCATAACTGTGCGTGAACATCATTCACAATTTGAATAGAATCCACTAGCGATATCGAAACATTTTGTAATTTTTCTATTCCCTCCGCTAGTCCGAAGTAATTGTTGTGAATAATTTGTAAATCTCTTTTAACCTGACTATCTTGAAATATTTCCTGGCTTTTCTTGATTGCTGCAGCTTCTGTCGGATTGAATTTTAAAACTACCTTCTTTACTTGATCAAAATATTTGTTGTAGTAAAACGCAGCCTGCAACCATGTTCCCCAACGTATAAACATTCGGCCGTGGTGGTTCAGGTAAATCAGGACACAGTTTGTGAAATAGTCGGGTACGTTTCGGGGACTTTAGAAACACTGCCTTTGTACTAGCAACCAATGCATTTACTAGTGGATTTTACACGTTACATGTAAGAAGTTACCACTGTGTTCTTTAAGAGATCGGCCCAAAGAACGCATGTTTGCGGCACCATCACTCACAAACATTAAAAATTGCTTAGTTGAAGCTTCAAATTTGTTCAATGAATTCAACACCACCTTTAAAATATCATCGGCAGTACAATTTATAACTCTTTTGGAAGCAAGTAAGAAGGAGGATGACGGTCGATGTGGTTCCATTGTACGTACCATTACATTAACCACAGAAGAATGTTTTCAACGATCACAGTTTTTTATCTTTCAATTCCGTTTCACTCTTTTTTCTATATGTTCACGAGCCAATAGCACTAGATTTCGTATCGATGTCCGACTAGGTAATTCACAGTCCGCATATTTATTCCAGAAGGAGACAAATGCTTCTTTGTCTAGTAAACGAAACGATAGATTACATAAATCAAATGTAAATTTTTCTTGGTCTCGTATGCCACTTTTTGCAGAAGGATGCTGTTTGCTTTCGATGTGACGTTGACAATGGCTTCTGGACCAACACATTAAAGGGATTTTACAAACTAGACATTGAATTTTAGCGCCACTATAAAGTTTTTCACTGTGTCTGGCATTGGTCATTTTCGCGACGTACCTAACTGCGACATTTTTAAAGCAAACATAAGCGTACAATTACGAAATAAGTTACGACAGCCTACATATACACAGAACTACTCGCATGCAGCATCAATTTAGTACTGACGCTGTGAAGGCGTGAAATAAATAATCGCCGACTCAGCACCACATATCTACTACACTGACTGTTACCGCTGTTTGCCCAGACTATAAATTAGTATAAAAAATGATTGTCCTATATCAAAAGAACTTTTCAATATAAATATTAAAAACTTTAACAAGCAAAATGCACTTCCCCTTACTGAGTGCAAAAATAAATAGTTAAAAGGTATGCCTGAAATGGAGATTATTAATATGTACATAACTTCTTAAGGAATAAAATTAGAAAATAATTGTATTTAGAAAAAATCTTTAAATTAAAAGATCTTTACAACGGCGTAATAAAAGCGATATGTTGCTGGAAAACATAATTTCGCGACGTCGCGACGACCAGCGTCGTGCAGATTTTTTTTCGTGTTTCCACCCCTATTTTGAGTGCTAATCGAGACAAATATAGTACCTTTAACAGAATCTAATTTCCTTCCGCATTTTAGGAGATAAACGCAGTTCCTATGATAAATCGATCACCCCGTGCAAGTGAAATACATGTGCTTACAATTATGCATTATATCTAGAAATTTTAATCCGTATTTGCCTTTTAAATGGATTGCTGCAGTCGACCAAACACACACAATCTTTTAGTATTCGACCGGAAATATTGTAGAACTGGTTGATTGATAATCTTTCAGGATCGGGGAATAGATTATGCGCGGCATGATGGTATTCAAACTTACCTATCTCACTAAATCTTCTTGATATGGATGCTAGAAATTCCAGAAAAAGGAGCTTAAATTGCATTTAAAAGAATATTAACATTTAAGGACAAATACTCAATTTTTATATTTTTATATTCAGAAGAAGAAAGAAAGATACGAAATATTTTTACAATTGTAGTATTGTATTATATTACTGAAGAGTGTAGTAATACTAGACACCACTCATAGTAGAATGTTAGAAAATTGTTTTTCGTATCTGCAATGCCTCATTTTTATAAATTGTCAAAGAACTATTAAAGAATTAACATATTAAAATATTATAACACTTACTTTATTTAATTTCTCAAAACATTTGTAATACTCTTAAAATACCTGCAATGTTAAAGATAATTACATCGTAAATGATATTGGAAAAGCATGTTCTTCTCCAATTATAGCAACTACACACAAAGAATAAATAAGAAACCTAGATAATAAAAGTGAGTTAATAACCTTTATCACAATTATTACGATTATGTTACAGTTTCATATTTGATACGTGCTTTTTAATACGTTGCAGTGTTATAAATTGCAAATAATAAAGTTTTATAACAACTGAAATTGATATAATTATAAACCAACCTCAAAATTTGAGGTTAATGTGTCCTCTCTGGTAACGTGTCACGTAAGAAAAACTTCGTGTTGTTTGAATAATCAAACTTGAATTAAACTTGTAGCTGAAGTAAAATTAGGATACAACACTTTGGTTGGAAAATTAATCCCTTACGTCTCCTCTCAAAAGGCGACTCGAACTAAAGAAGCAGATTGTCGTAGCATCCCTTCGCTCCTTTGTTAACGATAATATTTGCAAAACAAATGGATAATTACAATACACGTTTCGAATAGACATTATTTCAGATTCTTACAAATAAATTTTATTTTCTCTGAAAATACTATATTACAGAATGTGTCATGCGAGTTCGCGATCTCATGTTCAAGGATATGACATCTGTGAGTATCGGCAACTGTACCATGTGGTCATTTACTATCGAACTTGATGACTTACTACCAAGTAATATTGCATTTGCAAAACTAAGATAAAAACAAAATAGGATTTATTCTGTATATATTTGTAGGAAAATGGTACATTAAAGACGAACTTTAAGAACATGAAAAAAATTAAGCGAAGACGAGCGATATTGCCGTTCTCTCGGGATTATTGTTAGTTGGAGATAAGTTTAGCTAATAAAACGCCAGGGACAGGGAAAAGGGACCCGAGCCTATATAAACCACTGAAAAATTGAAAATGGGTTAGAAACAGGATCGCGGTAGGTTCTTGGACCGCAGTTGAAATCACTCTACGTAGCACTAATGACAGCGACCTTCGACGTTGTATTTTTATAATATATTGTTTTACCTCTATTAAAAAGTATGGCCGTCCCTAGACAATGAAAGGTATAATAAATTACATTATGGGGAATGATATTTTTCATCTATTTTTTTGAGTGTATAACACCATTTTTCTCAGACATAATACTTTAGTAGTTTTGTATAGAATGTTTTTAGTACTTACTCTTAAAGAAAATTCTAAACTACTGAAAATCAAGGGCATACATGACGAAAATCTGAAGGGCGATTTACGTTTCATACCCTGAAAAATCGCCAGCACAAATCTCATTTGTTAATTCGCAGTATTTATCTAACACGAAAGATAGATAAACTGTTAGATTATAATATATATTCTGAATATACAGTATATTTTCTGAAGTACCGTTACGGTAATTGAAAATAATTAGGATAATTCCCAGATGAACAGATCGTTGTTGTTCCCGCTTATTACCGCGATAAATACATATGATAGTGCAGGTTATTGCTTTAGCAGAGGAATGTCTATATTCAGCCATGATATTAGATTGATTGAGAATGGTACTTCTTCATTTAGATCTTCGATTACACAAAACTAATATTTTTTTTATTAAATGATTTTATTTAAGCAAGAAGGAATAGAGTAAGCATCAATAATAAATGCTAATTTAGATTTTAGATAGGTAAACTTGACCCATGTAGTATATTGCTTTTTTGTTTTGTTTCAGGTATGTGAACTTCTAAAATGCTGAATTTGTACTCGCAGAACCCGAAGTTTCGGAGCGTTATAGGAATGAAAGAAGATCAATGGCGAAAGATCAATGTGAGTAGCCGCATTCAAGCATTTTTTTTAGAAAAAGTAAAATTTAAAGTAAGGACATCAGCCATTGACATAAAAATCGGCTACAATTAGATTTAGATAATTGTATCACAAAATTTCGTTTTATACCCAATATATTATTTATTGAAAACGTTAACTCTCCACAAAACAATTGAATCACCATGAAGATACATGAAAATTTAGCAAGAAATTAATGAATAAAGTTAAGAGAATGTGAGTGAAGGTACGTACATACGTAATTATTGATATTAGGATTGCTGAAGTTTTTCATTTATAAGATGGACATTTAGCCGAAATTAATAACTCCGAAATACACATAGTGCTAATCAAGATACAAAACCTCCCCAAAAGTTCAGTTACACATGATAAAATGTATCTACATAAAATTCAAGCCTTGTTTCCAATTGATGAAACAGATATAATTGTTTCTTCGAGTCCTTAATAGAAATTGAAATTAATTCGCAGTGGTTGGGCAACGTTCTGTGCATTGATGATGGGTATTTTCAATTGAATAGTGATGCTAATTCATATAATTGTACAATTTTGATTGTAAATTATCTATATGTGGTGTTTTAGGAAGAACTAGTGGAATTCGTAGTACAAAGTTTTCTCAACACTGCCGATACTGTTTATAAAAGTTACTGTAATCATTCATTTATTGAGTACTACAGTAGGAGCCAAATTAACATTTTTTCCTGTTATCAGGTGTGCATGTGATATCCACAAAGTTACAAGCTGATATATTTAAATAGAACAAAACGCCAACATATAAACGACAAAAGACTTCAAAAATAGAATATTACAAGTTTGCACATTACCCAGTCGAAATTGGTTTCAGATTTTGACATTATATTGGAAAAAAAGTACCGTTCTAACCGTGACTGTATAATATCCGTATAATATCCAAACACACCGTTCAGATTCGAGAACGCATTGAGAAGATAACAGAAAATCCGCAAGTAACCGAGGCGTATCTTTGGTCATGTCGTGCCTTGAAAATGTATGCCAAGGAAACGTTGCCAATACACACGCGTATTAGTTAACCCGATGCAGCTAAATTATTGAAACGCGCTTTTCTCTAATATACGCTCACTTTATCTTCAGCGTTCCGCATGCTGCGGTTGAATTTAGCGCGGTTCGTTACCGCAAAGTTATGCATATGTCTCGGCTCCACTATCTCTGACACCGGTAAACGAATCACCTAGCTCTCAAACAAGGAAGGCTTTCCAAACTACAAGCCTACGAGGACAGATATATGTAGGTTCGTATTGGACGAATTTTTACCGTTTCTATATAGCGATTCAATAGGAGAAATTTGGAGTGCCTCAGGGGACGATTTCGCAAACGATACGATTCGTCATAGATAGTAAATCTTAAAACCCTTATAGGAACTTTCTGATATTGATCAAATAACGTTAAATAATCTATATTTAACAGAGTAATTGGAAAAGCACTTATATCATGTACTCGCAGAGAAACATATATTAACAGATCTGGAAGAGTATTTATGGAAGAATATTTATGGAGGACTATTTACGACTTTAGGATATTCAAATGGCACTAACGCGCAAAATAATAATTAATCAGTAATAACGCGGGAATTGGAAAATTTGAACTGAGGAAAAGAGATATAAAAAACGAAAGCAAATGTAAGAGGAAATAAAACAGAATTGCGCATATCCATTCAGTTTCCCACCGAATACACAGGGTATCCCAACCTTCTAAAATTGTAAAATTGCGCATATTGTGTAAACTGTGGGAAGTTCACATTTTCTGATGACGTAATAAACATCATAGAGTATCTTTCAAAAACATTTCCGTATGTACAGGATGATTGATAAGTAGCGAAGTGCAATGTTCCAATGAGTGAAGCCCAAATCATTCGATAAGCCTATACGCTTGCCACCAAGAATTTAAAAACCGGGAAAAGGGTGACGAATAAGGGTGGTACAGGTAAGCACACACCACCATGCATACAAACAATCGACAGAATTCGTATATTTGCATATGTGTATATTAAACGAGAATTTTATATTGATAAACTGGTGTACGGATAAGCTTATATGTTTGTATAATTATAATAAATAACCCAGTTTAACTAAATAAGGGAAAAAATAGAAACCTTACAAATACAGATGGTGTTAAATTCATAAAAATGTTCAGCCCAAACGTTCTTTACAATAACTATTATCGTAGCAAAATATATATCTAAATGCACTTCAAATGGTTTAGAAATAAAATGTCATTGTTATGTTGATATATTCGACTAATGAAGTCAAAAATTAAGTTATCTATATCGGGTGCGCCATTAGTGTGTCGGCGGAGTTCAGCGTGAAAATTATGATAAGATGGAGAAATTAAACTTATTGTATGTATACAGGGTATGTCACGATGAGCGTCGGTTAAAGGTATATGAGAAAAAGAGTAAAATAGAAATTTGAAAATGTACATACACAAATTAGCCTTTAAAACTAGCTCAGCCAAATATTTTCAACTACCGGTATATCTCTCTTATAGCGGAAGTAGCATTCAACTTCCCTATTTTAAACGGAGCACTACCATTTTTATATCAAATTTGGATTCTGTGTTAAATTTTATGGAACATACCCTATCTCTAGAGTTCACTCTTAAAGAGATATTTCAACTTTTGGAAAACGTTTGACAGGTGTGGTGCATCACACGCTTTCAAATAACTTACAATTGTAATACGCCAAAAAAAATGATTCTGCTTGCTGGTAATGTTCATAAAACATAAAACGATGTTTTCATAGTAACAGATAAATTTGCTAAATTATACAGGCTGTGCCAGTAAGGAGGGAACAATATCAGAGATTTTGAGTTTTAACATATATTCTGCGCTTTGAAGAACGATAGAATTCTGTCTGTTTACTTTTATGAATAGAATTTTACATAACGTTATCCGCGAATCATTACGTCTTCGACCGGAAGAAGAAGCACTGAATACATGGTATCAAATGGACGGGGCTTCCCCACATAACACACGTGACATACCGACTATTTTTACTGAAATGTTTGACGATCGACGAATCGCTAACAACGGTCCTTTAAGTATCCATCGCGATCTCCGGATTTAACCCCACTAGATTTTTTCTTGTGGGGTTATATTAAAAACGTTGTATACAGAGATTCAGTTGATACAAAAGATGACATGAGTAAGAAGAACCTTCAACGAACTGGCTGCAAGATCTATTCAACATGATAGCCATCAGGAATTAATGAAGCGTAACAGCATACATGAAACAAAATGGTGGTGTTTTCGAGCATTTATTATAATTATGAAATACGTAATGACAAAATAAAATTGAAATTTTGTCATTTGTACTTTTTGTTTGTTTTATGCTTTTTTTATTTTTTCTGTTTATTAATAAAAAATTGATTTTTGAAAGTTCTATTTTCGAATAATTGTACTGTAGTATGAATAATTGAGAGTGAATTATGTTGCCTAATTAGTACTGAAGGCCACTACTGTGTTTACTACTGTTGACAGTACATTTGACAGCTGCCTTCAATTATTTAACCATGGCAAACTGAAATTGACATTACACAATACGATATCTAATATTAAGGTTTTCACTAAATATCTCCTAAAGTATTAACTTTAACAACAACACTTGCTATATATTTTCGCTTTACTTTTTGACGCGGAATCTAATACCGCTTAGAAAATTAGGAGCTGCTATTTAAAAAAAACTAGATTTCTCAGTTTAAATATCTCTGATATTGTGCCCTCCCTGTTGGCATACCCTCTATAATTTAACAAATTTGTCTGCTACTATGGAAATATCGTTTCATGAACATTACCAGAAAGCAGAAAATTTTTTTTGGCGCATTACAATTTGCAAGTTATTTTAAAACCTGTGATGCAGCACATCTGTCAACTTCGAAAAAATTCAATATCTCTTTAAGAATGAATTCTAAGTATAGAGTATGTTGCATTAAACAATATTAAAATTAACACAGAATCCAAATCTGACATAAAAATGGTATCGTTCTATTAAAAAATGGGGAAGTTGATGGCTACTTCCGGTATAAGAGAGAGTTACCGGCAGTTGAAAATATTTTGGTTGAACTAGCTTTAAACCATAACTTATGTATGTCAATTTCTATTTTACTCTCTTCCCCCTATACTTTTAACCAACGCTCATCCTGATTTACCCTGTATAGTATACCACAGCGCATTTTGTAAAATTATCTACAAATATACAGGCTGTTCGAAACTTCGGCCACCGCCTTCAACTTTTTTATTTTAAATGGATTCCTATACTTTTTATTGATTACTTTGATAACCACATAAATTACCTTTGCAATGATATAGTTATGTGCACTTTCGATAATTATTTTTGGTTATATTGCAAATTATGTCAAAATTTGACATTTGCTATCAATTTATGGGCTAACACTTTATACATTTCAAGGTGGTATAATGTAAAAATATATACAGGGTGTTAAATATGTCGTGCAACATTTATCGAAATTTAAACGCTTCTTTTTCAATTTTGTAAATAGAACCTATACTTGTTGATATTGCCAGCAATTTCCTTGTAAAATTACCTTCAAAATGGTACCAATAACGTAATATTTGTTTTCAGTATTTTCGAAGATATTGCACATTTATAGAAAATAGGTTTGTAATATCCGATATGTGGGCATCTCATATAGCTACATGGCCATGATTTTCAAATAAAATCAAATATCAAATGGTGCCTTTGATATTACGCGCATTTATTGTATTACTTGCCGTAACAAATATTACATTGTTATGTTTATTCCCAATACATTCTAGGGCATTACAATTTTAACATGTATCACCGTATAGCGTAGAAGACAATAATTATGTACCACGTTTCTTTAATTTGGTTTTAAAATTGTGAGATAATAAAGACGGAACCATTTACCTTCATTCAATTGTTCTCCTTTACGCAAATTGTTTGGATTATGTTCAAGTAATAAGAAACTGTACATAATACAGAACTATTATTCAGTTTCTAAAAAGCAATGTACACTTTTAGATTTTTTTCATACGAATATAACTAAACTCACATTTTTCTGAGATCAACTAAGGCTTTTGTTTCTCCTGACTCCAACGTTTGTCGGATTGGCCATACTTTTCTAGACTAGTGTTCACTTCTTGCTCTGCTATCCCACTCACACATAAAACATGGGTACTTTATATTTCCTCCCTGTAGACCAAGCAGCATTACCAAAACTTTCAGATCACCATAAACTATCCAGTATATATCTTATATATTTAATTTTGTTCAACACCTCTTTCAAATTATCATAATTTTCTTTGAGGTGTACGGAATATCCTGGAGGCAGAGAGGCATATGTGTTTCCATTGTGCAGGAGTACAGCCTTCAGGCTCTTCTTTGAAGAATCAATAAAAAACCTCCATTCATCAACTTTGTACTCAATTCCAAACTTTTTAACCAAACCAGGAACATCACTACAGTAGACCAAGTTATCTTCTTGTTTGAAATAGTAAATCTATACTGATGAAAAGATGTTCCAGAAGCCAGTAGCCTTTTTTCTTTTAGTCTAGATTCCAAGAGCTCAGCATTCTCCTTGGTAAACCCCACGAGTCTTTAATCAAATCATCAAGCTCCGACTGAGTGAAAAGTTAAGGGGTAGCACAATCTGCAGGTTCTTGGAATTCGTAATCATTCTCACTTAGATCAGAACAAATGACTAATTGATAGAAAACGGCCTTTTTAGGTTTTCGACTCCCACCATACCCCACCACATACCGTTTCGGTTGGCGAGGCGAGTGGCGAGCGAGAACCGCGCTAGAGAACCGTCTACTTGCGCATAAGAGGGGATGAGTGAGGGTTATTTCTACGTCCTTGACCTGATGACTGATCCGAGTGGAGTATTGAGGACGACTCATGTCGGGGATTAAGCAAAGGTTACCTCATTTGTGAGAATGACGAAGCTTAACGTCTAAGGCTGCTTTTTCATTAAAATTTTCATACCGACGCACATAAAAAATTAATTTTGCAAAAATACTGAGACTGATGGAATTATTTATTTTTTCCGAATTCAGCAGCCAAACATCTATAAAGTCCGCCTATTAGTTTTAAAAAAGCTTTTTGGTCTCAGGCCCGTGTTATATCACCATGAAATTAATACGAATTAAATTTCCAAAAATTATTTACACTAAATTTAGTGTCTATTTTCCTCATATTTTACTTATTTATTAATATTTTCAAATATTAAAAGAATCGCTGTAAAGAAATTACTAGCGATGTAGATATAAAATGAAACTATTAGGCGTGTTTCTGCAGAAATCACAAACTAGTTAGACCCAATTTGATTGGTAAAAAAAATGCGACTGATTTCACGACAGTTGATTGGCTCTGACCATATATTATATACATATAACAAGAAGTGAGGATCGTGCGCAGTTGCCAGATATACGGTGCTCAGAAAGTGCGTGAGACGTTCTCTAGTGCTTTAGTAGGATATACATTGTTAAAAAATATACGCGCGACAGAGCGAGCCCAAACGAAAAAGCGGTGAACTAAAATATACAATTATAATCATAGTGGATACCATATAAGGACCAGTTTTTTTTTTCAGAATCTGCATCTATTATAGCGGCCCTCACAACAACCGCTAAATGAACATTTAGCGGGTAAGATCCAGGTAAATCCTGATGTACACAATTACAATTTTGCAGAAGTTACAAATCCTGTACTTAGCAGTAACCAAATATACTCAAAAATCACAAATTCCCATAATTTTAGGAAGCCTCTAGCAAGCCGACCAAGTACGTTCAACGTGCCAACATGTACTCTCTATTTATCACTAAAAGTTGGAAACTGTCAAAATCAAAACTATACCCGAAGAACAAAGTGACACACCAAAGCCAATAATGAACCAGAATTATCGCAAAAAAAGAAATAACAATAAATAATGACCCAAAAGATGAAAATAGATGATAAATAACCACAGATGCCGGAACCAGTATTAAATCTGAATTAAATATTTATACATTTTTCATTAAATTAAATTTCAACCGTTACAGAAGCGACACTTATTTTGTTATTTTAAATAGAACAGCCAATATATTACGTATTTGGTTTCTTCATCCAGAAATAAACCAATATAATATAGATTCCATGTGGCTATTTCTAGTTCCTTCTAAAAATCCGATATGAAAATAAACAAAATTAAATTGCTTGGCTCTATCTAGATAATGCATTAATAATGCCTTCGTAATATACAAACTGTTCAGGATTGAACACCAAACTTTACGTATTCAAACAATTGAAATGTCATTTCTTTTAATTGCACCATGTATTCTTTGTGTACACAACGTACAGGAAATTTATATCTATAACGTTTTTGTATAATAATACATACATCTGACATTGAAGGTAAGAGATATTTACAGTTAAATGCGCATGTAGTTGTTCTTAACTGTTGATTCAAAATTGTAAGCCTTAGTAACTACCTACGAAATGAAGTACATAAAAAAGAGTTAATATATATAATTTATGTATGAAGTTAAGAATAACGCAGGCATTCTGGTGTGCATCACTTAGATTGCGCAAATGTATCGAGGCGGATAGAAAGAATTTCGAGCCCTCCTTGTAGATAGATAAAAAAATATATGATATAAAAATTACAATGAAGGTTATTTTGTCCATAGTGTATTTCAATTATGTTAGTACATGTTACTTTTTTTGGATTCTTTGTTTTGATTTAAAATTTATGCCGACATATGTATCTTTGCATTACCTATTATTAGCCTGTATTCACTTTTATTAAAATATTCCCTTGTTCTTTTCCGCTATAAAGATGCATTATATACATATGTATATACAAGGCTATACATTCCTATCGGAATTGCAGCCACTCCTTTTAAAAGAAGTTCTGGAAACTCATTTATGATGGTGAGTCATTCCATTTCCTTCAGTATCATTCTTATAGGTTATTGTGTGAGTCGGTCGCTTTTACTGTTTTCTTCCATTCTTTTCTATTCTTTATTTTATTCTTCCATCCTTCCACTCCCATCTTCCCAAGGTCCTCCATCACTTGGTCCTCCCATCTATTCTTGGGTCTGCCTCTCTGTCTACCTCCTGTGGGTTTCCATTCCGTGATGGTATTGACTGTTGCGCCATCTTGCCTTCTGTTTACATGCCCGAACCATCTTATTCTTGCTGCTTTCATTTTGATTATTATTTGTCCCTTCAACATTTCTTCAATTTCTTTTTTATATAATCTTCTGTATTCCTCTTCGTTTATTTTTACGGGGCCAGATATTTTCCTAATAATTTTTCTTTCCCAGATTTTGAATCTTTCCTCTTCATTCTTTATTAGACACATAGTCTCTGCTGCATATGTAACCACGGGTCGTATTGCGGATTTGTATATCTTCAGTTTTAAGTTCTTACTTATATTTCTATTTTTCATAAATACATACTTTGTATCTGTTAAACGCTTGATGTCCAGCTTGTATTTTTTGTTCTACTTCTGCTTTTTTTGTGGTTTTGGTTCTATCATGCTTTCTAAATACTTAAAGATCTCCACCTCCTCCAATTTAAATTCTCATATTCTTATTTCTCTGCTCTGTGTTCGCTGTTGCTGTCTACCAACCTTCATATATTTTATCATATTTTGATTTATATATAATCCTCTCTTCTGTGCCTCCAATGAAATTTTTCGCATTGCTTGTAAAAGTACTCTCTTATTCTTTGCTATTATGGCTACGTCGTCTGCGTATGCCACTAATTGGCGCGCTCTTTCTCTTAACCTTCCTTTTATCCCGCTGGCTCCTACCACTCCTTCTATGGCTATATTAAACAATGTTGCCGACAATCCATCGTTGCGTTGTTCCCTCTGTTGTTAGTACTGCAGCTGTTGAGTCTTGTATTAATTCATCTCTTTTCTAAATCCATTCTGATATTCTCCAATTGATTTTTCAGTAAAGGTTTTCATTCTTCCATGAATCATTGTTAGCACCTTATAAAAAGTGTTGAGTAATGTAATTCCCTTGTAGTTGTTGGAATCTATTGGGTCTCCCTTTTTATATATTGGGACAATCAGCCCGGATTTCCACTTTGCTGGCATCTTCTCCTCTTCCCATATCTGTGATATAAGCTTGTATATCCTTTCCTTGACTTGGCTTCCTCCATTTTTTATTAATTCGCTGTTTATGGTATCTGGTCCTGCCGCTTTGTTCTGCTTAAACTTTTCTATAGCCTCGTAACATTCTCTCTCTGTTGGCATTCTTAGGTGTTCTATCTCTTCTGTGATTTCTTCCTCCTGGTTTTCCTCTTCCCCTTCCTCATCATTTCTCAACAGTAGTTGAAAATACTTCTCTCATTCTTCCTTCTCAATGTTTGCTGTTGTTTTCTTTTTTGTTTTGCTTCTTAATAAACTGATACAGTTTTGTATTGTTTCTGTTGTCGTTTTCAATCTCCATCATTATGTTATCTATCCATCTTGTTCTGTTTTGTCTTATCATTTTTGTACTTTCCTTCCTGTTTTGCTGATAATTTTCTAGATCTCTCTCTTGTCCTGTTCTTATCCATGTCAGTCTGGCGTTGTTTTTCTCCTTTATTGCATTTTTGCATTCATCATCTATCCACTCCTTTCTTCTTTCTTTATCTGATCTTCCAACTGTCTTTCCTGCTGAGTCTATCAAACTTCGTTTAATCTCATCCCACTCTATTTGAATATTGTTATTTTCTTTTTCATTTGCTAGTTGCCGGTTTACTTCTTCTTCGTATCTTTTTCGAATTTCTTCTACGTTCAATTCTTCCGTTCTCCATTTCATTCTCTTTGTTTTCTTTACCTTCGTGTTTATTCTTCTTATATCAGTCTTTGCTATTACTAGTATGTGGTCTGAGTCTATGTTCGTTCCTCTAAATGACCAAACATCTTTTATCGGATTCACTTTTTTCTTGTTGATTAACACATGGTCGATTTGGTTGCCTGTTGTTTTCCTTAGTAACAACCACGTTATTTTATGTTTCACCCTGTGTTCAAATTTAGTATTCACTATACTCATATTCATTTCTTCCGCGAAGTTTGCCAATCTATGACCATTATTGCTCGTTACATTATGTATCGTGTGTTTTCCAGCAACACTGTTCAGGTACTCTTCTTTTCCTATTTTACTGTTAAAATCTCCTAGCAGTATCACTGTGTCATGTTTGTTTATATTTTCACATACTCTTTTCAATTTTTCGTAAAATGTGTCTTTCTCTTCTTCTTCTGCATCCTCAGTTGGCGCATATACGTTTACGAAAGTCATATTTGCTATTTTGTTCTTCAGTCTAAACGTCGAGATTCTGCCAGTTATTCTTTCGTATTCGATTATACGGTGTCTATATTTCTTGCTAATTAAAAACCTGTTCCATTTTTTCCTTGTTTTATATCTCCTCCATACATCAAAGTATAATTTTCCTTGTCTATTCTACCTTCGCCTTCCCATAGTATTTCTTGTATGACTAGTACCTCAATTTTATATTTCAGCATTTCTCGCGCAACTTCGTCCATTTTCCAGCTTTCAGCATTGTTTTAACATTCCAGGTTCCAATTCTAGCTTCGTACTTTCTTTTATTTTCTTTCTTTTTCCTTTTTCTGTTTTCATTATTCGTTGTCCTTTTCTTTGATATTGTCGTGCTGTTTATCTTTCCGTCTTCACTTTCCATTATCAGTTTTTTAGATGTGTAGTTTCTTTGTACCTTATTATTTTTTCCTTCCCCGAATCCCATCTTAACCATTCTCTTTCTATTTTTTATCTTCTGGTAGCCTATAATGATCCCTTTACCCTTCTCAATTTTACCAATTCCTCTTAGTTTCTTCTGTATTTTTTGTTCTGCATCCGTTAAGTCGTCATCAATGTAATATTCAGACCCCCTTAGTTCCTTTTTGTTCTCCATTATAAAGATGCATTAATATTATAATTGTTTTTCCTTTATTTCTACATCAATAGAATGAATCCTTCCAGTAAAAATTTACGCTAGGATATACTTGCATTTGAGATTTTTTTAAGGAAATAGGTATCTAAATTTAGGCGATTGACGACAAAATTATAAATATTCCGAAATCTATTAGAAATAGATATATACAACCCATTTTATGTTTGTTTATTTCTAGAAGGGGAAACTAAAAACGTAATAATATACAGGATGCTCCATTTAAAATAATGAAGTAGTGCCTGGTTCTGTACTTATCGATCGCCCTGTATATACGAAAATATTTTTTAAAGATATTCTACAAGGTCTATTATGTTATCAGAAAATTTTAGCTTCGCACTATTTACATAATAGGCGCAACTTTACAATTCCAGAAGGTTGTGACACCGTGTATGTTTCACCTGTATAATACATGGAATATTATTTAAGGTTCATTATTTGTTTTTTTCCTTTTGATAAAAGGAAACGCTAATGTTTCTGTTTATCAAAATGAAAAGGAAAAACGTTACATTTTCAAATTTAAGTGAAAGTAATGGTTCTAAGGTTAAGCGTTGGAGAGGTTAACGTTTCAAATCGCACTTTTTAGAAGTATTTTAGTTGTTGAAAAATGCCGGTCTAAATTTTGAGAAAGGATAAAACGCAGATATATTTAACGTAGATAGGTGTCTACGGGTAGTATATTGCTCTGTGATGTGAATCAAATTATTGCTAATATTTAACAATAATTATTGAGTATGACAATCCAATAATTAATTTTAGTGAGTAATTGATTCTGACATGGCCAAATATCGACAGTAAACCCTCAAAAAATTTCAAAAATCGCTGTAACTAGAGAACCTGTTAATGACCTTCGATCTAGAGTTTTGTAAAAGATTAAAAAATGAAATAATATACAGGATGTTCCATAAAAAAATGATTCTTCTTACAAATAACAGTTTATATTCTACTTCAGATTTTAACGAGGATTCTAAAAACACATGTTTCAATTTTCAACACAACTTTAAGTAAACACGAACTTGAAGAAATGTTGTATTGTTCAATATAATTTTAAAACATGCGCCCTATCGGACCTCATAACAAGAAAACGATCGATTTGCAGATATATTTAGAGCTCGCAGAAATAACTCACCTTATGAAGTTACTAAGACTAGTAAAAATTTCACGTAGTACACCATACACATTTGAAGGTGATAAATCATCCTTAAACGAGCTGCAATTGTCCCAGCATTACTTATTGCTCATACTGAATTATTCCGATGAGAGTAGCAATGCGTATTTACAAGATACGAACGGAATCCAAACGTATTTACAAGATACGCAGCTTGGGCGAATTATCTGCCCGCTCTATCGGCCCGGAGTATCGGAGAGAAACCTTCCGGTGAAAAAATACAAAAATATGCCCAGCGAAAGAATAACACACAACCCGTTCATTTTATATCCGTAAGTAGGCAACCTACACATTACATTACGTTAAATTCGAGTCGAGTAGACTTACTTTACGGCTCGAGCGCTAAGACACAGAAGGACGCGAGGAACGAGAGTGGGGAATTTTTATAAATCTTTATCTAGTTCCGTTAAGACGGTCAAAACTAATCGAGATAAAGCCGAAGAACAAGCATATAAAGAAAAGGTGGAAAGCGGTAACCAATACTATAATACTATACATATATCGAGAGTTTATAGTCGTTGCGCGTTAGTTGCCATCTCTTTTCTTTTTACTCAATTCCTCTATAGGTTGATAAAAGGTATCTACATGCGCCTCTATGCGCGTATTTCTACAGAGAAATCTATGGAGACTACTACAGAAAGTACAACGCAAACACATCCGCCAGGTATCTAAAGGCATAGCGATCCAACGACGAAACGCAAATCTTATGCATATAGAGAGAAGAGACCGCGAGCTTCTTTAGGAGTATACAGCAAAGACGTTAGACGTTATATAATAGACGGTACCCTAGTTTACTGTACAACGATGTTGCCTGATATAAATTAACACTCTAATTAGATAAAGTTCTTCTTAATAGTCAAGCCGCTTCTTGTAGAGAAAAGATTAGATAATATACTAACTATATATGTATATATATATATGTAGATAGATCCTGCTATCAGACCTGCGCCAGTATAAAATTCTATCCAACCTGAACCACCCTTAAATCTTAGAGATAGCCATGTTTTTAGTAGTTATAGGCAAATAGATACCGTTTATGTATAGTTCCGTCTCTTTTATACACCGAGAAAATTAATAGTAAGGGAGTTGTTAAAATAATTACATAAATACGATACTTTCCTGAACCATCACAAATTCCTTACTTTCCTGAGCCAATCTATACAAATTTATGGTAAAGAGCTATTCATCCTGAGCCACCAGTTGCCAAATTTTGTCTTTGTACACCAATTAAATAGCGGGATGGCATGAATAGGAAGGATGGTGGAAATGTTTACGGTTATCGATGAATTGACACTTACCAATATTTTTGGGGGTTAGTAGAAATAAAAATAACATCTTTAACGTTTCGACAATTTTCTTGTCTTCTTCAGAATTGTGTTTTTATTTAAAAAAAAAATAAAATAATGTCAACACTGACAACTTTCAATTTCCCGGTATATACATTGTATACTACTGCCTTGACTGATGTCCATTTTCTATCCTTGAATAGTTCCGGATACTTTTCTATAAATTTCGATACGCTTGCTTACGGAAATTAGGGTTAAATGAGGGGACTTGCTGTGGAGAAGGGTTGGTGTAGCGGTTAATGGTAGTTTGAACATCTTTCGTAGAATAATTATTGCGGATCAGAGTTTCAGTGATATGGTTCAGTTCTTGAGGAAGCAAATTGTGTTCGGATAGGGAAATGGCCCTTTGCAAGCAACTATTCTCCCAAATATCACAATTAGGGACACCTTCATTTCGTGTGCTAGCCTGCTCCTCGGCGAGGGAGTGAGTCAATACCACTCACCTAAAATAAATTAACAGATAAATTTGTAAGGCGCCACCTGAATGAAATAAACCTGTCAGGTGATCGGGGTAAACAGGAACCCACGAAGATGGTGAAAAAAATATTTGGGGATGGAGAAGCGTTGCGGGAAAATTTAATTAAAATAAAATTAAAGGAAAAATTCACAAATTCTACGTATGAGAAAATTCCTTTAATGTCGAAAAACAAATGAAATAGTTGGTTACAAATTTACACACCCTAACTCTATTCTAGCTATCAAAAAACCAACAGGAATACCAAAAGTAAATCCAATGAAATACGCGATCAATGTAGTAGAAAAATTATCACTGGGATAAATACTAAAGGGAAATGCCAAACATAGCAAATCTCTAACAACAGGAGCAAAAATCAATGTCGCAATAAACTAAAATCAAAGAGTATACATATATAGAGAGCCCACGAGATAGGGAAAAGTGTCAATAAGATTTTACGGCCAAAATTGGCCGTTTTCGTTTAGTTTTCGAAATAATATTTTCATTGGATTCGTTCGTATAGATAGTATAGGTATTGTAAAAGGCATGGCATTTTTTAATTTTTTCTCATTTTGCATTATCTTTTTCTTTTTCCCTCTTTAGTAGTAAGATTTCAAATATGTATCTGCCTATGCAGATACATATTATAGAATATATATTATAATATATTCTTTGTCCAATAACTTTTCAATAGTTTTTTCGTTTACGTGCACGTATGTACTTTTGCAACATATACATTCTGCTGATAAACAATAGTTATGTAAATAAAACAGTAAATAAAAGAAAGGTAGATTTTCACAATTTATATTTAAAAAAGGGTTACATTAACTTGCAAAAACACAAGTAACAATTTATAAGACAAGCTGACGATTTGCAATAGGAGATTTTACAATCATTTATATATGTATGTTATCAAAAAATTATAAAATATGGAAAACTAGTCATACACAATACCTATTGTAATCACAGCATGTGCCTTCACGTGTATATGCTGTGATTACGAAAGGTACAATAATAATAATTAGCAATGACTCAATATTTATAATTTTGCGGTATATCCAGAACGATGATGTTGAATAAACCATTTACACTGTTTATGTAATTTGACAACTATATGAGAAATTCTAAGAAAAATTTGTAGTGTTCTTCGCAAATATTGTTTATCCATTTAGGAAATTTGGTTTTAATAGCTCGTGTGATTGTATTGTATATACGATGTCGAATGTTTTTTTTTAATGAAAATGAAGCATTTCTTTTTGGAACGTCTGTAGTGCCAGAATAACAACACTTTTTGTTAATTCAGAAGGACAACGAAGACCGCCCAACATATTTTTTTCGCGGGCATATTGCAGAATAAGCAGCTCGTTTTCCTCTGTCAGAACATCACTAGGTAGTTTCACCATCGTTTCAATGCACTTATTGCATTTAAATTTGTCAATGCAGCAGCACACTCTTCCATTGGCGTGAGTGCAATATCTTGTGAAAAACAATTTGAACTATTTGACGTACTTGAACCATCTCTGTACAGAAATTCAGATGATAGTGGTTGACCTATATTCTCCTTCCCAGGAGGCAGAACTTCTGACGCATGGTCAACTGATATGTACGTTTCCATGTCCCCCTCACAGTTGCTATTAGAGGGCTTCATTAATTGATGGATAGCGTTTGTTCTAAATATAGTGCTGAACTACAGCGGAACTGCTTCAAAGAAGGATTTCTATCCCATTCACCTCTTTGATGAATAACTGAAAACTTGATAGTGCTTTGAAGAGTTCGCTAAGAAGACCCATTCTACATTATTTTGAACCGCTTCTTTTAACCTCTGTTCCCCACTCAAAACTACCCTCAAGATGCTTTATTTTTTGCAGGATGACACTAGGCGCAATTGTATTAGTTGAGCGTTTGTTATTTTCATAATCCGAGTTTTACCAGGGGTTCGGTTTTAACAGATCCGTGGATGCGATCTATAGATTTTTGATCGTTGTAAAATTAACAAATTGGATTGCCACCATTATGTGAGTGTAACAAAGGTTTTAAAATATATAAGAGCTAACATTATTGAAAAACTAAATTAAAGTGCCATTCAGAAATTAAATACGTTCAAAATATAAATTTTAAGAAAAACCTGGAACAAAATTTATTAATCTACATTGATTGGCAAATTTAGAAACATTTAATATTTTAACATTTCTGAATTCTTTTTAAATTGTAATTGTTTTCATTTAATTAATGCCCCAGTGCTCACATTCTTTTAAAATCTGATTTTTTTTTAATTATTCAGAAATGTGTTTATATAAAGGAATGTACTATATAAGTATGTTTGTTTTTGAAAACTAAAATATATTAATAAAAATCTTTACATCTTGTTTATATTTAATTTATCAATCTTTAAAGAAAGAACGTACCTACTGCATTTTTTGAACACAGAAATTCTTATCTTCAACCAGAAAAACAGAACGAAATACGAACAAGGGTAATAAGGGTTTTACAATGAAGCAGGTAGAGACGGAAATGTTACAGAATAGACCTCTTATTCTGGTTGTTTTCGCATAAAATCCTAGGATCAAATCGATTGTTAAAATATTTAATACGCCCTTAAAAATAGCGGTACTTTGGATAAATTAACGTCTCCTATTTTAGGTTGCTGCTTGAAACGTTGAAACTAATTTTATTATATATAAGAAAAAAAAAGATATAAAAATAAATAATTTAATTCAGAGACGTCTAGATTTACGAGGAACAAACTTAGCGACACTAACGCTTGAGCTTCTTGACGAGGCCGCTCCGGTACTCTCATCAAAAATCTATTACGAATTTTTTTACATTGCGTGGGCTCTCCATATACTAGGGTACGTAAGGATTCATTTATAAACGCGAATCCTATGCTTATCGTGAATAGTGTTGCCATTTGTCCTTGATTCGCTTTGCGCGCTCCCCACCTTATACTTTCATAGCGGGCAAACGTTATAACACTGTCTAACTGTACGGAGGCGGTATGTATACTCTTTGCTAAAATGTCAAAAACCCAATCGGCGTTGCGAAAGAACCGATGAATTTTAATCGGAAACACAGAAAAAAAGATTTAAGAAATTAAGGCAAGCGAAACTATACTGTGTGATTAAAATTTAAGAGCTTGTCAGGTAGGTTAAGAGAAAAATAAATGGCAAGCTTCCAAAATATATCGACAAATTGCTCGAAATCGGAAATAAATGTGCGCACATACACTATGCTCAAAAAAACGTAACAAAACAAATGGTTATACTATTCACAATTGACTGTTCTATGATCCCCTAAAACCAGGTTTGCGACATGTCCAGTTCTTCCGAAAAATCAGACGATTCGCTTCGAAATGCTTCGAGCGCGAACGACCTTGGTTGGATTTGTCTCATCTTGGCAAACCCATACAGTCGACTGCTGTTTATTTTCGACCTCATACACATATATCCAGAATTTGTTACATGTGACAATGTTGTAAACTATTTTTGAAGCACGGCGATCGTATTTCTTGAACATTTCTTTCGACCAATCGCCACGAGCCTTTTGTTGAGCGGTCGTTAACTTACGCTGGATCCAACGCGTACACAGCATTTTCACGGCTAAATCTAATATCGAATGTATGCTAGTCATACTAACGCGTATGGATGCCTGAATCTCTTGATAAGTCACATAACAATCTTGCTTTACCATAACGCGACCAATGTCGCGTTATGGTGTACACGTTATACCTCTTGCACAATTGCAAGAGGCGAGTCAGAACTTATGAGCAGAATAATATATACATACCTTAAATACTGTCAGCACACAAATTAAGATAATTTTGCGGTAATTTCCCAACAAATACGAATACGTTCCTTCTTTTGTAAATATTTACATATTCCATGGTTGAATCCTCTGTAAAGAATGTTTATGAAACTTTACCACGACAATAATTACCAGTATTATCATCAAAGTAGAAAAGTTGCTTCCTATTTTCAACGTAATTTTCCCCCATTCATTAGGGTGTGTCTAAGAATCTCACTGAATTTGGATTTGGAATCAATTTATAATATAATTTCTTAGCTATTTCAGCCAATTCATCCACAATTTGTTGTTAAATAGATATAAAGGCTTTGGTCAATCAAACAAAAAGAATTTTACGTAAATCTATTCGGAAAACAATTATGGGTACATCACCAAGGAAATTTTATCCATATTAAACTTCTAAAAGACTAGATTAATTAAAGAATGAAAATATTACACATATAAATATAAGCCAAGAAAGACCGCAACAACAGCTGGCATGATTCATTGTTCTGCGATCAATTGCGTCATACATAATTAAAATACTTGCCGATCGATCGGGATCTCAAGGACAGACTGAGACAAATCGGTTGTCAATAAGGAACTAAAATAATAAGAAAGCAAAACTAAAGGATTCCCTATTGCTCAACAATGCCTAATAACCGTTTGCTAAAAATAAATGTAATATTTTAAATAATTGGTACATATCCAATAACTCCAAAATCCAAACTGCATACAAGAAAAGAACCTGTTGGTTTCCTAAATGTTGATTTATTTTGATTTTGATAGAGACATTGCAGCTGTAAAATATCAAGAGTCGCTTCTGTTCGAATGTCTGCATAATAAGAATTTTAATTTAGAAGCTTTTAAGATATAAAACGGTGACGGTAAACGATCCCTTCTACACGGACATCGAAAATTTAATTTGGCTGATAATAACTGGTTTCCTTTATTGCGTTCCTGCAAATCTACAGCAAGTTCGAGCTACCGCACATGCAGTATGCGGTTAATAAATGTTCACATCAACCAGTAAAGAGGAAACAATGTTTGTTTTATCAGTTGTTTAATGATGTCAGCCTTCAGGTGTTTATCTTGTCACTTTGTCTTAATGCTTCATTTTTGTTGACATTTTAATAAAAACCACATGTTTTTCTAAGACTGACCAAATATTGCTCTTTTTGAATGAAGTATATAAAAACACATCAATATTCATATTTCCTCAGTATCCTGCAGCTAATGTCGATTTACGTTGAAGTCGGAAAACTACCTTATTTTGGGCTGTTACGCATGTATATTAACGTTATTTTTAATAGCGTATTTTTTTATTAATTTAACGTAAAACCTATAATTAATAAATTCCATTTATAAATTCTTACACGAACACAAGGACTAATTCCGAGTTACTAATTGAAAACGACTTCTTAAAAATGTAATTATACGGTTTAGCGATCAAGCTTGAAAGAAAAATATACATTTATTACAACCTGCAAGCAAGATCATGCTATTTAAGAAAACAGTGAAATTACGATCTAGAACATAAATTAATAAAGATATGTAAAAATGATAATAACGTAAACAATAACAGGAATATTTATTTTTGAAAATTAAAAACTAAATGATGTACTAACTAAAGGAATTAATTGACCGGAAATCAATATAAAATAAAATTAAAACTTGAAATTTGCATTATTTTGTTTTGGCATTCAAATATGAAAGTCATATAAATTTCTGCTCTTGCTATTAAAATACACTTAAAGACCCATTTAGTTGAGCCAGTCAAATTATAGTTGATCTAGTAATTATAGTTGATTCAGTAATTTCATTTTTTTTTTAATAAATTCTGTATTATTTTCTGACTACAACGTCATTACACACTGTGGGTCACTTTCTTACAGTTTACAAGATACAGGATGTTTTTTTGAGAAAAATTAACATGAAGAAAATGGCAATCAATTGAACAAAACCTCAAAAATTGTAACAGATAAACATAAATTCAACAATTTGCAAATTAAACAGTATTAGTTATAGTTCGCATTCATTCTTGTTTTGTACGAGAACACCAAATTTGACAAATCAAATTATTTGATTACTGACGTGTTTTATAAATTTTAAAGCATGTTTACTGCAACTTTGTATCGATGACTTTCGTCTTCAGTTTCCACGTTTTGCAATATACATATTTTAATTTATATCAACAAATTGTTTGCTGCGTTGCTAAATTTCGTGACACTGGTGCAGTAAGTCGCAAACCCGGTAGTAGTAGACTCAAGAAGGGAACTACTGAAACTATTGTAGACATAAGGAAGCGTATAGATCATTCCTATAAAAAGTCAATTATGGTACTTGTCAGTATATTCTTAGAAAAGATCTCGAAAATATTTCATAATAAAAGTAAAAGAAGAATTTACAAACAATTATAATAAACGCTCAAAGTGATTCCGTTTCAATACAAATCCTTACTCATCGTTTCACGTTGTTGAAAGCGTTATCGTGTCGCAGACGTATTGAACTGCTTCGGTAAGTTCTTGTATTGTGTGGCGTATTTTCAAAAACTGTACTTTTTGGGTTTGGAAAAATAAAATAATCTAAAATAGTTAGATCAGGAAAACGCGGAGGAAAATCTACCACACGGTTACCAACATATGAATGTAAGAGGTTCATTGTTTGTAGTATTTTATGAGCTGTGGTATTGTCTTGTTGGGAGTACTCATCCCTTAATTAAGGGATGATGACGAACTCGTCATCGTGCAACTGGTTTAGAAAAGGTTGCAATAGGTTCTTACGATAGCTTTCTGTGTTTACCCTTTCATGGAAAAATAACAGACTAATAATTCTTCTCCGTGCAGCTGCTATCCAAACACCAACCTTTTCAGAATGCAATGGTTTCTGTATCATGACATAAGGGTTTTCACTGGCTCACATACGCATGGTTTGTTTGTTAATAAAACTATTAAGGTGGAACCAAGCTTCACCTGAGAAGAAGGATTTATCACGGATACTATCATCATTCATGTGATGTTGAAACCAATTGCAGTATTGCACTCACACTAGGTGATCACTGGGCCTGAGTTCCTGCATAACATGGATATTAGAGAGTTTGCGGTAGCGCATTTTCCGTTACGTTTTACAACCATTTTTTGGATTATAACGTAACATAACCTGATTGTTAAAAACACGTTTGCAGAGCGTCGGAAGTAAACGTTATATTTGACACATGCCATGTTGTGAAACAAAAACAACATGCATTAACTAAAATATTATACGACTTTTGAAATTTGGGGCCAAATAATGTCACTTTCGTAAAATTTTGTCACGAATTTTGCATTCTTTGTGTTCTAACCTCACACTGTGCATGTAAAATGTAACGGATAAACGGCAGTCAGCTCTACAGATTTAGTTGTGCGCATGCGTAATTATAAGAACTAAATTCTGATTGGGTCCGTTATTTCTAGAAATAACGTAATTTTAATTCGGTATACGGTATAAATTTTACGAAAATATTACGTTATAGATCATAGCAGCAATTTTTATAAGGAAAAACGGACTATCGCAAACTCTATATTGTTTTTATTCTACTAGCTTTATTATTATTGACTTAGATTACCATACCAATTGACTTAGATTACCACACCAATCATTTACGCTTTAAGTAGAAACTTATTTGCATCATTATAGTCAAACATATTTTGAAGTTTCAATCGTGATATGATTTAAGCAAGATTTCACTGTCAGATCTATTTGTAACCAACATAAAAAATAATTCCAGAAAAAAAACATGGCCCTGTCGATTACGTTTTCTTATGATCATATTGTACATATTAAACAAAAAATAACGTGAACAGGAAAGAAAAACAACGTAGCACAGAAAAAAGTTATAATTTATATAATACCATCATTAAAAATAAATAACGTATGATAAACTTATGTGCAATGTCGTTAAGAACAGCAAACATAGGTTAAGAAAATACACGGTATACATTGTAATGAGACTCTGATGTGAAATTAAACTTACATAAAATATTAAATGTGTGGGATCTAACTTAATTTTATTTTGCGTATAGAATTGAATCAAAATTAAATAATTTTTCATGCCAAAGAGTTTACAGAATTTATTGAATCAAATAATTATATTTCTTTTTGAGAAATTTTGAAATTTAACAGATTCCTAAGACAATCCCTATCCGACAGCTATTTATAAGTTTATTTAATGAAAAACGTGTTTGATTTTTTGAATTTTATTTGGCCAAATAATGAATTTTGTAGTTACTCACTGTAGTTCTTCAATTGAAAGTTGTAATTCGATGTCCCTTTGCGGAAGGAAATCTTGCCTCAACGCAGCTCCCAATTCAAGTTCAAATGTTTTCTTTCTTCAAATCTTGATTAAAGTTCAAAAATTTTGATATAGTAGGATCCAAGTGGTATTTAGCTTTTAGTGATGAAATAGTTTCATAATTATTTTAATATTTTTAATTTATCGACGAATTTTGAGGGGTTCTCTTTTTGACGAAACTTGTCTATCCCGTTAATTTTGTTTTCTTATTCCAAATCCAAAGCCTACTTTATCAATAGAATCAAATAACAAGCTTTCTGTCTCAAATATTCGTCAAATATGTCTTTCGTCATTTTAGTGAAAAAGATTATACGGGAGAATGATTCTTAAATGGGATGTAGTTTATAATATTGCAATTAGCGGTGGTGGTACTGTTGAGCTGAAAGTCACCACACAATTGAGAAGACAACTGTATGATTTAATATTATTTAACCATTATATAGATAGGTGTACAACAAATACATTATTTTTCGATATAGTCTCCACCTTTAGCAATGCACTTGATCCAGCGAGCCACAAGCTTCCGTATGCCTTCCTGGTAGAAGGTTTTCGGTTGGTCGTGAAGCCACTTATGCACCGCATCCCGAACGTATGTGTCTGAGGCAATTCGACCACTTCCCAAAGCTTCCTTGCGCAATCCAAAGATATGAAAGTCTGCGGGAGCGAGATATTTACTGTAACCATCTCTCGAGCTTGCTGAATGTTGTCGTCGGTGGTCGAGGTTGACGGCCATCCAGCTCTTTTTGTGTTACGCTCGTGCGACCACTCTGAAACATTTCGATCCACAACAAACGCTTTTACGAGATAAGGTACTGTCCCCGTATTGTGACAAAGGTCTCCGGTGAATTTCAGCACCTTTCACAACCTCTGACCACAAAAATCGGATCACTGCTCGTTGTTTCTCTTTGGTGCAAACTAATAGCGGAGCTGACATGCTTATGCTGTTGTAGCTAGCAGACAAATGACGCGATCGTGATTAAATTCCGCACACATGACCACAGAGGCACCAACTCAACGCATGCGCAAACGGCCGCCACTACGATAACCTTCAAAGCTTGTTATGGCGAAAGTGTAGATAATATTTGACTTACCCTCGTATATTGTCAAAGAAATTAAGGGAAGTCTAATACAGCAAATACAATGCTGTTGTCCTTTGTTTTAAATAAATAAGTATAGATTCTCTCACTCTACATCATATTTAAATGTAATATTTTGCACCATCGTAAATATTTTTGTTATATTGTTATGGAGATTTTGAGTATGTATTTTATATTGACGTGCTTGGTTTAATTAGTTGTAAGATCATTTTGTGAGTAAAATCGTGTCATATGTATATGTATGTATATATATATCTATCCTCTAGGCAGTCTAGGCGCAGATTGAAACGTATTCTCCTTCCCTCTATATTTCTGGTCTATTCGCGATTATATTGATAGGAAATTATTATATTTAACATAACTAAATATATCATATAAGCATTAGCTTTACATCATTCAACCAAATGTATGATTACATTAACAGTTTTAAAATTCTCGGTTTAAGACAATTTTTTACTTGAAGGAACAAAATTTTGTATGTCAATTTCTTATTCTGCCAAATGCTTAACTTGACTCTAATAAATATTTTAACTAAATAATTTGTCTCATTCAACACACTATTTTTTTAATATAGTTGGAAAACAAAGTAAATAGTTGCCCTCAGCAAATTTCCTTTAACAAAATGAATTTAGTTGACCCAAACATCCATTATATACACATAGTGAAAATACAACTGAAAGTAGTTTCTAAAGATCCCTAAAATAGTTTATTACCTCCACTCGAAAAGAAATTATTCCGATTTGAAAGGTAAGTTTTAGGCTCTCAAAATGGACGAATCCATGCCCATGGGATGTATCAACTCTGGCTAGGTATACGGCTGCGTAGTTCCCTTACCTTTCCTCTAAACATTTTCGTTAATCCATTCGGTTGTTAAAAGTAAATAAATCGTAAAAAAATTGATTTTACTGCCTTGGGTATATATTTAAGACCTTCGCTGCACCTCTTCCAAATACCTCAGACCAAAGTTCTATTTGGTACGTATGTATGTGTGATTATTTGTTTTTAGACGTTGTAAAACTAGACTGTGATGGACCGTGTTTGTCGAGGAATATATTACTGTTTGGCTACACATCTACCGGAATTTTAAAATAAACTTCATTTTTATGTACCTTTTAGTGGTTTCAACGGTAGACGCGCGGACCTGACCGGGTTTATAGGCTCTTCTGTAATGCAAACTGACGTTAAAAGTCGTCCGGGGTATATTAGTGTTATATAGGCGGTTATTAAAATCATCAAACACGACGTAATAATGGTCGGTAGCCAGCTTAAATATTAATAAGACGATGCTAGTAGAATAGAGACAAAGGACGGTAGTGTACCTACATTTATATAATATATGCCGGCCCCAATCTGGAGAAGTAAATATTTTTTAGATTTTCGGAAGAAATCGTAGACAAATAAGAAGAGAATGTGAATTGCTGCTAGTTTGTTATATGAATTACACGTGGTTAAAGTATAATATCGAAAATGAAAAAAAGCTGTGAATGGTTTTAGAAAAAATTTCACATATAAAGTTTTATTACCGAATAAAGTTTATTCTGATTGCTAATGAACATAAGTAAACCCAGAACAGTTGCTTGTCAACGACATAGACCAAAAGAAAAACAATCCTAGGATATTATACAAATTTAAAATATGAATCTAGGTATCTTCCAATTAAGTGTATGGATACTAAAACACAAAGTTGTGAACATTTTTTTTTATGATGAAAACATTGGACTTTCAGCAATTTATCACAGGTTAAAAGTGGGCAACTCAAATACACATATCCCAAAAGAATCTCCAAAAGTTACGGAGCAGAGGAGTGTAATCATGGAAAGTATTTCATATTATCCCTTTCGGAAATTACATATATTGAAAATTGTTCAAGAAAGGTGAAGTTCAAGCCAAAACGAACTTTGCAGATAAAGGGTTGGTTTGGTGCAATATGTATTTCAAAATTGTAATAATACATCAGACAAGTTAAGAGTGAAGCAGTTATATACCTGGATGCTTTCCAAAGTGATTTTATTAATAATCGTGTTGCGAATGATAAAATTACATTCAGGTTTCGTCTGGCATCACGGCATCTTATGCTCAGAATGATCAAGCAATATTTAATAATATAATATTTAATAATATTGTGCAGAGAAGAAAGATTAAATTCATCTTTCGATATTTCCTCTTTTACTGTTTGATTCAAAGTGTTAAACATTTTCCCAGCACTTCCGATCCAAATATCAGAGAGAAAATAGTGGTTTTTATGTACAACACGTCATTATATTATTCTCAAGAAATAGAATACAACCTATATAATAAAAGTGAGTTAATAACTTTTGTCGCGATATTAATAAGCTTTATTATAATGTTAGTAAGCTTTATTACAATTATGTTACCTTTCAATACCTGGTTGTGCCTAGATAATGAAAGGTGTAATAAATTATATTAAAAAGTATTATATTTCTCATACCTGGTATTATCTATTGTTTTGAGTGTATTAAAATCATACATCTACGTATTCTATATAGACCTATGTATGCAAAAAAGCAAAACCACTTTCTTCAGACGGCAACTAACTGAAATACTTCCAACGCTCCGTAATTTTCCGGTAAATTCACGGGTAATCCGACAAATTTTGGTCATTGTCTTTAACGAGCCGAAATACACAGACTCAGATTCCTGTAATTTAAACAAGAAGCCGACACCGTTGTCGCTACCACGCGGTCGCCCTAGTAAGTTGTAGACGAAGCATCAGAGATTATCTCCTATTAGGCAAAATAGCATCAGTCTCGACGATGTTCTCTTCTTGCGGCCACCTTATCCGACTTATTTTAAAATTGTAGGCACATCAGGTAGAAAACAGCCTTGTTACGCATTGTGAAGCGTTCGTACGCTAGAATATTCACTCAGTATACTTACGTCACTAGAAGCACTCGGAATGAGAATGGGTTCATAACTAAGGAACATCACGGAGTCGGAGCACGCTTATTAAGAATAGAACGTAAAGGTTCTTAGCGAGATCCTCTCGCGTGACCGTAGGTACGTTATTAAGTGCATTACTTGCACTTGATGACACTTCTAAAATTAAACGTGGACCTTACAATATTCTTTCTCCCTTCATATGATAAAATTTTTGTCTACATTTTTTTTTCGATTAAATAAATGGTTTCTGAGTTATTCAGTCGTCTCAAGAAAAATGAATCACCTGGTATACAGCATTCTTTGAAACCTTCGGCCCCGATATAATTACCAGCACAACTTGCAATATTCTAATGATTTTTTTCTCTTCTTGCGCGAGATGAGGGACCCAACCATGGCTAAGTCCGTCCGATGATGATGATGATGATGATTACGATGGTGATGGAAAAGGAACGAAGCAGGCTATGTTCGTTCCTCTTTCTCGACAATGGAGAAACATCAGAAGAGGCAGCGAGACATTGTTTCTGCCTTTTAATGCTTTCGAAATGATTCCCACTTTTCGAACGCATTTAATAAATTAACGAATGCGTACGTGTTTACACTAGCCGGCCAATATTTAACTTAAAAGAAGAACAGTATAAAGAAGAAGATGGAGAATGATGAGAAAAACAACTAACTATAGCAATTATGCACATGTAATGTCCGCAGTACGTACCACCGAGACTGGGAGAATATACATAGGCGGTACAGTATAAGGGCGTTACAAAATGGCCGATGTATTTACATCTTAATTGAGAAAAACCACGGTAATGATTTATACTTAATTAAGATTATTTGAAACTGTGGCGCTCATCAGGAGGCGTTTGGTGTGCAGTAGTGTACCCTAGCGGTCATTTCATGTAAATATTATTAACATGGCCGCCGCTGCTTTGATATATTATTGTGGGCACTCCTTTGTTTTCTCTTTTTAATCTAGTTATTCGATTTATTTAAATATTAAGGAACATATGTACGTTTATCGAATTGTGTTAACGTTTATTTTAGCTAGAATTATTTACTCACTTCGATTGTGTACTAGAAACCTATACAAAAACGAAGACTGTGTATGGTGGCAGTGGATAAACGGTACAATAGATTCCGACAAAAAAAAACCAGCAGACGAAAATGTCGAAATCGTTTTACGTGCAAATAGGAGCACTAAACTTATAGAACTTTCTCAAAAAAACTGCTGTTTGCGTTTATTCATGGTCTTGACTCACACAAAGTTCGGCCTTAGCATTACAGTACTCAATACAGTATCGCTAAGATAATACCTTTTTACACCAAATTATTGCCATTCTAAGCTATTTACATGCCAGCATCAAGAACAGCTGTTGTGTAGGTCGGACGGCTCAAAATCTAGTTGTTCGTATGGGTTGAAAGATCCCAAAATCTCCATAATCGCAATGCGATTCCCATTACGTTTAGATAATTAAAACAACCTCCAAAACGAAGGCGCCAGTGGTTAAATTCACTTGTTCCCCTCGTTTATACATCAACATTACTACAGCCTCGTTTCTATTTTCTTCTTCTTATACTTTCGACCTCAATAAACCTTTGAACCTGCCTTATGCACGGCCTGGAAGATTTTAAAGCGTTGCAGACTTCCATTTGTTCCCCTAGTAAATCGTTCGTGAAATTAATAGTATATACTGGCCGGCGTATAGTATACTAAACCCAGAGGCATGACGATTGCGTGGAAGCAATCCTTGTGGACGTTTTTCGATATAAAGGCTTTTATATAGCTCTGTAAAACGTTTTCGGAAGAAATTGGTTGGTCGTACTCGTGGTCTTATAAACTTCTCTTTTTACATTGTAATTGTTAGGTACATTGGTTAGGTGTATTGTCTCGATTTCGTTCTGATAATACCCTTGTAAGTTAGAAATCGACTGTGTCAAGTAACTAACATTATATCAGTGGCGAAGCGTCAATGGATACTTGGTTTCCAGGATAGAATAGCGTCGTAGTCGTAGCTTCTGCCATTCTTCTTCTGCAGAAGATACAACGCGGAATCCAAGAAAATAGTGTACCCTGAGGAACTCTCTGACAAATGACCGATTATCGAAGTTATAGAAAAATAATTATTAAGGGAAATATTTAATGAACACACCTTAAAAAAAAACGTTTTTCATAAGATGACAGAGAGACGGATTGAAGCTCATTATAAACACATATAAGTTTCATCTTACATTGCAAACTTTAGTTTCCCCTACATAAATTACACGTTGCGTCACTATATTCAAAACACCATACACTACAGCTTATTGGAATTGCGACACCATTAAAAGTTAATTGCGTTCAAAGTTCTACGTTAGGTTAGATACTTACCTACACAATAATTAGAAAACGAATATAATACACTCAGAGAAACGTTTACTTGTATCAAAGCTTTCCGCCTTAATTCAAGTTAATTGCAATTTCAATTATCCGCAATACAATAACTGTTTTAGATCAAAACAAATATTTTCTTAGCGTTCTCCGCTTAAGAGAAGTATACACTTGTAATGAAATAATTGTATTTCTTTGTTTAAGAGATTTGTTAACTTGATTCAAGAAGATCTTGCAAAAAGTTTGAAGAAAGCGATTCTTAGTATAACAATATTTTCTTAAGGATAATAAATAGTTTTATTAATTCCAGAAAGCGTTTAAGTATTGTTCACAAATCAAAAGTTTCATTTTCTTAAAATAAAGCATTTTTTACTTAGAATTTTTGAAATGCATGTTATTTATATGGACATTATTAATTGCGCTTACCTTGTTTAAAACAGTGTGACATATTCATACATAATGCAGTATATTATTCACACTGCTTGTGATTTTAAAAAGGTTAAAAGTAGAAGTTATCTTCAGAATAATGTTGAAACAAAAGTGAACTTAATGTCGAAGTAGACATGAAAGAAGCGCCTAAAACAATAACCAAGATAATGCTAATAAATAGCTCCTGGTATTGATGGAATCACTATCGGCAAAGACAATATAAAAAGAGAAAAGCATTAAAGCTTCTTGCTTCTGGCCGCATTGCTCCCTCATCTCTCAGTTTATGCCACTAGTCTTCAAAACAGCAACTGAAATATCTCCTGGCGCCACCTAGTGCCAGTAGTTATAGCCATTCCGTCCTGGATAGTAACAACGGAACTGAAATACAGATACCATACTTACCCATACAATGATATAACCTTTAACGTACAACGTTGCATAAACATTTTCAAAAGATACCGGTTAATGTAATATTTTTTTCTTTATATTACTATTTACCACGTGCACTAATTTAACTATAGTTTTTTTTTAATACATGATAAATGATAATAATAAAAGGGATAAATATAAACTCATTAATTATTAAACTACATAAAGATAATTCCTATTTAAATTATTAAAGAAATAATTTAATTATGCTGTAACCTATAAAAAAACTTTTTCATTAGCTCATTCACTTGCTCCTAATTTTAATTATTAATCTTAGTTTTTTTTTCCATTATTGTAATTTTTCTTTTATTGAATATCCTTATAGCTGCCCTCATGATGTGTTTTTTGAACACGAAACTGATCGCCTAATTTCTCAATAGAACTTTGTGAGATTTGGACCATTTTTTCATTCCTACCTTTAATATGACTATTCTCTTAACTTAAAACTAGTCTTGGACTGTCTTGATTTCCTAGCCCTAAGAAAATACTTATTTAATCCAAATAACATTTCAAGAAAATTGTTTTCTTGAATTATATATATTTAGTCTTGAAATAAAAATATTTTTTTGAATAGAGACTGATTTTTGCAGAAAAATATATTTTCGTCATGCAAGAAACCATTTCTCTGCGTGTAAGCTAGGATTGCACTATACGTATTTAACACGTGAACCTAGGTTCATACATATCCTGAGGGATTATCCATTTATCTCGTTGTAAACTGATTTGTATATACAGGGTCCGCCAAAAGTATAGTAAGGGATTTTAGATATACCGAGCTACTCAAGAGTTTATTAAAGTATAAGTTGTTACTTTAATTTTCGTATTCGTCTCTGGTGTTGTCAGTCTCTGTAGTTAATTTCGGTCCACGTAGTTCTTTAAGCGTTCGTTGTTTTAACTGTAGCGGTACAATTAATCAAATTTTTACATTTAATTCTGTAACCTGTTGTGTGACAATCAAAAATTTAAAAAAATTATGTACTCTAATTGATTCTCCATTCTATGTCGAACCTACACTCCTATAGATGTTTCTATAAATAATAGCATTGTTGAGCTAGCACTTTATATGCTGATGTTTACTCATTTTTCATATTTTGATAACGGTAACAAATTGTGGCACCCAACGATACATATTTCAATTACTCATAACAAAGGTTCGTAAAAACAATTGAATATCGCTGGAATTGATTAATTTAAACAAGTCAGAGCTTGTTTATAAATTACAAATTGTTCCCAGTATTTATTGCGACATTTTCGAGCATTGATTATATTGAATGTTGAAGAAGTGACAATGCACTGTTGCCAACTTCAATCATGTATAACTTTTATTTTATTGAACACTAAGCATATTATTACATAAATGAATAGCAAATTTAATTGTTTTTCACACACATACATGATTCCTATAACCATCTCTAACGGTTTAAGAGTAATTAACGTTTTTTGTTATTTACTGCTAGTTTCACAAGTACTAAACCGATGACCATGAAAACAGATGTAAGCGGTAGATATCCTAATATTTTAGACTTTCACTGATGAGTTGACTTTCCATAATAATGGCCTGATAAATTGTCACAATTCATTACTATAACCGGCAGAATCAGCGGAGTCTTAACGTATATGGTGGAATTATCAGTGACTATATGATTGGCCCTTATTTCTTCAATGGGAATTTTAGTCGACAACATTTCTTGAGAACTATCCCTTTAGAAATTGAAGGAAGACAGTGGATACAGTTAAACGGTGCTACCGCGTTATTCAAATGATCCCTAAGAAATTATCTTATCTTATCTTATTATCGCTGCAATCTTTCCTCATAAATGGATAGGAAGTGGCACATCGAATTTGTCTCCTAGATTTCCAGATTTAACTTTTATGGAGCTATGTAAAATAGATAGCGTTGAATGTTATCTCCACCAAGTACACCAGACGACATAAAAGTGAGAATCAGAAACGTTTTTGCTATTGTCACACCAACTAAATTAAGGGACATCAGTAGATAATTTAAGGAGAGGATCCGACTATTGATTGAAAACTGTGTGGGTTATATTTAGCATCAGAATACAATAAGTTAATATCTAGATATGCTAGGACCACACCAACGTCTAATGCCCGTTAATTATCGCGTTATTAATGTCAAATAACGCGATAATTAGCGGCATTAGACGTTAATGTGGGCCCAGCATGAATCTAAAATTTGCTGTATTTATAAAGATTCGTGTATAGTTTGATACAGCGTCTCACTTTTTTAGTTCATTTTTTATTATTTTTTTGTTTTATATTTTTCTTTAAGATGATTCATATTCTTTTGAAAAATATGTTCTTTGTTTCTAGACTAAAAGATACTGAAATAATGAAGAACGTAATTTATTCTAAAGCCGTTGGCGATAGCTATAGCGGCTATGTATGCAGCGTAAAAGACAATTAAGTAAATTAACTATTCATTTGGGTAATAATGTATTCTTAAAATAACGATGTTAAACATGAGTGAAATTATTAACTATCCGATCTTCAAAAATATCCCAACAAATACTCCAAACAATCTTGTTTCAGTTAATCCATTCCACTACTATTCAATTTTTTTATGAACCTCACATTTTCAAAAACAGCGGAATATCTTTAAAACGATGGGAAATAGATATAAGCAATCTTGAAAAATATAGGCAAAACTTTGATATGCCACGCTTTTTGGAAGACTGTATATTACAACATACTTTTAAAATGTGGATCTAAAACGGCTTAAATGTCCTTTTGGGTTTTCGGAAAAACAACATGGTTTCCTCGTCATAAACCCATGCATTACTCGTGAGATACTCTGTATATTAACCATTTATGTTTAAAATTTCCAATTTAATATCTATTTGATTTTACATCCGGACTAGTTACATAGGAGTGTTCCTGTTTACCACAAAGAGGAAAACATCCCAACTAAAGGTTTATATGTATATATAATGTATGAGAAGCACTCGTGTTTGGAGACAGATGGCGCTTCGTTTCAAAATCTACATTATCAACTGTGAGCACTATTCTTTAGTCGACAGGACGGCTGTCAAAATTTTGGAGAGACTCATCGAGTAGTATTGAAAGTGAGCAAGTTTATGTATTTATGGAGTCAAAGGAGCAATACCGATCAGTGATACGATTTCTTTTTTGGATGGGGAAAAGTGTGCAGAAATCAAAGAGAAGTTGAGTGCAGTTGATAACCTTGCACCTTCGATGACAACCATCAGGTACTGGTTTAATGAATTTAAGCGTGGCCCAACATCCGGCTCTGATGAGGAGCAGTCTGGTCGTCCCATTGAGGTGACGATGTAGACGATATGATCAATAAAGTTCATAATATGGTGTTAGCAGACCGCCGGGTAAAGATTAGAGAGATTGGTAATATGATAAACATCTCAACTGAATGTGTGCAGAACATACTTCAGGAAAAATTAAGTATGAGATCAACATGATAACCTCAAAACAATGTTTGGATATGTTCAAGCGCAATACGAGTAAGTTTCTGCGGCGTTGTGTAACTGTAGATGAGACACATCACTACACGCCAGAAACCAAGGGTCAGAGTGCAAAATAGGTTTTTCCCGGCGAGCATGCACCAAAGAAGGCGAAGACGATTCTATTAGCCGGAAAAATTCAGAGGTCTATTTTGCAGAGTTCGACAAATCCCATTATTTGGATGGCTTAAAAAAGTGGGAACATCACTGGACTAGGTGATATTACAGGAGACTACAAGAAGATTATGTCGAGAGATAAATTTACTAAATGCAAAACGACTACGTTGTCTTTTTTAACACAGGTATTTGTCATATCATTCTCGTATTTACAACACTGGGGAACACCAATTTCGTTGTCTTAAATCTGTGACTTGTTTTCAACTAACTTTTGGCCTCTGGATCCAAAAAATAACCGCAGTTTTTGCCAATCACGTCAACTTTTTAAGCTACAGGATACCCTCAAAAGTCATACAAATTGTGCATATAAAGGAAAATAAAGTAAAAGCTTAAAAAATATACTGTTTATAAAGAATAATTTTATTCATACAAAGGCTATAATAGTTACTGCAAGTTAAATTGTGTTCATACAAATAGTTGTTTTTTTATCGAACTGTAATTACATATTAAGGCAAAAATTTTCGCTTATAGCTTTTTCTGGAATCTTTAATCTGTGAACATTCTCGCTTGATGCTCCAACAATAGTCAGCCATCATATGTACATACCATCTACCTTGATACCGTGCCTCCATGACCTTCAAATCCTGGTGAAATCGCTCACCCTGCTCATCACTGACTGCACCAAGATTTTCCGGGAAGTTAGCAAGATGGCTACGTAAAAAATGCAATCTGGTGCTCATGTTGCAACCTAGCAGTTTGAAGCTCTCCAAGAGTTGCTGGACAATTTTGGCGTAATTCTGTGGTCGTGTATTTCCAAGATAGTCTTTAACAATGTTTTTGAATGCCAACCAAGCATTCTTTTCAATTTCTGACATTGTTCCGATGAAATGTTCATCTTCAACAAGCTGCCGAATCTGTGAACCATCAAAAACACCGGCCTTTATCTTTTCAAATGACAGGCTAGGAAATGCCGAAATGAGATACTTGAAACAGTCTCCTTCAATTGGCAAAGCTTTAACGAATTGCTTCATGAGACCCACTTTTATATGCAGAGGTGGAAATATAATGTTCTTTCTGTCGACAAGTGGCTGATGTACAATGTTTGGATCACCAGGTTTCAGGTCAGATCGTGGCAGCCAATTCGACTGCGCCCAATGCTTCTCACGAGCTCTGCTGTCCCACATACACAAAAAGCAGGAATACTTGGTATATCCGCGTTGCTGGCCAAGAAGGAAGCTAACCATTTTAAGGTCAACACAAATGATCCATTGGTGCATGTGGTATTGCAACATCAATGACTCTCTTTATGTCTTCATATTCTTCACTCAAACGAACTGAATGGCCTATCGGGACTGAAACAAATAAATTTACATTGTGGAGGAGAACACACTTCAAGCTCCGCTTTGAGCTATCGATAAACAGTCGCCATTCAGTTGCGTAGGCTGAAATTCCCAACTCTTCCATTAAACCATGTACGTTATGGCAATACACAAATCCATCATCACTTCGAAAGTGTTGTAGAAACGCACTTTCTCTTAATCGAAAGTAGGATACCTTAGCTCCCTTTTCAAGTTTTTCTCGTGCAATCTTGATGCTAAGAGCTCTGAAGCTTTTTTGGATAGTCCCACATCTCGTACCAAATCATTCAACTCATGCAGGTCAAATCCATTGCGAACGGAATCATCTTTAATTTCAAAATCTTCATCGTTGGAGTCACTCTGATCTTCACCAGACTCGTATTCCCGTATTTCCAAAGAGGGTAATTCATTGAAAACTGGCACTGGGATTTCGGCTGAATGAGGCACTGGGCGTATAGCTGATGGTAAACTAGGATACTCTATTTTACATTTGTTTTTCTTGTTATATCCTGACGTTTTCACTATACAAAAGTAACAGTCACTTGAATGATCTCTGGGCTCTCGCCAAATCATAGGTATACCAAATGGTAGTTTATCACGTGTTCCCTTGGTCCACATCTGTAAACCCTTAACACACTGCTTACACACTTTGTGAGGGGCCCATGATTTATCTTGATCACCGATTTTCACTTTAAAATAGGCAAAATAGACTTGCCTGACAAGTTTGTTCCTTGATTGGGAATGCTAAAACTGTCACATATGGAACAAAACGAATCGGGGCTGTTTAAGCACTTACGACGTGAACTAGCAGAGGTAGACATAAGGAAAAGTTTCAGTTCATATATAAATAAACACTAAACACTGCTAACCTTGAATATAAACAAGAACTCAGACTCCACGTCGGAATGGGCTGCACCGTTTCAGATCGACACACAACGTCTCACTACAGTATCTCAGGCGTAACTGAACAAGTCCAGACAAGTATAAACCTCTCGCTGTTCTCCTATGCGTCATTCACCCGGCCCCCATCGGAGAAGATTTGTGTCAGCCAATAGGAGAACAATAGTGCTTCCTATGATCCATGCTCGATTTCGCGGAGAGTGGACACATTCTCATAAGGTGTAGAGATAAAACTTGACGTGGTAAAAGAAAACTAACTACAGTTTTGAAACCAGCATGCCTAATTAACTATAAAACAGCTCAAAAACCAAACTCAACAGAAATTGTGTTACAAATTGCAATGCAATATAAGAAGGTTATAGTAATTATTGAAATTTATAATCGAGTTCTAGAAATGAGTATTAAGTAGAATAATGAAACATAGATGGTCGGCTCTCTTACCTAAACCGCTTAAACCTTACAGCCGGACTGTGCGCTCTTGACAGTACAGTTCTATCTAAGTACCATACTACGATCGTAAATCGTATTGTTTTTAAATTATAAGCTGCGTGATGGTATATTTCTGAGCTTTTTCTAAGCAGAAACATGTAGACACTTTATTGAGGAGCGGTATTTCCAAGAAAAAAAAGAACTTTCCTTAATAATATCCTATAACATATTCACATTATATCTGGTATTGCTTTGACATTGCATATAATGCTGTAATGGCTTCAAATAAAGTTTACTCTGGTTTCTTATCTTTTCTCCATTTCAATAGATTAAAACCTACTTTCACAATCTACATTTTTTTGGATATTTTACTATTTAGCAGACTTCACCCATTGAATTTAAAAAATCCGACACCATAAACTTTACCAAAACTCAAAAAATTCAAGCATATATTAAAATTGACACTAACATCATTCGTAGCACTAAACGTTTTTAATTAACTGTGCATACCGGGCTAACGAGAAATATCAATTCATAAAACAGTTTCTAATTTACAATGAACAAAAAACAAACTTCACCAATATTACATCGGCAAACACTTCCATTACTTTGAATTCCGAATTACATTAGGCGGTCAGAGTGGAAATGCTAATAGTTGCCATTAGAATTTAGTACCAATAGCATTTTTACGGGCATACATTAAAAGATAGGCTCTGAAAGATAAGGTTTCGTTATGGACGCCTTTTAGCCGGTGAAACTGTTTATTCTAACAATTATCAATTGAAAATAAAGCTCATCGTTTAAATTATTCGTAGTTTAGAGCGATTAAGACGCGGTGAAAGGTTTTTTTTAATAAAGTAAAGAGCAGCTGAAAGACATGAATGTGATTTGTGCACAGGATAGAAGTCTTGGAGTTAGTTATTTATTAAGAATATTGATATTAAAACCTACTTTAAAGATGGAGTATACACCTTACCTTACATTGCTGCTACAATACATTTTCAAAACCAAACCGTAGGAGATACTGGCCCCCTGTAGTTGTTTACTATCTGCGTTAAATTCAATTACAGTGATATCAACACCTCTCATTGTAACGGACAATAAGATTTAATTTAAAGATTCATTATTTCGATATTTTCGCACAGCTATAAACTGCCGCTGTACCGGATTTCTTCGTGCAGCCCGTGGTAAGAATTGAAAGGATCATTGTTTGGAGTACGCTTTCGAACAATAATCAATTTTATCCCACTTTAATCACGTCAGTACACTGGTTCTTTGAAAATGCAACGAGGGTGTACTGAAACTTGATCTACATTCAAAAATCACATATGGGGAAAATTTGTAGTAGTAGTCAATAATAAACTTCACGGCCGTTGTTCAATGTAGTTTAACGTTGATAGACTGGTGCAGTACGCTTAATGACCATTATTGAATAAAAGTTACTTTATAGCCACGTGTAAACGTGTTTCTATTAAACAATCGACGTATTCTGTATGCTAGCGAGATTCTTTGCACATGTGCGATTTACTTCGTATGGGTTAGAATTTTACATTCATAAATCATTGAAATGATGGTCGGTTTCTAATTACCGACTACAATATTTGAGTTACTTACCTCTTTAGAAACACATGTTCAAGATTCCACCAGTTAGTAGCGTTGAATCATATTCTTCAACATTCTTATCAAGGATAGTAGAATGAACATTCTTATCAAGGATAGTACAATGATGCTTTATATCTATCGGTGTAACATTCCAATAAATTTACATATGCCAAAATAAGAAAGACCACGACTAACACAAAGAAAACCTCCCATACTTGAACCCGATACCAACCAACCAACCGCAATTATGTAGCCGTCAATAAGTTAAGAACGTTACCGTTACACAAACAGCGGTTATTTATTTATTGTCTTTTTCGCCGACCGCGGCCGATAATTAGAATGCCTGGACAATTGACGCGCAATCATTGCAAGAATAACTGCGGATTTCTAATTGGATTTTCTTCTTTTCTGTAGCGAATAATTACCGCGCTGGCCTTAATTGAATCATACTGGACGGACGTGGAAGGAAGAGAAGTTGCTCCTCTGACGATGCGAATCTATTTGTTGTAACACGATTGTTGTACAGAAAGTAGAGTCTTTTAACATTACCCGTGAAAAACGTGGCCTGGCGTAATATATTTGAAATTAAGCTTGGTATTCATCACCATAGATTGCAACAGTTGAAAGGAATTAGTTAGATTAGGTTCTCCTTCTTTCAGAAATTCTGAAGCCTGTAAATTTACTTCTTTGCCACTAACTGCAAACGCAGTAATTCTATATTAGTTTCCAGTTATTATTAAAGATATTTTTATAAAGTTACATACTACCGGTCGGTCGGAAGCGACCCAAACGCTATAGTTGAATACTGCACTGCGAGACTGCCACGCGCAGCATTTCATTTATCTAACCATAGTAGGTTCATCAAAAGTAGGAATGTTTCCAACTAATTAATTTCTAAATGGCATTGATAAATAATTCATATAAATATTGTACATACCCGATCGAGTCGACTGGTATAACCTAGAAATCTTATTTTGGTTAATTTCAAGGACTAGAACGTCGTTGCAATTACAGTAGTTCTGTACACTTGCAGAATTTGTCGGATCTTATAGCACTATTATAAAACACTGGAACTAATTCTAAATAAAACCGAACAAATGAAAGTATATAACTACAACGCAATTTGTTATCTATCTAAATAATCAACGTAAACAGTGCAATCCCATTATTGTAGTCTACAAACAAAGTAGTAAACTGATTCCTTAATACTTCACCCACTATAGCATGTCAATTGTCTGCTACAGCTTTAGAACATCCAGATGGACTTAAATTTATTTATTGTCGATAAAAGGATTTTCAATTATTTCGCCCGTTTAAAAAAAAATCCCCATCGTAGGACTTCATAAAGTCCGCAATAATTCTCCACTCGCTCCACTACATAAATTGCATTCCTGTCATCATATCTTTGCTTATGCGTTCGAATAGACGTTATTTTTTTATTTACCGTTTAAAACAACTAGCATCCGACCCTTTTTCCGCTCTTTTTGACACGCTGTAAACCTTACATTTACGCTTACTTGTACATTTCCAGCGCTATAAAACATAAGACGAAAGTAGGGCCATCTATCACGTCAGGATGTTCTTATTCTCTATTTCTACAACTCGCTAGGTCTCCCCAGTTACAACGTATGTAGATGCATAGCTCAGTAAGGACGAATTTTCCTTAATAATTCTGAAATTTCATATCCGACGCGGTTTTTTGACGGGACGCGTATGAAAATCATGTTTAAATAGCGGCCAGGTAATAAATTAGCCGCGATTTTTTCTTGCGATTAACCGCTAAAGTCAAGAGCCCTGTATCAAGCTTTACGCCGAAGCTGTAGGGATTTAGCAGCGAGAAAAGGACGGTGCGATGTACGTGGCTGAACGGACGTGTTGTGGGCGGCTGCAGTGATGACATTCTGAGGTCTACACTACATCGAATGCAACACCATTCATCTTCTTAACTCGTAATCGTATATACGTATGTATATATGAAAGCAGGATCGTGGTATGCACACCGTATATATCGGATATGGTATATATGTGGTAGGCTACATGGCTTGTTTGTATAAGAGAATCCTAGCGAAAGCAATAACAAGGTATAGATTAGGTAAAGGACTAATAATTACCAACGGTTTATCGTTATTATTGCACGCCAGAAATAAATCACAGTAAATATATGAATTATTAATTATTGATTTTTATTAAGTCGACCTACAAACAGAGGAGGTGGAAAAACGGAAATAGGGAGTACGATTTGGATCCATAAATCACGTTTGTCGACTGGTGTTGGTCACTATTTACGATGCTTTCACCAGCGAAAAAGAAAAGAGGTAAACCAACAGTCAAATGAAGATATATAGGAGTCAGAAACACAGCTTTCGATTTTACTAACGGTGACGAGACAAATTTTTAGCGGATTTTGTTCTTTACCGAAACTAATTGCATAATTTAACCACTACTATATGTGAATAACTATAAAAATTGTTATGATTCTCATATAAATTTCCATTGTCTGATGCTCTTCAGCGAATAAAAATTGAATAATATCACAAGTTTTGTTTAGACCACCGGTTTTCTACCGTAATTGTCGTTTCCCAGCTTGACCACAACGCTTCCCAAGAAGCAAGCGACAGATACGTCATTAAAATTAAGATTTCTATTTCAGCTCTACACGAATAATATCAAAATCTTGATTGTAAGTCCATCAATTTTATTCAAAAAGACTTTAAATGAATATGGAAGCAAAATCACTCTAAAACCTTACTCTAAATTTTTCTACTCTGTCTTATACATTCAGCTCAATGACAAGGGAAAGGTGCCAGCAGGTAATTAAAAGCAATAACTTCTGTCTGTCGCAATTACTCACGTTTTAACGCTGCGACTTTGGAACAAATGATTGAATGGAAGCACATATACAAAACGTATACCAACGTTCACAGACCTAGTTAATGCTCTTTAAGCGAGATATGCATATATGTAGGTAAGTAAGTGGATATCTCGTATGCGAAATGAAATGTGCTGGAATGACTCTGTACACAACGATGCGATTCCAGTTAATTAATGTAATGCTAACTCACAATCTTTCAAATATATTTTACTAGAAAGTAATAAACTCCAAGTCGCCTAGTAAAAATGTTAGTTAGAGTCGTCTGATGGTTGTGCAATCGTAAGAAGAAAAGTGTGTGTTAATGAAAATGACGTAATTGTATACACGTTTCATACCAACTTATGTATTAATCTTATTATACCAACTTATACAGGCTGATCCAAAATAAACGTGTCCCTATTATAGTCTCCGTTATGACATCGGTTAAATTGGCAAAGTAGCAATGTTCCTTTCCTATTATTAATAACAAACAACAAATTCTCGCACCACATAAATAATTAATTAACTCATAAAGGCCGTTTCGAAGACACATGGGTCCTCATCTTCAGCCGCGTACCGATTGATGTGAGAGAACATATATTAGATCTAACGAACCTGCTCTATTCCTGCTCTTCAAGAAAAAATATATACAAGTACCTACTTTTGCCCCTTAGACTAAAAAACTAGTTAAAATAAGGAGAAAAGGCAGAAAAGGGTCTTATCACCACGAAACACCAAACATGTGGCCCTCCCACCCTAATAAAAATAAAAATCGAGTGAAACAACGATTATGTCCTTTCTATTCATCAAATTTGTATTCCTTCCGCCTATACCCCTCAACTAAATACCGGACATATGCCGAATATACGAAAGGATCGACGTCTCTTGTTATAGCACAACCATAAATCAAATGACCTCTTTACCGTAATAAATCGAAAAGACAAGAAAAGTCTAAAGTTGCCTTCTCTTTATTGATTAGGTTTGCATTCTTATTTATGTAAATAGTCTCATAGGCGTCCAGTTCAAACGGAGAAATCACGTTTTTAATCAACTTTAGGTTTCTTCTAATTTAATATTATGTCCGGTATCGTTTATGTGTTGACGCTTATATCTTCGCGTACCTGTAACCTGATGAGTTCATTGAATGTAGTACCTATCGCTCGTTTCGTTTAACTATTGTGATAAAGTCTATATGACTTTATCACAATCACCACGCGCGATTCCCTACCTTTCTCTCATGTTCGGTTTATCTTTTAGATGGCCAAGAAAGTTTTTGAGTGTTACAGGTACGGGAAGGTAGAAGCATCAAGTGTAGCACAGCACATAAACGATACCGGACAATATTTAATCAAATCAAATTTTATTCCACAAATTCAGTAAATATATATTATATCATTGTGACTGTTTTATTAATTCATTGTTTGCTTCAGGAACTGTACTATCGGGTACATTTTTCGTAATTGCGTTTAGCAAGTTGTCTGAAATTTTCTTCTTATTTGTTACTTCATTAAATTAGAAAACCTAAAATTGATTAAAAACGTGATTTCGCCGCTTGAACCGGACGCCTATGAGATTATTTATTTATAAATAAGTATGCAAACCTAATCAATGAAGAGAAGGCACCTTTACACTTTTCCTGTCTTTTTAATTTATTATGATAAAGAGGTCATTTGATTTATGCTTGTGCTATAACAAGAGATGTCGGTCCTTCCGTATATTCGGCATATGTCCAGTATTTAGTTGAGGGGTATAGGCGGAAAGAACATAAATTTGACGGGTAGAAAGGACATAACTGTTGTCTCACTCGATTTTTATTTTTATTATGGTAGGATGGCCACATGTCTTGCGTTTGGTGGTGACAAGGCGCTTTTCCGCCTTTTCTCCTTGTTTTAACTTGCTTTTTAGTTTAAGGGGCAAGAGTAGCTACTTGCATACATTTTTTCCCAAAGAGCAGTGTTAAAGCGAGTTCGTTAGATTTAACATATGTATGTTCTCTCACATCAATCGGTACGCGGCTGAAGGTGAGGACCCACGTGTCTTCGAAACGGATTTTCCGAGTTAGTTAATTATTTGTGTAGTACGGAGTGTGCCGAGAATTTGTTGTTTGCCATACTACCCCGCGGTCTTTACTATCATTATTTATTATTCATAGTTTACAAAGCTTTTATGTTGGAAATTAAACTATCTTCCAAAATTTAAGAAACGTACACTTTAAAAAATAGTATTTTTTTATTTCTTTATAAAAATGTTACTCAATAATTTTTCTATTAATTGCATGTTAACCAGCTGCAAGAACGCTACTGCTTTGCTAGTTAACCCATTTCGTAGGACCTATATTAGCGAATATAGCAATAATGACCCATTAATCTGGATCAGACTGTATGCCCCGTCGGCATTGCTTCATCCTACCCGAAACATGGTAATAGTACAATTAGACAACTCGTGGATTGCTAATACACAATCAAGAATTTAAGGAGTACTTGACACGTACATATTAATGCTCAAAATACCACATTTCAGTGTGTACCATTTTCCCTCGTGCAACATCTACTACTAGTTTATTAATTTACCATTCATTCAAGGATAATCTCGCCACACCATCTCATACTAAACCTTGCTGCTACCTAAGCTAATACATCCACCGCTGCAGTATTCAGTCGATCAAGCACAAAATAAATGCCATTATCTCGGCATGTACATCCATTTCTTCTCTTTCTCAGTCATCCTTCCCGAGTTTCTTTCCTCTTCCAGCCTTTGCGAGGAAGGACCATGCGCGTCTACCACCCGCTGTGACGTTGCGTACACATCGTCGGTGTGTATAATCGTAAACTCGCCTGACTTATCACACTATATTTCAACCTTTCGGGCTTTAGAAAAGAGCCGTAAAAGAACATGCCAATCAAGTAACCCCACCGAATTGGTACCTAACCAGCACAACGCAGCTCGCATGAAACGGTAGTTGTGTGCAAGAAGTGTTTATGTATAACGTTGTGTCTGATTGGGTTGTATGTAGTATTCTGCTAAGGTCCTTGAGCGATACTTATTATGTAACAGTTCAAGTTTATCTTCTTGGGGCACTTCTGGATCGACTGTTCGATGCCAGCTGACGACTGTGAGTTGTGAATACAATGCGAATCGATCGGGTCAGCTTTGCGGGAGTTTGCAGAGATAATAAAGTAAGTTTCTTGCATCCTGACAGTGGATCAAATCTTAGAATTTTAATTAAATTTCGTGCAAAAAATGTTCTTCAAAGTGACAACTTCGATAATTTTAGAAATTGCAAAAGTTTAAAGGCATACATGTTGAAAAAAATGCTATTCCTTCGAGAGTCCTATATCTCAACGACCACAACACAATTGAATTACAGTAACTCCCTTTACCGTGTATAGTACTGATTCAATCTTAAAAAGTGAGTTGTTCTATCTCTTACAGTTTATATCTCAAACAGGTTTAAATAGTTCTTGGTCGTAAACTGATGGGAGAAAAGTAAATATTCTTTTCCATTCTTTTCCATAAATCCTATTTCCAAGTAATATTCTTCTAACAGTTTTTTCTTACAATTTGCAAGTTACAAACGCCTTTCTCAGAGGTATTTGCACATACCTAAATAAATTGTATAAAGTTGTAATTCTGTCGAGTAAATTAAAATTAGTCCACTTCTTACCCCGAAAATAGGAGGCAACTTTTCCACCTCTATTTTACCCCTGTTGGTAAATTTTACCCCGAAAATAGGAGGCCTCCTACGATACAGGCAATTTTAGCCCTGTGAGTGAAATAGAAACATTCGTAGTTAAGTAGTTGTTTCTATTTTCATCTAAATATGTATAGGTACTATCGCTGGGGTGAAATATTTCATAGTTTTCATATCGGACCCTAGAAACAAATTTGACTAATTAAAATACTAGAGAATTAAAATACAATTTACCTGCAATTCCATACATATAGAGTATTCGTTAAGATATTAATACTTGTGATCGTTGTAGTGGTAGATAAATTTTCTTTTACAGCTGATCCAACCGCGGAAATGTAGATGCTCTGTTGGGCATTAAATACGCTATTGTTTTTATTTTATAAATTATTAGGTTCCAAGCAAAACAAAGAATATGTAGAAAAAGGATGCCAAATTGTTGTCGATAAATTAGGACTTACCAAATAACTAATAAAAAATAATCAATTTATAACACAAGCGTACATATGTTTATTAAGATTATGTGTAACCATATACCGCTTGTGTCACAAACTTAACCGGTATGTGTGCTTATTAAAATATACCAGAAAACAACGTAGTGATCATAACTGGTCACGATACATAGTAAATACACCACGTGCATGCGTAGAACATATACAAGGACTATTCCGTGTTTTCCACAAGTTGCGTCTGCGTACATATTTCATTTTGAGTGAATTTTAACCTACATTCCGATGCTTTAGAGTAAAATTGCCCGCTTTCTGTTTTCCCCCACAAGAGATGAAATTTCGCCCTAATTTGAGTGTATGTGGTAAAACAATTGTTATGTACGAGTGTATCAAATATAAACAGAACTGATTTTCTTAAAAATCCCGGAGGGCTTCTAGATCTGGAAGGGGTGGATGCGCAGGTAGTCTGTACCATTAGGGAGGAGCGAGAACCGACCGCAACTCTCTCGGGTTCCTTTTGTATCAAAAGAAACCATGAGCGAGAAAGAAGTGCATGTCTCCGTGGAGCAGCGGATTATCATCAAGTTTTTGGCCAAGGAAGAACCCAACCGAAATTTTGCGGCGATTACAGACACAGTTCGGGGACAACACCCTATCAAGAACCCGTGTGTTTGCATGGCACAAAAAATTTTCTGGAGGACGTGAAAAGATCGAGAACGAGGGCCATGATCGCCGCCCAAGGACAAGTGTGACTGTTTTACGTAAATTTTCTCCACAGTCACCGCACAATTAATGCGCAATATTATTGTGAAGTACTGGATGCCGCGAAATTGTCATTTCGAAGGAAAAGAAAGAAGCGATCGGCCAGAAGTGTCATTCTTCTGCATGACAACGCCAGGCCTCATGTGGTTAACGCCACGATGCAAAAAGTGGATGTATTAGGATGGGAAACGCTGCAACATCTTTTTGGACCCCTCAAAGAAGCGCTTGGAGCGTTTCAACGACAACGAAGCGGTGGAAGCGTTTGTGCTCCAGTGGCTACACGAACGTCCGAAGAATTTTTACGATGATGAAATAAAAAAGCTCCCAATCCGATGGGAAAAATGTATTTCTAGGTCGGGAGAATATGTAGAAAAATAATATAGATTTGTAAGCTTAGTTAAATAAAGTTAGAATTTTTTAAAGAACGAGTCCCGTTTATATTTGATATACCCTCGTACAATAGAAGTGAAAACTAAAAACCAATTTGTTTGTTTACGATACATATATATATCTTTGTCATTGATTGATGGGTAAACACTTACCCACAATTTCATGCCTGTAACTCAGTTTTTTCCGGGTGATACAATTTTCTTTGCACTGACATGCCATGTCTAACGAGAGAAAATCTAGTTTGTTATTATGTTCAGTGTACTGTAATCTATGCCATTAAAGAAAATCGAATATATCATTCCAGGCATAGGTGTATTGTATTCCTAAACAGCCAATCGCCCTCTCTAAGTTGTTCATTTCTTCTTTTACCTTCCTCGGAACGCATACGCATACACAAACAATAAAACTGGAATGATAGAAACGTGATCTCGTAATTAGGAGTGGGGCGTTACAGGTCCACCTGCCCAGCTGCACCTATCACAATCTCGAAGTCGCACGGTTTGACATATCGCGTTCCGAAATGAACATTGTACATGATTTCATTCTCGCCATCTTCCTTTCACCTTTACATTCTCTCGCTCCATTCGCCTATTAAAAGTAATTACTAATTTTAATGAAATCGGTCTTCGATATACTTATCTTCCGTTGCCATTTATATCGGTATTAGGTGGAAGAACATAATCGGTGTATACGTAGGTATTAAGATCGCTACGGAATTAAGAATTCCGAGTAACGGGCTGTTTAATGTTGATTTGGTTTCTGATCTAATTGGTTGATGGTATTCTCAAGATTGAACTTTTTTTGTATAAATGGGAAATTCAGGATTGTGTCTGGTAGTATCGATACACATAGCAACCTGACCTTAATTCTAACACATTTTCGGTGTTCCCTCATTTCCATTTAGTTTTTCACCCTTAGTGGTTAGAACTGCAACAACGCCAAAACGGTGCAGTTACGTATCCGAAACAGAGAATATACTTAATTTTATATTGACACTGTACTATAGTTAAAATTTCATTCTGAAAATTTTAAAATAACGCCATTTCAAGGAACTGTTATATTAATTGATGTGGAATTTAATTTTCTATAATATGGAAACATAATATACAGGGTGTTCCATTTGAAGTAATTGAGAAAAAAAGCCGTGAAGTTGTCCATATTGAAAAAACTATTTTGAACGCCCTGTATAATACTGCAGCACGAAACTTACAAAAATAAATTGCCGAAGCCTTAGCAGAAACGGTACAAATATTATTTGTTAAACTTGAAGTAGAAGTATGAAATAGCCAATTTTTTTCTTTTTAATATTGTAACTCGGCAACCTATGATTGGATGTCGCTAATATTTTCAACATGAATAGGGACCATCGATAGGCATAAAAAGCTGCAAAAATATACGCCATATTCCATTAAAAAAAATTAACTGACCATCGATACTCTTTTTTGGGACATCCTGTATAATTGAAAATAATTTTAGAATGTGCATATAATCCTTTTAAATACTTACTGAAAATTTTAACCTCATATCTTCAATAACAACTGAGAAGCAGAAGACCGGCGCATTATTGCAGGACCCTGTATACTTAAAATAACAATATATAATAACATGTCACAGCAACACTTTATCTTAAATCCAACTATAATTTTTGTTAGGACACCCGCATATTTTGTTTGATTAAATAAACGTGTTGTAATTCTTAGTATAAATTGCCCTTATTTTAAAAAGACAAGGGTTGCTGTCCCAAAATTTTTCTCTGTGTATCATGGCGCTAGCATGTTCCATCAAAAAAAAACGTACACGGCGAAAATTCAATACCCTGTATACTTGAATATAATTTTGTGTTATCTCCGAATAATTTTTATTTGAAAACTTTTTCTCTAAATTGCTCAGGTAGGAAGTTATTTTTCGCCCGCCGAGTAGGTGGACACGCTGTATATCGAATCGTCCTTACCTGCACCCTGTTTATCATTGCATACATTTACTTCCCTTGTAAAGTCTGCAAAGTTAGTAATGAAAATTTTACATAGACTACAAAGCTATAACCTTAATTTCAACCAACGAGCTTGGGTATTCCATCCACTCGACGACGCTGTATATGAATTATGTTCCGAGTATATAAAACCGTGTAATTAAACCCTCACAAATAGATTGCCTTTTATTATTATCGTCTTGAGCATCTTTGCAAACGCGCGCCACCGATTTTTTTGTTTTTTCGTTGCATTCGAAGCCGACTTGGTACCGGTATTACGACTCCATATATTCTGAAAGTGCCTACGACTCTTCGTCCATGTGAATCGAACAACTACCGAGTGTAAATTCGCTGTGATACTTGAATAATCGTCTGAATAAAACATAGACGCATTTTCTAAATGAAAATAAGAAAAGGATAGGATAGAAAAACGGATGATCATGTAGCATCGCTGCAAATTAATAAAGATAATGTTTTTAATTAAAGCGGTATAGTTACTGTAGTAGAAGAGTTGGAAGGAGATTAAAACCGTTTTATAATATGTGTATATGTTATTCTGCTAAAAATTCATGTACTCGTCGTATGAGCAGTCCTATATTAATTTCCACTGGCTTACAAGGTGAAGGTATTTCATTAATTTTAAAAGTAATTAATAATGGTATTTATAGACGACAAGAGGAATGTTACAGTGATTCTTCCGCGAGAATACTGTATTAACTTAATCCTTAGCATTAAGCCTGTTGTTGTCAAGTGAACTGAATTCTTTTACAGCTGTATGAGATGTTTCTTCGTTTATAAAGCGAAGATGGCTTATATGAAGTCCTAGCTTTATAAGTTTGTAAAATTTCGCTTTGTTTATATAGAATTTCTTTCTACAAAACATGGATAGTTTCCTTGAAATCCAAACACTAATCATAGGCAACGTGTCCACCTAGTGCTTGGATGGAAGATAGTTGCTCCTCTGAATAGGTTAAAGAAAAAAGTTTTCAGTCAGAGAGAAGTCCTACGCCACATGAGATTACATTGAAAATACAAGATGTTTATTTTTCGCTGTACAGGATACAGGTTTAGTTTTTTAAATGGAATATCCTGTATGTTACTGCGTTTTTGAATACCCTCTTTAATTCATATTCACTTTTCTATTGACATTATCGGGCACCATTTAGAACTATTGGATCAATTAAATATTGGTTAAGTGAAAATTCTTATTTTTCTCAATACAGGTACCTATTTGCTTTGGAACGTAGTTTACTGTTCCAAAAAATTCATATTGACAGCCTTAATTTTATAGATTGAGATGAACTTTCCTTACAAAAAGCCATTTCAATCTGCTACGAATATGAAAAGAATTAACTTACATATATAACTGCAGAAAGGAATTTTGACCGGCAGTGAATTTACTTTTGAACAGAATGTTACCTTAGAAAAAGGTACATCTCAATAGGAACTAAAAGGCTTTGATCTTATCTAGATTATCAAAAAAGATATTTTGAAAGAAAGGAAAAATACCATGAATTCCATTAGAAATAATATGTGACATGATAGGCAATGGACTAATAATTAAACGTCGTTAATATGGTTTACCAAGGACAACTCTGGTAAGTTTGAAAGGTTGTCACGACACCATAATCGAAATTGGAACTAACAAAATAGAAGTCCATCAATATAATTTTGGAAATAATAAGAAAACCATTAGAAATGAATAGTAAAGACAAAAAAGTTAATCCACTGTTGTAGGAGCTTCTCCTATTGATACTTTAGGCAAGTACAAATTGGAATCTACAAAATGTCAGCAATTGTAGGTTTTAAAGACTATACACATTGCATAAGAAAGAGAGAGCGGCAAAATGACCTGACGTTTTTTATTGTTGCGTAGCAGTGCGAATATACGTAACGGTGGGACAAGCCGTGGCTTGATCGACTGCCTATGCTATGCTACTTCAGTAGCCATGTGGCAGTGGTCGTGTAAGCATCGTCCATTTGTTGTTTAAACACTTTTTAAAAGTGGTGATTCTTGCATTGCAACTCAACGTCGATTCTACCAGCACTTCAACGTGAGTCAGAACACAATTTTGTTATGGGTTAAAACGTTCAGAGAAATAGGATCGGCTGTAAAACGTAAATCAACAGGTCGTCTAATGTCATCCAGAACACCAAAAAACGTTGAGCGAATAAGATAAGCTATGGAGACTAGTCCAATCCAGTTAGTTCGTGAACATGCTTTTGCTATGCATCTCCCTGATCGCAGCGTAAGGCGAATACTCAATTTTGATTTATACTTTCTTCCTTAAAAAATCGCCGTGGTCCAGCAGCTGAACCCTGAAGATTACACAAATCGCGTAACATTTTCCGAGCGACTGATTGATGTGTTGACTGACGTGGTTCTCACGATGAGCGATGAGAAATCATTTCCATTAACGGGTTGCGTTGATAAACAGAACTTCCGCTATTAGCCAGATCAAAACTCTAAAGACATGCATGAACGTCCCCTTCACAGTGACAGTGCGGTGTGAAGAATTGTGTAATTGGGCCATACTTCTTTGAGAGGATGCTGAACAAACAGTTACGGTGACTGTAGAATGTTACCTGTCGATGCTTGAAAATTTCCTAGTACCAGAACTAAAATGCAGACGCTAAAATCACAACCAAGTGTGGTTCCAGCAAGATAAGGCAACTGCTCACATAGCTAACATTGTGATAAATTATTTATGGGTAAAGTTTCCTGGTCGCACAATTTCTCATAATTGAAACATTACTTAGCCCGTCCGTTCTCCAGATCGCCAGGAAATCGTTTCCATACCAGGTCACATGTTGGGGCATATTTTTGAAACCATCAGTAGGAGTACACATGAAAAAATGCCTAGTAACAATGTTGGTCAGTAACAGACTTGTAGATTGCATGGCGAAAAATGGGCACCACTAAGACTTAGTTTTCAAGAGTTCTTTGATAGCTGTTAAATGGCGCATGTACCCCATTATGTTGAAGAAATAAATATGTAAAATGTTGTAATAAGTGAGTTATTATTTAAAAACCGTCAGATCATTTTGCATCTCCCTGTATAATCAAAAAAGGTTCTAAGCTTACATCTTTAGGATTTTGTATACTATGGGGTAAAGCCCCAGCTCTTTGCTCATTATTGAAGATAACGAACAAAAAGGAAACGTAAAAACTATGGGTATTAGTAAACACCTAACACAGAAATTTGTTGAATATATTACGAAAAAAACAACAACCAATCTAATAAGTACCTTTTCCCATATATAACGTCATTAAAATAAATTAATCAATACAGCATCCCGAACTCATACAAGAACCTCACGAACCATACGAACACCTCCAATGCTTGTTTATATTCTCTACATATCTACATACGTTTTACCGTATCTATGAACCTATGTACATATTCTTACACATAAACACAACGACACCATTAAGAACGTGTCCGTATAGCTTTTTTCGACGTTATGTCTCCGGAGGAATTGTGAGAAGCGAACCTGCATTGTACCTGCGTTCTCTTATCTTTTAACATTCTTCTTTAACAAGAGAAAGCGGCCATCACGTGACCGAAACGCCGCGTTGAGGAGGCGTCAATGTGTCAACATTAGCGCTTCTAAAATGTATCAAAGTGAACTGTAAACTATAGGTATGACAAGCTTTTATAATAAATAAACGACAGGATTTTTTCTAGCTAGTCTATGAATTGAAATAGTGTTGAAATTCCAATCTTCACTAATCTTTACTAAGTGAGATGAAGCTCTTATTTTCTTTTATTATGCTGTGAGATTCGAATTACGAACATTCAATTCACTTCGTGTATCATATTGTAGCAAAGAAAGAAATCAAAAAGAAAAAATAAAGAAAAGAATTGAAAATTATGCACGTTAATACGTTCAACAGCTGCAAAACTAAAAAACTCAAATAAAGCAAATAATAAAAGAAGAAGGAAGATGCACAACGAAGAGAAGAAGCTCGAAAAGCAAAGGCAGCCACACATAAACCCCAGAGAACCATCGAAGAAGAATGCGATAATCTTTTGTACTAATTATAAAATACGGTTATTAAAAATGAAAAATGTAAATTGTGTTCTTCGAAAGAAAAGAATTACTGTTTCTTCTTATAGGCACCGACATTAATACAGAACGATAAATAAGCCGAGCAACGCAGGGCGTCCAAACCAATCCTTGGGCCGGCGCGTATTCTGACCCGCGAATATGGACATCAGGGGGGCACAAAACACACTCTCTCATAGTATACAGAACAGTTTGAATTATATGGATCGCGATATAAGCTTTTATGTGATTTAAAACGGCGAAGTAAAATTTACCCTATTCGCAAATCGAAACCGGGAGAAACAAAACGAAGAAAAAAGGAAATGAAAGAAAAAATACGTCCAATTAAATTCGTACAGCATGTACGTACAATGAGATGTTTTAGGTACATTCATCATTTGTTTTTATTCCCAATTCTTCGTGCTTTTTTTGGACCTTTGAAGAAGACAACCCACGGGCCGTATTGCTATTCTTTTTGAAAATTTATAGGACAGTATTGAGTACTTTTGTTCTTCTTTTACTATCTGCAAAATGCATATTGCTAAAAGGAATCTCTTTCTGCAGGTGATGTTATCCTTTATTTAAAGCAAAGACATAAACTAATTTATGCAAATAGCCAAAAATTTATTCTTAATTAATATTTCTTAAATATAGACAAAACAGAATGAACGTGGAAGATGTTACGAATCTTAGTAAGGGTAATCTATTACTTTTTTTAGAATCATTTCTGTAAAGCTGATGACTCAAATGAAATAAGAAAATCAAAGTCATAGAGCAAACTGGCAAACTAAGTTGTTCTTTTTGTACTTGTGATGACGATACCAACGGGGTTTATAAGCTATTAAGTTTGTCATAACTAATGTGTAGATTGAGCGTGTAAACAAGTCATTGTACATGCCGTCAACTGTGAGGGGATTCAAACACATTACTCCTAACGAGCCACAGTCAGTAGCAGCCACACATGCCACCATGCTATTTTTACCGTTCGGTGTAAATCTTCAGAATTAGTTAAATAAAAATAAATGAAGTGTTGCGCGTCCTTAAAATGTGCTTTTTGCATGCGCGTTTGTTGAGTTATAACATCAGCCATTTTTCTCTGTAGAATGTAGCTCACGTAAAGTTAATCTAAATTAATAACGAATCTACAACTTCAGCAACGATCTTCTTAACGCATCTCTTCGGCGTGATTCCCCTGTTTCTTTCGTTGTCGTTTTACAGCTAATATAGTGCAATTTTAACGCTATATACCAGGTAATAGTCACTGAAATCAATAGGTGGTGTCTCCTACGTCGTCAGCAACTGAATCGGCTGTATGTAGATCAACCTAAACGTCCCAAACGGTCGACCATGCATTCACGATACATCACAACAACAGCACGCCGCCTCCGCGCTCATGAATAGTACGCGAGCTCATTAGCGAGTTGGACGACAGTAATGACCCAAAGCGAAGTCCGCGTGGAGAGCATAAGGAGGAATAAGTCGTTTCGAATCATGTAGTATGGGGGGCAGTCGAAATGGCCGATCTATGTGACCGCTATAAAGTTAGAACCATATTTCTTATTTATTTTAACAAAAAGAAAATACGTTTCATTATATTTTAGTACATAGTTTTGGGATGAAACTAAAGAAATATTCTATGTACTTCTACAAATGTTCACATTTTTTTCGCTCCAATTAATTGGTTTTAGGTTATAAACTTGGACTGGACATTTCGATTGTTTCCCATAGTACATCCTAACGTCAACGACATTCACACACACGCGCGCGCCCGTATGCGAACAGAGACTGTCCCTTTCTCGGAAGATTCCGATAAAAATTCACGCCCAATAAAAGAATACCATGAAACACCTCACGATGCCGTTTCGTAAGAGGCTGTACTTGTGTCAGCATGCGTTACTGCGACCCTAGGTCTTGTTTGGACGAGATCTTCGGACGCTCCCGAGAACAAGTGATTGACTGTCAATTAGGGAAAATCGTAGCAGTGAATTACTACGTTTAAGTAACGAAGGATTGGGAAACACATTATGGTAAATCAAAAACCATCTTTCTAGATTTTGATGTTGATGATACTAGACTTGGTCGCAATATATATACAAATATGGTGCTTGACTTCCAACGGATTCCCTTCAAGAACACTATACAGAATTCAGCCATTTGACGTCATATGACTCTCTGCAATCTAACTCAAATAACGGGCGATCGCGAGCATATTAAATAATAAAAGTATAACAGTGTAAACATACAACTGCATGTGTTAAAAGTGTTGTGAATACCTGGAAAATACACAGTGCAAAAAGTAAGAAAAGAGGAAATGGAAGAAATAAAAGAAATGCTAAGCGAAATGATGAAGGAAATACAGGAAGTAAAACAAAATCAGATAGAGCAACAAAAGAAGATGGATAAAATTTTAGAAGAAAACAAAGAATCGAAAATATACACAAGAAAATTAAAAGAGAAGTTTATAACACTGGATGAAAAAATAGAAAACTTCGAAAAAGAAAGAAAGAGAAATAATCTCATTATAACAGGAATTACACCAAATACAAAAGACAATCAAAGTCTGAAATATGAAATGGAGGATTTTGCAAGAGTGACCCTAAGAGCAAACACGAAAATAAGAAATGCTAAAAGGATAGGCAACAAAACCTGCATGATGGAAATGGAAAACTGGGAAGAAAAATTAAAAATACCAAAAGTAAAAAATAGTCTGAGGGACATCAAAGAAACAAAAATATACATAAACAATGACATGATAAAAAGGGGAATGCCGATCCAAAAAAGTATCAGGAAACGCGAAAAAGAAGAAAAAGACAAGGGAAATAGAACAAAAATGGGCTACGAAAGATTAATAATAAATGATAAGCTGTCAATATGGAGCGATGATACGAAACAACTTAGAGAAGCAAAAAACTAGAAGAAAAAGAATATAGGACAGATTACATTGATAACGGACCGGCGATAAAGAAGGAGTTGAATAATACAAGCAGAATAGTAGATAGAGTAGTGGCGGATAGGATTGATAATGAAGTACTACAGAATAAGACAGAGATATGGAAATTAGCAACCTGGAATGTCAGGGGACTAAGTGGGAAAGAAATAGAATTATGTGAAGTCATGGAAGAGGCAAATACAGATATGCTCGCACTAACTTAAACGAAAAAGAAGGGACAAGAATGTGTTAGAATGGGAAAAGGACACGTGATGATATAGAGCGGTGTAGAAGAGTCAAAACAAACGCATTCAGTGGTAGGATGTATAATCAATGGTAGTAAAAATACAGATGTTCGAGAATGGAAGAAAATATCGGATCGTATGCTCAGGAAAGAGGTAATGAAAGAGGAAGTATTTACAATATTAACAATATATGGACCAAACGAAGACTAATCTAAAAAAGAGGTTGAAGAACCCTGGGATAAACTACAGGAACAAATGGAAGACTACAGTGGTACCTTAATGATAATTGGCGATGCAAATGGAAAAGGGTAGGAATCTGTCCGGAGAGCTCTGGTGGATGTGTTGGAAAATATGGAAAAATTACCAAAAATCATAATAGCCAAAAAATAGGTTTTTGTATAGTTAATAATATGAAAGTGGTGAATACTGTCTTTCAACATAAAGATATACATAAATTCACCAGAGAAATGCCTAATAGAGGCGAAGAATCAATAATAGACCTACTACTGACAGACGAAAACAAGCTGAAGATAGTGAAAGATATTAAAGTGAAAAGAGGGTTTGAAATAGGCAGCGACCACTATCTGGTGATGACAACGATTAAGATGAAAACTAATAATAGGAAGAATACGAAAGGAATGCATTTGGGATATAAAAAACCAAAGCCAGTAGAAATCAGAGAGCTGCTCTAGGCAGATGACCTTATACTATACCCGAATAATAAAAAAGAGCTGGAAAAAAGGAGCAGAAAATGGGTAGAAATATTGAAAAAAAACAGAAATTATAACAATAGCGGTTAAGGCCGAAATACAAATAGATGGGACAAAAATAAAAGAAGTTGAGAAATTAAAATATTTGTGGACGATGACAGATTCTCAAGGAAGATTGAAAGATGAAATTCTCAACAAAATAAACAAAGTAAATGCATTATATCGAACGTTATACAAGACATTCTTCAACAAACGAGAAATCACAAAAGAAACAAAGAGAAGAGTATGTGGGTCAGTGCTGGTGCCGACACTTATTTACGGATGCGAATCGTAGGCTATAACAAACTACTTAAAAAGTAAAATTACGGCTTGCGAGATGAAAATTTTACAGAAAATTGAGGGTGTAACTAGATTAGACAAAGTGAGAAGTGAAACTATACGGAATAACTTAAAGGTGAAAAGCGTAATTAAAAAAATAGACACACAGCAGCTAAAATGGTTTGGCCACTTAGTATGTCGGAGGATAAAACAGTCAAAGTGATATGGTAAACAGAGACGGAAGTTAAAAGAAGAAGAAGTAGACCAAAAAAGTGGAATGCAGCAATGGCAGACATAATAAAAGAAAAGGGAATGAGCTGGACTCAAGCTAACCGAGAAGCTAGAAATAAGAAAGAATGGTGAAAAATCATTACCTCTACACCCACGGTGCACTGAGAAATTTGCTTTCAAAATTGAATCTTTCTGAATATATAAAAATATACAATGTTATATTTCAGTTTCTAACATTACAATCCATATAAAAAATTAAACAAATTCCCCACCACTTACTCTGCTAAACCAGATAAATTTGCATAGTCCTGTATCTCACTCACCACCTTTCCAAATCCCGGTAGCGATATTTCAAAAGCAATCTTTAACGTGTAAAAATCAAGTATACTATTCATAATACCATTTCTCGAAATGTATGTAGAAGATATTCATTTATGATGTACCAATTAGTTTTTACGTATACTATAACAACGTACGTAGTAGACGCCATAAATTCTCGGCCTGATATAGAAAAAATAAACATAAAATATAACAATTTTTATTTTTCAATATAATCTTCCCTAGCTTCAATACATTTATTTCAACGGTCAATTAATAATTCTATACCCTTGTAAAAATAATCTAAAGTTTTTCCCTCAAAATTTTGTATTACAGCTGCTTGCAACTCACTATCGCCCTTAAAACGACGTCCATCGATTCCTTTTTGGATAGAGAATCATGATACAAAAGCATTGTTTTATTTCCTGTGACAATGGACTCCAAAGTCAGTTTCGGGTCATCTCCACACATGTTTAAAAACGAGCGCGCGTTCGACCCGAACGTTGTTTAATGTGATGTTTTTTTTTTAATTTAATGACCACGCTGTACTCAATTTTCGTTATCTGAGACATTTTCATGCATTAGTCACGTTGTCTGGCTGTCTACTAAAAGCTACTACTCTTCGAGCCGTAATACATATAGGGTAGGCCTCGCACATGTGCAGTTGTGACGCAACGGAATTTGAACAAGCTCAAGCCTGTGTAAGCCTGTGAGGCCGAGAATTTATGGCGTTTACCTCGTAGGTGTGTTCTAATGAATTGACACTGACACGCACGTTTTACGTCATAATGCTTAGAAAAAGACTCCAAACGCGATTTAAAAAAAAAGGCCGTCGTTGTACTGCTAGCGAATACTCACATTACATTTGGCTAATATAGGAGTCGTTGAGTCTTGATAGTGTCCGTCTAATGTAATAATGATACCTGTAATCGCGGATTATTCAAATTTGTCACCTCTTTAAATATAAACGGTGATGGAAAAAATTACCCATACCTACACGACGTTATTACCTAAGTAAACTCTTAAGTTAGATAGAGAAAAAAAACTATTTAGCAGAGGTTCGTAAGTACGTGTATAACATATATTTATAAACGTAGCTTCAGCATCATAGAGAAAGTTTTAGGAGAAATGTTTGTACAAGCGATAGGTATTCGGTAAGAAGATGAACGCTAAGTTCGACATGGAGATTCAATTAAATAAATTAGTGTATTCCCTTGTAGATCGCTTGTTATGTCCAGAGTCTCATGATTAGTCAAAGGAGCTTAGGCGATGTTCGAATTTGTTTCTGTAGTGTCTAAATAAATTATAAGAACGCTGCGTCATGGTAATTTTCAGTCTAGACAGCTTAGCTACAGCTAACATGCATTTTATTTTAATTCTATCGGTAGACTTCCAAAACCTAAACCATGTACTCATATAGAACTGCTTGCATACCCCAAAAAAGTAAATACCTCATTCTTTTAAGATCGTTGGTATATACATTTGAAACTCTCTTATCTATGTATATGGTTCCTTAATATCTAGAACAGCAACAAAATTGTTGAAAGTGGTTGGATGAAATTCAATATTCTAATTGAAGTACGTGTCTTGGACACAATAGCGGGCATTTTAATTTTTTTTATGTATGAATGCGCTAATCAATATTTATTATGTCAACGGTGCGAGAAATTTTGAATGTCAAAATTCAAACAAAATTTTATTCAATTTAGTTTGTTATTGTCGATGTAAAAGATAAAATTCAATCAATTGTAGACATTAAATAAGGCAGGTTCACCAATTCCACAGTGTTGCTATACTAAGTTTGGTATTGAAAACATATGACACTTCTAAATGATCATTGTGTAGTGAGATTCGTTTGTTTTCTTTTTATTGTTGATACAGATTTTGATAGTTTAATCGCACTAAATATCTTTACAACAACTAATAACTTATCTTATTGTTAGTCATTAATACAAAACCCATTGTTCTTCTCCATCTATGTAGGTCAAGTAGATTTGCTTCGAATTGCGATATCCATACACATACACGACTAACAACTTTTCTTATCGCTAATAACTCTTTGCGAATACTCGCCTACAAAATACATACTTAGGTACATATAACGATCCTTGCCTGGCAATCGGTTAAATGAAACCATCACCTGTACGTTGGCAAATCTTGCGTAATGTCTGGCCGTGTAACTTGGATATTCCATTGATCGCCTAGGCTTGCTGGATTTCATAATCGTCCGAACACGATTGTAAATAAAATATATGCATGGTGTGCGTTCGCGGTCTGGGATCGCAAATGCGTGAAACTTTCACGCGATTTCGTCATCGTTTGATACGATTTTTACCACGTTTATTATATGTGCAATGTCCATGGCATCTATTGCATTTTCACTTAGGATTCGTCGGCATTCGAAAAACGTATAGGAAGCTTGTTCATAAAGAGCAAGCCGCTCCTATTGTATGTTATCGTGTGATACCATGGATCAATCAAAACAACGTCATTATACGAATTAATTTTCAAAATTGCACAGTTGCAGTATAATCATAGGGAAACTTTAAGTATGTAAGAAAACAATTTACCCAAACAAACGAGAAATTCCATATCACTAAAAGCACCAAAATTCAATTTACTTGCGAGGCGCATTATTTCTTCCAGCTGAGACACTTATTGAGGAATCAACCCAAAGATATTTCGTCTATATCTAACTATTCCACTCAAATGTACTGCTATAAGTTTAATGTGTCAAAAAGCTTTGGAATGCTGTGAAATCTGATAATGATAATTTTCGATTATACACTGGTAGAAACAATTACTTCCACCAAGAATGTCAAGGCAATCAAGACAATTACTGTTTAAGCTACTATTTCAAAAGAAATACTTTCTCGGCATTGTTTTCATAGTTGATGAAAAATACAGATCTGTAGCAAAACAACAGCACGTCTTGCTGTAAGTCAATCATTTAAATGAATCAAGAAAAACATGCTACTACATCAAAATAGGGAATTCTTAACACGTGAAAATGCCTTTCTTAATCGGAGAATAATTTTTCTGAAAGAAAAAATATTCTTCCTTAATTTAACAGTATGTTACTTAGTACTAAGCTCTCCTTTTCTTAACACAGCAGAATCTACGGCCAAACTAACATATTTGTATGTTGCTTACATAAGTAAAACTATTGTTTACATGACACACCAACTTCATCATTTAACATTTTTGTTTTACAAATTAAAGATTTCCTTGCTGCGAGAAAAAAATTGTAAGAAAATAATTTTCTTGAATTAACAATTTTTATAGTGGAAGCAAACAATTAAAACGAATAATCGGTCTGTGATGGTTTAAAGAAAAGGAATCTCCTTTATTCACTAACTTTATTTTAGAACTTCATAAGGAGTATAAACTACAATGTGAAAAAACGGCTACAATAAAGTAATTCATTCAAAATAATTTTGTAAGTAAAATTATTACTTTTTTGTAGCCGTTTTTTCGCATTGTAGTTTATTGAGTTAGTGAATAAAGGAGAATCCTTTTTTCTTAGACCATCACAGACCGATTACCCGTTTTAATTGTTTGCTTCCTGACGTAGTACGATCGAATACTTCTTTCCGACATTTTTTATAATATTGATGCAAATATATTTCTTAATCGAGGCCTGTGTTTTGCAAGAAAATTCAATTTCTTGGCCTAAGAAAACGTTTCTATCTGTGTACATTTAAGCGCAATAAAATACTTATGCATGTCCACCACAAGGATGTATCCCTAAAACAAACTTGAGCGTTGAGTAATTATTACAACAGTAACTGAAAATCCTTCTTTCTCGTTGAATTTCTTTCCTTTTATCTTCCGTATATCAACAAGAAGCGTCAAATTACTTCTGATCGTTGTATTTCTCGGCATGGACCGCACGTGTCACCCGTAACATTCGTAGACTCACGCGAAATTTATTAATTCACTTTGACAGCTTTGCAGAATGACTTGCCGTCATAAAGCACAATTAGCGAACCTGTGTGGTCGAGTGGGTCGCGGTTAGATATGTTGCACTTGTTTCATGCTCGGCGGATGTGAACAACACCGGGCCGTTTTAAATGGCCTACTTGCTATGCTTTAACGCCTCCTTTTTTATTTCGTTTTGCTATTGTATCTGTATATTGCTGTCCTTATCTCGCACCACAAACAAGCTCATAATTAGAAAACGAAGTTATCGAAATAAGACTTTGAACGGATCGGGTGACTTTCCTTTTAATAAGGAATCCAAACTGACTGAACTTGGCTGAATTTTGCGTTTTTTGGTCATTTTCTGGGCATTTCCTGTTGGTCAATAAAAATTCAATTGGGATCATAATATGCTACAGTTGAATTTAATCTTCGTTTTATTGATGAATATAAACTTTGAAATCTTGGTCTTGTGGTGAATAAATTCAATTGTGCTCTTAGACATCAAGTTGTCAGGAGTAATTAGACAACATAGCTCATAATTGGGAGTTGATTTATTTACGTAGGCAGCGGTATAATTTTCTTACACGCTCTATCTTTTACACGATCAAAGTATTTAAAAAATCGAAAGCAGATCTGATATTGGTTCACAAGATTTTGAACTCTTTCCAACCAAGTAGCACAAAAATGTTATCACTTAAAAAAGCAAAAAAGCAGAATGAAAGTTCTTTTAATTGAATATCCTGAATTTCAATGTATATTTAAATAGTTAAAAGAATACCGAGTATTCTTTACTTTCGGCAATAAATAACGCCATAACGAGTAAAATATGAAGTATGATTTGGGAATGTGACTATGTAAAGAAACTATATAATTAAATGTTTTATTGTATACTTTTTGAAACTGTTAAGCGGTTGTCAACATTCATTGTTAGTCTTAATGTCCTAACGGAATAAAATCACATTATAAGTCATTATTAAATTTGCACCTTTCTGTAAGGTACGGAAGTTTAAAAAGAACAGAAGAATGTAAAAAATAGGAATAGTAATCTGAATAACGTGGAGAATGGATTTTTAGAACACCCACCGCGTAAAAATAGTTTAAATGACATCCCCTAATTCAGTAGTGAAATAAATATATTCCTGTTCTCTCTAGCAACAAAACAATTATACATCGGTAAAATTCGGATTGAATCTGAAGAATACATATGTATAGATGATCACAAACACATTGTAAACCTTTTCAGCACGAATAATACACTTAATACATCACGCCGATATCACCTCTGACCCTTCAATACTATGCATCAACGTCAGAACCTCTTCTAGATGATGGTTCTCTCTGGTACCTAATTTAACTTTCGAAGAGTATGCGCGCGGTGTGCATTGACTGTATGTGCGTATCGGAGCTTAATGTTTCCAAAAGCAACCCGACGATACCTATCTCCTTATTGCTGCAATCTGCATAAATAGAATAAGTTAAATTTTTATCAAAGGTTGATCTTCGTAAGTAAGATAAGAAGTGCAAAACAACATTTTAAAACGTTTTAAAACCTTATATATTTATTATTTTATTCGCTACAAAAAAAAGATACAAATCTTTAAACGTTGCTTAGGTATGTAAGAGAAGTAAATGCATCTCTTGTACGACAATCAAAAACATCGTGTAGTTGTAAATAATATTTTAGAACACAACGAGACGAAATACGCTGCAATTTGGATGCAAGTCTTATCTTTGCCGGTTGGTCTTCAGGCGTGACCAACATGCATATCATATCTTGTTGATGCGATTGCAGCCAACAATGTGGACAAAACAATATTAAAAGTTCCGATGAGAATATTAAATAGGTAAAATGAAACGATAAAAGCAGTAGTTTCATTCTTTTATTGCATTTTATTGTGTAGACGTCAAGTGATGAAATACCCTTAGCATTCGTCATAAATATTTCTCTTCTGAGAATTATAACTTCTTCAGAATGCTACTATATTATATTATAAGTACTGTATACTGTTTAAATTCCAGCACCTAGAAAAGGATTCAAATAAACGAACGAAATTTTACAGATTCAATCAGTAGTATAAAATAAACGGTTAAATTTACAAAACCGTCGCACATCCACTCATTATTAGCACTCTCCTACAATTACATTAAATTCCTTCTTCAGAGCTTCTATTGCTGCTGCTGCTACTGCACGCTAATGAATTTTTCTACTATAGTGGGAAAATCCGTGTTTCTATAGAGATCTTCAAACATCCCAATAATTCAAATCGCGGAGATTTCTACCTCTTACGTCATACATAGAAATCCCAACTAACCTTCTAGCAACCGCCACGCTTCGTTGATCCATAACATTTCCGCTTCATTGCCTAAAACGAGCCGTAGATAAACCCCTGAATAGTCCCCACTTAGTATGGAGCAGCAGCAACAGAAGCCCTGCAGATGTCCCATAGGAGTGTGAATGAAATCTCGGCAAAGGCTACGACAACAACGCGGTTCCAGCCCGTAAACAAGAAAAATAGTGTAATTAACGACCGTTGGATTTATCAAGTAGTTTTAGAAATCAGAAGATGTCCAAAAAGGCCTTTTAGAAAATCTAGAATTTATTCTGAAATGTAACGTATTTTTAACACACGTATTCATTCAACGTGATATAGCTATTACTCTTCATCATCACCAAGACCCATTTCATTTCTGATGATATAATAACTAACAACCTCCATATACATTTCAACCTGTTCATCTAGCAAGCACTTTAACATTATAAACCCGTATTTACAATTACTACTTCATAAATCTAATACCTTTTAAAACAATCCTTCTTTCTATAACCAAAGGCATGCATGAGCTTACCGCCTTATTACTTATGGCGTTTTGATATTTTCTCTCTAAATGTCAGTGCAGATACCGATACTGATCTTCTCTCATGGTGTAATCGAGCAGCCGCTTAACCGGGTGATTTTTAACAGCGAGTCGCTCGATGGTGACTTGGGGCGATATCCAAGGCTAACTTTTAGCATTGTACAACACGACTACAATAATTAATGCAAATAAAATGTAGTTTTTCATATCTCGCACTCACGTGCGAACAATACGACTCGTTAATTTTATTATGAAGTAGCGTCAGCATTGATATCTAGTTACATGTAATAGCTACATCGTTCTGCGATCGTTAAATACCTTATTTTTCATTTTTTTCAAGACGATTACGCAAGTTTGTTTTTTTTTCTTTTTCAATTGAACGCTATGCATTTTATTGTACATTTAGGTCTTCTCCGTAAGTTTAACGCAGAATTATTTCGATCTAACATTCCCCATACTCGAGTCTGGAGCAAATTTAAGTCTAAAGCCACTGCGCGTGTAAATAAAGCCACTGCGCGTGTAAATATTGATGGATTATTATTTATCTAGAAGATATAAGATTTACATAAACTTTGCAAAAACGCACATGTAATTTACCATTTGTAAAACATCCTGTTGATTTTCATTCAAATTCGCGTTAACATAAAAAGTGTGCGGCTTGGTAAACGATCCATTCTCGACCAAATTTCTATCATGATCTAGAAAAATGTTACGATGTAGAATTGCATTCAAAACGACAACAGTGTCGTTTTGGATGCAATTCTTGTAATCGCTATTGTTGTATTTCGGTTCGATAAATAAAGAATGCGTAACATATATCGTTCCTCTTCATTTGTGTATGACATTTTTCTGTTACTAACGAACGACAATTGAAATGTTTGACAGTTTGAAACTTCATGGCTACCTTATTTAAACTTCAAATGTGCTTTTCGTCAATTAAAGAATAATATCAAAAACTGTTGTCAACATATTATACATGGTTGAAATCAGACAGAATGACTCTTTCCGACGGTGTGAAATTCCAATATGGCGCCCATAAAGAATAAAAAAGTTGATGACGGCTGGAAAGAATCAAATCGTCATATAAAAATTTCGACTACACAATTAGATAACAGATGGAAAATGGCCTCGAGAATGTATTTTAGTTTTTCTCTGCAGGTCAATTAAAGGTGCTAGAGGTAACGAAAGGAAATTACCTTTTTTCGTTTTTTTTTTAATTTTGAATGTCACAGGTCCGTTTTCTCTTCGGGTTCACAACAGACACAAAATTTAGCAACTTTGCCAAATTTAAACCTATCTTTTATCTTCAATAATAAGCCCCATAGTGAGGGTCAAAAACGAATCGGGTCGAAGAGTCATTCAACACCTTTAAATTTTGAGGATGTGCACGTAATATTCAGATACTTAATAGCACAGATTACTTTAAAATCAAAATTATAAGATTACAAACCAAGAACGACTGCAACTTTATCATAAAAGGTTATTACCAGAGGAAAGGCAATGACCAAACGAAATATCTTTGCAATACTGTACACGCCGCCTGAAAACATCATTATCAGCCTTCTCCAGTTCTTGACATCCATCAGTTGGCTATAAATCTTAAAAACCTATCCGACATTCTCGGCCCCAGACGTCGTCTGAGGTAATAACATTTCAAAGACATGCCATAACGCAAGGCCGATGTGATAGTGTTTAAAACATGCGACCAATTATTATCGTGTAATTTCCCTTTTGATTTTGGAGCACCTTTTTGGAGGAAGATAAAGGGACCCTGTTTGGAAATGCGAAAGAATTACAATTTTAATTTTCAAATAAAATAGCGGCGACCAGTTGTAGGTCCCTTCCATTCGAACGGCTGTGCTTGCTGTTCTTGCTGCGCTTGAATACGTACGCAATTAATTTTAAAAGGTTCTCGCGATATTATTAAAGATAAGTGGACCGTTGTGATGGCTGTAGATGGCCATGGAAAGAGGGTATATATGTAGAACCGATATAATAGACCCTCTTTCGAGGCTTCTCTACTTACCAACTTCCCCACCCATTCTTTTTTCCTTTCGTTCGTTCCGAACGATCCATATGCCGCGAATATTCGATCAGATTTACGGAGGCAACCGATGCAATTTTCTCTTGACACCCCGCTAGACCCCTTGTCTATACATTCCGCGTTATTTATTAGCCTCGATAAGGCGTCTCTCATCAGATCATCATTTCGCCGAAACATCAGATCATCATCGGGCTCTTGATTGACTTTTCGATGGGGTAAGTACTAAATGTACGCGTATATAGGTAAATCTCATCGCTTTCATAAATAAAACGGTTGTTCTCAGACGATGGCCGTCATAAACTCTTAATTAAATTCGAAAATTAACGAGCGAGAATTAAGAAGGACTATCGATGATGATGGGAAACAAGAGAATGGTGTAATATAGTGTGTACAAGACCAAGATTCTTTTGCTCAAGAAATAAAATGCATCATAATGCATCGTCCGGGGAAAGGTTCGGGTTTAATTAACAAAATTTCGCGAAAATGAACACGAATCTTTTGAGAAAGAAAGAAAAAGAAAACGAAAGTAATCGACTATGATTAACACGTCGGTATGTTGCAGCCGTTTAGCTTAGGTATGTATGCGATACTGGTACCAGACAGTACGAATTATGTTTGTTTGTCCAACTATCAATATAAAAATCTAGATAATAAATAAAATTTAGCTTACCAGAGCCATATAGAAGCAACACTCGTCTATAAACAACAGTGTTCATAATAATATACACTATTGTTTATTAGAATTGCAGCACCATTATACATTAATTATTAATGATATTACATTGGCCCTTTTACGGTAGGTGCATACCATAATTAAAAAACGATTAACCTCTTTAATGTTTGTCTGTGAACTCATAATAGCCTTTTCTTTTAAAACGAGATCCAAAAATTGTCGTTCTCGGATCAGCCCACAGGGATTTAGTAATCTGTTTTAATTGTCCAAAAAGGTAACACTACACAGTATTTCCGAATACGATTGATTCAAAATTTAAACTTTCTAGTAGAAGTTTGCAAATTAGTCGCAATAGTGCCTATAATATACTATGAGCTACTATTCATTTTTTGTTTTATACAAATCCGATTTGAATGCGTGACAAATAACGAGGGGGAATAGGGAATCTCCTGCAGCAATTAGTTTAAACGTTTAAATTAATAAAACTGTTTACGCAAAGAAATGCATTCCTACAATGAGCATTATGGTAATGGCGAGCGACCAACATTAGTTACAGTAAATATTTTAAATTACTTAACACAATCAAAGAGATTAAAGAGACTTGTAAAGTAAAGCGAGAAAATTTCTAACTAATCCAGAATGAAAATGCCTACAAACGGAAGCTCTTGAATTCCCTCTGAGTTACATTTTAATCAATCATACACGTCATTGGCGTTTATTTTGTTGTGTTAAAACGATAACATCCCAAACGGTAACGCAATATGGCAATTTACCATTGAAATTATCATAATTCCCAATTAATTTTTAGGTATATCGGCATTACACGCTGTAAAACAGTATGTTATTGTTAGGCAAGTCAATCGGATAGAGCTCCTCGGGGGGTAACCAATGTAAGCGCGCTTGAAAAATGGGTAATGGTGACTTATTTATGCGTTATGCATGCCGGTGCCGATCGACCTATGCCTACATTTCTAGTACGTATGTATTCCGTTATAATATTAACCGTATATGGTGCTCGTGGCTCGTTGCTGTTGTTATTATTCAAACGGTTAGTCATCTAGTAATAATGTAAGTACCTATAGCCACCGTCTTGTTATTCTTATTCAGATAGCAGATTTATGACACTAAATTGAATTTAAAATGGCAGAGGAAGAGTTCGATTGCGTGGAATGAATGATTACTTTCCCCAAAAGCGACTTCAGCTATGTGTATGACTTCTATCGTATTGTTGAAAACAAAAGACTAACAAAATTCACCACTATGACAATGGAATTCAGCCATGTATGTCTAGTCTAGCAAAAATATTTACTGTCGTTCGTTTTTGCTTTTCTTTATGTTGAAATACCTAAATGCTGCCATTCAATTTTTACCCGCTGAGAGGCATCAGCCACTGAAAATTTATATATAGGCAAACGAACGCTGTACATGATAAGCATAGTTATTCTCAAACGGCAGTGATTGAATTTTACAATAAATTTTGACAGGGAAAAAATTTGCTAAATATTTGTCCAGTCCGCGTGCTGCAGCATCATTGATACACAAAATGAACTGTCTCAAATGTTAAGCACCAATATGCGAACTGTTCATTCCAGCAGCCTTAGCTAATAAGAAGTCTCCGTTCGGTTTATTCTAGGACTCCGTAATGAAGCGCGTTAGGCTTTATAACTACAGGGTTTGATACACTACAAACAACTTCATTTTACACTAAATTGTGGTCCATAGTAAGTTTTGGTGTTTCCAGTGGAACTGTGCAGAATTCTCGAAAACGCAAAGGCGGTGTCTGTACTTTTTAATTACTAAGGTTTACTGCTTTTATATTATATATATATATATATTAAAGAATTTTGTATCAACATCGATACTAAACGATATGCAAATATGATAAATATTTTTCCCGGAAACCTCACGAAAGGTCTTGGGAAATTTTTGGTGTAACCAAAAGATAAAAATCATTTCAGTGAAATCCATAGTTTGTATTTCTCACTTCCCATATGGAGGTTTGTAAGTGTACCGCTCCATATGTCCGTATGTTCGCTTGTAATTCGCGTATGAACGTTATTTGAAATTGTTGATGCCCGAGCTAGCACAAAATGCACTTAACCTAATAATTATTAACACTAAATCATCGGACTGTCATTTTTGTTTAATTAACGACCGTTACAGGCTCGCATATCAGATGCAGACTCGAGCATATACATGTACGCATATACAGAGGACGCGCCCGAGCACTTAGGGGAAGCATCGCCGTATCCGCGCTGATGTTAGCCTTGTAATGGGCAGGTCATTCTCGAGATCGAGTCTAACCGTTGCCGCCGTGTGGCAATTTGTGATGCGGTCTCGTCGGGCGTGGCCGGGCTTTGACAAACATCCTTGTCGCTCATCAGGCAAAGATTGCATATTGCACGCGTACTGTTATTATCGGTTGGTTGCCTTTTTAGATTTTTTCTTGTATCACGGTTATTAACCTACCAGACTCACTTTCTATGTGTGCCTAATCGTCTTCTGATGCCTATGCTCGAATGTATTTGGTTGCTTGCAGTCTTATCCTGTTTGGGCCGATGTGATCGCCAAGGTTGCTGTTTGTTGATGTTATTATCATTGCCCTCCGGAACGTCATTAGACAGATATGTAATTATATTTTAAAGTTATGGTTTGCTTTGGTATTTTCTTATTTTGCTTTCGCCTTAGTTGCTGTATTATGTACACTATACTTCATTCTTGTTTTTATATGCAGGTAGTTCAGTTTTTGCGTTAAATGTACAGCAAGACAAAATTATTTTGTATAATTAGCATTAAGATTAGAAGAATATGTAGATTTGAAGATGTTTGAAAGTTAAGACGTAGAGAACTGTACTACGGAGTAAAAGGGGCATTGATATTAACTTGGAAACGTCAAAGGTTGTTGGTTATCAACTTTCCAAAGCAAAAACCTATTATTCTTCCTATTCTTCTGCTATTTCTCCTTATGTTATCAATAAAATAAATCTAAAGTTTCAAAATTGTAAGTTGGTAATACTCGTTAGCACTTTAATAATGGCGCTAAATTTGTACTTTCTAAAGTACCTAAGTATTATTATTTTTTAATACTGCACTTTTTACTAAGAATTAATGTTGAAAAGATAAATGTTTACAAAAATTGATTGTTTATTTAAACATCAACATTTTGTACCTTTTCTTAAACTATTAACACATTACGTACGGTTACTGCGATTTAAGGTACTAAAATCTACCTTGGCGATAGAAATAGAACGCTTCAAAAGTATTGAAGAGCCCACGATTCGACTCTTGCATCATGACGTTTCGGATTTTAAAGTGTTATTTCGTAAATCCCGCATAGAACGGTACTGAATAAGTTGCATATGGTTCCATTATCTATCCGCCTTCCTTCATTTATGTTCACACGTCCTGTCCACGAGATGTGACGTTTACGGTTGTATAAGCGTGTAACCATAACTGTAGACAGAATATTAAAAATTTAATATATTTTTGGAGTAACATTATTACAATCCATTAAAATTACGTAAGAACTAAACGCTACATCGCTTAGGAGAACCGAAATTGGTTTTTATTGGGGGGACTGAATAGACTAATATGAACGTTTTCTCAAAATGAAATGGTTTAACTAAGAAAAGAAACAAAAATTTTATGGTGATACCTCGTATTAATTAGGAATTAAATTAACCACCCAGGAAATTAAAAAAAACTTGCTTCGCCCAGCCATCTATACCACTTTTCCCAAAGAAAAAAAGATTTCTGTAAAAGCAGAACCAAGATAACTAGTAGGTGGAAATTTTTAAATTGGAAATTATTTAGTATATAAAAGCAGCTCTTTTCACAATGTACCTAGTTTTTGAATAAATGTATAAAATGAATAGAGATGCGTTTTCAATCGAAATTTTAATGTTCTGTCTTGTAAATTACTGGAATGCGTATATATCTACCTAAATTAGTTAAAATGAAACATGAATAAAGTAATAAGTAGAGCAACGCAAACTGCGCTGAAAGCCAGTGGCTGACGCATAAAAGTTTACACAAAATAAACACGGCCGGGACAATTCGGTATAAGCGTCAGTATAACTGCGACTCGAAAGCCGATCTGTTGTGTATGCATCTACGCTGTCGTATACTATATCGTAGTTCCACGTTTGTTTTGAAAATATTTCCTACGTCGCGAAAACGACCAAAGTTGGACACAATAAGAGAATTTATTGCAGAAATGCCTGATTTAAAATGTGATGGCGCTAAAATTCAATGTGTAGTGTGTAAAATAGATTTAATGTGTTGGTCGAAAAGTGATTGTCTACGGCACGTAAATAGTGCAGGGCATGTTTCAAAAAAAAATTCCACACGAGATTATGACAAATTTAAATTTAATTTATGTGTTTATTGCATGTTTAAATTTACCATTTCATTTACTAAGGACGACAGCATACGTCTCGTTTTGGAATGAATATTCCGACTTTAAGTTACCAAGTGAGAGAACATTACAGAGAGTTGAGCCATCTGCTCGTGAGCATGTCGAGAAAAGAATTAAATCGGAGTTGCAAGATAAAAAACTGTGGTTATGTGTGGACGAAACAACAGATCGTAAAAAACATTCTGTGGTTAATGTAATGGTACGCACAATGGAACCACATCGACCGTCACCCTCAATTTTACTAGCTTCCAGGCGAATACAACAATGCACTGCCGAAGTAATTTCAATGTTGGTGTTAAATACATTGGAAAAGTTTGAACTTTCAACAAATCAACTGTTGATGTTCATGAGTGATGGTGCCGCAAACATGCTTGCTGTAGGTCGATCTCTTAAAAAACATTGTGCTAACTTGTTGCATATTACATGTAAAATTCATACTCTCAGTCTCGTAGCAGATAGTATCAGAAAATGTTATCCCGAGGTAGACGCTCTAATAGCACATACAAAAGCTGTGTTTGTAAAATCCCCAAAACGTATTCGGGAATTGCATAGACTATGCCCCGGTATTCCTGAATCACCACAACCTATTCTTACTCGTTGGGGAACATGGTTAGAGGCTGCATTTTATTATCTTAAATATTTTGAGAATATAAAGAACGTGATTTTAGAATTCGACCCAAAGGAAGCTGCGGCTGTCAAGGTAAGCCGCTTGAAATTTCAGGATAGTCAAGTTAAAACAGATTTGGAAATTATTCAGAACAATTACGTGGAACTAGTGGATGCGATAGAAATACTACAAAATTCTTCGGTGTCACTAGTAGAATCTTTGCAAATAGTGCAACATGTTCACGCACAGCTATGCGCGATAGAAGGCGCAAAAAATGTTTGTGTTTTAGAAAGGTTTGAAAGTGTTTTAGATAAAGACTCTGATTTTAGCACATTAAGACAAATTTGTGAAGGTGCGTCAGCAGAACCGTTAAGTTATTTGAAAGATTATTTTACTTACGCAAATATAACGTCACTAGATGTAGAACGTTCGTTTTCGGCATACAAAAACACTTTTTCTTCACGCCGCACTCACTTTGCCGAAACAACTTTGGAAACATATCTAATGTTACAAATATTAAATAGACATTATCCACTTTGTGATTTCACGGAGGACTCTTAAAACGATAAGTGTTTGAGCACGTATCACATTTAATTTATTTTGTGTAAACTTTTATGCGTCCGCCACTGGCTTTCAGCGCAGTTGCGTTGCTCTAGTAATAAGTAAATAAAATTGATATTGCTGTAGATATAATCGCATAGCAAACAGCATTGTAACATTTCAATGGTAATTCAACGGATTGAGTATATAAATACATATTCTTATTATAATACTCGTCGTACATACAGATAAAAAATAAACAAGCGAATATCTCCATAGTGAATACATATGCACCGACCGAGGATACAGATGACAATGATAAAATAGAATTTTACGAAGTGCTGGAAGAAATTCGTAAAGGTATTCCCAAAAACGACATATTACTATTAGTAGGCAATTTTAATGCTAAGATAGGGAAGGCAGTATACAATGCAAATGTGGCAGGGAAAGAGACAATACACGATACTACTAACGACAATGGAAATAAACTATGTAACCTAGCCACGTTAACGAATTCACTCATCGTAAGTACAAAATATAGGCATAAAAGGGAGCATAAAATAATATGGGTGATACCGGGAAATCAAGAAGGAAATCAAATAGATCACATGTTAATTTCAAGGAAATGGGAGAAAATAGTACAGGACGTACGAACATATAGGGGAACCAATGTGGATTCAGACCATTTTTTAATAATAGCAAAACTGAAAATGAAGATAATTAGAAATATAAGAACCCTGAGTGGTAAAAGATGGAAGGCAGAGAAATTAAAGGATGCGGAAATAAGACAAAAATTCGTGCTGGAAATGAAAGATAAATTAAAACACACGACGAATGATATAGAAACGGATTGGAATAATATTAAAGAAACAATAGGGTACGCAGCAAACAAGGTATTACATCAAAAGGAAGTAAGAGGACAGAATGAGTGGTTTGATGAAGAATGCGAACGTAAGGTCGATGGAAAGAACCAAGCTAGAAATAGATGGATGTGCAGCCGAAGATAACAAGATTTAGTGGAATATAGAGAGAGAAGGAAAGAGACTACGAAGTACTGTAAGAAGAAAAAAGAACAATGGATTCAAGAATTTATGGAAGAAATTGAAAGAAATAGGAAAGACAACAGAAAACTATTGAGCTTCTTAAATCTCAGAATATACAAAAGAGGGCAGTAGTCAATGGAGGGAAAGAAAAATGGAAATAACACTTCAAAGAGCTTTATCAAGAAAATAGCGAAAACGATGAGGAAATAAAAATAACGGACCATAGAGACAGCGAAGAACTAGAACCCACGTTGGAGGAATTTATGGAAATTGTAAAATCACTTAAAAATAACAAAGCACCTGGCCCAGACGAAATAAATAATGAGATACTTATGAATGGAGGAAATGAGCTATTGACTAGAGTTTATGAAATAATTGTTCAAATCTGGAAAGAAGAAAATATGCCAAGGGCATGGAGAAATGAACTATTGGTACCAATTTTTAAAAAAGGAGATCCCACACAATGTGAAAACTATAGAGGAATAATGCTCCTAAATACGGCTTACAAAATATTAACATCTATCACAAGACAAAGATTAATACAATACTCTGAGAGGAAACCGGGAGAATACCAACAAAGATTCAGAAAGGGGAGGTCTACTATAGATGCAATACATACTATGACCCAAATAATAGAAAAAGCTTACGAACATAACATTGAACTACATGTACTCTTCATAGATTTTAAACAGGCTTTCGATAGTATAAATAGACAAAAATTATTAGATGAGATGAAAGCGATGGAAATACCAGCAAAACTCATACGACTAGTAAAGATGACAATGGAAGGATCTAGCGCAAGAGTTATAACAAATGAGGGAGTAACAGAAGAGGTGGAAATAAGGACTGGAGTGAGGCAGGGAGACGCTCTGTCAACTACACTTTTTAATATTGTGCTGGATGGAGTGATCAATGCATCAGGAATTAAAGGAACTATCATAACAAGTAATTCGATACAAGCCGTAGCCTACGTAGACGATATTGCACTGATTGCGAGAAGTAAGAAAAGCTTGGAAGAAGCATTTATAACGGTAGTAGCAGAAGCAAAGACTAGAGGTTTAGGAATAAATCAAAATAAAACGAAATATATGACAAGCTCTCGGACCAAGACCACTACAAACCAAATTATCCTAGGAAATTATGAAGTGGACCAAGTGTAACACTTTAAATATTTAGGAGTAATGGTAAATGGCAATAACGATAGAAGTATGGAAATTAATGAACGAATACGGGCAGGTAATAGAGCATATTGGAGATATCAAAGATTTCTGAAGGATAAAAGTATAAGCAAAAGCACAAAGCTTCAAATTTATAAAACAGCAATTAGACCTGTTGTGACCTATGCGTACATATACCGCGTTCGTAAGTTCCGTAGTAAAGTGAAAGTATAAGGTGGGGAGCGCGCGAAGCGAATCAAGGACGCTCATAGCACAAACGACAACATTATTCGCGATATGCATGGGACTCGCGCTTATAAATGCATCTTTACGTACCCTAGTATATGGACATCACAGGTTGTAAGTCTATTATTATGTACCTACTCTTCAATTCAAAATTATTTATTACTGCATCCAATACGGCAGCGAAGGATTTTCATCAGCTAATTTGTTACTAATATTTAAGTATTAATTATTTTTTGTCTTTATGATACATGTTTTCCATTTTAAATTTACATATATCAGGTGTTTATCTAGATTGAAGAAGTTAAATTCTAATGTTTTGTTTAAATTTTGCGTGAAAATATCTGTTTCAATACAAAAAGGTGTTTGTTTATGACGCAAGTGAATAAAAAAAGTTGTTGGTTCCTGCTGAGTTTTCTGGAATTGTGCCGAGAATACACCATTCGATTTTGCTCAGCGCCATTGCAGTAACGAAACTGATGCAGTTCTTGAAAAGAGGGTTAGATCGGCACTGGTTCAATTTTTGGCAGGATAAAGAGTGCCGGGAATATGTGCTAGATGGCGCTAGAGGTCTTAATGAAACGTGAAGAATTAAAAAGCAAGTGCGTATTCGTTATACAGGCTTGCGTTGTAGCTGTGCATAAATTCCCGCGTTTATTATAGTTCCTGTACAATTTATTCCGATAAACCAAGATAAGCAACGCGTACATAGGTATAATATACAAACAAGTTGTCGGAGATAACTAATTTTTATATTTAGGCTTCGGTACGGTTTTGACCCGTTATCGCGATTTCGAAATCTCGCACCGTACTTGCTTAGATGGTTAGCGTTCGCTAGTCTCTAATTTTTCTTTCTTACGGTTTTCGCCACGACGATCAAGTTACCTAACTTTATTCTCATTCATTAAGTAAGGGTTAGAGGAATGCGCAACATACAGGTAATTGATCGTTGTGGCGAAAACCGTAAGAAAGAAAACTTAACGCCAATTGGCGAAATAATCTGCTTACATATATATGTTCTCTGTATGCCAAGTCTTTACATATATTTGCCATGTATTAGCTCCTAGACCCTTTAGTTAGTATGTTGTCTAATGTTAACGTCACAAGGATCTTAATATGGCAACATTTTCAAAGGAATCAATCTTAAAATACATATTTTGAAAACAATAGTGTAATAACTCCTTAGTACTTACTAAGGAGCCAGTTACTTTATTTATTGCTTTATACTCTAGCATTTACTTATATGCGAGGTTTAGTTTAGTTAGTGTATGTCCTTTTTTCCATTGTTATATACAATCAATTTCTGTTAGGGGTATATAAATATCCAAATAGGCATGGTTGGATTAAAAAGCAGAAATAGACAAGTTGCCTACAACTGAATATCTCCTTAAGATTGGATCGTTTCCTATTATTTTCAATTTTAGATTTTCTATTTTGTTTTATGTTACCTCCAAACAGTTCAGTAAAGGCACCTATTAATATTATTATATCAAAATAATGGTAACAATCCGCGAAATTGTCTATGGAATATTACTATTAAATTGTTAATTATTATCTCTCATTTGGAGATAATGCAGTGAAAAGAAATTTTGGCAACCGCTAGCCAATACTTCTAGCTTAAATTTTTCCCGGTTAGAACAGACTGGGAACTGCCAAATTAACAGTTTCCGACAATGTTGCCAATAAAATTCCTCTGACGTGTTTATGATAGTGCTGCTGATATCCGATAAAATTCGTTATTATTCTGCAATATAAATGTTATATGGAGAAAAAGTGCAGTAGTTTTTAAAGTTCGTGCATTCAAAATAATATTGAATTTCCATACGCACAACTCAAAATTACCTTGCATTACATAGATGTTCAATAAATCTGGTGATTATTACAGCTGTATTGTTTGATAATTACTCGACCTACTGCAGATCTTCACAATTTACTACGAAACTTTACGCTACTTACTATTTGCTCCAACAACTTATTATCGGAGGACGGGACTGGATCCGCGTTATCAGATAATGGATTCGATCAGATAAAGAATCCGAATTCAAGATTTCGGATTCGAAATTTTGGATAACGGATCCTAATCCGAGGTTTCGGATATCGGATCCGGATAAATACCAAGGTTCGAATATCCGGATAGCAAATTATCCGGATCCAGCATTATCCGGGTCCAGATAACAGCTCTTCACAATTTACTACGAAACTTTACGCTACTTACTATTTGCTCCAACAACTTATTATCGGAGGACGGGACTGGATCCGCGTTATCAGATAATGGATTCGATCAGATAAAGAATCCGAATTCAAGATTTCGGATTCGAAATTTTGGATAACGGATCCTAATCCGAGGTTTCGGATAGCGGATCCGGATAAATACCAAGGTTCGAATATCCGGATAGCAAATTATCCGGATCCAGCATTATCCGGGTCCAGATAACAGCTCTTCACAATTTACTACGAAACTTTACGCTACTTAGTATTTGCTCCAACAAATTATTATCGGAGGACGGGACTGGATCCGCGTTATCAGATAATGGATTCGATCAGTTAAAGAATTCGAATTCAAGATTTCGGATTCGAAATTTTGGATAACGGATCCTAATCCGTGGTTTCGAATATCGGATCCGGATAATACCAAGGTTCGAGTATCCGGATAGTAAATTATCCAGATCCAGCATTATCCGGGTCCAGATAACAGCTCTAGTTTATCGTACTTGCCAATTGAAAGAAAATTTCACAGTTTGGACTTCCTGTTTCTACCTTCCGAAAGACGTTTCTCCAGTTTTACGATAAAAAAAACACAATTAAGTTGGGAAGCAATTGAATATTGTTGTGTCGATTTGCATTTTACGTTTATTGTCTGTTTTAAGTTCGCATTTCTAAGAATCTCTATAAACGTAATAAAATTGAATTTTTCAAGGACCAAATGCGTAGTTTTTTGATTCAAACATTTTATATATATATATATGATACAATATCACCACTATGAAAACAAAAACTTGGACTTGGGACGTTTGTCTGTAGGTATTTGAGAAACAACGTTTGCAAAAAAATACTCGTCGATATGATCTTATAGCTTGGTTATAAGATATTATAGGTTGATCATGTCAACATGCATGAAGGTCACTTATTAGTGAGGTCCTAAAATATCCCCCCATACCAACTATTGAACGACAGTAGCTAGTGTTTTTAGAAAAAATATTTCTACTTTTTGTGACCTAACTTCAATTACCGGAAGTAACATTAACTTTCTTATTTTAAGTAGAACATTCTGTATCACATAAGTTATATTATAACTTAAGAAGTATTACGGTATGTAACAATAAAGATTTTGGTAGCCTATTCCTGTTGTTATGCAAAGTTGGGTGGGGAAAACCCCCACATTGTTTCCTGTGACATCGGATTCACCCAAAAATTCATAACAATTGCTGAACTATCAAATCTCAATTCTAGAAACACACACTATTCTTGCTATTTATTGTTATATCCCGTATTTTCCATATTTTCTTTCATTATTCTCGGTATTATTTTTTCTTATTTTTACCTGTTTTATTAATCGTTACTATTTTTTCACTTTATCAAACATTCTTCTAATTACCTGACGTCATCAGCGTGGTTCTGAGTACAATTTTCTGTTGTTACAATTGCGTTTGCCTCTCGGTTCCTGCTACTAATCTCCAAAACAGCACTGAATATGTCTTTCGGCGACACCTGTCGTGTAGATATCCACCACCTATCGGTCAGCTCCTGGGCTGCCAAACGCAAGGGGGCGTTGTGCCTAGGCACAGCGACATCTATACACTCCGGTTTGTCTTGCTACTCTCTGGGACGGCGTGACTGTCTCTTAGCGATAGGTGTCGCCGAAAGACTTATTCAGTGCTGTTTTAGGAGATTAGCAGCATAAACCGAGAGGCAGAAAATTGTGCTAAGGACCACGCTGATGACGCCGGGTAGGCAGAAACATGTTCATGTATTAGCGCTATTTTCTCTGCTACATTGTTTTTGCCGGGAATGATTCCACAAATACCATGAGCTATATTAGCATTAATTCTTGGTTATTTTTCTAGAGCTATATTAGCATTAATTCTTGGTTATTCTTCTAATTAATTAGTTGTAACAGGATCTTTTAAATTTATCGGTTTTTGGTAAACCATATGTCTGCTTTTCAAGCTTCATATGTTGTTACCTTTAGGATAACTTTAGTATGAACCATGCAAAATTGCTAGGCTAATTTTAGTATTATGTAAATCTGGCAATAGTTATCACCTGATTTTGCCGTGGTTGCACATCTTGTCAAAGCAGTTCGCTCTCTGTTCTATTCTGCCTTGCTTAGCGCAAAGTTTAAATATTTCCAGCTGTACATTATGTTCCACTTCGTGGTAATTTTTGTCAAATTCGCGGAATATTAAAATTACTTCAAGTTTATCTTATATGGTAGATGCGTAGGCTATTGTAGAATCAATAACGTAAAAAACTGAAACTATCAGAAACTGACAAATTTAAACAAATCTAACACAATTAATTCATTGCAGTTCGATAAAGTAAAAAAATAGCAACAATTAACAAAACAAGCAAAACAAGAGAAAATGATAACGAGAACGAAGAGCGAAAATATTAAAAGTGCAGGATATAATAACAATAAATAATAAGAATAATTTACGCTTTTAGAATTGAGATTTGACAATTTGGAAATTGTTCCAATACGTTGCATAGTAACGAGCTCTTTCGATTAACCTGGCGTCACAAGAGACACAAACTCTTTCCTAGCCAACTTTGCATAAGAACAAAACAACCCATCACAACCTTTATTGCTGCATATCGTGTCATTTTGTTAGTTAAAGTGTAACATATGTAATATCGTTGGCTTCGTCTTTTGAGTACCTTTCTAAGAAACGTAAAAATATACAGGTGTTCCATTTAAAATAAGAAAGTTGACGTCACGTCAAAAGTTAGTTCATGTAAAATAGCGATCTGTTGATCTAATTGATCAACCTCTGCCGTTCACAAGTTAGTATGGGGGAGGTTACTTTAGAACCTCACTGTGTAGTATACTACATAAAATTTTATCAAACAATTTACACTTCTTTTTTGAGAATAATTCCTACGCTCAACGAAATACTAATTGAAAGTGAAATAAAAGAGCGTGTAGAGTTGCCGCAGATAAGTCCACCAACATTTTAGGAATTCGTAAAGCAAATTAATTTCAAGTAAATTTATTTCAATTAGTATGCAAAATTGTGAACATACTATACTGTGCAGATATATTATATATGGTTGTGGGTGAAAAGAGATATAGCGCATGATCTTTTGGAATTCGACAACATAATTAAGCAGAAACGAAGATATTTGATCACAACAAAGGGCTATAGACAACAAAATCGGCAAATAAATAATGTTGACACACATTCTGATTACACTTGAATACAGCCATAAAGAAATTACGTAATTTATTTCAACGAAGTACAGTCAGATGAAGGACATGATACAAAGCTATTCAAAATGATTCCTGTAACTTTTCAGATAATAAAACGTAATTATTTAACTGTAAATTAATAATACAAAATAATAACGAACCACGGGTAAAGTTGATATTATCAATTCTGAAAAATTCTCAAAAAAAAACAAAAAGAAACGAGACAATAACGATCAGAAACCATCCCCCAGGTAGTTTCGTTCTTAGCGGCCATGAATCTCGTTCGAAATCTGCTTAATCTTGAAACGATTTTTCCAGTCGCCGCAGACGCCGCCGCCGCCAGTTGAACCGGGGACAATACTAAATTAAGTGAAACAAAGCCTGCAGAGAGACCGTGGCCGCTGTAAAAGCCAATACGGTGACAGAATCACGAAATGCAAATTCGCCGTTTTCTCCAAGTCTAATCTGTTTCTCCCTGGATGTCGACGCAGAGGGGCTAAGCACGGTGCGGTCGGACGCAGAGATCTCCGAATTAAAAAGGCGATAATCCAATGAAGTTTGCACAAAGAGCTTGTTAATTTGTTACCTTTTTTTCCCTTTCTTCTGCTTTGCCTTGCCATGGATGGAGCCCACGACTTACTACCACTACTAACCAAGTCGTACAGTTAAAACGGACGGAGATACGATCTGTAGCAGCCGCACAGTACACATCGAGGATTTAATTTAAAAGTACAATATTAAAACAATGAAATCTGCACCGATTCGCTTTCAGACCAATTACCATATAAATTTAAAAGCAGGGCAGATAATATCGAATTTCTGGCAATGCTCACCTCCAATTCGTTATATGCCGATACGTTTTTACGTATATGAATTGACAAACAAAAAAGTGATTAAAATAAAATGGAAAACGCTTATCTAATCAGATAAATGTACTATAGCTTTTGAATATCTAAAGCATTCGAGAAATCTTGCCAACCATACATGAGTATATGAACGGAAAAAAATTACTTGATAGAATGTACTACAATTTGTAGGAAAAATATTGTAGCAGTCATTAACAAAATTATGTAACCCAACCGCAGATTCTTGTTAATTATAACATGTTGTTACTGATAATATTTTGAAGTTGTGGTCAAGCTTCTGTTGAATTGTTTTACATAAATGTAACATATTTTCCAACAAAGTACAAAGAACATCGTTATGCCCCATTTCTTCGCCACTTTTTACACACCCTATGTTATATTACAGAAACTATTGTTCATATTATCTCTAAAATTAGAAATTACAATATTGCTAATAAAATATAATAATATATGCAATAAAAATGACTGCAAGTTTTAATATACATTTTCTAACAAATTTCAAGTAAAATGATTATTCTTGCTATTCTATCTATTGTAACATGTATTATCAAAAGATGATTTCATGAATATACTGCAGATAAGAAGTATCAAATATTAGAGGTAGCATAATTCTAAATAATCTATCAAAATAACTTTAATTATCTTTTGGTATTATCTATTTTTGAATGTATACTTAGTTAAGCTCTAACCCTAAAGATTTTATATTTGCCTGGTTATAAACAGTATTTGTGTATAGCACCCAAACATTATAAAGAAATAATTTTCTCAAAATATCATCCGTATCCCAAAAATAGGTATGAATATCGGGTTTCAATTATTATGGAAATCATCATAGCACTGCAAATTAGAGCACTGAATGAGTTATCTTGGGGGCGAAGCTTGTTGTCCTGATTCTGTTCTCAAAGAACAGTTTGAAAATCGAGTTTTAGTTTTTGGGCAGAAATTTCAAGGTATCTAATTTACACGCAAAAATTACTTTAAAATGTTAGAGAATATTTAGATTCAATAAAAATACTTTTTGTTTATATAGTTATTATATATCGACGTTGTAGAGAAAATATTAACACAAAATGACAAAATCTAACTTAAGAGCGTGTTGTGAACGAAAATCAAATCTAGGTACCCGATATCAGCTGAAAATTAATAACCTTGAAACCGATAGGAAAATTATCTTAAAAGTGAAGAATTCCAATTTTGAGTTTTTGGTCAAATTCTGTACCAACGAATTTCTTAACTAAAAGAATTTTGGAAATATGCTTTATGTGCTCATATTTATTGGTTTTATCTTCGGTAATCTTATTCACTTTGGAAATGTCTTGAAGAAAGTTCAATAAAAAAGAAAATTTGCATCAAATGTCGATGTCCTAAGCTTCCATGTATGTACCTACATATCCTATATTCAACGACATATAGCTGCTTGTCTTATGCGCACGATATATGATCTTTTACGACAGAAAATCGAAAAATGTCTCGCAAACTTACTTTCTAATTTCGATATGTGTAAAAGCAGAAACGTGTCTCTATAATTCAATTTTCTTTTACTTAATTACGCATTCGCACTGACTCAGACGTGATAGCAATGCTATCTACCGACAATTCAGCGAAATTTCTTCAATTAGTCGTGCGACAAGATTGAGAGCATAAATAACACCTTACCTAGCTTGCATACTTGTACACACATACAAACATGTGTATGTGGGTATACGACTTGTCGACGAAAGCACAGGAAAAAATAACAGCCGACAACAATGTGTGTAGGTAAAAGGCAGCGGACTAACACGAGGGACACGACATACAAAACTATATAATATAAATAAACGCCAATATCGCAGATGTAAATTACTAACATATACCTTAATATCTAATTGACACGCAATTAAATACTGTTTCTTAATGGAGTAATAAATAAATGTGGATAAGAACGGAATACAGAGAACATAATCAGTTCATTCTCATTCTCATTCACCTATACGTAATACTCTTGTTATAAGCTTGCGCTAATAAGGGAAATTTTGAATAGAATAATTACAAACTTAAGGAACAATGGGAGTCTTAGTGCAGAATGTTCTTTGTTACCCCCATTTTTATCATTAACGGTGGTAGTCGTAGTGGTGGTAGTTTAATTGGAACAAAATATAGCAAAAATTAAAAAGCAAATGAATCGCAAAAGATGCTAAATAGTCAGTACACTTCAGTTAAATATAAAACACATTTTTCTTATAGAACAGGACATAAATGAATACCTTGCGATGTTTTCGATAAAGAATTTGATTAAAGGGACCCACTTCACACCTGGATACTTCTTTATTATCGATATATACACAACATACGCACACGTTGAGGCATAAATGAGAAGAAATTAACATAAAACTTACGATGTTTTTTTTCTCCTTTCTTGGAGCGACTGGTCATGTGGTATCAGATTTTATTATCTCAAAATGCCAACACGGATTATATAATTAGTTTGTTTGGTAGTTTAGTGCATGGATACGATTGTGTATTAGCTGTCAATCAAAATATATACATATATGTATAGTCGCACATACCATACAACTAATACGCTTGACTTCGATATGAACAGGTTGATCTTAGAACTGCTTAGTGGTTTAATTTGAGAGAATTTGTATACAAACACAGTAGATCTTGGAAAGAGGAATTAAATCTTTTCGTAGATATGAAACAATCATAGCGAGAGAAAGAAAGTTAAGTCGTGAAATGTAGAGTGGATTTTTTCTTCTGTTTGAAATGTTATTTTATACCCGGGAAAAATCCTTCCAGTAAAATATACAGGGTGATTCTTCTCAGAAGATCGAGCTCCTGAAATGGAAATTTTTCAAAACGGTTTTTTCTCGTTATGCGGTTTAATTATGCATATATCTTAAAATTTTATTGAAACCTACAGGATGTTTCATAAGTTAGCAACTACCCAAAGTTTCCCTTTTTTAATAGAACATACTAGATGTAAAATGTAATAAGCTGCTTTTGTCTATAAACTATAAACTAAGCGTTTCAGAGTTAGTGTTTCCTTGAAAAAGTCGACAGGTTTGCAAAAATCGTTATTTCTCCCAAAGTGCGTATTAGACAGACATGTTCTTTGATACATATATTATGCATAAAGCAACCTAATGCGCACGCGCTTGTGGTTCTGAACTGCTAATGAGATGCGCGTAATATTCTATTAAGTTAGTGTAACACATTTTTGTAGTGGAACACCTTGTATATTATTTTAGTTTCGAATTTTTGGTAAAACTCTGGATAAAAATTATGAACATAGCTGGCTATGCCATTATGAATCGCTTGAATCAGCTTTCATTGTAGGACATGTTTGGTAAATCAGATCTTTTATCATTCCCCATAAATAAAACTCAAATACAGTCAGATCTGGGGATCTAGCTGGCCATGGAAAAATAAATTCTCTTCCAATCCACTGATAGTGTGGGAATGCATGAATGCCCTCAATAGGCTAGGCAGCCGATCTAAGGTGACCCTGGTCTGGGTACCAGGACACGAAGGTCACCGAGGGAATGTCAAGGCAGACGAATTAGCCCGAGCAGGCTCGTCAAATGCTGACAGAAACCCAAAACATTCGGTGGGCATAGCATACATGGTAGTTAAAGCAACTACTAAACAAAGGAAAAAGGAGAAATCTCATGAATGGTGGCCTAAATTTACAGCAGACCTACTAAGCAGGAACAGAAAGCCTGTTAGCACAACAGTAGGCCTGCTAACAGGACACTAAGCATATGAGCAACTTAGGCCTGACAGAGGAAGCAGCGTGTAGATTCTGCCAGGCGAAAGAAGAGTCTGCCGTCCACGTGCTATGCGATTGTACAGCACTAGCAGGAATACGGCTCTTAGAAGTCGGTTCGGAATATCCAAAAGCCGAAGCCTATGCAAAGGGATCACTCGCAAGGCTGCTAGATCTGGTAGAAAAGGCAAAGCTAGCGTAATTGATCTAATGATAGAGGAACCACAATAGATCAGAAAAAGTCGCAGTGCAACAGGTCAAGAACCACCTCGATATTACATCTAAATCTAAATCTAATCCACTGATATGGAAACGTATTATCGAGATAATCACGGACGATTCGTAAATAATGAGATGGACAGCTGTTATGCTGAAACCACCGTGTTTTTCGAGTTTCCAACGAAACACCTTCTAAAAGTATTGGTAATTCGTTACGTAACATGTTTAAGTACGAGGGTGTATCAAATATAAACGGGACTGATTTTCTTAAAAATTCCGGAAGGCTTCTAGACCTGGAAGTGGTTGATGCGCATAGTATTTACAGTCTTTAGTATCAAAAGAAACCATGAGCGAGAAAGAAGTGGATGTCTCCGTGGAGCAGCGGATTATTATCAAGCTTTTGGCCAAGGAGGGGGTAAACCCAACCGAAATTTTGGGGCGATTACAGACACAGTTCGGGGACAACACCCTGTCAAGAACCCGTGTGTTTGCATGGCACAAAAAAAAATTCTGGAGGGCGTAAAAAGGTCCAGAACGAGAGCCATGATCGCCGCCCAAGGACAAGTGTGACCGTTTCACGTTGATTTTCTCCACGATCGACGCACAGTTAATGTGCAATATTATTGTGAAGCACTGGATGCCGTGAAATTGTAATTTCGAAGGAAAAAGAAGAAGCAATCAACCAGAAGTGTCATTCTTCTGCATGACAACGCCAAGCCTCATGTGGCTAACGCCACGATGCAAAAAATGGATGCATTAGGATGGGAAACGATGGAACATCCACTATATAGTCCAGACTTGTCACCTTGTGACTTCCATCTTTTTGGACCCCTCAAAGAAGCGCTTGGAGGCCAGCGTTTCGACGACAACGAAGCGGTGGAAGCGTTTGTGCTCCAATGGCTACACGAACATCTGAAGAGGTATTACCATGATGGAATAAAAAAACTCCTAATCCGATGGGAAAAATGTATTTCTAGGGCGGGAGAGTATGTAGAAAAATAATATATATTTGTTAGTTAAATAGAGAGTCCCGTTTATATTTGATACACCCTCGTATGTTCCGCTGTTTAAGTTGCCTTCAAAAATAAATGGTCCGATAACTTTATCGCCTAAAATGCCACACTAAACATTTATACTGCACCTGTGTTGATGATCAACCTCTCCCATCCAATGAAGATTTTCTCTGGACCAGTAATGCATATTATACAAATTTACCGGCCCATTATTAGCAAAAGTAGCTTCATCAGTCCACAACACGCAGTATAGGAAGCCAGCATCTTTATGGTAGATATCTTTTAACCAATTACAATTATTAAGTCTATGATCAAAATCTGTATGGGTGTAACGTATTGTCTATTAGGGTGCGATAAATTGATGACTTACTTATACCTACAACGGAAGACATTTCTCTAGTGCCCGTGTGAGGATGAACTTCAACATATGCAAGGACATTTGCCACATTAGCTTCAGGCCTAGCAACACGTGCTCTAGTATGATTTCCACGAGGTTCAACATACCCTATTTCACGTAATCATGTCGCCAAACGTTAGAATACTTCTCGGCTGAAATGCTTTCTTTTTGGAAACTTAATAGCATGTTCACGTTCAACAATACACACGTGTTCAAAACATTGAAAACACACTGCAAACATATACGCCTCTGCATTAGAAAACGATATTTTTAATCATTAAATGGCTAAACAGCAATCTCTAAGCGCCAGGGCACAGTAGAATTCTATGTACTTGTTGCAATTGTCAAATAAATAATTGTTTCCATAGCATACTCAATTCTGCTGTTGTATTCAAATCATATTAGATTTTGTTACCTTTATTTGAAAAGTGATCAAAAACAAACAGTCATATTAAGCTAATACCGATATAATTTTGTGTGTGAAAGAGTAAAAGTTATCATTTCTTTGTTTCATGGCCAATAAGATAGGTTTCGATATTATTAAATAGGTATTTGTAACTGATACGGAAATTACTACTGATAGTGAGCTGTTTTCGTTATTATCTGGAAAAAGGAAAAATATATCACTATGCGGTTTTCGGCACTACTTTAGTCTGTCAAAACTCTTCAAACACAACATAAGAAAAACCTATTGTTACATTTGAATTTTTATAGAGAATTAAGAAAAACTCGTACTGTTAAGAATAACGCCATCTGGTAGACTTCTTGAACATTAACGGATGGCACAAATCGCGACACCTAAAACAGCGCTGAATGACCTTTCAAACAAATCCACGTTTCTTTAATTCAGGTAAAAACTGCAGAAGTTATAGCAGGTTTAGTTTTACATAATTCGGCAACGCCTATTACACTTATTATTCACAATATGACAAAACATCTTTAACCAAAGTGGTGCGTAATTAACTAAGCTTTTAATAAAGCATTTAAAATCATAGTTAATCCTGGTACTTTTACCGACTAATTTCAAATTTGCTGTTGACCCTAACAACTGCGCCCCCTAGCGCCCATGTTTGGAATTTTAAAATATTTTAATTAAATTTCTCTACCATTTTAGTTATGAAAATTGTTTCCCCCTCACTATAGTCATTGTAGTTTCCAAGATATCGCCGGTCCCCACGCTTAGTATATATATATATATGAAGTGTGTGCTATTCGTCCATGATAATTACCTTCTCTTTACGGATCAGCTATTCTCCCACCAGTGTAACACGTGGCGGTCATCTTCTTCGTCCACAAACTACAAGAAACCTAGTAAATAGAAGTATCGTAAAGCAAATTTTTAAAATATATAACCACTTACCTGCAAAACCGAAAGTTTTAAACATTGCCGTGTTTAAGTTATATACGCGCCCAACGAATATTTTAAAGCTCTATCTGTGATATTTAGCCTATAACGATTTTACTTCTTTATAGTATAATTTATTTTTGTTTTTATGTTTGTTTGACTAATGTATCTTTTACACTGTGTACTTGTTTTATACATTATACTGTATATTTTTAATATATTTTATATTTTAATATGTACTACGCACTACACTGCAACTATATATATATATCCGTCTATCTATCTTATATTTGTTACAAATTATGTATTTATACCTATAGTGTATTACTACTTACTAATATATTTACAAAGTTTGGTTTTGTTGCATGAATGAAGTTTCTGTTGCACAAAGTATTGCAGCTGTTTTTAATTTCAATCACATAACAAGGTTAGATGGACACTTTGGTACATTATCTACCACAGAGCATTAATTTTAAATTTCAAGGGTACAATAAAAAATCGCGTTATAACGAACTGGATAAACTAATTTCACTACAATACAATAGGGCGATAGGAAGGGGAAGAGCGCAGCTGAACGCCGCAGCGCATTTAGGCCATATAGACCCATTTATTACGCCACTCTCTTTGCCGGATACACCCAGCCGCAATGCCCAACTGGTTGCATATGCATTCAAGTGGACGATCACCAAGTACCTGCATTGCCAAGGCATGCTTGGCTACAGGATCTGGGTGGCGCCCATCTTACCAACATTGCCGTACTAAATGTTGTGATATTCAATAATTGTTCCAATGACTTAATTGCTTCTGTAATGGCTCAATGCCAAAATAAATATTGGGGCTAGTTCAGTTTCAAAAATCGGTGTAACCAGAAAATGGTTGATTTTTTGTCTAGAATTTTGCCAAATAAGTGTATTATATTACCAATTGGGAACCACAGAAACGCGTGCGCGTTAAGTCCTTTTATGCCTAATCTACGTACCAATCACATCTGTCTAATGCGCGCTTCCATAGAAATAATGATTTTTGTAAATGTCGATTTTTTCAAAGAAACCCTAATAACGCTAAGTTTTAAGACAATAGTACCTAATTATATTTTGTATCCGAATTTAACGATCCCAAGAAATGCAATAATATATAGCATGTTCCATTAGAAAAAATACAACTTTGGTAGTTACGAACTTATGAGACACCCTGTAGGTTTCAATATAATTGTAAAACATGCCCACAATCAGATCTCATAACAAAAAAAAAAAAACGTTTTGAAAAATATCCATTCACAAAGACACAATCTTCCGAGCCTGCGGAGATAAGTTATTGAACATAATCGAAAACTTGCTTTCTAAATCTTTGTAGTCAGTACAATAAAAAGTTTTAGATTTTCCTTGAACGATTGAAGTAATTTCATGTTATGCTTATAAACAGTATTATAAACTTTTTATTTATTGATTAAAGAATTATTGTTGTAATTTTAAAAGAAAATCTATAAAAACTTGTATGGGAATTCTACTTAAAACTTAATAATTATTTGCATCGACACTTGAATACAAGTGAGAAACCAAGTGTGACTAGTTGTGAGGAATCTACCAATCGTACATAAATCATACAACACCATCTCGTAAAAAATAATTAAAATTCGAACTTCATATTGATAAAACGGTCAAACAAATTGATCCTATGTAAATCGTCGCTATAATTACCCATAATGATATGGTACGGGACGCGAATAGCATAAGTAATTTAATTAACTTTTAATTTATCCCATCTTTCCTAAGATACGATGAACGTATTACTTGTAATAAGTTGTATATTACCTAGTATAAAGCCTATTCAAGATAGCAAAGCCTAAACCAAAGAGTATACATATATAGAGAGACCACGCAATGTTAAAAATTTGCAATAGATTTCTTCCTCGTCAATCTAAATGTAGGGGAAGATGGTCTAAAACGGCATACTAGGCTAAAATGGCATAGGACGCGGTTTGTGAGTAACTGCGCACATTACGAGTCCCGTAAACGTATAGAAAGGTAAATAACAGTGCTGCCGCCAACCTTTATAACGAAGAACGATATAACTAACACAATAGAACTGATACGCACGTGGTTGTATTTTTTCGTAGTAAAGATTATATTATTCAACACTTAAAGTTCGCTTAAGTTTTTACTTGGTTAATAATATTTGAGGTACGTTTTAGTTACTGTATATTTATGCATAAATTACTTCAAATCTCGTTATTAAAATTTTGAAATTGCAATTTAGAAAATAGGTTATGTACAAAATGACTCCTTCGTGTAAAACGGCATACATATATGTGGGGTAAAACGGCATATACTATGTCATTTTACCCAACTAGTATGCCGTTCTAGGCTCATGCAGTATTAGAAATTGAAATCAAATCATTGTGTTTCTTTTTCATACACGGCTATTTACTCTTTATAGAAATGGTTGATAAATACATTAGAAAAACTAATAAGCAGGCTAGGAACAAAAATGCAATGCAAAATGCTATTACAGCTGTCCAGAATCAGCAAATGGGATGGCTGCAAGCTTCGAAAACGTTCAATGTTCCGTTCACTACATTGAGAAGAAGAGCTACAGATGTCAATAAAAATATTAAACATTGTGCGAAAGCTCTTGGTAGATGTCTGTACAACATTTACACATGCGCAAGAACAGTTGCTGGTTGAGCATATTAAAGTATTAGAACAACGGTTGTTTGGAATTACCTGTGATGATTTAAGACGATTGGTTTACGATTGGGCAGAAGCTAATAACATATCTCACAGATTTAACAAAACTACTAAACGAGCAGGATGGGACTGGATTAGAGGCTTCAGAAGTCGTCATTTTGATATTACTCTACGAAAACCAGAGAATACTTCGTTAGCATGGGCAATGGCTTTTAATAGACCTGTTATAGACAAGTTTTTTGAAGTATACCAAGAAGTTATCGGCAAATACAAAATTCCACTAGAACGAACTTATAATGTGGATGAAACAGGAGTGTCAACGGTCCAAAATCCACCAAAAATATTTGCAGCTAAGAGTAAAAAGCAAGTGGGTATTGTTGCTGGTGCTGAAAGGGGAATTCATGTAGCAGTCGTTTGCTGTACAAATCCTATAGGAAAGTATATTCCTCCAACATTTCTATATACCCAAGGAAAAACTGGAAAACTGGAAACGAGAACTAGAGCACCGGCAGGTTCCTATGGGTTTCCTCAAGAAGCGGGTTGGATGACAGGTGAGTTTTTTGTTAAGTGGATGCACCACTTTAAGAAGTTTAGTCATGCAAATATTGAGTCGCCAGTGGTACTTGTCATGGATGGACATACCAGCTACAAAAATTGGTCAGTTCTACAATATGCCAAAGAAAATGGCATAATAATGCTGTGTCTGCCAACTCATTGTAGCCATAAAATTCAGCCGCTTATTGTATCCTTTTTTGCGCCTTTAAAAACTTATTTAAACCAAGAAATTACCAAAAAAATTAGGTCTAATGATAGGCGACCGATATCCTAATTACAAATGGCTGGGATTTTCCGTATACCATATGAAAAAGCAGCTACTGTTGAAAACGCAGCCAGCGGTTTCAGAAACACTGGTTTGTGGCCTATAAATCCCGACATTTTTCCTGGACACTTATTTGCACCTTCAAGCACAACAGACGAACCTGATTCAGTAACTACACAATCAATGCAAGCTACACAAGCAATATCAACAGCAGTGCAAACTTATTCTGATAAAGTATGCAATGCAATTAATGAGCGTGGGTTGGAAGCTGAGAGCAGAAATGATAACGATTTTGTCCCACTAATAGTAATAAGTCCTATGCCATCCACATGTAATTCCTCAACCAGAAAACGCAAGAAAACACCTACAATGCAGGCGACAGTCAACAAGACAAGTCAAGAAACGGTTAAACCTGGATCCCAGTAACACATATGAAGAAGGAGTGGTATTGCAAAGTGGAATATTTAAGAATACAAAAAATGACGACAACGCATTTTGTTTATTTTGTGAAGAAGCATTTTCCAACTCTAAAGCAGGGGAACAGTGGATAAAATGTTGTCAGTGAAAAGAGTGGGCCCACGTTTATTGTGCAGTGGTTAGTCCTAAAATCAAAATTTACATCTGTGACGCTTGCCAGTAGTGTATGCCATTTTGCCCTATGTTCTTAGCATTAAAAAATTTCTATTGAGTTTCTAATATCTCAAAGTTCTGTTTCGTTTAGAAAATAACTATTTTTGTATGTGTTTAGGGTAATTACAAAAAAAAAAAATATAGCACTTAAGTTTCTTGACATTTGTTATATTTTACTGCCATTTTACCCATAGTCGTGGGGATAAAATGAACAGCTTGATGACATTTTTATGACAAGTTATTAAAACATATAAACAGACCATTTAAAACATTATTCGTTTTTGAAAATACTTTTTTCAGGTGCATAATACAGTGATTTTAAAAAGTGGTATGCCATTTTAGGCCATCTCCTCCTATTTGAATTAATTTATTTATTTTTATATTTATTCCTATTTTTTTATAATAAAAATGGTTTCAAATATTCGAGCAGCAAGCTAAAATAGGAAACATTAATTTAAACAATGTAACGCTATTTTTAAGCGCGTATTAAGTATTTTAGCAACCGATTTCATCGTAGGATTTTAAGCGAAAACAAACCAGAATAAGGGGTCTATTCGGTAACATGTCCGTTAAGTTTACTCTCTACCTACTTCATTGTAAAACCCTTACACTCACGTAGCCACCCGTGGTAATGGCTATTCAGATTGTTAATTTTACAACTATCAAATTATAATTTTGCAATAGCTAGAGCTATAAATAATTTAGCTAGAGCTATCAGCAATCAAAGTAGAAGCTTTCTACAAATTATAAGATTTTTCTGTTTAAAAAATAAAACTATTAAAAGTTAAATTCTCTTTCATTTATTTATTTATACGTAAAATTTGACAAACACTCATGACCAACCACTGTGTAAACACCGGTGGAATGTTCACAAGTTTTTGTAATTACAATACTGCTGCACCATTACATTTCGTACTTCTTCTCCTCTTATATGCCATTGTCCCTCCTGCACCACTTCAATCAGATTATTTTCATTATAATTGTCATCATCCAACCCTAGAATATCCTCTTGTGGAAGATCGTGTTTATAAAAACATTCTATGTTGTGTAAACCATAACAGCAATTTGTCCTTTCTTTATGGGATCGTACTTTACTTAAAACACGATATTTTGGCAAACATGTATATCGAGATTTTAGTACCCCATTTTTTAAAATAATGTTATAACACTAATATAGCACTGATAAAATGCTCTTATAAATTGTAAAACCCTTGTTATACTCACGTGGCCCGTAATAATGGCAATTCAATTTGTTAATTTTACAACAGTAATCAAGAATCTATAAATCTATAAATATAAATTATGAAATTCTGCCTTTCTTTTATTTACTGTCTTATATACATTACACAACTTCCTTATCAGCAGAATTAATATGTTGCAAAAGTATACACGTGCACGTTAACGAAAAAACTATTGAAAAGTTATTGAACAAAGAATATTTGCTAGGCAAATACATATTTGAAATCTTACTACTAAAGAGGGACAAAGAAAAAGACAATGCAAAATGAGAAAAAATTAAAAAAAGAAAATAAATAAAAGGAATAGATCGTTTGTTTTTATTATTTCAGCCAAAAATATCCTGAAACAGTTCACTAAAACCCTTACCACAATACTTAACTCGTACCGGACGCACGTTTCACTTAGTTTGTTAATTCACTTTTATACTGCTGATGATGAAAACTTGGCTATCGAAACGTGCGTCCAGTACGAGTTAAGTATTGTGGTAAGGGTTTTAGTGAACTGTTTCAGTGTTCCAGTGCCACAGATTTAGAGTACCCGATTATAAAAGTGTCCTGTTAACTGATAATCGTTGTTCGGAATTTGTGAGCCGGTTCATGAACAAACATGAAAGCAATTCTCCTATTCATTATGTACGCATGTACGCATTCAGGAAGTGAGCGGTTCTTTGGGTTCGTAACTTGTTTTCTCAATACTAGATGTCACATCGTACGAAATCGACATTTGCTACCTGGTTTTGCTTGCAGTCGCCAGATCGATTTTACGGCCAACTTTGGCCGTAAACCCTTAGTGACACTTTTCCCTATATCGCTGGCTCTCTATAACTCTTTGGCCTAAACGATGGGTAATACCTTTTACGTCTAGTAGAGGACGCGGAATGTTCGAGATGCGCCGAAACTGGTATTTATAAATCCAAATTGAATGCAAAGGTTCGTTTGTAAGACTACAAAAATCTCCAATGTCAAACGAACATTAGGGAATAGAACGTAGGAACCTTGACAAGAGGTTTTTTTATCTAGAAATATCCATGTCTAAGCTTGTCGATATCTTGCGGCTTACAGCAGTATGTAGTATAGTGCTGTTAGGAGATTATCTCAGAATGCCTGGTCAGTGTCTTCTTGCATCATCCTCCGTAGCTTTTCTTACTTTGTTTGTACGGGATGGCCCAAAGAACAGTTTAGCGATTTGCTTTCCAAATAAGCAAGTATTGGAAAACAATTTATTATTATGCAATTTTGAAATGATCAGTATTTTTTGATTGTTCTAAAAGTATTATCTCTTTTATAACATCGAGCTTACAAAAGTCAGATGGTGTTTAGTAGCATGACTTTGCAGACCAATGCAACGTTCCTCGATGAGCAATTCAAAAAAAATTCATCCTAAAACTTTTCTGAAATTCGAACCTGTGTGTATAACCACCACACCAAATGCTATGCGTGCAGGAACGTCAGAAACGTTCACTTTTTGACAGATTATCTTCTAAATATTTGTGCGAAAAGGATGAATGGTGTTATTTCCATTCTTGCACCATTTAAAATTCACCTAATATATTCAAAAGATACTTGACCGAAATTTTGGTTGAGCCGCTAATCGAATTATTACGACTACGTGGAGCCATAATCTCTGGTGATAATTGTATTCATAAGACATGGCACAATCGTGGTCTAAATGATTCAAAGTTTAGAGCTTTCAGTAATCACTGTAAACTGAAACCAGAAATATTAAATTCTGAGGATGTCATTGTTTGGTTCTGGTGCGCCTTTTCAACAAAACATGGAGCAACTATTTATAAATTCACTTGCGCTTTAGAACGACCAAACATTGGTGTATCGCAAACATATTCCGTGGTCTCAAATTGTTGATTAAATTTCCAAGAATATTCTCTTAGAATAATAATTCTTCGGGGGTAACACAAACAGTGCATAATCCTTATCGGTAATCCCCCACCATTATAATTTATAACACAGGCTGCTCAGCGGAAAACATTATTTTATAAAGTAACCACATCCTTGTAAGAAAATTACAACGCAGTCGACTATCCAAGTACGAAGTAGTAAATTGGTAAACCGGCTTTTGTACATTTTTTATTTTAGAAAAGGTGTCTTTAGAATTTTAGTGTTTTAAGAATACTCACCATATCAATTAATTTGCTTCGCTTCATAAATTCTATTAGAACCATATTACTAACAAAACACGTGTCTTTGTTATAGAGCTATATATATTTCAACCTATTCAAGGAAAATCACAACTATGTGTTTCTTTGCCCATGTATATGCAAGTACACAGCGTGACCACAACGGTGCATTTATAATTTATGCCAGTAGTCGCATCTTTAAAGTTTTTCTGTGCAGCGTAAATATTTATAGACATCAATGAACGTCCAATCTATCATCTCGTCAAAGACACATACTTAGGTATCTATGTATGTACATAGCTGAAAGTTTTTGTACAATGACAAATACATTTATCGAACAAATTAATTTCTAACCTTAAATGTACTACCTCAATCGTGAAGTGAAATCAAAATCAACCTTGTCAGAGTCCAGTTACAAATAGAAATTATAATTATGTGTTTCAATATTTACGTTTATTTTGTCGGAATCAAAACAAACTGTAGTAACTAGAAAGCATTATATACAAGTAGATCTAGTTGGATGCCAACATCTCTGTCAAATGACAAAATTTACGTAATTGCCTACTTCAAAACATTGTCCGGGTTCCCTATAAAAAAAAAACTAAACATGAATACAGCATTATTTACTATAATTAAATTTAGAAAACCGAAACAAACTGCAGTTTCTGCTGTGTATTTATGTTGTATTAAAATCACAAGTTTTTCTAAGTTTCATGGTATTATATTTATCAATATCAGTTTCTATTACAAAATTAACAAACTTAAAAAATCTATACGAACTGTGAATCCGCACATCACATCAATTGCTTATTTTTTCAATGTACATATGTGGGATCTAGGGGTACAAGTAGACAGAACGTTCACTAATAGAAACCAGTTTATTTAAAATAAACCTGCACAAACGAATATTTAATATACATTAACAAATTTGCGCGACTTCTTCAATCTGTCAAAAAACTACCATTCAACACTCACTATATAAAAGAATGTTGTTTACACACTACTCGGCTATACATCTCGACCTTCCTATACTTCATTCGTCTCGAATGGATCTTCGTCCTATGGGTTATTCTGTGGCAAGGGTTTCATAAGATCGGCACTGGACTTCGTTCTCTTCGGATCAACATGATGTTCCAGCTTCTCCACGTCGTATCTATCAGGACCAATTTTCTTCACCACACAATACGGACCAAGAAACGCGGGTAGAAGCTTTGATTCATTCTGGAACTGCGTTCTCTTTATGACTACCATATCCCCAGTACGATACAATCTCCCTTCCTTTCTCTTTTTGTTAAAATTTCTTCTGTTCTCCTCTTGTACTATCTTGATTTGTTCCTTTGCCCTTTTCCGTAATTCCTCTCTAAATATTTTCGAATTTTCTTCATCGATAGTTTCCTTCAGCTTCATATCCTCGAATCTCAACGTCTTTACACCGAAAAGTAGCTCAAATGGTGTAGTAACGATGAAGCGCTGATGGGTACTATTTAGCACCTCTTGTAGTTTTCCGGATTTTCACTCGAGAGCTTCGCGAGGGTTGGAATAATAACGCGGATTGTTCGTTCCACTTGGCCGCTTCCTCTGAGAACACCTGTTGTAATTTTGATGTAGTTGATCTTCTCTTCTTCGCAATATCTATCGAATTCCTTTGATGTAAAGGCCGATCCCCTGTCCGTTATGATTGTTTTGGGATTTCCAAAGTTTTTCTTCTGAAGCTCAAGTTTATCAAGGACCTCCTTGGTGCTGGTGCTCTTCGTAGGATAAATCCTTACAAATTTGCTGAATGCATCGACGACAACAAATAGATAATGGTATCCTTTTCTAGTACATGTTAGGTGGCCGAAAAGGTCAACATGATAGGCTTGTAAAGGTGCGTCACCTTTGTCGATTGGATTCAGTAAGCCTTCTTGTTTTCCTTCCTTCCTTTTGACCAATATGCAAGGAATACAGTTCGCTGTTGCCTTTTCGAAAGAGCTACAACGAGGCAAAGATATGTTATAAAAAAGTAATCGAGCAATGTAGGCATAGTTATGCGCAGTCTATTAGACAAAACTCAATAATGTCAACAACCCGGTTTCGTTCTGGCTATCAATTGCAAAATACCACAAAGTGGGGGCAAACGCAAACATCAATCAATTTAGATACCTGGACAGATTACTGTATGAATTCTTATAATCAAAAAGATGTAGTCATATACTCAATGAATTTTTTTGACGCAAAAGACCCATATCTAGACGAGGACATTAATCTGTGGGAACCGAGCCGGGCAATCACATATACTAGAAATAGTAAAACCCCTGGTAGGGACGGCATTTCAAGCGAATTTTTTAAAAATATAGGCAAAGATTAGATTCAGTACTTATTACGATTGTTTAATAAAATCTAGGGGCAGGAAGAATTTCCTGAGAATTGGAGTAAATGTAGAATTACACACATCTTCAAAAAGGGTAATCCAAGCAGCCCAGAAAACTATAGAGGCATCGTTATGATGAACCACTTGACGAAGCTTTTTACTTGGATAAAAAAACCAAAGACTTGAAGAGTTTATAGAAAAGCAAATGTGCTACCAGAGTGTCAGACTGGATTTCAAAAAGGGCACAATTCTTTGAACAATATTTTTGTATTGACTACTATAATAGGGTAAGGGTGACAGTCGTTGGCACATTTATTCCATATAGGAAGGCCTATAATAACAGGTCACTTGTTTCCAGTCTATCTTTGTTTTAAATAAAGTCATTCTAAAGAGAAATAAAGACTGTTATATTTTATAGTGGTTGGCAGGAATGCCACAGTTGTTGGCGTGTGTGAATATAGTGGTTGGCACCTACTTTAAACAAGAATTTAGGCAAAAAGCTGCGTATATGATATTTTTATTTGCTACCTAGATACAGGTAGCAAATAGAAATATTTGGTAATTATTAAGCTTAATTTATTTATGAAAAACATATAAAACTTAAATAATGATAGCAAGGACTATGGGGTAGTATGGCAAACACAATATTCACGGCACACTCTGCACCACACAAATTATTAATTAACTCGGGAAGGCCTTTTCGAAGACACGTAGATCATCATCATCAAGCCAAGTTCCGATTCGGTACTTGGACTATAAAACGTAATAATTTCTTATGTACTGCAGCAATTACATATAAAAACTGCAGAAAGAAATGTTTTATTAGCGCATGTAGAATGTATAGTTCGCGTGCATTTCGAACATTTTCGCCCAATTCTGGTTAATGATATTGATTCTGCACACAAATAGCAAATTCTTCTGGATAAGTACCTCATTTCTTTTTTCACTTGTAGCTCCAAAAGCACACGTTCTTCTTTTTCCTCCTGGGGGAAGTCTACTTTTTTTATTTTGTAGTGCATCATTTTCTGTAAACGCACCCCAGTCTGTTTTATGATCTTTTCTGGGTCATTTTCTTTGCTTTCATTTCTTTCTTTTCCCTCCTGGGGGGAGTTTACTTTAGTTTGTAGTGCGTCAGTTTCTTTAAATACGTCTTTAGTCTGTTTTATCAACTTTTCTGGGAACATATTTTCTGCGCTTTCGTCTTCAGCACCTCTCCTTTTATTCTCAATGGCCACATTATTTTTCTTATTTTCGTTGCGAATGGGGCTAATTTTAATGTTTTGAAGAATATTTATATTTGCCTTAATTCTTCTAGATTGTTTCAAATTCATTTGGTTTTGTTTTTTTTATTTTCTTCCCAATTCTTTCGCTTTTTTGTTTTTTCTTCTTCTTGCATTTTCTTTTTGTTTTCTTTCTCCTCAACTACACATTTCCACTTCAGAAATTATTACATAAGGTAATCTTTCTATGTCTCTCTTGTTTTTCTTTTTGGAATTTTCTGGCCAGTGAAGAATGTTACTTACAGAAGATTCTGCTGAAGTTACAGTCTCAGCATTGTTGCAAGCAACTTCAACTTCTTCCTTCTCATTAGGGATTTCCAACTGTCTACTATTGTTGCTTATCGGAGCACCGAAAATCATTTGATTCTTGTCATAAACTTGTAAAGCTTGATATAATTCGGCATCGAAAGATTCAATTTCTAATATTTCCCTAGACATATTTTCACTATCGTACACTGACGAGTCTTCAACTTCTATTTGATGCTTATTAAAAAAAAATCCACATCTTTGAAAGATAATTTCTGTCAGAATTATTGGCCTTGTTGCCAATTTCAAATGATTTAAGCAAGTGGGTTCTAAGAAAACTTTTAAATCTTTTAAAATCGAGAACAGGTTCAAATTTAGTTACATTGTGATCATTGTTTATACCATTCGCACATTTTCCTTCTGCGACATTTTGGATATCCTCATTAGGTCCTCCAAGACATTTTGAATAGTCAATGGCATTACAGTCCCATGGAAACAACCCTGTTGCTTTAAAGCCATTGACTATTATTGCATGAAGAGCAAGAGGAACAATCGCTATATGATAGTAGCGATAGACGGCTTTACCAAGTTTTGTTTCATGAAAGCCTTATCGACTACTAGGGTAAGTCCTGTTCTAAATTTTTTAGAAAATATTGTTGACACTTTCGGAGTACCAAGGAGAATCACAACTGATAGTGGCACGGCTTTCACGAGCAAAGCGATTTTGTCGTTCTTGTCTGCAATGATAACAGACGAAGAACGATGGCAGGAGTGTGTAAGTAAAGTGAGATTTGGTCTGAATTCAACGGTAAATTCAACCACAGGAAAGGCTCCTTACGAACTGTTTCTTGGATACAGAGCACGAGGTGTGGCTGATGCATATTTGAGCAATGAGGTCTCGAAAGCTGACCGAAATTAGCAAATTCAGGAAATACATGAAGAAGCCGCTACTTAAATACGGAAAAAGCAAAAGGAGATAAAGGAAAGATATGATAAGAATCGTTCCAAGTCACCTGCGTCTGACTTAGGTCAGCAAGTACTTGTACGACGAGTAGCAAATACGAATGATGGCAAAAGCAAAAAGTTGCTGCTTAAGTATACTGGTCCATACGTAGTGACCAACATTTTACTGAATGATAGGTATGTCATAGAAGACATACCAGGTGAGAAACCTCCTCAAAAACTATACAAAAGCGTGTACGCTGTGGATAAATTAAAATTATTTTCAGCCACAGAAAGCACTTCCAGTGATTCTGTCAACGTACATGTAGGAATATATTATTTCTAATCTTCGTTATTTAATGTTTAGGTATAGAGATTAAGCCCTGCGAGGACGCTGGGGCATGTAGCATGGCCGACTGAAAGAAAATGCTGACGATGATGTTTTTCGGCGACGGAAAGACGCGGTCGGCTTGTGTTATCGCAGACGGGAAGCAGTTCAGCAACGCCAGCTTACTACTACAGGAAATATATTCCTCACCATTGTTTTGAGATTTAGCGTTTTATTTATTAAATTAGAGTATTGAATAATTTCAGATTCTAACAATCTATCATTTATTTTCATTTACTCCTACTTAAGAATAAGTTCCCAAAGACATTTCACAACGTATTGCAATATTGTACTTATGTAATTCTTTAAGATTCAAAAAAAGAGGTATTACAAGATTGTAGCAAATTCGTTTACAAATTGAAGATGTTGATGGAAATGTTTTCTATGATATTTTACCACAAGATGTATCTGGTGGATGGTGGATACATACACTCCAATTTTCAGGAAAGTATATTACAATAAAATTGTGAACCTATGAAAAACTACTCCGTAAATTTGCGTTTGACTACAAAGAAATTAGTCTCCAGCAAACGTCGTCTCATTAAAACACCGTAAGCACTTACGTAACGCAATACAAAGGAATTCATATAGGTATACGGTCATTACGTTATGTCTCGCATAATACACTGTAGTGCTACTCAAAACGTTTTCATGCATTACACACGAATTTATAAAACCATTAAAACGGTGTCCTTGGACCATATATTCATGTCTCGAACAACAGGTAGGTATCTTGCCGCGCCGCTATTATGAAGTAAGTAGTCGTAATAACCCGATGCGTATGTTTGAATCGCTTTAAGGAATGCGTTTTAAGTGAATATGAAAATCGTTTTGGTTACTGCTTTCTCTTTTGGTAGATTTTGACGAGTTTTGCCATTCAATGTTTGGTGTTATAAAATCTTAAAGAAAGGGGCCTTATTTCTGATTTGCGAATATTTGTAATTAAGTTTAAATAACCAAAAAATAGTCACGTCAATTACAGTCATAGTCAGAACAAGTAGAAAAGTTCAACTGGAATCAAAAACAAGTTTAGAAACATTTTCCAATTCTAAAGGAACATTTTTTACAAACTACCTATAATATAAAAGATTCTTTAATGTTGTGAATAAAATGAAATCAAAACTTGTTAATTGACTCAATACTCAGTTGTATTCACAAAAAAAATAATTATGGAAACCGTGATTTTGGAATGACCGTCAAAACACCTCTCACGTCATAATATTTACCTACACATTTCTAATAGGAAACATAACCTCAACAAATTAATAGATACATCAATGTGACGCTTAGCACTTTGCGGAATATGGAAAATCAAACACCTAAAAGTTGCTAAATATAGTATTGTGCCAATAATTAAAACCCCAGAAAAAATAATATCGTCGCCATTTGAGGAAGCATTTATAAAGAAAAAATAATGTTGCAGGCTATAAGATGCAATGAAAGTAATTTCTCTGGAAATATAAGGGCATTTGTTTGTAAAGATCATTTTAATATCAATATGACAAACAACAGAGAGTATCGGCACACTCCTCACCACACAAAATATTATTAATTAATTCGGAACAGCTGTTTCAAAGGCTCACTGGGCCCCCATTTTCAACCGAGTTACCGAATAAATCTGAACGAAAAAACTAAAAACTTTTACTTTAATTCTACCATGCATGTCTATCCCTCCTCTCGAGGAAAAAGAAGGGTATATATGTATAAATGTGTCTAAACATGTAACTGTGTATATCTATTTCCGAATACCTACTTTTCTATCGCTTAACTCTAACATGCTGGGTATATGTGAAACGGCCAAGGGTCTTACCCCGCCCTCGTACAAAAGAGCGAGACGAAAGCTAAATCTCTATCTACGCACTCTAAGGATACTAAACAAATCGATCATAAATTGCAGAACACCGAGACTCGGTCTTCGTCAAGTGTGGACTGAAAAGTTGTTTTACCCTAATAAATCAAACAAGCAAGAGAAATGAAGTGGAGCATTCTCCTTGTTCATGACCTGCGAATGTTCCATCTCTTTCTTCAGGTACATTGTCTCAAATGCGTCCAATTCCCGAGGTGAAGTTACGTTTTTAATTAATTTGAGGTTTTCCAATTTGATTACATGACCTGTGTTATTCATATGGTCAGCTACACTTGACGCTCCTGTTCGACCGAATCTATAGCATCTCATGTGTTCATTAAATCTAGTACCTATCATTATTAATATCAATATATTTATGCAGGCTTTTACAATATGTATTTTTCTTTTGAATGCATGATGTGGATATATTTGACGCCATAATACATTCATTATCACCCCGCTTTAGTTTTACGTATCCAATCGCTTTATGAATATAGCTGTCGCTTTAGATCTGAAATAAAAATAAAATTTTGTTAAACATATGAATATTTTTCGAGTGCTTTAATCGTTGACACAATACAATATTTGGAATAACTTTTACGAGTTTGACTTTCCATATTCCACACGCGTCATATCGATTTCTTTATTAATTTTTTAAGGTTATGTTTTCTATTAGAATGTGTAAGTAAATGTAATGAACCATACTTACTTTATTCGTCATTTACGTGTCATAAAACTCATGAATTATCGCAATTTATATTACTTCAAGTATGTGTATCGTAGTCGAGAATGTTAGCAACCTTGCACCAGAGTTTAGTATTCATAAAAAATATATTACTTTAACTGTATCAGAAAGAATCTGGTCTTTAAACATTAATCTCTTGGAACTAAAAGCGAAAAGCCTTTATTCTAAGATCAAAAAGAATAAGATTTTCTTTTAGGAGGTACTACAGAACAAGATTCTTAATGCATAATTAGTGTATATGCATTTAGTTTTGTGGTCATTATTCGCCTTCTTCAACGTTTCCTTCTATTTTCCTTTATGTTGTTCCTTTACTTCTGGTTTCTGATGAAAACGTGTAGAAGTGAAGAACTCGGACTCACGATAGTGTCGCATTATGCACAAGTATGGCCGGTGACAATGAGTTTAGAGGCACGCCTTTCCGATACCAGACCACGATAAAGATAAGTTTATTTCCATGAATGTCATTACTGCGCGTTTACTATGCATCGGTAGCAGTCTCGCAAGAAAGAAAGACTGCAGCGACCTCTAGCAGATCGCAAACGCGAATGCTCACTCAGCGACGACATAAAATTACAGCAACATTTCTTCTTCCTTCTATTGGTTTCAGCTCTTCTGCACTTCACCACAAGCAGAAGAGACCAAACGAGTCCGCTTATAAAGCCCAAGAGTTGTCGCTAGAATCCTATCTGTGTCGATCTGGAACCGTTAACTAAAAATAGAAGGACAAGCAGAGGGAGGAGACAAAAGTAGATGCTGGGCGACATCCACGTTGTTTCTTAATTATGTCGCTTTTCGCTTTCCGTTTTTTACGCAATCGAAATCGAAAATCGTTTTAAATTGAGTCATGCCGGACATTAGGAATCGATATCACGACCCCACGTTGGTAATAAACGTCCTGCGAAGGTTGTAATGCAGATAATTGCATTCTACATAACACACATGACGTTAGTCACATGTCTGGTGAGGTTATCTTCACGTTACTCAAAATTTGACGTTGCGTCAAAATGGAGCATGATTCCTTTATGTTAATCGAATATTTTTCGAATTTTTGTTTAATTTAGTTATGTTCAAACGAATTGTTTTTTTTTTTCTATTTTGCATACGAAAAAGATACTTATCCGCACTCCAACGCGTGTCGAAATGAAGTTTATTACGACACGCAGTCGGGTTGAGCATCTTTTTCAATAAATCTTGTGAAATCTGAAATACACACACAAATTACGTAGTATGTATGTACGGTATGCGCCACAATATACAGTACAGTAATTTGTGCAGCTCTATCGTGTACGCTCGTTTATCAACTTGAGAGAACTGTCTCAGCAGGTATTCCCAGTAGTGTAAAGGAAGTTGTGTTATACAATTGCCATTGGAGATAGGTTTCTCGACGGAGAAAAAAGTGTTCATAATTGAATGTTATTTTCGCTCATACGAAAGTGATCGTCAAGGTGAACCGACAAACTCTAGCCATTCTGCAGGATAACTTTCCGGGAAAAAGCTTTTCACGTGGTACTGACTTCCCATACCCGTCTTATTCCCCTGATCTTACACCACCTGATGCCTACTTGTGGGGTATGTTAAAGGAATGTGTTCAACTGTGATGATCCGCAGTAACCTTTGTTCCAGGATGTGGTTGAGGATCTGCGTATGAACTCTGTCTACAAGAAGGCGGTGCACATTTCGAACACTTATGTACATTTGCATACCAAGTTAAATAAACATTTCAGTACTGTATATTTTGGGGCATACTGTACAATAGTACAGAAACATAACTTGCCATGTGCTTTTACTGTTATTCTATGCAAATTATGGGCAAAAACAAAATCTTGTTGAGTTGTTGTATCCTTATCAGCGAATTCATAAAATTCACAAAGGCTTGTAATATGTAGAGTATTTTGATATGTCTACATTCTTGTAAATACTAAGACATTAACGCAGCATGAAGTACATGGATCATAAAATAGAAGACTTCTTTGTTTTGTTTTGTATGTGAAAATATGCCAATAACATGCTTTTAAATACTGTTTTAACATTACATTTGTTGTAATATGTGGAAATGTTAACTTCTTTTTAATACACTTTACGTGATTTACTGGGTAATAAATTACCAACAATTCCTTCAGTTATTTCTCGTAGCTGAGGTGGAGTACAAGGTATTTTATTACATTCAATATCATCCACTTCTTATATCTATACCTTTAAGTACAAACAAAATATAGTTACAATGACGAACATTGAATTTAAACAACTTCAATGTGGGCAACCTTTATTCAATGTTAATGTGACTAATTTTCATATCACACAAGCTTAAATGTTTCTAATAGCTGTCAAAAATACAGATAAAAAGACATTTATTTTCAAATCATAGTAATGCAAAATAAAAAAAAAATAGTATAGAAAACTCTTTTCATAAGGCATTTTGTCACACTTGTTCGTTTCAAAAACTCGCCTTCGGCTTAGTTTTGAAATTTCGGATGCGGGCTACAAAATGCCATCTTATGAAACTTGTTTTCTAATATAGTATTTTCTATAATTTACTTTGTGTGGCTAATCCGATATCTAGATAAGCTATTTAGGTGAAACGGCAACTGCTAAAACTTGACATCCCTCAAAATGGAACAGAACCAAACTCCCCCACCATAATGTTTCTAATAAGTGAGCGACCCATCAACTACTTTGCACATTAGTACGTACGAAACGACGCGACGCTATGTGAATATACTAACTGAACACATTATCACATTCCGATATGGTATTTTCTTAAATAATTATTCATAAATACATAAACAGGACACAGTTTGGCTTACAAATCACAACCTGTAGAAGAAAAATAACGACGTTATTGGTATGCTTACTGCTTGTTCCTTTATTATTTATTTATTTGTTTTTTTTTCTTTTTTCCGGTGGTATTATGTCGGTGATCGTTTGGGTGGGAAAAATACACTATATTCTGTGTGCTTTTTGTTTAAGCGCTAAATATTGTCGACGATTATCTTCTAGATTTAAATAAATTGAATTTATTGACTTGATGGTATGAAATTTGATGGGATTGTTTTAAAAGCTTTAAATTCAAATTAGCACAACGCTTCCTGTTGGATAATTTGAAAAATGAAAATTTTCTGGCTAATCTTTCTTTGGTGTTTAACTATAAACGTCACAAAATGTCGTTCATATTCAATATTACAATAAAATTCTATGCATAACTAAAGATTTTGGATTTTAGTACTGTATTTCATCAACCGGAAATTTTCCTTAAAGTGGTGTGTAGAGATTACCGAAGATAATAATTTTTGTGTTTCACCAACATCGATACTAAGTTATAACCTCTTGCATCTATTAGCTGTTATTCGCTGACTCTTTTTTTCTTCTTCTTTCCACTTCTTTTTATGTTTTGATCCAAATATATTTAAGCCCTTAACTGCTTCTATACTAGTCCACATTCACTAATATCATCAATTTTCTTACTGAATGGCAACATTTCTGCACATTCTTGCAGTTGAAACGTTTTTTCTTGAGTCTTTACTACTAAGCTTTAAATTTTTAATTACATTCAGTCTTCAGTTTTAACATTTTTATTTTATTAATAGTGTTTACCAATTGTGATGTAGTTAAACTAAGTAATTTTTAAGAATGGAAAAATGCTCTGGCATGGTGAAGAGAAAATTTACCCAAAATCGATTCTGAAAACGTGGGGTGCTTTTCAACGTTTTAAAAGTTCCTGATAGACAGCCAATTTTCCATGTCGAGATGATTCAATACAAACTCAATGTGCACAGTGCTTCAGATGCACTTTCCACACACCTATCCCTTCAAGATTTGAATGAATGTCTTTCTCTCTTTTATCTGTAATTTTACTCGACTCTACGAACATATTTGACATAGTTTCGGTTTTAATTTTGTTTTGTAAAGGAAAATATTCTATGTAATGTATAATTTTCTCCCCAACGAATTTTTTAACACGTGATGTCTTCTTTCGGGATACTTCCGAAATTCCGCCTCTGAGTTGCAATGGTGTGTGTGGAACGAATACTACATGTTTTTTGTTCCCAAGCACGTGTTTAAGAATAGTTTAGACATTTTTATATTAATATTAAGTTGTTTTGACAACATCCGCACACTTGTGCAGCGTTAGTAGCTAAAGTAATACATATCTACATATTCTAGGTTTTCATCGGGTTCACAACCACTGTTGGAAACCAAGATCGTTTAATACAAAGCATTTCAGAAACTACCTTCTATTCGTTTTGGCAGCTATCCCGAAATGTTCTTGGGCTAACGTAATGAGTAATTTGTCTGTGTGTTCTATATCACTATTAAATATGCAAACTTTTGGCTTTATGATAGAAATGATAGGAATTTCTTTACGTGCTGGCGGGGCTGGAATAGTTAATAAATTTACAAATTATTGTTTCGATATTGTATGGTTTGAAATCTTTTTGTTTATTAAATTTATAGACTTTAGAAACAGTATTCAATACCCTCCCTCAAAGAATGAGGGTGTTACATGGGACCTCCGTGTGCCTTAAATAGAGTAGTACTTGCATACAACTCGATAATCGCTCCCTACCAAATTCTTTGAGTTTGGATTACTATGTAGTTAATATATTAATAATATGTGAATATCGCATCGGAAAAAATCAACTATCGATATCCGGAACATTATTAATTGTAAAAATTTAAAAATTGAATCTATTGCTAATAACATTGTATTCAGCTAAAATATTCTAATTTGCCTTTTTTGGTCGCATCTGAAATCGGTAGCAAATTGACTATTTTAATTTGAACATCTTGTATAGTTTAATACTTATGATAAAATTTGATAACATATTTATGTAGATACTAGTATGGATGAAAATGTCGAATTAAAAGCTATACCGACCACTACAGAAGCGAGCAGCTCGTAATGCTCCATGTTTTCTGTGAGGGTAGCAGCTCGACTAGTGGCTTAACCCGCCAGAGGAATTAAATAGTAATGATACAAGTTACCAACAACTACCATGTACGGACGCGCGTTCCTCCGTTTTACGGCTCATCAGCGTACCTCTGTGGAAATTGGTAGATGTATTTAAAATTGTCGTATATATATGAAGATAGTGAATTTTATTTATTTAATTAAATACACCCTAATCACTGAAAATGTCGAAATTAAAAGCTATATTGACCTCTACAGAAGTGAGCAACTTAGGTGCTCACATGTAACTTAGATAGTCACATGTAGCTGTTGTCATGTAACTTTCGAGGTAGTACTTTGTTATTTGAAATATGTATCTGTAATATGTCCATAATATTGTTGTAAAGTGTGCTTTACTATTATTAATCATAATTAATGATTGGATTTAATGAGATTTTGGTCAGTTTAAAATAAATAAATGAGCATAGAAGAATTTATTTTTCCAAATAACTGACGAATGCTTATAATTAAATACACTGCGCCTCAAAATTATGGAATAAATTTAGTAATACGAAGCAATTTCTTTTTCGAAGAAATGCTTGGGCAGGACAATTTTATTTTTAAAAAATAAACATTTTTGCCTCAATTTTAAGTTTTCAAGCAATCGCCATCGACAATTTTTTAAATTACTCCTTTTTTTTTACTTTGACAAATCACTTAGTTGTCTAAATGGTACCATCAATATTGTAATACCTCACATAACAAAATTTGCGAATAAAAGTCATTTAAAAAGTATAAGTAAACACTGTTATTCAAGAAGTGAAATGATTCCCATTAAATCAAACGTTCGAAATGATATCTGCCCGTTCATAAACTTTACTGCTAACAACATGCCTAGCAAAAAAATAAATTGTTATAGTTAAGAAGGTACCAATGAAAAATAAGAAATAATCGGTTTTATACACTGTCATAAGCTAAATACTCACTATTCTTAATTAAAAAAAAATGAAAGTTAGGTATGGATCATTTAAGTGAAGCTCAGCGCATTGAAATTTTAATTCTTGCTGAATGTGGCAATAAAACCAAAATTCAGCAAGAATTATGCAGTTTGTTAAACACGAAATATCCAGATAGAAATATCAGCCAATCCACAGTCAGTAAAATCGGGAGAAAATGTAAAGAAACTGAGGATGTCACACGTCTTTAAAATGCAGGGCGTCCTAGGAAAATGAATGATGATGTGGAACTTGATACTTTGCTATGTGTATCTTAATCAGTTACAGCAGACAATGAAGTTTCTCTACGCGTATTAAAAACAGACAAATACCATTCTTACAAAATACAACTACAGCGAGAACTTAGTGAAGATGCAGGATTTATGCAACCGTAATCCACGCTTGATACGCCAAATTCTCTTTTCGCCTTATTTTGCCTAAATGGAACAGTATATCGACAAAATTGCTCGTACTGGAGTAGAGAGAATCCTCATTGGTTCACTAAAGCACATACTCAACGCCCTTGCAAAGTTAATGTGTGAATAGGGATAATTGACAATAGAATCATTGGCCTTTTCCCCTTTGTTGAAACTCTCACGGAGCAGCGATGTCTGGATTTTTTCAGGGACGCACTTGTACCTGCTCTTGCAGAAATTTTTCCAAATGAAAATGATCCTGACTTGCCAAATTGCGATATTTGGTTTCAGCAAGGAAGCAATCATTTATCTCTTGAATAACAACATTTATCTTTGCTTTTTATTATTAATAAAATTTATGTTTTCCACTTTTTAAATGACGACTATTCGAAAATTTTGTTATTAAAATGTTAATGGTACCATAGATAACTAAATGATCTATCAAAATAAAAAAGTTGAGTGTTGTCATTTAAAAAACTTGTCGAGGACGCCATTACTTGAAAATTTTAAATTGATGCAAAAACGTCTATTAAAAGAAAATAAAATGAACCTTTTAATTAATTTTTACCATCATTTTGCCGTCCACAGTATATGAAAGTTCACAGGAAGTTCTTCTACTTTAAAATACAAAATACCCATTAAAATTTTCTGTTTTTGTTAATTTTTTGAAATTCATTTCACATTACGTCTTATGGGCGTATCCTATATACAAAAATAGTTTTCGTATTGATATATCGAAACCTATGTAGTACCAAATGTCAAAAATGCATAGAAACATGAGAGTACTTGTGAGAGAGACATGTCTCATCTCAACTGTACGCGTCACTGTTTTTCAACAGTTGTCTATAAAAAAACATTTACTGATTTTGAGTTATTTAAATTATATTATAAATCGGACGTGGATATAAGTTGCAGCCGTAAATTTGAGGATTATTAATTATATATTTATTTAACCAAACTTAGTGTTCACTACGAAAGAGATTAAAGAAGTAAACGATTAAACAGAGACTCTATTTCGCCACCGCACATTTTACCTACATTTACACGTGCCATCCAATCCTCGGTTTTTTAAATTTTAAAATACTCTAATCTTGACTGACGCAGCCGTTTCACAACGCGTTCGTTCGGTATTCTGGCTCGATTCCGAGGCGAATTTCGAGACGGCTACCCGTGTCGGCTCTCCGCTACATATACCTATCTAGAACGTGCGTTGACAAACGACGACGTGTTCCAATTTGTCTCGAAAACGGGGAAAGATCAGCTTTTATATAATAAAAAAAAAAAGTGTAAATAAGAGAATATGGGAATAGTACCGTGTATGTATATAAATAAGTACATATAATGACATGTCGCTCGGTGAAATTACGTGGAAGATATTCTACGGTTTTTTTTCTAACACAACTTTCAACGACGCTTTCTACTAGCGCGGGTCTCTTTAGAGGTCATCATGCGTGCCTTACGTACGGGCGTTAGGCGGCACCAGTAGTAAGCGCTTAAACTTAAAAAAACCCTCATCTCGCGATGGTATTCCTGCATATATTTATATATACGTAGTGGTATAAGAGAAATACGTGTATTTCTCCAATACCACTATATTCGTATATTTCGTACCTACGTTGCGTGGATTAATCGCTTTTGCGGTACCGGTCGCGTTCCCTTATCCATTCGCGCATGATTTAAGCGTTCGCTTATGCATTGTATATATAAGGTAGACAGAAGCGGCCGGAACGATAAATTTCTACCGCGTTTGCAAATTATTTGAATAACTCCGGGTGCTAGGTTGTATGATGCCGCATGTATTTCATGTACAGTCGCCCGCAAAAATGTGCCCACATATCGTTTTAAAAGTGTTATTATCGTGTAATACCCAGAAACACATTCAGCACGAATTATTTTTTGTTATACGAGGTGTGGCAATTAAATAATCGAACTGGTGCTCCTATCGGCAAACAGCGAGCACGCCACGGCCGGTTTGAACATGTCTGTGCTTGTAGATGCTTCTCCCATCCTGAGCTCGATGGGCACGGTTGTACGTCGCTCAGCCCCGCTGTAACAATCGTCCGTTCAAGTCCCAGAAAGTCAGACAGTCAATCAACATTATTACGTAGTAGGTTTACATAGTCGTGGTTTCATTTCTCTCCTTTGTGAGGGTTTCTTTGATCCGATGACCGATGTTTGTGAAAGTCATCCTGACAGGCCCCAGGACGTGCAATGTGTTTTCGAACCTTGTCCTTTCCTTGATCCGTTGTTAGATATAATACGGTGAACCTGTGTCACGGATAGTTTCTGTTTACTGGAATTTTACATAATGTGGTATAATGGGCAATGACCCCAATACCTAATTAATTAAAAAAAAAAATAGACGAAGACCCGATTTGTGGAAGAGCAAATCCTGGATGCTCCACCAAGACAATGCGCCAGCCCATTTCGCCTTGTTTGTGAAGGCGTTCTTTGTGAAATCCGGTATCACCGTGTTGGACCACTCATCGTACTCGCCCAACCTGCCTCCCTGTGCCTTTTTTTATTTCCTAAGGTAAAATAGGAGCTTAAGGGGACAAGATTTGACAGTGTGGAAGCGGTGAAGATGAAAGCGACGGAGGTTCTCAACAAGCTGACAGAAACGGACTTCCAGCACAGCTTTCGACAGTGGAAAATTCATATGGAGCGCCGTAGGGATCGGCAAGGGGAGTACATTGAAGGGGATAAACTTTGTAATGTAATTGATGATCAATAAAATGTTTTGTAGCAACAGTCCGGTTATTTTATTGCCACACCTCGTATGTACTATTAATTATTTCCGTGAAATGAAAAGTAATCATAGCAAAAGTCAGTAAAATAGGGTAAATTGTATTGTCAGCCAAATTGTACCACATTATTTCAAATGTGGAAGCAGCAAATTATCATCTATGTAACCATCGTAAAGCTCGTTTTGTTTTACGAATATTTAAATAAAAAAAAATAAATTTAAAAAAAGTAGATGTACTATAGTACATATTCGGCAACGTGACTGCGATTATTTTATGATAAGGATATAACGCGTGCTTCTCTCTCTGGACCAGGTATATCGGCTTTCGATGATTTTCAACGTTCAGAAAATGCGGATATGTAATATACAATATATAAAATACGAAAAATAATTTTGTTAATAATTTTTTTAATAAACTTGTTCTTTATTTGTAAATGTAATAAAAAATAAATTAAGCAATAATTGCTTTCTTTTTTTCTCTAAAATATACTCTCAATGTTACAATAAATTTCTATGTTAGCGGTAATAGCGGTAATAATATAAATGGTTGCGCCTTCCGCTACTAGATGGCGTAGCCGGTATTTATTTGTAGAAAAATAAATTTATCAAACGTCAAACTTCTGATGGTATTAAACTAACAGCAATAACCATGTGAATTGAAAATAGTTTTATCGATTACAGACTTAGTGAAGAAGTATTTGAAATATGGTGATTGTGCGCACATTAACTATTTACCTCGGTGTAGCGATTGCCCAGAGTTCTTGAAATGAAACATGTGAGTTATTACATTTAAATTTACTTAAGAGATAATAAAACAAAACTCACTCCAAAAGAAGAGTAAATAAAACAAATTGCAATAAATTTAAATTCACAAATGTACAAGAAACGAAATAATAGTAAGAACTTGTCGGGGAAAATATGTATACAAAATAGTAAAAATAACGTGTGCTCCTGCGGAATGTCGACATGCCCACCAGGGATAGTGCTAGCCGTCTGCAAGGTGAGGGAGTTAGAAAAATCCACTACGGACAACCGGAGCCGTGCAAAGTGTTTTGGTCGATCTTTTTTTTCCCAGGACAGCCCTAGCAATGCAGTAGAAAGTACTTACGGGAAAGGACAGGAAAGAACTCCTGCAGAGTGAGATTCTGAACGGCTTTAGATTCTGAACGGCTTTATATACCTAAATTTCGTGTGACGTATCGTTTCATGTACATGGCGTACGCAGGCAAAAGCAATTTCAAAATAAAACGTTACACAAATTCTAGTGAAATAAATTACTTTTAGTCGCTATGAAGTAAACTTCGCTAAAAGTTCATTGCCTTGATCCGTAGCAATTTCTTTAGGGATCCCATACTTCAGAATATAGTTGTTAACAAACGTTTTAGTTACGGTTTGGGCTCCTTTATATTTAAGAGTTCTTTGTGGATTATAGGATAATTTAACTCCGAAAAACTGCGCAGTAGGTGCAGTTTTTCAGAGTTAATTTATCCTATAATCCACAAAGAACTATTAAAAATAAAGAAACCCAAACCGTAACTAGAACGTTTGTTAACAACTATACCCAGAGGCGTCTGTTGTAAAAATGAATTTATTTCCTTCTGAAAAATTAAAGAATACTGGCGGATTTATTATTGCCTGTTTTACTTTTTCAAATGAATTCTGATAATTTTCATCCCACTTGAATTCTACTAACTTACGAGATAATTTATTCAGCGGATTAGCAATTGCAGCAAAATTTGGAATATATTTTCTATAATAATTGACAAACGCTACAAATCTTTTACATTCGTTAGCACTTTTTGAGATTGGGTACTGTTGTATAACGTTAATTTTGTGTTCATCAGGTGAAACAACCTCAGAAGAAATTATATGTCTTAGATAAAGTACTTCTTTTGTTAATAATTCGCATTTTGACGGATTTAATTTTAAGTACACTTGACGAAGCCTATTTAAAGCTTTTACTAAATTTTGATTATGATTTTGTAAACTATTACCAAACACAATAGGGTTATCAAGATATGCGAAACATGATAAAAAATTCAGACCGGATATTGCAATGGTGATTACACGAGAAAAAGAGTTAGAACTGATTTTCAAATCGGTTGGTAACCTCTTCATTTGAAATTGCTCTCCATTTGTCGTAAAGGCTGTGTATTTTCGACTTTTAGGATCTAATTCGACCTGATAGTATTCTTGCGAGAGATCTAGATGTGTGAAATAAATTGAACCTGACAAAGAGTCTAAAATTTCTGTAATATTTGATAATTGAAAACGGTCATCTCTGATATTTTTATTTAAAAGTTTACAGTAAGCGGTAGTAAAGAAACACATCGGCGTATTTGGCACAAATCATTAATAGAATCTTTTTCTTCTTTGTTTAAATCTTTGACATTTATTAAATCACTTTGTTGACTCTCTTTAAAAAATTTGATTGCTGTGAAAATTACAAACTTCAGAAGAGGTTAATTTTGTTGTAATAGGTATAAAGTTTCTAATTTTTATTTCTTTGTGGTTAGTACTTAAGATATGTACTGGAATCACATTCGATGGTCGTGCAATTATACTTGCAGTAAAAGCTCCTATAGATTTCATTTAGTTTTTTCTTTCTTTATTAAGTAATTCATTACATTACTATTACTGTAGGTGTGACGATGCAGGTGTCTGTCACCAGAGAATGCCCACAGGGAGGGGTGCTATCCCATCTATTGTGGGACATGATGATAGACGAACTGCTGGCCTTGCTAAACAATGCTGGCTACTATACACAGGGATACGCTGATGACATTGTCATACTCACCAGTGGGAGAAATGCCAACATAATCTCAGAACTAATGCAGAGAACATTAAAAATGGTAGAAGTATGGTGCAAGAAGGAAAATCTCAGAGTAAACCCTGGAAAAATTGCACTTGTACCCTTCACCAAGAGAAGGAAATTGGACGGTCTAAGAGCGCCGACTCTTTGCAATGAAGCAGTACATATCGGTCAGGAGGCTTAGTTCTTAAGTGTAACCTTGCACTCTAAACTGAACTGGAACTCACATTTACAAAAAATAACCGACAAATGTAAGGGGGTGTTGATGACAACCCGTAGAACAGTTGGGAAAACATGGTATGATAACCATGCTAAACTTACCTATATCAAGGGAGAAGCCAGAATGGGAGCATACAGACCGAAAAACGCTAGTAACTGAAGAACCCACAGTGGGTCCGGGCACACTAGAATAGAAACATTAGTAACAAACCCTATCTTTGATACGGGTAGTGATACAATAATCTCCAGGATCTCCTATGACAAACCTTTCAAAGTTTTCTTGAATTGAGAAGAATAGAGAGTTGGAGAGAGGAGGAAACCCAAATCTGGTACACAGATGGGCCAAGAACGGACACTAATTCTGGCGTTGGTGTTTATGAGGAAAACCAGGGATTCTTATGTGCATCACTTAGGCGATACACCACGGTATTTCAAAAAGAAATATATGCTATACACACATGCGTGTGGGAAAGTCGCGCAGGGTAGGATGGTTTGCATTCTCTCTAACAGGCAGGCAGCCTTAAAGGCACTAGCATCTATCGTATAACCTCCAAACTGGTATGGGAGTGCCTGCAAAACCTAATGATACTGTCTAAACACAACAAGATCACACTAGTGTGGGTGCCAGGACACAGGGGTATACGAGGAAAGGCTCAAAAATGAATTATATAGGCCCGAAACCGGGTCTAGGTATTACCAAGAGTGCAGTGCGTGGTGCAATCAACGAGTGGATCGTAACACAACACCAATTAAATTGGAACCATGTAGCTGGACAAAAGCACAGCAAACGGATGATGGGAAGACCGTTGCAACATCTGACTACTGACCTGCTTGACTTAAGCAAGATACAGCTTAGGGCAGCAACATGTCTACTAACAGAACATGGCTGTTTGAGAGGCCACTTGAACTTTTATATAGACTTTGCAATGAGGAGGAGGAAACAGCCCTTCATATTATTTTGGAATGTGCAGAGCTAGCTCAACGCGGATTCGCTATGCAAAGCGCAATTGATCTACCAATGGAGAAAGATTTACTACATAGGCTCTTAAATCTGATCGAGGGAACTAACCTCTTCAAGTAAAACCAAACCGAAGCAGAACTAAGCCTCATTGTTAAGAATGCAAAGACTAACCCTGCTTGGGTAGAAATCAATCAATCAATCAATTCATTACTACTTGGAAAATTTGGAAAAATTACACTAATTGATGCACCTGTATCTAATAGAAACAATAACTCTTTTGAATCGTATGTAATTCGTACACGCCACTCATGTGAAAAACGACATTTTTCTAGTCTTTGGTCTCGAAAAAAACAATTTGCTTGACTTTTGGATGTTTCTACATGTTCAGCGGTAAATGCGCTAGCTTGATTTCTTTAATTACCCCGATTCATTCTGTTAGAGTGACTTATCCTTCCCGAAAATTTTTCATGCCCACGACTATTACAACCGCGTTGCGCATTAAAATTAGAATTTTGGATGTTTGAATTAGAAAATCTGTTTGGGCATACATGATGTACTGCCCTATTAGAGCTCGTTTGAAATCTTCGATTATATCTACAGTTTGCGTGTGCCCCATTGGTAAAATAAAATACACTAGACGAAGTAAGCTTATTTTTCTCCTCGTGAAGAGCAACATTGATAGCTTCTTTCAAAGTTGCCCAATTTCTTGCTTTGGGTATTGTTCTGATTTTACGTTTTGTAACTCCATTATAAAAAAGAATTAATTGGAATTGTCTCATTTACTTTTTTTTTAAGATTTTGGTACATTTTCGTGGTTATCTGCTTGTGTTAAAGTTAGATCGCCAAAAAGTTGTTCAATTTCCCATCCAAAGTCGTTTATTGATTTATGTAATTGTTTGACTTGATGCAACTGATTCGAAATTGTTGAGGCTAATTTCCTAGAAATATCTTTTATAAGAGTTTCAACAGCATCATAATATTTATTTAAACGTATTTTAGCACATTCCGATAACTGCGTTTTTAATACGTAATTTATTAAATTTTGCCTTCTGGTCATAATAAAGTCTCAGTACAATAAAATTGAGTCAATGAATTTTTTGTAGTTTCTTCACATCCATCCATAGATGGCAATAAAGAACTTGCCGTTTTTAAATTAAGCGACTCCATATTTGACTCTAAATCTAACCTTTCTTTGAGAATTAATAAGAGTTACAATTCCCTTAATGTCAATCTTAATATCAGCAACTATTTCTAGGTTTTCTATGACTATACTAGATTTTGATTTTAATTGAAAATTTCTCTAACTCTAATAATTTTTTCTACATTATGTCTACATTTTTACACCTATTTCAATTGTCCTTAAGAGTATGTGTCTTAAATACCTTAATTTCTTGATATTGTTCTTTGACGTCCTCTAAGTTAGATGCCACTAATTAAAAACCACTATTCACACACTTCATGGATTTCACTTGGCGTTTTGGATACCAATAGCGATGAGCTCATGACTTTTAGCAACTTTTCTTCGTATCTTCTTACAATGTCGACAGATGAAATATGTAATTAATACAAGAAGCACTAATAATATTATTCCAGCGACTTCCCAAGGAATAAATTTATTATTTAATAATATTATATATATTTCATTTGAATTGTCATTGTGCCTCCACTGCTTCCTACTTGGCTAGGAAAGAGAATCTTCTATTTTAGTGAGAACATTATTTTATATCTTCATAAAATAAATCATTATTTTTATGGCTTTCAGTATTTATATCTGTCAAACGAATTAATTTATGACAACATTACGTGTTTATTTTTGAATGTTGTTGTGTCTGTTTCATTTTACGGAATTTTTTATAAACCCATACGATTTACCATACTATATGCGATAGTACAATGTTTTATCCAGAAGAGAATGGAATATCGAAAATCGCTAAGTGAATTTGTTTACGACAGGAAAATTCTTGAGTATAATTGCAATTGTTATTTAAGATATCACATTTCACAATACACTTTAACAAATTATGCTATTTATGTAATCTTTGAAATCGTTTTGATCCTATTAACTATAAACGTGTTTCTATTATTTCTCTCGTTCTGTCTGTTCGACCCCTATTTGGCAATTATTTTATACTTCTTAATATATATGAATGATGTTTTCCAATTTCTCTCAATGATTTTTTTCCCTACATGTTTCTTTTCTTCGAAGCTCAGTAGAGTACTGGGACTCTCAACATCATTACAGATACATTAATCGGGTATTTAATTTCTTTCAATTTTGATGTCCATTTACAAGATTGATGGGTTCACCAAGAGCAATCATCTTCCGCCCCAAGGGCTACAATTTCTCTTTGCATATAATTTTCTTGTAAGTACCTTTGTGACGAGGCTTTTTGGTAGAGTTAAGTATTAATGAAGCTCTGACTATATTAATTAAGTAATATATTGATGTTTTAATAAAATTACAACATTAGCTGGCGCCGTTTGTAGTGGCGTTTACCCAAGTGTGGTCCGATTTCCTATGTCCTAGCGATCTTTGTTTCAGGCCCATTTTCTATTCTTCTATGGCTTATATAGGCTTGGGTTCTCTCCTTGTCCCTGACGTTTCATTAGTTAATATTATCTGCATTAATATTTTCACTAGAAAATGTACAGAATAAATCATAATTTGTTAATAATACCACAAATTAAATATTGCATGGTAATGAATCGTCAAGTCCTGTAGGAAATGTTTATACTTTACAGTTGCCGATACTTATTATATGAACGATATGACACATATCGTTGAACGATAGAACGCGAACTCGGATGTCATATTAGGGCCGTAATATGGTATTTTTTGAGAAAAAAAATGTTAGTTGATTGGAATTTAATTGAAAGAATGTGAAATATTATGTATTCGGAGTGTGTATCGTAATTGGCCGTGATTTTTGACAAATGCTTATCGGAAGCAACGGAGTGATGGGACAAGACGACAATCACTCTTTTTACTTCTAGCCTTTGAGAGAAGACGTATTTGGCTAAGGATTTAATTTTCCTAGTAAATTCAAGTGTAGTAGTGTTAAAAATAGTATTTCAAGCAGGTTGATTCAAGTTTTGATTATTAAAAAATACACGCAGCTTATCTCACATACGATGTTACCAGAGAGCGCACGCTAAACGTCAAAGTTTGAGGTTAGTTTTTATTCTATCAATTTAATTTTTGTAAAGCGTTATTGTTCGCTACATATTTTTATTTAAACTGCAGACAGAGTATCTAAGGGACATTCCCTGACCTAACGACAGTGAAAATTAATTTGTTCATTTAGAAAACAACTTTTCTAATAATTATAATTATAACATTACAATATATATGCCTTCTTGAACTTTGAAGGACTCCTAAATAGCCAGTGACTTTCATAGCGAACTGTATCTGTGCTTACTGCAATCTTTTCTACATAAAAGGAACCTTCAGATTCATACATTAGTATCTCCCGTTACAAGACGCTCACAATTCTTCCACACTACACGCAGACATACAGGGGCAGCAAGAATTCTTTATTCTTTATTTCTTTCACATCCGCGTTGCTTAGAAATCGTGACCATTAAATATTTATAACTTGGCGAATGGAAGCACACTTCTGCTCCTGCCTTTACCTGCTTATGTACACATACGTATGCATTGCATTGGGCGCTCTAAAGGCGTGAAACTTATACCGGCATGTATTTAAATGGGATGCATTTACGTATTTTCACTTATGTATATACTGCTCAGCTCCATACCGGTATTGCATACCTTTAATGGAGCCGGAGAATTTAGCAAAAGTCGGGAAAAATTGGGTACGAGAGAAGAAAAAGACACGTTTGTAACTGTCATGACCTCTTGCCTACACTTTTGCTGATGGAGTTAAATTTTAAGATATTCATACATCATATTCAACTGGATGTGGGTTAATGTGGTGAAGAGTTCAAGGTTCTAGTTATTTAATGTTTTTAATTAGCCTCTTGCAAAATATTATAATTGTAGATATAATCACCCCCAATTGTTCAATATATTTGGTAATGAGATATGGAAAATTGACGAAGCAACTTTGCTATGAGCTTTGGAAACTAGCGTTTTCGGAATTCTGCACAACTATCTTGGAATGGCAAAGATTAGTGCAATGTGCGTTCTATGTATGCTTTTGACGTCTCAAATGCGCATACGGACGTGTAAACAGTTTTTCACGTTTTAAAGATGCAAACCAGATTTAATAATCAACCTTGTCACTGGAGATCAAACGTGGATTTATAACTATGATCTTGAATCCAAACAAGTCTGAGCTCACCCCTATTGTAGTAAAACTTTTTAACAATGTCAGGGAAACTTACTTGACTATACAGAGATTTTGTTAACTCGCGTAAGAGAAAAAGCCAATATAATATATTTTGGGAATGCTGTGTACTATAAAGTATTAGTACAAGGTACTTGACACAAGATATTTTATTACTCCATGACAATGCAGTGCGAGCCAATACTTACAAAAACTACTGCTAGCGATTATGGCTTCGAGCACTCACCTTACACTTCTACAGCTTCAGTCTATTTGTTTTCAAATCTTAGACAAAACACGTAACACGACAACATTAGAAACATTATGGAGAAAGCAAAAGGTATTTGTATTATGTTGAATCAGTGTAATATTTGTATTCAAAAGCAATTATATTGAACTATATTGAAGAATATTTTTGTTGCTGCCCAAAATAGGAATGAAACAAAGCAGGTCAACATCTAATTCTCGTAGACGTTACATAGGTATGTATTCGTTTTACGGTTTAGTAATTCCGGTTCTATATACCACCTCGAAAAGTAAACTAAATTATGACTTTTTAAAAGACGATAAACGATTTCGTAAGCTCTGGCACTCTCTCGTATACATAAGTGTTTTGGTATAAATCAAAAATAATTACGGTGTTAATTTTATAGTCCAAAAGGACATATTTATCAAATTAATGTCTCGTTCATCACGTCATAACACTCCCGGGCCGCGTACCAACCTTCGCCGGCGGAGTCAATGACTTTGAACGTTTCAGACGTGCTCGGGTAAGGTAACTAAACACTATGTGAAATGGATATGAGTCCAATCTACAAATCAAAAGTCATCACAAGAAGATATCGCAGAAATCATATTTTTCGCATTGAATTGAGGGATTATCGACATTTTTTCCCAATCTGCTCTCTTCGATGATCTGTCCATGGTGTTCCTTTAATATCTTTACGGCCGAATGATCGTAGAAGGCGGTTGGTGACCGGTCAAGCCCCTACACGCCATTGGCCGAACGCCAGTACCACTAAAACTACCGGTTGGTCCTCGCATTCGCCCGGTCACATAATAATGATAATAATAACAGTAGCTCGTAATGATCGGACGCGACGATCAACGGGTAATTGCCAAAGACAGCAATGGCCGGTGTAATGTATTAAAGAAACCTTCTTGTGCGTATTCGACTTTTCGGGAGGCGTTCTTCCCAAAGATTGTACAGTCAAACTTGCTCTTCTTTTTTTCATTGTATTGGTTAAGCATGAAGCAATCACGATGAGCATGTTATTAGAGATTGTGGAAAGTGGCAACAGTAATGAAGCCTTTTGTTGCAAAATTGGGAAGTAAATAGCGTAAATAGCGACGGTTAAGTTAACACATCCAGAGGAAAGATATGTGGGATGACAACTTATTGTATATCCATACCATGAAATTCCGCACTATTTACAAACAAACACTAAATGTTGAATAAAAACAAAGTATATTAAAACATAAAACTTACGTACAATAATCTGCTTGGTTCAAAACATCTACATTCCTAGAAAAATAAATAAATATTTTATTGGTCTCCGCAATTTGCAGAGGTATCAATCAGTACAATTTCGTGAACCAATGTGGTAAATGCTATCTACTGACGTTAAATAAAAAAGGAAATATTTAAACGCTAGAAGAAGTGGATATTATTTTTTGATAAAGAAAGGGCTACTGTATGCGTTTTGATAAAATTTTTATACAGGAAAATCTCAAGCAACTGCCCTTAAGAAAAATAGATAAATACCAGTTATAAGAAAGACGTTTTAATATAATTTTTATACCTTCCATTATTTAGGGGAAGTCAGATTTTTTAATAAGAGATTTAAAAATATTTTGCGAATAGCATGTATCAGATATTAAAAGGTAAAATAATTGTAATAAAGCCTATTAAAACCGTGTTAAAATCACTTTTATTATCTATCTCTATTATCTATTTTTTGAGTGTAGTCAAAAAAGGGAGCAGAATAATGCTGAAAAGATGAAGCTTAAACGTAAGCGTTTACCAAAAATAAAATTCTTTTTAAACTGAAATATATAATAGCTGCATTCGCAAAGATTTTTAAAAGCAAGAAATAAAACATCTATCGTGTATCTTAGTAAGGTTAAAAGTAAATAAAACTTCGAAACAGTTACGCTGCACAACATTGAAGTTCGTCACATGATTATTATGGTTACCCCTGGTCGCTCTACAAATATATAACATTTATAGTAAAAAAAAGAATTTTGTTTTCGATTTCCTTTTAAAAAGGTATTTCTCTTCAACATGCAACATTTTTAGTCGTCGGGAAAGTTGTAGTTGACATTAGTAAAATTTCGAACGTTTATCTTTCTTTTAATAATAAAATATTCAATAATTGCGTAATACTTGTGCATTACGCTCTAATAGGTAGACAAAATATTCGGGAATTTCCACATATCTTCTTTTAATGGACGACTCTCGCTTTTGTTTGCAAACAATTCCCCAAACCTATATATGTATATATGTAAGAAAAAACAAACAACCGCTAAATACTTTGTCTAGGAGCCCATAAGTATGCAGATGATCAACACTTCGCAACAATAAACTACATGCGTCGCATAAATAAGCGTCATGCGGACGATGTCTCTAACATTCCTTTAACATCGGATTGCGAGGTAGTGCGTTAACCTACGACAATGATTTGATACTTCTGCTAAATCTTGTACTATGCTTAGCGTTGTGAACGCCTAATTTCTTGAATACAGCAATATATCAGCCAATAGTTTTTTAATCCCCCATATGTAATAATTAAAGACACAAGTGGATAAAGGTGTAATCATTTAGAAAAAGAAGAAGGCGTTGTGTCCGAAAATGTCTATTTCTATTAAGTAAAAAGGTTACAAACGACGATAAATGCTTATTCTAATGCTTTATTTAGTTTTTCTCTTTTTCTTATGATATGCTTCATTCTCTTCCAAGATACAGTCATAAAACCATTTAAATTCTTCTTTAAGAAATACCAGTTGTTCACGCAAGTTTGATAATTTTTCAGCTATCAGTCTATCCCTTTTTCCTTAATTTTTTCAACTTTAAAATTTTTATTTTGACCGGCACACGAAGCTGACCAAATGATGAGGTGATCGATATTTTGATAGTCGTCCTTAAGGAATTGACAAAATCTAAACAAACAATGTGCTAGCTCCAGACTTTCTCGATTTGCTACATTCTCTGTCCAATTAAAAAAAAATGGTTTGGGTCCTTCAGGAGTTATACAATGGATCCCAAAATTATAAAACCACATTTGATGCAAATAGAAAGCTTTACTAGTTGACAACTTTAGAAGCGGCATAGTCTGCTGTAAATCCATGATAATGAAGCAGGTATTTTTTTCAGTGTACGTTTCTGTCTCGTTTTTGCGCATCAAATACAGCATTATAATTTTCGCTGTGAATTTCTGACTTCTGACCAGAATCACAAATGCTGCATGTATCACTTCGCGGCTGGACAAATGATAAATTAAACTTATTTGAAAGTATATAGACAATTTAATTTAAAAAAAATCAGTTTTTGAAAAAATTTTACGTGGCATCTTTATCCACTTGTGCCTTCAATTCTTCCCTAAGAACACAATGTAAAATATTAAGCAATAACGTTTTATAAGGTAGATTAAATAAAACAACAAATTCAAAAATTGTTTTTCATGTCAATCAGAACTCAACCGTTTTCAATACTGAATCTTTCTAAAAACTCAAATTGCATTTTCCAATTTAAAATTTATGTTATTTTCTTTTATATTTGCCAGTCATAGCATTTATAGAATATATGTGCTTTGACAACTTTTGTTGGTATATATATATTTTCGTTGATTTTAAACACATCTTTAAAGAAAAGATGCTCCCACAAGCTTAAAATATCTTATATATTAACAAAAATCAAAACTAGCAATTTACTCGTCTAGTGTAATGGATCATTCGACGATTTTTCCTAACCACCCGAGTATGTTGGTGTCCTTTATTTATATTAAAAAGTCGAAAATCGACCTTGTTTTATCTTTATTATAGAAAACTGATTTTAGATGCAAGAAGAAATTGTCCTATTTCTTGGGAGTGGAAAGCCTGGAATGTTTGTCATCTCCTTAATAAATCTAAACAATTTGGGAAATGATATCAGCTTAGCTTCTGTAAGCAAACAATTTGGCCAGAAGAAGCAATTTGTTGGTGTTAGGAATGATCGTTGATTATCTATCAAAAACTAAATGCTAAAATTATTAAAACGTAACATTTTTCTAAGGATTAAGTTGAAGGAACTAACAAACGTGGGTTAACGTTCAGTGTAATTGTAGGTAATCTACGTTATTGTGGCAACAACAAGTGACGGTTTATTCCAATTCAATTCATTTCATTTTACCATTTTAATTACGCCAATAACAATTTGTATGTATTTTATAACAAGTTTTATCAATTAAAAAACTATTCGATCGTAGAATCGTAAATGTCACCGACACAACTGATTCACATAATAACGTTCACTTTTAATCCTCACGTATCTTCAAGGCTGTTTTCGGTACAAGAATGTAAATTTTATCGTTTTCCGATAGATATACAAGTAACAATGATAAGCATATTAGTATCATGATACTATCTGTAGATTCCATTAACTATCCATATAGTTATATACATACATAATAATGTGTATAATGCGTACGATTTTTTATTGCAATAGATAAAAGCAGCCGGAATAGAGAGAATTAGAAGTTCCTCGAGAACTTGCTGTTCTTTCTCATAGTGTCTTTCTAGCTTGTTCCTATATCCATATACATTAGTTCTCTATGTGGCCGGTTATAGATATATGTATATCTGTTATGTTGGCGCAATAAAAATTTGTTTATAGGTTTCTTTCGTCCGAGATGATGTCGTTAATGGACATTACGTTACACAAATGAAAGATATAAAATTCAGATGTATACGAATTTTATGCCTTTAATCAATTAGCTCGGAGAGAAATATTCGAATTTCTTACTTGTGTCCATACCGTGTGCATACCAGGAGCATTACAGTACAAATATCAAACAGAAATTTTCTATTATTGTAATTTGTATACGATGCAAACTACCGATAAGAATTATATTTATTTATAAAAATGGTCATTTTAACTCCTTATACAAAAACTCAAACACCAGCACTTCATAAAAAAAAGAGATTATACTTTTCACCTTTTATACAAAGTGTATATATCGGTTGGTCGGAAGCAACCCGAACGCTATAGTCGAATATTGCACTGCGAGACAGCCACACGCAGCATTTTTTATCTAAACGTGAAAGAGTAGTAAAAAAAAAGGATTATTTGAAGTAATGAATAAAGCATGACAAACGGTTGCACTCGCAGAGATGCCTGTACGGAGGGGTGTATCTACGTATGTGGATCCAGAGTTCAGTAATGCGGTAGACATTAAGGAGTTGGGTCGTTCGGTTATTTATCGGATTCTCATTGTGTGTTTTCAAAAACATGGGACGTAAGCCTGATGTACCTCTTGCATCGCATGTGAAGAAATACATTTGGCGTTTCCCTGGTTTGGAATTTACAGGTTCGCAAATTTGTTGCAAATTTTGCGGTATAGGGTTGCTAGGTTGCACATTTGAATGTAGGAGTCATACTAAAAGTAAACGTCATATATTGAATTTAAGAAACAATATTCCGTGCTGGCAATTTTTATATGACTTTATTTTCATGTTGAGCACGTGCAACATCCCACAACACCTAGTAGATAATGAAAACTTTCATCTTTTTTGGGATAAATATGTTCGCCGTGGAAGCTACCAACGAAAAGACAATTGTGGTACAATTTACAACATGTGCAAAGTACAGTAAAAGACTGTATAAAAGACGAGTTGAGAAATCAAAAAATCTGGCTCATTATGGACGAAACTACTGATGCTCAGAAACACAGCGTGATTCATATTGTGGCGCGTCCTTTAAAACGTAATGGTCCAGCAGCTTTCTTGTTGTTAGCCAGTAAAAGAATAGAAAGAACTGATGCCGAAACCGTTGTAAACATAATAAAAAATATGTTAAGAGAATTTTGTATCGTAGGAGCCCAAATCACTGTGTTAGTTTCTGACGGAGCCGCAGCAATGCTGAAAGCTGGTAGGATGTCAAAAGTATGCTTTCCTACTCCTCTTCACATAACATGCCTCATACACGGATGTCATCTCGTAGCAGAAACAATTCGAAGCAAGTATCCTAGGGTGAATGATTTAATATCATCTACCAAAAAAGTGTTTGTGAAATCTCCCAATCATATCCCCGTATTCCAGCAATTGTATCCGCAAATTCCGCTACCACCTCAGCCTGTATTGACTCGATAACGAACATGGATCGAGGCAGTATCTTACTATCGTAAATATTATTCCCAAGCGAAAGATGTAATTTTGAAACTTAATTCTTCTAATTCTCAAGCGGTTCGCGAGAGTCAACAACTTTTTTCCGATTCGGACGTTCAAAAAGAAATAGATAACATTTCCATAAACTATTCTGTAGTGACACAAACTATTTCGCAGTTAGAAAATACTCACTTATCTATACAGGTCTCGTTAAATAACATCAACAATTTAGCAGCCGCTCTGGAACAGATCCTATAGAACTAGATGTCGCGCAAAAGTTTCGTGCAGTTTTAAATAAAAATCCGGATTTAGAAAAGGTTCGATCTATATCTGGAATTCAAAACTGCACAGAAGAGATACAGGAGTATTTGGATTTCGCAAATCTTACTTCATTAGATGCTGAACGATCATTTGCAAAGTATAGGAGAACGTTTTCAGACCGTCGTCGAGGCCTGACCGAATCGACAATGAAAGCATTGCTTATGTTGCAGTACTACACGGCGTACCATGGCAGTTGCACATTTCCGCAGTGGTCATCGATACGTGAGTAAAGGTAACAATCTATTATTTTTTTATTAATACTGTGTCTACTTTTGCCCAGTACGCCCCAGACGGTTCCACTAGTTTCTCGAACATTATAAATCGTAAATCGTAGTACACGCACACCGATCAACCGATAATAACCGAACGTCCACTCGATTCCTTGTATGTACATAGTAAACACTCCTTGGGTGCAACCGTTTGCCACGCTTTAATTATCTAGCAATAATTTAGGTACATACCATGTGGAAATAGACTTCTCAAAAAGTGTGCCTTTGATAATTTGACGGTTTTATATTATTTTGTATTGTTTTTGCGTTACAATAAAGTTCGTGTGGCCTAAATACATTATTAATTTATGTCAATAATGATAGACTATTCAATTAATGAAAAGGTAGATATGATAAAATGTTATTATTTATCAAATAATAATTCAAGGCAAGCCCTGCACTTATAGGGACAACAATAGCCGGATTACTTTCATCCAAGTCATTCGCAGCCATTCGCACTTTTTCAAATTAGAAAATAAATTGCGTAGAACTCCCCATCGGGAATACACAAACCTCATGAAATAGATGAAAATTTGGAAGTTGATGTGATAGCATATTTCAGTATTTAATATTGCAAATCCAAATTTTTTTAATAAAATCTGTTGAATCCAATTTTTCTAATATTGGTGTATTAGATAGACATAATACACATTATCAGCAAACAACAGATACAAATCCACGTGAAACATTTAATACGAATTTTCAAATACGTTTCTCTATCAATGTGTGGTGCGGATTTATAAATACTACTATTTTGGGTCCATACTCTTATGAAGGCATCTTAACACATCAAAAATATTTAAATTTATTGCAAAATGAATCTCAAGATTATTTGGATGATATACTATTAGCAGTTACACGCGGGATGGTGCACCTCCACACAATTCGATAAATATAACTGAATATATAAATCAAGAATTTTCAAATTCCTCAATTGACAATAATGTGGCCTGCAAGATCTTTTGATCTATCGCCATTAGATTTTTTTCTGTGGGGCGTTATAGAAAAGGAATGAATTAAAAAACAGAATAAGGCGAGCTGTTGTAGAAGTACAAATAATGTAAATTAGAATTTGCTAAAAAGGCTTTATTTATGTGTACGAGAGAACGGCGGCAATTTTGAACAATTTTTGTACTTTAATAATATCAGTTTTGTTGTATTTATAACCGTTACTATCGCTACTATGATAATAAAACAATTCGTTTTTATTTTGTACAATATTTTCAATAGAAATTTTGTTCTCGAGGCGCATTTTTCTGAATATTAAAAAGAAACATTTTTCTTTTTTCTTTAATATCTCAAAAACATAAGCTTAAAATACTTTTTTAAAACAAAAATTATTTGCTATGAACTTGTGTTAAAAGATACAGGATGTATCATAAAAAAAGTGTAGAATTAGTAATAGTAGTACTAAAAACTTAATCTGAATTTTTTTTTATATCTAGTAATTTCGGAGAAAAACGGTGTTACCAATTTTTATTTCCATCCTGTATATTGCTATGTATCCCCTATAGAAACGTTCACAATCACCATTATTAGCATGCATCGGACAATATTTCTCAATATACTGAAGCTCACCAATCAATTCATTTTACAGACCACATTATTCTTTGTACTTTTCACTTTTCGCAGAGACGTAAAAGGTATCAGGTGTACAAGAAGGTGAGATGTATAAGCTAATGTTATACTACGATTTGTACCTTTCGCGTTTCATACAGCAACAGCCATGTCGACCTCTGGTTTGTTACGTAATTTACTCTCACTGCATGTTCATTCTTTCAAACGCCACCCACACCGATTTCGCATTAATGCCAGCGAAATTGAGAGAGCCACAGCCTCCCCACACTCCGCATAGTACTTCTTGTCTAAGCCGCGACTACATTACGTAGAGCGATACCTTTAATATTCACGATATTAATGTAGCAATTATTAAACATTAAAATGTAAAATAAATGGTTTATAGCAGGCTATTATTAAAATATGCAAATTATTATTGGTATACACGACGGCAGTTCATAACATATGCTCTCCTTTTCGGTGGCGCGCCGTATATCGCGGTGAACCTACATCCAACGTTGCATGTCAGCGCATACTTGAATGGCCACTACCTGCCAATTTACTTTTATATTACACCATGCCTATTATTCGATCCCGTACAGAGATTTTTTGTGACAATGGAAAGGAAAGTTGGAAAAAAGATGCAAAGGCAGGAGAGTCGAGCCATTAACAATAATATACTGCTAGTATTGATCTTTCAATGAAAGATGACTGAATTCTGCGTTTACAGCACAAAACATGGTTGCGCAAAGAGTGCACAATCTAGGAGCCACTCTATCAATCCGACAGAACGAACATCGGTAAAGAAAAGAAGTAACCCTCTGATAGCGGTCCGACTTTCCTCTACTCAAGAAGATAGCCCAACCGAAGCAATAATCAGAAGTATCGTTTCCAAAATGGTACTCCGTTATGTAATATTCTTAAAATATTCCCGTGGCTCTTGACAATTTTTGATAATGGTAGGTTAACTTTCCAAACGTGGCCCAACAGTCCACCTTTTACTTTATAGTTCAAAATCGCCCCCTTTCTCTCACAATGTAGTCACAGTAATCTATACTGTCAAATTTAACTAGAGTTATACCATTATCTATTTGTACAAAATTTGTATACGATCTTGGATTTACATCGCTGTGCTAGAACTAGACTGAAGCCTTTTAGCTCTCTGATCTCTAGCAACCGGTAACAACTCTCCTGTTGAAATTATATAAATCGCGTCTCCCAGATCAAGAATCCGGCAAATGTTAGATGCTTTGGAACTTAGGACTAATGAATTGGCCTAGGCTGTCAGAACACTGTCGCGTCCTGTAAGGATTCTTCTCCTCGGCAGAGGAAGATCTTGTGGGTCCTCTACCGCTCGGGCTAAAAGCGAGCCACTTGTGTTGCTGATTCTGTACCAGGCACGGGTGTACATATCACGGAAGATTAGCCTTATTCTGCCGGATGTCGAGCTTTTGCAGATGTGGCTCAGCAACTGTAAAGTAGCCTAAGGCTTCTAATGACAGTATTGTCCTCAGATAGGTAGTAAACAGCAGCAATTTTGTCTCCATCTCCAATGGGTTACCTTGGCATAGCAGGTATCAAAGATGCAGGTAGCCAGTTATTAGCTTTTCTAGGAACTAGTGTTGTCACATTCCCAAGAGTGTCCGAGATCATCTCTGTCAATTGATTGATTGCTGCGTTCGACAAAAGAACACAACACCGAGAAATCTCAACAAATCTCAACCAATCCTCCTCTGATAGGAAGAGCAGTTAATCATGGGCCTACCGCCCATAGTCACCAACAGGAGGCTACGGTCCGACGACAAGTCGGACATGGTTTCAACAAGCAAACCGCCGGAATAATTTCTGGTCCGAGTTATATCTAAGATCAAGACTCTGCAACCCCAAGCCAAATGTTTGGCGGTGAGGTCATAAACCAGTACGGCTGGAATATCATCTGCCACTCGCAACGAACGATAGTCGCCAGACACAAACTGGCTGTTGGAAGAGGCGTAAACGGATACTACCCTTGCCCACCAATAGCACATTGACAGAATAATGCTCCCTCCAAAAACTCATCTCGTTTGTCAACAATCCCACACGCATTTCGATACATCATCTGGATGGTCTTCTGAGAAATCTTGTTCACCATGATTTCGACACCAATCCAGAATATCTATGTATAAACGCTTCTGGTAGAGGCACTGGTTGATTTTCAGTGACATCTTCTCAAGCGCGTCGAGCATTGAGAGCATGTCTCTGAGTGTTTTGTATTGAGGACCTGCTTCGAAGATTTGTTTGATTTAATATCGCGACGGACTACTTTCGGAGTTCTTGATGGCTATCGAGAGCTGCTGTCGGATTTCCCGGCCATTAACTCTGTTCTGTTTTGATTAGCCAGATTATGACACTGGAAAGGGTCGAGTCTCTGTATGATGACCCTCAATTTGGCATATTTTTTTTAGTTGGCGAGATGATCGTGGCTACATTTGGCAAAAGTTGGAGGGGCGTGAAGTAATTCCAGGCATTCTGATGATCGGTGCTCCTCTCTTCGGCTTATACACCTAAGTTGCGCAGAATAACGTCATTGGGAATGGCCAAACCTAAGATCATGATAACGCTGGCCTATCTAAAGCTTCAAACAAAGCGGTTCAATCGTCATATGTAGCTTGAGAACTTCGGTAAGCTCATAGATGTTTTTCTGACCTTTACCAAGCCTACGGAGTATACCATTACGAATCCGGCATTTTTCCCTATACGCTCACGAAAGCGTGTCCTTGATACGTCTCCGTTTGATTTCTCCGCCACTAAAATTCTAATCTAAATTCCCATCACTTCTGCATAACGTTTACAACATTGCCTATTCCATAGGTAATATTTTTGTATGATACCATCCATTTTGAATTCGAAATTCGTTTCAAATTAGTTCGACAACAACAAGAACTGCGCTACAACAACGATGTGAGTACAATTAATTCCAGACAGGATATTAATTTTCTCAAATACGTTCGTTGTTGTTGTACCGTCGACACGATTCAGAAAGAAAAAAAGAAGAAATCTCCTTGTTGAAAAAATCGATTAATAGCGTGATTTTTATTTTTTTGAAAATATTTTTCGTAACAGCAAAAACCTCTGGGCGATCCAACAACGTATGTGTCCCCGCTTTTTCGCTTAGTAATCGTACATATTTAACGAGAAAATGGTGACCAAATATCTCGTAAATAACGTTAGTAAGTAACTGTATACAGTCAAGATCAAATAGTTAGAGTGATATAGAAGCAACCATAAGTTCTTTTGAGATCCCTAACTTTTACAAATTAAGTAGCGCTAGAACGGTGTAGTTACACCTTCAAAACAAAGAACATATGTCACTACACATAATTAACCACGTATTGGAATTTTGCTATAGTTAAGCTTTCTCCTCAAGAACGTTAAAATAACGACATTGGTGTGTTAGTTTTTGAAAAATTTGTTCGGGGATGGCGTTAGAAATCGAGAAAATGGTAGAGGAAGAAGCAGGAAGTTATTTTTTATTGTATGTATAACGAAATAACTTGACGCAGGGATTCTTCAAAAGAAATGGTAATGGCTTGTTGGTTATATAGGTTCTTTCCCATTTATTATTATGTTTACTTATGTGTAGCTGTTGCTTCTAATAATATATGCTTTTAACTATAGAAAAATTTTGTTGGTAGACAGAATTTTGTCCCTGCCTGTATACGTACGAGACTCTCCCACAACTACAACTATGTGAACTTGCTCATTACTTGCATGATTTCGCTTGATGGATTGGATTGGATAAGCAGCGTTTAAACGGTTCTTACTCACCTATTTTACCGCGAAACATCGATTCACCGGACCGGACCTATTACAATAGAGCAAACGCAAATCAGCCAAAAAAACCTGAATACTCTATTAAAAGCCTATTAATGTTCCTAAATGTAACGTTGTGTTTTCAACTACTTCTCTTCAAAGAAAAAAATTACACGTGGGACGACGACCAACAACTTTGCTGGTTCATTTACGTCTTGGAGAAGTCCTTCCCCTCAATTTTTGCCAAGTTAAAGACACCCGCTATTATAAACATTACATTTACAAACAATGTCGTAAAAATTTATGTTTATGTTCAATCTGCTCATTTGGGGGTGACTCGTGGTAATCATTGACCGCGTATACCCCTAAAGGACCATGCAGTTTGCCTACAAGCGCACGAAAGGCGGTTTCATCGGCGTTACATTGTTGCAAGATGTAATTTTAACGGATGATAATTTAAGCGTATTAAGCGATAACTTTTTGCATTGATACAACTTAGTTTGTGCAAAATAGCCGGTCAATAGCGCGTTATATGTACTTTAATATTTTTTTTTGTATGTTGGTACTATAACAACGGCGAATTAAATCGATAGCGCGCGATATTGCTTTTTTGGCAATGTTAATAATTAATGGAGTTGAACGCCGGGTGATGAAATGGAAGGCAAGGAAAGGAATACATTATTTCAGATTACCCCACTACGAACCCTTGCGAATCCACCATGCAGCTCGAAATAATTGCAGTGTAGTCTGATCGAATGCGGTTTCACCACGAAAAATGGGCTTGGTTTTTCAATTTGGTCTCCCTTCTTACTTTAAGCTATAATAGGTCTGGAAGAGAATTAACCATATTAAATTGTTATTACTTACTGAAGGTAGAGGTGGACGAAGTGACCAGCAGTTAAATGTGTTACTGATCGGATAAGGACAATAAGGCAATCATTGTGAAACTAAATAATAATAAAGTGCATTGCAAGCAAAATTGAAATAAGATAATTGAATAATCTTATTAATTTTGAAACACTTTTACAACGGTGGGCGAAAAGTCGTAACGATTTGTTTATAGTGGAGCGGTTCTGTAGGAGTGCGTTACTGGAAATTTCTACTTTACTAGACAATGGACCGATATTAATAATAATAATAATTGCACTCAGTTGTAAAGATCACACTACAATAAACAAGAGCGTTACTTTATGGCAAATGCAAAGCACATGACATAAATACGTGAAAATAATGTATCTAATGCACTGAAGTGTAAATTTATGTATTTGTGCATGTACAACATTAGCAAAATAACGCCACAATTAATTACATATCACAATTGATGGTATTAATCGCGTAAGTTTTATTAAATAGGGTCTCGTTTTCTTACCTAGTTTGTGTAACAATTCTTACAACTTCCCCAAGCTAACGTACTGTGGTTTAGCTGGGACTCTATTAATGTAAAGTATAGGATCTTTAAATATTCACTAGGAATTTGTATAATAAATATTTAAATTTTGAAAAAGATATATATTTCATAATATATTTTTTTAATTTAGTGTTGATATGACAAGCCAATTTAAAATGCTTATCAATAGTAAAACCTAGTGTCGGTTGATCGGTGTGTATGTAACCGATCAACCGATAATAACCGAACGTCCGCTCGATTCCTTGTATGTACAGCGCTTTAGTAATGACTAAAGCGTGACAAACGGTTGCACCCGCAGAGGCGCCGTGGAAGGAGCTGCGTTTACTATGTACATACAAGGAATCGAGTGGACGTTCGGTTATTATCGGTTGATCAGTGTGCGTGTACTATTTATAATGTTCGAGAAACTAGTGGAACCGTCCGGGCCGTACCGCGCGAAAGTAGACACAGTATTAATAAAAAAATAATAGATTGTTACCTTTTATTGTCGTATCGATGACCACTGCGGTAATGTGCGACTGCCATGGTACGCCGCGTAGTACTGCAACATAAGTAATGCTTCCATTGTCGATTCGGTTAGGCCTCGACGACGGTCTGAAAACGTCCTCGTACACTTTGCAAATGATCGTTCAGCATCTGATGAAGTAAGATTTGCGAAATTCAAATACTACTATATTTCTTCTGTGCAGTCTTGAATTCCAGATATGGATCGAACCTTTTCTAAATCCGGATTTTTATTTAAAACTGCACGAAATTTTTGCGCGACATCTAGTCCTATAGGATCCGTCAAGCTTTCTAGAGCGGCTGCTAAATTGTTGATGTTATTTAACGAGTCTTGTATAGATAAGTGAGTATTTTGTAACCGCGAGATAGTTTGTGTCACTATAGAATAGTTTATGGAAATGTCATCTATTTTTTTTTTTTTGAACGTCCGAATCGGGAAAAAGATTTCACAAACACTTTTTTGGTAGATGATATTAAATCATTCACCCTAGGATACTTGCTTCGAATTGTTTCTGCTACGAGATGGCATGCATCTATGAGGCATGTTATGCGAAGAAGGGTCGGAAAGCATACTTTTAACACCCTATCAGCTTTCAGCATTGTTGCGGCTCCGTCAGAAACTAACATGGTGATTTGGGCTCCTACGTTACAAAATTCTCTTCACATATTTTTTATTATGTTTACAACGGTTTGGGCATCGGTTCTTTCAATCCTTTTACTGGCTAACAACAAGGAAGCTGCTGGACCATTACGTTTTAAAGGACGCGCCACAAAATGAATCACTCTGTGTTTCTGAGCATCAGTAGTTTCGTCCACAGTGAACCAGATTTTTTGATTTCTCAACTCGTCTTTTATACAGTCTTTTACTCTACTTTGTACATGTGGTAAATGTACCGCAAATGTCGTGCGACCTAGCAACCCTATACCACAAAATTTGCAACGAATGTGGGAACCTGTAAATTCCAAACCAGGGAAACGCCAAATATATTTCTTCACATGCGATGCAAGAGGTACACCAGGCTTACGTCCCATGTTTTCGAAAACACACAATGAAAATCTGATAAATAACTGAACTGCCGAACTCAATGTCTACCGCATTACTGAACTCTGCATCCACATGCATACACCCCCCGTACAGGCGTCTGTGCGGACGCAACCGTTTGTCACGCTTTAGTAATGACTAATGACGTACGGGATATTATGGCATTGTGCTGCTATATTATCGCGTTAATACGTCGTACTATAACAACGGTTATCGTTCCTTAATATGTTTCTAATGGAAATAATATATGTATCTTTAACTGTGCTTCATGTTAAACTGAAGATATATTATCTGATATGTTAAGAAAAACTATCAGTGTGATTCGTGATTTTGTAGCAAAAACGTTAGAAATAAAGTCATATAAATAGCAAAGTCTTAGTATCATTTCCAGGTTTTAACACTACATATACATGTTATTGAACTTAATTTATCTACCTATGCGTTGTATAAAAGACAAAAAGCTTTTTCGACATTTGTAGTTAACGCATAATCAAAATAATAAGTAATCCTTCTAAATATTTGATTAATTTATTTGAATGATAAATTCCTGGTGTTATATAGGCTATTCATCCAGAATAGTACTGGTCCCAGTGTCATCTTTTAGAGAACCCTGTAGGGTATTTAGAGACAGTGTATTCATTACGTCTATGTACTGAATCTGATCGTTTCTAAATTCACGATTATGATCTCGGAACGTATTAAATTGGCAGCTTGCTGAGCATGAGGAACCGTTTCACTCGAAGATCCACGGTTTTACAAATATTTAGAGCATATACTACGCAATTCGCGTAGCCAGATGTAAAACTGTGTCGTGAATAGTGCTAGAACATTATCCAACGTGGTGCTTACAATGGTAACATTAACAGAAACAGCATAGTCTTTTTCTTATTTTTATATGTTTACATACATATGTGTGTAAGTCTGTGTTTGTGGGCGGGTGTTTTGGTGCGTACTGTTGACTGACAAAGTCTACTGAAGTCGAAGTATGACTTAATGTGCTCGTACCAGTGTTGTTTAGAGACTGATTCACAAAAGCTTCTACGTGCTTAGCTCTTTCATACGTAATATAAACATTTTTGAAAAGTCAGTTCAGAAAGCTACACAAAACTTCCAAATCAATTCAGTAATCTATTCGAAATTCAATAACAGCATATTTACTTAACGTACCACAAGCGCATTAAACTCCTTTTAATCGTCGATACCTAGCTAAACCGTACGTCCGATAATAATTAGCCGTCTATGGCGACTTAGGCGAACTAATTTTAATTGAAAGTCATAAAGCTCCCGTAGTGTGGCCATCTTTAATGATTACAGCCGCTTTTTGCTGAATCTCTTCGGCCACCGAATGTACAATTTATGTATATACGTTTTGCATTTTCTCCGAATCAAAAACAAACAAACAAAAAAGAGGGCGGTAAAGCAACAGCAGAGAAAGAAAAACAAAAGTGAAAAATAGAAGAAGATGAAGCAAATTTCGTTGTCAGTGCAATAACTGGAACAAGTTTATAATTAATATTGAGAGATTGATATATTCTGGGCGGGTCTTCTGAGGAACGTATGCAGTCGGTGGGAAAATGGCAGCGAAAATTATGTTGCACTTGCTTTTATAGATATTTCGTATGCCGAAATTAATGTTAGGATCGTGTGCTCGGATTAAATAAGTGGGTAGCTGGAAATCGAAGGAGTTAAAAAAGTTTTTAAAATTTGCTCCATAGTTTGATAATCTCACCAATACAGAAGATTTTATACTCTTTATTGCAAAATAGGCAAAGAACATTTTTTCGCCCTAAGGGTTCGGTCTAACATTACCTTATTTTCATGTGGCAACATAGTACATATGGCAATACTTCCCTATAAAACAAATGATAATATCAACATTTTTTTATTTTATTTTATTACTTTAGTTATAGCCTTGATTACTGCAGATTTCAACATACTTGTATCTAATATTAACTGATTCAATGTCGCCAAACATGTGCTTCTTCGAAATGATCCATAAGAACACAGAAAGCGTGGTGCAACATTTTACTGTTAAGATTTTCGATTAGAAATAGAAGAAGACATTTCCACGTGTTTTATACCATTTGATAGAGCTGGTCATCATTCCCTTTTTTACTGTTTAATTTAAGTTACCCTACTTGACCGTTGATTCTGTTGATTTGATTTTAAACGACCTCTAAGCGTGCTGTTCTTAGCTTTACCTCCTTGTGTTTTCATTCCTTTGGTTGAGAATTCAATAACATTCCTATCCATATGACAATATAGAATTACTCACTTTCCTCATTATACTACTCAAAGGTGTTTTTCCCAGTATTGTAGAAAATAAAATGCAGTAAAACGCATATCATCCTCACACACCTTACAGAGAGGATCGATCTTAGATCTTGTTTGTTGAGGATTTAACCGGTATAACGGTGTAGTTCTCTTTTTCCTCCTCTATAACACCAAACAGAAGCTAGCGATGATTGCATAGTGTCGGGTGATTCAGCAGCATTAGACTAGCCACAGGCACTAATTGGGACGACGCGGTGGAACCACTCAATGGATAATTATCAGTTATTTTCTCAATTTATGATTTCACCACTTTTTTCTACAAATCGGCCGGCCTGTCCAAAAGACCCGCGTTTGGAGTAGAGGGAGCGAGATGTAATTTAAAAATAATGCGTCTGATTATGTCTCTGAATGTTTTTTCTTTTTGGCTTCGCATTCGTTATATTTTAGGCAGCCGCTGCTGCAGTCGCCACTGCTTCCACAGAGTTCAGGTTTGACTTAGAGAAGTAATGGCTAAGTAAACCGAACTTAAACACCACAAAATCAGCGGCTAAGCATCGCACGGTTAATAATACAGCTTCAAGCGCTCTCTACGAAATGATGAAGCAATAGACGAGAAAGGGCTGTAATTCTCGAACCAAGTGGGATGTCGTTAGAGCGATGAAACAATTTTATTTAATTGGTAAGGAGTATAGAAGTACGAATAGAGGGTGTCTAGCTAGAACTGAATCACATCCATTTCCATTAGGATGATATTAAACATTGGGAAGCGCAAATCAAAAAACTGGATACTGCGTCGAACTGTTTATTTATTTAAATTGTTATGATGAGTGATAAGTGAAAAGTAAATGATATTTCATTTACTCCGGTTTGAAAGCATGTTTTGTTAACATTTTGGTTGAATTTAGTTGTTACAAAGCGAAGCAGTGTTGGTGACCTTTTCCCTCCAATTTCCCCCACGTCTTTTATCTTACACATGTAGGCAAAATGTATTTTTCTTTAATCCAGTAAACAACTTTTAATGTGAGAAACAAAATTCACTAACAGTAAGTTCAATTATATTTCTTCATTTCAAATTGCAATTTATGTGGATGAACCAACACCCTCTAGAAAATAAGGCCGCAGTGCTGATAACGATTTTTAGAATACGTCACGCGTCGCGGTCTAGGTTAGTGCAGTGGTTGTTCTGGTGCTTTCAAGTGAAAATAATCGTATAATAATTATCAATTATTTAGTTATTGCAATGCCCAAGTAAGTGCTTTGTGCCCGAATACAAAGGTAACTCTTAAGCGCTGGACAGACTACCGCGATGGCTGTAGCAGTACCGGTGGCGATCACAACAACGATCAAATACTGTTTTGTTACTTCATTATTGTTGAAAAATGAACAATAATTACTATATAGACAATTAGCACATAACGCGACCTGCGTAGTACTCACTTAACCTATATTCCCTAACCAACTTAGAAGATGGCGCTATCGTACAATATTTAGTTAACACATCATTGCCCTTTTTTCAAAATAAAACAAGAATGCTTAGGAACCTAAGGAGTAATATAATCAGACAACTATTTCGGCTTTTGTATGATACGTCCTTATCTACGATTACTATTTTGAATATTCTCGGCTTTATCACTTTCTGCACTTACTTGCACAACACGATCACTTAGTTTCTGTTGGATTACTTCTGGTAGTTTTACACAATTTTGATCAGAACATACATTTCCAGTATTATTTTCCTTAACACTATTAGATGCACAAACATTGGGCGTAGGAGGTGATGTTTGTATATGACCGAATAATTGGGTATCAATAAATGAAGCTGGAATTAAAAACCTTTTCTCCTATACAACCCCCTGTTAGTCTGAACTAAATAAGATCTTGGTACCGCGAGTTTTTTGTTTACTTTTCCGTAACACCGAATATCGGTTATCCTAACATCATCCTCCACGGACAAATCAGAGAGATCGTTTGCTCTGTGGCGCTTGTTGAAATTATTTCTTTGTCTGTCTTTCCTTTATGCTTCTGTGAATACTGAAGGCAAGGGTTTAATAATATCATTTAATTTGCTTGGAAGAATAGGCAAGGAACTTCGCAATTTTCTCGCCATAAGCAATTCACCCAACCATTTGCTAAAGTTGAGGTTTTATATGCCAATAATGCCTTGTAAGTATCGTTATTTTTTTCAATCAATGATTTTAAAACTTTAACTGCAGTTTTCCTCCCAATTGCTGTCTTTGTAGAGACTAGCAGGTGTATTTATGATACGCGTGACGACTTCCAGCGACGGAAGGCGCAACTATATTATAAAGCCGATAATATAGGATTTCTGTCATCGACAAGCGTGAGAATATATTATTTAAAATACGGAAAGCTTCAGAAAAATAGTTTATTTACATTTTAGTTACAAATTCAAGGTAAATTGGTTAAGAAAATGTCTGATAAAGTTGTTGCTTCACAGTCAAGGTGTTGAAGTTTCTAAGTTTCGTCCAGAGAGAGCACGTAGCGATTACATCTTTAAATTTTGTAACCTCTGCAACTCATTTTTTGAATTTACCTAAAAGCGGTAGTGGCAGACCTGGAGAAGGTACCTGCACAAAAGGTTTTGCATCCTCTTTTATTTTAATTTCTATTTCTCGCGAAATTCTCTGATATCCCCGAACAACGCAGAGAACTCAATGAAAGGTCGAACCTGAGATCGGTCCGAATCGTTATTCTTGTTAACATTACCAGTAAATTTTAATATTTTGAAGTGTACAATCCCCAGGTCTTCCCAAAATAGGAGTTTGCAAATTTTTCAAAACATAAATTTCAAAATTAGAGGTTTCGCATCGCATTTAACTAATCTATCTTTAAGCTCTTGATATAGAATATTGTATGATAAACATGTGTTGTCAAATTTAACTGGATTATGAATACCTTCTATTTTTAATAAACAGTGCCATTGACTCGTATCGTTTACATCTAATACATTACTTACAACCTATCATATGAATTTATTATTATCTTCATCTTGATCCTCATTTACCAGTCCCATAACTTTAAAAGTTTCATTCTTGCATACCTGGTACCGGTGTTCCATCTTCTTACACTTAGAGCAGACAGAATTTTTTGCAAGATATTTTCCCTTGAATAATACTCCTTGGTGTACTTCTTTGCCTTAAAATAGCTCCTTGTTGAGATAACAATTCCGCTTGTTTTAAAGCATTAACCGCATCTGTCAATGTAAAATTTGCCTGTAGTAGTAGACGTTCACTAGTTTTCTTGTCTAGCATTCGTACTACAATCCTATCTCGAATAAGTTCTTCTCTCAAGTTACCAAATTCGCAGTACTCCGATAACGTATGCAGAGACGTTAGTTAAATGTTTCAGCTAACTCACCTGGTAACTGAACTCGGGAACTAAATTTATATCTTTCGAAAATAACATTTCTCCGGGGAATAAAATATTGTTCGCATTTACCAATGCACCCTCGTACGTAGTCGGTTTCGTACCCCAGTGAACGATAATTTATTCGCTTTCTTCTCCATTAATATTCAAAAGGATATCAATCTTTTCTTCGTATGTTTTTGAATTTAAACCTGATACTGCCAGGTATCGACTGAACCCTTTTCTACAGTGCGGCCATGAAGCTGGAGTAGAAAAATTGACTTTTCTGGCGTCGTCATATTTAAACAGAATCCAGCACTCCCAGTACCCGCCAAACCTGCAACACTCCCTGTACTAACCTCTCCGTTTTCATTTGCCATTTCGTCCTGTTCGATACTATTAATCACCGTATATTAGACGTCACTAATTTTGATTATTTACCACTGCCATCATGTTTTGTTACTTCATTATTGTTGAAAAAGGAATAATAATTAGTACATAGACAATTAGCATGTGACGCGACCTGCGTACTACTCACTTAACCTATATTCCCTAACTAACCTAGGAGATGGCACTATCGTACAATATTTAGCTGATACAACAATTACAACATATGCGAATGCATGCGTTGTTGCACATTAGTGGCGATAGAATCACGATCTTGCCACGTTCAATCGTAACTTCATCAAAACAATCTATATTCATACCTGTGTTAAATGTCATTTGCTTGTCAACGACGAAACGCTTGCAGCGAATCGTTCCATTCTCCTAAAACTGTGATTGATGTCATTTTCTCATTAGAATTCTAATTCTTATTTTAATTTGTTGTATTTTTATAATAAATCTTTTTATTATAAGAAAATCTTAGTTATTTCTTAAAAGGAAAGTATTGAAGTCTTTATTTAGTGTTTAGGCACTTATCGTTGTAGGTATTATTCCGTCTTGTTTGGTGATTATTTTTATTTAGTTTTATATTTTGCTTTAAAATTAATAACTTTTACGACAGTTGTTACTTATTTCGCCTTGCAGGTACATTTTCCTTGTTTCATTATACTGCCGCACCCGCGTCTGATAACGTCACACGCAAGCACTGAGGTCTTATTTTCTAGGTGTTGGATGAACACAAAGCCACTCATATGCATTCATTAAATTATAATGGTATTCATGGTAACTATTCTACCTTATCGTACCTAACATTTTCGGCATAATCATCCCCATGGAAGCGAAAGGTATTTTTGGTGGATATTGAAAACAGCAAAGATGTTATTTGATTTAATTTAGATAGTGAACTGGATCTGAATTAGAAAAAAAAAAAGATATGGGTTAAACAAGCTTCAACAACACTTATTTCAAAATTCTTCGATAAAATTTAAGTATTTCAAGGATAAGGTTATAAACACCTCTAAGTACGATAAATCAATTTGGACCTTCCAACATCAAAATTATCAAACCACGAGAGAAAACTTGAAGAAAGAAATGTTTGGTTTTGAATCAGGTGCAACTTCGAGCCAAGACTTTCCAAAACGGATATCGCTGAAGAGATACAAATACATTATTTGGCCTTAATAAACAAATAAATACAAATAAATTCAAAAATTGTATGAAATTCAAAAACATTCTAATTGAAATACATTTATAATTAGCAATCAGATAAGGATTTAGGTCTTTGTTGAAACTTCAAAAATGTTGTCAAAGAGAAATATAATCTTTTTTCAATTCAATAAACTGTAAACTCTTTGGCACTAAAAATTATTTAATTTTTCTCTTCAATTCTATTCGAAAAATAAAATTAAGTGAGATCCCACACATTAAATATTTTTTTAAACGTTATACCTGAGAAGCTAAATATTATATTTGGTAACACATTTTCCATCCAGACCATAACTATTCATAACACTTACAACATTGTCTAGATTATGAGAATAAAATAAACATGCTATTTATCTGTTATAATATACCATTCTAATACTGCTAATTGGCTAACATTCGGTATACCCTTTTTGCAATAAATGCAAGGAAACAAATATTGTATAAAAAGAAGTAAACTAAAAAAAGTAAGAACAAGTGAACAATGACTAAGCAAGTCTGCGATAACTTCGTGTTAAGAAGAAGATATATTTTTTAATTTACACCCTAATGAACACGAAGATAAAATTACAAGCTGCGTTAAAAATACAGGTAATGTGAAAACGATACCACTACGAGATAAGATTTATTAATACGTCCTTGACGTTTTTATGTCGGTAAAAGGCCGTGAATGCAAAAAAGGAGAACGAAACAAAGGTGAAATAAATAATAGTATCACAAGGACAACGAAACGCGATAACAATACAAAAAATAAAAAAGTCAAAACTTGAGAAAAAACGACTATCGAAACGTGTTGAACTTCTCATCGTATCGTGGGTAAGAGATTGAAGTAATTACAACGTATAGGTTGTGAACAATCGATAAATAAGTGGGGTTGCAAATATCAGTAATATTTTATCAAGCTTTAATTTAAGATATGCATATAAGTTTTACGGAATAATAATATAATTTGAAAGCAAATAGCAAATATCTCTAACTAACAATGTTTAATTATCCTGTTGTTGTAAGATCCTAAGTTGAAGAAAAATGTCAGCTGTATCGATTTAGGTCTTCCAACCCAGATTTAACTAAAACCTTTGGATATTTTTCTGCTCTTGCTAGAATGTGCGAATGAAAAATATATCTAGCATTACCAAGAATTCATTTGGCAATTACACCTAACCTCGACATCTCAAACCTGTCAACCAGCAAAAACTCATTGAAAGTTAAACACTGAAGATAGCACACTTTATTAGCTTTATTTACATGAGAGATAAGTTAGTGACAGTTTAGAAGTAATAACCAGCTCAAATATGGCTAAGTCGATTACCTTCGTGCATAATTTTCGACCGACACATGCAGTTAAACGACATCACGACAACTTTGATAATCGATTGTTTACGCGTTAAAAGAACAAGAAAAATCGGAGGATAAGTACCTATTACTGGCGTTGCAAGCGCTCAAAGAACTGGCGCAAAAAATCGTAAGTAAACATTGCAATAAAGATTATATAAGATCCGAGTTGGTAATTCGTGTTATTATTGCATTTATGAACTGATAAGTGCATAACTTCATTTGCATAGGACAAGTTACGAGCGATGTTCTGTTGTTACGCGAGGAAAGAAGATGCATACTAGGATAGGCGAGAGAATTAGAATCTTAATAATTGAACCTTGTGTAATAATTAATCTCTGAAAGAACGCTTGGTGTCTTGCGCATGATTCTGTGTTTAGCTGAGTGTCTCATACATGATTCTTAGTTCGGCTCACTAGCAATCGAATGTATGCGTGTGCAACGCAAGTGGTATAGTTCTAAATCTGTACCCGGCATAGCCTAGTGGACAACCTAGCTAAGATTAATAATTAGCAGCGTGGCCAACTTTAAAGACGAAATGAATGGGGAATTTGAAAAAATTGAGCACCTGATTTAATACACAGAGATCAATAAATTTAACATGCATACAATTTGAGCTGTATTTTTGTAGAAATACTCGTGATGAAGTTAAAGTTTATAAGATGCTCTCTTTGGATTAAAATGTCAAGCTTTTTCACAAATAACTTTCTTATCAAAGTACGTAAAAACATTCAACATTTAAAAAACGGCATTGACAAAGAGATGAATACTATCCATGAGTAAGCGTCTGCTTCTCTTCGAGACTAGAGGCCGCCACATACACACATATGTATGTATGTACATACATACATAGGACACACATTCGACACCAGGAATATAACGCAATTTTGCTAAAAAACAATTTTCGGATTCATCGAAACAGCAACCTGTGGAAGTTTAGCGATCGGGTTAACCGCGATGTTGATCGAAATGCAGTAGGTGAATCAGAAGCATATATATTCATATGTTTCAAATTGAAACAAAAGTATGAATTCTAAAAAGTTATATGTCCGAAAAATTTATATTTCCTGGATTTTACAGATGTAATTAAATTTCCTATAATAACAATGTTTTCTGCCAAAATGCTATTTTCTGTCTGTTTGTTTATACGTCTCCACAGGAATACCAATCCAAGGATCTCCATATTTAAATGTTTGGCTTTTGTTGATTGTATATCTTGATACAGATGACATAAATTTTTGTAACAAGATTCCAATGTAGATGCGTTTTTTCCTACTACCGGCTACGTAAGTCAATCATTCCTAGAGTTGCTCAATTTGCACCAACAGCCAGTGGCGGGCGGTTAAAAGTTTACACAAAATAAATGGTCAGAAATGAAATATAATACGTACTCAAACACTTACCGTCTTAAGAGTCTTCCGTGAAATCACAAAGCGTAATGTCTATTAAATATCTGCAACATTAGATATGTTTCCACAGTTGTTTCGGCAAACCGAGTGCAGCGTGAGGAAAAAGTGTGTTTATATGAAGAAAACGAACGTTCTACGTCTAGTGACGTCATATTTGCGTAATTAAAATAATCTTTGGAACAACTTAATGGTTCTGTTGACGCACCTTCATAAATTTGTTTTAATATGCCAAAATCAGAATCTTTCTAGTTTTTAAATCCGTTTTAATCTGAATATCTTGAAATGTCGACTGGCTTTCCTTGATAGCCGCAGCTTTTGGATCGAGTTGTAAAACCACGTTCTTAATATTCTCAAAATATTTATGATAATAAAACGCGGCCTGTAACCATGTTCCCCAACGTGTAAGAATAGGTTCTGGTGGCTCAGGCATACGGGGGCACAGTCTGTGAAATTTACGAATACGTTTTGGGGATTTTACAAACACTGTTTTTGTATGCGTTGTTAAAGCGTCTACCTCAGGATAACATTTTCTAATACTATCTGCCACATGACCGAAAGCATGAATTTTACACGTAATATGTAACAAGTTAGCACAATGTTTTTTAAGAGATCGGCCTACAGAAAACATGTTTGCGGCACAATCACTCATAAACATCAACAGTTGGTTTGTTCAAACTTTTCCAATGTATTTAACACTAATTTTGAAATTACTTCGACAATACATTGTTGTACTCGTCTGGCTAATAGAATCGAAGGTGACGATTGATGTGGTTCCATTGTACGTACCATTACATTAACCACAGAATGTTTTTTACGATCTGTTGTTTCGTCCACACATAACCACAGTTTTTTATCTTTCAACTCCGATTTAATCCTTTTTTCAACATGTTCACGAGCAGATGGCACAATTCTTTGTAACGATGCCCGACTTGGTAATTTGCAGCCCGAATATTTATTCCAAAATAAGGTATATGCTTCCTTGTCTAGTAAATTAAAGGGTAGATTACATGCAATAAAGGTAACACATAAATTAAATTTAAATTTGTCATAGTGTCGTGTGCAATTTTTTTTTTAAGAATGCTGTTTACTATTTACGTGACGTAGACAATCCCTTTTGGACCAACACATTAAAGGGATTTTACAAACTACACATTGAATTTCAACGCCATCATAATTAAGGTCAGGCATTTCTACTATAAATTCTGTAACTTTGTCCAACATTGGTCGTTTTCGCGACGTAGGCAACATTTTTAAAACAAACGTAGAACTACGAAATAGTATTTACCGCAGCGTACATGTATACACAACAGATCTGGTTGAGACTCGCAGTTATACTGAGAGTTGTATCGAACCACCGCCACTTCCCGTTGGCGCTAGTGAGCAATTCTAATCATTACTGTCCTGATTGGAGGGACGTAAGTGTGATGTACAGGTTATTTACCTTGCTTACCCTTGGCAGCAGAATGTAATGGAATTTTACGTTCCAATGGATGTAAAGTCACAATACAGTACTTTAGGTAAATAATAGGTATCGATTTACAACAGAAATATTTTTATAAAATGCTGATTCTTTAGAAATTTTGGGCCGGTAGTAGGAAAAATATGACACTCGGGCCGTAAGTGCTTATGCGGTCTCGACCGCAAAACTGCACTCACGTCCCTTGTGACATAAGTAACTATTACGTGTGTTTTAACAAAAATTGTTATTACAAAGTGAATTGCTTAAAATAACTGGATGGTTTCATTACTTTCTTCAAGTTGATTTTACTGGACTGCGAAATAGACAAAAGTCCAAAGCTTATGGGTGAGTAGGGAAGAGTGGTGCATGTTACTACATGGGGCACGACATTATCTTGCTTATTTGACCCATTTTTTTATTGTGTTTATATATCTTCATATTGCACGTTGGCATTACGTGTCATGTGGTAGATTGGCGCTCGGAATAGTAGATTGGTCCTTGGTGTTGGCATATTGAAAGTAGATGCATGACGGGATGCCAATCGCGGAACATTAAAACATGTAGTTGACAAGAAGTAAGGACAATCAACATTGTTGTTAAGGAGCTTCTGCAGGTACCGAGCGCTATGGAGCTCGCGTCGATGATTTAATGAGTCCATTTGATGTCTACAAAGTAAATCATGGTAAGATGTACCCCACTCTGGATAAGTTCCGTCGATTTTTCATGACAAAAATTTCAAAAAATTATATAATGATTATGTGAATTAATAGTACTTTAACTGTTTATTTTTTGTACTTTGTCATACTTTTACAGTCAATAACAACTTGCCCCACAATGTATCACAACCTCCATAGATCAAGGCGTGTAGTTCTTTCATGAAACACCACGTGAGGTGGCTGTATTTGCTTATGCGTACAATATAACATATCCGATTTTTCCAGCGCGCTTTCTACCGACTATTTACAATTATGGTTATACTCTTTTGCCAAACTACCTTTACTATTTGTAGCTCTAGCTTCAGCCACTGTAAAGCGCGACTTACATTAATTAATGTTGCCGTATATCGATACGTTTGTACGCGCAAGTCGGTGTGTAAGAGCAAGATTTACATTTCTCGACGTGCGGCGCGAAGGCATTAGTTGTACATAATTCACTATAATACGCGCCAGTACATTATATTTTATTTAATGCCGTGCGTCTTTTTCGCCGCTAAACAGGACCGGTTCCGCATAATGAACATTTCTGTAAGCGTTCGCGTTTATCGATATATATCTCAGCGTGCACATCTGCAGCAGAGAGCTCGGGAAGAAATCAAAGCATGCGTGTACATGCATTAAATCGTAACTTAACGCCGTTCATACACAACCCAATAATGACACGCGTGCATGGCTGCGGATCTGGAAACATAAAAAGGTATTCTCGAACCAAACAAATCTTACTTCCATAAGAAGCTATTTATGTGCTACTTAATATTTTACTTACTTCAGTTAAAAATCACAATGCTTTGTCTAATACTTATCGTCCTTGTATTGGTTACTTAAAATGTTTGAAGCAACAATGCCACAATATCAATGAACAAAACCAAATAATTTCACATACGTATATATGGGTCATTTTCAATAACCTTTCAGATTCAGCACTTTTAAAAACTGATCTAAAGATTTAAGTGCCCTGTAAACTTTTGCAATTTCTACAGCGGTGTAGGGTATGGTTTTAAACTTGAAAATCGAAAAAATAACTTTGTACACTTTTTATTCATGCATTTGCGTTAGTGTTTTAGACATTTTAACATCTCCGTCATATACAAAAACCACCAAGAAAAATATGAAAAAGAGTCCCTTACTACTTTAAATTATTTTTCTATTAACATGTATCTATTCCGTTTTACCTAAAAAAATATTTTAGACCCCATAGAAGTAACGTATTTGAGAAATTGGTAGGGAAAAACAACAAATTACTAGAAATTTTTAAAAAACACCACTTTTTTTGCAAATCACGTAAAGAAAATCAGTGGAATTAGTAGAACCATATTTTCTTATATCTAAAAACAAAAAAAATATATAATTCTTTTAATATAACTCTTTTTTTTGACAACCTAGTGTAACAGAAATAAGAAATTAGGATAGAAAAGTGAATGCAAAAGCTATTTAAAAAACGCCAGCAAATTCTATAATTGCCAGTAAACAAAACGTAAAAGTTACTTAGTAACTTTGCAACTTACCATTCTTAACTACTAAGTATTTGCAACGTCAAGACAAAAAACGTTACAGTAATAAACAGTATTCAAGCACTTCCAATAAAGAATCTACTTTACTCATATTCTCAAGTTTAAATACTCAAGCTGATATCTTTGTAGGTGCGTTTAAAATACAAAGGATCTCGTTTTTAGGAATTATTTGAATATCGGCCTTTTATGGCCACAAAAAAAAAAAACCTTTTTTGATTTCTGCATGAATGAAATTGTAAGGTTACTACCTTTAACATTTAAAATCCGCCCTGGGAACCATTCAGGCACAAATGTCACGGCAATCCAATCGCCTTCTTTTTTTTTTATGTCATCCTCTACAACATTGTCATCAGCTAAAAAATATTGAGTTAAGGAATTTTTTAGTTTTAGTAAAGGAAACACGGGATATCTGCATAAATGAACAATATAAAAAGGATACCATTAGGCACCAGTTCCAATTTTGTACTGATTCGGAACCAAATCGTTGTGCAAACCCAACTTGACTGAGAACATGACAGTTCCTTCAAGTTGAATAAATTTCCATTGACTTCGTTCCACGTCACTTGGTGAACGGATGCATTTAACAACCTCCGTTTACTTTAAACACTAATTGTAACTCTTAATCATAGCTACTAATTTTCAGGTTGTGAATGTGGCTTTAATCTTAAACGGTTTCTTTTTGTTTGCTGCCTTTCTGATCCTATTTTCTGCTGATCGACGTTCTAATGCTTCTTCCCTCATAGATTTTAACTTGTTTTTTAAGATATTAATTTTTTATTTTTTTTCGTTTTCACTTAGGCTGACCGTTACTGTAACACCTTCTGAACGACCATTAATTGGAACGCATACTAAAAAATTCTGCTCCATGTTTAAAACTGAAGATAGTAATGTTTTATAGAAACTTAATTTCGGTCACATTTCATTATTTTGCGAGATGGAAATGAGGCATAGCGGAAATGAGAATTTGGTAAATATTAATGATTTATATTAAAATGGAAACAAGATAAACTAAGGTTAGGACTTCAGAAACTGTACAGCGTTAACTGTTTTCTTTTTTAATATTTAATAATCCTTTAATCTTTCCCGCCCTGTTTATATAACCTCTAAGGGAACTGCCTGTTCTGGAAATTTAACCCTTTTTTTCTTCAAATAAATACTTTGATTTCACAATCAAGCACTTTAAATTGGGATCGGAGTTAAGAAACACTTTAATTCAACGAAGGCTGAATTGATGCAAATTTTATGGCGTCGCTCATCTTTGTTTTATTTTAAATCGCGAAAGACCGGCGATTGTTTTATTCCACAGCTAATTTTGATAAATTACCCAAATAGAAACTTTTACGATGAATTTCGATGAAATGAAATTATTTGTAAAAGAAAGTAGGATGGAAGAACACATGCAGGAACTCTACCAGCTGACAGTAGGCAATATCTATGACCTACAGGCGGCTGACAAATATTAAACCTGAATAGGAAAATTAACTGACGAGTGGATTTGTCCATAATACCCTACAATGGTCGTTATCTGGACTTATATTTAATATTTAACATCAACTCCCCAAGGCCAGTTGACTGGGGGGAAATGGTAACGAGAAAATTTCCATTTTTCTCCGCAAGAGGGATATTTAATTACCAATGAGTGGCTAACCTGACCTTTAGTCCTTCAGAGGTGACAGCCGAGGCTGTTGCTGTCGTACATACAACGTTGAACATAACAATATATATATATATATATATATATATATATATATACAGCGTGTCCCAGGATTGATGTTAAAAGAAGTGTAAGGAACTAAAAATCTTGGAATCCTGATTTGACTTTTTGGAACTAAGCCATGCTTAGTTTGAAACTTATTTTTAGTTTACTTTCGATTTTGTTAAATCAAGTATGCCTTAGCAGTTGAGCAAAACCTATTTTCGTTTCGGGTAAAGTTCCTTTTTCGTCCACAGTATGCTAAAATATTACTAGAAAAGTTGTTCAGAATGAAAAGTTATGGCGTTATGCAAATTTTCTAAATGATAGGCCTACTTTGATAAAATCCATTATTTGTCAACTTTGTTTCAGATAAAGTACCTTTTCCGTTCACAGTACCCCAAAGTTTTACTAAGAAAAGTTGTTCAGGAAGATCTACCAACTTTGATTAAACCGTCATTTTTTAGATTAAACAAAATAAATTGTATTTACTCACAAATTAAATTTACAAGACGTAATAATAACTTTATTCTACAATCAATTATTTATTCAACATAGCTGCTACCAGTTTCTGCGCACCACTCTATGCGATATCTGAATTCTCTGAAACTGTTTCGAATTTCCTCGATTTGTATTTCGTGTGCGGCGTTTCGTACCTTCCTTTCAGTATTTCTCTACTGTTGGGTATGGGTTGAGAGTAAACCAGGTCTTTGAGGCCAACCCATAAAAAAATTTAATCTAAAAAATGACGGTTTAATCAAAGTAGATATTTGACTTTTTTTTAATTTGTTGAAATTTTGTATAGAGCCATAACTTGTCATTCTGAACAACTTTTCTTAGTAAAACTTTGGCCTATTGTGAACGAGAAAGCCACTTTACCGAAAACTAAATTGACAAATAATGGATTTTCTTAAAGTAGGCCGACCATTCAGAAAATTTGCATAACAGCATAACTTTTCATTCTGAACAACTTTTTTTCTTAGTAACATTTTAGCATATTGCGAACGAAATAGGTACTTTACCCGAAACAAAAATAGTTTTTACTCAACTGTCAAGGCCTATTTGATTTAAAAAAATCGAAAGTAAACTAAAGATAAGATTGAAACCAAGCGGGACTTAGTTCCAAAATGCCAAATTGAGATTCAAAGATTTTTAGTTCCGCACACCTCTTGTAACATCAATCCTGGATCACGCTGTATATATATAGATACAAAGAGGAAGCACTTTTTTAATATGCGTTTTACTGAAAAAAGTTGTTCTTTATGAAAAATTCTGCTTTCCTCAAAATGTCCAAAAACGCATTCAGATTTGACTATAGACTTACACTTACTTGTAAATTCGATATTATTGCAGCTGATAGTTTTATTTTCAATTGAACAACAATCAATCTTTGAAATAAACAAGTAAATTTTGCTATTTTATGTTTATATACTTGGTTCATAAGTTTTAAACATCAGAACGCAATAAAGTAGTGGGCTTTGTCATCTGGTTAAGCTTTATGGTATTGAACAAGTCACACAGTTCCAATACATCTGTATCATACACAGCTTTACATAAACTTTTAAATAAGTTTGATGAAACTGGATCAGCAATGGATTACTTATGAACTTATGAACCAAGTATATAAACATAAAATAGCTAAATTTACTTGTTTATTTCAGAGTGATTGTTGTTTAATTGAAAAATAAATGTATCAGCTGCAATAATATTTAATTTATAAGTAAGTGTATGTCTGCAGCCAAATATGTTTTTGGACGTTTTGAGGAAAGCAGAATTTTTTATAAAGAATAACTTTTTTCTGTAAAACGCATATTAAAAAAGTTTTTCCTCTTTGTAACCCCATCCGTGGCCACCCATATATGTATATATATATATATATATATATTGTTATGTTATGTTCAACGTCGTGTTTACGACGACAACAATTTCTCTCGGTTGTCATTTCGATACTGAAGTAAATGTCAGGCTGGCCACTCGTTGGCAACCAAATATCCCTCTTGCGGGGATAATTGGTAATTTTTGCGTTACCATTTCCCCCCTCAGCCAACCGTCCTTGGGGCGAGGAAGGTAGAAATTAATTATAAGTCCAGATAACGACGAGTGCGGGGTATCATGGACAATTCTACTCGTTTATCAATCTTCCTATTCAATTACTTTGTCTAAATTAATGTAAAAATCGTCTGGAATAAGCATCAACGTAAATTTCAAAGCACAACAGATAATATTTCGTCAATTAAATCCTTATATGAAAGGTTTCCATAAATTCGTAGTGGATTTTCTCTTTTAAAGCTTGTTGGTGACAATTCGTATCACAGAATCATCAACAAACAACCTCCTGGTTAAGTCACTGCACTCGTATCTCGAGTACAAATATCATTTAGATTGAATGTCATCAAGAGGTAGTTTCTATTTAGGCAAATTATCAAAATTGGCTGTGGAAGAAAACAATCGCCGGTCTTTCGCGATTTAAAATAAATGAAAGAGAAAGGACGCCCTCAATTATCATCAATCTTTATACGGCCTTGGTTGAATCAAAGTTTGTCGTGAATAAAATCCAAAGATAAGTGTCCGTGGTGTATTGAAAGTCATTATTAGAAATTCAAATTGGGTTAAATATCCAGAACAGGCAGTTCCTGTGGTGTGTATTTAAACAGTGTGTTTATTTACATTGGCGTCGGTCGAAAGTTTAAAGGTTAGTTGATTTTAAAATCTTAAAAATTCGTTAATCTGATTTCACTAAGTTACAAATTCATTAAAAATTGCCACAAGGGTATCTAGGGATACCCCCGAACCTACGAAAATCGTTTAATAGAGTTAACAAAATTTAGAGTAGAAACCCTGAGAAAGATATTTCAATATATATATATATATACGAATCTAGAGTTCACGTTAAAATTTACAATCTTCTGGAATGAGGAAGTTCTCTCCATTCTTGATTCTTCCTCACATATCCATCCGCCAATAGGTATAGACCGCTATCGCACTAACCGACCTCTTCGCGTCCACAAACCGACGAAATAGAAATACACTGCCGCTAAAAAGAATGCATCAATTGCAGAAAAGCGCGTGGATTCTTACAATATCAACTTGGGCAATCAGTAACTGTGAATAAAAAAATACAAGAGGAACTAGTAACATAACTTTTAATAAATAATACTAATACGTGTAAATAATCATATTACCAATAAAAAATGTTATATGAACGCTACTAAATGCCGATGTTGAAATGTGTGGGAACTAATATTTCCCATTTTGAAATGGATTATTCATCGACTAGAGACATTTAATTCGTCAAAATGCGATATTACTCTAAATGACATCAGATAATATATAACTAGAAAAGAATCGTTAATCTAATCTGGAAGCTACCTAGCGCTTTAGAAACCATTTATGGAGATTATTTCTACATTTCATCCTTGAAGTATTGAAGTAGTTTACCTTCCAAACGAAGGAAGTAGGATAATTCATTTTCTACGAACTCTAGTGTATACGCATTTAATGTATAGATACGCAAGTACAGCTAACTTCTATCGTTCGATCTCAACAACTCTACCACTGATGCCAACGCGACAGAAACAAAAAGTTGTTGGTTGTGCGGCCGGTGGTAATGCAGCTCACTTCTTACGCTGAGATATTATACAAAATTGTTCGGCTAGTATGATTATTATTACCGCACAGCTTTCGATTTGCAAAAAAAGGAAACGAAGCTATGGTTAAAGAGGAAATAGAAGAAGAAGAGGTAGTAGTATTGGAGGAACAAAATAACAATAAGAGAAGCTCCAGCTCACGATCTATTACAACCTGACGAAGCTTTAACAGTGGCAACTTGGATATTATTGGTTTTAGCGAAAAATCGTCTGGTCGTAAGCGTAATTTCATAACCAAGAAAAATTGCCTACTGCACGATAGAAGCTATTGGTTGCGAAATTAACATCGACGATAACCGTTCGACTTGACGGGGTTTAATGTTATTAATATAATTTCTCGGATTATTTGAACGCGACCGGACTTTATTATAGACATTATCCATTGATAGCGCAGGGTAATGGGCAGATTGTCGATGTAGATACATCATAGAAATTTCAGCGAGATTTCCTCAAGACAAATAAATTATTCAATTTGCTAGCAAGAAATCACATGACATCGACGTCGATATGTTGCAATCGTTCAACTTGGAGATGCATCTTACTTTCAGAACGTAACAAGTCCATTTATGGCAAATTTTATTTAAGATGGCGTTAGGTACTTCAGTTTGCGGTTTTACAGCAGTGTTCTTTAAAACAAAACTATACCCATCCTTTCCCCAAGTTTTAAAAACGGTATCCACTATACAACTTCTCCCTTTTTTAAAAGGAGCTTTTTACATATACGGTAAATGATGCAAATGATGCGATGGTAGTATTGGACAGCACCACTTGTATATATTGTACGTAAGGGGAAGTAACGGGTACCCGCAACTAACAAACTCCTCAATGACGCTTAGAATTGGACCCCATCAATCACAAAAATTAACAGTCAAAAAATTGACAAATTTTCGACTTTGAATAAAGTCTTCATCAGGGCGTCTATCGAAAAACAGTTAAGAAGTAATATAAATACAAAAAACAACAATTTTAAATTACTTACAACTATGTACAACTATTATGTCCACAATTTAACAAATTTCGTTGTCATTTTCTAAAAAATAGAACTTCAATGAAAATGTTAAAATATATATTGTAATATTCAATATTGACAACAACAACAACAACATCGGCTGTCAACCTCTGAACGAAGAGGGTGTTCAGGTTAGCCACTCGTTGGTAATGAAATATCCCTTTTGCGGGTAAAAATGTAATTTTCCAAGTCACCATTTCCGCCCCAGCCAACTGGCCTTGGGGCGTTGATGTTAAATAATAAAGTTAAGTCCAGATAACGACGATCGTAGGGTAACACGGACAAATGCACTCTTCAGTTTATTTTCCTAATCTTGTAAATCGTCAAAATTAATGTAAAAGTCATCTAAAACAAACAACAGGGTAAATTGAAAGGCATTTCAAACATCATTTCATAAATTAAATCTTTGTCCGAATGTTATTAAGTAAATCGTTGGTAAAATTTCACGTTTAAACCTTGTTAGACAGAATTTAGGTCATAGATTTGCCTTTCTGTCAGCTGGTAGCGTTCCTGCCTGCGTTCTTCTATACTATTTTTACAAATAACTTCATTTCATCGAAATGCATCGTAAAATTTTATATTTGGATTAAATTATCAACATTTGCTGTGGAATGAAACAATCGCCATCTTTCGCGATTACCAATAAAAGAAAGATAAGCGACGCCAAAATTTTAAGGAATCTCGATTCAGATTTCGTCGAATTAATTTGTTTACTTGACTACGATACCAATTTAAAGTGTTCGTTAATAAAATTGAAGTATTTATTCAAAGAAGAAAGGGTTGAAAGTCAAAGCAGGCAGATTCCTGTAAAAGTTATTATAAACAGAGCGTTTATATAACACTGGCTTCGTTCGAATTCAAGGTTAGTTATATTTTTCATTCTAACATTCATTAATTTCGATTTATTAATTTGAAAGTTCACTAGAAAATTACCCAAATAATATTCAGGAATACTCCCGATCCCACAAAGAATTTAAAAATTTAGACTAATTTAGAAAATTTCCAGAAACAAATATTACAATATATTTTATAATGTAACAAGCAAGACGTTCTAGAACATACAAATCTTTAAAGTCCCATCGTACATAATTCCTTTAAAGATTTGTATTTAGTTTTATAGACATAGAAAGTATATTCTTATGGTTCATCTTCGGTTTCACAGGTAGTAGATTGCAAGTAATCATATTTCCTGCCGTTTGCCTCATATGACTGTAGACTACCGTCATTCAGCCCATTACAATTGAAAACCAGCACAAAATCTCTTCCACAGCTAGTGTAAGTGTAGTCTTCATGCTATGACCGACGGACATGTGAGATAGAATTATCATGCAGCTCTTTTTCTTAATAAGTGACGGTATATGATGAATAAATGAAATTTATTGACAATTACAAAGTATTTCGATGAAGGATTGTTAATTAGATAATGAATTAGAGGAATTTAAGGTGAATAAAAAGCAAAAATAAAAATATCAGAACTACTTTAGATCGGTTTTACGTTTGGTTACATATTGTCCACCCTTATCTATTTTATCAATAAGACTTACAACTTTAGCCACATTGTGAAAATAAAATGAGCATGCTTTTAACCATATCTCATCTGGTTATAATTAGAGTAAGGGAAGTAAGTTATACCCGTTGTTATACCCGTACGTGTGTGCTCGAGCTTCTTTGTTATAGGGGAAGTATGCTATCTAATTTATAAACACAAAATTCATGATATCTTAGATTTAAACTGTAGATATATAAACATCTATACATGTTAAAGTGGTATATTCTCTTATTTCTTTCTAATCGACAGACGATCATATGCGCTTGTTTGATCTGCGGCGCTTTTCCATCAAAGTCCAGTAATATTATCGGTTTTTTAATTACATGACTAGGATGTTTCGCGTCCATCGGCGCACCGATTCATTATTAAAAATTTCTGGGCGGCAAAGGCGCAATATTTTAATAAATATTTTTTGTGTTCGCCTTCACAAATATACAGCGGTACCGCGAAGGATTAAGCGGAGATACAAGCGGGGGGAGCAAAAATTCCTTTCTGTGCTTATTCTTCCTCCTCTCGGTTCGACGTTTGACGGTCCGCAATGTGAGTGTATTTTCGTTATACAAGTCATATCTACACACTTTGATTACGGCCAGTTTTAATGATTTCATATACTTATTTAATAGACGGATTAAATTAAGTGAATGTACTGAGGTTTTACGAGTTGACTTTTAGCGGATGATGGTGCTGTATGGAGTTTGTTTCGGTAGAGAAGTGTAAATGTCTTTACCTTTACAATTAAAACAGTTCCAACTGACGATTATGCTAAACTTTTGTTAGATATCAAAAAATATTCTAAGGGACGTAAAGATTGCATTAAACACGGTCCAGACACATATACGACGCAAGTAGATAGAAAAAAACGTTGTTCATAGGTACAATATAATGATGATTACTTCGCCGAATGACATTGGTAGAGAAAAAAGCTCGTAATTATAAGCCTTGCGTCCGTTACGTTGGGATCCCTGCGATGGAAAATTACTACTTTCGGCATTTTTCGCTCCAAACGCCTTGTGTTTATAGCGTCATATAATGAGCAATTTTCTTTGTGCTTTGCTGTCGAAGCGTTGCCGTTGGATATGTCCTTCTTCATCGTCCACCTCGACATTTGATGAGAGAGATGTCAGCGCAACGTCTAACCTCTCTCTTTGTACAAACAAAAGAAAAGAGTATACTACAATAAAAAAGAATATAACAACAAAAGAAAAAAGTTTACGACGATGTGGAAGACGAAGAAGTTAAGGACGTGTGTGTGGAAGCAGTAAAATGGTGCGGCATGTAATTTGTTTCCAGTATCCGAGTCGAGGATAGCGTTGCTGCTGGTACATCCTCTAATTTCTATTTGACCAAGCAATGTGCTTTTAATGGAATATATCCGGTTGATAATTCTGATATATCTACTACCTATCTAGCTTACTTATTCTTTAAGTGCAAAACCGGCACAGACGATATGAATGTGCATTGTCATTGCACCTATATTTTATTGAAACACCTGCAAACATCATCGATACATTACTAATAAGCTTCCTCTGTGCTAAAGTCTTTTCCAAGTTGAACTTGCAAAATTCTTTCTGACTAATAGTACTTTCCCAATCAAGCCGCAAATTCTGCAATTTCTCTATTAATGCAAAAGCTGTGTGCTATTTGCCTTATCAACAAGTATTAGTGCCTTAACTTATGCCATGAAACAAATTCTGCACTTCCGTTTTTCATTTTCCTCTTACTACATCGATTTGTATTGACTGAAAACGAACACTTCCACTACTATCATCTCATTCAAATTATTTCCAGCTTGGTCGATGCAACAATGTATTTAAAATTGAAAACTGGCGACAACATTAATAGAAAAGATCGTACAACTTCAGAAACCTGAAAAATTTCCTAGGAGATGTTACCTATTACAGCAAATCCATCCTCAAATTCCCTGAAAAGTGTTTTATCAAACATATTCGCACTTTTTAATTCCCAAGAACATAATTTTGATATGCAGTATATGACAACAAAGCAGAATTATATTGTCGATATATTTAGCAAAACGAGCAGTTGTAAACTTCAAAATAGCGAACATTGTAAACGTAAATTCAGCTCTTAGCAAAGCTCGATAGTAACAAAGAGTTGTTTTAACAAAAAGTTATGCTTCGGAAACTTAACATTTGCATGAACTGTACATTAAAAGCAAATTGTGAACAAACCTAAGTTATCAAAATCAACAATGAATTTCAAATAATTATTTTCAATAATATAAATGACAAAGTATGTGTAAGTACAATATCACAATTTGGACTAATAATAAGGTCTCACTGCAGTTTCCCCCTATATTCAAAAAAAATCTAACTTCAGCGAGGCTAAACAATCGAAACTCAGATATCATCCTATGTATAATAAGCAGCGATTGTAAAAAAGCCACACGGAAATTTGCACTTATACCTGCAATCTCAGAGCGTTCAAAAGGAAAGAAAGTCAGAACTTTTCGCATTTCGAAACTGCAACTGCAACGATGCACCGAACCTTGGTTTCAAAATTCACAAAATATTCCTCGAATAGTTCAACATCTTATTTAATATTTTGCGTGTATCCGACAAGGAGAATGTAAAAATATGTTTCGCGAATACTTTATTTTAAGCTGTGCAGAAAACAGAATAAGACGTGATTTCCTTGCTTTAAAAATAACCCTTTTATACCTTCGATGGCGAAATGGTGATAAGGTCCATAAGAACAAACGAACGCGTTGAAGGAATTTGCTGAGGTCCGACAAACCGAGCTGCAGAGAGAGGAAACCAGGGAGATGTCGTAGGATGAAGGAACAACGTCGCTTGAAGCATAAAGTTTAATACAACAATGTGCAGCTTGATCACGCTTCGGTACGTGACCATGTTTCCGCTGGAAACAAGCTGGTAATATTAATAGATTTTAATGAAATCAACCAGTGGATCCAATGACTTACTGCCACGTTTCTTCGCTATTTCAATGAGAGGAAATAAAAGAAAAATGCTAACAAAAAAAGAATAGTTCTATGGTGATATTTCACGTTTCCAGGTAACAGTGTTTACAAGAAGAAACAAAGGAATAAATACACTTGAATATAGCTGAAACACTACTTGGCTGGCGACCTATACATTCTTAATACATGGAAGCAAATGCTAACCGTTCAAAAATAAAGGTTGACATCCCTTTGTTACTATGTTTGCTGCAGAAAACAAACTAGTATATTAGAAAACAAGTTTCATGAGATGGCATTTTGTCGCACGCGTCCAAAATTTGAAAAACATGTGAAGTTTTTTATATTATTTTTTCTCTTTTGCAATTCTATGCGAAAAAAATATTTTTGTTATGTATTTTTTGACAGCTATTGGAGACATCTAAGCTTGTGTGATATAAAGGTTGGTCACATTGACATTGTTTAAATTCAAAAATTGTCATTGCAACTACAGCGTGTCCACCTAGTGCGTGGACGGCAAATAGTTCCCTTCCTGAGCAATTTAGAGAAAAAATTTTCAAATAAAAAATATTCGGAAGCAAATGCTGCATAACATAAAATTATACTCAAGTATACATGATCTTCATTTTCCGCAGCGTAAGATGCAAGTTTGGTTTTTTGAATGGAACATCCTATATGTTATTACGATTTTAGATGCTCCCCTTTAATCCATGTCAACTTCCACAAAGAGTCTATACTCCTATACCTATCTATCTTTTTTAGATAATTGACATAATTTGAGGTTTTTGCGAAATGCTGCTGTGTCTATAACGATCGATATCTTAAACGCCTTACACGCCAAGGTGAAGATTCAAATTTTATTGGATTGAGTATTTCCTGGAGTTGCAGACAATACATCGAAAAGTATATTTTTCCACGATCTGATAGAGAAACTGTAATAGAATTCTTATCAGGTTTGTTTCTACAGCGATTTAAAATCGTTTGAAATCGTTAGAGCTAAATTATGATGGCGTTAAAATGCAATGTGTAGTTTGTAATATCCATTTAATGTGTTGGCCCAAAAGGGATTGTCTACGTTACGTAAATAGTAAACAGCATTCTTTAAAAAAAAAATGCACACGACGCTATGACAAATTTAAATTTAATTTATGTGTTACCTTTATTGCATGTAATCTACCGTTTAATTTACTAGACAAGGAAGCATATATCTTCTTTTGGAATAAATATTCGGACTGCAAATTACCAAGTCGGGCATCGTTACAAAGAATTGTGCCATCTGCTCGTGAACATGTGGAAAAAAGGATTAAATCGGAGTTGAAAGATAAAAAACTGTGGTTATGTGTGGACGAAACAACAAATCGTAAAAAACATTCTGTGGTTAATGTAATGGTACGTACAATGGAACCACATCAATCGTCACCTTCAATTCTATTAGCTTCCAGACGAACACAGCAATGTACTGCCGAAGTAATTTCGAAGTTAGTGTTAAATACATCGGAAAAGTTTGAACTTTCAACAAACCAACTATTGATGTTTATGAGTGATGGTGCCGCAAACATGCTTTCTGTAGGCCGATCTCTTAAAAAGCATTGTGCTAACTTGTTACATATTACGTGTAAAATTGATGCGTTCAGTCATGTGGCAGATAATATTAGAAAATGTTATCCTGAGGTATACGCTTTAATAGCACATACAAAAGCAGTGTTTGTCAAATCCCCAAAACGTATTCGCAAATTTTACCGACTGTGCCACCAGAACCTATTCTTACACGTTGGGGAACATGGTTACAGGCCGCGTTTTATTATCATAAATATTTTAAGCATATTAAGAACGTGGTTTTACAATTTGATCCAAAGGGAGCTGCGGCTATCAAGGAAAGCCAGTCGAAGGTAGTCAGGTTAAAACGGATTTAAGAACTATTCAGAAAAATTACTTCGGACTAGTGGAGGCAATAGGAAAATTACAAAATCCTTCGGTGTCGTTAGTGGAATCTCTGCAAATAGTGCAACATGTTCACGCACTGCTATGCGCGGTAGAAGACGCAAAAAATGTTTGTGTTCTAGAAAGGTTTAAAAATGTTTTAGAGAAAGATTCTGATTTTGACACATCAAGACATTTTGTGAAGGTGCGTCAACAGAACCGTTAAGTTGTTCCAAAGATTATTTTAATTACGCAAATATAACGTCTCTAGATGTAGAACGTTCGTTTTCTGCATATAAACACGCTTTTTCCTTACGCCGCACTCAGTTTGCCGAAACAACTGTGGAAACATGTCCAATGTTGCAGATATTTAACAGACATTATTCACTTTGTGATTTCACGGAAGACTCTTAAGATGGTAAGTGTTTGAGCACGTATTATATTTTATTTCTGACCATTTATTTTGTGTAAACTTTTATGCGCCCACCACTGGCTGTTGACGCAAATTGAGCAACTCTAGTCATCAGTGTTCAGGAATTCCAACATTAAGCAATAAAATGTTGCGTATCATAATGGAGTTCATTTCGATATATATTCTTTTAGTATTTCACAGATTACTGAAATATTTTTTTAATCTAGTCAACGGGTTAATAAAGAAATTGTCAACCAGTTACCTCTTTGATTAGGTGTTATTATCTGTGAGGGCCTATCATTAAACTGTTATCACCTGTTATCCTGTTATCATACATTTGGCGGCATCGCTTTTAAGAATTTTCCAAATTTTAACCATGAGAAGGCAAGATTTCTTTCCAGCTTTTAAAGTTTATATGAGAAAGTGATTACCTATATTAACACTACAAGGTTATGTACGTGTACATATGTACACAAACCCAAATTTGTATACATACAACGCCCCAATTTGCCGTCCATTCTTTAACCAAATCATGCATGCACATGGTACTTTGTAGCATGATCTAATAACGCCCACACCTATTAATTCTTTTTTTTTTGCTTCTAACTAGATAATTATATGCTTTTCGCACGCAACTGAACTTGATATATGCCCCGTTCTTGTGCTATATCTCTATCTACATCATTGCAATTCCCAATACGATTTCATAATTTATGAAGGCAAAAAATCCACACTTGCATATTATGATCTCTCAGCGTCAAGAGAAAAAAACTAAACGCGGAACCTTGTAACCATCATATTCGTGGAATTCAAATGAGCAGCTTGTGTGTCATTGGCGGAACACCTGTTCGTCGATTGTTTCGTCATCCGCAATCCATATTATTATTATTAATTAGCTTAGGCATGATTATTCCAATCCGTTGCGGATATGCTAGATGTATAAAACGAAACAATTGGACATCGTTAGGTGCTGCTAATTAATTCAATTGGTTGATTCTTAATAGAAGTAACATAATATTGGATGTTTAGGATATTAAAATTTATGCTAATTATTGGAGTAACACTTGTTTACATATCGTTTGTTTAATTAGGCTTGTTCATCAAGTGCGCATGGACTAAACAAATACGAAAGAGCCCAGTGTTTTTGTCAAAATATTTTCCAATATATCTAGTACATGTTTGTATTAAAATAAATCGACACAATTTTAGAAAAATATCGTGTATTTGACTTTTGAAGAAAGTCATTTTCTCGTGTACAAGCCATCATACTAAATTTAAATATATAGTCAAAATTTTTGATCAGCCACAAATTTTTCTGTGTAGTTTAGTTTGTTTCAGCCTAATAATATTTATTACGTACGTTGGAATTCAACATTTAATGCTCAAACAGAAAATTCAATTACATTATTTGCTAAAAATACCATATACTATATTTCCATTAGTTGACCCTGACATGATTCTTCTCCCTCCACTTTGCATAATGTTAAGTCTTTTTTTAAAGTTTGAAGATGTATTAAATTGAAAAATTGGGGCAGAGCTCGTGAACATTACGCATTTGTTTAAGAATCACTAAAGTTTTAAGAGATTGTAAACAGTCAAAAATGTGAGGTGTAATATACCTCCATCGAGAATGGATTTTCTGGACTCCTATCTGGATTTTTCTCCTAATAGGGTTCTTCTACGTCTTTACCGTCTCTATATACCTCGCATTACACTCACACACATCGATGCATGGGGAAACTATTTTCTTTTTTTGTGATTCCACCTTGTTTTTCTTTCTTATTGCTTTCTTTCGTGATTTCCGTTCTACCATATCGCTACCATAAACGACGACATCGTTGCCTATAGCGCGCGCCACGGAACAGCCAGAGAACATCTTTGTTTACGACGTGCCGGCTATAAAGTTATAAAATATTATGATAGTCGTAAAACTTCCCTCGGACCCGAAAAGTTAGCAGGATGTTGAAAGATCTCACACACGCTATAATTTATGAATTACCCCGCGGGATCTCGAGAGAAGCTGCGTATCTACATACGTATGCAGGCAATGTCGTCTCTGTATCGGCAGCTATCGACCAGTTCCAGTCGATGTGTGATCGTCGTTTTACGATATCAACGGCCGCCTTCGATTTATTAAAAGATAAATGATAAATATGATGTTATTAATTAGCGTTAGACAGGAAAAAGAGTAACACCGTATTGTAGCGGCGGAGGAAGATTGATTTATGGACTTTAGGAATGAAATTTGTTGAGATATATTATTATTTATTGCACTTATTTTACAAGTGTTATGCATCATATAGTTAATTGACTTCCATTTTTTTTATTACACTACAAGTTGTAGTAGTAGATAATGGCTTACTTTTGACGTATACAATAGATGCTAGTCAAATACTTACGACAACAAAATTCCGAATAAACTTTACTACTCAAAACGAAATCTTATCTATTAATCAATTCGTGGATATCTTTAGTAACTTTCACGATTTTAAAAAGCACTTGTACGCAATTTAAATAACAAATTATCCCATATACTCATAAACACATGTGAACACGTATATTGCATTGCTTCCGCTTTTTATTCAATATCTCGACACGATCAGATCGATCACAGGAATGGGAGCAGCCCCCCTAGAAACGAGGGCATTCATTCAGTATACAATATAGACAAGTTCAAAATTAAATGGAACATGTAATGGAAAATAGGTAATATTTAGTAAAATATCGACGTTTTGTGTACCTGAAAAGGTAAGAGAGTGAGTGAAAATGAACAAATATATAGCATACCAGAACTTACCTAAAAACTACATACAGAACACAGTGTAAGGAGTACTTGAATAAAATTATTAGGCTACAGTTACGGAAACTAGTCTGAACGGTTTAATCAAGATATACATATGTAGAAGCTTGAATGAACTGTACGTGTCAAAACCCATTCAAAAACGTATTCTATAATTACATAAACTGCTTTCTAGTCTGTGAACGACTACATTAATTGCAAAATAAATGCCAAATTAGTAACTATTTAGCCAAGACAAAACGAAGTAATGGAAAAACAAGGAAACTAGCTTTCAAACAGCGTATACAGTTAGCTGTAAGTTATCCATAATATCCACTCACGAGCATGTTGGAGGACATTCAATTATACTAATTCGTCTTGACGACCATGCGGAGGTGGTGTGGAAGATGCCAATACTCACACTTATCATTCGATAACATCGGCGTATTATCTACTGTCTCGCTCTAGCGTTAGCAAACCTGCATAACCACATAATATTCATACAATCATATCGATCGGAGTAAATTATACGTTAATAAATATTTCGCATTTGTTGCATGCCTCGGCGTATGAGCTAATATATTGAAAATTTAGTGCCAATAATTGTCTTAATAAAATAATCATTCACGTTGATTGGACATAGCCGCTCCGAGCTTTATTTGAAAACTTGGACAGCATGTGGATCAGCGTAAATTCTTTGTGTCTCTTGTAATATTATTTATATCGTCTAGACGTGCAATTAACACCCATCCTTCATTCACAAGCCTATTGCAACGAAGAATAGTAGAATAAGAGACAAATTTTATGTAAATTATACAACCTTTATTTAAGAAACAAAAAAATTAAGTATAGGGAACAGTAGGACGTGTCGATCAAGTAACAAACTCATGTATTTGACAACAAAAGTTATTGGGCATGTTGGAAGGATTACATCTATACTGTAATGTTATAACACTAGACAAATTTAAATGAAAATAAATTGGCAATAATAATGCTTAACAAAAATTAAATTGATAAGAAAACTAATAATAATAGTAGTAATAATAATATTTATTAAATGTCCAACAGAAAATCCATACCGGACAAAAATAAACGTATAATGTAATAATATCAACACATCAGAAATTAAGTCAAATCCCAACTCAGTGCATTAAAATTCCTCGCTGAGTGGACCAATGTTGCTCACCACAAAACATTCGTCCTAGCTGCAGGGATGCGAAGTAGTTGGATATTTCTTGCTTCCAAACGCCGCACCAGGATATCAATTCCGGACAGGAAATCGGATAAATCGATTTTGTTGCTGATAATGCTCTGCATAAATACAGCACTAATATTTTCTCTTCTTTCAAAGAATAGATATAAGGAATACAACGGACAGGATAGTTACCGTCGGTCCTATAGGACAGGTATTTCAAAAATTTACGCTGAATTCGAGAAGATTAATTTGGAAGCCATGAAAAGGATACCAAGCGGCTGTGGCATATTCAAGTTTGGAAATAATATAAGCAAAGAAAAGGTTTTTAATCGCTTCAATGATAGTGAAATCTTTACAGGTACGAAGAATAAATCCTAATGATTTTAAAGCAGCAGTTGTGATTTCTGAAACATGACTTGAAAAGGCAAATTTTTCGTTATATATCACACTTAGATCTCTTGCCAATAACTGACGACTAATATTAATATTGCATAGTGTGAATTGACTATGTGTACTCTTTTAGTAAAAGACAGAAAAAAAAATAATCTGCATTTAATTCTAAATTGTTGTGTAAACACCAGGAGGGAATTTTGTTCAGTCTGTAGAAAATTAATATCATCAATAGTGCAGCAAATTTTAATATTGTCAGCATAAGCTAACACAGGACAGTCTAAGGCCTGGTTTAAAAAGATCATCGATATAAATATTAAATAGGAGTGGGCCAAGGTTTGACCCCTGGGGAATCCCAAAAGTGGAACAAAACATACGTAATTTACTCTGTTTAACAGATAAGACCGAAAAAGGCCAAGTAAGGCTTTGCTACCAAAAGAACTTACGATGATGTATTAAGCCGAACGCCCGAGGAAGATCGGTGTAGATAACGTCAAGCTGACCACCTCCGTCAACAGCCTCAGCGATGGCTTGTTAATTGTCAAGTTCATTGTGGTAGATCTATGCGACATAAATCCATGCTGAGAAAGAGGAAGGTAATGTCTAGTGCCATACGAAATACGTTTATAAAGTAACAATTCAAATACCTTGGCAAGAGGAAATCATGGCAGCGGGTCTATGTCTATAGTTGGTAACACCAGAACTGTCGGCCTTTTTAAAGATAGGTGCAATTCTAGCGATCTTTCACAGTCGTACTAAGTACTAAGTTAAAGATAGCATATAAAGAAGTAGCAAAAATACAAGCACAATATCTTACAAGGAAACAAGGAATGTTGTCACCACCAGCTGTTAAGTTGTTTTTCAAGCCTTTAATGCAATGCATTACTTCATCAGCCGAAACAGACTGCAAACATAACGGTAGTAAATTTGAATCACATCTGCCAGATCAGAACCCAAACTCCAGCAAGAACATATTGAAGAACACTGTGGCAAAAGCGTTAACAATTTATCTCGGATTGGTAATCTCTTGCTTGGAACGAGCAAACGTAGGTCCGTGGATCCTGAACGAGACTAAGTTTATTTGGCGAACATATGCGTCATAAGCAATTATAATTTCGCTTTTAACCAATCTATGCACTCTCTGAAATTCTAATCTATAATGATTATTTTGTATTGACTTTCATTTTTCATGATAGTTATCTTTCAGTTTTAGGCGTCTCTTAATTTCAGGGGTGAACTAAGGAGGGTAATGACTCTTGTGAGTTGCATGAAACATAAGAACAGATCGATTCAGGATATTGTAAAGTTTATCATAGAAGTCCAGGACGGCCGAGTTAACATCTTGGGATTCCAAGAATTAGTTTTCGAAAAGGAGTTGTTTGAAAGGTTTTGCATTGGGTACTGTGACATCTAACGCGGGATGGTAGTTATCTTCATCAACAAGAGGTATAGAATCGCGTAAAACTTGATTTCGCAAGAAAGATTGGGTAATATCAAATCCAAAGCCTATTATTTTAATTCAGAATGTCGTTAAATTGACGCAAATTTAAGGACTAAACAAACGATAAGAATAACTTCAAACTTTGACATTACCCGCGCGCTTCTAGTAACGTGTTGCGTAAACCAAAAACTCCGCGGACTTTGAATAATCACACTTGAACTAAACTTGTAATTTGAGTAAACTTTGTTTCCCTACCCACTTGAACTTGCTTGAAAAATTGATCGCTTAGCCAAATACTTCTTCTCTCGAAGGCGACTCGAACTAAAGGGCAGATCGTCATCTCGCCCCTTCGTTCCCGATAGCATTTGTCAAATACCACGACCAATTACGATACACATTTCGAATATACAATATTTCATATTCTTTCAAATAAGTTTCAATCAACTGAAATTTCTTTTCTTGAAAAATACCACATTACAGCCTGGAATGCCTTTAGAGTCCGCGATCTAACGGCTATATGACGCAGACGAGTACCGGCAACCGTTCTATGTGGACATGTATTACCGGATTTGACGACTTCTTATCGAGTGATGATTTAATTTGCTATACTATGATACATGCAATACTATGATAAATATAAAACAGACTTGATGCTGTATATGTTTGTAGGAAATTGTTATATTAAAGACGTGAGAAAATGGAACCAAGACGAGTTATTGAGCGTTCTTCCGGGATTATCGTTGGCTGGAGATATATTTAACTAACAAAACGCCAGGGATAGGGAAAAGGAACCCGATGCTATAAATATAGGCACTGGGGAAACCGAAAAGGAATAAAAATAGCTTTACCCTACCAGGTATTGATCGAGCGAAATCTGAATGAACGACACTTCATATGGCGCTAATGACGCTACCTTCGATGTTATATGCATATTAGTACATACATTAAATCTAGCTTTAAAAAACAAGATTCCAATTTATTAAAAATACAGATAGAAACATAAAAAGTAATGGTGGTTGCTATTACATATTGCTTGTAGCTAATTGCTATTACTATTTTACTCATTTTATAGCCAGTTGCACCGACACGAATGAAAATTTAATCTTGAGTTAATTAAAATGACACGTGGAATACGAACAATTTCAGTCAATTAAGACACTCACATTCTACCCTCCGTTTAACTTAATTTGAGATTAAACTTTAATTCGTGTCGATGCAACTGGCCATTAATGAAGAATCACAATACTATGCAATATTTGCAAATATTGGAAGTAATCTGTATTTGTCATATGATTACGGCCAATATTTGCAACAAGAAATCTGACTATTGTAATAATTGGTGGTGGTACAAGAAAGATAGACGTTTATCATAATAGCACTAATAATCTAGATACATACTTCTCGAAAGCTGCTCATCCACAGGCAATTTGTACAGTAATTACTTGCTGAATTAATACTCTAACGTTTTTGTATAATAATGCATGTCTAATATTGTAATAAATGTACTAAATGTTATATTTACAGCCAAAGGTGAGTCTTAAATTTGAATGCAATATCTGGTGTCAATAATGCTTGGTTACAATGGTAATAGTAAGCAATAGATATTGACATTGACGTTCTGAATTGTTGTTATTATTATTATTATTATTCATATAATAACACTTATTGAAATTGTCCAAAATGTCCCCCGTTAAAAGTTGACATTATTTGGCACATGCGTAAACATTGATTGGACTTTCAATCATTTCCGTCTGATATTTTCCATGTCGTTTTGGATTCGATGTCTGAGATAATTTAAATTATTTTGTCTGTTAGAATAGACCCCCATGTTCAAATAACCCACAAAAGAAACCCAGTGGACTTAGCTCAGGTGAACGAGTTGACCATTCAATTATTCCTCGTTGCCCTATAAATTCATGTACCTTGCAAGCAGTAAAAAAATGTCTCACAGTGTGAGGTACTCGGGAAATAATAGGGAATTGATTTTTGATGGAAAAAAGTGAGACTACAATTTAAAAAAAAAAACATGGTGACGCCATAGCTACAAAACAGGAAATGAAAAACTATTTTTAGCGTCAACTACTGCCGGTTGTCAAAATAAAATTGACGTGTTTCAGCGTTTTTGGAGGAATCACTTGATAAGAAAGTAATTAATATTGTGCGTTTATTTTGTCGACACACTATATATTGTCGTTACATCAAAAATTGCCGTCAATTTGTTGTAATAACATATAACTGCTTCTTACTAACAAGTTTCCATTCTTAGAAAAAATTATCAGCGAAAAAGTATAACATACCAAGGAAACGCTTCGGTGTATGTCAATATCTATTACGAATTTTTTACAATTCCCAGCTTTCGTTTCTTGTAGTTTTTACGAAAAATGTCTTCAATCTAACCAGACTCTGACCCTAAAAAAGCATTAAACCATGCATAAAACAAATTCCATTTCTTCTACAGCTCACTACTTTACTTGAAAGCAAAATCCAGCTAGATATTGGCAATCTACCGCAGAGAAGACGCCCAGTAACCAGCCGCTTTAAATAAATAATAGGCCGCATTATACGGGCATACCGCAACAAAAGCGTAAAAATTTTTGTCATGACCAGTCGCATATATCATGCACCGTGTAAGCGGGTAAAAAGGGTTTTAAGTGCCAGGGAGAATTTGCTCGTGCGGCGTGCCCATATTCATTCCATTGATATGCATCATACATACTTGGGTTTTAAATACGCGATGGTGTATTTGGTATGCAATTTTCTAATACGGAGTTCTGTACTTAACTTCGCTTTTATATGTTGTTTTTACCTTGATTGCTCTTTATCTAAGTTGATAATTAGAGTGAAAATTAAAACACTATAAATTGTCTGAAAAAAATCATACACTTGATGAAAAATACATTTAAAAAAGTAGGTAAAATAAACCATAAACATACGTATTTACGTTGTATGGCACTTAGACCTCATCCATGTCTCGACAAGTGTAAGAAAGTGTCCGTAGGCGCTACAGAATGCCACGCGGACTCGCAAGACTTCTCCAGATACCAAGCGAACGCTAAACAACACGAGGGCCGCAGCATCAACCTAACACTGCGGCGCACGATACCGGTGTTGTTGCCGATGGGCTCCATTGTGGAAATAATTTATTTTTCCGTGGTATCGTTTAAATATTACAATTTAATTGCGGTGATTATGCCCACACGTATTAGGGGGGCGTACGGCCTTACGCGGAGCGTTAATTAACAGGACAAAGATGTCATTGAGTTGTACTAATACTTGTATACATAGTTTAAGGCTGAATATGAGGTCCTACACATATCTACAGTCAGATGCAAAATTAAGTGGGTGATAACTATTATAGTCCTTTTATAATGCCGCCAAATCATTTGCTTTCATGTTAGAAAAATCCCAAGCTTTGAGCATTAATCGAACATCTTTAAACTACTGCTTGAATGAAATGGGAAATTGAATTTTTAATCAAATCACTTAAATTTTATAAAGTAAGCGATGTCAACAAAAATCTTGTATATCCAAGTCGTACTCACAATGTTCGGGCTATTTGCTTCTTTTTCATTGTTATGGCTAACGTGGAAAGTTACATTTATGGTGGAAATTCATTCAAAGGCAATCTGCGTCCTGTTATTCAATTTGCGACCAAATTAATAAATAATATCTGCACCAGAGCAAGCATTCACTATGATCCAATATAGGCACGGTAGTGGGTTGATTCGATGTTATTGGTTGCCATGGGGATCCATTGTTGGGCGTTTTTCATTTTTCTTTTTTTATTAGTGACTAGTCATGTAATATTGGACTTGAAAAGCGTCGGGTAAATACTCCGGAGTTGGCGAGTTAATTTTTTCCCCTAATAACTTACTTTTAATGGGGAATCGAACTAAACGCCGGCGTGAAAATAGCTTTCATAAGATAGCAAACCAGTTTCTCCGATGACACCTGAACGCCCAATGGCAGCCGTATACAAAACAATTAGGAAAATAGAGGAAAAATCATCTCGACCGAAGTTCAAATGTTATCAGATACAGATGTGATACATACAAAAGACATTCATAGTCGTCAAAAGTATTTCTATGGTAAAACAGCATAACGACAGGGTGTTGTATGTGTCCAATCTGTATGTGACAGTTCTTGGACGACCGACGATACGAATTCTTTTGTGAGAGGGTGTAGGTACTACTCATGGGACCATTCACAAATCAACCGTATTTCAATGGTAGGACAGCATATGAAAACGTGTCTTATGTATCGCATATATTTGATAATTAAAGCCCAGACAATTTAGGCTCCTATCGCGTATAAATCATTTTAAGCACGCGCTGAAACAAAGGCGTATAGCTTACGAAAACGCGGAGGTGGAACTCGTATATTCTGTATCATTTTATATGCGAAACACGGGCAGTGTCAGTAGGCAATTTTGTTTTCTGGATGTAATATTCACTAGAAGTGTACTTTTCGCCTGTTGTTTTTATTTGCTTTTTTTGATTTAATATTTTTTTGAATTTGTTCAAGTATTAAGATATATGGTTGTTAGTAAGTTGTTTGTTTGTTCGTATGCGATTTATAACTTCAATTTTTTTTCACAACACTTTTTACTAGTTCGTAATTACTTATTTGAATTTATTTAGTTACTAAAATTTTCGTATACTGCAAAATATTCATACGTATTTTTACTTGTTTAGAATCTCATATTTATTTTTTCTTATTAATTTTTAAACTTCATATTTACTATGGCGCCTAAAAAGGATCTTCGCCACGAGCTTATAGAACGTTGGAGCACTTTAGAGACTTCCCAGTTATAATAAGATATTTAGAAACGCAGAATCTAAAAACAACGTATGCAATAATGCTTTAGGTAACAGAATAAGCAAACTAAAAAACATTCGGAGTGATTTCAGTAATTAATATAAAGGTTCAAGCGGTTTTTAGCCGTAATCCAGATATATAACCTTTAGGAAAGATATTTAACGAAAGCTACGAACATAAGAAAAGGATCAGAATTTTACAAATTAAAACCATACTTTTAATACGCACCCCTAACGAGCTGTGTTGTTCAGAGAAGTTTTTCCAATTTTCAAAGGCATATTAACTAACAAACTAAATTTTTCTGAAGAACATTTAGAAATGATACTTATAATTAACGTAAACAAATCATGTACGTCAACAACCTAGTACCTAATACCCCTTACCTACAAAAATAAATATATTATCTTCTCTAATTGTAAAATGAACAAGCACTATCGATGTCAGTTTCCTCACAACGCGAGCGTGTGTGGAACAGCTAGTATGTGGTCGTGTAACTCTATATGAAGGGCGAAACTGGGCGGCTGCACTACGTGGGCTACCGATGACGCATAGTCGGTGTAGAAGACTAAATCGTCCGCACACTAGCGATAGCTTTTGGATGATACGATAAAAATTTTTTGTGTAAGAGTGGTAGATAACGACCCCTGGGGCCCTTTGTACATCGACCGTATTTCAGTGGTGGAACGACATATGAGAATGTGTTTTATGTGTCGAATCTGTATGTGACAGTTATAATATATGTATATATATCATTATAGACATAAAACTTCAAAAAATTAGAAAATTCACCGGTACATTACTCTATGTTAATCATAGCTATGATATTACAGAAGTTCCTATTGTTGCTATGGGCATTAATTTTAGGAGACATTGTGAAGAATAAACATCCAACATTAACAAATTGTTTACATAATATCCTTTTAAACTTTTTCGCTAATACTCCACTTGTAGATTTATGCAAATGAGTTCTTCTTCAGCTTTCAGGCAAGTAAATTCGTAGTATTTCAAGACAAAAGATACTTCAAGTAACATTATTATTCTGTAAATATAACGATGATCCCAATTAAATTTATCTCAAATCACCGTCGTTGTCGTCGGTGAAGCTATTCAAAACGAATAAGCGGCAATAAAATCCCCTTCCATAACTTTACGATAACCATACTTACCTGCGAAGTGATATATTTATAATTTCGTAAAAGTAGAGAAGAGCACGTGAGAGCCCATGAAAAGCACAGCGATGGTCGCGACTCCTCGCTTAAGAAGCGTAAGAGAAACTATGTTGCTGTCGTTCCTTCGCTAGCTGCTTGCATGAGAGAGGGTTGCTTATCAGCGAGATTATATCGATATTTCGGTGCTCCTACGGGACGTGGGCTGCTTACTACCTATCTCTGTGGAAAAGAGACGAACAAGTAAAGAAAACAACTAAGAAATGACCCGCTCGTTACGCTGAATACAAATCTCTCATTTCACGTAAAATGGTGGTGCATCGTTTCCAACAGTCGTGATGCACATTACACTAGGATGGCGGCTGCGTCAGGACAAAACGGTGGAAGGTACAATGAACTGTGGACGTTTTATTTCTTTGCGTGACCTGTAGAAGCTGTATAAGAAGTGCAATAGTCTTAATAGAAAAAAAAGATTTAAGTAAAACCTTCCAAAATACAAATTTTTTAGTCTTATTCTACTTTGAAATATAGATCTTTGATCTTGCTATGTTTCGTCATAACTGTAATCTATTTTTAGTATTTGTACACAGGATATTAGACCAAGAATAAATGTTAGTCCGAAGAAATTTAAACGAAAGTCGTCTGCTCATTCGTTAATTAACAAATGCCAAAAATCTCATATAGAAGTGCTCACAAGGTATTGAAAAAGCATTTACATATGCATCCATACAAAGTTGCTAATCTTGCAAAATGATTGCTACTCTTGCAACATGCTGCAACATATTGAAAGTAGTTGAGTGAAACTGTAAGAGACAATTTTGACGTAATCTTTTTTTCTAGTAAAGCCTGGTTTCATCTTCTCAATGCAAATTAATTCTCAAAATTCTCGCACAACGATCAACACATAATACACAGTTTTCTGGTGAAAGTGATCGTCATCACATCAAATTTGGTGTTAAGTTGAAATATTGCACAACATAAGAAAAGTAGTAAGTGTCACGAAATGTGGCCGTAGAAATAACCAATCGTGAACTCGAACATGCTTCGAACTAGCTAAAAGCAAATAAGCTTATGTGAGTTAAACAACAATAAAGAGAGAAGGAAATTGTAATTAGTAATAGGAAATTTATAATAATATATAAACTTTATTGATGCCAGAAGTTCAACTAACGCTGTTCGAACTTAATCAGAAGAGAGAAGAAAAATAGGAAAGCTTAACCTAAAAAATAGATGATAAGAATTGGCATGCGCAAATCTAACTCGCATATAAGAAGATCTAACTAAAGTATAAAAAGAGTACAAAAAAAACAAACAAAAAGATTGCACAACATTTCCCGCACATGAAAATAACTAAGCCAACTGCAATAAATGCTTGCGTAAAGAAAATTTAAATAATTGAAGGGAAAGAGGCTTCAGATTAAGAGGAATAGAGTTATATATTTTACTAAACATATAAGAAAAAGAACTCTTAAACAGTGTTAGCCTGTGAATAGGCGCGATAGCAAACCTCTAAACCTCAAATTATGATGGCGAACATCAGTACGAAAGACAATTCTATTTTAAAGGTAAGTTGGAGTTTTGGATGAAATTATTTTATGAAATAAACAAGCGTATGCAAAATTTACGCCGCTCCATATTAAGCCAGTTAGCGTCCTTCAACTTATTGCTGATTTTATCATATTACCCAATATCAAAGATAAGTCGAAGACAATCTTTGAATTTGATTCCTTGTACCAACAACTTTGTAACAGAGAATCACATAAATGTGTTTTAATTCTGGATTAGAACATGTCTATGGAGATAATCATTTTTAAAGCAGTGTAGGAACGTTGCAGGCTCCTAGAAACATTTTTTTAAAACGAAAAAAGTTGTCCATATATAATCCCAAATTCCTGATAGTCTCGACAACCGGAACAGAGATATTATTTATCTGAATGAGCAAATTATCTAGCTTAATATCAGTTCTCCTTCCAGAAAAGATAAGGACCCCCCCGACTTATGTGGATTCAAAACAAGAGAATGTTGTTTAGAGTACTCTGCAAGCCTGTTAAGATCTTGATTAAGCAGATCGATGGTTGAAGCAAGTCTATCCGCAGTATATAGAAATGTAAACTTATGTATCATCAGCCTAACAATGGCGACAATGCAAAAGACAAGTAGACAATGTTGAGGTGTACACTGTATACAGAAGAGGACCAAAAATAGAACCCTCAGGGATACCGGAAGTAACAATCCTGAATTCCGAGATATTTTGACCCATTTAACAGCCTGAGATCGACCGGAAATGTAGCTGCGAAAAAGTCGAACGAAGAAATTGTGATTGACATTACGTTGTTGAATTCGCAAAAAATAAAAATAAATAAAAAATATATTGTTAAAAAATAATTTTCTTTGTAAGGTAGGTAAATTAAATAAACGAACAAAGATATTAGTCTCTTTTGAAGACTACTTCCTGGTAGGCATAGGTGATATGTATAAATTACATAAATTGCAAAATAAAGGAATTAGAACTATTTAATAAACTAATGACAGCAATAGCGATAAGTACCTATCATTAATCACTAATGCTAACAATAATATTTTCAAAAATTCGTTCTGATATCTGATTTAGCAATCGTGCTTTGAAGATTACACTATTGCCATCCGTATGCCCATAAGCAGCTTAGAAATCTTCGTGAGGTATCGACGTTTCTCAAAATCTAACATTTCATGCTCAATTGCTAACAGTGAAGCGAGGCGAAGATCGTGAAATAGGAGAGGTGGAGTGGTAGATGTGGAGAAAATGAATCGAAAAAATGATACGTGCGCGATCTCCTATGGTTGAAACGCACGCGTAGATTCAGGAATAAACGTTATCGTCGCAGGTTAGATTGGCACTAATTGAGGAAAGCTTGACCAGCTCGTTCTGATTGAATAAGAAGATCTCGAAATAAATAAGCCGTTTAAGAGAAAATGCCAAGCGCTTTTCTCTTTTTGTCCGGTTTTATTGCTGCTCTATCAGCACGGCTACATCTTCGTGATACGTATGCCTTAGCTATATGCTTACAGGCCGATACGTATTTACTGAATATGCACAAGCATACATCTTTTCTACCTTGTTTACTGATGGCATATTATACGCATTAGCATGTACTCATGCGTCCATGTCCACTCCCGTTTAAGATCGCAGAAGCCTTTCTATGGAGAGGAAAGTATGCGATCGACTTAATTGCGTCACATAGACATTATTTATGTGTTGATATCAGTTTGAAGTTTCTAAATCTCGAATCTGTACATTCTACATTCGTTAAGCAATTATGTAACAAAACGATGTAGAAACTACCAGAATATAAAAGAAAAAATTCACGATCACCTCATAATTTATTCTACTCAAAGAAACAACAAAAATACACTAATGTTGTACATAGCGTGAAATTATTAGTCTAAAATTGATAGGAAGGCACAGCTATTTCAAGACAAGTGTTTTTTTTAGTATACACCGAGAGAACAGATATTACCTGTTATTACAAGTATAATAAATGGTATCAATTCAGGGACAGCAATTCACTATCTTGTATCAATACCATAATATATTACTATTTATGAGAAAAATTATACAACAATTTTTATTATCATATTTTTCTCCATGTCGCTTTTAATAATTTGTTTCTAACAAATAGTACATACACGCGGTAATCAAAGAAAAATAGGTAATCTTAGAAACAAGTACAATTTCGAAATTTGTATATTTAAAATTCCACAATATATGAAACAAATATTAATTCTAAATCTACAACAATTCTAGGAAAATCCCCAACGCTCAACTAAAATGAGCAATAAAATTATTGAGAACTACCCGACACGCCCTTTGTGAGATCACTGGACATCTTCCATTAATTCATCCTTAGACCTGGGAGCAAATCAAACAAATTTAAATTTATTTTCGGGCTATACTATGGTTATAACAAAGCTGGCCACGAGCGGTACCGCGCAGTAGCGTAGAGTCGACCAGGCCTCGCGTTCCACTAGAGTTATTCTGCTAATAGAGATGTTTGCTGCCGCAAATAATTTCGCTCATCTTTTAAATAAAAATTAAATATCACGTGCTCAAACACTTACCATTTTAAGAGTCCTCCGTGAAATCACAAAGTGAATAATGTCTGTTAAATACCTGCAACATTAGATATGTTTCAACTGTTGTTTCGGCAAAACTAGTACGGCATGAGGAAAAAATGCGTTTATATGCAGAGAACGAACGTTCTACATCTAGTGACGTAATATTTGCGTAAGTAAAATAATCTTCAAATAACTTAACGATTCTGTTGACGCACCTTCACAAATGTGTCTCAATGTGCCAAAATCAAAATTTTTCTCAAAAACACTTTCAAATTTTTCTAGAACAGAAACATTTTTTGCGTCTTCAATCGCGCATAGCTGTGCGTGAACATGTTACACTTTTTTGTAGAATTCTTCTAACGGCACCGCAGGATTTTGTAATTTTTCTTTTTGCAGCCGAAGAAATTTGGGTCGTGAATGATTTTTAAATCCATTTTAACCTGACTATCTTGAAATTTCGACTGGCTTTTTCTGGATAGCGGCAGCTTCCTTTGTATCGAATTGTAAAACACGTTTCTTAATATTATCAAAATATTTATGATAATAAAACGCGGCCTGCACCAGGTTCCCCAACGAGTTAGAATAGGTTTTGGTGGCTCTGGTATACGGGGGCACAGTCTGTGAAATTCGCGAATACGTTTCGGTGATTTGACAAATACTGCTTTGGTATGCGCTATTAAAGCGTCTCCTCAGGATAACATTTTCTGATACTATCCGCCACAAGATTGAGAGCATGAATTTTACACGTAATGTAACAAATTAGCAGAATGCTTTTTAAGAGCCCGGGCCTACGGAAAGCATGTTTGCAGCACCATCACTCCTAAAATCAAGATTGGTTTGTTGAAAGTTCAAACTTGTCCAATGTATTTAACACTAACTTTGAAATTACTTCGGGAGTACAAATGTTGTAAATTCGTTTGGAAACTAATAGAATTTGAAGGTGCCGATTGATGAGGTTCCAATTTTTCGTGCCATTACATTAAGAAAAGAATGTTTCTTCTTCCGATCTGTTGTTTCGTCGACACATAAACCCCAATTTTTGATCTTTCAACTCCGATTTTTTTTTTTGTTTAATATGTTCGCGCGCAGATGGGACAATTCTTCGTAACGATGTTCGACTTGGTAATTTGCACTCCGAATAGTTTTTTCCAAAAGCAGATAAATGGTTTCTTGTCTAGTAATTAACGGTATATTACATGCGATAAACGTAACGCATAAATTAAATATAAATTTTTTCATTGTCTCGTGCGCAATTTCTTTTTGGGCCATGCTTTTCACTATTACGTGTCGTAGACAATGTTGTCTGGACCAACACATTAACGGGATTTTACAGATTACACATTTAATTTTAGCACCTTCATATATTAAGTCTGGAATTTCTGCAATAAATTTTCGAAGTTTGGTCGCGACCGCGGTCGTTTTGCTGACGAATCATAATTTTTTCTAGACAGATAAACAATTGCGCAATGACCGGCAGCGAAAATGTCCGTACTGCTCCGCAGACGAAGTATACTACCGTTCCTCTCGTCCGAACTGATTCTACGCCGATGCGCGTACCGCTCGTGGCCAGCGTTAGTTATACAAAAACAATTTATAGCAAATGTTTAAACTGCAGTCCTCGCTATGGCCGATAGTTCCCTTAAATACGTTGTCGAAGAAAGAAGGTGGAACCATGTACTTACAAAAGCTTCAACTAATTACTACAGTACTGTGTCTGAGAAAACATTGCTATAATTGTAAAGGAACATCCTTCTACTATTAAACCACTTGAGACATTATGCAGCATACAGTGCAACGGTGTTAATTTTCAAAACACTATTTTAATTTGTCTAGAAAATTGCTCTATAAGGTATACTTATATGTTATGAAGGAGCAGTCTTCTGTGATATACTACAAGTTGAAGTTGTATCTGTCGGCAATTGTAGAAATAGTTACTAGTTTTTTGAAGTGCATGATTAATATAATATTAGTTGATTACAATATGGGGTTTGTTTTCCTTGTCTAATCGAAGCTCCACAATAATAATTTACAAATTGCACTTCAAAATACCAAATCCACTAACTCCAATTGTTTCGTTTGAATGTTCATTGTTTGATAGACACAAAAGGGGTTGGCTTAACTTCAAACAAACGCAATATAAAATTAATATTTCGTAATAAATACTTTAGTCGGTTCCGACGAAACAAAAGAGCTACGAGTTTAGGCAATAACCGCAGTCAGTCTGTCATAATCGCCATTATTATATTATATTGATTCTATATGTATATATAGAAGCATGCTAGCCTTACAATCGTAAACTTTTTTTTCTCTTAATATCGCACCGCCCATACGATATATTAACGTTAACTGATAGGGATTAATAAATTATTCGAAATGCATGTAATTTTTACGATTACGCAAACACTTTCAATCATCGTCGGCAAATTACCATTCTAGTCGATATTCTACTAAGCGTAGAGATGCAAGTACTGTACGTTATGGTATTGGAATAGCGTAGCAAAGCACAAGTGCAAAGTAGCAACTACGCAATACTTGGAACGTACACTACTAACCTTCATTTCAACTAGAAAGTGGGTGCGCTATACGTTTAAAACGAGGCGTGCAAAGTTTTCACCGAACGATATTGCTTTATAGTTTCAGATTATATGTATGTTGGATATATACACTAGCACTCATAAAAGTTTGGCTACATCATACTATCGTTTAAAAGCTTAACTTGTCTTCTTTTCACTTAACCATTCTTTTTTGCTGCTACTTTCTACACAGTCTCATACTGCTAGTTCCCAATAACTTTTAAATTCCAATTTACTGTTTCGTAGTACATCATTTTCATTATTTATTTGTACAATGCCCCATGATTAACTATTTGAAATTGACGCTAAAGTAAATAAAAAATATTCCTAGGTAAATCTAATTATTTTTTGTATATAGGCAATTCATCTATAGGAATGTTATGAGTACTAAGATGAGATTCTATAATTCAAGAGGTCGGAAAAGTGTAATGAAAGCTCAAATAGATGATTCAATATCAGACATCTTTAGAAAAGGAAATCAGGAATCATCGTTACCTTAAAAACATGTATTCTACTTCTAATGCGCTAAATAGTTTCCAAAAGAATTTTGCTCAAATTTTGTCATCTACTTTCCAGCAGTTTTTCAGTTCTATATTACTTATAAAACATTTCTTCGCAAATATTATTATTCCTAAATACCTCGAATTGATAATACTGTTCCACTACGAATACCTTTATGTAAACAGACCGTAACTCAAAATCGTCCAAACATTGGAATTAGAGGTTTTCACATAAAGGCATCGACCAGCATAACAAACATTTCAACTGTAAATTGAAAAAGTGAACCTACAAAACAATTCCTTTCTCTTGTGTTCTAGCAACTACAATTTAATAAAGACATCATCTGTAATCCTAGAATTTGAAAAAATTACGTTTTTTCGCGGTAATGAAGGGTGATGCTCTTGCTTTTGACAAAATATTTGAAAGAAAAAGTTCATGTGCAGTGGCAAATAAGTGCAAATTGATCAATGAATCAAAAACATTACCATAAATAAAAAATGAACTCGTGGATATTATACATACGGCTGGATGAATGAAATTATATAACTTAAAACGTCTTAACAAGAAAAATTTGAAACTAATCAAAATAAAATATCAAGGAAGGTTGCGTTGAAATATTTTTATTATAAAAGAAAACATGTTCCTTGCTACTTAAATAACGATTATTTCTAAAGAAAAGGATGCAAGAGAACCTGCTTAAAGCGAACTACTGTTGCGCACCAAAACCGAGATTCCCGTTATATTTACCATAAAATAATATTAAAAAATACCTTTTATTGCGAACCCGCTTATACGAGCTTCCGTATAATACGAACTAAAATTTTGATTTTAACAAAAAAGTTTTTGTAAAGCGAACTTTAGATACTCAGTACGCAATATTCGGAAAGCCCGGGCAACATCGACAAGAACATCGAGTACATTCATATGTGTATTGAATCGAATGTTTATATTTCATATTTTTTATGTATCTGCACATTAAAACAAACGTTTTTTTAAGAAGAGGAAATACTAAGGCTTTTAAAAGATACATTAACCTTATTTCTGTGCACTAATTTAACGGGAAGTGAAAAAGGAAACTTACTAGTGATAGGCAAGTCACAAAATCTACCATGTTTCAAACACATTCCTGTGAATTATAAATCAAATAAAAAAGCATGAATGACTGGCGATTTGTTTATAAAAGAACTGAGACTGTGGGATGAAGAGTTATTAGTGTTATTACTGATGAATAGAAAAATGATTCTATTGGTCGACAACTGCTCTGCACATCCTCCAGTGGAAGGTTTGCGTAATACAAAATTAGTGTTTGTGCCACTAAACATTAGCTCCAAGCTTCAACCTATGGACCAGGGAATAATACACGCATTTGAAAGCTACTATCGAAATTTTTTGCTTATAAGCTTAATTAATTCAATTGACGAAGGTAAATCTAGTCTATAAATTTACTGGATCCAATAAATTTTAGTCATAAAGCATGGAAAAAGTTATGGAGAAAACTATCATGCTGGTTTCTGTATTTCTTTTGATGAGTTTGACTCTGATGACGAATTATCACTTTCACAATGGTTGAGGAAGCAAAAATCATCATTAACTACTATTGATTTATCTGCCGTTGATAATGAAGACGTAAAAAGAGTTATGCAGAAAACCAATTTTAACGAATTCGTTCATGTAAACGATCAAATTGCAATCGCCGAATTCTTAACTGACGATGACATAATCAACAGCGTATGCAGTGAACCTGTAGACGATTCCAATAATGATGAAAGCAACACTTGCGAAGATATGCCAATCCCTACTAATCATGTAATATTAAAATATATGTACATATGTAGTGTTTCTCAAAATTTGTACTATTATATAAATAAATATCGTTTGATTGATGTTATCACTAATTTTTTAATTCGTAAAATGTATTTCTTTCGTTTTGTTTATTACGAACTCCGCATGTAATGAACTGAATTTCTTGGTCCCTTGCGGTTCGCTATATCCGGACACTACCATATTTCGACAATTTCAAATATAACAATTTCAATTATAGCTACCACCCCCACAAGGTACACTGACGAACCATAAACGGCGAGACGAGCGCTTGTGTACAGTGGAGTTGGTAGCTTGTAACATTAACAATTATTTCCCGTGGTGTAATGGCCACTAGTCGATCCCTGCTACCCTCGCAGAACCTTGAGTGAGCAATGCTCCACGTTCTTGCTCACTTCCGTAGAGGTCGATATAGCTACTAATTTCAACATTTTCAGTGATTAAAGTACCTTTAATTAGATACTTTCATCCATACATGTATTAATATATTTGTTACTTTGCTTCTTTACTATTTATTAAGTGTTTAGAATTCTAATTAATCCAAGAGCAGTCGCGCCTCCCAAAGTTACATGATCACCCGCGTTCCGATCAGTTCATCAGCACAAGCCATTTTTAATATATTTCTTGTAAATTAATTCCCATTTTTTTGCCTTTTTCTTTCAAATCCATTTAAAAAACACAAAAATCAGTTATTTTATGGGTCACGCACCAAATCGAAATAAATTCATTAGTATTTTTTTTTTGAGGATTTATTTTTGATGCAACAGGTAAAAGTCATTTTAAGAACATTAAAAGCACAAGTCTTTAACCGGTGCCATTGTAAAGCTATCGCATTTTTTAAAAATCTGCGGTCGAATCGACTTATAGCGCGCTGATCCCGGGTTAAATCGCGATTACGTACCTGATATATTGATTCTTTACTTATCGTTAGTATTATTTCCTTATTAATGCCGTTTCTTTTCATAAATAAAGGTGTTTTATTTTTCTCTCGTTTGATTAAAATTTATCCATTATGGCATAAATGTGAGCATAAAACAAAACGAAATTCGTGATAATTTTCCCATTCAACGAATCTTACATCGTACAATTGTGATTTATTTCAACTTTTATGGGCGATAGTGCACATTACACGTAAGTACGCAGTACATACATATCTATATAAAACCTAGATCCGGATGTCCCTGAACTCCCGACGTCGTACCACAGCTCCCAGAGACATGTAGTCTGCTACTATCGATCTCCCCCATTCCCCATTCATTCAAAATTGGATAACTGCTCCTCGCCACTTTGCCAATCGCCTACTTTCAAATTCTTACTCTCCTTTAAAGCTATCTATCATCATCCAGGCAGCATTTCTTTTCCTTTTCCGTACGCTGCATGGTAATAGTAATAATGATAGCAATAACAAGAAGAAGAAGAAGAAAAATGACGCCGTGGCCTACCGAGATGATGAGAAGAAAAGAGATCCAAAATGGCAAATCTATTACGGACATCACGGTGTATTCGATTTAGATTATTCTCGCATCGTCAGAGTTGAACGGGCTACTGAAAAGAATATGGCGGAAGAAAGGAAAAGGAACAGGCCAACAACAGGAGGAGGAATTCAATGGGGACAGGAGGCGAGAGTCTAAAAAGAAAATGGAGAGGACATGTGCTAGTGACCGGCAAGCAATAACGAAGGAGTCTTCAGATTCGCATCCGATTTCATAAATGCGATGGGGTATGTAGTATTTGTATAACCTTGTGGTTCTTTTGTGAAAATGATGTTAAGGATTGTGTTGCGTATTCTACGTGTTATTCCTTGTCTGATACAAAATGCAATATCAGATGAGTAAATAGATTACCTAAAGTAATTTAATCTTTTAAAAAGGAAATTATTTTTTACTATAATATTTTTTCTTTGATATTTGTAAAATAAATTGCATAATATAACTTGTTCTACTATTATATTTACTTTGAATTACTTAACAAACGACGACAAAAACTTCACCTGTGAACACATTTTATTTTTTAATATACAATTTGTCATATGAAATAGAGCGATAGGTCATCTCTAAGATAATTATATTCTCTTTTTAATGAAAGTTTAAGCCGCATTTCAGTTATTACTGAATGTGACTCGTCCAAAAACGTTTATTTAGCTTTTAAACTCAACTTCAAAGATAATCCCCCTGTTTCATTTTTGATGGGCAACCATTGTATGTACATACATACATATAGTTCTTCATTCATCATTTGAAAACCTGTATAAACAGCAGACTTAAATACTTTGATTTAATCTTTAAACAAATCATTGCCATCATTGCCACTCTGTATATTTTCGCCCTTATAAATTAAATTATTCCTACCATTAATTATTGTATATCATTAATTAAATCCTACCAAAACATTATTGCTTTATTGTTCGGTAATAAATTAGCCCGAAAACAATATACGATGCTTACACTTTCCTTTTCTTTTTCTTTCTTCCATTTCGTTTCTTTCTTGCTTCGTCTTCTTCCTACTCTCGCTGTATATACGGCGTCCTATTTCACAAAGCTAAACGACAGGCGACGAGGCAAACGTTATCGACGAAAATGTAAACAACATTCCTTTTAAGCGAGATATGTATCGAATAATACCGTACATATGAAACATACATACAGATGCGAACGTAGGTACAGATGTAATGTATATATAGTATAGTTGTATAGTAGTAAATCCGGTGCCTGCGGGTCTTTCTTCTCTGGATGCCATTACCTATTATGATCATTATAACGTATTTATTATTTTAATTAACGGTTGTTAGAATTTAAATTGGACGTTGGGAATAGGAATACGTTTTCTTCTGCGGTATTTACGCATAAGAATTGATACTTAACGCTTCTATAAAAGATCAATGAATGAAAAGTAACGGTACCATACAAAGTACTTTTCAATCTTTCTTAATATTAACGTAGGTTACGACTACATTCTACAGAGATTTTGTGTGAAATTCAGACCATTGGCATCTATCCGAAGAGAACAAATACTGTAACTAAGTGCAATTAAACATCACTTGGTGCTGCTATGTGTCTGCTGTCTCAAAATCCCTTCATATTTTGGGATCTGTACACTGAAAGACCCACCTAGTTGAGCCAACCAAATTATAGCTGATCCAACTAAAATCTACGTTTGAATCCGGGCAAACAAATATTACGATGTAGTTTCAAACAAATATCTATTCTTTCTAATAAAATATAGCTGGGTTAACAAAATGAATAGTTCCCACAAGCAAATTTCCTTTAATAATAATAAAGTCAATTTAGTTGTAATGTATTGTAATGTATTGTAATGTATTGTAATGTATTGTAATGTGTAATGTATCACAACGTACGTAATCAATCTATTGTATTTACCATCATCCATCGCCTGAGATTATATTAGTCATACCAAACATTGTCATTCATTCTTGTATCAAACATAATTAAGAATTGTTATTATCTACGTTAAATATTGTCCGAATTACTTATTTCCCAATTGTTCATTTTGATGAAGGAGTTATGTCAATATAAACTCGTATATCACAATATAAACAATTATGTTAATATAAACTCATATATCACAATATAAACTAGCGACGCACAGGGCGATTACATATAGACAAAACAAACAACCCTCTGCGTCACGCACTGCCATTATTATTGTAAATGTCATTTAGATATATCGTTCGTTTACTAATGATTAGAATTTATTATAAATATAAGCAGTAGAAATGTATAAGAGGGCATAGTATACGGAAGATCAGTTCGCTTGTAACCAGTCTATCTTTAAGTATCGAGAAAGTTGTCTGTTGTATTCTATATTTTAATTAAACTAGTTAATTACAACTGAGGTGTTGTCTTCTTTCCGACGGTGCACACTACAAAACTGGTGTCAGAAGCGGGATTCTACTGATGTATTAATTGATTGACTAATTGATTGATACACAATAGAAGATTCAAGAATACGAAGGAAAGGAACATCCATCTTTCGGAATCGTCTGTGTGTAATAACCGAAGACTAGATCTGGGTTTCACCGTTTACCAAGAAGAAGAGAGCCATCAAGGTGTCCAGGAACAAGTCACTGCTCCAGCCTTCTAAGTCCCGGAAGTCAGCACCTCCAAGGAGTCTCATCAATATTCTTCGTAAAGCCTCAACAACTATGCTACTACATCTACTATCTCTGCAGTAAGTGGAACTAATTCTTTGTTATCTCGTAAATTACAAAAACTGTAATTTTGCATATTTTTACGTTATATACTTCGCTTTATATAAGATAACACTTAAATATATGAACAAATCCACAATATATCCAAAACTAGAGGACCTTAAATCAGAGATTAATAATAAACAAGAATCAATTATGTCTATCTCGTTAGATCTAGCAGAGAAAATGTTGTTCAAATTCGATGGTAATAAACAAAAACTATATGAATTCATAGATAATTGCTCTAAAGCTATGTCACTAGTTAAGTCAGAACATAAATCTGTACTTTTAACTTTAATTGAAACTAAATTAACCGAGAACGCTAGGGCACTAATAAGAAATCGTTCCTTCTCTGATTGGGATACATTAAAAAATCATCTTTTAGATGCATATTCTGAGAAAAGGACAGTTGGTCAATGGCAGCTAGAGCTAAATTCATGCCGTCAAAATTTCAAGGAAAACGTAATGAGTTTTGCTAATAAGGTTGAAAACTGCTATATTAAACTATTAAATTCTTTAGACGAAGAACTAAGCTCTGAAGCCAGGACTGCATGTGTGAATTTATTAAAACAACAAGCATTAAATGTATTTCTAACTGGGTTAAACAAGGATCTTAGCATTTTAGTAAAATCACAAAGACCTAATTCATTAGAAACTGCTATAGCCATAGCACTATCAGAAGAACAAGAGCAGCTTTCAAAACTTGAAATGTCTAAATATCAGAACATAAACAATTCGTTTACTAAACATTGCAATTTCTGTAATAAATCGGGTCACACTAGTTTCGATCGTAGGAACAAAAACAAAAATCAAGGTTCTAAAGTATATCATGTTCAACATACAAATTACATAAGTCAATCAGGCAACCTTTTAATTCCTATATCAGAAGATTTTGAGTACCTAAATAAACCATTAACTGATTTAATTGCCAAATTCCCTAGCATAGATAATTTAAGGCAATCTCAAATGAAATTAGGCGACATTAAAGAATTCTTAGTAGACAATGTAAGAATTTTCGTTTTAATCCACAAAAGATATTATTGGGACAAATTAGAAGCCAAAGATTTATTTAATTGTTTAGTCAAAATTAGAAACATTTTATTGGAACAAAATATCAATGAAATTAATTTACCTAGACTCGGTATAGGTCATGACAATGTAAGTTGGAATAAGATAAGATCCATGATGCGTTATATTTTTCGGAAAACAAATGTACTGATTAGAGTTCATCACGACGTTCTTATTACACCTCAACCAGAAGAAATTAACAACATTATATCAGAAAATCATTCAAGCCTAACATCAGGTCATTCAGGTTTTCACCGAACATATAATCGTATTAAACAAGCTTATAAATGGGCAAAAATGAAATTTGACATAAAGGATTTCATAAGGAGTTGTGATAGTTGCCAACGCAATAAAACGAACCGTAAGAAGACAAAGAAGCCTATGGAAATTACAACTACATCCTGTAAACCATTTGAACGAATAGCTTTAGATATAGTAGGTCCCTTACCTCTTACAGAATGTGGCAACAAATATATATTAACACTCCAAGATGATCTTACGAAATTTATGCAAGCTTATGCAATTCCGAATCATGAATCTATAACTGTAGCTAAACAACTTGTGCATAAATTCATTTGTAACTATGGAATTCCTGAGACTATTTTGACTGATCAAGGTAAAGACTTCATGTCAAAATTATTTCAAGATGTATCAAAATTATTTAAAATCAAACGTGTTAATTGTTCAGCATATCATCCAGAATCAAACGGATCTCTGGAACGAACACACTCTACCTTATCAGACTATTTGAAGAATTTTATTAATAAGGATCAAACCGATTGGGACATCTGGCTTGATTTTGCTACTTTTTCTTATAATACAACCGTCCATACGTCAACGAAATTCACTCCATATGAATTAGTTTTTGGAAACAAACCGGCAGTTCCTACGAATCTAACTCAACCGCCGACGTTTAAATACACATATGAAACTTACGTAGATGAATTACGATTAAGAATGCAGAAATCCCAAGAAATCGCAAGGGAAAATCTAGTAAAATTAAAGCAAGGTAATAAAAGCAGGTACGATAGCAAGGTTCGAGATGTTACATTTAAATTAGGTGATAGAGTATATCTTACCAACGAAGCTTCGAAAGTAGGTACATCGAAGAAGTTAGCACCTACATATACAGGACCGTATAAAATAGTAAGGGTTAATTCACCTGTAAATTATACCATTGTTGTTAAAAATAAAAGAACAGTAGTTCATGCCAATAGGCTAAAACACGCTTTTATTTCAGGTGTGTAGTACTACCTGTGATTATGACTATCGTCAACGACCGTTTTCCAACGTCACCTGGTATCTATTACGAAAACTTAGGACAACTGCGATTTTACGAAACTTATTGGGACGTTGTGAGCTTTATTAATTTAAATGATTTCAATTCAAAATTACAATTAGCTGATTACAATCACATAAGGATCGCTGGGATATGCCAAAGGATTAAGAAATCTACAATTACAAAATTATGCAACACTTCACTAATAGTGTTAGATTCAATTATTCCCAAAATCAAATCAAAATATACATCCGTTTTAGACACGACTGTGGCATCGAGGAAGAAACGCGGTGTAATTAACGGAATAGGTTCAGCTTTTAAAACATTATTTGGCACGTTAGATAATGCTGATGCCGAACGATATGATAACGCTATAAATTCGGTAATGCACGAAGAACAAAATCTTGATCATGTATTGAAGGACCAAATACAAGTAGTAAAAACGACACTTGTTAATTTCAATAATACTATTACCAATGTTGAAAGAAACAACATGATATTTTCAGAAAATTTTAATCGTATTGAGAAAATTTGGAATAATTCAACAAAAACATTTAGTACTATGATACTAAAACAAAATTTGGATGAACAATTTAGCTTATTAATACTATTAGTTAATGAAATAGATATTGAATTGTCTTCGTTAATAGACGCAATACTATTTGCAAAATCGAATATTGTTCACCCTATTGTTATATCACCATATCAGTATATACAAGAGTTAATTCGAATAAATCCATATTTGCCACCTTTAACCTCTTTTGCAGTACCTCTTGATATTAATTATGTCTCACAATTACTATCCTTGGTAACCATAAAAGTATCTAAATCCAATGATAAATTAATCTTTGTTATAGGTAATCCCCTAGTTATACAAACCAATTTTTTACTATATAAACTTCTACCTCTTCCAACAAGAAATCGTGATAATCACTTCATTTTTGTACTACCTAAAACAGAATATTTAGCAATTTCTAGTACAAAAACATCTTACTCTATTTTAGAAGATCTCGAATCATGTAAAACCATATCAATCAATGATCATATTTGTTTAGGAACTTACCCAAAACACTCAACACTTTCTCAGCCAATCTGTGAAGTGCAATTGTTAGTAAATAAAAACAAGTTACCTGATAATTGTGATACTCGAATAATTCCTACCTTATCAGAAACATGGTATCCGTTAACCACTCCTAACACATGGTTATATGTCTTAAATAATCCTATTAGTATCACGGTAAATTGTCGCGATAAAGACCCTGTAGACTACAATCTATCCAAAATAGGAACACTTTTCATTAATTCAAGCTGTAAGGTTTACACTCCTACAACCGTTCTATCGACAATCTCTTTTAACGCAACCAATCGATATATTACTTACAAATCATATTTACCTGAGTTTAATATAAGTGACGACGAATGCTGTTACGCAATAAAAGAAAATTTAACACTGCTTCAATTACAACCCATCCATCCAATTGGTCTTGACAAAGAAAGCTTAAAAGTCGCAAGCTTTAAGCTTAATCAAATGGAAGAAACCTTAACCCAGATAGAAACAGAGAACAATTCTGCGATTCTATCCTTTTTTTCAGGACCATGCTTTAGCTTATACACTTTTAACCATGTTAAAATTAATTCTATTGTATATCTTGTATAGATTATGTAAGAGATGTAAACGCAAAATTTGTGAAAACGAGCTAAGAAATAGTAATATAGTTAATTGTATTACATTTAATATGTGTAAGAAAAAGAAATCAGTACCTATAAACAATTCGATAGAAATAAATTGTCAAGAGTCTCAAGACGAAATCCAGATGGAGGAATGTCAACCACTTCGCAGAAGCGAACGGTTAGCCAAATTAAAAGAAAAATGAATTTTCTTTTCCTTAGGGGAAAGGTGTAATGTATTGTAATGTATTGTAATGTATTGTAATGTATTGTAATGTATTGTAATGTATTGTAATGTGTAATGTATCACAACGTACGTAATCAATCTATTGTATTTACCATCATCCATCGCCTGAGATTATATTAGTCATACCAAACATTGTCATTCATTCTTGTATCAAACATAATTAAGAATTGTTATTATCTACGTTAAATATTGTCCGAATTACTTATTTCCCAATTGTTCATTTTGATGAAGGAGTTATGTCAATATAAACTCGTATATCACAATATAAACAATTATGTTAATATAAACTCATATATCACAATATAAACTAGCGACGCACAGGGCGATTACATATAGACAAAACAAACAACCCTCTGCGTCACGCACTGCCATTATTATTGTAAATGTCATTTAGATATATCGTTCGTTTACTAATGATTAGAATTTATTATAAATATAAGCAGTAGAAATGTATAAGAGGGCATAGTATACGGAAGATCAGTTCGCTTGTAACCAGTCTATCTTTAAGTATCGAGAAAGTTGTCTGTTGTATTCTATATTTTAATTAAACTAGTTAATTACAACTGAGGTGTTGTCTTCTTTCCGACGGTGCACACTACATAGTTAACTCACAAGGAAAGGTACCCAACCCGCACTTCCAGAATTTAATGAAACTTGGGTGGTTTGTAGTAAGGTGACCATACGTCCCGAGTTTCCCGGGACAGTCCCGAATTTTCAGTCCCTGTCCCGATTTTTTACAATTCGTTTTTTGGTCCCGAATTTATAGCGTTTGTCCCGAATTGTCCCGAAAAAACAGTAGTGTAGATTGCAAACAGAATACAAGCGTAAGTTAAGAGACGCGCGCCATACCGGCCGCATAAACAGGAGATCCCCCATCTAGCGCTTACCTTAAAGAAATTGTAGTGGGGGAGTTCTATTTCTCATTCCTGTATTTCTCTCCCCAACCCCCCAACATACACGGAATTTTCGCTCACAGCTCACAGTTGCAGGTCAGACTTTCACTTACAGACAGCATTACAATTTTTAATTGATATATTACGAGAGCGAATCAAATATTAACCGGACTTTTGTTTTAGAACATTTATTGGTACAGTAAATAAAATATTGAATACACCTTATTTTTCTATATAATCTCCTATTTTATTCACACATGTTTCCCACCAAATCGGAAGTTTTTTAATTCCGTCATCAAAGAATGAATGTGGTCGCGTCTATAACCAATTGCGCACGAAAGTTCCTACACCTTCGTCGTCGTCAAAGTGATGACCTCCCAGTTCTTCTTTGAGTGGCCCAAACATGTGGTAGTCACACGGCGACAGATCGGGACTGTAGGGCGGATGTTCCAGTGTTTCCCAATCAATTTTGTCCAATTTTTCTTGGGTTAATGCAGCTATGTGTGGCCGAGCGTTGTCAGGGGGCTCACGGATCGCAAGAATATTCGTCTTACTGGTGCTTGTCCGCGGTCGGCGTGCATGGGTCTCATTTTGCACTGACTCTCGGCCATCGGAAATTTTTTTGTGCCAGTCGTAGACGTGGGTCCTTGAAAGCATTTTTTCAGCGAACTGTGTAGTTAGTCGACGCAAAATTTCGGCAGGTTTCGCGCCCTCCCGCAACAAAAATTTAATAATAATGCGTTGCTCAACAGACGTGTACACCTCTTGCTCAGACATGATGCTACTAACAACCAATCTGCTCTGGCGAGCCGAACCGATTTACTCCCCTCCACCTTACATCCCCATCCAACATATATCAACACGTCACGTTACTCACTTCACCTAGGGAGCGTTAAAAAGAAAAGTCCGGTTAATATTTGATTCGCCCTCGTAATTCGATTGTGATTTGAATTTATAATATATACATATATTTTTTTAATTACAACGGTGCATTACATACGTGCTAAGGGTATGTTTTACTACAGTTTAATTTAATTTATTATTTATTTTTACCATTGATTTTTTTAGTAATGGGTTAAAAAAAAAAAGTGTACATTTAACGAAGACCTACAGAAGGAATACCCGTTTATTGAAAAAACTATAAGCGATTCCGATGTACGGTGCAATACATGTTCTTCAAAATTTTCAATAATGGACGTACTTCATATAAATAGTAATAAACATAATATGTCAAACTCTGCTGCTGCATCTAACTCGTCATTAAAGAATTTCTTCAAACAGGAGAAAATGGGTGATAGAGAAAAAGAATTAGCTGCAGTAGGAGGTACTTTTGCATACCATACTATTTGCCACAACCATAGCTTTAGGTTTATGGATTGTACGTCCAAGCTGCTTCAAGTGGCATTTGAGCCTAAATTTACATGTGCGCGAACCAAGGCCGAAGCAATAATACTAAATGTTTTCATGCCTTACGCTTTAAGAGCTTTGCACAATGATTTGGAAAAATGTTCATTTATTTCAATCTTAACTGATCCGTCCAATCACAAGGAAATAAGACTTTTTCCAATACTCGTTAGATTTATAGATTGGAGTTATGGAGTTAGAGTAAACATTTTAGAATTTAAATCCTTATCTGGTGAAACATCCGATATTGTCAGCAACTATTTAACTACCTGTCTTGAAGAAAATAATTTAAATGAAAAAGTTATTGATCTTTGTGCCGATAATACGAATCCTAACTTTGGAGGAACTGATAGACGTGGAGAAAATAATGTTTTTGTTAAACTGAAACGAAACCTTAACCATGGTTTAATTGGAGTCGGATGTGCAGCGCATATTATCCATAACACTATAAGAACATCAGCTGATGTTTTGCCAGTTGATATAGAAATGATTATTTCTAAGATATACTTATACTTTAAATCTTATACTGTTAGAGTAGAAACATGGAAAACTTTCTGCAACTTCGTAGAAACCGATTTTTCAATGATACTAGGGTGTTCACAAACAAGATGGTTAGCATTTCTTTCCGCCATTGAAAGGGTACTCCAAATATTTTTACCACTGAAGGCTTATTTTCAATCTCAATGAAAGTATTGCTTATTTTAAAATTCTTTGAAAGTCCAGTGGCAGAAGCTTGGCTGCATTTTATTAACACTCCGGTTGCAATATTTCATAAAGCTATTCCAACAATTGAAAATCAAACTGCGTCTGTATTTGATGTAATTGCTTCAACGGAAGCTCTGAAAGCTTCAATATTGAACAAGATAGAGGATAACTTTATTCCAATAAATGTTTAAAAAACCCTAGAAAAACTTGAAAAGAATGGAGACGTGTCACAACACGAAGTTATTGAATTTCGAGAAGCTATTGTTTCATTTTATCGGACTGCTCTTACTTATTTGGAGAAATGAACAAAAAAAGTATTTCAGGAGATGGAAACGTACAGCTGGATCATATTAAATGAAATGCCTTCTTGGAGTCAAGTTGAAACAGCCTTTTGTTAATTAATAAAATGATACCAAATCATAAATTATTGGAAATTGATATATATGAGGAATATGTTTACCTTAAACAATATATCACGAAAGAAAAAATATTGGCATGGTCAAAAATTAAGACGTGCCCGGTTCAGAGGTGGATGGAAATAAGTGCACATTTTAATAAGAACCACCTTGTTCAAATGTTTTAAAATTGCCAGAGCTTTTCTTTTGTCTTCCTAGCATAATTGCTGCAACTGAGCAAGTATTTAGCATTATGAACAGTTTTTGGATTAGTGATAAGACACGGCTTAAAGTGGTCACTTCGAAGGGTATGTTAATCACCAAAATAAATTTTGATGAAAATTGCACAGACTTTTATAAGAAGATCAAAAAAGAAAAAGATGTTCTAAGAAATATAAAGCTACTTCATCAAAATAATTTAGAAGGGTTAGAAATTCATTATTTTGTTTAAAAATGAATACTGCGTTTTGATTTTTTCTTTATTTATTAAAAAGAATATTATATATCACTATTAAAAAATAAAACAAAAATTATTTATTTTATATATATATTATATATATTGATTATATTCCCGTGATCATACTATTCGACACGGACCTAAGTTTTTTGTCTTAGCGCCTTCATTGACACAATAAAATAATCATAAATTTGAAGACGCAGTAGACACCTATTTATATTTCTACTGCAAATAAGACAATTGCCAAAAATACTTTTAACATTCATTTACTACTGATCAATTACATTTTTATATTATACACACAGTGGAATGGTGATTGATCCGAGCCAGTGATAAGCAAAATAATAAAATCGTATGATGTTAAAATAATCATGTAAATAAGCAATATTCGTTTGCCAAACCAAAAAATTACAACATGGGATACATAAATCTGTTGAATATTATGCAATTACTAATTATAACATATGATTGTCGAGAAGAAGTGCGACACCTACGCAAGAGCACGAAAGGACATTTCTTTTAAATTTAAAACAATTATAATATTTCGATGAACATCGACCAATAATGGAATAATGGAAGAGAATGAAGAACCATTACGGGAAGATATTAGAAAAAAACAATTGGAAGAAACCTGTACCAGTAATGTATAAGGTGGTTTTATCAGTCTAGGATGTAAGCGGAAAGAAGCTGAATTTTTGCATAGTGGGAAGAAATGAAAGTTGGTACTTGAAAGTGTACAAAATCGCTTAAAAAATCCCAATAAAATAGGAATTAGGAGCATTAAAAAATTATCATGCATTGGAGAGTTTTATTTTCAATTAGAAAAATAATAGTAATTTTTAATATCTCAGAAAATTGTTTCCAAACAAAAGAAACATCCTTTAACTTGCTTGAAGCATTAAAGCACTAGAGTATTTTATTTCTTAATTCTGACAAATTTGAAACGAAAAGAAACTGCAAATATTCAACAATTTTGTTATTTGGAATACCTTCTTTATCAACTATGTCTCACATCATGTATGTAAAACAAAACCCATCATTCTTAAAAGGACTACTAATAAGCACCGATCATTCCGCCTGAATCACCTTCTATTTTTTAAAACCCAAAGTACTAACATCCCCTAAGTCATTTTGACAATGTATAACGTAAACGAGTAGGCGTTTACTTACAAAATTGCCTCGTCATAAACGAGACCAGAACGGAACCTACCTGCATTAGGTCCATTCGCATGTTTGCAGAGAAAAATACGGTCATGTCAGGTTTTTAAAGCGGTAATATTCCTTAGATACCTTGCCGCTTGTCTAAAGTTGCTTGATTGTCCGCAGTTTAAAATCATAGCATCTAAAATTTTAGAGTGGCTAGCGCATATGATATAAATGTTTTAACTTTGAGATGTGGATATTTGTTGATGATGAGTATTGATATATTGGGAATGCAATAGAGTGGTCATCCAAATACATTTGCTCCAATAACACCATTACACATTCCTACATTTTCAAAATAAGGTCAGCTGCAATTTAAATTATAAATTTAAGACTTAACTCCTGCACGGGTTACACAATTTAGACGTTCGGCATAATGAATATTTATCACGGTTATTGATATTGAAATAAATTCATATTTATATACGAACACCTACATTGGAACCCAACCTAATTGTTACTTTGCAAATGCCACATTGACTTAATTACATAATTTTCTAATGCGATGTATCAATGACATTATTAGCGCGATAACAAATGTGCACGCTCCCAATTTTAGATTACTAACGCCAAACAAATTGATTTACTACTACCAGATATCGATAATTAGGCTCATTTTTGAAATACGATACCTTGTTCTAAATTGTATATCGAAATTAATTAGCCAAAAAGCTACTACGAGTCACTTTTGACATTTTGGAGATTTGTTTTGAAATTAAATATACCTGTAAAACAATATTACCCTATGGAAATTTGCTGAAAGACCTCTTCTGATCATTACCTCGGAAAAAATACTAAAAACGCTTTTTTATGGTACCTAGTTATCTTCATCTCAAAGTTTGAATGCATACTTACTCATCACACCTATAGAGGGCGATAAAACATGTCATTTACAAAACAATGCGATGTAATAAAGATAGTCATGAAACTCACGCATGGCCACCTCAATAACGACATAACGACGCCGCCCAAAATCTAATTAGATATGCATAGTTGCGGTCCATATATTGAAATCTGCTTCGGATTTAATCGAAGACAAGGATGTATAAATAACAACTTTAATTTGGTTATTATTCTTCTCCGGTATGTTACTTGCTTTCTATGCTTCTAATTAGTTTATAATTACTTTTTATGAGCATGTGGTAGATAAATATATGTAGCTTTTAGATAAAATATCATTTGCCCTAGCAAATCCACGTGATTTGCTTAAAATATACAAGATCTTGGCTTATTTGAAGTGTAAATCGGGATAGTAATGCCTTCTAACAGCTTTAATTAAGACTATTTGTAAGGATAGTGTTCGCAGGAACTACACTCGGAATAAAAATCAAAATAGTCTAACTCCAACTGGTTGATAGGCATATAACACGCTTTACTTTGCAAGCACCGCCGTGACGACAATATCAATTATTTGTTGCTTACTTATTAGTTCTCAAAAAGCTAACAAATCGAATATTATCTTCAAGATTTCAAATTAGTTTTGCCCTAAACTATAGATCTGAAGTAAATTGCACCATTTTGCGTTTTATAACAATTGATAGGCTATTACCTTACTATATATACAAATTACACCACAAGTCTCAAATTACGTCACCTGTTTGAGCCTTATGTATATTCGCGCTGCTACAGAATCGCCTGACACATCAATAATATCACGAGCATTTAAGCACCTGCTATAATTCAGTGTTAGTTGGGAATTCGCTCTAATAATAAACGCAATTAGCTGTGGAAGAATGCGCAGCAATAACTGCGGCAAATTACGTACTCACAATGATATGAAACCTTTAAAAACTTTTAATATTGGAACTGCAATAAATAATAAAACAACAAAGATCGTCATCTTGTGTACTTGGAACTAGAAAAAGCATTGTACAGGAACGGAATACGAATTAAAGATATATTTTCAGCGAGAGGGAATGTATACTAGAAGATATTTCTTTATGAACTTTCGATTATACGGGTAATGAGGTAAGTGAAAGAACAGCAGTATCAAATCATATACAATTATAGAGCTCGATTAACTTTTAACTTTAACTTAAAATATTTCAGGTTACCCACGCATAATCAGCAATATTCTTTTTTCCTAACATACTTGTATACATCTATATACACGGTGTACAACAGTTGTTCACATCCAAATGTCTATAAGTGTATCTTTGCACTGAAAACATTCGTATAAATACCCTTAAAGAAAGACGTAAAATTATAAAATAGAAGAAGAAAATTCAATATCGCCGTTTACGTCCATGCCTATCTTTCCTTCTTTTTCTTGATGATGATAACTACGGTGTAACGTCGAAGTCAAGTCAGTGATATGGTACTAACAGTCTGCAGTATACCATCAACGTACCATGCCACAAAACCGCAAGCGGACGTGTATTATATTTACAATTTAAGAACAAAGAACAACACCAGACACCGTTTTTTTCCAATCTATTTTTTATCGTTACTTGCTCGGGAGGTTGGCGGTGAAGCGATACGTGCAGGTTGGTTCCACTTCACTACATGATCCGCGATTACAGTGGAGAGTCCAGAAAGAAGAAGAAGAGAAATAACGACAACAACAATAAGAAAAATAAATCTTATTGTGTGAACACAATAAGCTGTTCTTTCAAAGTACAGCATTTGCAGGACTATAAATTCCGAAATTGTAACACAAACAACATAAGTAGGCTTTGGAAATGAACAAGAGTAAAAGAAAACGGGATAATTAAATGCCAGTTTACACATCTCTTGAAATATTTTAGCGATTATTCAATTATTGTTGTTAATTTTACTGGATTAAGTATTAGAAAACGGCTTTTACAAATTCAGAGTAAATCGATTTACTACCCTACACCATTTTTGTCAAATAATAAATTCTGATAACTTGCACATCTGTACACCAATTATAATTGAAGGCACCCCGCTTAAACTATTTTAAAATTTTCACATTTCAGTACACCGAGAAAAATATATACTTAAAATAACAATACATATGTGATCAAAAATGGTGTATTGAATAATATAAGTGCATCAACACTCATGGAAATCACGTTGGAGTTATGTACAATGGACATAGACGATATACAGTAAACCTGCACGAAGATGAACCTTGTTTATACTGTCGATACTACCTCATCGCTTGCCAGTCATCTAAGTTTACGTTTGTCCCATCGTACAAATGTGCACATAAAAGCAGTTCTTTGCAATTGAAGAAGTATACAACAGAACACATTTATATCGACATTACAGTGCGGGAAGTGTAACAAGGTTAGGTAATAATTATTTTGTGTTTAGTGAATATTCTATAAAATACAATTTGTTATGTGTTGTCAGTAATTTTGATTTAACCATAAAAACTATCATTATATTAAGAATGGCCAAGAGAGGGGTTCGTCGAATCCAGAGGTCAATTTTTTAGTAAAATCTTCAGTATCGTGCTGAGAAAAAAATTTTTATTCCTCAGGTATGTAATGATACGGTATTATAAGATTTTTTCCCTCCTTAATGATCAAATCGGTATCATTTACAATATTATTATTATTACTTGCATAAAGATGTTGTCTTTCTATAAAATAAAAATGTAATAAAAAAATTGAATATTTATTTACACTTAGCAAAAAATAGAAGTGGGTCCGGCGAGCGCCCCCTTACCCCCTGTCCATGTAGTGCAAAATAGCTTGGCCGTTGTAGGATTAACACGTGCCTTAAAATATAATGTTTTTTTTTAAATTTGTTTTCTCATTAGTTTTCTAATTTCCTCTTTAATGTTCTAACTGAGTACATGGATAGAGTACATTCACGGAGTATTATGACTAGAGTTGTAACTGTCGGTAGCGCGACAGGTTCGGATCCATTGTTGTGTGTAGATACACGAGGATGGTATGATAAACATCTGTGTTAAGGAAGACAATGCATTTGTTTTGCATTAGTAAATTTATTTCTCGAGATAATCTCCTTGTAGCCCAATACACATAGTCCAGCGATGCTCCATTTTCTTAAGCGATGCAAATAATAAAATTTGTCGAACTCTGCGAAATAGTTCTCTGTTTCGGCGATGACCTGCTCATTTGACGTAAACCGCTTACCGCCAAGCTATTTTTTCAAATTTGGAAAAAGAAAGAAATCACAGAGGGCCAAATCTGGTGAATATGGTGGACGGGGCACCAATTCCTACCGTAACTGGACTAGTTTTGCTGTTGCAATTGCTGATTAATGCGCAGGGCGTTATCATTATGGTAGAGAATTTTTCTCTTCGCTAGGTAGGGTCTTTTTATCTCTAGTTCAGTGTCGAATCGGTCCAATAAATCAACATAATACTGTCTGTCCTCGTAATTGTCCTTCCCTTCTCCAAATAATCAATTGAGATTATGCCTTGCGAATCCCAAAATATCATCGCCATAATTTTTCCGGCTGATGGAATTGTCTTCAACTTTTTTGATACACGTTCGCTGGGAAAAAACATTTTGTCGCCTGATCTTTGGTTTCTGGCATATAGTGATGTAGAGCACTGCATGGGCTAGGAAAAGCCAGGCCGGCGGGCGGGCCTCGTCTCACTAAATACATCGAATGGATATAACGTATGCAGTAAATGCTGTTTAGTTCTTACGCTATTATTTGCATTAACAATTTTAATGTATGCAATGTTATATTACGTTTTCTTTTTTGGTTTCATACAATATAGTATACAAAAACAAACAAAATAAATGTTTCATTCTACTCATTATAATGTAGTAATTAAAGAATGTTTAGAAATAGACGGTGCAAATATAATTACTTAAACAGGCTAAAATAATTTAGACAGGCCAAACGAGCCTAAATTTCTTAACGGGCCGGACCGGGCGGGCCTTTTGCCGAGGTAATGGACGCAACGGGCAGGCCAGGCGGGCCTACTCCATGCTGTAACGGGCCACGGGCGGACCGGGCCGTAAAAAATAGGCCCGTGCAGTGCTCTATAGTGATGTATCCATTTCTCATCTACAGTCACATAACACCACAGAACCTCACTCCTATTGCGCTTAAACATGTCCAAACAGTGCTTTGAAGTTACAGTTGAGATTTCTACCATATTAGCAATCTCTCTAATCTCAATCTCTAACCCAGCGGTCTGCTAACATGATATCATGAACTTTATTGATCATATCGTCCGTAGTCACCTCATTGGGATGACGTAGCCGCTCCTCATCAATGACGGATATTTGGCCACGCTTAAATTCATAAACCAGTATCTGATGGTAGTCATCCAAGGTGCACGATCCTTATAAACTGCATCCAACTTCTTTTTGATTTCTGCATACGTTTCCTCATCTAGAAAAAGAAATCGAAACACTGACCGGTATTTTCCATGATTCCACAAGTACATAAACTTGCTCACTTTCAACAGCTCTCAAAACAACATTACTCTATGCATCTGTCCGAAATGTTGATAGACGTCGACTAAAAAATAGTACTCACAATCGGTAATGCAGATTTTGACACAAAGCGCCATCTGTCTCCAAACACGACTTCTTAACTACGTAAAAATAAGATCATATTAAAAGGCTAAAAACAACAAAAGCTGAGTTTTTGGCAATAAAAGAAATCATCGATTAGTAATTAAATAAAATTTATCTTATTCAGAGCACGTATTCCTTCTCAAGCTCAGATCATTTATATGAATAATATTGTGATAATATTTATTGTTTTATAAAATGCAAATATATCTAACAATTACATGACTATTATGACAATATTGTTTATATCAAAATCTGAATTTTAAAAAGGTTAGAGGTTTCATCGAAACGTCCCTTAGTGTTTAAGTTAAATAATAAATACCTCCTCTGGATTCAATTGAATTTTATTTAGTTATTTTTATATTCATAAAGTGTAATGACGTGATTTTTAATTTGAACATGTTATTGACAACAAGTGCTATGTGATTGTATAACACTATTTGCAAATAATTACAATGTCTATGTAGCAACTTACAATAGCACTTTTGTAAATTAAAAGTAGAGTGTGCGTAAAATTACGTCTGTTGACGGCAACAAATAGTCATCGACTATCGTTGTAAATTTACATAATTTTTTTATAGTATGTTGTAATGTACAATGTAATATATGTACTGGAAAAATGTTTAAAGGGATGAATGATTTTAAGATGGATTGCCAATCTAAGAAATAAAATTAAGTGGAATCGTTCTTGGTTGCACATTTGGCGTTAGTTTGGTAACAATCTTCTTTCTTCTACTTCCCTTTAGGAAGCGTTGAAATAATGTATGTTTTTTCTTTTTTCAGGTAAGGACTTTTGGAAGCTAGACTCCAATGAAACTCGACTGACCGATAGACTGGATTTGGCGCAATCGAACTAAGATCTTATGAGTACTGGTGGGTTAATTGTTATTACATATGCGTATTTATTGTTTACTACAAATGTAAAATAACTAACATTTATCAGGTTTATTTCTCTGTAGCATTTAGCTTGCTACATACAGGGTACCCCAACCTATTTTAGCTTCCTACAATTTAAGTTAAATTTTTTTTATTACGGTTTTAGTTTCCCCATCTAGAAATAAACCACTATAATACGGGTTTCATATATCTATTTCTAACAGATTTCAAGATATTTATAATTTTGTCGTCAATCACCTAAATTTAGATATACTTATCAATTTCCTTCAAAAAATTCTAAATGCAATCTAGCGTAAATTTTTACGAAATTAAATGGTGTACTTGCTAGTGATGGGAATCGTTATTTTAAAATAACAGTTGCAACCGTTATCGTTATTTTGAAATAACGGTTACAAAATAACAGGTTTAGCGTTATTTCGTAGTCTACAGTTCTACACGATAACGCATCGTGATTCCACATAGCACATGTGCAACTGCTGATCTTGCACCACGCTAAAATTTAAATTCAGAAGTTTTTTGTAATATAAATATTTTATTGTATTTTTTTGCAGATAAATTATAAACTGGTTAATAGATTAAAATAAATTAAGTGATAAACTGTTCACTGTTGCACTATCAGATTCACTGCAATCATTGCTACAGCAGCGTTTAATTTCCACCATTTTGACTGAGCCTACTGATATTTTTCTTATATTTAATCTTAGTTAATCTTCGAAATGCGAGAACATCTATGTGCTTAAATGCTATATAATAAATATAACGGTTTTATTTTTAGTTTGCATTGGCATTGGCGTCTTTAACGGTTGATTTCAAATTTCGAGCCTAGTAAGTAAAGAAGAGTTAGGTAATAGGTACAATTTGTGTATTAGGAAAAAGTGAAAGAAATTGTATACTTTAGCTAGAACAACCAAAAACATTTGTCAAATTAAAGCTGAGATTGGTGCTACCGGAAACACTGGTTCTATTGATATAGAAATAAAATAAAAACAATTATATTGCTAATGCATCTCCAAGATGGACAAGGGAAACTATATTTTAATAAAAGTTTATACAGGATAACAATAAGTGATGCAAACATAGGTACATACATATGTATGTCAGCATCAGTTTAAAATCAAAACAAAAATTTTAAAAAGAAAACAATAACACGATTATCTGACAGTTCTGATGTTTGAATTTGGTAAAGTTTAGTGTTCCATACCCAACATCCTGTATATTTCGCAGGCGTTCTAATGCAATATCTAGATAGTGCCAACAAAGTAATTTAATTTAGTAAAAATTTAGGCTAAAATGCATTTGCATTTCGGGTTTTTGGAAGGAAATAGATGTACAATACTGCAAAAAAATAACAATTGCGCATCACTCTTTCGAGCTAATTTAAGTTATTTATAATATATTTTCAAAAGAAACCTTTGTACATGTAAACATCAATCGATAAAAAAACAAGATTCTGAGATATACATTTTTTTATAGAACACTCCTAAAATGGAAAAGAAAAGAACTACGATGAATTTAATATAGGTGATTTTACTCGCGGTAACCTTTTTATGAAACAGGCTAAGAAGTCGATCAAAGTGTGGGTGGCTCTTTTAACTAACTTACATAGCTCAGGAATGCTACACGCAATTGTTTGTTTGCAGTATTGTAATCAAAGAAGAAACACTACAACACTGACAAATTAACAGATGTCGTAGCATCAACAATAACAAAGTTGGCAATAGTACGCCTACATATTTGAACAATAATAACAAAAGTTCCGATTTCGTCCATGTCTCCTACAAACCCTCTGTAAGTAGGAAACGGATACATATAGCAAGCTTACGCAATATTAAAGTCAGTTTTTGGAGAGAATGGCTGAGTAGCTCACCAGAAACTAACGGGCTTCTATCGCCGCAGTTTTTACCCCTCAACTCTAGATGTCTCTGAATTAAATTTTTTATTAGTAGTTACTTCTACTATAGTAATAATTACTATTGTCTCCATCTCGCACTCTCCATGCCCGTCGGATAAATAAGAATAGATGGGGAAAAACTTCCAAAGGTATCTTCGATTACGGGGTACATTTTACGATTACGGGACCGGTAGGGGACGATACTTTGGCCTTCGGGGCGTTCCTTTTGGCATATTTGTCGTAATAGAATCCGTTTCGACAACCCAATGAGCGATTTAAGGATTAAATAATTATTAATTAAATAATTTAACTCGACTTTTATAGACGTCAAGGGTTGTAGGAACCGATTTTATATTAAGCTTTTTAGCGAAAGTCAACTTGAGTATGCCGATGAACCACCGACTTCATTTTTACTAGGAAATAGAAACATTTGCTCTAACGCAGCTTGGATAAAGGCATTGTGCGCAACAGATCTTTTTTACCACCTAACCACCGCATTGTTTCACTGCTTCCATAGAATATATTATTTTAAATAGAAGTAAGCGCAGTAAGTGACAGTATTTTTTTACCGATACATGCTGTATTTTTGGGGCGACGGGGTATGAGATTATAAAGCAAATGTATACAAACGAAAGCGCGCACACGCCCAGGAAAACCGCCGCTGTAGACAACTGAATAAACAAAATGAAGCGTTATATAACATAAAAGTCCTTTAAATGATCAAATGCTCTTTCAAAACCATCTAAATACTGTACTCTTGGTTTCCGGGTTGGAACCACGTGGCTATTGTAGCTTCTACCTACGTTACGCCCATACTCATGTGATGTAAGGGGTAGCCATCTTCGCGATTTAAATTGTTGGTCTGTTTGAAGATTCATGGATTTTTCTACTATAATTATAAGGGTTGCGATACAAGATGCGGATAAAGTTAAATTGGATTTGGTGGCCAGTTTCCAGTCTATGCTACACAACCGCCTACAACGCTCGTACTCAGTAACACGAGTGCTGTATGCAACATTCACTTACTACCGCACGAAAATCCGAAAATTCGATTCCCTTGCCCGTCTCAGAATTGGGGAGTCATGTCACACACTGTCATAAACCTTGGCCTTAAGAAACTTGAAATCTGGCCCTAAAATTACTGTACTGAGAGCTGCTAAGGGAAGTGCTGCGGTGATCCTGGACAATGCAGAGTAAGAACAAAATTATACGGTCTCCCTAAAATTCACTAGCCCAATACCCCTTACGTACTATTGTCAGCAATACCTAATAGCCCTACCTACAAATCATCGAACCTTTCTAACATTCTAAAAGCTTACGCTGAACACAGCGACTCTTTCATCCGAAATTCCTTACATTTCATGAAACCACTGAAACAGTTGACGGTAGATCCTGGTGATTTACTTGTCAGCTTTGATATCGAATCCTTATTCACCAAAGTTCTCATACCAGATACAGTATCCATTATTAGAGAGTTCCTCATCTCCAATGACCAACCGGATGATATTTCCAGTTTCATGGTAAATATTACGAGCAAGTCTCAGGAGCATCTATGGGATCTCCTCTGTCTCCTGTCGTCCCCAACATCTTTATGGAAGCATTCAAGCAACAAGCCCTATTATCTTACAACCTTAAGCCAAAGTGTTAATACAGGTACGTTGATAACACTTTTGTCATCTAGCCTTATGGACACGAATCTTTAAACAAGTTCCTACCGTTTCTGAATTCCCAACATGATTCCGTACGCTTTACCGTGGAGGTTGAATCGGGCGATTGCCTTCTTTTCCTGGATGTGTGTGCACACCGGCGTCCTAACGGTGCGCTGAGACATTCCACTTACCGTAAACCCACGCACACGGATAAATATCTCAATGGCCTCTCACATCATCATCTAGTCCAAAAACACGGTGTTATCAATTCTCTTATCCAAAGGGCTATTTCCATATCTGAACTCAATTCGCTTCCTCAAGAACCGAAGGAAAGATATTCGAACAACCATTAACAGCTACACCAACCCTTCTCCATAGCAACTTCCCTCATTTAACCTTAATTTCCGGTGAGTTCTTTACTACCTTACATTAGTTATTTGCAGGTCTAGAATACTTTAATGTAATCTCCACAATTCAAGTCAGACTACCTCGGTGGTTAAACAAATGGTCCTATTCGGGTTTATTCGCCTATTCATTGCTCATTATTTAGAAAATTATGAGGCGCGAAATGTCGAGACTAGCCTTCATGCATGAATCACAACTTGGTGTACTCCATCATAGAGACTCATTTTCTTGCATTAATGGCAAACTTGTCCAGTTAAATGATCAGGAAAGAATACTAGTCCCATCAATTGATAGTCTAGCATTCCAAGTTGAACAGAAAGCTGATGTTTTTCATTCGCCCAAACGCAGTGTAGCAAAAATTGATAATGCTATCGTTAGTGAATACAGCCACGTCAGTAAATAAAACATAAATGCGACAAAAATCGTATTTTGTATGGATTTCTCCAACATGTAAAAATCGCGGTTCCCAAAACATTAAATGAGAAATAAAAAACAACTGCAATTCTCTAAACATGGTAAAAGCTCCAATTTTGCTGTTTATTGAATACAATGTCAAATCAATTCTATCTCTGAAACTTCCATTTTCAGACTTATGTTTACGAAGTTTTCCTTATTTGGCTTGATAGCAACTATAAGAGGTAGTTGCCCTGTTTCAAATAGGTATAAGAAGCCACAAATTGTAGCACAAATTTAAACAGGAGAAAAATGTGAAGATTATCAAGAAGACGGTATACTCTGACTTCTCTCCGCAGTTACAAAATCTATAGCTTTCCTAATTTTCTCAGTACTAAATATTGCCGAAACGAAAAGTATTTTACAGCCATTTTTGCGGCGACCTCGAGATGTCAAATGTCTCTACCTCGTGGAGTTTCTCTACACGTTAGCTCACGTCTCACCGAGGTGCGAGATACATTGTACGTAGCGCGATCTGGCATCCTTGCATTTATCCCCGCCGGCCAGCCCCGCCGCGTGCAACTGCTGCAGCTCTGAGTACGAAGCCTATCTGAAGCACTCTTTGTTTGTCTGTGCGTTCGTGACATTCTAACAAGTGATCGTGGATTTCGAATACACTATGTTAGTTTTATAATCGCAGAGAAGATACGGATCATTAAATGGTACTTTACCAAAACACGGCCGATCTATTTGCCGTAGAATACGTGGAACGTCCTTTTCCTTCGCATTCGACGATTGAAAGGATCATCAAAGTGTTTGGGAAACTTGGCTGCGTGGTCGGGAGTTGCCGTAAATGCCAACAAATATACGAACAGCTTCAGATCCCTCTAATGCATCCACTTAATAAAGTAACATTGTTAGAATTTCAATTTATTTTGTATAATTATCGAATTTATTTTTTCGTTCTCCTACATCGCATAGCAGCAACAAAATTAATATAAGACTGTACTACTGTACTTTCTAACATAATCTGAGAATGCAGAAAAATTACGCACTAATTCTGTATTAACACATTTTGTCAGAAGGCGTTGAATTATATTAGGTGATTGAGCGGACTTGGGTGTCTTTAATATGCGTGCGTACCACTCCTCGCTTTATGATATACTACGACTGCATCGGATCTATCGAATACGCTGTTACCATTCACTAAGTCAATCCCCTGGTCGCATCTGGATCAACGTGTATACGGTGACAGAAAAGAAATGAGATTGTTTTTTTTTGCAACGATTTTATTTTATTTTTATATATCCATGATTCATTACCAGTGAACTGAAGAAATCTGGATCATTTTGGATTCTGTCAAGAAGGTGAAGGCACGCACCCGTCCCATGGCCTTTCTGTTCAATCGTGAGATTTTTTGGCATCATCTTGGCACACACCTTCCTCATATGCAAATCTTGAGTGAGAATTTGATGAAGGCTAAAACGATTCAAATGTAATTCACTACTCATCATCCACAATGTTAATCAACGGTCTGACCTCACAAGAGCCATCACTTGTTCCATACTTTCATCACTTTTCGATGTTGAAGGCCTACCTGAGCGCGGTTCGTCTTCCACTGCTTCTCGGCCCCTCAAAAATGTTTTATGGCACCGAAGAATGTGTGCTTTTGATAGAGATTGTTCCCCATATGCTAGTTGTAAAATTTGATGGCACATCGTTGCTCTAAATTTCGCTGTTCAATTTTTTATAACGCACTACAAAGCTACAACTTCAGTTATCATTTATACTGCCCGTCTAGGAGGAGCTAGCGTACAAGCTATGTGAATTGGAAATACTGCTTGCACAAGTTAACTATTTATTATTTCGACACCTTCACGATTAGTAGAACACAAACTTTGGCAACACTATTGTTTCTATTATCTATTATTGTTAACTTTACGTTAAATTATTTAGACCAACTTCGAATTATTAAACTGCCATTAAATAGAATAGTTTCCTTTTAATTGAAAAACTTCTTAGATATTGTCTTCGTTTCCACAACCGACAACCTTTTCATCCTTCCTTCTCCGACTCTAAAAGCGACAACGACGTCGTTATGCCGTATTAGGCTCTCCGTCCATGCAGGAATTTAACCTCGTTCAAAGCGCTGGCCAGCATCAGTCATACCGTAGCTCAGCACTGCGCTACGAGAAAGTTGTTGGAGACGAGAAGAGAAGGAATTAATAAAACCGTTAATTTAGAGTCGGAGCGCGAAGACGTGACGTTTACACCACGTCGTGGTAATAATGTGTTAATTTCCTAATGTTACCATATACTATACACGAATGAGTAAAAACCAGCGACCAGCAAACAGGATAGAGAATCACTACGGATAGTATGTACGTACGTACAATATGGTCTCTGCAGCTATTAGAAATACTCTGGGGAATTTAATTGTTCCCTGAAATCGCGCGATATCACGGCAACAACGACCGATGCATCATGCACGATGTGCGATACAATGATACCTACTAACTAATCTCGAAGTAATAGTAGTTAATCAGAAAGAATGGACAATCGCTAGGCAATTCCGATATTGTGAGACAGCTTAAAACATAATTGGTAATTTTTTCCCATTGGTAATAATAATCCGAACCTGCCACATTTTCAATTTCCTCCAATTCATTCTTTTCCAGGTAACGGTAGCCGCATTTGATTTATTAGACAACAACACGAGGGCATTATGATTGACAATGTCATTCTTAATCTGCTCCGCCTACAAAAAGCCAAGCATCTGCCTCTTTTTCGCAAGTGACGCTGAACGGTCTGGACGTCCTGTTAAGGTCACTACTCCAGAAATCATTAATAAAATCCAAGATCTGGTGACGGATGATAGAAGAGCGAAGTTACGTGAGATTGCTGGTGCTGTTGGCATTTCAAGTGAACATAATATTTTGCACAAACATTTGAGCATAAGAAAGCTGTCCACAAGATGGGTACCGCCTTTGCTCCATAGTTGACCAAAAACGAAATCGTGTGACGTGTTCCAAGGCCGTTTTGCAGCTATTTCAGGGGAATCTACCGGAATGTAGGCCTGGTTTTGTCACTGTAGACGAAACATTTAAACACCGCTACATGCCTGAGAGCAAAGAAAAGTGCAAACAAAGGATTACCTGGAGAATCGGCATCAAAAAGGACGAAAACCGTTTCTTCAGCCGGGGAGGTTTTTGGGATTGTCAAGGAATAACTATTTGGAAAAAAGTAAAACTATTGCAGGCGCATATTATGCATCATTATTGGGCCGTTTGAAAACCGAGAAATACATCCACCATTCGCTCACAAAAATGTCCTTTTCCGCCACGACAACAAGTCAAAGTCGCGAATTTGACGGAGTTAGAGTTCCGTTCCACTTCAAATGTCTATGATCTACTGCGTCTTACTAAAGGTAGTTCATCCTTTTCGATTTCTGTTTGTGGCTTAAGCTTATCGAACCTAATACTTAAAGGTCTATTAAACATTAGATAAGCTGGTGTCTGGTCGGTAGTGCAATGAGCAGTAGAGCGGGATAATCGAGCAGGTATCTAGCCAAAATACAGCTAATTGAAGTCTGTTTGTTTTTTGGTTCATTTAACACTTTCGTAAGCCCAGTCCTTACGGATTTGACCATATTTTCCGCCGTTCCATCGCTGGCAGGATGATAAGGTGCTATTAGAGTGTGTTTAATTCCGTTTTGTGAACAAAAATCTTTAAGTTCTTTGGAGGTAAATTGCGGTCCATTGTCAGATACTACTTGGTGTAGTATTCCAAAACGGGCAATCAGTAGTCTTAATACATCAATCGCAGACTCTGTCGTGGTTATGGTCATCTCTATTACCTCAGGCCATCAGCAGAAGAGTCTTTCCTCAGACCGACTTTATTTATTATATGGCCTAAATATTTAATCTCGGACTGAAAAAATAAACATTTTTCTTGTTTAAGTCTAACTCGGGCATCGAGTAATTTTTGAAAGACTATCTTTAATGTTGCAAGATGCTGTTTATCATTAGAATCTGTTACTATGATGTCATCTAAAAACACAACGACACCTTGAACACTTTGCAAAACTTTTTCCATGGTTGGTGGAAAAAAGGCGCAAGCTGGCTTTGTGCCAAAGGGTAAGCGTTTTAGTCTGTAGATACCTTTGCGAGTACTCCAAGCAAGGATATTTTTTGTTAATTCCTCTAATTCCAGTTAACGATGGAATCGCTTCTTCTAAAATTTTCCCAGAATATTGTATTATTCCCCTGAGAAAATATCTTAATTGAAGGGGTAAGTGGATGAAGGAGTTATGTTACAAAAAACTGTTTCTGAATCATTTAGGTTTTAATAGCACTTGTTATCTTTTATTGAATGATTATTTTCAAATACAGTTTGTTTAATTAATAAGAAGAGGTCGTGTATTAATAATATATGGTGAAGCATTTGAGTTGAACACGAAACTTATTCACTACAACAAAAAGTAGATTTTGTAAAAAATGTGACTTAACCCCTTCATCCACTTTCCCCTTCAATTGGTAGAAATATTGCAGAAAATCACCCTCATTTACTGCAGGTTATATAGTACCTGATATTCACATGCCTTTAATGCGTTTTTGTATATATGTAAATAATTTCCATCGCCAACAATGTCAACAAGAACCACTTGCAACCCGGTATTTTAATTAAAAATCAATTACTGCGATGCAGGTCGGTATCTACTAAGTTGTATACTCGCACTGTAATCAAGTGTCCTCGCGTACACCAGCGTTCACGAGCAAAAACACAATTTTTAGCGATTACACTTTGTTTCCAACGTTAATAAATTTAGAACTAAGAGACGCAATCCCTACCAACGCCAGTGTATATCTCTCCGTAGGTATACCGCTTTAATTAACTTATAATTTTCCCCAGCCAGAGATTTTTAGTGAATTCATCGACTCGTTGAATCGTCGGTTTTTTACTGAGTTCTTTGTCTCCCTTTAGCTTGCAGACATTGTCGGTTCGCGACTAGCGGCTAGCTTGTATTATACGTTTTATTTCTGATGCAAGAAACGGAAAAAGAAATGAAATATGTCGCGGAGGAAACAAAACTCTAGTGGTCAAAAAAGGCAAACAAGGAGGAGTAAGAAGAAAACGATCAGCAACAAGAAGCGAAGTGAGTACGCAACCTATCCCTTATACTGTATCTAAAGTCGAAGAACCACCTACTAGGAATGTGGTGCATTTATTGAGTTTCTATGAAAGCCAGTAAACCATCTGAAGACTTAGATTTTTTATCATTGCCTTTTTCGAACATTAGTGCTTGGCTGGATTACTTTGCAACAGCGAACAAATTATTCCATCACCAAAAAGTAATAACTTAATAATCTTAGAATAGCCAAGATTGGACAAGAAATTTTTTTCTTGATCGTAAGATCATTCGGATGATGAGATATTTGGAACTGTTCAGGTTTAGGCCAGCAAACTTCTGTGCGTATATCAGGAGAGAAAACTACAAAAAGTACATTGAAATCGTATTATACTTCTACATTAAAAACTTGGCTGTAACATGCGTGTTTCCAAAGACATACTTATATAAATCTTACCTGGAATTTTTTGTTTGTTAGCTTTAAAATTGTAACAAACTGAGATGTTTCAAATTGTAATAAGAGTATGAATTTGAAAAAATTATGTCCATTTTATTTTTAAGAATTTATACAAAAATTTTGATGAATTTACTTACAATTAATCCCGCTTCTGTATTATGAAATTCTTTTTAGTCCGTCCCTATAATCTCTAATATCCTTTTCGTTCTCTCCTTATATACTGTAACATCCTCCTGGGACCCTTTTTGATTGTTCTGATCTTAAACTTTATGATCTCTAAATGTATTCAAATTGTTTTAACACTGTTTCATAGGTTGAATGCTCTTTAAATTTGTTTTTATGTTGATTTTTGAAATTATTCTCTTCGAAATATTGTTATGCTCTCAAATACTTTTTCTGTCTGTTTGTTCATCCATCACCACAGGGATACGAGTTCCAGGACCATATTCAAATGTTTAACATTTTTTATGATTGTATGTCCTTATTATTTATGCAGGTAACATAAATTTTAATGACTTGACACCAATACTGATGTATTAAGTGTTTTATGTGTTTTTTGACAAAAAATTGTTATTACAAAGTATATTCTTACAAATAACTGTTTTATAGAGTTGAAAATTTAAAATATAACTATATAAAATAATAGAGTGAGTGTATGTACTTCACAGTACAATACATATCTTAGGTGTAAATTTTCTTTAAACGTTAACATCTCCTTTCATCAAAATTTAGTTAGCTAATTCTTAATTACATCATATCAAGAAGAAATTTTGCTAATTTTATATTCAATACCACTTGCACACCACCGGTGATTTCAGCAGCCGAAAAAAATGCCGACAAAAACTATAATGCATGCAAGTTTATGATGCTTTGTACACGCAAAGCAATTTCCCCGTGTGCAAAGTATCATGTTGCGTATATTACAGCTTTTGTGTGCATTCTTTCCGACCGGCGATTTCATCGGTCGTGTGCAACTAGCGTAATTTAATCCAAAGGGAACATATTGCTTAAATTAGCGTTGTTATAACGTTACAGTAATTGAATAAGCGCTACTAGTTGCAAGCATAACCTTAATTTTATAAACTAATTTCAAGGAAACGTTTAGAAGATTTGAATAAGTCCGTAATAATAATAATAGTTTCAATTATCTTAGAAAACAACGTTGATTACCATCGTTATATTGACGAGATTGAGAACGTTTTGGTAACGTTGAATTATGTAGCTAGTTGTTGAAATTCTGTTAAATAGCAACGCTGTATCGTATATTTACGTCATAACATAAACGTTACAAGCTAATGTTGAATATAATGGTAATTTTAACTATTTCTTAAAATGATCTCCAACGGCTACCTCTCTTGCATACAGCTACAATAACGTCACAGAGACGTTTGCGAACATTTCAAAGCAATGGTTGAAATGATGTTAAACAGCAACGTTGCTTTATACATTAACATCAATATTTCTTGGAAGTAATAAATTTAATATGTTCTAGTACTGCCTTAACATTATCAACAGCACATGACTACAATTAATACCTTAAATGCAATGTGCAAGTGCAATGAAGCGACTCAGCGAGAAACACTTAAAGTAGAAGGGTTAATAAATAATTACATCGTATTGTAAACATGATGATAGCTTGGCTATCGAAACGTGCGTCCAGAACGAGTAAAGTATTGTGGTAAGCGTTTTAGTGTACTGTTTCAGTGTTTCAATGCTACAAATGTCGAGTACTTGATTAAGACAACGGTAGTTCGAACTAAACTAAGAAATTGTAGGCGTCCCTTGACTCCTTTGTTCGCGATAGTGACTGTTTGACCACAGCCAATTAAGATATACTTATCGAATTACAATTTGATATTAAATTTCAATTTAATTTTCTTTATTCTAAAAATAACATAACGGATGCCATGCAAGGACGCAACTGAAAGACTGACTCTATGGTACTCTATAGCTTTTGACATTACAGGCAATCCACAATCACTAACCTTTCCTATCGTATCGAATTTATACTATAAATTGTTGTAGGGAAATATTTAATTAAATATGGATATTTTTGATATGAAGAAAATTTAAAGAAAAAGAGTTACGTAGCCGTTTTTCGTAGATCGTCGTTGGCTGGAGATATTAATAATATATAATTAATCTCCCAACACTCCCGTGACAAAGAGAGGAAGCTACAAAAGGAATTAGGAGACGCTGAGATGAGGGATTTTGGCGTTGAACGAGTAGACATAGGCACTTGGCTGAATGCATTATACGTGGCGCTAATGACTATGTGATGATGATGTTATAATTGATGTTATAATTTGTAACATTACAATATATAGCGAATCTGATAATCGTTTATAAGGAATTCTTATGATGAACATCTCTGCACGTTGACCACATATAAAAAGATACCTTAAACCACATATTTAGCGCTGTATGTAATAGTTGAATAAACGTGCAAATGTCCTGCAAAAGTGAAGAGCAACATCTTACACAACGAATTCAAGTTATTTAAAATCAACACAAAAGCAACGTCAGTTAGTTTTACATGTAATTCCTAGTAAATCTAACATTGCTTTCGCGGTAATTCCAAATAATTTTAGTTCCTTGAACGAGACGTTACTCTTAATTTCTTTTGCGGGACAGTCATATGTTTATCTAACGTTTCACACAATCAACGTAAAAATTACATTTGAGGGTAACGTCGCTTGCAATCTGATTCTAAACGATTTTACAACATTGTATAAGCCATTGCTTTCCACGTTGTTTCTGCGGGGCATTTGTATGTTCGTTTAATGTTTACAAGTAGCGCAAAGTTGTGTTTAAACGTGACGTTGCTTTCACGTTGATTCTAAACGATTTTATAACGTTGAATGAGGCGTTGCTTTTCCGGTTTTCCTTGCGGGGCACACAAGTGTTTATACAACATTACTTGTAAACGTTACGTAACGTTTGGTTATCGTTAAACAAAACGTTTTTTTCCCTCGGTTTTGGTTCCCTTTGGGTATATAGTCCCGTCTTCTCAATCTGCAAGTTTTTCACATTACATTGTTGGTCGACCCCGGCTTTTATGTCGGGGTACAGAGCTTCGCTCTCTCATTGCTTTCTGCATGCACACGAACACTGGCTTAACAGGAATTGCGCTTAATTACATGTTAATTAAGGCAAGGTCGAAATGAAACAAACGCGCTTTAGCGGCGACGAGAACAAGAGAGCTAGAAAGAACGGACTCAGCCGATAGATAACGCCAGCGTATTCTCGTCTACCATCGTAAATTGGAGACCGGCCCATTGGCAGCAGGAGTAGCAACAACAGCAGACATAAGTGTAGATACTTTATATGTTAATGAATGATGAATCTGGAAGATGTGTGCACATGCACTGTATAGGCTTTAATCTGGGCAACGATTCGTGGAATCATTGAAAGTTCTCATTCGTTGAAAGTCTGTTTAAAGTATCTTCTTACAATGAAGGGCAAGATAGACATAAAAGATTTGGTTGTGTTTGTTTGTTGATAAGAAGAGAAATGAAAACAGCAAAACGAAAACAGAAAAAGGTAGTGTTAGAAAGTAAGTGATATTCTCTATTGTCGATCCGACAAGCAACTATAGTTTAGTCAAGAAATTGATTTAGATACGTTCAAAATATTTTAAACTTTGAGTGAAGTACCAAATATTTTTTGAGAAAGCGAAACAATCCGCAATAATGTTACATTTAAGTGTAAGTAGAAGGAATATTTTCGTAACATCGTGTTATTAAGAATCTTTGGCCTAATACTCTAGTATTGTTTTTAGTAGCGCTAGTACCTAATTAATATAATTAAAGTACTGAAAAAGCAATTTTATTACAATTAACCAATAGTGAAACATACTTATATAAAACTACATACAATCTTTGCACTTGCAGCATGGACCATCTCCTGCAAAAGTATTCCTATCTTGCAAATATCTTCGCGTATTTTACAGAATGCACAAAGGATTATATAAATCGAATTTTAAATAAGAATATTAGGACTATGAGTGTCTATAGTAGTTACTTCCTCAAGCAATCTTTTTATGTAATAACTAATCTGAGTTTTTTCCGATGATTACCGTCTAAAAAATTGCTTTAAAAAATTTTCAAATTACTTACAAGCCAAGTCGCTTAATAAACTTGTGAATATTTATCTCATATTTTTTTTTAATAAGTATTTGTCTGGATTACATTCGGCTAATATAAATTTTACCTTACAATGGATTCTAATGCTCGATCTAAACTTGCGATTTTCATTCAACAACATCGTCACTTTCAACACAGCGTTAAATCCGCCACATTGTCTAGAATAATGGCTCCCGAGGAATGCGGCGGTTCCAAGAAATTAAATCGGTTCGAGAAGCGACGAAGAAGAATATCTGTATTATTGAAATCGTTTCAAAATTGTTGTCGGGAAGGTGCTCGACACAAATCGTCTCTCGTGTTAATAAATATCATCATCAAGGCTCGGCAAATTGTACGAGAACACGTCGTTGCTAGCACAGCCGTTCGTTCGTGCTTATCGGTAGGAAATGAGAGTGCACAATAATATTCAGTATTGCACAGATAGTAGAAGGTATAGCACATCGTTCTGATACCGAATTCTATTTCTACACACTTGAAGCTTCCTTGTTTTATATATTGCTGCTTCTCTTTCAAATTATTCTTGGGTTTAAATACTTGTACGTATACACAGTAGGCATGTGATTTCAAATATATCTGCATTTGGTTTTTTATCCCACAGTTATACAGATATAACTTAATTTTAAAAAATAACCATTTTACGTACATACATAATAAGAACAATAAAGTGTTTTGTGAAGAATAACATAAAATTAGTGGAAGCTCCAAATACCTTAAATGATACAATAAATTATTCCTGGAGAATCAGGAAACAAGTTAAATCAGAAAATTATGGCAGTGTTCAAACAGAAACCCAGATTTACGTATACTAAATGAACAGGGTATTGTACGAGGGTAAGTTAAATATTATCTACACTTTCGCTATAACAAGCTTTGAAGGTTATCGTAGTGGCGGCCGCTTGCGCATGCGTTGAGTTGGTGCCTCTGTGGTCATGTGTGCGGAATTTAATCACGATCGCGTCATTTATCTGCTAGCTACAACAGCATAAGCATGTCAGCTCCGCTATTGGTTTGCACCAAAGAGGAACAACGAGCAGTGATCCGATTTTTTGTGGTCAGAGGGTGTGAAAGGTGCTGAAATTCACCGGAGACTTTTGTCACAATACGGGGACAGTGCTTTATCTCGTAAAAGCGTTTTCTGTGGATCGAAATGTTTCAAAGAGGGAGCTGGACGGCCGTCAACCTCGACCACCGACGACAACATTCAGCAAGCTCGAGAGATGGTTACAGCAAATAGGTGAGTTACCACAGGTGAGATTGCATCTTCTTTAAACATCAGTCACGGATCTGCCTATCAAATTATCCACGATGAACTCAAATTCCGTAAAGTGTATGCGCGATGGGTACCATGCTTACCGCAGAAAACAAAACCAAACGTTTAGACATCTCCCAACGCTTACTGGATCGCTTCAACGCGGAAGGCGACGAGCCCGAATCGAACCGCCAGAGTATGGAATGGAAACACCCAGGACTCCCTAACACGAAAAAATTCAAGACCTCGCCATCGGCTGGGAAGGTGATGCTAACCATGTTTTCGGACGAAAAAGGCTCTATACTGGACGACTACGTGGACAGGGGGACTACCATAAATAGTGCGTGGTACAGTGATTTGTTGGCGAATAAGCTAAAACCAGCAATTCAAAACAAACGCCGTGGTCTACTTTCAAAGAAAGTTTTGTCGTTGCAACGCCCGTCCGCACACGGCCCATAACACCATAGAAACTATCAAGAGGTTAGGCTTTGAGACCCTGGAACACCCTCCCTGCAGCCTTGATCTCGCTCCCTCAGACTTTCATCTCTTTGGACCGCTCAAGGAAGCTTTGAGAAGTTGTCGATTTGCCTCAGACACAGACGTTCGGAATGCGGTGCAAAAGTGGCTTCACGACCAACCGAAAACCTTCCACCAGGAAGGCACACGGAAGCTTGTGGCTCGCTGGACCAAGTGCGTGCTAAAGGTGGAGACTATATCGAAAAATAATGTATCTGTTGTACACCTATCATTATTTAATACAGTTGTAGAACTAAAAGTGTAAGTAATTTTTGACTTACCCTCGTATGTGCTGTGTAGGGAGACTACGTAACTCTTTATTTATCCTTACATTCCATAAAAAAGTATTTCACAAAGAATAATAATAGATTGCACTTGTGAGTATACTCGTATTGTATTTTATGTGCGTGTATGTGTGTGTGTGTGTTGTGTAGCCAACTTCATGAGTAAAACTTCAAGTAAATACATATCCTTCCTTTCCTCATAAATTTAATTTATTTGGCGGGCATCTGATTCGTGTTGACCATCGCAATCCTCCCTCAACCTCTGGAGTTCTCGGTTGGAGTTGGCTTCCATTTTCCTGCTCCGGTTCGTATATTCCTGATGACTTAGGTAGTGTACTGTCTCCTTCTTCGGTTGGTGTTGGCAGATTTTCAAGTCCATTGCTTAGTTTCTTCACTGCCAAATTTGGTGGTACTAGTGGAATGGTACACGGATTTGGGCCTGTGTAATCCATTTTAATTACTTGGTTAATATAACGTTTGTGTACAGCCCCATCTACTTTAACTTTATAATATAAATTTCCATATTTCGCGCTGATTAATCTGCTTTTCCACCTACATCCTTTGTTTTCGTCAAATCTTATGAGAACTCTATCACCAACGTTAAATTGTCTCGCTTTCGGTTCCGTTAGTAGATTTACAGTTTGTTCTTCATACAGGTTCCTCTTGACTAAATCCAATCTTGTTCGAAATAGCCCTCTGAATAATAGCTCGGCGGGACTTTGGCCGGTTGTCATTTTCGGTGTTTTTCAATACTGCATTAAAAATCGATAAAGCTTCATGTTTAAGTTTCATTGTTCATTCAACATGGCACGTAAACTTTGTTTTAGTGTTTGAACATAGTGTTCCACTTGCCCATTGCTAGCAGGATGGTGCGGTGCTATAAACCTATGGATTATTCCGTTGGATTTAGTGAATTCTTCAAATTCTCTTGATTTAAAACTTGGTCCGTTATCACTGACTAGCATCACAGGTAATCCAAATCTCAAAAATGATTCCCTCAGTTTTTGGATTGTAATTTTGCTATACATGGATTTGATTAAGATCACTTCCAAGTATTTCGTATAAGCATCCACAATTATTAGGAAGTATGACTCCTGAAATGGTCCTGCGTAATCTATGTGAATTCGCTGCCAATGTGTTTAATAGCTTCTACTTTGTCGTGAAGAGGATGTAGCCCATCTTTGTTTATGGGATGACCTAAGTATTTGATTGAATCCAGGGAGAATTCACATTTCTCTTTCCGTAGATGTAAATCGTTTTCTTGTAGACGTTGTACTACCGTATCCAGTAGTTCTTCGTAGCTTGATCCTTGTATCAGTATGTCGTCGAAAAATTATGCTACCCCTTTTAAATCTGCTGAAGTTTGGTTCATGAAGCGCTGCCATATGTTTGGAGCTATCTTGACTCCAAACATTAACCTTTAACTTTGTAAGTACCCTCATGAGTGCTGATTGTTTGTAACATTGAATTCTCTTCATCGACGGGCACATGTGGGTAAGCTTGCTTTATATCAAGCGTGCAAAAATGCTTCCCACCGCTGAATTTTTGCAAATAAATCCTCAATTCTTGGTACAAGATAATTATTATCTTTCAAAAATTTATTTATGGTGACTTTATAATCAGCGCAGAGTTGAATATCGCCATTCTTCTTTATGACAGGTACTATCGGACTGCCCCAGGTCGAATAGGTGACTCTATAATATCTAGCTTTTCCAACCGCAATAATTCTTCTTCAATTTCCTCTTTTAAGGCATATGGCACCGGCCTAGGATGAATAAAAATTGGTGCAGTATTCTCTATTAAGAGCTTGCATTTCGAATTTGATATCGTTCCTAGTTTTGCCTCAAAAATTTTACAATACTTTGTAGAAAGTTTGTGTAATTCGAACCAATTTATTTTAATTTTCTGTGGCCAGTCCCGACCTAGTATAGTATCCACATCTTGGTTTAAAACATAAATTTCTGTCTCCGTAATTTGGTCTTTATATACTACATTTACTTTACATTTTCCCGTAGGTTCAATTACTCTGTGTAAATTCGAAGCTTAACGTGCTCATAGCTGTTTATTCGGGTTTAAAGCCGTAAAGTTTTTTAATGAAATTGAAAAAAGTGCTGCGCCTGTATCCAGTTCCATATTGCAAGGCTTTCCATCAATTTGTAATTTAATAATATATTTATCACTCTCAGTTCTTTTGACTTAGTTTACCGAATTTATTGTAAAATATTCCGTCTCATAGCTATTTCTTCAATTTGATTTTGTTTTCTTCCTTTAATTTTGAAACAAACAGTCTTAACTTGACCTCGCCTTCCGCAATTTGTGCAATTTAATTTTTTGCTTTGCATTTACCAGCTTTGTGGTTGCTTCTTCCACACTTAAAACATTTAATTTCATTTTCCTTCTTTGTAGAATTTTTTTGATTTCCCCTGTATTTAGAACATTTCTTTTTATTAAAATAATTTACTTGTGCCGAGTTCTACATTCCTTTGCTCTCTAATTTCGACGATTCAATGCTTAATGCCATTTTCACAGCTTCATCAAAGATTACGTTTGTGCGTTCCTGTAGTAGACGCACTCATATTTCATTATCTCGCATCCCTCTGATGACTTGCGAACGTAAATGAGTATTAAGTGCAATAAACCCACACTTAATACTCATTTACTTCGCGCTTTAAATTACAATTTCCAGACAGATTTTTTAATTCTGCTTGAAACTTTGAAATACTTTCACCTTCCTGTGTAGGAAGAGTACAACCCGTCTACATAACTTTTTATTTATCCTTACATTCCATAAAAAAACATTTCACAAGGAATAATAATACATTGCACTTGTGAGTATACTCGTATTGTATCTTCTGTGTGTGTGTGTGTTGGGGAGCCAACTTCATGAGTAAAACTTCAAGTAAATACATAACACTAGGTATTAACCTAGTGTTATGTATTTACTTATGTGTTGTGTATTTTATGTACATCGGTATTTAGATTTTCATTAATATGGAAATCTAACATACAAAATACCGTACTTTTATACCATATTTGAACTTTGCCCCACTAAATGATTGCTATGTTGTAAAGGTTAGTTCAACCCTTATTTCTATAAATTAAAAATGTTACTTTTACGTAGTTCATCCATGTTTGCAAAGCGTAATACCGTGTGATCATGCATAATGGCTTTTATTCAAAGATGTTTTTAATTAATTTTGTAAATAAGTAATGATAGAACCTATTGCATCGCACGACTATGGAAGTAGCAAAATAACGTATTCGCCGGCTGCCTGTGAGTCATTCCTTACAGCTTGCCGAGGCTTGATCATCCTCTTTGATTTTGGTGGTTTGCCTTTTTATGCCTAGTTATGTTTTTGTAATAGTTTAGTTTTTTTTCTTTCATTAGAGCCTCATCTTGTAACGTAAATGCAGACATGTTTCATTACATACGATGTATATCTGGTGTGATAGAGTTATTAACTATTTACAAGCAGACAAAAGATCGACTTTTAAAAGGATATATTTTAGAAAACATTACAGGCATAATATCAAATGACAAAAAAAGAAGGGAAATACCGTCCCAATTTGAAAATTCTTCTGTGCAATCTCCAGTACAAAGCTCTTTCCCTTTTCTGAACGAAAAGGCTACGACGGATACAAGACACCTGGATACAATGCAGTCATGGTTATTTCCGTGGTTGATAGAGGATTACAACTTTAAATTCCAAAATAGGGATCCACTGGTGTTGTTCCATTGCACTCTCAGATCACCTTGCCGTTATGATTTATGATTTTTTCATTAGGAGTTCATTAAAAATGCAGTGCACTTACGTGTCAGCAAAGCCCAGCAACATTGGGTAAACTCCGGAACTGAATTACTGCCGCTGTGACGAGAAACGTGTGCGAGCTGAATTAGACTACTACTAGATTAGACATGTGCTTTGAATAGAGAGGTTCATATGGGACACTTTTGTTGGTATGAATAAAAACTTGAATTTTCTCTTTATTTTTATGTGTTACTTAATATTAATCCTTTTGTGTTATTGTGTAATTACGTACCACATTAGATTATTTAATCAAAACATAAAACCTTTTACATTCTAATCTAAATAGACTTGGTAGTCTTCAGTCGCTGCCTATTCGTGTTTGATTATCCAGGAAACGCTGCCTATTAAGCGTAAGTGGCTTAGATTCACGTTCAAGCTAGGCGAGAGGAAAAAACGTCTAAAACTTAACATCCGCATAACGTTTGCGGTTAAGACGCTGATAAAAAAGGGAGAACATCGAAATTGCTTCATCTAAACTTCTCGAAATTTTTCATTTCCTATTGGCGTAACTCCGGAGTATAAAACATAACTATTTAACCTCAACTCAATAGATATACTCACAAAAATCAATAAGTTATCGTCAGATTATGCAACCTTCAGTATTCCTAATAAAAATTATCAGATAAGGCGAAATGTGTAGCTCTCAACTATTAGATTATGCGTCTCCCTTATTTTGTCCGCCAAAGAACGTGTATTTCACAAGGCGGTTGTACCTGTTTTGCATTTCTACGTTGCGCATTATTACGGGAACTATACGCAAATGGGCGAACTTAAAGTGTTTTGCCTGTTAGTCTAGTCGCTTTTGCATATAAACTTCAGCATTTTTCTTCCAGCAGAACCGAGTCGCTTTAAACAGGGCGTGCGAAAGTAATTCTCCTATAATTACAGCAGTTTATAATATACCGAGCGCGTGAGACATGTGCTAGAAATCGACTTTTGATTTATCAGGAGGATTTTCCGAGTGCATTTCTAACTTTTTTGGTTCGTGAGTGGATTCTGAACTCTATGGTTAGCGCACACCTCCTACCCCAAATACAAATCGTAAATCAATTGTTATACGATACATATAAATCGTATTCTCGTATTGTTGTAAACCATATTATTCAAATGACATATCTTGTATCGTTACTACTAAACAAAATCTCGAAACTATACGCGAAGTATCTGCATTTTTTTTAAAGTGTGCACTGGAACTGTTTGTAACATAAACTGGAAGTATGGTCTACAGCAACCAAAAATATGAGTTGAATCAAACTGCAGCACTCATAACAAAAACAACATGCAAACTCCAACTAGATTTTAAATTGTTTTTTAATGTGTTGTTCTAGTCAGCAAATCTCAAAAAACAGTCGCTACAACCTTCTCGGCTGAAGGAACAGTCTTCGCCTTTTTTGGTGCAGATTTTCCGCTGGCAACCCATTGTTGAAATTGTTCTTTGGTCTTGGACGTTTAGTGGTGTATCCATGTTCTGTGCACAATGATGAAATGACACCTAAAGCTCGTTCCACCTAAATAGCTGCAAACCGTCCTTGAAACAGGTCATACGATTTCGTTTTTAGTCAACTGTGAGCAATCGCGGCACCCATCTTGCGGACAGATTTCTCATGTTGAAATGTTGGTGCCCACACACATCTCACGTGCCTTCACTCTTCTGCCGCCCATTACTTGATCATAGATTTTATCAATGATGAGTAGTGGCCTCAACAAGGCGTCCAGAACGTTCATCGTTACTTGTGTTCATATGGCCGCTATGAATATTTTGAAACCGCTTATAAAATGTTCTAATCGAAGATGCAAGTTGACCATAATGTATATCAAGCTTCTCTTTAGTCTCGTGAGGCAATTTGCCTTTCTCGCAGTAATGTTTTATCAACACATGAAACACTCCTTCATCCATTTTTTTGGAAATCACTCGACTTGCACGATTCAAAAAAACACTAAATACGGAGTAATAAACCAGTATGGCTGATATTATGTGTGAGTTCCTCCAAGGCGTGCTACTAACTGATAATAACCTCGATACGCACCAGTGATGCCATCTCTCTGACTTTGCACGGTTGTATGCATGTATTGGTACAATCTTGCCAAAGATTTTAAGTACTATCGATCATAACATAATGAGTGTAATTTGCTCCTTTCTTTGAGGAAAGAAGAATATAGGTTACTTTCTACATATTTGGAAAAAAAAACAGCAGGAAAAAATAATTTGAAAATCAGTAATCGGTAAAAACAGAAGGATAGGTTTTCACCAATTTGGAAGAGTTTGTCAAGACAATGAAATATGTTTTAGGCTTAATATCTCTGTTTAATTGAATATCATTAAATATATGATACATATCTGAGGTTAGGTTATGATGTAAATGTATACCATATCTTCTGCTATAATCTCCTCTAACGTACTTAGAAATATCGATTTATTCTTTACAGATGTTCGTATAAATGCAGTATAATATCTATTTGTGCAGCTCATATTTACACATCACCTACGCATCTTTATATTTTGCAACATACATTCTCCTATATGCATGCGCGTTTCAACCAGTTTTTCCATGGCATCGCCTTCGAAAGCTCCTGTCTCGTTGCCCCAAAATTTGCATAAAGTAGCTTGCTATCAACAACCATGTCGGCCGATCTCAATACCATGCATGAACGTGCATTCGACTCTATATTTGTGTGTGTGTGTTTGTGTGTGTGTTCTTATGCGTGTGGACGCATCGAATAAGGACGTGCCACTTTCAATTCTGCCTCTTGACTTTGCGATCGAGCAGCAATGTAACATCGGTAGCAGCTGGAGCTGGAGCAGCGGGTTATTTAAGATCCGAAACGGCGAAATATAATCGCTTATTAATCAACCGATTTTTCCGCCTTATTGAATCGTCGCATGTAGCGTCTAATACTGAGTCGCTGATACCAGCGGTCTTACTACATGTATGTATATATTTTATTATCAGTGCCGCTTGAATTTATACCTGTTGTTGTCTTTCTCATATAGAAGAACATATACAGGCACATTTATACGAGTTGAATATCTTGACTGCGTTTTGGAAACATGCATATGTGAAGTATATATAAGCTTCTGATGGTTTCGTTCGCTCTATTTATATAACTGTGTATAAGTATGGATGTGTATGTATGTCTATGGAACAGACACATGTGTTTGACTGAAAGAGAAATAAGGTAGGGCCCCGTTGGATGGTGCAGGCTCATTAACTAAAGATTTATATGCGTCCATTGTGCAAATTCATTTGTTATAATCGACAACGAATCTAGAAATTCTATAGAGTAACTCTTCAACAATATAACATTTTGTTCCAAAATTACCAAGATAATAAAAGAACATAATAGTCGGTGAATTTTTTCAAGGTTATACGTCGAAGACGCAACCTGTAATCTATGATGTTCCGCAAGGATCAATCTTAGACCCGTTACTTTTCATAATTTATATGACTGACCTTCCTGCAAATACAATTAAAAGCATCAGGGTGTGTCTGCGTGCCGATACCACCCCGTTTAAAATGAGGAGTAATTATAGTTATTTGGGCGGACATCTTAAAGAAAATACATTAACAGTGGTAAAGACTTAGTGTGGCGTGAACAAATTAAAATCTAATCGAGAAAAAGACACAAACACCTCTTCGTCAATCTCACAAAATCAGAAGGTAATTTTTTTAAGAGTGCGAGAGAATGTGATACTTAATTGATTCTGAACATGCGTCAGCTGTTCATTCGAACTCCTTATAACAACATTAATTATCCGAAGGATCCTGTAGCCAATGAAGCTGCAAAACTGACATACTATGTCAATTTTCATACTATAACCTCATAGGGCATAAAGATTTGTGGCATATTGTATGAATTGCAGCCATACTCCACTACCTCTTGAAACGGACTCAGCAGTTGGTAAATTACTATGGGCGTGCAATTGTATAACAGACTACCTGTCATTACAAAATAGTGTAATGCAAATAGGTTTGGTAGGACTGTTAAGAATACGCTATTAATTGTACGCTTTCACGGCCGTTGTCTACTGTAGAATAGCCTATAGATGTTACCGTGTCGTTGATTATTCTGCAGTAAATAATACTTTCTATTATTCAAGTAAGTATTTGACAGAAATTGAGCGAATACGGATAGTTCAGTTTTGGTTTTTATATATTTGTTAGTGTCACATACTTACTATTTCTTGTATATTAACTATTAAAAATATACTCCTACTAAAATAATACTAATTCCTTTATAGATAGATATTGTTACCATGCTGAGTTGCAAGCAGCAGAAAGAACGTGTTATGCTTTTCTGTCTAAAGTAAAAAATTCGAAAATATTTTGTCAGATAGCCAGCAGAATAGCGGTATATTTAAGGTTTTTGATTCATTTTGTCTAATAATCCAAAACTAATAAGGAACAACTATCGAACAGAAGAATTTTTAATTTAGTATCCTTTGCGATGCCACCCTCACGTAGTCCATATCTAAATCTCTTCGTGCAATTGTCAAAACTGACAGCTAAAGTTGAGATATGTATTGTAAAATTGAAATTTATTATCTAATTAAAAGATAATTTTCAATCGTAGATTCGGGAGTATCACCTAGATACTCTTTCGGCAGTAAAAGGGTAAGTTGCAAAATAATATCGTTTACAAAGGATAAATTGATGGAATAAAAAATTAGCCGCAAAATTTGATGTTTGCGTGCTCTATCTATGCTAGCGCGTCACGTAACAATTAACGTGAATTAACCTTTTTTTTGAAATAACATTTTAACACTTACAACACTTGAAATTTCACTTTTTAAATAAGCCGCATACACACACATAGAACCGACAGAATTTTAAAATGGTTAAAAACTAACATGCATCCATTGGACAGTGCCCGTTTATAATATTGATTTTCCTATACTTGCTTCTCAATCTGATTTTGCACACCTTACTCGATATTGGGGTAATTATACTGTTTCCTTTTTGTTATTAAGAATCCCGTTCCTAATATTTTCTTTTGGTCCCCACTATTAAAAAATATACAGTTTCCCACTTTGCTTATATTAGTCTCCGCCTGCTTTGTTTCTTGAATTGCTAACAGATCTATTTCGTGCTTTAGTATATGTGTATATGTGTCAATCCTATTAAGGCTCCTTCACTATTCGTGCCCCTTACAGTCCATGTAGCTATATTTAAATTAGTTTCCACCTTATTATTTAAAATATACAGTTACAGTTTCTTGTTTCCTTCTCCTGTCCATAATCCTAACTTTTGTCGTTTCCGCATGCCACTTCGTTTTTGTTACAGGTAGTTTTTTGACTACGAGTTGTTTCCTTCTTTCTCAAGGATTTTTGTTTTTCCGTTCCAGAACCATTTTTCATTTATAATTATTAAATCATATCCAGTATTAACATTTCTTCCATTACGCTTCTCCACTGCCGCTCTTACTCTTTTGTTTGCCTTTCTCGCTCGTTAATTGTTAAATCGCAGTCGATGTATATTTTATCATCTCTAATGTATTTTAATTTCCTTTTATTTTTTAGAATCCTGATCTTATCTTCAAAACTCGCCATTTCCATACTATACGTTTTCTCATTTAGTTTGAGTACCTTTTCTATTTTTGCACCTATGTCTAATGTTTGTTGTAGAAAATCCTGTATGTTAGCTTTGATTTCTTCTTTGTCACTAGTTAATATTTTCACACCCTTTTAAAATTAAATTGCGTCTCTTCTTTTCTTTCTGAAATTTTTCCATTACTGTTTCCATTTCGTACATCTTTTGCTTTACTTCCATTATTTCTATTTTGAGGTTGTCGTTTTCCTTTTGTAATCTGTTCATTTGTTCTACATATTCACTATTCTCTCTTCTAATTTCTTTAATATCTTTTGCAATTTCTCCCATCATCGATTTCATCTCTTCCATTTCATTAGCTTTCGTTTGATTTTCTCGTATGAGTTCTTTCAGCAATGATTTTAGCTCGTCACCTTCATCCACTTTTTCTCTTGGCATTTTTTTCCTATCTGGGGTTCTTGCAACTCTCTTGCTTCTCGCAAATATATCATTTCCCTCTTTCTCCCTACTCTTTTTTCCTTACTCTGACTCACTGTCTGTATACATTTTGCGATTTATAAACTCAGCTGCAGTTTAAACCACTCCTGTCCTGACTCTGCTTGAAGTTTTAATTTGCACGGCAGCGCGCTGATGCAAGGTGGCTCGCCCGGATCAACTCCACGGAGCGAACTAACCTCTCCCGTGCCGTTTTAATTTCCGATTTTCTGCTTTTAAGTATTTATTGTAGCTAAATATTATTTATCTTACCTCCAATTATACTTTACTAAACCCCTTCATACAACACTGCACTACTTAGGACTCGTAATAGTCTAAAATTTTAGGTAATATTACGGAGCACTTTTCTGCAACATATACTAACACCAGCCAGGACCGGACTCATTCAATATATTGAATGTTCAAATAATATAAAATGCATAACAAAATTATAAATTTTTAAGTGTAAATTGAATTCCAAAACAAAAACATGTTTTCTAAAGCTAATTAATGGAACTTTATATCAAAACGAATCGTATTTGTATGTATAAAAATGCAATTGGGCCTTCCATTGCCATACATAATGGATAAATATTCAAATGAGCAGTCATTTGTGTTGTAGTGGCTCTTTTATAATAAACACTGGATGACATTTTAATATTGCTATAATTAAAGATGTAAAATACAAAGTACGTGACAATGCTCTCATGTTAGGTAGCCATGATTATATCTCAACACGGTCTGTTGTGTTACTAACCTTGTATATAATACTGATACTATAACCATACTATAACCAACCTTACATTACTATAACAATTTGCAGTACTGCTAGTAACGTAGTACCATTTAACGACTTCCTAGAAAGAACATAATTCAAAAAAACTATTCCACAGTATAACTACAAACAAAGAGAATCAAAATTAGGAAAGGAGCAAAAGATCGAGAATGGCAAGGGTAATCAATTAAAGAAATAAACTAGGGATATAACGCATCGCTTGACTAGAGTCTACTGCAGCGGTAAGATTATTACTGATATTGATTCCTTCCCGACGGGCAACTCCCCGCGCTTACACGCTTATAGCGAGCAAATTTGCAACAGGGCCCGTGTATTTTAGCGGTTCACTTTATTACGGAACATTCTAACGCTGTATGTTACGTATGCGCTTCTATAAACTTCCCTTCGAAGGCTAAGATATTACATATGCGCTTCTACAAGCTTCTTATCCAAAGTGAAGATCTGATTTGGGCATTTAATGGTTTTTATATTTACGTTGCATGGCCACGCTAGTGCTAATCAAACGATAACATCGATAAATTCCGGTAAGGCATCGAGTATTTCATTGAACTTAATTTATGTGCAGTCTTACTATCAGGATATCCCGTTTCTGACTGTTTGTTTCTTTTTTTTTTTAATGTACATCCCCAAATTTCGTTGTTTGGTGCCCTTTAGTATCTAATATTTGTTATTAGTGTTATCAGCGATATCAACTCTCCCGAACCCGATTCTAATTTAGAAAGCGCCGATTTTCACCTTCGATATGTAAATGTATTTCTCCAAGCATAAATTCAACTCGAGACTTCAACGTATATAAATGAAATTGCCTATTATAAGGCACTTAACTACCCGCAAAAGATGCCTACATTACAGTACCTTCATAAAACTAGTGTTTTATGTGCTATACGGTAATCAGTCATTAAATACGGGGGGAATTTTTTTCACATTTAGCAACCTATACCACGTATGACATCGCTTTCCTCATCGTATGCAAGGAGATTATTTGCTAATGGTTATTATTTACGAGTACCTTTGACGTTTGAGCTTAGGAAAAATTGCCAAGTAATTGACGTGCTTCACGTATAAGTAAACGTTTTAATTGATGTATATACATTGGTTACGTAGTTAATACACTACGTTCGAATGAAAGGAGCAAATTCAATATAATCTTAACAACCCGATTCTTCCAAAAACACTCGGACGTGTTGATTAACAATTTTGAATTACCATATTTTGGCCAATAGCACAGGGCAATCTCGTTTCCGGTTTGCTCGGAAATGCTACAAACATTATTTAAAGAGCAAGATCCTATATACCTATTAATGGTTTTCTGTAGACGGTAAAAAGACATTTTCAAAAAGTCCCATATAGCTAACATGCACTACACAGAGAAAAAAATTGGAACAGCAACCCATTTATTTTAAAAATAAGAACAATTTATACTAAGGATTACACGTTTATTTAATCAAACAAAATATGTAGTTGCCCTAACAAAAATTATAGTTGGATTTAGGATAAAGTGTTGCTGTCACAAATTTTGCAGTAAAAGTTGTACATATATCCAAATTGTATTTTTCTCTTGATTTCAAAACAAATTGCATTTTTTTTTTTTTATTTATTACGGTAAAACTGGTTTTACAAATATTTCAGTAATTATCCCAAAAGCAAACTACTCTAATATTTTCACAATACCACTAGCGAAAAATTAATAAAATTTTTAATAAGTTTGTACCAATAAGGTGCAAATACTGAGAAAAGATGGTTTAGTTAAAAATTGCATTTTGGAACGTCACTCCTCAAATACTTTCATGAACCGAGTAGACATTACTTCTCTGTTTTACTTGATTTTAACTTCTGACTAAAAGTGAAGTTAGTAAAGACTGCCCCGACTTTTCTGGAAAACGCATATAATTGCACCGACTACTTACATTTTCGAAAATATTTGAGAATACCACAACAGATTTCTAGCATATATAATTTTGTCATATTGATATTCCACTTTATAACGAGGAGAGGCATTGATCTATGCAATTCTCCATTGCCTTCAACGCAATCGTTCGACTTGAACAGACTTGAGCGGACGGTTGTGACCGTGTGCGCAATAAATAACGACAATCGTAACAATTAATATTAAGTACATTCCGATCGCTATTATATTTTCAGGATTACAGCGGTCGTAATTCGAAACACTTGCTGCTATATCTCTTAACGCAAACTCAGCCGGGAAGACGTTGTTGTTGTACATCACGTACAATAAACTCGAGGATTAGCTTCGATACGTTTTATGAAATAATCTCCCCTGATACTCTTTCTGATATACGTTATTCGAAATCCCAAAACAAGGTCGACAACTCTACGCCGCCTAAAACCCTATTACCATCTCTGTCGACATACGGAATGTAATGAACGGCGTATAAAAGAAAGAAATATACACTCACAGTAGTCGACTTTACTGACTCCGTTAATTTTTTGCCGAAACAAACGTTTCCCTAATCCGCCTCATTTTTCAAGTATTTAGCGGTGAGATTTTTAGGCGAATGTCGTTAAGAGCTTTAACTTATTATTATTCTTATGCCACGCATTATGAACGAATACGACAAGTTCTTGATTGGATAGAAATTTACCTGTGTATATTCTTGTATTCTTTTCAACACAGGTCGTTTTTAAAAAAAGGCAGTTCTGACACCAGGGCAGCTTTTATTTGTGTACTCCTTAACACTTTTAAGTTACAATATAATGTAATTATACTAACTGAATAAATATAGAATTAACATAGAATTCAATTATAATTCGATAAGTAAACAGGCATCTTACGCGCGAGAGTCTGAGTTATTATTGGTCTAGAGAGTACGAACGCGTACCCCATTTATATAATTTAAAAGTGCTTACTAAGATCTTCGTCTTACTTATATACTTTAGTTATAGTCAACAATATACGTTCCATTTATGATTATATTATTGTCCATCCGGTATTCAAGCTGTTCTAAATAAGACACAAGAAAAATCAACGAAAGATGTCTAGATTCAGTGTTTATAGTGTAAAGGGTAGTTGCATGAAGAATGAAGAAACTGCGAATCAATCTGTGAATCAACATCAGTACAAAAAAGTAACTGTGATGGTTCGTCTCTCCTACGCATGGCGGTCCAACTCCTCCCTACTGATACTTGGAACAAAGCAGCTATTAATATTTTCGTTTCTTAAATGTTACTTTGTAATTTTAAATTCCTAAGATAACCACAATTAATGCTAGTATAGCTCATGGTACTGGTAGAATCACTCCCGGCAAAAGCAATGTAAGAAGAGAGAAGTGCTAGCCAACAGACATATTTCTGCCTACCCGGAGTCATCAGCGTCGCTCCGAGTACAATCCTTTCTCACCCTTGTTATTCACCTCTCGGGTATATGCCACTAATCTCCACAAACAGCACTAAAATACATTTCTTGGCGCAACCTAGTGCCAAGAGATATATTCATGCCGGCTTGAAAGTAGCGACAGAAAACGCTCAGGCACAACACCATTTTGCGTTAAGCAACCCATGAGTTGCTTGAGATGTGGTGGGCATCTGCACTCCGGTTTCTGTCGTTACTTTCTAGACGGCAAGAATATATCTCTTGGCACTAGGTGGCGCCGAGATATATATGTTAGTGCTGTTTGTGGAGATTAATGGCACAAACCCGAGAGATGAATAACAACGGTGAGAAAGGATTGTGCTCGGAGCGAAGCTGATGACGCCGTGTAGGCAGAAACATGTCCGTTGGCTAGCACTTTTCTCTTCTCACATTGCTTTTGCCGGGAGTAATTCCACCAGTACCATGAGCTATATTGGCATTAATTTTGGTTATTGTTATTAGGCACTTTTTTCATGTGTATTAGATTTCACTATAAAGATTTTGCCTTGAGTTTTTGCACCCGAATTTTTTCTGAACTTCAATTTTTCAGAAGAGTGTTTATTTATTCGGCCGAGTTGAGTCAACAGAGAAAGTTTTTATTGTATTTACTTTTCCAATCATTCAGCATCCCATGAAAGTCTAGACAATAAAGTAATCAATTTCCGTTCTCCAATTTGATATACGAGTGGCATAGAAGTATATACTCCATAGAAAATGTGAGATGTACATAGATATAGAATGTTATTAAATGTGTATTCATTAGACGTACACAGATAAGTTTCATATTTCTAACGCCTCAAAATACCATACAATAATTAGATCTAATCGACAACGCATATCTTATGCCCGGCGAATGAAAAAGGTAATAAAAAATTAAACAAATAACTCTTTTTCTTTCATCTATTCCAGCAAAAGATCAACAGAAAGAAACGAAGACTGTCTCGTAGCCTTCATGAGGTAATATTTACGTAGAAACATGTTTGTTGCAGGCATCGGTCAGCATATACTATAATGACTAATATAAATTTCAAAATTATATTCAACGTTATTATATCGCATCAAGACCTGTAAATAGGGAGACAAAAAGCTAATAAAACTTTACGATCAATTCACATGTGTTCACGGCCGCCGCTCTCAACGAAAACAGGCCGGTGTGGTAGTGATCTTTACGCTCGCTCGCGAGACGTTCCTCCAAAAACGCTTTGGAACGTTAAAGTTTTTATGATTTTGTTAATAAGTTAATATCTTCTACGTATTTTTCATTATTTATTTTACAGGTAAAAAAAATGTTGGACCTAAAAAAAATCATAGGAACGTTAGGAGAAACAGTAAAATAAAACGGTAAATCGATGTATGGGTTGATGAGAAAAATATTTGTGTATGCAGCATGAATCTAGATAAATATATTTGTTACGAACACTGTATGGGGATTGGATATACAAATTTCTAAGGCTGTCATGCTGTATACCACTGGATATGCCGCGCAAATTTTACCACGGAGTTTATTGATTATGATGAATTCCGAACGTTACCTGTAGGGTGCAACTTTCGGTCGGCGCACCAGGATCATAGTAAGTATGTATGAGGATGGGCCAATATGTCCGTGACTTTTTGAATGAGAGATAGTTTTTTCAGCAAAAAAACGTTTTACTTTACAACATAGTCTCCTTTTGGCTTCATTTCGTCCAATATTTCTCCAATTTTTTGATCCCTTCCAAATACTTTATCGAAATTCTCAAAATAGGCGTTTGGTTGAACGATGATTTCATCGTTGGAGCCAAATCCCTTTCCGCCGAGCCATTTCTTCAGATGTAGAAACAGGAAATAGTCGCTGGGGGCTAAATCTGGATAATATGGCGGGTGGGGGAACAATTAGTACCCAAATTCATGAAATTTAGCAATGGTGACTACGCACGTATGCACCCGTGCATTGTCTTGATGGAAGAGCACTTTCTTCTTGGCCAAATGCGGTCGTTCTTTCCTCAAATCGTGATTGAACCTGTCCAACTACCGCGGAAAGCAATCATCATGTTGATATACTAATTTAATGCCGGTTTTCGACTAAAACATATTCCGGAATGTTTCAAAATAACTCTAATTATGTTAAAAAAGCCGGACAAACTAGACGAGTAAATAACATCGTATAGACCTATATCGTTACTACCTGCCATATCTAAATTGTATGAGAAACTGTTACTAAAACGCCTCAAACCGTATGTCAACACACCTAATTTTCAATTCGGATTTAGAAACCACCATTCAACGCTAGACCAAGTGCACAGAATAACATCTGTAATTGAACGAGCATTCGAAGGGAAGGAATATTGTTCCGCAGTATTTGTAGATGTTTCCCAGGCGTTTGATAGAGTGTGGCAACAAGGCCTTATTTACAAGGTGAGCAAAATGTTGCCGAAAAACTACTGTCAATTGCTGGAGTCATACCTCTCTGCAAGAAAATTCAGAGTATCCCATGAAGGAGTTCCATCCAATCTCGACTGGAGTTCCTCAAGGAAATGTCCTAGGACCAGTCTTTTATTTATTCTATACCGCAGACATTCCTACATCAAAAGAAACAGTGATAGGAACATTCGCTGATGATACTGTCATTATGGCAAAAAATACGTCTCAGCCAAAGGCAACTGAAAAACTACAAGTTGCAGTCGATAAAATCTACAGATGGACCAGGGACAGGAATATAAAACTAAACAGTTCGGTTCTTATCAATTTTGCGTTGCTGCGGATAGACCACAATCTAGAAATATCTCTTGGGAATTGTCAAATCCCACAAGCAGAATCAACCAAATATATTGGTCTTCATCTTGACGGTAGACTGAATTTGAAACATCATGTTAGACAAAAATCCGGACAAATCAAACTCAAAATCAGACAAATATACTGGTTAATTGGGAGATACTCCCAACTTATTCTGAATTCCAAGAGATTGATTTATCAGTCTATAATTAAACCATTTTAGACCTACGGGGTAGAACTGTGGGGTTGTACGAAATCACCTAATCAGGTGATAATCCAACGCAGTCAAAACAAGTTCCTTAGTTTGAGTACGAACACATACCGCTACGTGACCAATGAAGAACTATATAACGACCTGGCAGTCAAATGGGTCAGCGAGGTGATTCGAGATTTCGCCGCTAAACACGAAAAGAAGCTACTGAAACACACCAATGTGGAAGCCATCCAACTCCTTGCCAACACACAGGAGCTGAAAAGGCTGAAACGCACCAAACCTCATGAACTATAAACTTAATAGTTTGATTTATGTTTGATTATTTAATCAAAAGGAAATTCACACTGGTGAGTTAACCTGCACAAGTTTCACTTATATTAATATAAGTACACTACAACAATAGTAATAAATTCACCTTGTTAAGATTGTACTAACCATATTCGAATAAAGGATATATAAAAAAAAAAATTGAACCTGTCCCGTAAGTTGCCGTAATATTCGCCGTTGATTGTTTTTCCCTTCTGAGGATGTGGATTATGCCGCGTACATCCTAAAAAACTGTCGCCATGACCTTGTTGGCCGACAGACACACCTTGGCCTTCTTCGGGGCCGATTCGCCCAGAGAAATCTACTGTTTCGACTACTGTTTGGTCTTCGGTATGTTTTGGTGTATCCATGTTTCGTCAACGGTTATGGAACCGCGCAAAAACTCGTCCGGATTACGGTTAAACAACTCCTTCGAAGTTGTCACACGATCGCGTTGGTGATCAATTGTGAGCAAACGCGGCACTCACCTTGCAGATAGCTTTCGCTTTCGCAAGTGATCATACCACCGAGCCATGTGATATGCCTATGGCCTCTACAATCTCGCGCACTTTCAATCTACAGTCGACCAACACCATATCGTAGATTTTTTTCATTATTTCGCGTCTGTTCGACCACAACGCTTGTACGACACGACGAAATTCAGTAAATCACTTCTTTACCGTTGATTCTGATGGTGCAAAGTCGCCATAGTATTTACCAAGATAGCCTTGGTTTGAGTGATGATTTTCATCCGCAAAAAAATGCTTTTTTTTCGCCAAAATGCACTACGTTATCTGCTTTCAATGGCTGTCAAACTTTAACAGTAATGATTTTCTCAAACTTTGACAGTGGTGTATTGACAGGTGGTGGACGACGGGAGCAGTGTTGCTTTTCAATTTGCAACGCGGGAAATTCAAAACGTGACGGACATATTGACCCACCCTCGTACGTACCCACAAATAAATAGCCGACTGGGCACAGCGAACATTAACATCGACCGCTGATCGGAGACGCATGACGGATATATACTGTAACGCGTGCTCCTTCTCTAGTCTGTGTATATCGGATTCGCAATCTTAAGATTGCTAATTTGAATAAATTTAAATCAAACAAAGTTCTAGATTTCGGTTATGACCACATAAATGAAACGATAAATAATATTTAACACTTTCATCGCAGAAGACTGAACTATATTTACGTGGGAATTAAACGGTGTTTCGGAAATGAGTTCTCGTGTTGATAAAATCAACCTATAAAATTATTATCAGTGAATTAAAGGAACTCAGTAATTCACACGGTAATAATTTTCGTCGTTGAACTAAGGGAATTAAACTATAAATTACCGCCGGCGAGACAATATGAATACTGACGGTGAAGGGGTCGGTCAAAGAGAACTCCTTACGAAAGGAGAGAACCCCTTACGAAAGGAGAGAACCCCTTACGAAAGGAGAGAACTCCTTACAAATGAAATTCTGCACGACTTTATATACTAAAAATTTGGGTGACGTATTGTTTCTTGTACATGACGTATGGAGATAAAAACAATTGCAAAATAGAATCTTACGCAAGTTCTTGAGCGGCTAATTAGTAAGTTATACACTGTCGCTAAGAAATATACAACGGTATTGAAAAATATGTGACAAAATTAAAATTGTACAAGGTGAAAAATAATTTAATGATTTGATACAAAATTACTCAATACGTACCACGTGTATACATCTACACGCAACTACGGATCTGATCCTGTCGCGCCGCCGAGAGTTGCAACTCTAATTATCTGTCTAAAGTAAGCGTTACAACAGGTAACACACAGCCGGGCAAATTTATCTTGATGCGATGCGCAATGGCAAGCGGTCAGTAGTATTAGCGGAGCTCATTTCTGCAGTAGATTTTACAGAGTGCAGTGGTACAGTCCCAAGCAAAACACTGTTGATGGTGTTCTTACGAATTAACTTATCCCTCTTCAAATATTTCCTGTCGCACTTCTTTATCTGTGCAGATGATCGCTCAATATAAGTTTACCCGGCTGTACCTGAAACAAGGAAATGAGGAGCTAAATAGGACTACCAAAAATATCCAACAATTGGTATACAGCGTTATGAGGAATTGGTATACAGTATTAATATTGCCGTTATGGTTTGCGCTTGCTTAAAAGAGATTGAACTACGCTGGGTGTTCCGTAAGATTCCCTTTAAGCCAGAGAGAAATGCACATATATATATTAAGAAGTTGTGTATAAGTGTATATACAACAGTAAATGCCCCCGATGTGCTTTTTTCTACTTATTTTCCATTTAGAACTCGCACCATCAAGCGCGGGTCACAACTCCAGCAGTTCAAGGTCTTCAATATTGTGTATATTATGCATAATTTAAATATGTGTACTTATACCCAAAGACACGTTTTGTATGGGCTTATTGTCGTGTTGCCGTTTTATTTAAGTCACCTTGTAATTCTCGTTTTAAGTTACATAATTATAAATAGGTACTTTAGTTACATACGCTCATAATTCATAATTCTATAGGTGGTACCAATGTTATTGTTTTCAGTTTAGTTGCAATAGCTTTACGTTTATTCCTGTGATAAATATTGCATTTACAGTCACGTACGATATACATATGACGATTTAATGAAAGACATTTTTGAGAGATTACATCGATAAACTCTAACAGAAAACAAACTGGATTCTTTCAGACACGATATATTTTTACTTAATTTTTCAGTACGTTGTATATACTTTAATTTGCTATCTGTGCAATATTACCAACTTAAAGTCTTTTAAGTATTTTTTAACTGAATTGTTAACATTACCAACATACCTCCATATTTAATCGGAAGCTATACTAAAAGCAACTAATTATAGACGCGCTTGTGGAAAACAGTGCTACCATTCGCATATTAAATAAACATCGATGCTCATAGAACGAAACCAACTATAATGTGCTTAGCTTCCATGTAGTGTGACGTCCATTCTACGGCATAAATAAGAAGAATTACCGTCTATAAGTGGAATTAAACGCTTTGTGAATAATAACCGATGTAAATTTTAACGATCCAAGATGTTATTCTACGATAGAGACCGGTAAATTGTTTGAAACAGAGAGTTTACCTAACCGTTTTAATAAATTCTCTTCTTCGAATGATAGCTTGCCTATTCCATGATGTTTAGTGATGTTTGCGAAATGAAGAGCTATTAAAAACTAGCATGAACATGTGCACGTCTGGGGTAGATATATTTATAGAAAAAATACGATAAGAATAATTATAGTAATGGTGTTGAACGTTTACATGTTATTGAATTTGTTGGAGTGTGTATTAAGCCTTGGAAAAAATCAAAAACTGCAGAAACTAATATCTTTTTTCATCGTATATAGATTTAGCTATAAGGTTTTGTTTTCTAATGTACTCTTCCTTATTTTTCTTTCTTTCACTTTGCAATCTTCATTTTCTTCAGAATTAAGTTACTAAAAGAAACTAAAAACAATTGTCGTATTAATTTTTTATGCAGATAAAAAACAAAAGCGAATGGAAGTTTTTTTGTAATTGAACATCCTGTATTTTATTAGATATTTAGAAAGTCTTTTCGTATGCAATAACTAACGTCATAATAACAGAAGAACAAAAACAAGAAGAAAAACAACAACATTAAATTGCAACAGTTCCCGTAGACGAAATTGTATTTGCGCCAAAATGTTTATTTCATGATTTCCTTTTACGTCAGATTTATATCCACTCTATTATGTATGTTTCCTAGTTTTTTAAAGTGTTCATGCCTTGTTAATGAAACGCGCAAATTTGAAAATATTTCATAATGTGGTTGTCTTCAATCAGGATATTAATTGGCGGGGGAGTTGCGCAACAGGCATGATCAGTATCAATAATAATCTAACTGCTGCCATGAGAGCATCATCAAGTAGACTCTAGTCGAGCAATGCGTTATACCCCTAGTTTACTTCCTTAATTGATTATTGTTGCCTTTCTCGATCTTTTGCTCCTTTGTTATTTTTGATTTGCTTTGTTTGTATCTCACAGCTATATTGTGGAATAGTTTTTTGAATTCACAACTACATTGTGGAATAGTTTTTTGAATTATGTTCTTTCTAGGAAGTCGTTAAATGATACTACGTTACTAGCAGCGCTGCAAATAATTGCTTATTTGAATACCTATCCATTATCTATTGTAATAATAGGCTGAATTGAATTTTTACACATACAAATACGATTCATTTTGATATAAAGTTCCATTAATTAGATTTAGAAAACATGTTTTTGTTTTTGAATTCAATTTACACTTAAAAATTTATATTTTTGTTATGCACTTTCTATTATTTGAACAATTAATATATTGAATATTTGAAAACGAAAAAATATAACCTAGTTATTTTATAATGAGAGGTTCTATTTATTTTTGGAATTTATCTTTTTTTATTTATTGAGAACAATTTCTTTGCTTCATACAGCAATATTACAATAAAGCATTTATTTGAAAATAATCAGTGATTAAATTTCATTAATATCATAAAAATCAAATATGATGTATTACGTATTTCCTGAAATAGTGAAGCCGAGCTCATAACTCAAGCACGTACGATAGGCGACTGACTCACTGCCTAGCAGGGTTGCCAGATGGAATTTTAGCATTCTCCTGCTCCACCACCAAAATCCCCCCAAAATCTCATTTAAATCACCTAAATTCTCAAAGCATAATTTAAAAATTGTGATCATAGATCATAGACTCTTGTAATGAATCAGGTCAGTCTGTTAAGCTATTTATTAGTAAATAAAAGGCACATCAATATCTAATGTGTATTAAACATCCATAGAAATTTATTGTTAAGAACTTAAACTAAGACTATTTAAGAAACTATATATTTGAAAATATATCAACAGCAAGTGCATCCGTCTGTACATTTATACATTGCTTCGGAATTAAATAATTTCAGCATCTCATCTGTTGGTTCGAATGATGTACATCCACCTTGTAAATCATACAAATGCCAACGCACTCTCATTATTGCATCGGTGCTTGAAATAGCTAACCGATTTCTGAGTTTATTTTTTATTAAACTAATAATTGAAAATGCTCTTTCTACTATTGCATTGGAATATGGCAGGCTAAGAAGTCCAAGAACTAGTGCTGAGATATATTTAAATCGAGGTTCTCCAGCAGCATTCAGATTTTGAGAAACTTCGACCCAAAATATCTCACTGCTATCCATATGCATCCACTTCATTCTTGGAAGAGATTTCCATTCTTGGGTGGTCATATCAACATTTTCGCAAATACTTGTAAATGATGCAGCAATGTCAGGAATATCTAATTGCCGCACCATTGAAACGGCTAGTTCTGGAATGAAAGAATTCAATTTACTTAATAAATTCATATTTTCTGGAACTCGTATTTAAATTTGCTTGCATAATTCTACTAAAAAATCTTTACATGTAATGCGAATGGCACTCAGCCTGGTCTTTTCTAAAAACCTTGATGATTCATTAAATACGTATCCAAAATAAATCAACTCTGAATCCATAACGTTATCTTCAAACACAAAATTTGTTATGTCATTTCTTGATACATTTTGCATTCTCATTGGTGGAATAAGTATACTCAGTTTATTATGTAATAATAAATTTAAATCCTCCATTAATTTCAATGGGTCTGCATTCTCTACCTGGGAACTGGCATTTAGCTGTTAGATCTCTCTCGACGCGCAACTTAAAAATGTGAAATATAGGAAATTTGATTTGTCTGATAACATTAAATATAGCTGTTCATCTATATAACACTTCTCAGTTTCTCGTGCTATTTCAAAATGTAATTTGAGCGCATCCCACTGCTCAATTATTGTTACTATGGCATTATATCTAGATAACCACTAGTTCCAGCGAGTTTATCGATTTTCTGTGGAATTTTATCTATGAGGATTTGGCATATTCGTCTATAAGCCAGTTGTCTTTTTGTGCTATAAGAAAACCAGTTATGGCACTCCTTAATCAAGAAATCCAAATTACTTGGCAACATTTTGAAGGCATACTCTGCTGCCGAGTGTAATGAGTGGCACGCGCATTTTGCAACAACAAGATCCTTGTTTATGGACTTTAAAACTGAAGACAGTGAATTGTGTGGTCCCACCATGACATTGGCACAATCTACTCCAATTCCAATTAAATTTTTAATATCTAAATTATCTGATTTCATTAGATTTATTATAGCAGATGATATTGTTGCAGCATCACCACTTTCAATTTCAACGAATCTATAATAGGTGGTAATTATTTCCTCTTGTCGTTGACTAAAATACTTAATCATTATGCATAACATTTTTCTGCTGTCTATCGCAGCACTTTCGTCAATTATAATAGAAAATTAGCTCCCTCCAATATCTTTTAACAAGTCGTTTAGTAAACATGGTGCTAATACATTAAACAGTAAGGCACTACACTTGGTGCGATGTAATTTTATATCACTTAAAACTTCGGAACTATTATCTAAATTTTTTATAAGTACTCCTAGATGATCTACTGTTGAAATGGAAGAATGTTCACATATTAATGCTGATATTTTCAATTCCGCCAATTTTCGATTTGTAGTAATATTTTTTTTCATAAACTCGGTAATCTTTTTACTGGGACCTGCCAAATGAATATTTTCCGCGTTTTTGTGTTTAGTAGATTTTTTGTGCAATAGTAAATCTTTCTTATGCGCGATTAAACTACATTTACAGAATTTACAGAAGGCCTTGGTATTGTCACCAGATACAGGGCCGATCCTTCCTAAAAGCAAATGTTTTTTAGTTTAAATAGTGAACACTCTATTTTCATATACCTAGTAGTTCTACATCGGATTCCCAAGCAGCCCTACATTTGTGCGTGTATAAAGTTTTCTTTTCTTAGGGTATCTTCAAAACCAAAAATTGACAAAAATATTCCAATATTACTATTGATTTACAATAATTATCACAAGTATTTGCCTCTTCTATCTAAAATTGACGCGTCCGCAATTCCCACTGTGCTCTAAATTACTGGGGGAATTTACCCAATTATGAGACTAATTTAAAATAAAACAAGTTTCACACTGTTTCTCTATAGTACTGCTAGTGGTTAACAGATGGCGCAAAGCAGATGTGAAATATCGCATTTTTGACCTCATGGCAGGATATTGCGTGCATAAAATTAATTCGGAATTTAATTCAAAAATGATATAAATTCTGTCGTATTATCCGTAGGCGCTTGAAAAAAATCCCTCAAAAAATACCCCAAGGATTTCTTTGTTCCCCAAAAAATACCCCAAGACATTTTTACCTCAAAAAATCCCCCAAATGAACAAATATCTCCCGAATTTGGGGGAAAATACCCCAATCTGGTAACCCTGCTGCCTGGCATCTGGTATGTGTGTGGGGAAACTGAAGAGTGAGAAGGGCGTGCTTACACATAGAGGCCAACGTTATTCGCTATATGTATGGGACCGGTGCTTATAAATGAATCCCTTCCAACGCTAGTATGTATATAATTTACTATACCTTTCATTGTTTAGGGACAGTCAGATCTTTTAATAAGAGATATAAGAATATATTGTAGATAGCCATGTATCAGATATTAAAGGATAACATAATTAGAGAAAACTTATTAAAATCATGCTAAAACTTATTATTATCTTCCTTTTGAGCGTAACAAATAAAAATTTTGACAATATATCAGGCAAATATCCAAAAGACCAAGTGTTGTTTTTAATTGTTTTTAAATTTTAAAACAGTGTGATTTTGGTAGGTCATCGCAAGGCTGACATAAGCTCTAATGGCTTAAATGTCTATTTCCTTGTGAATATTAGAAGAATATACATGCGATATATTTAAGTCAAGGTTTTCAATGGTATGCGAATACCCAGAAAACATCTCATTAGAGCTGTGCTTCCAGAAATGTAAAACTCACATATATAGATCGAGTCTGGGTTGTAATAACTTTCGGTCTTCGAGGTTCTGATAGTAACATTTTAATATACCAGCACACAATAATATAAATAAAAGTAATCAACAAATTAGATAAAATACATAACTATAAAGTAAGAAACTTAATCCGCAATGGATTAATTTTGGTTGGCGTCTTTTGTTATACAAGAGTTAGACATAGCTGCCACACTTAAAATTTAAAACTTAGTAGTTGCGCTTCTTTAACTCATCTCCGATAATTTGTTATATTTTTCTAAAATATGTATATTCGCTTTTGTATTCCTGTCTTTCTCCATCATAACTTACTGAATACGAGAAAGTTATTCTATCGCACAGTGCTCACAGCCTCTTAACATTTCACTTTCATTTTGTATGCTACTAAATTCCTTATTTCATTTTATTTTACTTTGGAAACGCATAATCGTATCGTCTTATTTTGTAAACTGATATTTATTATATTTATATTCACTTAATTTATTTACTTAAGATTTAATAAACACGTATTTAACACAAGAACTTATTTAAATTCGTTTAATATACACAAATGTATCAAAATCACCAACTAACCAATATTAAAAAACCATTTAAAATACTATTACATTAAATATGCGAGACCTCAGCGGAGTTCTCGCAAGCGCTCGTATTGGAAATCCTGAGATGATACGAACGTTAGAGAATCAGCGCGGAGGAGCGCTAGACAAATAATCACGGCAGAGAAAGAAAGCATGATGCAAATATGAATGCGTTGAAAGAATGCATGAAACTTCGGCGGATAATGGGCTCACGAAATGCAACGATTTTCATCCGTCGCTACTTCAACTAAGCATAATACAACGTTTATCCAGCGCACTAGACGTGATTCTCGTCTATGTTGCTTCTGTAGGAGGCAGTAACACGGAGCAATGTATACCAGAAATGGCATAGCAAATACACGACGTAACGAGAACGTCTGGGTAACCACCTCGGAGACAATTTTTTTGCGCTAGAACTGCTTTGTTTGTTTTTCTTGCCCGAGACTCCCCACTGAATCTGAAAACAAAACTTATTTACAAAACCTGTCTGAAATCCATAGTTACATACAAGGCTTTATTATGGGCGACTGCTGCTGTTAACAATATACCCGAATTTGGGGTGGTTTATCAGGAATACACAACTCCGTGAGGACCTCTAAATCGAGTCTCTGCGTGAACATCTTCGCGACCTGTCCAGGAATACGTTGAAGGTAGGTCATCTAACTCTCTCCTGGCGCGCACGGCGAAGGAGCCCACGGATCGTCCCCCACCCTGATGTACAGTTGTGAGAATTCGGAATAGGATTTCTGAAGTGGCAGAATATTCTAACGTAGTGGCATTTTTTCTTAAAGTAAAAACATTATTAGTACAGCAAATACATAGAAAAATCGGACAAGGCGAATATGATGTCACATGGTGACAAGAGCTGACGATCCAAAAGACCAGCTCTGACAGGAGGAGTGTTCGGTTATCTCTGCTGTCTCCCGGATCAGACGTTCAGGCTCCGATAGGTTTTAGTGGTGGCCCTAATAATACAAACATTCATATAAACGTTGCGATACTGAAGACACATTTAGGTAACAAAATGCCTTGTACTCGTACTAGGTGCGTTTACAATTATACAAGCAGCTGTACGCTGAGAATTTAATATACACATGTAAACGTTGTTATAAGAGAAACTGTTCACAAATTTATTTTTTCATACATATGTACTGTGTTTAATTTCGAGAGGTACTGAGCAAGCCAGCAAATATATAAGTATTTTATACATCTAAACACAAGCAATTGGCCCTCCTTCTTCACAGTTAAGATACCGAAGCAGATTACTAGAGGCATTGTTCTTCAAACCAGGAGAACGTAACACGCAGCTTTATTGTAGAGGTGATATGATGCAATGCATTTTTACTTCCTAATTCATTTGTGTGATACTTCTAATTTAACTGAGAGTCTATGCCAGCTGTTAAAAATTTCGCACTGGGCGTTAAATTTAGTAATAAATTGTTGTGCTCTATTTGCAAATCACCCATTTCGTTTGCACCATTCTCTTATTTGATGTGAGCGGGGTTTCATTTTGTCTTTTAGTTCAACCATGATTGTTATGGATACCTACATAATCGGCAAACATAGCTATTGGATAGCTTACACATTATGGTAAATTATTTGTATATAATACATACAAAACTGGACCAAGAATTAACTTACGTGTATGTATGTCTGATGCTATTTGGTCCCCAATGTTATAATACTGATGATAACATTGGGCACCAAATTGCTTGAGAGGTATTAATACTTATTAATACCTCTCTGACATCTACCTCGAAGGTAAGAGTGCAATATATTTAACGACGGTATCGGAGACTTTCTATGTAGACATCTAGAAATAATTCAACTATTTTACTTTTCTTATTTAAGCCCTCTAAAATCTCGTCAAAACTGTATAAATAGATTTAACTGTTGCATTTTAATATTTAAAGAACGTTTTTTCAAAAATATTCAATTCAATGTATTCTGAAAACTAAAGCTCCAAAGGCATATATTCATTAAAACTTTCTTGTCTAAAATTACTTGAAAAATCGTCAGTGACATTTTCGCAGATAAAATCTGGACGACCTTGTATATGTATATATTTTCGTATTTTGTGATTGGATGGTATTTATCATTAAAGACGAACTTTTTCGCATATCTCATTATTGTAAAGCAGTGAGACAATAATTGGCGATATTGATTCTCACATATTACATTTAAAAGTTGGAATGATGTTGATTCTTTAATTGCTCAAGGAATACTTGATTGATTACTTCCGACACTGGGCTGTTAATTACTTCTATTGGACTAAAACAGTTCACTAAAACCCTTACCACAACACTTAATTCGTACTGGACGCACGTTTCGATAGCCAAGCTATCATCATCAGCAGCAAGACTGTGTGTGACAAGTCTTGCTGCTGATGATGATAGCTTGGCTATCGAAACGTGCGTCCAGTACGAATTAAGTGTTGTGGTAAGGGTTTTAGTGAACTGTTTTAGTGTTCCAGTGTCACAGTTTTAGAGTATCCGTTTACTTCTATTGGAGTATATTTCAAAAAATGTGCAAAATGATATTTAATTATATTCTTAGCGTCTATTTATGTACTCTGTATTTTTATTATTATGACGTTGTATCCAATATTTACAAAAATCTATATTGCTGATCATCGTTATTTCGCCATTCTTTTTGTCGGTGTTTCCTCTTTACCTACCAAACTAATGCTGGCAAAATCCAATTTCTTAATCCGGATATTCGAATTTCCGGAAAACGAATATCCGGATTAACGGATTTTATTCCAATATCCGGATTTTATTCGAATAACCGGACTTTAATCGAATATACGGATTTTATTCGAATGTACGGATTTTTATCCGAATACTCGTAAATTCAAAAAATCCGAATAAACTAATATTCGAGTAGCATTCATTATTCGAGAAGCAATTTACAATATACACTCAGACCTGTTTTTACACGGTAGATTGGTTCCTGAAAAATCCGTGTAAAGAAAAACGTTTAAAAATATATGTAACACATATGGAAAATTGAAAGATTGGTTTCTGACGTCGAAAAACTACAATTAATTCGATAAAAAGGTCACAAGATAATAAATTATTTGTTTCATTTACGCATTTTATTTTATAAATACATACATAGTAACCGCCAAAAGAAGTTGCTTGAAGGGTTCAACTGTTGACCTGATGGTATTTTTAAATAATAATTTATAATAACATTAGTGTATAAAAGTGTATTTCAGTTTAAGTTTGGAAATCTATTTAAGTTGAAATTTATTTCTATAAAATAATAATTTATTTTTATAAAATAAAATAATTACACATTCTTTTCAATTGTTGATTTAACTTAGTAGTAGTTGTTGAGATGGTTAATAAGTATTAATTCGCGTATTAAAAAGAGCAAATATATGTACATTCGCAAAAAATTGTGCCTTGGAATATTAAATATTAGATCCGGATAATTTTCAGGTTTCAAGTTTGAAAGTTAACCATTATAAAAGCTAAAAGGTCACTGTCCCAAATTTCTAGTTAATTCCAATAAAACGAATAAATCGGATAATAAATCCGGATATTCGAAAATCCGGATTTACGAATAAAACGGATAAATCGGATAATAAATCCGGATATTCGAATATACGGATTTTGTACTGCACTCAGAATCCGGATATCCGAATCTCCGTATAAATCGGATTTGTTGCCAGCACTACACCAAGCAACATCCTTCTCTCCACAAACATATATATATATATATATATATATATATATATATATATATATATTGCCACGAAGGTGTTATAAAACAAAAAAAAATAGTGGAGATCATCAGTCGGTGCGCCGGAAGTCAGATAGACGCTGAAACAGCATGCGATGTGTCTTCTGGCGTATAGATCGATGAGCTAAGAGAGTTGTAAGTTAGATTTAAGCGAGATTAGATATAGAAAAACAAGTGTATAGGGACGAGACAAACTGAAGTGAAAGGTGTATAGGAGTATCTTTTGTAAGAGGTCTCTGTTGTTGTTGCTGAATGTTTAATTTCGCTTGTTCTCGAACTCGTAGAACAGCATCTTAAGTTTGTATCCCGTAGTTGGTAGGCATTTCCTGGAGTAATTGGCCATCATCAGAAAGGACAGGATCTCTTTCATATATAAGTTGTAATGAAGTAAATTTTGTAGTTTCTTGCAGAGTTGTATTGTATGCGAATACACAATGTGGGAGAAATACATCCCAATTTTTTTGTGGGGTCGAGGTATACATGCTCAGCATTTCGGCGAGAGTCTTATTGAACCTTTCCATCAGTCCATTACTCGACGATTTGCATGCCGTTGTAAAAATGCTTTGTGTTCCTAATAATTTAAGAAGCTCGGTCACCAATTTTGACATAAAAACTGTACCTCTATCGCGTAGTAGCCATTTGGGTGAGCCGTGACGACAAGTGATTTGTTCAACTATAAATTTAGCGACTGGTTCTGCTTTACCGCTTGGAATAGCCTTTGCTTCCACCCAACGTGTAGCATAGTCGGTGGCTATGACGATGAATGTTTTTCCCGATGAACTCCTTCTAAATGGACGTAGTAAATCAATGCCTAGTTTCTCAAAGGGTCAAACCTACCCTAATAGGATGTAGAAATCCAGCCGGTTTTTGATTAGTAGGTCCTTTTCTAGCCTGACAATCGGCACAGCTCCGAATATAATTTCGAACATCCTTAGCTAAGCCGTCCCAATAATACTTTCTTCTAATTTTGTCAAACGTTCGCGCAAATGCCCGTTTAAAGGATCATGATTTATATATAAAATTTCATGTCTTAATTCCGAAGATATTACTAGTAATCGGGGGTTGCCTTTTCTACCAACATTACGTCGATATAAAATGTTATTATTTAATTCATAGTTTTGACAAACTTTACATAAAATAGGACCTACATCATCCGGGTTGTTTATTTCCGCGATAATTTCCTGTATACGGGCGTCGTTAACCTGCAGTTGGACTATATCCGTAGAAGTTGCGATAAACCTTGGTATTTCTGCACCCCTTCCTCCCAAAAAATATGCCCCAGCATATTTCAATAAAAAATTGGAAAACTCGGGCTCTGCTACCAAGGTGTTGCTACTTACATTCGAAGTCTAATTCTACGTCTAAGTCTCAATCAACAAATTTAAGTTAATAAAAAAATATATAATAATAAAAAAAAACAGCAAAAACAAAAAAAGAATAAAATGTTGAGAATGGAAATCACTATCCGTATTTAACAAAAATACAAGAAAAGGTTTTACAATAACTATTTGAAATTCAAAATTTTAACCTAGACCACCACTTGATTTCACTCCAGACACCGCTGCTCCCTGTTTAGTTGTGCGAGGTAGTTCCACTTTGAAATTGTTTCACCTGCCTCCTTTCCACCCTACTTTCATTGGGATGGAATTGTGCTCTTCCTTCGACTCCTGGTTTATCCAATTCAAATAGGGTGTTTGTCCAGGTTCTTCTTCATTTACCCTACTCAATTCAGGTAAACTCCTTCTACCCTACTCAATTCAGGCAAATGCTTGATTCTTCCTCACACATTGTTGCCATCTGTCAGGGATATCGAGATAAGACATCTGCCACCTTATTTTTCGATCCTTTCTGATGTACAACAACGTACGAGTATTCCATCATCTTAAGCGACCATCGAAGCAATCGTCTGTTCTGGCTCTTCTTCGAGCCAAGTCAGCAGAGAGAGTGGTGGTCGGTAACGATCGAAAATTTTGGAAGTCCTCAAAGATATGTTCGAAAATATTCTGTCGCCCATACTGCCGCAAGACACTCTAATTCGGAAATAGAGTGCTTTCGCTCATTAGGCGTCAATGTTTTGCGAAATATATGCAATAGGATGTAACAAAGAGCTTTCGATATCTCGTTGCAGCAATACTGCTCCTAGTCCTTCTCCGCTTGCATCGATATGTAATTCTGTTTCCGAAGTTTAAGTGAAATGATGTAACAGGGGAGGTTTTGATAATTTAGTCATTAAAGTACGAATTGCATTTTCTTGTTCTTCTCCCCATTGAAATTTATATTTTAGGCTTGTTAACATGTACAATGAGCTAGCGAGTTTTGAAATATTTTGAATAAATCGACGATAATAATTACAGAGACCTAAAAAGTTTTGAATGTTCTTCACCTTTTTAGGGGTAGGGAAATTAAGAGTCGCGGTGACTTCTGTTGAATCTGGATGAAATCCTGTAGGAGTAATTCGGTAACCTAAAATTGTTTGTTCTTGCATGCAAAAATTACATTTAGCCATTTTAAGTGTTAGCCCTGCGCGTCGTAAGCAAACAAAAACTTTATCGAGGCGCTCCAAATGTTCCTGGAATGTTTTACTTACTACAACTACAATGATATCGTCTAAGTGTATTGCCACATCTTTCCATTTCATTTGTTTAAACACGGTGTCCGGCGCCTCCACCACTTGTCACATAAAATCGCTAACTTAAATAGATTGTATACATAACTTAGCACTTATCTTTGCGAGAGGTTTGGATTTTCTTACAAAAGGTACTCCTGTACACGATTCACTTCAGTATATTTATCTAGTCCCTACAGACTTGTTTTTCTATATCTAATCTCGCTTAAATCTAACTTACAACTCTCTTAATTCATCGATCTATACGCCAGAAAACACATCGCATCTCAGCGTCTATCTGACTTCCGGCGCACCGGCCGATGATCTCCACTATTTTTTATGTTTTATAACACCTTCGATATAGAGATTTCAACTTCTGGGAAATGAGATACCTATATCAGGAAATCTGGTGGTCGTTGTAGTCAAAATTGGATATTTTCTATTTAGAATACAATAGAAACTGTACGTATACCGATAGCGGTTATTAAACTTGACCAACATGTTTAAGGCAACATTCGTATAGACATACACTGCAAGGAAGTAATTGTTAATAGGAATGCTCTATTTTCATAAGAATTAGTGCTTTTCAATTAAATGCACTAACAACCAATCTAACAATAATGGTAACTCAAGTTGTAAAAGTTATGTATGACATTCCGCAGTCACAAGTACAGACCTATCCATAATCATAATGTAGACCAATCTATAATAACTTCTAACTAATTCTCATGAAACGACTTAAAAAGGAAATAAAAACTGTCCCCTCTAAGCTTATTAAATACATGCTTTACGTATATACTCAACATGGCTTAGTCCAACACTAACAATTTGTATATTCAAGTAAATTATAAAATAAAACGCGCACTTCTAATACATACACATCGGCATACACGATCTTCGATCTACCTTACATATACAGCTCTCTCCCTTTCTCTCAAATATCTTTGTCCGAGATCTCTCACGAAGTTACAGACGTTCGGTAGCCCGGTCGTCCATTTGAAGTGCACAGTCGTAGTAAGTCAGTCCGACTCGCGAACGCCCCAAGACATTTTCCATAAAACGAGGAATATCATGTAAAAACCGAAAAGGAACGAAACAAAGGAATTGTAAAGCAAGGTAAAGTAAGAAGAGAAACAACGTCTCACGTCTTAGTTGAAAGGTTGCCGTTTTATGCGGCTACTGAGTTCTGCTATCACTTACCATCTCGGTTTAATGTAAGAAGATTCGTAAAATTATGGATAGACCTCACCAGATGCAAGAAGAAATAGGTGCCTAAAAACTGATAAAAAACTGGAACTGATATGATGAAGTCGCAGAAAAGAAAATAAACATGTCAAGAAAGAACTCCTAACAGCCTTCCAGTAATATTTCCTGAATTAGAAGGATTTAAGTACATTCGCTAGATGACAGAATTTCTTACAGTTTATTGATTTTTAAGGGGATTTTATTATCCCGATATTTTACACTAGCAGAAAAAGGAAATGAAAAAAAATGTTTGTTATATAAAAACATAGTTAATGGCAGATGCAGAGAAATTGCTCTTAAATCTTTATAAATAGTTTTAGCGTGTTTTTGATTAAACAATGTTCTTGATAATACTAAGTGGGTTTAGGTACAACTAGCCGGCAGTGCAGCAACGTTGATAAGGTGAGTACCACCCAGATCCAAGCACGCCTTAGCGATGCAGATACTTGAATGGGTGAGCGTCTACTTGTGAATGAATACATATGCAACCAGTTGCGGACTGAGACTGGGTGTGTCCGATAAAGAAGAGTAGCGTAATGATGACTACATAGCGTGGCGTTCAGCTGCACCCCCCCCCTAACTTTTTACCTTGAAATACAACTAATTATAACGATTAGGGCAAGTGGCAAAGGACAAATGTGCTTATCAAGTTTCTATGCAACTAATTGTAACACTTAGCTTAGGTATTGTTATTTAACATGTTCTGTCAGCTTTCTCTCTAAATGTACAACAGGGATTCCAGTAGTCTAACCTTCTTCATATCTAATTTAAATTGTATCTATATTGTCTCTTATATATCCAAATATCTTTCACGCAATAAAAACATATCTCTTTCTTCTCTCTTTCTCTCTGACTAATTATGGAAACCGATAAAATGGAACTTAAGAGAAAAGGAAGAAGCTTTTATTACATTACACAACGTCTCGATACATATATATGGTCCTTAAATTACGCATCGTCCGATGAAAATATTCATGTAAAACGCAAGCAGGGGTGCCACATATATATTCATTAAATATATTAAGCGGCTTGCCGGTAAAATTAGTCAGGACCGTCCAAGCAGCTTGTAAGCTCCTCTTGCATATAATAAAAATCAGCATGCAAACGTCGCGAAAAATTACGAATCCTGTCCGTAAATAAGAAAAGGAGAGAAAGCAAGGACCGGAGATATATATGTAAATGAAGAGCATATGGAGGAATGTCTTCGGCTGATAGTTAAATATTTAGAAAATAATAAGAATTGACATGTTGGGATGCTACAAGACAATAAAAAGTAAATTTGAAAAGTTCAGTTAGCCATTTTATTTTTAAAACTGAATCTTTAGGCGTAATATAAAAATTACTTACATATATAAATTCCTCCTTATTGTGTGTGAGTATGTGTTTAAAATCCTCTTCAACTCCCACTCCAAATACTAATGCTCCAAATTTCTTCCTTTTTTAAATCTAGAGACCAAAATAGTTTTAGTAAAACATTGTAATGAATTTTAAATGTCTTAATTTCGTATTTTATTTGATTTTAAACGATTTTATGCTCAAACGTTTTGACTTGATAAAATTAACTTTCGGTCTATCTGTTTGTTTAATTGATTGATTTTCCTACCAAAGCAGGGCTAGTATTTACATCCCTAACAGGCCTAATAGGCTTAATAGCCTATTGTATTATTCCTACTTCGGTTTTGTTTTACTTGAACAGGTTAGTTCCCGCAATCAGGTTTAAGAGCCTATGTAGTAAATCTTTCTCCATTGGTAGTTCAATTGCGCTTCGCATAGCGAATCTGCGTTGAGCTAGCGCTGCACATTCGAAAATAATATGAGGGCTGTTTCCTCCTCCTCATTGCAAAGTCTACATAAGGGTTCATCTTTGTAGATCCCCATCTTATGCAAGTGGCCTCTCAAACAGCCATGTCCTGTTAATAGACATGTTGCTGCCCTAAGCTGTATCTTGCTTAATTCAAGCAGGTCAGCAATCAGATGTTGCGACGGTCTTCCCATCATCTTTTTGCTGTCCTTTTGTCCAGCTGCATGTTTCCAATTTAATTGGTGTTGTGTTATGATCCACTCATTAATTGCACCACGCACTGCACTCTTGGTAATACCTAGACCCGGCTCAGGGCTTATATAATTCATTTTTGAACCTCTCCTCGCTAGCTGGTCTGCAGTTTCATTGCCCGCTATGCCCCTGTGACCTGGCACCCACACCAGTGTGACCTTGTTGTGTTTAGACAGAACCATTAGGGTTTGCAGGCACTCCCATACTAGTTTGGAGGTTATATGATAAGATGCTAGTGTGTTTAAGGCTGCCTGACTGTCAGAGAGAATGCAAATCGTCTCACCCTGCAGTCGCCGAAGTCAGACTCTCCCACACGCAGGTTTGTATAGCATATATTTCTGTTTGAAATATCGTGGTGTATCGCCCAAGTGGTACACATACTTTGTATCCCTGGTTTTCCTCATATACACCAACGCCAGAAGTTTCTGTTTGTTTACTTCTACTTCCATTTTCATACCTTCATTACCTCAGTAATGACCGTCTATCTTCATTTTTATATCGACATTAATTCTAATATGTAGCGTTGTGTTAAAATTACCTCATGTAAAATCGTCATCATTGGCGCCACGAGGAATGACTTTCAGCCATTTGCGCTTCAATAACAACTGTCAGAGCAACGCCTTTCTGACTCCGTTTTCCCCTCACTTCTCTCTCTCTCTGTCCTTAGGGTTTGTTAGGTAAATATACATTCCTTCTTATAAAACTTATTCTTCCTATAAAATCCTAGAAAATAAACTCTATTTAATTTTGCAAATTAAATATCACTTTGTAATAAATGGGTGGTCAAGTCCGGTAGGAAATGTCCGTATTTTACAGTTGCCGATACTCGCCAATGTCAGTTCGTTAGACGCTAGATCGCGAACTTGAATAGCATATTACAGGTTGTAATATATTACCAAAGAATGGAAATTTAATTATTGTAAATTCAATTATAAGAACATAAGATACTGTCAATATGAAGTGTGCATCGTAGTTGACCGTGATTAATATTTAACAAAACGTATCATAGTCATCTTTATTGTCCAACAGATACCTAAATCTAAACAAAGAACAACATTTTCTGCAGATAAACAACTAATTACATTCATTACATATCCTAAAAAAATAATTAATTACATTTACTACATATAACAAAAAAAGTAACATAGGTACATTAGTTGAAAAAAGCTATTGCAAATACAATCTAGCTACCCTCAGTATTTCAGTTAATGAGCTCTTACTTGCATCAGAAAACTAGGATATCGAATAGAAATTTTGTTGCATAATTATGCAGTGGGAAATATAAACAGATGTTAGTTGCCACAGTAGCCGTTTGAAATGTAAGGGGCTGAGGAGATATTCTAGGTACAAGGAAGCTGAGTTGAGATATTAGGTAAATAAAATCTTATTATGTACAACGTTATATAAGAATCTGAGGCTATAAATTTTGCGTCGCCATACCAAACATTTCGACGGAATCATTTTGGTCAATTCCTTGCGGCGGGTAAACTCCTTTGCTCTACAGAATATATATTTAATAAATTTCCGTTGGATCCTCTCGGTCAACATTATCTGAGATTTATAAAGCGGTTTCCTAATTACCCCAGACGAAAAAATATTTTTTAATTAGATAACCATTCCAATTTTATAACATTACAATAGATACGAATTATAATCTCGTGTATGTAATTAACAAAGTGTATCTGCGAAACAGAATTCTTGCAAATAGCAGGTGCGTTTGTGAGTGGAGATGCTCATTTTGTCGCTCACTCAGTCGTGTAGTACAGAAAAATGTATTGGTTGATGGGACGTTGCTCTGCCCTTTCAATATATAATAAGCTCTTGCTTTACCAACAAGTCCTTAAACCAGTATGGACTTATGGTGTCCAACTCTGGGGTTGTACCAGCCAAAGCAATAGAAACATCATCCAACGCTTTCAGAATAAAGTACTCCGGGGCATCGTCAATGCCCCATGGTACGTACGTAATGACAGTCTACATAAGGCCTTAAAAGTAGAGACTGTCGACAATATAATCAAGCAATTTGCTCAAAAGCATGAACAACGACTTCATCAGCATGTCAACGTTGAGGCCCTCCAGCTCCTGGACAATGATGGCTTGGTTAGAAGATTGAAGCGAACAAAACCATTTGAACTAGTGCAGTGACAATGACCTTAAAAGAACACAAGAATAAAGTGACTCCACTATACCAGAACCTGAGCGACTATCGTAAGATAAGTACTTAGTTTAAGAACCGTAGTAACTTAAGTTAAAAATAAATAGCTCATTAGTTGTTAACTAGATTGCTATACAAGCATCACTGACTGGGTGGCAAAAAAAAAAAAAAACTCAGTCGTGTGGTCTTGAGACGGTAGCGGGAGCCCAAAAGAAACAGATAGTCGGATTCGATCCATACTACTTCGTAGATGCTTCATATAAAGCTTAATTCTGATTTTTTTTCTTTTTAACTTTCGTAAGCAAATTGACGAACAGATAAATAACAATAAAGAAAAAATAATATTCAGCAAGCAAACTAGTAGTGTATCTGTTTGTTTGGAAAAAATACTATTTTAATTTGCAGTACAATAATACATCTGAGGCTTAAAATAGGTACATACAGTAATATTGTCATTATTTCATAGATTTAAAAATTAAATTATATATATATACTTTTAATAAGAAGTTACGTAGAAACTATTTATATTTCTGTTGTAATCATGTGCATCATACATTAAATTTAATCTTTCAATTGAACATGATGGTTGACTTTCCATTTAATCGTCAGATCATTGTAAATGAATACAAGATCTTTATATGCAATTGTTTATTTAACTCATTAAATTTAATATCTACGTCTAACATAATTTTAATGTGTGTTAAGATCATATTTCAATGTTGTCTACTTAAAGAGTGAACTGTTGTCCTTCATAGCATATTCTGTATGTATTTTAAAATTTACATTTTCGTTGTTCCTAGATATTTCATTTCTTCTAGTTTTTCTCATTATGCACAGATAGAAAGGACTTCATAAGAAACATACTTTCTTATATATATATATATTTCTTTGATTTAACAAAATGAGATTCTAAAATAATCCTGGGACCACACCACTGCCTGAGTCACAAAATGGACGTCTCTATTTATTGGTACACAAATACCAGAACTAGCTTCACGTTTGCACTGATGGTTACAAATCGAAAGAAAATATAGGAGGTGTTATATACATCCCAAAGCTTGCAAAGGCAGTATTATCAGCTCGTGAACTACTCAAAATGTATTACTCTTTGGTTAACAGTTGCCCATTATTTGTGATTTTATGGCAAATAAGCATTATTATTATTTCTATTATTATATGCATGTATATATTAGTATTGATGCATAGTTCTATAAATGGTCATTTTGTCTTCTCTGATATTTGTTTGTTATTTAGAAATCCCTTAGTTAGTGCATGGTATAATATTCCTGTTTGTTGTAACCTATCGTTTATTTCGTCTTCCATGTCCCTTCGCTGTTTAGTGTAGTTCTCAGATATTTATATTTACTAGTTTGTTCTATATTCTTACTGTCGATCACTATATTCAGTGTTTCTTCTTTGCTTTTTGCTACTTTCATTGCTTGTATTTTTCTTAAGTAAGTATATTCAGTCCATATTTTTTTATTATGCTGTTCCATATATGTATCTAGATTGTCCTTAACATTTTCTTCTGAGTCCGCCATTAAAACTACATCACCTGCGCAAATGCAGATCCCTGCACTAAATTGTACCAGTTTGTTCCAACCGATATAATTTTCCCTGAATTTAGTTTTACATTCTTGAATCATTATATCTATTGCGTTTATAAACAGCACCGGGCTCAGACTTCCTCCTTGCCTCACACCTTCTGTGAGACATTTTCGATATTTGTTTTATGTTCTTACTTGATTCGTTGCTTTCTCGTACATACATTTCACTACTTGTATTAGTGCTTTATTTACGTTTTTCTTTTCTAAACTGCTCCATAATGCATCTCTCTTGATCATATCGCATTCTTTTTCCATGTCAATAAATAATAGGTAAATTGTTCTATTTTTTCTTATTCTTTTCTACCAGTTGCTGTATAGTGAAAATATGGTCTTGAATGCTCCTATTTTTCCTAAAAACACTTTGTTCGCTTTGTAGTATATCTTTTATTTCTTTTCTGATCCTTTTTTCTCTAAGCGCAATTGCAATCTTCTGTATTGCCTTTTTTGTATATTAGCAATATCGCATTTGCCGGTTCTTGTGGAATTTCTTTTTTATTCCCGATCCTACATGTTTTATCATTTCTAGATTAATTTCATCACACCCAGTTCCTTTTCCTACCTTTATTTTATTAATTACCTCGTTTATCTAACACATAACTATCCTGACAACCTATTGCCCACATTCCAACGTTTTAAAAGGCATTTTTCAAAAATTCGAAAAGGTACTACACTGTGGAGAAACAAATGCCAAAATAAAATAGTTCTTGACTATATGCGTTTAGATAGTACGCATTTAAAGAAATAAGATATCCACAAATAGAGCTCACACCTGATTAACCCCTCTCCGCATTCCGACACGCATTTAATCATATTTTGCTGTTTTTTCGCCATACGCAGCTATAGGTGTTTGAGCGCATCCTGCTTCAGCTGGCTGTAGCGCATCATTCAGGGGACCCGATCCCAACGAGAGCTCAATATAGGACTCGAATCTCGCGCTTCCGTCATCTACTAAGTTTATTGTGAATCAAGTCGCATAAATCTAATCATTTCAGACACTTACATTCGTTTATTTTTCGCGTAGAACGTATTAAGATATGCCTACATATGTATCCGTGTGTATAGTATGTACATTCACTTTGAGTGAAAAAATCTTAATATGCAACGTAATGTATCTTAGATATAGTACTTCCTAGGTGTAATCTTTAAGAGGAGGCAATCACCGTGACCCTTTTCCTTGGTTTGACAATGTCTAAGAGGAGAAGCAAAGAGGTACAGGTCTCGCGTTATAGGATGGCGAGTGCCGGCGCTGTCCGAAGGTACTGTCGGACATCGTTCGGGAAAATTCAAGTTTGAATGCAACATGTAGTGGCGTAGCTCGACTTATTTTTTAATTTATTTTAGCATAATGAAAAACGACTATAAAATAGTCTTGTATTTCCACCGCGCATCTGAAACGTTCGCCATCCTATAACGCACAAACTTGTATGTACCTACTTCCTACAGGTATAAAAAATGATCAAAAGTATATTAGTATATGCCTGATGCTATGTATTTTATGAATAGCAATTTTTGTTGTACATACATATATAAATTAGTGTAGCAGAACTAATTGTGCATTTGGATTTGATAAAACAACGTAGATTTAAAAGAAAACAAGCACAGCAAACTATAAGAGATGTCTATTTGATAATGAAATGTGATCCGAATTTTGGGATTGATGTAGTGTTTCTAGTGATAGAATTAGGTATGATGCTATTAATGTGTGTTCCTTACAGATTCAACTTAGAAAGAAAACACACAAACATAGGCAACTTATTAAACCAAGTCCTAAACAAACCAAGTAGGTCAAGAAATTTTCTCAATACTCAATCACTTATACTTAAAATCTTAAATGAAGTTCCTGTTAAACCAAACAAATTCTTGTCATCGGCGAATAAAAATCTATCCAACGGCCAACTAGAAAAGTTATAGGGTTAAACTAGGCCCCACCTCGAAGTATTGGTAGAGGCATTTTGTCTCTTGCCGTTTGCCATTTAGACCTCAGAATTTTGAAAGATTTGGCATATTTTTTTATTGTCTGGGTCGTCGTTCAAAAAGTAAAAGAGATAGTACGCGGTAACTGCAGAAATCAATTGGTTTACATAAAAAACTGTTCACTAGAAATTCTGTTGCTAAAAAAGGCCTTGAAAAAAACTTAAAATAATAGATCCTAAAATTGCCCTTGGATTTTGGGCAGCCATGGTTTTAAAATTTCCCCAACTAAGGCTAGTTAAACATATGTACATATTACGTATGTACGTATGTGACGTCTTTAATAAATGCTTAGATGAGTAAAGTGATAACAATCTTTGAACGTTGATGTTCACTGTTGGTGTGAGATATCGCAAAATCAAGGAAATTTTCAGAAGATCCAAATTCGTAAGAACAGAATGACAAATAAATATTGTTTTCTACATTTACTTTGCACTTGCAAAGTAAATGTAGAAAATGTAGAAAACAAAAGTACAAATAAATTAAGAAACAAACTTTTCTTTCTTAGGAATTTATTTGTACTTTTGTTTTAATAAAATCTACAATAATACTAATAATTTTACATCACACTTGTCGTATATTCTGTTTAAATTAATAGATGAATGCTTCCGATAAAACAAAATAAAAACAAAATCCAATAATCAATAAATCTACCACTGATCTTACTTTATGTTCCCATATACGCATCTTAAAAACACTAACTAGTCAATTTTATTAATCGTTATTTTAATTGATACACCACCTGATTGCCCTGCCAGATCTTCGCTCTATATCATCGCAAAACATAACAAGGAAAACCCTTTTCGATATTAACAGCTTTAATAAACAATAAACGTTGCATATATGCCTCTGCTGTACGTCTGCTACGCACTACATATAGCATCTGCTCATCTACGTTATGCTTATTTACATACATTAGTACCGTACGCAATCCATTTACCTATCCATTTCCTTTCGATTACAATTCACCTCTAGATGCTAGTCCAGAACTTGCCACACTAGGCAAGACCGTAAATAGCAATTCTCCTTTCTCCGATTTAAATGGTCATTTTGGTTTAATTGCAAGTTGAGCAGTTCTGGTAAGCTGATAATTAGTGATAGACACGAACTGACATGCATTAAGGTCACTAGATTTAACAGAAGAAAGTACAGAAGAAGATGAACTTGTGTTCTGTGGAGAATATGATTGAATAACCGGTAGCCTTTTGCGATTTGTTAAAGGTCGACCGAGAGAACAAAAGATATCTACTAGTGACCGTAGTAACCATGAGAGGCTTTTGATGAAAATAAGAAGGGTAAGTTGATAAGTAACTGTGTGTCAAGAACTACCAACATCCTCAAGACGAATTTATTTTATTTGGAATGTTTTTAGCACAAAATAATTGAAAAATTGCTGTAAACTTCTGTAAACTTTTTACTCTCATGCGGGATGCATACAAAACAACACCATTTGACTTGCAAGATGCATAACGGCTTTTAGAAATCTATTCTTTCTATTCTCTTCGAGAAGAGAAGATTAGACCATCCTCCAACTAACAGTAAATTTCCATACTTATGTCCGTACGTTGGTTCAGAAGAAGGCGTGAAAGCACTGTATGCAGGCAGCCAACCGTGAATAATCTAATAAAAAACGGCTCGTATGAAAAGAGATGACTTTTTCGAGATAGACGGAAATTACGTTAGTTTAAGGCATCCTATATGGCTATGGGTTGTACATTAACCTTCGCAGAAATTGCACAATACATATCCCCAAAAACTCTAAAAGTATTGTATATCAATTAAATATAAATTCTTTATTTTGCAAAATACAAAATAGTTAGCAGCCATGGAAATGTTCTAACTACAATTTAATGATAATTTAGGAAAGATTGTCGCTTTGATATAACTGCTGTCCCCACTGTTCCCCACTAGAGGAGTGTTGAACTGCTATTGGTGGGAGAGAAGAACCTCTTGCGGTTCTTCCCTGCTGGTTATCTCTTTTTTGCTGATGCTGGTTCCGCAGGTTTGACAGAATGATTTATAGATTCGCATCCTTCATGCAACCGTGTGGCAATGCCATCTGGAGTTAAATGGGATACTAGCAACAGAGACAAACCTAGAGTATGCTCCTCCAAATTTCAAGTGCTCTGGGGAAGCGAAGTATGTTCTATTAGGAAAACTACCCCTATCCCTCTAGTTCTTTTTCAAATGTAAAACTTTTATGTACCAAAGGATCTAGGGGTTGTGCAGAATTCAATCGCATAAATTAACTACCGCACAACAATTAACATATTAAAAAACAAAGATACCTACACTGAAAAAAAGTATAGTACTATCTGATACAATTGTAGCAATCTGTGATACAATTTATAGTAAAATAGACCCCAGGCGTAATACTTTTGACCAAATATAATACACACAAAGATTGTAGTAATTCTTACTACATAGACTCGTCGATATAAGCTTCCTAATCTCAAATTTTTATAAAATTATAAAAATTCACTCCGTTATTTCAATGCTAATAATTCCTAACAGAACCTGCAATGTCAGCATAACAAAGTTAACGTATAATCCACGTACAATATAGTAGAATTTATTACCAACACAATTACTTAGTATTAATTACTAACACAAAAGAATACTACAAAAATATGTAAAAAATTCTAAGAATGCCATAGTAATATTTGACGTCATTATAGCACTATGTTCTACAATATCTTGGACATCGTTTTATAGTAATAAACGCCCAAGGCTTTCTTTTTCGGTGCACTAGAAAGAATCTCAAGCAGGTTGTTATTGCATAATAACTTTATTAGTAAAGTGTGAGTTTAGTGCTTTCTTACAACTGCATGGAAAAATAATAACACTCTAATATAACGTGCTTCATTGCCGTAGTCTAAATAGTGTCTGATTACGAAATGTTTATATCAGTGTGTTTATAATACCATCGTAAACGAAATTTATCTACAAACCCACAATGTTTTAATTTTTCCTCTATTTTCGAGTTACCTGTGTTCCCCTGTAAGTCTGGATTACAAAATACTTAGTGGATCAAAAAGCTTAGGCGCTGTATGTTCGTTTTAATTATCGCACATTAGCAAAAAAAAAAACAAATTAACATCCCTATCAAAGACTAGATGCTCACCAATTCCAAAAGTTCGATACTGAATTATGAAAGCGAGGGTACACAAAGGATACTTACTTCATTAGTATACGTATAAAAACGTATACCTTTCAAGTCAAGCCAGGATCTGCTGCTGTTTCATGGGCTGTACGCATCCATAAAGCAGAAAAGCAACGACTCCAACAGCAATTTATGTTAGCTCTCTTACTTATTGTTTCCGAAGCTGAATGTCAGACAGTATACACATACGTTCATACCCGCCCCATGTCGTATTATGGCGCAGGATTAACAGATTAATTAACTTAATTAATAGTCCAGAGAGGTGAACGTACCGTCTGATGAGCAGCCACAACTCGTATATTATACCCGTGGTAGGCATAGATATAATAGCAAAAAAGGAGCTTTTCTTAGAAACGTCGCTCATCTTCCATTTATGTAAAAAGTTAATTTATATTTGACGTGTATATTATTTATTTTTCCCTATATTTTGCTTCCCTCATGTTTAATTACTCGTTTGCCTGATAAGACCCATATAGCATCGTCGTAAATTATATTCCTTAGGCGTATTTTATGGACTGATAGAGTAAGGGGAGGACTATTGGATCACTAAAAAAAAATCAAGATAAATTAAGAAAGTTAAGAAATATTTTGACTAAAATCGAAATATAATTTGAGTGATGTAAAATCACGAAGTAATATTTACGAAACAAAGTTTTAATTGCTGCTTTGGTCTAACTACCCACCTTAGAAGAGAAGAATCGCATTGCGGTTGGTAAAAAGAACGAACCAGCAGAAGGTCGCTTCTCTTTTTACTATTGTTGGTTCCCCAGACTTGACTCAGACCGTAAACACTAAAGTTGATTATTTTTCATTGAAGTTGATTTTTATAGTGTTACTCATTCCTCAAATTGCTGTTCAGTGTCTGGTTCGTTGAGAACGTACGATCAGGGATTGCATTTGAGAATTTTTAATGTAATTTGCAAATCTTTGTTTTGGCATTTGCACCCACTATTGTACCGGAACCAATCTATCACATTCCTTTATGATGTTTCTTATTCTAAATAAATAATCGCTACATAAATTGCATATCGATGTAAGCACACACTGTTCATATTTAAGTAGCATACGCCCAGAAACAGCAAACGTCTCTTCTACCAGATCAACTCTTCTGCCGTTAGCTTACATACGAGTGACAATTTTTCCAAATAACTAAAGCAACATTTTATTGCAGCCAGTATCTACACGAATACAATTTTTATTGCTTAATACTGAACTTGTATTATTATTTTTTATCCATATTAATATCTCAATGTCTCAGTTATGTGCCCTCGTTCTTGAAGAAAGACCCGAACGGGTTTATAACTCCCTACAGTTTTACGATCGGAATACCTAATTCATTCGAGATAGAGGATAAGAATACACTAATGGGGTATTAAAAGTGACATAAAAATCTATCGAAAATGACTCTGTCAGATCGGAAAAGGTCAACATATCTATATGAATCTATCTACAGAATGAACAGCTTTAGGAATGTTTGCATTACAGTTGGTGTTCCAGCGTTATTCAAAAGAAGTATGAATCGAGCAATTTTGCCAAATGGAAAGCTATTTAGAAGAAATGTAGAGATGTCAAATAAACAATAGTTCTTCTTTTTTACCCCAGAGGTCGCCGCTACACTCCTCGTGTCATCCGAATGACAGCCGCTAACTAACCAGTCGAATTTCGCATTTTACGGTTTGATAACGAAAACCGGATTAGATACTGAAACATAAACGTGAAACATAAAGAAAGTAGGAGGTACATGTAATTGTTTAAACGAGAATGATGTCTCAAAAGGATGTGTCATGTATTAATTACATCTATAAAGTTGATACTTTCGATTTTCAAGGTATTCGTTATCTGATCGAAGCGAGAAGTTTCTTTAAAACAATGTGTGGGCACAAGTTAAACATTTATTAGAAGAAGAGAACAAAACGATAACACTGTGCAACAATTTTCAGGTCATCGTTTCTTTCCCGAATGGCTCCAGCACCAAATGGAAGTACGCATATATAGTAGTCAGCTCGAATGTTTTTTTATGAGCTCCTGACGTTTATGCTCCGTTTTACGATATTTTCGCCAACTTTTCGGCCTTCTGCGATGTATAACCCAAGAAAATGAATCAAATTACGATTGAAATAACTTGTATTGAATAGTTTATACTTGAAACAATTTGAAAATGGCGTTCTATTTGCTTTTTGATAGTCAAAAATGCCCTTATAACGCAATTTTCTGCACCTTTTCAGTAGTTTTTTCGCATTTTGGCCCAAGATTCGCAATATAATTCGGCTTTAATGCATTTTTGTAATAAAAAAATAATTAATGAAAATAACAGGAAATGAATAAATCGGAAGTTTATTTTAAGCCTTTTCCAAAAGATGGCACTACATAAATACATTTAACATTCATTTGACATAACCTATTTTGATGTGCGTTATTTAGTTTATATCACGTTTATGTCACGAATATTTCGAAAGCTAAAATGTTTTGCAATATAAGCAACTTTTGTTACGTTTGTGGCCATTTCACGCCGCTACATACAAAACATGTCCCTTTTAGCGGAGAATTCAAGTATGCATACGAGAAATACTTCGACCAATAAGTTATCTCAGGAGTGAGCCGAGCACCGTATATTGTTTGCAGGACCTGCTATACTAACCTCTTGAGTTGAATGCATAAAAGAATTAAATGTATGCCGTTTGGTGTACCGTTGATCTGGATGAATCCGATCGATCACGACCCATTAAATTGTTACGCGTGTAGAAATATTGGTGCCGGAATGAAGTGAAGAAAATTGAAGACAAAAGTTTACTTTAGTGTCGCAAGTGCTCAAATACCATTACCTCACTCAGAAGAACACATGGAAGAGTAGAGAATCGAGCAAATACTAAAATGCCAATGTGATTCGACATTGCTTGGTGCCAAAAACCAAAATTTTATTGCCTCCACTTCATGTGAAACTCGATGTTGTGAAAAGTTTTCTTAAAAGTGTGGCTAAAAGGCATGAAGTTTTTGTGGCTTTGGGTCAAGATTTCTCTCGACTCAGTGAGAGCAAATTGAAGGAAGGTATGAAACATTGACAAGAATAATTCTTTTTTGTTATATTGTAAAAATTTCGAACATTCTAACGAACATTTTTCAATTATGTGCTGTTCCTTACAGGCGTTGTGAATGGTCCAGATATTCGCAAACTGATCAAAACTAAGGCATTCGACAATGTTTTAGTTGATAATGAATCGACTGCCTGGCATTCTATAAAAGCAGTCGATGAAGGCTTGTTGGGAAAACATCGGTCTGAAGACTACCAAAGCTCTGCACACACAATATTGGATGCGTTCTCGAAAATTGGTGTCAACATGTCATTAAAAATAGACTATTTGATCATCACCTTGATTATTTCAGTCGACAGTTATCCGCCGAGTCAGACGAACAAGGTGAACGTTACCATCAAGTTGCCGTGCCATTTGAAATGAAGTGATGTGGTTAATTTATTTTTTTTTTGTTTAAATACAATTCAATGAAAAAAATATATAACAATTTATAGATATCGAGGAAAAAAATCGCCCGATTCAGTACTAGCGGAAATTTGTTGGTGGAATAAGAACATTTTCGAAGGCGATAAAGAAGAAGACGAAGAAGAAGGAGTGCCACAAAGACAAACTGAAATTCTCGTTGATTCATACTCTGACCATCATGAAAATAGTGATGATAGCGATGATTGCGAACCCGACCCACCATCAAAAAGAGCTCGAATAACATAGATAAACCCTAATTGTTTCCTCTGTTGTGTGTTTAATGTCATTTTTCATTGAAATAATTATTTTTTTTATTAAAAGATGCATTAAAGCCGAATTATATTGCGAATCTTGGGTCAAAATGCGAAAGAGCTTCTGAAAAAGTGGGGAAAATTGCGTTAAAACGGCATTTTCGACTATCAAAACGCAAATAAACCACCATTTTTAAATTTTTTCAATACAAGTTGTTTCAATCACAACTGGATTCATTTTCCTGAGTTATACATCGCAAAAGGCCGAAAAGTTGGCTAAAATATCGTAAAACAGGGTATAAACTTCAGGAGCTCATAAAAAAAAAATCGGGCTAACTTTACCAAACCTTTCGGTGGTTCGATTACTATATATGCCTACTAAGAAAAATTTGTTGCACAGTGTAATTAGAAATGCATTTATTTGTTAGGAAGTTTAGCTACTAAAATAAGAGTTCTTCAATAGTGGTCATACATAGAACTTGAAAATCTGCAGTATTGCAAGATCTGTGGATGAAAATAGTCACGTTCGCTCATAAAATTTTATTATTTACATTTAGGAACAGAATTTTCGAATTTTGTACTTACTTCAATTCAGCGAGAACAGCAAACCACACTAACACAATATTATACTGCTTATCTCTGGCTAAAATAAAGGTAGTTTAATGAGAACCAATTAAAGTAGCTCGAATTAAACAAACAATCAAATAGCAATTGTCAGTAATAACTGCTTCTGGATACTCAGTGTGTTTTTAAGCTTGCAAAAAGGAAAGTTAAACCTTAGACGTGCGCAGTGGGATTCCGAAAACCCCGTACTCATGTAATCCTAAGGAATGCTAAAGTAAGTGTAACTGTTCAGCTTCAAAATTCCACAGTAATGTTCAAATGCAGCCTTCACGGCCGTTGTCTGGCGTAGAACAATCTTCCGGGTGTTGCCGTGTCGTTGATCAGCGATACGTTAGCGATTTATCAAATTTTTGTAGGTCAATAACTTACGCGTCTATAACCGCTGGAATACTGCTACTACAATATTCGAGATTAAACATTACTTACTTCATCATAAACGACATTACAAAGCGTCGATAATTTATTATAGACCAATACATCTTTTGCATCCTTTGTAAGCAAAGTTATTATTAAAATAACTGTTAAAACAGTTACTTCTTGTAAAATTGAAACGCTTACGATTGAAAATTCACGTGTATACGCACTACCTCGAAGCGACCCCATCAAAAAGCTTATGCAATATCGCAAGCAATACCTACAAAATCCAAACTTTGCTTCCTACTTCTGCTAGGCATCTACTTGCGGCGTGTTGTTGGATTCTAACTGCACAGGTTCAATACGCTCCTAGTTGCCAGTCATCGTCTTCATCAACTCGAATGGCCGCGACGAAAAATGCTTAGATTAATTTTAAATTGCGGTAAAATTTAACTAAACATAATAACACGCGATAACACGGTTCGCCTTCTTTGCTACTGGTTGGTTGGCTCGTTTGTGTCCGATGATCGTGTATAATGCACGGCAGCCATGTATATTAGATACGTATACAATGCAGATATATCGATCGGATAACTCAAGGTGAGCCAAAATCAATATAGATACTAACAGTCCTTTTTAATAATCGTACTGTTCTGTTTGGGCCTATTTGACCTGAAAGTATGTTGACACTCGCCAACCTTATTGCAGTAACACTTTTAAAAAAAGCATTGTTAAATTAACTACTGTATTTAGTTTCAGCAAATCTACAAAAAATTTTAGCTAATTTAACAAAAACTTATTTGGTACTTACGATTTTGAACCCGATTAAAATTAGCAAAGTAATTTCGGAGAGTCGACCCTCCCAGCCATCGCCACAAAAAAAACAGAATTCTGTAACGTACCACTGAATATTTTCCGCGCATTCAATACTATATTCAAACATGTTCTTCTAGGTACTTCATATAGTTTCAGTGCGACACACCACAAAGCATGGCAGCGAAATTATGTGAAATATCGAAATATGAAATATCATGATGTGAAACAAGGAGGATTAAAAATTAGCATTCAAACAACGCATATCCATTGAAAACAAAGTATTACAAGTAAAATTAGAGATATACATAGCGTAATATATGATTTAATATATAAATTATTTAGCTGAGCATTGTTTTTGTATTCATGATATTTGGGAATCAAATCTTGTTTATGACCATACTTCTTGTTTTAGCTTTGGATGGAACGAAATAAGAAATCATTGAACTTTTATTCTGTTTCTACTTTTTAACTTGTAATAAATACTAGTGGAATGAACAAAAATTGTCATGTGATATGAACATTTAAAATAGCCTCCTAAAATAGCCTCCTCTAATATATTATGTGAGTGACGTGCACGGACGCGGAAATTTAACTGTGTAAGCAGTGCTACACAATCACCGGTTATTGTGTTCAAGTTTGTTAAGTAAAGTATTTAATATAATAATAGTTGATTGGCGGGACCCTTCCCGCGTTACGGGAAGTCTTCGCGAGAGAGAAAGATGAAAATTCAAGCGGAATAAAGGAAAAATAGGGTAAATGGACTGCAATTAAACGCCTACAGGGAAGATCTCCCACCCGAGGAACCAATGCTATAGCGAGCGTGATCCTTCCTCATGCCCATTTAGGTGGTACGGTTAATCCCGAAGCCGCGGTAGTCCCGCAATGAATTTCTTTCGAAAACTGCGCGACGAACGGCGTAAAGCTTTAACGTGAAGGAAATCACGAATTCGAAACGCTTCAACCTTTCGCGACAGCCAAAACGCGACCCCGGCTAGGATTGTATTCACTATTCTCCCTCAAGGAAATGAGGGTGTTACGTGTAGCTTAAGTAGGGTGAGAATTAAAAAACGTATTTGATTCCCTACCAAACTCTTAGAGTTTAGATAACCATCTCGTTTAATCAATAAAGGCTGATTTAAAACCCCTAGGTTTGAAAATTTTATAATCTTGATACCGGGTGATTCAGCGTGCCTGTTCCAGTACAATATCTTTATTGTTAAAAAAAAAGTATTGCTTTCATTTTTCTTTCACATATTATGAAGTTATAATTTAACATTTTTCTGATATTATCAACTAGGTATCATTTTCGGTCTAACCGAAAGTGTCACCAACTTTCATATTTTAAATGGAACACCATACTTTTTATTGCCTATCCGATAGAGATTTATTTTCTCTTTTCAGTGATATACATATATACATTCCATTCTATAGTCTCCCCAAAATTAATTCAAAAGTTTAAGAGGTTTGAAAAAATCTTTCTTAGACTTTGGTTTTGATATAGCAATCGCTGTATGTGTCTAAGTAAGCCGATTTCTTATACAGTATGCTATAGAAAACAAATTTCTTTTTGACAGTTTCAGTTATGTTTGTTTATAATTTTAGTTTCTTACTATTAGGGATTTTACTAGTGAGAGAAGTACGATATGCTTTCAATATTTAAAAATTATATCAAGAACGTTTCACCAAAGACGCGTACCAACAGAAAAAGAACTGTCTTCGCACAAGAAAACAGCTACAGACGACAATAATGCAGCGGTTGTTTTAGTTCCTTTAATATCAATACTTTTTGTAAAATGCTATCTTATCATATTTTGAGCGGTCCCCGGTGGGCAGATTTTACCTATAGCATTGCGATTGTGGCCGAGTTCGTTTTGAAGCTTCGAGTTCTCCAAGAACCTAGCTAGATAAAAATAGGCTTTAAGAACTCACAAGGGAACACAGGGAAGTGTCTCTCACCGATTTAAATGAAACTTGGTGGGTTTGTAGACTGATGCAGTGTAAGAACAACGGTAACTTTCATAGATGCTAAATCGCCCGTTTTCGGGGATGGGGCGGCCTACAGCCAACGCTACCTTTCGCTATTTGTTTTAATATTTCCAAAACTATAAGACATATCAAAAAAAAATTAAGACAAATATATAACTGTTTTATGAGTACTAAAGGATAGTGACAATAGTTTGCCTGTCATAGTTCTTGTTTTCCAGAAACAACCCCCACCCCCGTATTTTTTTAAAATTCTAAAATTTTTATTTGCTGGAAAAATACATAAAGTTATGCAGAATTCACCCATATATATTAAACATGCTATAAAATAACTCAATTAAAAAAAAAAACAATAACATACGAATTGAGTAGGTATACCTAAGTATGTACAAATGTATGTAGGTATATATGTAAATAATATTACTTATTGTTATTGATGTGAACAAATCATAGAGATACTTATCTAAAGTATCTGTCTAAATATCTTTAATACTTTTTAGATCATTTATACCTTATCAGCATTACATTCCATTATTTATTTTTAAAAGTATTCGATTAGCGTATTATCCGTTATACTTATAAAATTCCTCATTGAAACTTCAAGTGCTGATCTTCACGTGCAGATTACATGATTTCTATAGTAGTATTTGCAGTCTTCAGTTTATTGACGACGAGTACGTTTCGCAATTAGGCTGTCGAAAAGTGTTTCTTGAAGTCATGAGAATCAACGTTGCTAATGTACTGAATTTTCTACGTACAACATTCCTTGTTGCAAATATCGCTGATACACCTATAACACGTGAAAAACAAGAGTTACACGAAGCTATAACGGATATCATTGTGAGAGCTCAAGAAGAGACTTCTTTTGCATTTGAGGCAAATGTAGCGCTGGAATTTGAAGACTTGGCTGGTCCACAGGAACCGCAATTCGTTGAACCAAGAAGTGAATATGACGAAGATTATGAACATGAAGACTGTGTACCCCAAGAAGGAGGTAGTTCAATTGATATTGAATATAAAACGCGAGCCGTTGAGTTTTGGAAAAGTGGAGAAGCGAAACGACGTTCGTTAGAATCTGTCCAAAATCGATTTAGAAAGGTAATATGATACGTAAATTTCTTATTCTATCTAAACGTTTAAATACGTAAGGGAACGTTTCTAAAACTAGTACATAAAGATATCTTGTACAGTTTGATACATCAATACTAATAATAGCATTTGTATCTTTGGCGTCCATTTGTTCCAGGTAAAATCAAGTAGGCAACTTCAGAGATGGGAAGCAAGTGTTGACCGGGGTGGCACCAACAAGGACGAAAGTACATACGTTACAGAATATGTTCTGATAAGATTTAAGGAAGCGCTAAACAGCGGAAATATTATCCACGACATAGATCTTCGCAGATGGGCGCTACAGACAAAAGATGAAATAGAGTATCATTCATTTAAAGCTAGTCATTGGTGGATATGGCATTTCAAAAAAATACATAGAATTGTTTCTCGTAAAATAACAAAGTTTATCACACGATCCACTCATAGCGATATTGACGAATTACGATCCACAGCCGAGCGATTTGTTAATGAAATTAAACCTAAAATTAGCGTTGTTGGACAAGACAACGTTTACAATGCAGACGAGAGTGGCTTTAATTTAGAGATACATTCCGGTCAAAGCTTGTCCGCCATTGGAACAAAAACAGTGGAAGCGGTCGTGCAATCATTATCATCTATTACACATAGTTACACAATCATGCCAACAATTTCGTCAAATGGACGACTATTATCCCCCCTCTTTCTTGCGTTAAAAGAAACAACAGGTCAATTTGGACCGAACGTACAAAAAACACTTTTTAGGCCTATTAACGTGTATATATCTGCATCAACATCAGGGAAACTGACCTCGCAGCATTTTAAAGATTGGTTTACAGATGTTTTCTTACCAAATACTAACGCTGAAAGTGTCTTGTTATTGGATTCGTGGAGTGGGCATTGTCCTAAAGTGAGCAATTCACAATTAGTACCAACGAACAAAAATGTCGATATTTTTACAATACCTAAGAAGACAACTTCAATGGTACAGCCTCTAGACGTCTATGGTTTTAGAATATGGAAAAATTTTGTTAGGACTTTTTCAGATGACGTACTGCTTATGGGATACGATTTAACTCTACATCAAAGAAACACTATTATCCAGTTACAATCTTTGACACATAATCAATTATCATTGCCGAGGTTTTTCAATCTATTTAAATATGCGTGGTATAAAAGTGGATACATCGAAGATCGGCCACCGAAGTTTGAGAATCCTGTCCGATTCTGCTTCCCGAAGGTTTTACAAAGTACACCACTATGCAGTATTTGTGGCAAACCTGCATTTCTTCGTTGTGCGTGGTGTAAGCAATTTCTTTGTTTTCAACATTTCTACACAGATTACCATTATTGCAATAACTATGCAGAGTAGCCTGATATTTATTTTTGCCTTTCTTCGGATTATCTGAGAGGGCACCGAGGTCCAGGTCCCAACCTATTCGGATAATCGAGACTATACACATAAAACTTATAAATATTATTATTGTCATTAAAATTGTTATTAGGTACCAATTTAATTATCTTCATTTTCATTAGTTAGTTAGTTTAGTTTAGGCACTATATTTTTATTGTATTCAATATTATTACACAAGGTGAAAGTAAACGAATTGTATGAACATTAGCAACGTTGATTCTCATGACTTCAAGAAACACTTTTCGACAGCCTAATTGCGAAACGTACTCGTCGTCAATAAACTGAAGACTGCAAGTACTAATTGTAACTTGCCTTGCTTTATATATATGCGTATGCAAAAGCATTTATGGTATACAAGATATCCTAATACTTACATTAATCTAGACAAAATTTAAATACTATAGAAATCATGTAATCTGCACGTGAAAATCAGCACTTGAAGTTTCAATGAGGAATTTTATAAGTATAACGGATAATACGCTAATCGAATACTTTAAAAATAAATAATGGAATGTAATGCTGATAGGGTATAAATGATCTAAAAAGTATTAAAGATATTTAGACAGATACTTTAGATAAGTATCTCTACAGTTTGCTCGCATCAATAACAATAAGTAATATTATTTATATATATACCTACATACATATGTACATACGGAGGTATACCTACTCAATTCGTATGTTATTGTTTTTTTTTAATTGAGTTATTTTATAGCATGTTTAATATATATGGGTGAATTCTGCATAACTTTGTGTATTTTTCCAGCAAATAAAAATTTTTAAATTTAAAAAAAATACGGGGGTGGGGGTTGTTTCTGGAAAACAAGAACTATGACAGGCAAACTATTGTCGCTATCCTTTAGTACTCATAAAACAGTTATATATTTGTGTTAACTTTTTTTTTGATATGTCTTATAGTTTTGGAGATATTAAAGCAAATAGCGAAAGGTAGCGTTGGCTGTAGGCCGCTCCATCCCCGAAAACGGGCGATTTAGCATGCTATGAAAGTTACCGTTGTTCTTACACTGCATCAGTCTACAAACCCACCAAGTTTCATTTAAATCGGTGAGGGACACTTCCCTGTGTTCCCTTGTCAGAGCTTCTAATCAAACTCGGTCTGTGTTTTCGCTTGCGATGCCGAATATTAAAACAATACTTCAGTGAACACAACTTCATGATTTAATTAGTTAATTTATATTGGTAATATTTATAAAATTAAAAAGAATCTTTAAAAAAAAATCGATTTAACTTAGATACATACAGCGGTTGCTACATGAAAACCATGGTCTACTAAGATAATGATTTTTTTTAAAATCTCTTAAAATTTGAATTAGTTTTGTGGATGCTATCGAAAGGAATGTGTGCACGTATATCATTGAAAAGAAAAACAAATTCTCTGTCGGATAGGCAATAAAAAGGATAGGGTTCCATTTAAAATACCAAAGTTAATGCGACACCAGGTTAGGCCGAAATAATAGCTCGCTGATATCAGCAAAATGTTAAATTCTATAACTACGCAATATGTGAAAAAAAATGGTATAGTCACAAAGGGCAGCGGTGGCTGGTGCACTGTGTCTACGGAGCTGCAGAACACACAAGGGCAACGCTTTGGTTTCCTCGCGTATTTTTTGTTAAGTACAATATACACGATACACAACGGAAAAATACGAAGGGATCGAAGATTCGTCATTTACTTCCCATTTGCACTACCACTCGCCGCCACTGACAAAGGGTAAAACGATTGTCCCTATAATTAACGTTTTCATTTGAAGATATGATCTCTGATTTAAATTGGTTATGTTCTGCTATGTTTACCTTCTCGTTACAACAGCTACCCCAGTACGACTTTTGTACTGAAACGCAATAAATTATTTTTTTATTTAGTCTAGGTAGGTACTTTAGGTAATCTTTGAACATACTTAACAGTTCTCATGATATAACGCTCATCACCCAATTCCATATTCCTTATAAACGTACTTAAACCGATGGGGGTTTTGACTATATTCGGTTGAATTCGCGTCCATTCGACTATATTCGCATCTGTTCAAGCCTATTCGGCTACGTACAGTTTCATTCGATTACGTCCGACTATCTTCGGTTCCTTTTAACTATGTTCGGCTACATTCGGTTATGTTCGGTTCTATTCCACTACATTTGACTTCGATTCAATTCGGCTAGATTCATTTCTGTTGGGTTCCATTCGGCTATATACAATTATGTCAATTCGGCTACGTTCGACTACATTCGATTATGTCCAGTTCCATTCGGCTATATTGTTTATAGATACGTATAAAACAAAGGTTCTAAGGTATGTATAGATTATTTACTTTACATACACATTAAATTTTTCTTAAAGCAATGAATATTAATGTGAGGTATGCTTCAAAGTAATTTTGTTGAAATGAAAAATTACCTTTAACTAAATTCTAAATGATTGATTCTAGCAAAGCATTTTTGCTGTGAAGGAAACAAAATAGCATGTCCGCTTTTAATATAATGCATTCTTTAAAAACAATATATTTTGAAGTTAATCGGTCTAGTATATCTTAGCACGCTGTAGTTATGTCAATTGCAAGAGCACGTGCATTGGTTAACCTAACGCTGGTCGATCAGTATATAGGTGTATACCATAAAGGTATGAAGTTTATTCGCCTAACATGGATTCTAGGAATTTATGGCTGGTAACCGACACAATGATGAAGTACGAAAAAGCGAAATAAAAGTGCAAGAAGATGATATTACGTAATTGTTTGGCATGTCGCACTTAGATTGTAACATAAGACAGAAAAATAGAGGGTCTGCGACCATCAAGAGACTCGATTTGTTTACGAAAGATCACGGACAGGAAAGCAATTTCAAATAGCAAAATGAGCTTACACTTCAGAACATATTTTTTTACTTCAAAACTAAGTTATATGTATTATTTATTTACAGTGTAAGCACGATTGGTAACAAATAAATATGAGAAAATTTTACGTAGATACATAAAACACTTTCACAATTCGCAAAACTCGATATGAAATTCACTTCGAGTTAAAACAAATGTACGGTAAATTTCTTTTAAGCATTCCACGCCGAGTCGCTGCAACACTTTCACAATAAATCGCGCCAATAAAAGCAATAATAGCACGATTTATAGCCAGAGAAATTTTTAAATCGTTGCCATTAATGGCGGTAAAGTACCATCTGTCAAAATAGGATTAAAGAGAAACATTGTACGCACATACATACCACATACGAGGTGAGGCAGTTTAATTGTTTTTGTCATAGTTCAATTTCGAACTCATAAAAGTGGTTGGATTAATAATGATTTGAAGTAGTAAATGGGTCAACGAAAAGTTTGTACTGCTAATAACTTGCTTATTGTCTAGAATCTACCAACCTGATTAAAGAAAAGATGAATTGTTACTCAACTATTTTATAATTTTGTTTTAGAATAATTTTAAGATTTATGACGAACCATCCCATTTCGTCAAATTTAAAGACTTTCATTCTGAAAAGAACGAAGAAAATTATTATTTCAATTTTTACCTGTCTTGTTTAGTCTTTAAATCTTTCTCGTAAATCGTAAATTTATTTCTTTTAATTGTTATTTCATATATATTTCATTTCTCTATGAGTATGGTCATTTATGATGTAACTTAGTACATATTGCATAAGCACGATAGTTAAGAGTTCTGTGATGAGCGCGCGCCGCTTACATGCAAGGTCGCATGACGTTTGAAAGGCAAAAACGGATAAATTTTGCTAGAAAATGCGTTCAAATCCGCGTACATTTGTCTTTCTACGGTGCAAGCTGCGAAGGAACAATCTTTCTGTGGCTTACGCTAGGAAGGAACATCCTCTTTGCTGGCCGGGGGCTGCGAAAGCTTCGACTGCCCAGACTTCATCTCTCGGCGGCTGTTGGCTGTGTTTGATGAAGTGTGGACACAGGCGCCATAATATCATGATAATGTGGCCTTAGCTATTTATCGTGGAATTTTGACTGAAATTATTCAAAGTCCGTTCCGCCGATATTATACACGTCCACGTTCCGTAATAGCGTGGCTCTAGCTATCTATTACGAAAGCTCGACAACCGATACATTCAAAGTACGTTACCGAGATATTTTGTAAGTGTCTTGCCGCGACATAAAATTCAGGGACCCGATTAAAATCTGACCGAATTCGTAAGTGATAGAAATAAAGTATTTGTTTTTCAATCATTTTGCCCGATATTTTATTTGATGAAGTTATGTGTAAATAAAGTATTGTCGTTGTACTTACATCTTTTCCTGTTAAATTGGACCTTTTGGCATTTTCAACGCTACCCCGTGGTTAAGACTGCCAACACACGCCGAGTCAATCAATCCGATAGCCACTTAACGTTTCTCGATTACTAAAAGTCGCAAACATCTAATAGTTTTATTTTAAAAAGTAGGTAAACATTAAGCCACTTAAGGTACATGTTTATAATTCTGATATATGATATATGTAAAAAAATCCCGTGACAACTAACGACATCCCAGTAACGGCAAATCAAACTATATACCCCCCCCCATTTTTTAAATTTTTTTTTTCTTCAGTTTTCACAAATGAAGTATATTACATAGTCCAAAGGATGGCGTGAATTATTTTCGGGAAAAATTAATAACGGGGGACCGGGTACCCCATACCCCCATTTTTTTTACATTTTTATATTTTATTTTTTCACAAATAGAGTCGGTTTTATGTAGAATATGTATGTGGTCAAATTGAGACAATTAATAATAAAGATATTAAAAGACGATAATAAAACTTTACTTGTCATTGATTGTCGTTATAAATATATTTATTTAGAAATTATTTATTATTTCGATACACGCTTTAAGAAATACCATAATATAATGTGATTGAAATGACCACAGGTAGCTGTTTAAAATAATGTATGAGAAGCGTTCTTTCGAGCAGTGTAAATTTACAGCTCGGCATATTCTATAGAGCAATATTCATATAACTAACTTGTTTGTAACTAACACATTTTCGGAAAACAGTGGAGCAGAATAAAAAGGAAGTGTAATGCTTATGAAACATTCAATACACTACACTAGTATTATACATATAGTAATTATGCTACGTAATGATTACAGTAATGGTAGTCAGTATAAAAGTGTTCAAAACACAGGTATTGCTTGCACCACGAACAACGCACAATAGTTAGTTTTTCACAAACACTACACAAGGGGGTAGACTCCGCGTCTTTCGCAAAACAAAACTGTACTAGATTTTTAAAGGATCCCGGTCTTTCATCCACGTTTTCCCACTCTTATACCACGGTATTTCAAGACAACGAAAATCTCGGTGAACAAAACTGATTGTGGGTCACGATTGCAGCTTAATAATACTATTTCCTGATGCAAATCTATGTCGTAGTTCATAAGAATCACTGTATCAGAAAAAGTTCTAATAAATTTTTCCATAATCTAAAACCAAACACATCTAGAGGTTTGTACCATTGCTGTTGTTTTCTTAGGGATATTTAAAATGTTAACAGTTTTATCTTTTGGCACCAATTTATTAAGTTCGGCAACACAATGTCCACTCTAAGAATCAATCAAAAAAACACCTTTTGGTCCGATATTTGGTAAGAAAACATCTGTTAGACAGGTTTTGAAATGATTTCAAGTGAGCTTTCCAGACGTCGAAGAAGAAATATACACATTTACTGGTCTAAACAACGATTGCGCAACTCGAGGTCCAAACGTATTCGTAGATTCCTTTAATATCAAAAATAATGGGGAAAGTAACCGTCCATCTGCAGAAATGGCCGGTAAAATTGTATAACTATGTGTTGCTGAATGCAAAGATTGCACAACAGCTTCAACGGTTTTCTTACCCTTTACCGCCAAAGTACGGCCGGAGTGTATTTCTAGATTAAATCCACTTTCATCGGCGTTGTATACGTTGCTTCTGCCGATACTAGCGATATGGGGTTTGACTTCCTTAATAAAATTATTGCTTAACAATCGTAGGTTTTCCATAACAGCACGAGTCGACCTAGTAATAAATTTGTTACTTTGCGTGACACAATATTATGTACTTTCTTGAAATGTCATATCCACCAATGTCCTGCTTTAAAAGTGTCGTGTCAAATTTCTTCTTTAGCTTCTAAAGCCCAGCTTCGAAGGTCCATGTCATGAATTATTTTCCACGTCTATGCTATTTTCAAATTTTGTATGAACGTATTCCGTAGTTTATCCGTATGCGCGCCGCCTCTGTTAACACTTTCTTCCCATCAACATAATTGGCGTAGCGATTTTACCTTTTTGTCGCTTGCTTTTACCACTTTCCAGTATTCAACAGCTTTAATTTTGTAATCTAGGTCAACAACACTGCCTCCTTCTTCAGGAACACATGCAATATTTTCATAATTGTCTTTTTCATCTACTGCTACATCTTCCACAAATTGCGCTTCATGTGGTTCTTCTAATCGTTTAAACTCCAATCCTGTGACATATTCAAAAGAGAACATGTTTTCTTGTTGGGCACTTTGGCACAATTATCTCCTTCAACGCATCATGCAACTCAAGTTCTTCAGACGTCAAAGGAATTATTGCGTTGTTGGTTACTTGAAACGTTGCAAGTAACATGTTCAACACATTAACTACATTAATCGCTGCCATAATGCCAAACTACAAATTTACACTACACGAAAGAATACTTCTGACAGATTTTTTTGAAACGGCCACCTTATATATGCTTCAGATAACTGTGTATGTGACACGAACAGTCTAGTTTTAGTATATCAGTATCTACTGTAAGCACTTATAATTAATCCATCTTAATCGGATTATTTTATGGAATTTTTTGGAAACGTTTTCGAACTAATTCATTAATATATGTCTATTTAGAACGACAATTATCTATGTACGTCAATCAATGACAAGTAAAGTTTTATTATCGTCTTTTAATATCTTTATTATTAACTGTCTCAATTTGACCACATACATATTCTACATAAAACCGACTCTATTTGTGAAAAAATAAAATATAAAAATGTAAAAAAATGAGGGTATGGGGTACCCGGTCCCCCGTTATTAATTTTTCCCGAAAATAATTCGCGCCATCCTTTAGACTATGTAATATATTTTATTTGTGAAAAATAAAGAAAAAAAAATTAAAAAAAAGGGGGGTACGGGGTACCCGGTCCCCCGTTATTAATTTTTCCCGAAAATAATTCGCGCCATCCCTTAGACTATGTAATATACTTTATTTGTGAAAAATAAAAAAAAAAAGGAAAAAAAGGGGGGGGTCTCCGGTCCCGCGTTATAAATTTTTTCCGAAAATAATTCGCGTGATCCTTGGGACTATGTAATTTACTTCAAATTATATTCTAAAAAGAAAAAGATATCTGTTATAATTTCCGAGATATTTACACAAATAAAAAAAACATAAAAATCTTTGGAGGGGGCTGTACCCCCAAATCGGCGAGGTACGCTAGGTAAGAAAAAAATACGCAGTTTCATCGAAATGGAGAAGTGCGGGTTGCCGGTGTTCCCTTGTCAGTAACATGAAATTGATTAAAAAGATTGCCTAAAGGTAAAACCCTTATATATTCTTTATACCATAATCTCCCGTATATCACGTGATGTCACTAGTGAACAGAGTCTATCTTATATAGCTTGGCAGGCGTGTGAAGACAGTCACCTTGTAATTTTGCGTCTAAGAATAAGAAAGTTATTACAATTGGCGCCGTGAGCAGGAACGTTACATTCTGGCGCGAAAGCAGAGACGCAACGTTACATGTTCCTCATGTTAGTCGCCATTATTTTATCCCTATTAGTGTATTACAATAAAAGTGTTTTAGTCTATTTCTTACTTCTGACACGATGTTTGCAACTTTTCGATTACTATACACTGGGCGTCAGCAATTCTAACCACTTTTGGACTTTGTTACATAAGGAAAAGCATAGCTGACATATCCAAATTTGTAAATGAACGATCGTACTTTAACTTATCCTTTATTATTTGTAATATTTTCTAAAGTACGCATACTGGATATTCTAATTGGTGTATACTGGCCTCGCATAGCCGTTCTTCAAATTTAGTTTACTTTTGTCATAGTTCATATTAAAAATTATCGAAAACATTATATATAATTAAACTCCATGCAAAAATAAAGAAAACCTCAGAACATTATACGCCGAAACAACCGCTTATAATAAAAGTTCCACTACGCCGAATCAACAACCGTCTCTCTCAAATCTTAAACCCTTGGCGTGCTGCCGCTTTGCGAATATATGATAATATTATAACCGATGTTGCATGCGAATCAGCATTAACAATAAATTATAGCATTAAAATACATTCTCGTAATGGTTTCTTGCTGTTTGTAATGGTGACTACATTGGTCGAGCCCGCGGCTCCTTCCATCCGACGAAACGCAACAACTCTTCATTCATAATTGCCGCTGTCCTGTCCGAAGCGGCACAGACACCTTTACAAAGATTCTCTTCTACTCCCTTCTACCCTTTTACCTTTAGCGTATGCGGCGGAGACTGTCGCCTTCATCTTTATGACGGTTACCGAAACGCGTTTAACAATTTCGAACTTCTCGTCGGCCGTATTTATGATTCATTAATCATAAATAGTTTTATTTTGTTATTATATATACCTCCGTGCAGCTTGAATGCCTACTTTCGTATTTATTCAGCGCTTTCTTCTTTTTACGGTACGTACTTACAACGTGTCCCTTCATAATAACATAAAATCGACCCTAGCATATTTTAAAAAACCCTTCTCACCCCAGAATTCCATTTACGTCCCTAAGTAAACGTACACCCAAAAGAATGTAGCAAATATATTTTTCAATTATACCAAACGGCCGTTAAACAAACAACGGCATTTCGCAAAAATCTAAAATCATGTCCATTATTTCAAAAACTAAGGTAGGTAGGTACAGGGAATATGATGAAAGTTGACATGAATTGAGGAGAAGCATCTGAAATCGCAATAACATATACGTTGTTCCACTTAAACAACCAAACTTGTATCGTACGCTGCAGAAACTGAACACCCTGTACACTTGAGTATAATTTTATGTTATGCAACATTTGCCTTGGAATATTCTTCATTTGAAAACTTTTTCTCTAAATTGCTCAGGAAAGGAATTATCTTCCACCCATGCACTAGGCAGATAAAGCTGTATATGCACCAGATACAGTTTGCTGTAAATTGTTTATAGAAAAATTTTCCTAGCACTTATAAGCTCATAAGGCACAAATTGCAAAATAATTTACTACAACCTTCAAACATGTTGTGATATTTCTGAACAAGGTATACATGTGTCTGTATTTTCATTAAAGGATTCAGTCAACAAGAATTATCGTGAAAATTTAAAGTCACTAATGTAAAACATAGTTATATTAGGTACTTCAAATTTATTGAATATATTCTGCGTTGGTGGAAACCATAGTAGCCATATCGTACTTCAAAATTTGGCATATGTTGCTGTGAAAGTGAAATGCTTTTTGGTGTACAAATTAGAAACGTAAAGCTATTTACCTTATTTTAAATATGAAGTAAGCATTGTATTGGTTTGAAAAAAATAATAAAAGAGGATTTAGAAATATCGACTTAACGAAAGCTATCTAAATTGATTATCGAGTTATTAAAACCGGAAACATCATAGAACATGAATGTAATTTTTTAAATCTATTAATTTGGACTGTTTTGGAACCAATTTATTTGAAAGACAGGTAACCAGAGGAAAGGTTTAAAACACAACAACAATTTTGGAGCAGATTTAGTAGTACCGATAGGGCAGACGACTGCAATCGTTATACCTACTTATTTGAAAAAAAAAACTACTGTCAGTGATAGAAAGTTAATTTAAAAGTTTTAAAAACGTTTTTTAAAACAAATTTAAATTTAGCTGTCGGTAGGTTTTGAAAATTGTCAAAAGTAATATAATTGTTTGGATATAATAAATTGTATACACTATTTGGCATTAAAAAATTGTTTGTTTAGGATTTAAACCAATTAGTAAAATTGCAAAATTCATTTGAGTCCTGTTTATTTAATTTTACATTATGCCTGGAAAAATTTTTAATGAGTTTCATAACAATAATTATACTTTATTTAGATTTTTTAGATTTTTTGCATGTAATGACGAACCAACAGCTATCTAAGCTTGTCATAATTGCAGGAACCTGTAGTATGTAAATCATGTGTGTAAATAAGTGTTTCATGACTTTGTTATTACCACTCCGTCGCCGTCCAAGCTGAAATACAATTAATTATTTCCCAATATGTGAATGGTGACACAAAAATGCATCGGACTCGCTAGAAAAGCTGCCCCATCCCTGCGGAAAGAACTCGAAAGTACAGATCCCAAATGACGACAACAGTACTATAATATTTTTGGGAATGTCTTACAGAGCCCATTTATATGTTGGAGTAAATGAGAACCAATCCTAGTAGTCAGCATAAATGTTATTCTACATTCGTCCTTGAGGTAGATACATTAAACTATGGCATAGGCATATAGAGGAATGTCATACTGTGAAGAAAAAAACTAGACACCGTCATAAAATTTTTACTAAATTCTAGTGTTTAGTACTGTATGCTTTGTACAAAAAATATATTAGAAAATGGTTCGACCATATACTAAAATTTACTGCACAATGTATAGTAGATACACATAATAAAGTTGTAAACGATATGATAGTGAAAAAGGATACAATATTGATTTCTCTGATAATCTCCAATCGAAGCTACATTACTATATTTCTTAGCGAAGGGTTATTGGCCATTTCAGAGTGTTAAGTAAGTATTAAAGATATGCCTTCTATTCTCTTCTTCCTTTATACCTGCGAAATCTACAATTCAAAACAACGGTAATCGTCGACAACGACAGCAGCCCTATAAAAGAACTTGCAGATAACAACCTGATGCCGGACAGCAATCGTTGGCCGTGTGGTGTATCAATCCCAAAAGGCACGCATAGCGACGACATTCCTTATTAAAGGTTCCGGAGGACTTTCGGGCGTAAAAACTAAATGATATGTGAAAGATTTTGACGTACCGGTTTTGCAGCCGGCTCAAATCTTCACACGGAATGCGCTAGTACTTTTCCAACTCTGCCTCGCTCCATCTTGAGTACCGATATATCATCGGTTAAACTTAGTAGTCTTGATAAATACTTAAAACAATTCCTGAAACAAATTTCGTATGCGATAAAGTGGTTATAGAAAGTCTATGTAACGTTTCCAGTTATATCGGTCAAGATTCCCAATAGATTATTGCACTATAATTACACCATTCATGTATTAATAAACAGAAATGTCGAAATAAATGAAGAGCTACTTGATTATGTGAATTAGATGTTATTTATAGCTGAAGTAGCCGACAGCAATTCCTAGCTCGATCATTTATTCGAGAAAATAATATCGTTTTTTTTTCAATTAGAACATCGTGTATTTTGCCAACAGTAATGTGCAAAAAATGTTTTGATCCTTAAACGTGCTAACTTCATTTTCGCACGGACAATAAAATTATTCTCAGTAATGTACAAGTCATCATTACAGAAAAGGTAAAAAATCATACAAAGTATATTTAAAACGCCCAAAATTAGTCATTAGTGGCAAAATTTAAAATAAAATGTAATATTCACAATGAAACAACTCATTCCGAAAGGATTACGTTACTAAAAATGAAGCGTACTTTCTAATTCAATTAGGTATATACTACAATTATGACCGGTTTCACCGATATAATAGTAAAAATTGAGACATATTGAAATAGTTAAAATATTAAGTCGTGAATTTCGCGTGGATATATTCCCATTCTTTAGTAGGATATTTTTAATGTTTTAGCTATTTTAACATGTCTCAATTTTTACTATTATTTGCCTGAAGAAGAATTTACCCGAAACCGGTCGAAAATATAGTATATAATTGAATTAGGAAGCACACTTTTCTCAAATTTTATTTAATTTGTACCTAATTATGGACATGAGCAAATATCACGTTGTTTGAAATAAAAATCATGTGGATTAAAAAAAGTTTAGTTGGAATAACAAAGCAAAAAGAGACCACAAGGAAGCTACCTTTAACAAAATAAATTTAGTTGGCTTGAACATTCATGTGTGTCTTTCAGTTTACAGGAATGCTTGTACGTATATACATCGATGTTCTACACTAGGCGCTGCATGTTTACTCGTTGATGGCGTGTCGGTGGCATAATAGCCTATAAACATCTGTATCTAAACGGTCAAATATAATAAATCAAACGGCTAAGATAACAGTAAAATCGTACGCTTTTATCGTATCGTATATGTATGTGGCAAGCATGCGTTTGGCAGCGGCCGACATAACAATAATACCTTACCTTGTGGATGTATGTAGTAGGTGCAACATAAATAGTGTTTCTATTTAAGTTGGCTGCATATGGAAAACCTTTTTATTATTAATTTTAGGAAAAAGGGCGACTCTTTATAAAAAGTTTTGCTTTCTGAGAAAATAATATTAACATATTCAAATTTGAGGTGTAAATATGTACAGGCTAGTCAAAAATTGGTACATCGCATTGGTACGTTACCAAAAATGTTCGAATTTTGAATAGTTGACTTTATTTGTTGATTGATTATTTTCGAGATAATCGAACTACTTTATTGTGATCTTTAAGAATCTAAAATCAAAATGTCAAAATTCGAAAATTTTGGCAACGTACCGATGCGACGTACCCATTTTTATATTTTTATGCTACCTCAAATTTGAATGTGTTAATATTATTTTCTCAGAAAACAGAACTTTTTATAAAGAGTAATTTTTTCCCTAAAATTAATAATGTAACTTAAGTGGTCACACTATATAATTGGCATGTTATTTGGATATTTCAACGAAATAATTATATCTCGTATGCCGTTTAATCCAAATAAATGTATAAATGTATTTGTACGTAAGAAATAAATATAGAGGAATTATAAAATATTAGGTTATACAACGTTTACAAGAAATATATTTGTTTTATTTATTTCCATATTAATATTATACGGAGCGAAATATAAATAATTTTTGATTGTACAACAAAGAATGAACATAATTTCAATTTAAAATTAATTGATTTTTTATGTTCTTATTGTCTCCTATTTTCTTCTGCGAATGTCACATTTTCATAGATGTCCAATAAACTTTCAACAGATACGAGAACTTAATGGTATGGCTATGAAATGTCGTCTTGTCGAATATATGTTTGTATTCGATGCAATTGCTAAGTTGTAATTTTGCAGAAATGCTCACGTCCAAAAAAATCCGTTCCAAAGTCGAACAAAAAGAAAGAAAAAAGGAATAGTAGCAAAAAAACGCTACCAGATATCTCGTTTAATAATCGCGTCAGGATGAACGAAATAATCAGTCGCCATCTCAATTCGGAAAACGAAAAAGACACGTTGAACAAGGTACCGATGCCGCTGCTCCGTGCACAAAACACGAAAATATGAAATTACTTTAATTAATGTAAATAATTTCCAGAGTCACGATAATAAGTCGGTTGTGGATTTATACTGTGAGGAGGTATTTCGTGCAAATAATGCTAAAACAAATGGTATACAATAGATATACAGCGAGGGCCTAAAGAGCCCCCCCCCCCATGCTAACTTTTTTAATAAACTAAATTCGTCGTTATCAGCATTTCAATTGTATTATTGTATTGTAGTGACGTCAACTAGAACAACCTGTATGTTTTTACGTTTTTGGAAAGGCCAATCCAACAATACCACGTATATTATACTTTAACTTAAGAAATATATCGATATGCAGCAATAAAAGTTTTGATAATCTGTTTTCGTTGTTACGCAAAGTTGGCTAGAAAAGAGCGCCAAATTGTTTCTTGTGACACCAGACTGATCTAAAGAGTTCGTTGCTAAGCAAAGTAAAACATAACAATTGTCAAACTGTCAAATCTCAATTCCAAAAGTGTAAATTATTCTTGTTATTTATTATTATTATAACCTGCATTTGTTATACTTTCGTTCTTTGTGCTCGTTATTATTTTCTCTCATTTTAACTTGGTTTGTTAATTGTTGTTTGCTTTGCTTTATCGAACTTTATTGTAATTAATTAATTGTGGTAGGTTTGTTTAAATTTGTTAGTTTTAGCAATTTTTTATTGTTTTTTCCATGAGTTGTTGTGGAATGATTTGTATTAAGATTCCCTATCACTAAAATCAACTGATTTTGAGTTATTTTGATTTTTGTCTCTTTTTTTCTTTCACAATATACTCTTTAAAATTACATATCAGAACTACAATTGAATGAATTTATACCGGGGACAATGGAAACTTAATACCAGTAATAATGCAATCTTAAAAGCCAAAAATCCCCAAGAAGAAATAACGAGGTCACTCGCACAGTGTGAGGCGTGGTTTGTAAACAACGACTTTAAGTTAATGTAAACAAAACGAAAATCTTACGCTTCAGTTATTTTAAGCAGGAACATCTGTCAATAAATTACGAATCACAGATACTTACCAATGTAGACAGCGTTCAATTCTTGGGAATCACACTTGATTCTCAGCTAAATTGGAAGAATCATGTGAGCAACCTGACGGCCAAGGTGTCTTCATTCAATTACGCTCTACGTGTGATCACAACGTCGGTCAGTAACACCGCGGCTCTGACAAGGAACACCGGCAACCCGGAATCCCCAAAAAAAATTGAAATTTTGAGGATTTGTAGAGGAGTCCAAGGTAAGAACATCCCACTTATTTTTATCGGCGGAATCCTCCGTAGGTGGGGTGGAGGGCGCTCTTAAGAAAAACTACCCGTTTATATTTGTGCAAATATCTCGAAAACTATTGGAGATATTGAAAAAAAGTTAAAACAAGTTTTTAATTGTTTGAAGAGGACTAAATAATAGCATAACCCTTATTTCAAATAGTATTAATTTTAATAGAAAAATTACCCCCACCCCAAAACCCTTTTGAAAAGTCCAAAATTTTTAAATATCGGAAAAGAGAGGCTGTTTCATACTGATTCAACCTTATACATTGATATCATTGAGTTTTACCTTTCATTCCAGAAAAAAATATTTTGGTCATGTGAAATGTGTACCAGAGGACGTACTATTTATTATAATTGAATATGTAATAACAGCTTTGCAGTAGGATGTTAGAGAGTTAGTTATCTAACCATACTAACTTTATCCGGTTGTGTTACTTAATATCAACAATATTACAAACATTTTTATGATATAAACAAACATACCGATTTGGGAGTTGGGAAATTTGAGTTAGAGGAAAAATAAATTGAATATTATTATAAATACCTCCGGAACTGAAATATAGCCGGAACTAAATATAACAGAGTAACTAGTTGTTTTGCAGAATGACAAAGTTTACATTGCAATTTGTATTTGCAAACATATAAATTTCACACATACATACATATATACATTAATATTTTTATATTCTTTCAAAGTTGCAGCGTTAACTAAATTATAACTAAATTACAAGATAAAAATGCCTTACATTTATTGTACAGTGGAATACAAAAGAATTAGTACATTTATTAAATAATATAACATATATTTTTATATAATATATATATATATATATATATATATTTTATATATATACAGGTATCGCCAATTTTATCATACGTACTTATATAGTACATTACATGCACTTATACAAATGTTATTCAATATAGTGGTTACAATAATGGTAATCTAAAAAGAAATGTTTAAAACACAGATATTGCTTACACCAAGAACAACATACAAGAGCCGGCTTTCCACAAATAGTGCACAGTGGTGTGGTTTGTGCAGTTTTGGCAAAGCAGAAAATTTACTGGATTTTCAAAGGCACTTAGTCGCTCCGCAACGTGTCCACTTTTGTACCAAGAATACTTAAAAACACTAAAAAAATCTCGGAGACGAAAACTGATTATGGGTTAAAGACTGTAACTTAATATTGTATTTCTATGATGCAAGTTTATATCGTGGCCCTTCCAAAATTAACTTGGTCAGAAAAAGTTCTTACAAAATTTTTCCATAATCTAAAACCATAAATATCAAAGGGGTTTGAATTAATGCTGTCGTCTTCTTTAGAATGGTCAAAATATTCACATTTTTGTCTTTTGGTTGTCAGTGTAGATAGTTCCGCTGGACAGTGTCCACTCCATGAATCTAGTAGTAGTAAATTATGGGGACCAGCATTTGGCAAGAAAACATCTGTATACTATGTTTTAAAAATGCGCGGATGTTAATTTTCCAGATGTAGATGCAGATATGTATACATTTATGGGCGAAAGAGTGTTTCCTGTACGCGAGGACCAAAAAGTACCGCTTACCTCTTTCAAAACTAGGAAAAGTGGAGACGATAATCTTCCATTTGCGGAATAGTAGGCATTATGGTATAACTATGAGTAATAGAATGCAGAGACTGTACAGTGACTTCAACGTGCTTTTCACCTCGTGGAAATAATGTACGACCAGAGTGTATTTCCATATTAAAACACTCTCATCTGCATTAAAAATATAGCCTCTTCCAAGAGAACTAATATAAGGTTTTACTTGATTTATAAATCTATCGCTTACGTCGCGTAATTCAGTTGTATCAGATACAGCAGAATGTGTAACAAATTTAGTTATTTTACGGGATACAATACCAGGCACCTGTTTAAAATGCCAGATCCACCAATGTCCAGCTTTAAAACTTGTATACCCAACTTTGTCTTTTGCCTCTAAAGCCCAACGTCGAATATTCATATCATGCACTATATTTCCTCGTGTTAGCGCGTCTTGAAATTGTGTAAGTACTTCTTCCACGATATACCTTGCTTTTTCATTGTTGGTTCCGCCCTCATTAACGCTATTTTCCCATCTATACAACTGCTGAAGTGATTTTACCTTTTTAAACTTCTGTTTAACACTTTCGAGTGTTCGTCTTGCTTTCTTCCCACTTCTCCAAAATTCTACAGCTTCAATTTAATAGTTAGCATCTACAACGGTACCCCCTTCTTCAGGTACACATTGTTCCCAATTTTCATTAGCTTCTTCTTGAGATAGTGATTCAACAAACTGTGGTTCATGTGGTTCTGAAGGCGATTCAAATTCCAAACTCATTTCATTTTCGAAACTAAACATACCTTCTTCAGAAGCTCTAAACAATAATATCTTTAAGGCGTCGTGCAACTCTATTTTGTCTGGGGGTCGTAGGAGTTCTTGCAACACTTTCAATTTTAAAAGTTTTTTGTAACATGTACAGAATATTGGCAATGTTAACTCGTGCCATTTTTTTCGTCGCGTTTTCTCTGATTGTGAGTTCTCGAAGTGATACTTTAATATTAATTATAAACATTAAGTATGGTCGTATGCATATATATATGAACTTATCAGCAAACTACGTGACAGAATTTTTCATTATCTATCTAAATATATCACTTCAAAACAATTCTATATATACAGGATGTTATTTATGTTTAATAAAATGATTTTAATACTAGATAGTAAGTATGTAAATAATACGGTTACTTGTATTTGACAATCCATTCTAATATTTATTAAATTACGCATACGAAAATAACAAATACTTTTCATACAAACACTTTCGCGATAAAATCTCTGTTGCTGTTATTGTATAATTCAGCAAATAAAGCTACTCATACTAGCAGATCAGATCAAGTTTATTATCAGACGTCTAGACGTTTAGATAAATTCTTAGAAATACTTTTTATTTCAAAAGTGTTATTACATATGTATTTATTCAATTATAGTATAGTATAATAAGTCCATTAGTACAACACTCATATGACAAATACTTTTTTTTTGGATTGAAAGGTAAAACTCAATGATAACAATGTATACGGTTGAATTCAGTATGGAACAGCCCCTGTTTTCCGATATTTAAAAATTTTAAAGTTTTCAAAAGGATTAGGGTAGGGGTAATTTTTCTATTAAAATTAATACTTTTTGAAATAAGGGTTATGCTATTATATAGTCCTCTTCAAACAATTAAAAACTTGTCTTAACTTTTTTTCAATATCTCCAATAGTTTTTCGAGATATTTGCACAAATATAAACGGGTAGTTTTTTTTAAGAGCGCCCTCCACCCCACCTACGGAGGATTCCGCCGATAAAAATAAGTGGGATGTTCTTACCTTGGACTCCTCTACAAATCCTCAAAATTTCAATTTTTTTGGGAGTCCGGGTTGCCGGTGTTCCCTTGTGAGTGCCTACTTCGCCTATGTCTACAGTCGTATCCGATATGGAGTCATCTTTTGGGGTGTTTCTGTGGAAGCCAGTTTGGGTATTCCTGGCCCAAAAAGATGTGTCTTCGAACTATTTTTGGCCTGCGAAGAAGGGAAACATGTAGAGGTTTGTTGTGGAAAACAATATACTTACCTTACAGTGCGTTGTATAACCTAGAGGACTTTTTAATAAGAAACTGCAGGGCGCTCCTTTTGAGTAAAGCATTCTTTTTAATGTCTTTGTCTTCTTGATGTTGTGCCTTGTTTGTTTCTCTGTTTATGTTGTATTTACAGTTTTATATTTACATTTTTATATTTACAATTTTATATTTACATTTTTATATTTTTCAATTTTTTTTACTCTTTTATATTTACACTTCTGTTTATTTTATACTTACAAATTTTACTTTTGCACAAGATATCTTAGTTGACAAATCTATGCATATTGCACTACAGATACAAATAGATCTAATGTAATTTAGTTTACCACGTACGGGGTGTTCAGAATTTAGGATCCAATTTATTAATGTTCAATTCAAGGAAATCGATTTTTTCTTAATAGAGCTGTATATGAATACACTGCCGAGAGCAAAAACGCAATCACCATCGATATAACATATTAGGTGTCCCTATACCTGTTTTGTATCGTTTAGGAGTAGTTACTGTGATTAATTAAACTTTTTATAACAGTGAGCTATTGAAAAATCAATTTGGAGCAGTTCTGAATCTATAAATAACACCCTTTTACAAATAAAAAATCTTCAAAAAAGCAAAACTGAAATATTTTAAGTAAATTACGTATGCATATGTAACATAACAAGCGACATAAACAGAAAAAAATTAAAAATACATAATATGATATGGAAGATGCAGGACTTGAAAATAAAAGCTACGGATATTCGAAATGTCCTCCATTCCTTCGAAACACTACGAAATTCTTTTCTGTACTTCTCTTGTAATTCTTCAAATTTGATATTTTATATGGCCCCATAAATAAAAAACAAGAGAACTAAGGTCAGGAGATCTAGTGGCCAAAGACAGAACCCATTGAGACTGATCCATCCATCTTCAAGATATTTGTTGTTTCCCAATGTACGTTATGTGAAGAATGTGCAGGATCCCCATCCTTTCCAAACCAACACTGACGAAGCATATTATGTGGTAGATTGTTTATAAATATAATATTGCCTTAATATTTGTATTTTGCACTTATTAGGTTTCCGTTGCAGATTTTATGCCTAGCCTGATCGTCGAATGCGAATACTCTAAAACTAAAGGTATCCTAAAAATTTCTTTCTTGTATAACAAGGGGATTTTGTTCTACCCAATAATGAGAATTTTTTTATTTATAATTCTCCCGCAATTGAATTTCAATTCATCTGTCCCTATAATTTTAGATAGAAAATTAAGATCCTCTTAAACTTTAACTACCATAAATTCGTAAAATTCAGCTCTTGTAGCTTGATCGCCTGGACTTTTTGAAAAGAATATGGTTGCATTTTATGCTTCTTTAAAATTCTATGCATCGACGTATGCAAAATTCCTAACTGCGAAGACGTGGCGGATATCAAACTGTTGGAATATGTATGAAGATAGCCCAAGCATTTATTTCATTGCCTTCGTCTCCTGTGACAGGTTTTAATATGGTCTTCTTACAATTAATTCCAAAACGAATGGAATTTGATTTGATACGTCTGAATTTAGATTTATTCATTAGTGGTAAATATGGATATCTGTCGTTAAAAAGACGATATGTTTTTTCTAGTATTTGTTGACATTCATACAAATGAATATAAAACAAACTTAAAGTATCTCTGTTCGAAAAAATATTTAATTCTTTTGTTGTATCTTTGACTATTTGAGAACTAAGTACACCACAAAGTAAGATACCTCGGCAGATGTGATACTTTAATGTTAATTATAACACAACTTTCAAAAAGCTCTGGATAATGTATCGGCTATATGCATGTCTTATCCAGACACATGAACGATGTCATACACCTATCTCAATAACTTCAATAACATTCTTTGTAACCTTGTTGGTGTTAGAGTGATGTTTCTTTGTAATTGCTATTAATGGCTTATGATTTGGATAATCACCTTTCTGCCGCATATATAGTAATGAAATTTCTCTAAACAATATACAATCGCCAGTAGCTCCTTTTCTATTTGAGCATAACGAACTTCAGTTTGCGTTTATGTTGTAAGACACAGAACCCTATTTCATCTCTGACGCGTCCGTTTGTATTATTATATCCTCTTCCGAGTTGAAATATTTCATTAAAGGTGTTGTACTCAAAAATTTCTTTAATTGATTAAATGCTTTTCTGTGTAGATCTTGTCAATGCCAAGCAACATATTGTTTATTATTATTATATTGTATGTATATTATTATTATTGATATATTTGGCATAAGTTTAGCCATGCCTAAAAAACCTACGTTCCTCCTTACATCTAGGTTCCTCCATCTCAACAATTGCTCTTACTTTGTTGTTATCTGGTTTAAGGCCTTCGTCGGTGATCATATTTTCCATATATTTCACTGCGTTTATTTTGTATTGGGTCTTTTATTTATTGAATTTAACATTATTCTTTATTGCTTCTTCCATTACTTCTCTCATTATTCTGTCATGCTCCTCTTCATCGGCGGCTGCAATAATGATATCTATAACGGAGAACAATTTCTTACCCACTAACTTGGCAATTACTTCTTTGGCTGTTGGAATCATAAAATGTTCACGCTTGATTGTCACGTTTAGCTCTTTTGGATCTAAGCACAGCCTCAATTTTCCCGATTTCTTTTCTACTATAAACTAATCTATTAACCCGATCCGTTGCATTATCAACTTTTTCAATAATTCTTCGCTTTTCTAATTCTACTAACGTACCTTTCACAACCGGGGAATACTTTTGTCAATTTTGCTACTGCAGTAAAAAACAGTTTTATAAGTGTTAACTGTCTGGTAATGTCTAATGTTAGTCTTACAAGCTAACGTGTCAACTTTTTCAATTATTTTTCAAAGTTGATTATGACTTCCGATATAACCGGAAGTAGTACGAGTCTGAAAACAATTTGTTATAGAGCAGACGCGCTTATTGCCTGCTAATAATTTTCAGATCTAGGCTAAGATATTAACTGCGAAAACTTCTAATAAACGTGTTGCGTGGAAAACCCTCATAATTTACTGATAATTGTAATAAAGTGATAAATTCTCTTACCATCAGCTGCACTGAAAACTATCTATAATTTACAATAATTTAAGTATAAAATAATAGAGTGCTTTCTTAGGTCTGCTTTACTGTAGAAAGACATCATGCATGCGATTCTAAAAGAAAAACTCTATTGTAATTGATACTATTTATTATTGGTAAATATGCTGTTATATTCGCATTATCTGTTTAGGAAAGAAAAATACTGTTAAATTCACTATGCAGTTATGATGCCTTGTATTAATGTCTTAATTAGTGGCCTTTCTAACTTTAATAGTGATTTGTGTATGCGTAAATATTTAAAGTTATAATAACCAGTTTCTTAAAATTTAATTTAATAGAATAACAGAAACAATCGTAACCAGGTATTTTTTACCTACAGTAACACCACAGATGTAGGTACTCATCTATTCTTAGCAAATAGTGTAGATTTCTTTAAAAGTCTTAATTTAAAGCACTTGTCTTCTCAGTCTGCTGTTTGTTCGCATTCTAAAAGTCGAATAAAGCAACGTCAGAAGCGGGGGAGAAAATACATTACAGTGCTGTAAACGCAAACAAAATTATTATGATACATTTGCAAAGGAAATCGCTAAGCTAATACATCCCCCACAGAGGAGTCACAATAAAGGAAAATTTATTTTGAGATTAAACATCTAAATTGAGGTTAATCTGAAAGTTTATAGAGAGATGTGTACGAGCTCTATCAGCGGGTACCAAATCGATTGAATTCAACAAGAAGAAGGGACCTACAAAGCAATATAGGAAACTATCTAAACTGAAACTAAAATTTCACGGAAACACTTCGAAGATGGCAGGAGATATGGAAGAAATTTAAGAAATGTTTAAACAACTAACAAATAATTAGAAACAAACGGAAAGCAAGATGGAATTATCGATAAAGGAAATGAGAGAGGTAAAGCAAGAAAATAAACAATTGAAAGAGGAATTATTCAGACAAGAACTGAGAGTTGAAATGTTGGAGAGAGGAACGAAGAGACGAAATATAATAATAAAGGGCATCTCCGATGAAGACAAGGAAAAGAGACAGGAAACCGGGAAGAAGGTTACAAAGAATGGAGGCGAATTTGGATGTAGAAAGGGACACAGATGAAATTGTAAGTTGGGAAAATCTAACAATGGAAAAAAAGGTGCTGGTGAAAATAACAACGAAGCGCATGAAAAGAGAAGTGAAAAGACTAAAAGATTGAGAGATACAAATATATCGATGGACAATGATTATACCAAGAAAACCCTGGAAGTAAGAAAGAAACTTATACCCGAGATAATGGAAGCGAGGAAAAATTAAAAAAAGGCGACATTGTGGTACGATAAACTTAGGATAAATGGAACAGCGTGGGAGGGACAATTTGGAATAGAGAAAGTGGACAACGAAAATACGAACAGGGGAAATAAAGAAAAGAAGGGTTTGATATAAAATTGCCAGAAGTAGACTCCCTACAGGACCAGATACGAAAAATTATACGTATAGGTCAAAAAACTAACGCAAAATTTAGGAGCGGAAAGCACGATGACGAACCAGACGATGACGAATGACAGAAAAAAAGGGAGTGGTATTAAGATTGGAAATTGGAATATGAGAAGCATAAGTGGAAAAGAACATAAAATTTATAGAGGAATTTAAAAAAAAACCAAATTAGATTTACTAGAATAACTGAAACAAAGAAAAAAGGACAAGGATCAGTAAAAAACTAGGAGGAGAGCATACCCTACTATACAACGGAGTAGCACCAGAACAGAGAGCAGTGGGAGGAGTAGGATACATTATTAAAAATGAACATGTCAAATATAAAAAACCAATGGGATTTTATATCAGAGAAGATACTAACAGTCGAAATGCAATTATTAGAAAGTAGCGAAAAAATTACAATCGTAAAAGTGCACCAAGTGAGAATGAAGCAGGAAGAAAGAAGAACGAGTTCTGGGAAGAACTAACTAGAAAAAATAAGGCAAAAATTTTAAGAAGTTATTTACAAACTGCAAAGGAAACTTGCGGACTAAGCATAGTGAATAGTAACAGAAAACAAAGCAGTGGTGGAATCAAGAAATTAAGCCCAAATCAATATCAAGAAAAAGATTAGGGGAAATACTACTTACTAAACAAGTCAAGGTGCTACGTATCAGAGTCGAAAAAATGGTAACACAAGCCAAACGAAAAAACCTGGGAAGAGCTTGGAACTAAAATGGAGGAAGACAGTACAGCGAACCAAAAATATTTTATAGAGTTCTGAAAACTTTAAGAAAAGATAAGCACCCAGATTTAAAACAGGTGAAAGAAAAAAGACGGCAAAGTACTGACACAAGAAAACGAAATTATGAAAAGGTGAAGGGAATACTTCCAGCAATTTTTAAATACAAGCGATCAACCAATGGTAACAATAGAAAAAACTACAAACCGCGCAAAAAATGTTGGCAACATCCAAAAAAATGAAGTAATTGACACCATCAAACAACAAAAAAAAGGGAAAAATGCCGGACATGACAAGATAAAGGAAATGCTGAAGAATCTAAGAATAAGTGGAATGGGAATATTTAAAAATAAATAAGGGAAACGAAAATTTTAAGAAAGCGTTAAACACCGGAACTATACCAAGGGGGATGGGGAAATTTTCATTATTTTGTCAATATTTAAAAATTGAGATTCCAGAACATGTCAAATTATAGAGGCATTACCTTATTAAACACAGTACTGAAAACTTATGAGCATATATTAGAGAAAAGATTACATGAAATGTTAGAACAGCGACTAGCACCCAAAATGGGTTCAGGTAATCGAAAAAACAAGAACAAAAGACGTGGAAGTATATATGGCATTCCTCGACCTAGAAAAAGCATTTGATCGACTTCACAGAAAGAAGGGTGGGTTTAAACCTAAGCCAGGAAAGTATCAATACCAAACTGAATTAGATACTACTAAGGAAGAAAACAACCAATCCCAAGTGTTTTTAAAATAAATGACGGCCTAAGACAGGGTAGAATTTACGTTTATTGCAATGTGCTGCTTGTCTGGCTTAACAACTAAATTTATCATAATTATCTTTTTTGGCGCGCCATCAGTTCAAAACGCATTGCGTTTTCCGAAACAGGGAAAATTTAAAGAATTCTGACATTATCATCACGAGACAGTAGCAAAGAGCGAATAGGGCATGTCATGGTCATATGGGGAAACTCGTCATGTCATGAAAATCCTAGGCAATTCCTGAAACGTCGGGTATCGTGTAAATGCCCAACTAGCTTAATCAAAATGTGTATTAAATCCTTTAAACACTATTTGCCGCATCGTAAGCATCAAAATTTCACGAAACGCTTGCAGGGCTAGGACAGGTTACGGGATTTCTTAAGAGCCCTTTCTTTCAAGTTCTTTATTTCAAGATAAAACATAAACTTTTTAACAAAACTTAATCTACTCTCATCTGAACAAGAAAGTTGAAAAGAGGTAATTTAAACGCACAAAACTAAAATATTTAACAAAATTTAAAATTTCTCTCTTTTTAAAAAAGAAAGTTTAAAACAGGTAGGTAATTTAAGCGCAAAAAAGTTATTTTTTTGCACATGGTCCCCTTTTTTGGGACCGTGAGTTGCATTGTCTTGTACCTTTAAAAAGCAAACATCTGTTCATTTTGCATTGCTTCTTAGAAGTTTACACGAACATTTTGTGTACCCTAAATAACGATTCGAGAGATATGGCTTCTCTATTGGATAAACATTTTGTTTTATCAATTTGGCTACTTGTAATAAATGTTCGACAAACGAGTGCAACGTCAGAGGCGTATCGCGCCAAAGTAGTCCAAAGTCAGATACAGTATTAATATATTATTAACATATTAAACGGGTACTCTAAAACTGTGGCACTGGAACACTGAAACAGTTCACTAAAATCCATACCACAACACTTAATTCGTACTGGACGCACGTTTCGATAGCCAAGCTATCATCATCAGCAGCAAGACTGAACTAACAAGCTAAGTGAAAAACTAACCTTATATAGCAAATTAAAATTATGCAATATGTAAATTTAAAATCTTAAAGTACATCGTAAAATTTAATGAGCCGCTTCATTGCACAGGACTATAATTAGCCTAAAGGTAAATGGTCAGAATGACGTGAGTTATTAAATCCTATTATTACAATAAAGCGGTTCATTGCACATCGTTAAAATTACAACTATAAATGATTAAACATGATATAACAAAGAATAAAGGCTGGAATTTAGTGGTACTAAATCTGAATTCATTAAGTGAGTTTTGTTTTTGTACATTCCCATGCCTTCATAACAATTTAATTGAGCAGTGCTCTTTACGTTTTTAATTAACTTTATATTATCAACATTATGGTTATTTTTAAGCATATGTAGGACAACGCTAGATTTATCAAACCTTCTGAATTTGAGATGAGCCAAATGTTCTTTGTACCTAATTTTGATTGATCTTTTTGTCTGCCCAATATACACTTGATCACAATCTTTACATGAAATTTTATAAATTCCTGATTTATCCATGTTATCTACTGGGTCTTTGGAACTTCCTAAAAGGTCTTTAAGGTTATTGCTCGAAGAAAAAACAATCTTGCGGTCAACCCTAGAAAAGATTTTTTGAAGACCCTTGGTGTAACATGGATAAAGGGTAATTTAACATATTTCTTATTATTACGGCCGTCAATGCGTTCTAATGTGCTTACATTTCTAATTCTTAATCTATTCTTATGTTTCCTAATAGTATTATAGACGACATCTTCAGAGAATCCGTTAAAGTTAGAAATATTGATGATTTCTTTTAGTTCATTTTGATATCTATCTTTAGTTAAAGGAAAATTGAGTAACCGGTGCACCAAAAAGTTAATAGCCGAAAATTTGTATTCATATGAGTGATTAGAATCCTGTAAGATGAATCTATTATTACTAGTAGGTTTCCTATATACGTCTATTTCTAACTCATTTTTATTTCTTATTACTAACATGAGGAAAGGAATCCTGTTGTCTTTCTCTTCTTCGTGGGTAAATTTGATAGAGGGAAATTTTGAGTTAAGTTGTTCTATGAAATCCATTATTGAACATTTGCTAATGTCAAAGATGCAAAAAATCCGACAAGGGCAACACTGTAGTCATCTTAGACAAAGAAGATTATTTTAGTGGAGTCAACATCACTTTGTCACAAAGTTCTTATTCAAAATTATCAAAAAATCCTTTGTCTAAAATGATTACAGAAACCAAAAAGACCATGTTAGAATGTAAGGCTGTCATTAGCGACAATTTAAGATTTAGACTAACGGTATCAAACCCAGTACTACCTAGGATGTATTGTTTACCTAAAATACACAAGCCTGGAAAAAACATGAGACCCATTGTTTCGAATATCAACAGTCCAACTTACTTACTTTCCAGGTGGTTATCTGACAAATTGAACCAGTTACCTGTACAATTTCCAGATTTGGCTATTAAAAATTTTTACGAGTTCATTGAAAAAACTAAAGACATTGAGCTTACTGACAAAGAAATTTTAGTATCGTTTGACGTAAGTTTATTGTTCCCTAGTGTTCCGGTTGATTTAACTTTGGAATATTTAGAAACAATTTTGTTAGATAACCAAATGGATAGAGAAGAAGTTACTAGCTTCATTTCTTTGACAAAACTTTGGATGAAACAAAACTTTTTCCAAATTAACAACACTTCTTATCAACAAACGGAAGGAACAGCAATGGGAAACAGCTTATCTCCGTTTATGGCTAACCTCTTTATGGGTAAATTTGAAACTGACCTGAAGAATACTTTGGCTTATTTCCCTCGGCTTTGGATCAGATACGTCGATGACATTTTTTGCATCTTTGACATCAGCAAATATTCAATAAGGGATTTCATAGAACAACTTAACTCAAAATTTCCCTCTATCAAATTTACCACGAACAAGAAAAAGACAACAGGATTCCTTTCCTCGACATGTTAGTAATAAGAAATAAAAATAAGTTAGAAATAGACGTATATAGGAAATCTACTAGTAATAATAGATTCATCTTACAGGATTCTAATCACTCATATGAACACAAATTTTCGGCTATTAACTTTTTGGTGCATCGGTTACTCAATTTTCCTTTAACTAAAGATAGATATCAAAATGAACTAAAAGAAATCATCAATATTTCTAACTTTAACGGATTCTCTGAAGATGTCGTCTATAATACTATTAGGAAACATAAGAATAGATTAAGAATTAGAAATGTAAGCACATTAGAACGCATTGACGGCCGTAATAATAAGAAATATGTTAAATTACCCTTTTATCCATGTATCTTTTCTAGGGTTGACCGCAAGATTGTTTTTTTTTCGAGCAATAACCTTAAAAGCCTTTTAGGAAGTTCCAAAGACCCAGTGGATAACATGGATAAATCAGGAATTTACAAAATTTCATATAAAGATTGTGTTCAAGTGTATATTGGGCAGACAAAGAGATCAATCAAAATTAGGTACAAAGAACATTTGGCTCATCTCAAATTCAGAAGGTTTGATAAATCTAGCGTTGCCCTACATATGCTTAAAAATAACCATAATGTTGATAATATAAAGTTAATTAAAAACGTAAAGAGTACTGCTCAATTAAATTGTTATGAAGGCATGGGAATGTACAAAAACAAAACTCACTTAATGAATTCAGATTTAGGACCACTAAATTCCAGCCTTTATCCTTTGTTATATCATGTTTAATCATTTATAGTTGTAATTTTAACCATGTGCAATGAACCGCTTTATTGTAATACTAGGATTTAATAACTCACGTCATTCTGACCATTTACCTTTAGGCTAATTATAGTCCTGTGCAATGAAGCGTTTCATTAAATTTTGCGATTTACTTTAAGATTTTAAATTTACATATTGCATATTTTTAATTTGCTATATAAGGTTAGTTTTTCACTTAGCTTGTTAGTTCAGTCTTGCTGCTGATGATGATAGCTTGGCTATCGAAACGTGCGTCCAGTACGAATTAAGTGTTGTGGTAAGGGTTTTAATGAACTGTTTTAGTATTAACATATTCTTGCCTTTTATTGACGTCTTGATGTCCACTGCGACAAAATACTACTGCCCCGGTAAGCAGCGTAAAACTGCAGTATAAGCAACGCTTCCACTGACTTCGCATCGACCTAAATCCCCTCTCGGCCCTTCTGCCGTAGCACGCGTTTGTCGAACCGTACTTATAATAAATTTAGTGGTTGCCAGTTTCAAATCTGGCCTGCTGAACCAAGACTTTATAATTCCATTTGTAGTCTCGACCTAGTGGACATCATTTCGTATGTCTGTGACAACTGTAAGAAGATTGAGTGCATCTCCTGGACTACGATCTGCTTGATCAATGTTAACTCAGTGGTGCATAAGTTGCACAGTTTTCTGTCATTGATACACGACAAATGTAACCCAAACTCACGTTCATAGTCACTTTGTAAAATGGAAGGGGCACTGAATTTCAAAAATATCTTTATTAGTTCTTGAGCGACTACTATAGTATACTTTGAACGCAGAGGTCTGAGGCATATGTACATACTTAGTGGCGTGGTCGTGGTAATTCAAGAACCAGTTAAATTCTGCGTCAGGTATAGACTGAAAGTCGATTAAATCGACTTGACCTCTTGACATAAAATGTTGGGATGTAATTGGTTTCACTACGATCTTTGATACAGTTTTACTCTTTTCAACTTAACAGGTTTTAGATACCTTCAAAACCAATTCTACGCGCGGCCGTGAAATGACAAATTTCTGTTGAATTATGCTGATCATCTAATCCCTGGATCCATGGCCACAACTAACGTGAACATCTAGTAGTTTTTGAAATATTTCTTCTTCTGGCACCAGGTAAATCAAAGGTTCATCTTTGTTTTTAACTTTCCTGATAACGTGCTTTTGTTCGTTTATTTCCACAATTTGATGTTTTCAATAAGTAATATTCCCTTCTACTTTTTTTGCGTTAATTTCTTTAGCGCGTGTAATTCCCCTGGCAATCTATACATTGTAGATCATAACCTCAAAAGCAAATCAAATCAACACCACACCTACCTCTTCCAAGTGACTAATGATATGTGGACGCTTATTAGGCTTTTCTTCATAGTAACGGTTGTAGTGCTCCTTAAATAATTCTTCACTACGTTCATGTTTTTCCTCCATGGTATGTGTGACTTTTAATACGTTTCGGTAGATATCTACTCCACAGGCGGAAACACAATCTGTCTGTTGGAATCGTTAGCGTTTACACGATACGCCGACGTTTCAGGAACTGTCTAGGATTTTCATGACATGAGGAATTTCGCCATGTGACCACGACATATACATGAATCCTAAATTTAAAAGTTTATTGTCATCGGGGCTAAACTCCTTAATTCACTTCCGCCTAATCACAAACTACGAATGTAAAATGGTCAAAAAATGAAGTCACACATTTTCAATAACAAAATAAATAGCCAATTAGAATTTCGCATATTATTCCAAAAATTCAGTTCTACGCATTACATAAACCAGGTCAAATACGATTTCGATAAATATTCATGGTTCTGAATGATTTAAGAAACAAGCTGCTCCTCCAATGATTCACTCGATTTCTGCTGTCGCTACAGCCTTCCGTTTTTCATTGTTGTAGTCTTCATTCTGTTGACAATAACTTCGAGTACATTTGTATATCGGCCGTATAGCCGTGAACGAACAGTAACTAGAAGGTGGAACTAATTATCATTTAGCTCCGTGCAGCACGGACCGTCTTTTGAGGCCGTCGCTACTCGAGTGCGACGACAATTCAATAATGTTGATTAATAATTTTCGAATAGTACTCTCGTTTCACTGGTTTGGTAGGCAGCGTTTCATGAAAGTGACAGTTCGAATTATAACGCGTAAATGCGGGAGTAATTGTATAATTGCTATTGATTGTCGATTCTATGCTAACATGATTTATTCCTTTCTTGGAACGAATTAGACGCCTTTCTAGAATTTATTAGACATTCTCAAAGGCTAGTTTAAAGCTAGGATGACGAAATTTCAGTTTATATATGAATTATATAAGAAACAACTTCAGCGGAGATCTAAAAGTAGCTTTTAGCAGGTATGCGTGTCGCCTCATATTGTTGAATACAGTATCCAACCTTTTCTGGAATGTTATTTGTAATTCATTTAAATCGTGGAGTTGGCCTTATATTTTAAACATGAAACGCAGCAAAAGCATGTGGATTATCTTTTGACCATTTGCAATAACTTTGAAAACACGTACATTGAAGACAAGTGAGAGCATACAGCAAAAAGGTTACGACAAATTCTTCATTTCTTAAAACTTCATTAAACCATTCGGAATAATGTCTATCCAGAGTAATTCACGACGATGATCTATTATATATATATTGTTGTGATATATTTAGACCTTTATTGAAAGTGAAGTTTGTATCATTCTAGTTTTTTATTTTGTGTTGTAGACCTTTTCCCCTAGCGCGTTTTATCTCTGTCTTACACAATAAGATGTATGAGTTTTTAATTAAGTCCAGACAACGTGTACAGTGAGACACTAATTTTTACTAATTAAAATATAAATTATATTTCTTTAAAAATAAATAATTCAAAATGTACTGATTTAAATCATCGTTTTCATGGTAACCACATTTATATTGCACTACCGTACCTACAACATCAAACCACCGTAACCACGGAAGCGAATGGAATTTCAAATGGAAATACAAGAGGCAAGCGTATTTATAAAAATATGGTCAACTGGGGCTTCAGAAAACAAAAAATGATCAGAGAGAAAATAAACAAGTTTCGACACACAGCTAATTTTCAAATTCCTCGATAATTTCTACAAATATTTAAATATAAATGAAATTTTACTCCGAATAATATATAATATATATTATGTAGTATATATTATATAATATATATTATATAATATATATAATATAATATAATAATATACACTATATTGTAATGTTCGATATTTACGACAACGACAACTTCGGCTGTCAATCTCTGAACGAATAGGGTGTTCAGGTTAACCACTCATTGGTAATGAAATATCCCTCTTGCAGTTAAAAATGTAATTTTCCAAGCCACTATTTCCCCCCAGCCAACCAGCCTTGAGGCGACGACATTATATTAAAAATATAAGTCCAGATAACGACGATCGTAGGGGAACGTAGACAACTCCATCTTCTGGTCGATTTCTCCATTTGTAATTCGTCAAAATTAATGGAAAATTAAGCTAAGACAAACAACCGCGTAAATTGAGTGGTATTTCAAACATTATTTCATCAATTAAATCTTTGTCCGAACGTTTTTAGGCAAATCGTTAGAGAAATTTCATGTTTAAACCTTGTCAGTTAGAGTTTAAGTCATAGAGTCCTCTAAATGCAACCACCTCGTTGCGTCACTGCATTCATTCTCGTATGCTATTTCCATAAATAACATCATTTCATCGAAATGCATCATAAAAGTTTATATTTGGGTTTAAATTATCAAAATTTGCTGTGAAATGAAACAATTGCTACATACATACAAATTTAACAAAATTTAGAGTAAAACCCCTGAGAAAGATATTTCAATATATATATATATTTATATATTTTTTTTATGGATGCAAACTTTCTTATTTCAAATGGAACATTCTATATATTATGAGTTCTTTGCATTGCACACTTAAATGTTAGCGGAAGTAGCAACCCCCATTTTTGATAATTTCTACATATTTTAATCCAAAAAACAAATATAATTATTACTATTATAATAATTACTATTATAATAATTACTATTATAATAATAATTATTATTATTATAATTACTATTATAATAATTATTGCTATCATAATAATTACTATTATAATAATTACTATTATAATAATTACTATTATAATAATTATTATTATTATTATAATTACTATTATAATAATTATTGCTATCATAATAATTACTATTATAATAATTACTATTATAATAATTACTATTATAATAATTACTATTATAATTCTTACTATTATAATAATTATTACTGTTATAATTATTACTATTATAATTATCACTATTATAATAATTACTATTATAATAATTACTATTATAATAATTATTACTATTATAATCATTACTATTATAATAATTACTATTATAATAATTATTACTATTATAATTATTACTATTATAATAATTACTATTATATTTATTACTATTATAATAATTATTACTATTATAATTTTTACTACTATAATTATTACTATTATAATTATTACTATTATAATAATTACTATTATAATAATTATTGCTATTGTAATTATTACTATCATAATAATTATTACTATTATAATTACTATTATAATAATTATTACTATTATAATTATTACTATTATAATAATTATTACTATTATAATAGTTACTATTATAATAATTATTACTATTATAGTAATTATTACTATTATAATTATTACTATTATAATTATTACTATTATAATAATTACTATTATAATTATTACTATTATAATAATTACTATTATAATAATTATTACTATTGTAATAATTACTATTATAATAATTACTATTATAATAATTATTACTATTATAATTATTACTATTATAATAATTACTATTACAATAATTATTACTATTATAATAATTATTACTATTATAATTATTGCTAGTATAATTATTACTATTATAATAATTATTACTACTATAACAATTATTACTATTATAATAATTACTATTATAATAATAATTATTATAATAATTACTATTATAATAATTATTACTATTATAATAATTACTATTATAATAATTACTATTATAATTCTTACTATTATAATAATTACTATTATAATAATTACTATTATAATAATTATTACTATTATAATTATTACTATTATAATTATTACTATTATAATAATTACTATTATAATAATTATTACTATTATAATAATTACTATTATAATTATTACTATTATAATTATTACTATTATAATAGTTACTATTATAATAATTATTACTATTATAGTAATTACTATTATAATTATTACTATTATAATTATTACTATTATAATAATTACTATTATAATTATTACTATTATAATAATTACTATTATAATAATTATTACTATTATAATAATTACTATTTTTTTTTTTGGTAGGAGGAAATGCATCATGCACACCATGCGCTTGGGCTCTATCGCAGCATGGTGTGTGGGACTCTAACCCACTAAAACCTCCCTTGTCTCCTCATCACCCTGGAACTGCTCTTATGAGTATATCATCAGGGATGATTGCTGTACCTTACATATCGGTCTTACTTACGTCCTTCTACTATCCAGCTCCTTGCGGCGCATTATTTCTTGCATCAGGTTTCTAACTACATTCCATGTTTCTGGATCCTCCATCATTACGGATGTCAGATTCTCCACAGACAGTTCCCTGCCTAGTCGTGCATAGGTGTCCTGCCTCGGCGTTATCCATCTCTCGCAGTGAAAAAGTGTGTGCTCCGGTGTATCAACGTGATTACAGTACCTGCAGGTGTCGCTCTCTGATTTATTTATCTTTTTTGCGAAGGTTTGGAAATTACCGTGCCCTGTCAAGAGTTGTGTTATGTAGTAATCCAGGTTTCTGTGTTTGCAGTCCAGCCATTCTGCGAGGTCTGGTATAAGCCTTTTCGTCCATTGGGCCACCTCGATGTTATTGTCCCACTCTCTTTGCCACCTTCGAATTGACTCTTCCCTGACGCGACGTCTAGCCTCTGCAGAAATCTCTGTACCCAAATCGTGAAGGTTCCTCCTTTCTAGCACCAACAGGTCCATTGGCACCGTCCCTGTGATTACCTGAAGTGCCCTTGTCGAAGTAGTTCTGTATGCACAGGCCATTCTCAGCAGCATTTTCCGTTGGACTTTTAATATCATATTTCGGTATACTTTCCATCTAAGTGCTATATACCAAATGGGGGCTCCGTAAAGTATTATAGACTGAACCACTCCACACAGAACTTCGCGCTTGCTAGTTTGTGGACCACCTATATTAGGCATCAGTCTACACAGGGCAGCCGCCTTCTCCTCAGCTTTCGCTGTGGCTCTTTTAACATGCTCGCCAAACCTGCAGCCCTCCCCAACAATAATACCCAGATAGCGCAACGACTTAGTCGGGCTGATCGTGGTTCCCATTAATGAGAATCGCACGTGTCTCTTCTTTTTCCTGGGTCCCCTCAAAATGACTGCTTCTGTTTTTTTCGGAGCAAGCTGCAACCGGTTTTCCTCCATCCATCTCCCAATACGATTCAGAGATTCCTCAACTCTATAAACTACGGCTCTCTCGTTTGTGGCTGTCACAACTATAGCCAGGTCGTCGGCGAAACCGATTGACATCACGCCCCGCGCCAGCCGCAATCGCAGCACATCATCATATAAAATGTTCCACAGAGTTGGTCCCAAAACCGAGCCCTGGGGCACACCCGCGGTCATGTTTAAAACCTTACCCTTCTCTAACATTATCTTTCTATTATTGAAGTACTGGATTATTATATTGATGAGGTACCGGGAAATACCTCTTCTCCGAAGCGCTTGTATTACTTTGCTCCACGTTGCAGTGTTAAAAGCGTTTTTTACGTCGAGTGTTATTAACGCACACCACCTCTCCTTGGATTCCAGTGCCCTTTTCATCACTGTTTCCACAGCCTGAATTGTGGAGCGCCCCTTCCTAAACCCATATTGATGGTTAGAAAGCCCTTCACCCGCATCTATCTCCTTCTCTAACCTCTTTCTTATTAATCCCTCATAAAGTTTGCTTAAGGTGTTTAGTAAACATATTGGTCTATACGATGACGACTTCTCGGGTGGTTTATTTCCTTTTGGAGTTAGTATTAACTTAGCGAACCTCCACTCGCTTGGAAACTCCTGTCTGCATACTAGTGCGTTCATCAGATCTAGAATCCATTTTGGGGCTATTTCTGCAGCACGCTGAATTGCCTCGGCCGGTATTCCATCCACTCCCGGCGCCTTTCCGGCCCTCAATCCAATCAACGCATCGGCCAATTCCTCAGCGGTAAACGGTCTTACATTTTCACATCTCGTGTCATCAACAATGACGTCATGTCTTTTTGGGAACAACTCCTCCGCTATTATCCTCACTCTTTCAGACGGTAGTCCAAACGGCACTCGATTCATTAGCTGCCCCGTTACTATTTTGAAGCCATCGCCCCAACAGTCTTCGTCCAGTTGCTTACAAAGCTCTAGCCACTTACTCCTTTTGGATGAGTTGATGAGCCTTCTTAGTTCTTTCCTGCTTTCTTTGTACAGTTCTTTTAGTACTTGTACATTTGCTTGTGTATTGTGACTCCCTTTCGCCCTCGTCAATTGCCTTCTGAAATAATTACACTGAGCTCTTTTTCGTTGAATATCTTCATTCCACCAATATGGAACTCTGACCCCACGTGTGTTTTTCACAACTCGACTACAATAGCACGCTTCCCTCAGAGCCCGCGTGGCGGCCCCTGGCATATCTTTTTCTGTATCCCAGTCAGTGCTTTTCACCTTCCATTGGAGCTCCAGCTCCAAAGTACATTGAAAAGTTATCCAGTCATATGACAGTTTGGTCCTTACCCATTTCTTCTTGGTATTTCTCATTCTGATCTCAAAATATATGAATCGGTGGTCACTCATGGACTCCTCCGTCAGCACTTCCCAGTTCGAGATCCGTCGCGCTACTCCCTGTGTGGAGCACGTGACATCCAAAAAAGATGAAGCATCTCCTCGGACAAAGGTTGGTGTATTCCCTTTATTAATCACTACCATATCTGCTGTTGCCAACCATTCTGAGAAGTACTCTCCCCTCGCATCTGACACTGGTGATCCCCATAGGGGAGCATTTAAATCTCCTAATATAATGAATTCTCCTGGCTCACTCCTGCTGTCTCTCATAATACCGTCCACCGTCTCCCTAAATGCGTCTATTGGAATATTTGGTGAAATGTAGCAGCAATACAGCCGACACAGTTCCAGGTACACGCAGAGGTAACCATTTTCTGCCCTCACTTTGTACACCTCCACTCTCAATTATTACTATTATAATTATTACTATTATAATAATTACTATTACAATAATTATTACTGTTATAATAATTACTATTATAATAATTATTACTATTATAATTATTGCTAATATAATTATTACTATTATAATAATTATTACTACTATAACAATTATTACTATTATAATAATTACTATTATAATAATAATTATTATTATAATAATTACTATTTTAATAATTATTACTATTATAATAATTACTATTATAATAATTACTATTATAATAATTACTATTATAATTCTTACTATTATAATAATTACTATTATAATAATTATTACTATTATAATAACTACTATTATAATTGTTACTATTATAATAATTACTATTATAATTATTACTATTATAATTATTACTATTATAATAATTACTATTATAATTATTACTATTATAATAATTACTATTATAATAATTATTACTATTATAATAATTACTATTATAATAATTACTATTATGATAATTATTACTATTATAATAATTACTATTATAATAATTATTACTACTATAATAATTATTACTAATTATAATAAGCAAGCTTTGTTTCTTTTACGCAAAAAAACTAGTTATAGCCTTAAATTGTTAGATTAGATTTCGTTTCCGATAAGTCAATGTGTGATTTGTACTAGTACACACGCACAGTTTTACATACAACATGAACGCTCAAAAAATAACTTAAGAAGTAATCCAACACACAAATAAAAATATTAGTGACTAAACCGAATTACTGAAAAACAAACACTAAATGGTACATTCGAGAAGCACTGTTTTCAAACAAAAAAAAAAACTGCTCTTTGTTTTCATAATGGACTTAGAAGCACTTCAAAACATATTTATTGTTGGACTATACCGTACCAAAAACAGTCTGTCTTGTTAATTTGGCTGCTTTCTATTAGAAAATCAACTAACCAGTGAATTTAGGCATAACGAATGTTATTTGTTTTTTATTATTTAACTCGTGTGTTTGTTAATTCTTTGTTTTCAAGATTGCTTTTTAAAATGAATTTTTCTAAAGAAGAGTTAGTTGATTTGATATTTATTGGGAAAATCCAGCGAAATTGATTATTGTTGGAAATGTTAAATATATATTCCATTTGCACCCAAAACCAGTGATTACCGAAGAAAACGAAGAAAGAGTTTTATAAACAGTTTTAGAACATTTTCCGTTGTAATCAAGAGTGCCATGAAAATATTTTTGGAGACTCTATCCATAATATCCTCTACCAAAATTTCTAAAAGATATTTTAATTACTTTCAGAGATACGTCTAATAGACCATCGTCGTGAAATATATAATAATGGATGGTATTTATTCATTTAGACACTCAAACAATTTAAATTATTTTCCTTCACTAACTACTTAACATTACATTATCCAGCAAGTCATTCTGTACTTCAACGCCTGCAAACAGTTTAGCAGTAACTGTTATTATAATTAACGGGATTAATTAACAACCCATTGTAAAGGTAAATATGAATTATCCATCACGCTCCGAAACACTATGAAGATTATTTCACGTATTATATGATTTGCTATCAATCCCGCTATACGAGGTCGTTTCAAAATGTATCCAGCCTGCCATGTTTCCCGCGAAAGTAGTAAAGCGAGTGCAATGATATTTGGTAGGCAGCTGTGGAGTACCCTCGTGCATATCTGTGTAAACTATCCCGTACACATCTCGTGATCCTCGGCATTGGCAAGTACATGATTGTGGTAGTGTGGCTTGCGGCTCGTAGTGTTTGCAAATTTCACGAAATGACGGAACGACTGGAGCAGCGCAACTGCATCAAATTTTGTCAGAAGCTTGGTGATACTCAAGTGGACACCATTCGGAAGATTCAGGAAGCTTTCAGTGACGATGCCATGGCTACTACACAAATCAAGGACTGGTACATTCAGTTCAGAGATGACCGCACGACGGTCGACAGTGACGCACGTTCTGGCAGATCCACAACAAGCCGAAACGACGAAACCATTCAGATGGTTAACACCTTGCTCCTGCAGGACCATCGTATCACTATTAGAGGCACACGCTTTATAAACTATTTTAACATCGTCGTAGAACAAATCCGCTGTGCCAACAAAGGGTCGTTTTTTAGTCTTGTCCACATTACACATTTTAAGTTAATAGTTATATATTGTTATGTTAAATATTTAAATCGGCAAACACAGCTGTTAATCGCGAACGTATAGTGTGTTCAGTGTGGCCACTCGATAGATATGAAATTCCCTCTTGCGGCTATTAGTTCTGCTCCGTAGCCACAATTTCCCCCTAGGCCGACTGGTCTTGGAGTGGGGGTACTATAAATTTAATTTAAGTCCAGATAACGACAAAGTGGAGGAGTGGTGAAGTTATTCTTCTTCAAATTGAATATAAAATTCTCCTAAAACAAAAAACAGGTTAGGAAGGTTTTATAAATTAAATATCTTTAATAAAGTTATTAGGTCATACGGTAGTAAATTTTGTTATTGTTTGGTTGTCGATGCTATTCTGTATCAGAATAGTATAATTTCAGTCGTTTAGTAAAGTCAGTCCACTCATTCTCTCATGCTACTTCTAAAAATTACTTCATTCATCGAAATTCATCATAAAAATTACGTTACTGAAGCACGTTATTTAAAAATTTTAAAACATCAAATACTAGAGAATGACAATGATTTACCACTGCAGTTATACCGAAACATTTATTTCCAGCAAAACGGTGTTCCCCGCCAAAGTACGAGAGATGTTTCGCAATATTAGTATGAAATGTTTGGACACAACATTATAACCACAAATGGCCCAAGTCGGTGAAGAATGACAACGCGTGCGGAAGATCGACGCCTTGCAATACTAAACAAACGAAGCCGGCGATTGACGGCACCTGAAATCGCAGTAGAAATCAACAGGGGACGCGAACAACTGATTTCTGCAACCACCACTAAACGCCAGTGAAATGAAGCCGGTCTTTACGGTCGCGGTGCTATCAGAAAACTATTGCTGCGTCGTGGAAACCGTCAAAGACAACTGCAGGTAGTCGAAAATTATAGGACTTGGACAGAAGAAAATTTGAGAAATGTTCTTTGGACTGACGAATTCAAGTTCGAAGTGTTTGGTGAGAAGCGCTGAGTTTTCGTGAGACGAACGAAAGACGAAAGGATGTTGCGCGAATGCGTCGTTCCCACAGTAAAACACACTGGTGGTTCAGTGATGGCTTGGGATTATTTTAGCAGTACGAGGACCGGAAATCTAGTAAAAATCGAAGGCATTATACGCAAAGAAAATTATAGACGAATACTAGAAGAGAACGCCGTGACATCCGGAATGCGGTTAATTGGGGAGAACTTCGTGTTTGGGTATGATAATCCCAAACACGAACACACGAACAAATCATGCCCTGTCCCCCGGAAAGTCTATCGAATTACTGTGAGATGAGCTCGACAGACGAATACGAAAAGTCTGTTCAACTTCGAAAGACTACTGCTCAAAACTGAGTTGAACAACATTTCCGGTGGAACTCTAACCAAACTAACAGAACGCATGCCATGAGTGGTCCAGGAAGTATTACAAACCAAAGGAGGCTATTTCGATGAGCAAACGATATAACGTAATATTTTAATTAGAATGTTCTTTTTTTTTTATTTCTTCTTATTTGTTTATGTTTTTATTTCTAGCAATAAATATTTATTTCCTTTTGCATTATTACCGTTTTTATTCACGTTTGCAATAATTCACTAGTTGTCCTAACTTCAATGGCCGGTAGTGTACTTAATTACAATCAGATCGTCGCAAATAACAAAACCTGTTAATTTTAATTATCACAACTAATAGCTAGAAGCCAAATACTTCTAGACTTAGACACGGATACCCTGCACCATTTGTAGGAGACCTCTACAAACAGCCACGTAAGCTCGTGAAAACAATAAGACATTGTAAATCTGAACCGTCATTAATTTTCCTCAAAGCTAACGGGCCACGTAATAAATCGATAGCGGAAAGTAAGAAAGAAGAATAATAGGAGACGGTGATGATTATAATAAGTATTTATTTCGGCATTTACCATAAATCTAGTTAATTATAGCCGACTGGTATACTATTTAGGCGAGCACATACTGGATGTTCCTCTAATATACCAGCGCATTTTACAAAGTAACCAAACACGAAATGGCGTTCATAAAATTATTAATTAATTTTTTATAATCCCATCCTATGATGTTAATTTTGCATTGTACTTTTTGTAAAGTTATACGGTCGTTAGTCACCTCCTTGACTAGGTCCTTTGGATACACTAATAAACAGGATTTTTGCATATATATGGAGCACGTAGGAGTCTAATGCATCCTGAAACCAGTCCAGGGTGCTTGCCTTTCAACTCAGTAGACGCTAAAAAGGTTCAACTGGGAAATTGATGTCGGTTACAATTGATTGCGGGATATTTGCTGAGCAGTTGTCTTCACATACGTAAATAGTAAAGTTTTTCTTAGTTTGTAAAAGTAATATTTTTGAACTGCATAGCCTATCAGTAATTCTATCAGTATTCCAAAATGCTCTTTGCAAAGAAATACCATTATAATTGCTGAAGTTGATGTGGATACATCTTCCTGAGCTCTTCCAGGTTGAGGCCTTTGTTTTCCTTGGCTTTGTATTAGGTGGATTATCTTTAGATCACAACAGGGCTCCAGTCCAGTGATAGGCAAATTCACTCACCTGCCCGTATTCTTAGTCGCGTGGTTATAAAATACCATACATAATTCACATTCTGGACTCTGACATATAGATTCCTGTGCATATAGATTCCTGGGCAGTTAGCAACGAACACCGTCAACGCTTTCATACATTGGTCTTGGACGAGAGATATTAACCAAGGTGGGATCCTTCTATACCAGCAAATCATTGGATATTAAGACGAGAAGTCGTATATGATAACTGTTAAAGACAAAGCATTTCATTCGTAATGTTATTTCTTTTATAGTTAAATTCTTGCCTGTATAACAAGCCTTGTTGTTCAAATCTACATCAAACTTCAACCTACTGCCAAAATAATAAATCCCCTTTCCAAGGTATGAATCATGTCATGGGTATACAAAAGATAACTTATTGACTAGTGATATCTAAAAGCAATGAAATTACTACTATTTCTTGAATTAATTTTAAATTTGATCAAGCCAAGCAATAAAGGGAGACTCGATTCATCAAGCCAAGGACTTAAAGGGAAAGCAAACATTTCCTTAAAAAGAAAACAAGCACTTTTGTGTAAACATCTTTTATTAGTCCAATTATTATTATTACGCAACTATGTTACAAGTATCAGCTATTTTCGATTTTCATAACTTATTTATTCGACTTAAGAAGATCCAACTGTATCTCTTCCAATGTTCTACCCTTAGTCTCTACTAAGTAGTAATAGATCAATACGAAACCGATTAAACAGCTTATGGAAAATATAAAAAATGGAATATAAATCGCATAATCACCCGTAAGGTAAAATAATTGAGACGCTATGGTCCCCATTGTTACCGAAAATGTATCGGCCACACCCAAGGCCTTTGATTTAACTGCTGTTGGAAACAGTTCGCTGACCAACAAAATTGGTCCAAAAACCAAACCCAAGCTTACTATGATGTTATATAGAAATAGGGCAAGAACTGATAACCAGTACAAATTTTTAGCATAAATCGGCTGTTTTTCCTTCAATAAGAAGTATATGGCTTCGAATCCTAGGACGAGGGCACAGCCTGCTGCTGATGATAACATCAGTTTCCTCCTTCCAAATTTGTCAACGATCGAGATGGCTGTGATCGTTGCTAGAAGCTCCAGTAAAGTATATATAATTACAGCTATTTTTGGATCTAACTTATCTCCAGTTTCTTGGAATATTTGGCTTGTATAGAATAACAGAGGGTTCTTCCCAGATAATTTGCTAGTGGCACAAACAATCATATATATTACTCCACTTCTTCTGTAATATTTATTGGTGAATAGGTCAGTTATTTTGGATCTTTCGTTCTCCTGCCTTCTAATGGCTATTGTCAACTCGTGCAGCTCTTCGCTGACGTCGAATCTTCTTCGCAAAATCTTCAAACTTTCTCTAGCGTATTCGAATTTCAACTTTTTGATGTAATAATATGGCGATTCTGGGACCCACAAGAATGCAAGGAAGTGAATAATTGGTATCAAGGCGCAAATGATTCCAGAAGTAAAAATCGAGGTAAAAGACCCTATTATGTTGATAAAAAGTGATCCACTTATTAGAGCTACAGCAATAGTAGACGCCAGGAAACCTCTAATTTCAGGGTCTGAAATTTCCGATAGATAAATAGGCAAAACGGTAAATTGGCCTCCTTCCACACTTCCTAAGAGAAATCTAGCAGCTATGAAGAGCCAAATTGTTTTGGCAAAGGCAATTACAATGAAAGAACAGAACACTATCGGCGCTAAGGCTAGAATGGTCGGTTTTGTTCCAATTGCGTTATTTAGATAGGCTGCTAAAAATGCTCCCGGAGGTGCTCCTATCAAAGGCATAACAGCGCACCAGGAACCTTGGGATGGGGTTGTTGGGATTTCTGTTGAATTCAACAAGACTGGGAGATATGGTGACGTCCATGCTAGATTGACTCCTGTAGAGATTACAGAAAATGTACCTGAAATAAGATAAAACAGGCCAAATATAGTTCATACTTTTTACATATTTTATTTACACGTTCATCTTAATATTCCAAAAGCAGTCTTATTACCGCAAAGCGCGACATTATAAGATTTCGCAATTTGAGAGGCACACATAATTATCATATTTTTATCAAGAATGTGGTAAGGTCACAGATTGTAATCTGGGATAAACATTGTGCAAATTGCATGAAATATTTTATGGTTTCTAAATAATTAAATAAAATTAACGGGAAACTAAACAAACTGCATCTACGGAAAATAGTTTATAATTAGATGGGCAGCGTTCATAAAATTTGCAGCTCCTAATTTTTTCCAAATATACGGTGCACTAAAATCGAAAATTACAATGCTCATGACTAGAGTTGGCACTTTCGGGCGGCGTGCCAGCATCGTAGTAAGTATATATGTGTATACGTACCCACAAACTGTGAGCCGACTGTGCAAGGCGAATATTAACATTGACCGCCGATCGGAAATGTATATATACGACGTATATAATCTACACACAACAGCGGATCCGATCCTATCGCGCCGCCCAGGCTCCTCATCAATGATTTTGTCAATATATTAGAATGGTTTTGTTACAGCAACTAAGTGATGCAACTCTTATGAGAGTTAGTGTGTTTACTTTAATTGATAACTTATTTAAGAAAGTAAATTTGCGCCTAAAATCCTAAGTTTATCCATACGTTTCATTTTAAAGGAAAACAAGGGTGGGTTTTTTAATTGCTCTTTGACCGTACAGTTATTCGAACAATTTGAAAACCAAACTCCTATTTTACTTTACTTATAAACAACGCATTTGTGTTGCTGGAATTGCTCGATCAAAGATTCGAGCAATTAAAAAACCCAGTGTTACTTAAAATTGAACACTCAATATAGAAACCTTCAAACTTTATACATATCTACCTGCAAACGTTACCAAATATTGAAAAAGCCGTTTGTCCTCGAGAATCGACAGCATGGTAATCTCTTTTAAATGCAATCCACTTTCAAACAAAGCTAATAATTCACTGACACTCCGCTTTCCAGGAAACGAAAAACAATTATAGCACATTTAATTAGCCTGTGTATTCATAAATAACTAGTAAAAGCTATCATACCAACCACAAACAGAAAGATATAAAAACAGTAAGAGAATACGTCACAATGAAAAAACAAAAAAAACGAAACCACGATGAATCGCGAGATATATTTTCGGACTAACGTGTAGCACGGTTACTACATTGTTAGCCTTAATTAATAGCGAGGTAATCTATGGAGATTTCAGGTTATAGTCGTTGTTTAGAAGTGAACAATACAAACAAGGGACGAAAGACAAGATTTATAGGCTGCTCGAGTCTACGGTTTTGTTTCTACGGAGACGCTGTTGTGTTGATTTTTGGATTTTATCTCAACTATGGATCGGCTGAATGGAAACCTAACTGGTAGCCATAAATATGAGCGCGAGATTAGGAAATGAGTTGTTCGTGGATTCTGTGAGATTTATTTCCTTGGCTTTTATAATTACAATCGTCGTTGTGTTGCTATAAAATTGTTATGGAAAATATTCTTACTTACCATACAGGCTGTTAAAAGTTATTTACAATTTCTACATACAATTTCTTTTGCATGTAAAGTATACTTCAAGTATCTCACATTACGAATGCAAGATATTACAACAAAATAAATAAATAACTGAATAAGTAATTAATTGAATTAATAACTAACAAAATAAGCAAGAAAGAGTAAACTGGGCTATTTAGCGAAGAATTAATGCAAAATATTGTACTAATTTCACTTATGTATTGACAACTGACAGCAATTATTTGCTGTATCATGACACAACGTAAATTTAATAAATCTGTCCTATTAGGTTCTGGAATATCTCATTTTAAATCAAATATATCATAACTTCAAAATTACGGATAGAAATTTACGTGAAATGATAAACACGACGTGAATTTCGCTATCAATTGTAGGTTTACCGCCACCTGCACTGTAATTGGTCGGTTGCATTGACACTGTGGTAGTATCTACACTAATTCTTAATTCAGTGCTACACAACTATGCACCCGTATTTGCATTGTACAAACTTTCGCACTACACCTTAATTCTTACACAAATTTCGCACTACGCTATGTGAACGCAGCGAAACAAATTCACAAAATAATTAAACTACAAACCAGGACTTTCAAAATTGTAAACTTAATTCAACAAGGTTGTTAATGTAAAAAAGTACATTTGTTACTTTTACCGACCCCACAACTTATTTCATAGTTTTCGGCACTAGGAAGGTCCTATACTAAATTCACCGCAAAAGAAAATTATGCGTATGTTATTATTATTATTGTTATTATTATTTTCGCACAATATGAAGGTGCGACATAAGTAATGAATTGATGATGAAATTGATTTATTAAAAATTTGTTGCTGGAAAAATTAATAAAGTACTCGAGCTTTATTTGATCTTGTTCTGCAATGTGATTCGTTCTCTGTATTAACACATTCACTATAACATATGCAAAAACAAACATTATTTTTGATAAAAGAGCTTTCAAATAATGTTGGTGGATTTTAAGATCTAAATGTGACCTAGTCGATTGAGTTTTTACACTATTCTTTACACCACTGCGTCCAAGATCACAATAACAATCTCAATTACAGAAACAACATAATAATCCTCTTCCCAAAAAGGCAAACCCATTTTCATTAACTGCTGCGCTTATATGTTATCATTCGATTTGAATACCTTTCATCCATTACCTTTGGAGAAGACAAACTGTTTATGCCAGGTATTATGCCATCCCATAATTTATTATATACTTAAAAACAATATATTATTAAAGAAAGGCCTTGAGTGACCTTGAAAGACAGTTATACGAGAATGGTACGATAAATACCTGTGTTAAGGAAGACAACGCAATTGTTTTGCATTTAATAAATTTATATCTCGACGTAATCTCCTTGTAGCTCTATACACTTAGTCCAGTGATGTTCCAACTTTTATAAGCCATCTGAATAAGAGGATTTGTCGAACTCTGCAAAATAGCTGTTTCGACGATGATCTCTTCATTTGACGTGAACCGCTTTCTGCCATGCCATTTGAACAAATAGAGACCCTATTCGTACCGTAACTTGACTAGTTTTGCTGTCGCAATTGCCGATAAACGGGCCGGAACGTTATCATGATTGTAGAAAATTTTCTTCTTCGCTAGATAGAGCCTTTTTCTCTTCAGTTCAGCGTCGAATCGGTCCAACAAATCAGCGCAGTCCTGCTCCGTAATTGGTCTTCCCTTTCCAAATAATTAATTAAGAATATGCCTTGCGAATCCCAAAAGAATGTCGTCATAACTTTTCCAGCTGATGCAATCGTCTTCGCCTTCTTTGGTGTACGTTCTCCGGAATAACCCATTTTGTCGACTGATCTTTGATGCCTGGCGTATAGTATCTATGTCTCATCTACAGTCACATAACGCTGCAGAAACTCACTCGTATTGCGCTTAAACATGTTCAAACATTGCTTTGAAGTTACTACGCGATTCCGTTTTTGATCAATGGTCAGCAGACGTGGCACCCACCTCACCGATTGCTTTCTCATACTCAATTTTTCGTTAAGAATGTTTTGCACACGTTCAATTGGGATGTCTACCATATTAGCAATCTCTCTAATCTTCACTCGGCGGTCTGCTAACATGATATCATGAACTTTATTGATCATATCGTCCATAGTCACTCAGTGAGACGACCTGTCCGCTTCTCATCAAAGGCGGATATTCGGCCACGCTTAAATTCATTAAACCAGTATCTAATAGTAGTCATGCATGAAGGTATGCATAAACTGCATTCAACTTCTCTTTGATTCCTGCACACGTCTTCCCATCCAAAAAAAGAAATCAAATCACTGACCGGTATTGTTTTCTTCCATGATTTCACAAATACATAAACTTGCTCACATACAACAGCTCTCAAAGCAACACTACTCGATGAATCTTTCCGAAATTTTAACAGACGTCGACTAAAGAGTAGTACTCACAGTCGGTAACGCAGATTTTGACATAAAGCATCATCAATCTCCAAACACGAGTACTTTTCACACCATCCTTGTATATACTTCTGCGGAATCGTTTAAGAAATACTGGATGAAAAAGTTACAAAAAACAATAACAAAACTGTACAGAACTCCTAAACAATATTCACAAAGCAATGTTTACTAACTCGAGCGCCATTCGCGTACTATTTAACATCTCCATTCAAGCGTTTCGCAAAGTAAAACTTGCCGCGTTCCGTAAATTTTGCACTTTGAAATATGTGCGAGTTAAATTTGCATTGTCTATAAAACACATGCACCTAAGAATCCATATGGCGTAATATAAAGTGCCTACTTTGCGGATTATGACATATACATAGTTTTTACAGTTTAAAATATTAATACATCACAAACTATATAGGTTTTCGGAGAGCCTCCTTGATATGAATTGCAAATATGGTAAATATACGCTTGTCTGTGTGTATGCACCTTGGCTACCACTTAACTAAGCTAACAGAAGTAAATGAAGAAAACTAAAAAGTACACGAAATAACAATTTTAAGCGTGTTTAAACTTCAAACTGGTTTGAAACGCTCTTAACGTTAACATTTGCATTGTGGTTAGCCATATTATAGAACCAATATTGGTGCGTTTAGTATGTGATGTGTTTTCGCAAACAATATTATTGATGGCAACACTGTATCCCATTCTATTTTGTTCGTAATTTGTCGCTAAATTCATTTACTACCTTAGTCTTTTTCCTCCTAATTTATTTTTGTTGATAATTACTTCCAGGTATTAGTTTATTGCTAAGTGAAATGTGTTCATTCAGTAAAGTTTACATAAAATTTTATGTTTATTAGTATTTAATAACCCAAAAAATTATCTGTTGTTCTCATTTAAATGCATTGGTCGCAAAATTTCCTAAACAAAAGCGATTTCTTTTCATCTTTGATGATTTTTACCGATATAGAGAAGCCTAACCAGACTTTTAGATAATTTACTTCAATTTTGTACCACTTTCATTATTGTGGGTAGATTTTTGTTCGTATCGAAAGGTACGTCTCAGGGTTTTTGAGATCTATAGCTTGGTATCAAATCTACTTATTTCCTGATACGGAACAGATGCTTTGTATCTATAGCTAGCTTTTTTTGCACTACAACGCGTGTCACTGCATAGCAGTATCGCGATTATTGAAATACCTGTTGCTGACACTGCTGGCCATAGCATCTGCAACAAAACAATCAGTTACCCGTTGTAAAGGAGTTAGGAAAACAAATTTTAAAAGTCATCGCGGCCGACCTGTGAACGATGTAGCGTGCAGAAGGCCGGATTAATAGAAATTGGCCGTTTCTGTGGCCGACACGGTGTCACTACAAGTCAGCAATCATTGATGTTTGTTGCATGCACCTCTTGTTCGTATTCTTTCTCCTTATTGTAGGCCCTTGTATCTCGGTCTTTGTAGATGATTCTTCGTTTAGTTATTAGATGTCTTTCTAACTCGTTTTGAATTGAATTTTCTCGTACATCTAGGATGGGAACTTTTATACAAATTGTTTGACGATAATGCTAGCCATTATTGTGATTTTACGAAATGTTTCTTTGTTTTCATAAATTCCCACATCAAAAATGGGTATGTCATCTAAAACCGTTTCAGCAGAAAATATTTACTACACGCAGAGAAATGATTAATTGTATCAAAGCTGTCCGCCTTAATTCAAGACAATTACTGTTTCAATTATCCGCAATACAATAACTGCTTCAAATCAAAAGAAATATTTTCTTAGCGTTTCTTTCTCCGCTTAAGAGAAGTATATACTTGTAGTGAAATAATTGTATTTCTTTGTTTAAGACATTTGTTAACTTGATTCAAGAAGATCTTACAAAAAGTTTGAAGAAAGCGATTCTTAGTATAAGTAAATGGCAGTTATAACACAAAACAATATTTTCTTAAGGACAGTAAATAGTTTTCTTAATTCCGGAAAGCGTTTAGGTATTGCTCATAAATCAATAGTTTCATTTTTTTTAAATAAAGCATTTTTCACTTAGAATTCTTCAAATGCATATTATTTATATGCACTATGAATTGCGCTTACCTTGTTTAAAACAGTACGACATATGTGCATATAGTGCAATAATAAATTGTTCACATTGCTTGTGATTTTTAAAAGCTTAAAGTAGAGGTTATCTACAGAATAATGTTCAAACAAAAGTGAACTTAATGTAGAAATACAAATGAAAAAATGCTTAAAAACTATAACCAAGATAATAATACTAATAAATAACTCCTGGTATTGATGGAATCACTACCGGCAAAAACAATATGAGAAGAGAAAAGCATTGAAGCTTCTTGCTCCTGGCTATATTGCTCTTAGTTTATGCCACTAATCTTCAAAAACAACAACTAAAATATTTCCTGGCGCCACCTAGTGCCAATAGTTATAGTCATGTCGTCCTAGATAGTAACGATACAAACCCGAGTACAGATGCCATGCTCACGCATACAATGATATAACCTTTAACGTACAATGTTCATAAACATTTTCAAAAGATACTGGTTAATGTAATATTTTTTTCTTTTTATTAATACTAATATATAATAAATAATAAAAAAGAATCCATTTAATAAATTAATTCGACATTCTAACTATTTCTCTCTGCGTGCACAATCTTCGCCCACAATTTCTTGTTTTTCAACATTTCTTTAGCTTGTCTCCATCCCATGTTTCTCTTCTTTAGTATCAGTCCTATTCATTGTTTCACGTCATCTTGGGCCTTCCTCGTTGTCTGCACTTTACCAGTCGTGCTTCCGATATTTATTTTGTTGGCCTTTTGTTGTTCATCCTATTTAGGCGTCCAAACTATCTTAGTTGTAGACTTTCTATTCTTTTCAATATTGGATCTACCCCCAGTTCTGATCGAATTGCCTCATTTCTAATTCTATCTCTTCTTGTAACACCTTCAACTTTTCTTAAATACTTCATTTCCATAGCTTGCATTCTACTCTTTTGTGAATTTGTTAACACCCACCACTTTCGCTCCTGCATGTTAATATTGGTTTGCTGCATAAATCATTATGTCATCCGCGAAAGCACATTCTGATAGTCCAATTGGTCTTAGATTGTTGTATCCTATATGGACCTTCCTTACAACGCTGTTAGTTGCTTTCATTATATCATCCGTGACTAATATGAACAGGATAGGACTTAAGACTCCTCCCTGTCGTAATCCATCATTTACAGCAAATGATTCCGATTCCATGTTGTCTTTTCTAACGTAATTGGTATTGTTGATGTATAAACTTTGGATCACTCTTCTTAATTTTGATTTCACTTTTCTACGTTCTAAACATTTCCATATCTCTTTTATATAATTCTGTTCTTCTGTTTAATGGTGAAAATATGATCTTGCGTGCTCCTTGCTTTTCGAAAGCCCCTTTGAGATTCTTCCAGTTGATGTTCTATTATGTTCTTCAGGCTTATTTCTAGGATACTTTCATATGCGTTATTTTCCAATCTTCTGGTACTTCTCCATCGTTCCACGCTTTATTAAATATTTCTGTTAGTATCTCTATGCCTTGGTCTCCTGGGTGTATTACCATTTCCAGTGTTATTCCATCATGCCCAGCTGACTTCCCTTTTTAATTAATTTGTTGCGAGGATTTTATTCAAGTCTGGTTGTTTTTCATTTTTCTTGTTCAGTAACTCGTGAAAATATTCTTTCCACCTGTCCATTATTTCTTTCCCATTGGTGAGCATTCTGCCATTATTCCTTCCTTCCAAGTTCTTCCCATGCTTGTATTTTTGATTTTTGTACCATTTCTTTTACTTTTCTTCTTTGTTGTTTGTATTGTACATACGAAAGTCCTATTTCTCAAATACTCTTTCCATATCTGCTTTTTAATTCTTACTTGCATTTCTATATCATCGCTCCACCATTTTGTTTGTTTTCTGTTCTTGGTTTTTAGATTTGTTCCACATGTTTCTCTTGCTGCTGCAATATATTTCTTTAAATTTCTGCCACATCTGCTCAACATTATCACTTTCCCATTCCTTTGCAACTCGGTTTGCTTCCTTTTCTACCTTTCTTTTAAAGTTTTCACCTATCTCAGCTTCTGCTAATTTAAATGTCTTGATCACCTCTTCTGGCCTTTCCTGTTCGTTCTTGTCCTGTTTTTGTTTTAATCCCTCTTTGGTTCTGATTTTTGCCTCCAGTAAATAATGGTCAGTGTAAATCTCGGTCCCTCGTTCAACCCTTACATCCAGTACTTCTTTCCTAAACGCTCAATAGTGCGTTTTATAATTTATTAATAACTAATTATGTAGCCTATGATTGATTTTTCGCCTCTACTTTTTACTTCTCTCGTGTACATATGTATTTCTTTGTGTTTAAAGAATGTAGTCAATTAATCTGTTACCATTATTGTTTCCGTGATTTTCGCCGTAAGGTCCTATTACATCTATTGTTCTTTCATTTCTTTTTCCAACTCGGTTATTCAAGTCCCCTAATATTTACTAATATTAGGAGACTTGACTACTGGAGGAGGAGACTACTGTCTTCCTCTTATGTTTTCTATTATTTCTGTAATTTCTTCCCAAAATTTGTCTTTAGTTGCTGTCTTTTCATCTGCGCCTGGTTCATATGCTATTACTAGAGTTGTGTTTTCATTTTCTGTAAGTTGTACTTCTATTTTCATTATTTATCTCGTTATGAACTCCCATTTTGTTACATTTCTTACTAAATCTCGCCTTATTGTGCACCCTACACCTTCTCGAGCTCGCATTTCGAGTTTTAGTGCACTATACATCAATAAATGTCCTCCATTCATTTCTATTGTTCCTTGTCCCTTTTTGTTAGTTATGCAGATTGCCAGTATATCAAGTTTTGACTTCTCAAATTCTTCTATTAGTTTCTCCTCTTTTCCATTTATACTCCGGACATTCCAAGTTCCCATCCTCCAAATTTATCCTTGTCCTTTGCTATTTTCATTATCGTTATCCTTATTCCTAGCGAGTGTCGTCTTCTTGTATTTATGTTGTTTTTTGTTAATCAGTTTTTTGAATTGTTTTTGCTTGTTCTTTGCGACTCTTCTATTGTTTTCTTCTCTTTGTTCCAAACACATAGCTTACTGTTACTAATTATTTTATTGTAGCCAATGTTAGCGTTGTTACCTTTTTACTTTTCTTCATCTGCTCTTTTCTTGATTTGTTTCTCTTTCGTTAGGGGTGATTGTATCTTTCTTAATTTTGTTTTATTTCTCATTATTCTCGGTTTATCCTCAAAACTTTCTAGTTCTACGATGTATATATTTCTTCCTGCTGTTGTTACTCTCTTTATTGGAACTTTTACCTCCACATATTTTTTCAGCATGTTTCCCACTTCCGCTTTACTGTTATTATTTTTGGGTAATTCAGTAACAACTACATTATTTCTTCCCTTTTCTTTTTCCACTTTTTCTGTATACTCGCTTAATTCTCTTATTTTTTCTCTCATTATTTGGTTTTCTTTTTGTAATCCCATATTTGCTTGTTTAATATTCCCTATCTCTTCATACATATATTTGTTGATTTGATCTAATATTTTTCATTTCTACCATTAATTCGCTCATCATTTCTATTATCCTGCCCAGTTTTTCTTCACCCATTTTATTTACAAAATGTTATGCACATTGTTCCCTGAGTACGGTCCTGTGTTTTTCAAGTGGCCGCTTATCAGTTGTTTTTGCTCGAGTCTGCAACGCTAGGAACGTCACTCAGACTATCTCTTCGGAGGTTAGGTTCCTCTGTAAACTCGATTATTGTAACAAAATACTAATGCTTACCCTGGTTTTTGCTGACTCTTAATCTTTACACTAATTATCACTTGTAGTCCACTACTTGTTGAATTTAATGCACGAAACTGCTCGAAATTTAAGTAAAGTGTGGGAACACTGTTAAGTACGTCTTTTCACCTGCTTTCCAGGATCGGACCTCCAAAAAAGGGATGAATAAACTTAAATACCTACTCACTAATTATTAAACTACATAAAAATAATCCCTATTTAATCACATTATTAAAGAAATACTGTAACCTATAAAAAAAACCTTTTTCGTTAGTTCATTCACTTGCTCCTAATTTTAATAGTTTTTTTTCTATTATTGTAATTTTTCTTTTATCGGATATCCTTGTAGCTGGATGATCTTTTTTGAACACGAAACCGGTCGGCTAATTTCTCAATAGAGCTTCGTGGGATCTGGAGCATTTTTTCGTTTCTTTTATATGAATATTTTCTTAACTTAAAACTAAATTTTTCTAACCCTAAGAAAATATTTATTTAATAAAATTTCAAGAAAATTACTTTCTTGTATTATACATTTTTATAGTCTTGAAATAAAAATATTTTCTTGAATAGAGACTGATTTTTGCAAGAAAATCTATTTTCTTCATGCAAGAAATAAGTACCATGTTCTCTCTAGAACAATATAGTACTTGAAATGGAGTATACCGTCCATCAAATATAAACATACATTTACCGACGAATAATAAAATATATACAGGTGTACTATTTAAAAAATACATCAAGGACATCATATTCAAATGGTGATGACGCCATAACTAATTACAGTACAGAATATGGTATGCAATTGAAAATAAAAATCGACCAATCCGAGGATTTTTTCAAAATATTGGAAATTAAATTTATAACATATTAAGTTTTTATTATTTTAGATCATATTCGATGCCACAAACATGTGCGACTAACAGTAAAAATAATTGATGGCCATTAAAACTTGACCTAGTTATTTGTAAGAAAGCTTGTAAATTGGAATATGTTGCCTTTTGACATAACATAATAATTACTTAACACATTACGTAATTCCATAGTTTCTAGAGTAACTCTTGACACTTTCAGCATTCATTATTTTTTTAGGCATTATTTTGAACGACTCAACGATCTGTCAGCAAACTTTATACATTCAGAAGTGCACTTCTCTTCGTTTTTGAGTGGTATTATAGTATTGATTAACCAAATAACTTTTTTCTTCTAACTCATTCTTTCATGTAATATGCTTGGGTATGAATTAAATGTTTTCTGCCTTATTCCATTTTTTTTCGTATAGTTCAAAGCCATTTGTCCGGAATATATCCCCATTATACCCTGTACTTTATTTCCTTTTAGACGCTACTGGAAAATAACAATCTTTTAGGTTCAAAGCAAAGAAGAAAACGAATTAATCGTAGAAAACCAAAGCCAGTAAGAGAAAATGGTTCAAAAAGCCACCAAATTATCGATTCCCGCTGGCGACCAGTGGCTACCGGACACTGTTGAAATGGCACCTGCATTAAATGAAATTTATCGAAATTTTACACGTTTCAAAAATGCGATGTCATTTGCGTGCAACCGGCAATCGCGCTTGTGTCTTTGCTGGTTGAATTAACTGCATGGTTAAAGCTCCGGTTTCAATAATGGCAAAGCATTTGTTACGGTCTCCATTAGGATGCTAATCGCCAGTAGCACTCAAGTGTAATATTGAAATATCAATAGCGAGAGACACGGCAATTAGTGCGTATCACGTGTTTCACTGTCGAATGATATCGGCTTCAACCCAACGCCATAAATTAAAATTTCAAATTAACATTCAACACTTGCCATACATATGTACATACACACAATGCGCACATAGCTGGTTGACCGCGGAGTACCCGAGAGCGTAGTTTTGTAGGAAAAAAAAGATTGGCTGAGGGTACAGTGGCGCTCTCAAAAATTGCACCATTTAGTGAGAGTCGACAACTTAGAGATCGCTAATTTTAAACTTAAGATAAACTTAAGATGAACCACACTTATTTATACATACATTATGTAGTAGTATAATGAAAGTTAATATCATTACACTGTTAAACTACAGTACGGAATGCTAAACGTATACCGTAAGCGGTATATGTTCGCAATTATAGTAACATTTTTCTAACTAAATGTTCACCATCCCGCATGAAGGTTACATTAAAAATGCCATTACATTGTAAACTTGGTAGAATAAAATTCTGTAGTGTATCAAAATAACATTAACGAGTCATCGCAATTACTGTTTGCTTTTCTTGAAAAAAGTACGGTCCTATAACGAAGTAGAATATAAATCCTCAACAGACGCTAACCTTCAAATGATATATTCCTTGCTGAATAACCGTATGGAATGATTTACATACCAAATCCTATAATTACAGATATTAGCGTCACTATTCTAAAATGTTATCCAATCGCTTTGGTTACAATTGAGATTTTCTGTTGGTACCCTAAATGGGGAGTCATATCTAATTCATGCATCAATGTCTTTAATTCCAAACAAAACTTGTTCATATTTAAAAATACAAACTACTAAAGTATAACTCGCTAATACAATGTATCTTAACTGGAGATACTTAGCAACTTCATTTGCACAAAATCGTAATTGTTGATTTCGTAACTTCCGTTACTGATATTCGCTAGAGGCAGTACTCTAAATATCTTCGTAAGACTTATTCGACCTCGTCAAACTTCCCTTACGAATCACCGAATGTTTTCGCGACGGGTTAACCCAGCACTATACGCAGAGCGAAAATAACTACATTCAGGCAAAAAATGGGCATTATATTCCCAGGTTACACATATTATTATTGTTACTATTGCTATTACATAGTCGTACATATGTACTTTACTTACATTTGTACTTTCAATACCTGCTTGGAAAAGTTTAAAATACACATAGTGTAAAGCGTCCATCCCTAATAAAGACGTCGTGATATACCCTATAGTGAATGTTAAAGGTCTCATTTTAACTTGTTATAAAGCAATTATTAAAATTACTAAAAAAACAACGAACGAAGTTTTGGAATTGCCTACGCAACTACAACAATAATATATTTTAGAAACAACAAATTTTAAATCATATGGGTTTTGTGATTGCAAACGGCAGCTGTATGAATATTTATTATAGGTAAATTCTGTAATAATATAATTTTAATCATTAGTTCTAAGGGATGCCTTAATCTCAAATATTTATTATAAAAGAAGCATTGCATTCACAAAAAGCTATTTGTCAAGTTCCGTCAATTTTATATGCAATTATAAACAAATAATTATTCTTTTTTCCACAAAGCTTCTTATCTTTGTTGAAATATATTGAAATAGCAATAATTTTAAATCATATTGTTTTTATAATTCCAAACAGTACAGTTTCGGCATATTTATACATAATATGTAAATATTTGCAAAAATATAATTTTCATAATTAACTTAAAAGGGGTACTTCAATCTCCCAAATGTTTATTTTAAAACAAGCATTGCATCTACAGCAAGCAATTTGTCAAGTTCTATTCTTTTATAAATTTATTTAGTACACTTATTTTCTGCATTATCAATTTTAAATACAGTATTATACTCTTATTCACAAAGTTTGTCATTTTTGAACTGGCGTATTTAGATTTTCTCGATTTACATTCATATAACTCGCCCAAAATGATTTATTACGTATTCTACAAAGTGCAGTCTGTATAGGGATGTGCATGCAATATCTGAAACATATATCTACATGTATATATTGCATTTATATCATCATTGATTTCTAAATTTATAGAAAAACCAACACAACACTAAAATTTGTTATTGACATTCCTCATCCACATTTGTTCGGTATGTATGTATGAATCTACACGTATGTACCTATACATGCTTATACATCGATGCTCTTCAGCATGTCTTCTTGTCCTTCGATTATAATGAATGACCGCCCCAAACTGTCAACCTCATTATCAAAACATTACCTTTTAATCGATCATTTTCTTTGATGGTTAAATACAGTACAAAAATAGGCTATCCATGTATGTATATGAAGATATCCATACCTTATATACGTACTTGTAATATGTAGCTGTAATCTTATCTTTTGTACTGCGTTGAACGTCGTGGTGGTAAAAAATATTATCGATGAGACAATGAGAAGAGTTGAAGATGTTCTAAAAACAATCTTCAACGAGGGATTATTCAAAGGATGTGTAGAGTGTTGTCAAATTTGAAATTTTTATTGTTTACTTACATAGAAATTTTAGATAAGTATTTTCTAACGCAAATGATATTGAAGAGGAATGACGCCTTTTCTGAAATTCCCGGAACGTTTACTCTTGATGTTAGCACGTAAACAGTTTAATACGTTTCCATATCATCCAACATTAATCTTGACACCAAGCTCTTTGAAATCTAAAAGCAGTTCTCCTTAGCAATCTTAAAATACGGTCAAATAACGCCAAAGTAATAGATAAGAATAAGACCAATACAAAGAAGAGTAAATACAGACTGTCCGAATCTTCTGGAATTGTATTACTGTACCTATTGTATAAATAGAAGAAAGTCAAAACTTTCTGATAACATAACAAATATCATTGCTGTATAAATTGGCAGCTCGGTAAGTGGCGAGGCAGGTGCCTACTTTGTTATTTTGAATAGAACTTCCTGTATATTGCGTTGTTATATTTAAAAATTACAGCATTGAAGATAGCCGTCTTTAGCGCCATGTATAGATTCAGCCAACTACGATTCGAGTACCTATATCCACGCAATCAACTTCGGAGACGTTCTAACCTCTCTTGGACATTCCAGCCGCTTTTACAGCCTCATCTTCTTCTTTTCTTGTCACGGATATTTCATTAATGATATCTATCTCCCTTCAACGCTGATCTGGGTGAAACGGCTAAATAATTCTTTTTCGCTCAACTTACTTCACTCCCTCAATGTTCGTTGTTAATGTAAAATGTCCCTACAAAAATGTACAGAGTAAGTCGTATTTTATCTTTGTCATAATTTCACTAATTAATAAATATTACTCGTTAAGAAGTAGTCAGGTTCGGTAGTAAAACCCCACATTTAAAGGTTACCGGTAATGTCAAAGGTTATAGAGTCAGTCCTTTAGTTGCGTCCTCGCATGGTATTTTTAGGAAAAGAAATTTAAGTGAAATTTAACATAAAATTGTAATTCGAAATGTGTATCCTAGTGAGTCGTGACATAACAATCGCTATCACGGACAAAGGAGCGAAAGGACGCTAAACAACTTCTCAGTTTAGTTCATACACGTATTTAGCTAAGTGTTCTTATTTTCCAAGTGTCTAGTGCTTACATCATACTTCAAATACGAAATGAATTCAAGTTATGGTAATTTAAAAGTACGCGGGGTTTTGAATACGTAACGCGTAACCACATGCGAAACGTCATAATTTGAGATTAGTTCTCCCTCTTTCAATTTAATTTTCGTAAAATGCAAATATTCGTTGTTAAATTCATATATAAACTGCCGAAAGAGTATCTAAGGGGTACTCCCGAATCTACAAACCGGAAAAATTTAACTAACGAATTTAAAAAATTTAATTTATTTCGTTTAATATTACAGTATAAAGTAGAATGCTATGAGGAGTACCCGTGTTTGGAGACAGATGGCGCTCTGTATCAAAATCTGTATTACCGACTGTGAGTCGACGTTTGTTAAAATTTCGGACAGGTTCATCGGGTAGTGTTGTTTTGAGAGCTATTGAAAGTGAGCAAGTTTATGTATTTATGTAAATATAGAAAAAGATCAATACCGGTCAGTGATTCGATTTTCTTTCTTATGGGAAAACGTGTACAGAAATCAAAGAGAAGTTAGATGCAATTTCTAAGGACTATGCACCTTCGATAACTACCATCACATACTGGTTTAATGAATTTAAGCGTGACCTAACATGCATCTGATGAGGAGCCGCCAGATCGTTCCATTGAGATGACTACAGACGATATGATCAATAAAGTTCCTGATATCGTCTTAGCAGACCGCCGGGTAGATATTTGAGAGACTATTAATACGGTAAACATTTCAATTGAACGTGTGCAAAACATCCTTCACGAAAAATTGAGTATGGGAAAGCTATCGGCAAGATGGGTACATCTGCTGACGGTTGCACAAAAACGGATAACTTCAAAGCAATGTTTGGACATGTTTAAGAGCAGTACGAGTAAGTTTATGCGGCGTTATGTGACTGTAGATAAGACATGGATACATCACTACACGCCAGAAATCAAAGATTAGTCGGCAAAATGGGTTTTTCCCATGTATGTACGTACTCCAAAGAAGGCGATGACGATTCCATCAGCCGGAAAAACTGTGGCGACGATTTTTTGGGATTCACAAGGCATAATTTTAATTGATTACTTGCAGAAGGGAAGGACAATCACCGTACAGTGCTATACTGATTTGATTTACTGGACCGATGCGATGCTGAACTAAAGAGAAAAGGCTCCCACCTAGCGAAGAAAAAAATTCTCTACCATCATGATAATGCTCCGGTCCACTCATCGGCAATTGCTACAGCGAAACTAGTCCAGTTATGGTACAAATTGGTGCCCCATCCAACATATTCGCCATGTTTGGCGCCCTCTGACTTCTTTCTTTTTTCTTAAAAAAAATGGCTTGGCGGAAAGTAGTCAAATGAAGAGGTCATTGCAGATACAAAGGCCTATTTTGCACAGTTCGATAAATCCTGTCATTTGCATGGCTTCAAAAAGTTGAAACATTGCTGGACTAAATGTATAGAGCTACAAGGAGATTATGTCGAGAAATAAATTTACTAAACGCAAAACAATTGCGTTGTCTTCCTTAACACAGGTATTTATCATACCATCCTCATATACTCAGTTTCTCCGTGAAAAAATACACCAACTAATATAGAGATAATTGACATTTTTGTTTTAGCAAAAGAAAACAAGGTAATCATTAATTTAATAAAAGTTTATACAAACTGACAATAAGTGATGTAAGCATAAATATGTTAAAATACATTTAAAATCAAAACAAATAACATGTAACACAATTTAAATATCTATGTTTATGCCGACGATACCTCTATCTTAGTTAAGAGCAAGGATATGAAAGAATTATGCATAAAATCAGCAAAGGCAATGCAAAGTGCCCAAGATTGGTTTGCCAGAAATAGTCTAAAACAAAACAGTAGTAAGACTGAAAGTGTTGTGTTAGTACCAGAAGAGATTACGTCACATCGGAAGTAAAGTTTTTAAGGTTACGCATCGATAGTAAGCTGAGAAGAACATACTGCTGCTGTATGTAAACGTTTGACGTCAGTAGTTTACACTATAAGAAGACTCAATAGGGTGGCAACGCACGAAGCAGCAAAGATATCTTATTTTAGCTGCTTCCACCCTATCGTATCGTATGGCATCATCTTCTGGGCACATTCTCCGGGTTTTGGAAGAATCTTTTGTTTACAAAAAAAAACTATTCGGCCTCTGTGTCACCTGAAGCAGAGAGACAGCTGTAAGCAATACTTTACGGAGCAGAATATACTGACATTGCCTGGCATATACATTGTTACGGTTAAAAAAAAGAAGACAAGAAAGAATGAATAGAATTTATAGAATTTAATTTCGATTAGCGAGCATGAGACAAATACAAAACCGTAACTTTACAATAAGATTTATTGTACAAAAAAAAAGGGTCAACACAGGTAAGTTTGCATATTAACAAAATTAATTAAAGTGATATAGTGCTCAGTCTTGCTATTTAAACGTAGATGTTAGAAGGAGAGGATTCAAGGAGTATAATAATACAACGGCGTTTAAAATTTATTTATCTTTGTTACTGACGTCGTGAACGTTCTCTGTATGTTTCTTCATAGAGACGACGACCCGGTATTTGAACTCTTGGGTAAGAATTCCGATGTTCATAGGACGCCACTCAATGTTTTGTTTAATTTAGTCGCCTCGCTGGTGGTCGATAATTCCGTCGAAAACCATTCAGAGTTTTCGAGGGAGAGGAAGAAAGAATTGTACAAAACATGTGGCAAAATAAATTAGCAAATATCTGATCAAACTGTATATTGAATGAAAGAGGACTATTCAAAATATCATTGACAAAATGTTACAAAATGACTTAATATCTCAGGGCCAAAATAACTATAAACATTGACAAAGTTTACAAAGAAATGAATAAAAGCGCCAAAGAAATATTTAAAGATTAATACTAATTTAAACAACAACCTTAATAAAGTGATTTACCAAATTTCAAATTAGGCAGCAACATTTGCGTGAAGCGTAGTTCTTAAATCTTAAAATACGAATTATACCTAACCAAACCATTAAATACGCGAAACAGCTGAACTAAAATAGCAAAATGTTATAGTTCGTGACGTTACAGAAAATATCTTAAGTTAACTTACATAAAACAAGGTTCGGGTAGATACGCCGAAAGGAGGAGGTTGGTCAGCTAGTAACGCTGATACAACTCTCTCGACAGCGTCGATTGGTAAAAGACCTGATAGACCCTGGTCTATCAGGTCACACATCACCCCTGTTCCTGAACAGGGGTGATGTGTGATGAGCAGCAGACAACGGATGAACGCAATTCGACAGAAGAAATCGATTTTCACATCCCGCAACTCTACGGAAGAAACCAATTTCCAAAATCGGAACTCCATGGAGGAAATCAATGTCCAGATCCGCATAAAGCGTTATTCCCGACGATTTGCTCAAAGGCGACTAAATCGCAAAACCATATAATCGCCGGGAACGTAGACCATAGATACCAAGGAAGGTATCCCCAGCAGGGATTATGTCCGACGATAAAAGTCTTGGTAATCCAGGATAACATTGTTTCACTCACTGGGCCACCTACAGCCTTACCAGTTGATTCGCTAACTTCTGCCAAACGACTCATTCCTTTAATATGAAAATGTCTCTATTTATGTATTTTACGAGAATCCAATGGGATCACGAGATGTGAATGGCCAATACCGAAACACGGATATCGTGACGTAAACAAGATCTGTGTATAGCGAGATTCGTGCATGTATCGAACTGGGTAATTGCTAATTACAACAATTAGCTACGGATGAAATTTAATTTAACTGATACCATACTGTAAAGCGGGATTAATACTGAATGTTGACAAAGTTTCATTTATGTTCGTTGATAAACAAAGAAGCTACGGAGCGTAAAGAATAGAAAGAAATCGGAATGATTGGTTCCTAAACAGCTAATTACTAGATATTTCATTAGCTTAAGAATATAATTCAAATTTGTTGTTATCATGGGCGAGAAAGGTTTAAAGCAAAAATATTAGCGGTGTAGAATTTTGAAATAATGAAGGTTTTATTAAATTAATAAAGATCAAATCTTAGGACAAATTAGGGGAATGGGTTTAGCTAAAACACACGAATACTACGCATTATAGACGCGATGAAGTCATCCTTTGCAGGTGTTCAGTTTCGTTATATATTGAAATAGAGGAATTGGGGCGAAATGGAATAATGTTTTAAATATGGATTTAACTGAATTCGCAAATTAGGGTGTAACAATATTATTGCTATTATTACTATTATTACTATTATTACTATTATTACTATTATTGCTATTATTGCTATTATTGCTATTATTACTATTATTACTATTATTACTATTATTACTATTATTGCTATTGTTGCTATTATTACTATTATTACTATTATTACTATTATTACTATTATTACTATTATTACTATTATTACTATTATTACTATTATTACTATTATTACTATTATTACTATTATTACTATTATTACTATTATTACTATTATTACTATTATTACTATTATTACTATTATTACTATTATTACTATTATTACTATTATTACTACTATTACTACTATTACTACTATTACTACTATTACTATTATTACTATTATTACTATTATTACTATTATTACTATTATTACTATTATTACCATTATTACTATTATTACTATTATTATTATTAAAAAATATACTTATGTTGTAATTTCTATTCAAACAATTAACAACTATCTACTTAATTATTCGTCGATAGTGGATGTCCGAAATCCCTTCGGTTTACTTCTATACATTTCTGCAATCGTAAATTTGTAAAAACATGATTCCACTTTTCTTAGCACACGAGTACTAACTGTTGCACTCCGAAATGCTTACGTTATCCTTAACTTCATGCATTAATCATATGTGTTAACTCCTTTTTCTAAAATATACAAAAACATTAGAAATATAACTATTTAAAAAAACACGTTTTCGGTGTTTGATTTTGGTAGTTTGCTATTCTATACTGAACACCCTATATATGTCGCACGGGATTCGGATACCATATTTACACTATGTGTTTACATTTCGAATTTTTTGAAAGACTTATGTCGATATAAAACGGAATAATATACAGGCTGTTTCATTTAAAATAGAGTAGCTCCCATGCTTGCTACCTATCGATGATCCTATTTATTAATTTTAAATTAGTCAGTAAAAGTTCCAGGTTTAACTATGATTTTAAATGCTTTATTAAAAAACTTAGTTAATTACGCACCACTCTGGTTAAAGACGTTTTATCATATTGTGAATAATAAGTGTAGTAGGGATTGCCGAATATTGTAAAACTAAACCTGCTATAACTCCTGCAGTTTTTACCCGAATTAAAGAAATGTGGACTTGTTTGAAAAGGCATTCAGCGCTGTTTATAGATGTCGCAATTTGTGCTACCCTTTATTGTTCAAGAAATGTACCAGATGGCGTTATTGCCAACTATACGAGTTTTTCTCAGTTATCTCTAAAAATTCAAATACAACTGTATGCCTTTTTTATGTTATGCTTGAAGAGTTATGACGGGCTAGAGTAATGGCGGAAACCGCGTAGTGATACCTTTTCCTTTTTTCCAGATAATAACAAAAACAGCCCATTATCGGTAATAATTCCCCTATGAGTTACAAATACCTACTTAATAATATCGAAGCTTATCTTAGTTGGCCATGAAACAAAGGAATGATAACTTTCACTCTTTTGCACATAAAATTGTATCGGTATTAGTTTCATATGACTATTTGTTTTTGATCACTTTTCAAATAAAAGTAACAAAATCGAGTATGATTTGATTACAACAGCAGAATTTAGCATGCTATGGAAACAATTATTTATTTAATAGTTGTGACAAGTACATAAAATTTTACTGAGCACTGACCTTTAAAGCTTGCTGCTTAGCCGTTGAATGATAAAGAATGTCGTTTTCTAATGCAGATGCATATGATACCCTTGCAGTGTATTTTCAATGTTTTGAAAACACGTGTATTGCTGAACATGAATATGCCGTTAAGTATCCAGAAAGAAAACATTTCAGCCGAGAAGTATCCTAACGTTTGGCAACACGGTTACGTGAAACAGGGTAAGTTCAACCTCGTCAAAATCCTACCAGAGCACATGTAACTAGAACTGAAGCTAATGTGATAAGTGTCCTTGCATATGTTGAAACTTATCCCCATACAAGCACTAGAGAAATGTATTCCGTTGTAGGCATAAGTAAGTCATCAATGCCATATGGTGCTACATCAAATTCCTCTCGGATACAGATTTTGACCATAGCTTAATAAATTGTAATTGATTAAAAGATATCTACCATGAAGATGCTGCCTACCTACATCGCGTGTTGTGGACTGATGAAGCTACTTTTGCTAATAATGGACAAGTCAATTTGCATAATATGCATTACTGGTGCAGAGAAAATCCTCATTAGATGAGAGAGGTTGGTCATCAACATAGGTGGAGTATAAATGTTTGGTGTGACAGTTCAGGTGATAAGGTTATTAGACCATTTATTTTTGAAGACAACTTAAACAGGGAAATATACTTAAACTTTTTACGTAACGAATTACCAATACTTTTAGAAGATGTTTCGTTGGAAACTCGAAACACACGGTGGTTTCACCATGACGGCTGCCCAACCCATTATTTACGAATCCTCCGTGCCTATCTTCATAATACGTTTCCATATCAGTGGATTGGAAGAGGATATATTTTTTTATGGCCAGCTAGATCCCCAGATCTGACTGTGTTTGACTTTTATTTATGGGAAAGGATAAAAGACCCGATTTACCAAACACGTCCTACAACGAGAGCTGATATGATCCAACCGATTCATAGTGCTATCGCTAGCCTACCAAGAGTAAAAATCGAAGCAGCACTTATTAGCACTCGTCATAGACTAAATCTGTGTATAAATACACAGTTTAAACTTTTGAAATAAATTTAAATTATTGTTTATTTTGATTTCTAATAATACTACATTATGTACGCGGTACTGTTTTCGCTTGCATTGTTCTCATTTACTTGTTTATTTTGTGACTACTACATTTTGTTATTGTTATCATTCCCTTGTCTCATGGTCAACTAAGATAAGTTTCAATATTATTAAGTAGGTATTTGTAACTGATGGGCAAATTATTACTGATAATGGGCTGTTTTCATTATTATCTGGAAAAAGGAAAAAGATATCACAACGCCGTTTTCGCCACTACTTTAGTTTGTCAAAACTCTTGAACCACAACATAAGAAAAGCATATAATTGCATTGAATTTTTAGAAATAATTGAGAAAAACTCGTACAGTTGGCAATAACGCCATCTGGTACATTTCTTGAACAATAAAGGGTGGCACAAATTGCGACGCCTAAAGCAGCGCTAAATGCCCTTTCAAACAAGTCAACATTTCTTTAATTCGGGTAAAAACTGCAGAAGTCATAGCAGGTTTACTTTTACAAGATTCGGCAACGCCTACTACACTTATTATTCACAATATGACAAAACGTCTTTAACCCAAGTAATGCGTAATTAACTAAGCTTTTTAATAAAGCATTTAAAAAGATAGTTAATCCTGGATCTTTTAACGACTAATTTAAAATTTACTGTTGACCCTAGCAACTGCGCCACCCAGCGCTCCTATTTGGAATTTAAAAATATTTTCATTAAATTTCCCATTGCCACTTTAGTTATGATTTTTTTTCCCCATCACTATAGCTATTGTAGTTTCCAAGATATCGCCGGTCCCCACTCTTTGTGGGACACGCGGTATTGTAACGCGAAACGATTATCCAAGACAGCGAGGCTTATTTAAGTCATCATTATAGATGGTATAAATAATACTTTTACGTTGTACGTCTTCGTCCGCGGCCAGTTTTTTTTTTTTCTGATTTACTATTGACATCTTTTCATGCCATTCTTTTTTCTTCGACTAACATCATTCTTAAACGCATATGTGTGTACTTGTATCATCTCAGAAATCACAAAATTTGAAAAATAAATTATTATATAAATGTAATACAATAGAAATTTTTGCTATATTACAGAAAAGAAGAGGGCGTAGACTACTCGCTAGGTATGCAGTACGTGTAGTTTCGGTTGCATAAACAATTGCAGATTTGCGGAGGTATATAGACACACTTGCATCCTTCTCTAGTTCTTCTTGTTTATAGTCTGTGGTCTTTTGAAGTCTGCTCCTGCATCTGTGGTTACCCGTTTCTGGGACAACCGAAGACATAGTCGGTCGCGAGTTCTTCGGCGGTGCCTTCAGCTATTCAAAATATGCAAAATGCGGAGCAATTTGCATTTCTACACATCGGGGAATTCGAATAACTCTTCGCAATACAATCGCGAATATCGAATTAGAAGCATTCATTTTAAGGCGTTTCATCCGTTTGCCGATCTGCTGTTGTTCCTCCTCGCTACCCTCGTGAGCCCTTTTAGCAAGCCAAGCCAGGCACATATTACATAAACTCAAAGAAAAGACAGTCAGGTAAAAGGCTGCGTTTGTAATACGTAGCAATAGTTTTCAATTCGCAAATGTAAAATTACGCTTATTATGTAAATTGTAGGTGGTCAAAATTTTCTGACAATTATGACATTATGGACATACTGGAGTATCTTTTAAAAGTATGTTCGTATATATAAGTTAATCGAAAAGTTGCGAGCCAGGAACCTCCCTTATTATTTTAAATAGAACATCATATATTATTGCATCTTTAGTTTCTCCATTTAAAAGTAAACCAACGTAGTATAGGTTTCATATATCTGCTTCTAGTAAATATCGAAATATTTATAATTCTGACCTCAATCGCCTAAATATCGAGGTGTCTATTTCATTGAAAAAAATGCGAAATACAAACACTTTAGTGTATATTTCTACAAGGTTAAATTGCATATTGAGCTCTATCTACACATGGTGCCAGAATACCTTCGAAATATACAGAATGTTCAGCATTTAACACCAAATTTTACCAAGTTCAAACACCGGAAGCATACTTTTTTTAAATAGCACTACATATTTTTTCTGTATCCGTCGTATAGGAAATTTATATCTCTAATGTTTTTGCATAATAATATGTATGTGTAATATTGATATTTACAGTCAAAGGCGAGTCTTGCATTTGGATGTTGCATCCAAAGAGATTCCGGTGTTAGTGTTATGTGGTTACTAAGGTATCAGTAAACAAAGGATACTGACGTTGATATTTATAAAATATTTATTCAAAATGTCGAGCCTAAGTAGTTACTTGTAAAATTAATTCCGTTGCAGTGCAACGGTTAATACGCTAAGAGAAGTGAGGAATACTTTTTATCCTGTGGTGACGGCTCAACGGGATACATAAGCTTTAAAACTTGTGATAACTTCAGGAGCCTTCAGTGTGTAAATCGTGTATGTAAAGTGGTTTTGTTAATATCGGTTAACTGTTCCCCAACATACGAATTGTGCCTGAGGATTGTACCGAACCCACTAAGAAAATTTGTACAGCGCCAAACTCTAACCAGTCAGGCACAGGCCGTCTTACCACTGGACCACCGAGCTATTTACAAACGATTGCAGGAATGTACCCAGGTAAAATGAACGAATTTCGAACGTTGACTGTTTTTAGACAAATAAGTAGATAGCTATTAATTATTGCAATAAAAATTACAATCAAAATTTTCTTATAGTGCATTTAAATTGTGTTACATGTTATTATTTTTTAAAAATGACGTTTGAATTTGAAAAAATTTGTTGTTCAATACTGAACGCCCTGTATATTTCAAGAGGTCTTAATATAATAGTAACATATAACATTTGTGCCAAATAACTCTTACTACACATTTGAGATATCTGTAACTCTTTCCGAGGCATCTGCATTTAATAATTTCCCTATATTCAATATTGCATGTATACCAACGGCAATTTTTTTCTCTATTGTTTAACACTCATGTTTCATAATCAAAACTGTGTATTGTAATTGATAACACAGGAGCTCCCAAATTTTTGAAGTAGTGTAGTTATTTTCTCTTTCTAAATTGGCAACATTGATTGACATTACTACCAACCCTTGTTTCGACCCAGCGAAGCGTCAAAGTACCTTAGCTATGTGCTAAACGTCACTAAACAGCCTTTGACACATTTTCAGAAAGAAACTAAATCAAAATTAAAACGCAATTCAAGATGTTATATAGACCTTTCTACGATTAAAAAAATATTTCTAGAAAAATTTTCTGATTAAATCAGAACCATAGGATCTGTTTTCATTATCCTCATACCGCTCTCTCTTGATCTGTGCTTCCAAAATAACCGAAAACTGATTTAAAATTGGTACTACTAAGCTTGCGAAACGCGAAGCAATAGCAATGCTTTTTCATTGCATTTAAAACACTATACGGGAACTTTCTGTGTTGTAAACTTTGGCCAGTTAAATCCATGCTTTATTTGACCATATGTCTAACAATATATAAATTTTGATTAAGAATATGACTTTAAAGTTCATTTCGTTTTCATTATTTAAAAAGTATATTGAGGTTAATATTCAATCTTTTTGGATACACATGAGAGCTGAACGTTAGAAAGTAAATACGGTGTAATCAATTTAGTACAGCAAAAAGCCTTACCTACTCGCCAGCAGTCAGTTAGACCCTTTTCCTCTAAAAGATGACTCTTGATAGAGACAATAGCCAGCTGATTATTAAAAAAAAATCCTGTTCTTAAGTTGCTTAAACCATCAAATCATAATTAGACCACCACTTGCGTTTATTTGTAATTTATCTCGACCATTGCATAGAGCAACAGCAATAGAAATAGTCTCATCTGCATACATCCAAAGTAATCCAAAGAAAGAAACAAAGAAAGCAATAGAACACCGATGAAAGGTTCAGTCAGGTGCGAGTCAGAGCATACGCTCTCAAGATGAATTCTGCTCCCTCTTATTGTATTGCATAAATGGAAGATTAAATTACCGCGACCGTTCAGCTTGTTTCAACGTCCCGGCGAATGCTAAACAAGAGCCGCATCGTGGGATGGAAACTAGATGTCGTGACCATCAACTGTAACACCTTCACTTCTAGCAGAGCATCATCGCCGCCACCGCAGCGACGGCCTTCTCTGTGTAAATACGTCCTAACAGGACGTCTGCGATACGCACATTTCTCTTGTATTTCTTCTTCTCTAAGAAGCATGGGAACATCAACAAGAAGATAGAAGACCTAGAAAAGATTGTAACTGAGGCGACCGGCAACTAAATCTATTGGAAAGCCTTCATATGTTCTCATCACTATCCCTTTTTTAATCTCCATACCCTCCGAATAGCATGCAACTAACTCTCAATGGTGTGTATTCGCAATTGCAATTATGTCGGGGCATTTTCCGTTTTGCCACCGTTTATTATATGTAAGCAGTTGATCTATTAGATTACTTTGAATAGTTTGGTAAGAATTACCAGAATCTAACAGAAGATAGTTCTCAAAAGCCACACACAAAATACACTGGCTGATCATCACCAAAAGAAAATGTCAAAATAAATATGGTGTTACTTGACAATTAGGAGACATCAACATATTTTAATGTAAACAAAGGTATTCCAGTCTCAACATTAACACATATATTTTCAAAATTCATTATTAATGAATAAATAAATTCTTCGCAAATGTGATGTCAAATTAATCGTATAAGAAAGTTAAAAGAATCCATAGTCAAGTCATAGCTATGTATAACGAGTGACAATTACTAATTTGAGATAAAGTAAAATCAAGTGTTGTAAACTCACAAAAGTAAATATGAATCAGCATATATAATCTACATACCTGTTTATTGCCAACTTTGCAAACTACTAAATAATCTTTGCGAATAAATTAAAATTTCGGCATTCTTAAGCATTTAATATTAATTAAAACGTTCTTCTAGTATTTACTAAATTAACTTTAGTTGATTACAATATAACGTGATGCACATTCCATTTAAATCTATTTGAACATCAGTCTAATTATTGTCAGCCCTACCTCAATAAGAGCAAGAGAACCAGATACCAATAATTAAACTTATTTGTACATGCTCATACGTTTAATTTTAATCGACTGTGTTTTTAATATACATATTTTGCTATATATTGCAGGTACATGCAAATATTTCGAATAAATCAAACTTCTTTAACGTAGGCGTGGTGTGTGACTAACTAACTAGAAGTACTATTTATATGTGGTTTGAATATTGAATTTCAACTGGAGTTTTGACATATCGAAAATGTTCTCTTGTTCTAGTAGATAAATTAAATTTTCTCTCTTTAAGTTTGTATTAAACGTTAATTTACTTTGACCTTACGCAAACCGCGCAAAAAACCCTTGGTGGACATTTTGCCTTATCGACAATCCGATTGGTGAAAATCTTTCCATCCATTTCGGGAGATTTGTAGCATCGTAGAGTCTGGGTTATGTAATTTCGTCTGATGCATATACAGAAATCTGTCGTTTACTTGGTCCAAGAATTGCGCAATACCGGCAATTAATGTTCGGTTATTCAATAGTTTCTCTTGATTTCCTGAACACGATTTACATTACTGCCAACCTTAAAGGTGTTCGTAACATAAATAAAGTAACTTCTTGAAGAGGAATATGTGTTGTTTTGTTCACGCTTACGTAATTTACGAAATTAAGAGTTTTCTGTGGTAGTTACAGTTTGAAATGACAATATATTTGCTGCATTACTGACTAAAGCAAAAATTGCCTGAAATTCAAAATAATATCTCTTACTGGGTTAACAGTCTTGGAATACAGACTACACAGAACAATAAATTACATAATCAACCTCATGAAATTGATATTTTTAAATTTTGATAGACGCAAACTTCAGTCTGATACACTTCACTGTCACTCTTACCACAATACTTCATCAACACTGGACGCACGATTCGAACCTGGACAAATATGTGGTAACAGCCAGAGGCGTGGCGAGCGCATAGAAGTTTACACATAAAATAGAAGGTAAGAAATAACTTATAAAACGTGCTGAAACACTTACCGTTTTAAAAGTCCGTGAAATCACAAACTGGGTAACATCTGTTAAATATTTGAATCATTAGATATGTTTCCACAGCTGTTTCAGTCAAGTGAGTACGACGTGCGGAATAAATGTTTTTTAATGCTGAAAACGACCGTTTGACATCTAGCGATGTTGTATTTGCATATTTAAAATAATCTTTGAAACAACTTAATGCATCTTCACACGCACCTTCACAAATTTGTCTTAATACAAGAAAATCGGAGTCTTTGTCTAAAACACTTTCAAATTTTCGTATTACACACCAATTTATTTCGCCTCCTACAACGCATAACTGTGCGTGAACATCATTCACAATTTGAACAGAATCCACTAGCGACATCGAAACATTTTGTAATTTTTCTATTCCCTCCGCTAGTCCGAAGTAATTGTTGTGAATAGTTTGTAAATCTCTTTTAACCTGACTATCTTGAAATATTTCCTGGGTTTTCTTAATTGCTGCAGCTTCTGTCGGATTGAATTTTAAAACTACCTTCTTTACTTGATCAAAATATTTGTTGTAGTAAAACGCAGCCAACCATGTTCCCCAGCGTGTAACAATCGGCTGTGGTGGTTCAGGTAAATCAGGACAGTTTGTGAAATAGTCGGGTACGTTTCGGGAACTTTAGAAACACTGCCATTGTACTAGCAATCAATGCATTTACTAGTGTAAAACATGTAGGAATTGTTTGTGCCCCAAGATTTAGAGTATGGATTTTACACGTTACATGTAGGAAGCTACCACTGTGTTCTTTAAGAGATCGGCCCAAAGAACGCATGTTTGCGGCACCATCACTCATAAACATCAAAAGTTGCTTAGTTGAAACTTCAAATTTGTTCAATAAGTTTAACACCACCTTTAAAATCTCATCGGCAGTACAATTTATAACTCTTTTGGAAGCAAGTAAGAAGGAGGATGACGGTCGATGCGGTTCCATTGTACGTACCGTTACATTAACCACAGAATGTTTTTGACGATCTGTTGTTTCGTCCACACACAGCCCCAGTTTTTTCTCTTTCAATTCCATTTTCATTCTTTTTTCTATATGTTCACGAGCAAATGGCACTACATTTCGTATCTATATCCGACTAGGTAATTTACAGTCCGCATATTTATTCCAGAAGGAGACAAATGCTTCTTTGTCTAGTAAACGAAACGATAGATTACATAAAAAGAGTAACACATAAATCAAATGTAAATTTTTCTTGTTCTCGTATGCCACTTTTTGCAGAAGAATGCTGTTTGCTTTCGATGTGACGTTGACAATGGCTTCTGGACCAACACATTAAAGGGATTTTACAAACTAGATATTGAATTTTAGCGCCATCAAAAATTAAGTCAGGCATGTCCACTATAAAGTTTGTAACTGTGTCTGCCATTGGTCGTTTTCGCGATGTACCTAACTGCGACATTTTTAAAGCAAACATAAGCCTACAATTACGAAATAAGTTACGACAGCCTACATATACACAGAACTACTCGCATACAGCATCAATTTAGTACTGACGCTGTGAACACGTGCCGACTCCGCACCACATATCTACTACACTGACTGTTACCGCTGTTTGCCCAGACTAGTAGTAAGATAATTCAATTTGGAATAGCCTAGCTATCGAAAACTGCATCCAGTGTTAGTAAAGTGTCGTGATAAGGGTGATAGGGAAGTGTTTCGTTGTTCCAGTGCCACAGTGTTCAAGTACATGGTTTAGTTAAATTTAAACATCAATATCTTCTTTGGCATTAATTACGTAAATTAGATTTGAGATTGTTGTGAATTGTATGAATAGTGAATGTTATACAGGCTGTTCCAAAAGGTCTGTCAAATTCAAGTCTAACTACACGCAGAAAAGCATTTACTTGTATCAAGACTGTCCCCCTCAATTCAATACCGCAATACAATTACTGTTTTAAATCAAAAGAAATATTTTCTTGGCGTTTTTTTCTCTGCTATATAGACTTGTAATGAAATAATTGTATTTGTTTGTTTAAGACATTTTTTAACTTGATTCAAGAAAATCTTGCAGAAAATTTGAAGAAAGCGATCCTTAGTATAAGTAAATGGCCATTTAAACACAAAACAATATTTTATCTCAGTTTATGCCACTAATCTTTAAAAAGGGCACTGAAACGTTTCCCGGCGCCACCTAGTGCCAAGAGATATAGTGATGCCGTCCTAGGAAGTAGCGACAGAAACCGGAATACAGATTCCATACTTACCCGTAAATGATATAACCTTAACCTATAACGTACAACATTTCATAAAATATTTTCTTAACTCAAAACTAAATGATTTACTTACAAGAAACATTTTTCTGTCTTGGATGTATATAATTTTCTAACCCCAAGAATATATTTATTTAATGCAAATACAATTTCAAGAAAATTATTTTCTTATATTGAGCATTTTTATAGTCTTGGAATAAAAATATTTTCTTGAATAGAGACTGATTTTTGCAAAAAAACTAATTTCTTGATGCAAGACACCATTTCTCCGAGTGTAGAAAAATTGCAATTTCTTTAGAAGGCAATTCCCATTTTTAGTCATTTTTACGTATTCTATTTCAAAAAACAAAGTTAAAGTACTATACCTCCTATACCTATTTTGGTACAGGAATTTTTTGAAAAAGCAATTATTTGAAAATGGTCATAGAATCGATTATCACAGTATGTTTTAGGTCATGTTTCCTAGTAGTATTGCATTTGTCATTTCTACTACTACAGGTGCATACCGTTGCGGGTAATATGAAAAGTTCTCACATGAAAGAGTTTGCGCAGATAGAATGAAAAAAAAAAACTGTATCTCAGAAAATTATCCGTTTTTATAAATCTCACTAAGTTATTAAATAAACATTTACTCAAGAGTAGTATATAAAAAGAAATAACCTAACATACGAATAGAAATATTACTAACCAAACCGAATTATTGAAAAAGAAGTGCAAAATGTTGGACTATATTTTCTAAACACCTTGTTTAACAGTTTTTATGTTTATTTATAACTATAAATATCTGTTTATAGAATTCATAAGAATCTCAAAACTGATTTACATATATACACTCAAAAGGATAGATAATAACAGGTATAAGAAATATAGTACCTTTTAATATAATTTATTATACCCTTCATTATCTAGGGACAGCCATATTTTTAAATAAGAGGTGCAATAATATGTATATATTTAAAAGCACATACCAGATATTGGAAGGTAAGGTAATTGTAATAAAGTTTATTGAAATTATAATAAAACTTATTAACATACTGATAAAACTTACTTTTATTATATGTTCTATTATCTATTTTTTGAGTGTAGCCAATGTTAAAGAAGAAATATTGGGGCTTAAATTTAAGTTTGCATCTATCAAAATTCATCTGTCATTAAACTTGCAATTAAGAGGGCTATGCTGGGAATCCATAATGTACAGAGTATTCCATTTGCAATAAGAAAATTGATATCCCTTTCCAATCTATATGCAATGAAAAAAAAATATTTTTAGAGAATAGATCTATAATATTGTCCCCCAAAATTTTAAAAAGATATTATTATTTATGATATTACTTTCAACGTGTATGTACTAAATCTAATAGGTCATCGTCGTGAATGATCCGGTATATTATACTCGTTTCTATATATATGCATACATACATGTATTCCCTCATGTGGCTGACAAACGTATCACCTTATCTAAACAAGCTAGGGCACTTAAGCATGTTTGTGTATCGGAAGACTGTCGAAAGACGATAGGAAAACAAGCTAGGAAGGAATTAAGATGTGACCGCTCCCTTTATAGGTTCTATCAATCAATATAACACCTCAAATTGCTTCAATGAATGGCCTTTTTAATTGTTAGCTTTTTTCGTTGCATCCCCTTCTCTTTTTGTTTTTGTTTGTTTTTTTTGTTTTCGTAAAGATACTGCGTATCAAAAAGGTTAAATAATGATTCCAGACTTATATATCAAGTTCGTACACAAAACATCGTTATCGGTGAAGAGAAGTTGGAGTTATTTAAAGAAGGAATTGGGTGTGTTCATCTCAGATATAAATGGAATGCGGAGGCAGATAAATTAAATCCTGTATAAATATTGAAGTATGGTAGACACATAGACACAATGGTAAGCAAAAACTAGATATGAAGTAGCAACTACTATGCTTTACACATTTATCCACTTGATTAGTACGATGATGATTGTCACAAAGTCTGAAAAATCGGTTTTGATGCATATACTGTGTTTTTGAACATCAAGAATTCGTCCATACTCCCTCAGCAGTTAACTGTATCTTTAAAAAGGTGGGGTAACATTCTTGAATGATTTTCTCTGCGATTTTTCGATTTGGTTCGATACACATTCAAACTGTCACCTATTAAAACATTTAATCCCAAATAATACTGTAGAAAACTAACAGTAGCCAAATAGCAACAACTTTCTTGTTTTGACACTTTGAATTGTGAAATGTTGTGAAATAACAATGTTATTGCTTGAATATCAGTTCCTTGCATTACCAATCTAGCGTAGTAGCGTATTAAATACTACCAACATTTAACCATTTTAAAATAAATCCAAATAGACAGAGAAAAAGATATTTTTCCAATTCCTATTAATAAAATGCTCATTTTATATATTAAATCTCATTATTAAAACAATAGTTTAATCAAAAGGATGAATAAAATGTTTATAGCAACACTTTATTCACGCTGCTATTGACAACACGAATAAAGTAAAAACATTAAAATTCGCACTACCTTTGACATTTTCGTTGCTATGGATGGCTTGTTTATAAAACATGTGACATCACGCAAATTCTTCAATTTGCCGATTTAAGAGTCTGAAAGTGTGTTTGAAAAAGCAAATAACCAGGAAGAAAGCATACCACAAGATGTTCTGAACCAAGATGCTATTGCAGTATCCAATTTATTGCCAGAAAAATCAAAATCAGTTTACGGAAAGGAGTACAAAACATTTTGCGAATGGAAGACAATAAAAAATGTGAAAACTGTTAACGAGGAAATACTGCTAGCCTATTTCTTAGAAAAATCAAAGAAAGTAAAGGTCCACCTTATGGTGTCGTTACTCAATGCTCAGAGCAACGCTATCCATAAATGAAAATATTGATATTCTAACGGTTAACTTTTCATACTAGTATCCGTCCGTGGTATTTTTCTATGATTCGTTGTTTTCCCCTTTACTTCTAGCTATTTCCTTTACCTTACGGTGTTACGTTGGTTGCCGACACTCACTTGCGTTTGTGCAGTCGTAAAATTCTAGCCACGTGCCCAGCTTCTACTTTTAATTTGCAATAGTTGGATTTTATTATAGCCATTGCTGCTGTTTTTTTTTTTTTGATGGGTTACATTTGTTGCTAGTTGCCGAAGTGCAAGATATAGGAGAAGTTCTGTTTTGAAGTGAATAAATGTGTATTTTCTCGCTAGTTAGCGGATTCGACACGTGGCTTTATTTACTTTCTCGCCTTCTTTTCTACCTTTTACCTTCGATATGAATTTAATTCCACTGTAATATACTTTCTTTAGAATACGGACACAGTATTAGAGCACACTAGACACTCTAGTGCACTCGTGGACCTATTTTCTCAACACCTTTGAGATCATTAGCAAGCATCCTAGCTTATTAGAAGCTTACCAGGCATAATTTTTGGAGTTGAATAATCCCAGCATAGCTCGTTTTCTCTCTGCGAGGCTGTGCGAAGCTCTGCGAAGCAGTATTTCCACTTAAAGACACCCCCCGGAATCAAAAATGCACAATACAACCTATCGGTATCAACACTTTTGCAAAAATACGACAAATGATCTTTATACCGGACACTGTTTTCGACGGACTTCCGCAAATTAGCCAGTGCAGTAGCTGACCTATTAACTCTTAGAAGGTAGGGAGGGTGGAAGTCTTCTACATAACACTATATCGACGAATCAGTTGTTCAAAAAATATCCACGTCAAGAAAAGTTTTAGCAGTTGTAAATTCAAATGAAAGGCCTGGAACTTTCACTGCACTGGACCCTGACGAAAGCAGAGTCAACTTTCCATCTTTAAGTGTTCCACATTAGTAATAGTACAATTAACATTTATGTAAATGAATTACCTAAGCAATAAATAAATTCAGGGGAATTGGACAAAATATTGTATGATACACGTGAATAAAGCCTCGCCTCGTGCGCTAAACTACTTTTTCACTTATACCATAAATAGCTATTCTCAATAATTTTCTATTTATTATCCATTCCTCAAAGTCACTCCATTTTGTAGTGCCGTATGGTATTTCCTCGATACCCAAACGGTATATGCTGCTAGCAACCTCGTGCCAGGCATTGTAATAATGCTAATAAGCAACCGATTACAGGACTAAAGGTGGTCATAATACCGGATCGCAAGCACTGAGATATCCAAGTATCTGCGCTGGCTCCTCTTTTCAACGCGCCGCAGCTCTATAGAAGTATCCTTTACTAACGAACTCAAGTCCGAGGGGGGTGTGTCTGTACAGTAGCCAGCTTCGGGCGACGCACGCGGGTGCCGTTTGATGCACTTTGGTGCGATCTGCACTGTATTGTGGTCATCTAGAAAGCAAAGAAATACTCATCATTTGATAGTTATTAAATAACTACGAGTCGTCTTGACTCCTTGTTTGCGTAGATTGGTAGTATTGTGCTATAATGTCAAAGACTGTAGCAAGTCATTTTTAATTTAATCAGCGTGTAGGTTGACTAAGTAAAATGTCTTGGATAAGGTTGAATTTATCAGCGGCTCTTGAAACTTCTCTATCGAACTAGTAGACAAACAATTTAAGGATATCAAAATAATATAACATCCTTTGAGCTATTTATTTCAAACATACAAAACTTACTGCTTAAAGCTACGAAACGTGGCGTATTAGCAACGCTTGATGGAATATTATCGTCCAGAGAGCCGAGAAGTTGTATAATTTGACAGTTATTAAATGACTATTACTAGGTGTGCTTTGTTTAATGTAGATTGACTGTAGTGTGCTTGGTATTAGATTTTTATTTAATAATAATATTAATAGCAACAACAATATTTTCGGCACACTCCGCACCACACAAATTATTAATTAACTCGGAAAGGCCGTTTCGAAGACACATGGGTCATCGTCGCGTACCGATTGATGTGCACATTAATCGGTACGCGGCCATACTACCCCACAGCGGTACGTGTTGCCATACTACCCCACAGTCCTTGCTATCATTATTAATAATATTAATTTTATTAGTCCCTAAGCGTGGGGGCCGGCGATATGTTGGAAACTACAGTAGCTATAGTGGGAAAAAAAATATCATAACTAAAGTGGTAAAAAGAAATTTAATTAAAATATGTTTAAATTCCAAACATGAGCGCTAGGGGGAGCAGTTGTTAGGATCATCAGTAAATTTAAAATAAGTCGGCAAAAGTGCCAGGATTAACTATGATTTTAAATGCTTTATTAAAAAGTTTAGTTAATTACGCACCACTTTGGTTAAAGACGTTTTGTCATATTATGAATAATAAGTGTAGTAGGCGTTGCCGAATCATGTACAACTAAACCTGCTATAACTTCTGCAGTTTTTACCCGAATTAAAGAAACGTGGACTTGTTTGAAAAGGCATTCAGCGCTGTTTTAGACGTCATAATTTGTGCCACCCGTTCAAGAAATCTACCAGATGACATTATTCTTAACAGTACGAGTTTTTCTCAATTATCTCTAAAAATTCAAATCTAACATAGTGATATCTTTTTCCTTTTTCCAGATAATAACGAAAACAGCCTATTATCAGTAATAATTTCCGTATCAGTTACAAATACCTACTTAATAATATAGAAACCTATCTTATTGGCCATGAAACAAAGGAATAATGTATTTTACTCTTTTACACACAAATTTATATCGGTATTAGTTTAATATGACTGTTTGTTTTTGATATCTTTTCAAATAAAGGTAACAAAATCTAATATAATTTGAATACAACAGCAGAGTTTAGACAAGTACATAGAATTTTACTGCGCTCTGGCCCTTGAAGATTGCTGCGTAGCCGTTGAATGATAAGAAATGTCGTTATCTAATGCAGAGGCGTATGATATGCTTGCAGTATACCTTCAATGTTTTGAAAACACGTGTATTGTTGAACGTGAATATGCCGTTAAGTATCCAGAAAGAAAGCATTTCAGCCGAGAAGTATTCTAACGTTTGCCGACACGATTACGTGAAACAGGGTATGTTCAACCTCGTGGAAATCATATTAAAGCACATGTAGCTAGAACTGAAGCTAATCTGGTAAATGTCCTTGCATATGTTGAAGTTCATCCTCTCACAGGCACTAGAGAAATGTCTTCCGTTGTAGGTATAAGTAAGTCATCAATTCATCGGACCCTAATAGACAATACGTCACACCCATACAGATTTTCACCATAGACTTAATAATTGTAATTGATTAGAAGATATCTACCATAAAGATGCTGGCTTCCTACACTGCGTGTTGTGGACTGATGACGCTACTTTTGCTAATGATGGACCGGTAAATTTGCATAATATACATTACTGGTCCAGAGAAAATCTTCATTGGATGAAAAAGGCTGATCATCAACATAGGTGGAATATAAATGTTTAGTGTAGCTTTTTAGGTGATAAAGTTATTGGGCCATTTATTTTTTAAGGCAACTTAAACATCGAAACATACTTAAACATGCTACGTAACGTATTACAATACTTTTAGAAGATATTGCGTTGGAAACTCGAAAAACACGGTACTTTCAGCATGACGGCTGTCCATCTCATTGTTTACGAATCGTCCGTGACCATCTTCATAATACGTTTCCATGTCTGTGGATTGGAAGAAGGTCTATTTTTCCATGGCTAGCTAGATCCCCAGATGTGACTGTGTTTGACTTATATTTATGGGAAAGGATAAAAGATCTGGTTTACCAAACATGTGCTGCAATGAAGGCTGATTCAAGCGATTTATAATGATATAGCCAGCCTACCAAGAGTAGAAGTCGAAGCAGCTGTTATTAGCACTCGTCGTAGACTAAATCTGCGTATAAATAACAGTTTAAACATTTAAAATACATTTAAGTTATTGTTTATTTTCATTTCAAGTAACACTATATTATGTACTATTGGTACTGTCTTGGTTTTTGCATTGTTGTCATTTATTTGTTGTTTGTACAGATAATGGTCTGTTTTCGTTATTATTTGGAAAAAGAAAAAAGATATCACTACGCGGTTTTCGTCGCTACTTTAGTTTATCAAAACTCTTCAAATACAACATAAGGGAAGCATATTGTTGCATTTGAATATTTAGAGACAATTGAGAAAAACTCGTACAGTTGGGAATAACGCCATCTGGTACGTTTCTTGAACATTAACGGGTGGCACAAATTACGACGTCCAAAACAACACTGAATGCCCTTTCAAACAAGTTCACACTTCTTTAAGTCGGGTAAAAACTACAGAAGTTATAGCAAGTTTAGTTTTACATGATTTGGCAACGCCTACTACACTTATTATTCACAATATGACAAAACATCTTTAACTAAAGTGTTGCGTAATTAACTACGCTTTTTAATAAAGCGTTTAAAATCATAGTTAATCCTGAAACTTTTACCTGCTAATTTAAAATTTACTGTTGACCCTAGCAACTGCTAGGGGGCAGCGGTCAAGTTTGGAATTTAAAAATATTTTCATGAAATTTCCCTTTGCCGCTGTACTCATGACAAATTTTTTCCCATCACTATAGCTATTGTAGTTTCCAAAATATCGCCGGTCGCTACTTTTAGTGGGACACGCTGTATATATATATAATTAAATGATCATCTACGTCTCACTGGTGGAGTCTATAGTTCGGTATTGTATTGGGGCGTGGAACATGGCTTCCGCTGTACATGTGAAAATGATTCAGGATGCTCAGAACAGAATAATTAAACACATGTTTGGATTCAAAGATACAGAAGGTATGCATAAGCAAAAAAATGTACTGACTGTTCGAAAATTATTTGTTTACGATACATTAAAGAAATATTATTTTATGAGTGATTACAAAACATCAGACAAGATCAAAATCAAGGGGATCTTTATATATATCATTTTCCTGTAATAGATACGGAGACAGAACTCTGCAAAAGGTGATTCCAACCCTGTTTAACATGGTACCTCAGGATTTAAGGAATGTTAATTCAATAAGGAAATTAAAAACTGATTTGAAGATGTGGTTAATATCCGATATAAAATTCGACTAAAATAGAACGTAATAAATATATATAAAACATAAAAACGAAAGAAGAGTACATATAGAGGTATATTTGCCGTTTGTGATATGTAACTTATTTGATAGACAAAATGTATTGTATCTATATTGTGTTTTTCAGTGGTCTCGCACAAACACAAGAGTGATATGTGAAATTCAATGATTTTGTACTATCCCTGTGCATTAACAAAAATTATCATACGTAAAATAAGAAATAAAGAGGAACATTTGGCACTTGTCTATGAGTTGGTGGATTGCAGATGTTTGTGCGGCATTGTATGTATGGATTGTATGCGATTACATGTATGTATACAGAGTAACCGAAAACGCTATTTTGTGAAGTAAGTTTAATATTGAGTAAGCAGATGAAGTAAGGTACTTGGGACTTATACTAATGAAAAATTAATGAATAAAAGGAAACATTTACTTGAGTTGTTGACAGTGGGCGGATAGACGGCAGATATAATTTAAATTTATTGCTTATAATCTAGTATAGAAACTTTTTTTTCGTTTATCATACTTGGTATTTACTAGGTTGGTATGGTACTATTGATTGATTTATATTGATTTAATTGTAATCGATAATCTTATAGTTGGTTAATTAAAAATTGGATTTAACCCGGTTTAATCTTATAACTGAAGTTGAATAATTGGATTGCTTTCAGTTGTAATTGTAGGTTTGCTATCGCGTAATAATCATTCCACTGATAAGACCTACGTCTTAGTGGATCTTCGTTGCACAATACAATTTTTCCCAGAATGTAAAAGTGTAAAGAAAAACGAAATGAAAACCTGTACAAATAAAATAAGAAAAAAGAAAAACAAAACTAAAAAATAAACGACATAGGAATACATTTAGATATATTTTGCATTGTAAAAGTTTTTATTTGTGTGGTTTCGCATGCGGCGTTTCATAGGTTGTACCCTGTGGCCTATGTTGCTCCCACGAGAGGACTCCGGGGGTGGAGTGCTTTGGCGATTCATCCTTAGGCTAGGCGTTGGGGTGAAAGAAGAATATAAATAATAAAATATGGTAGTTATAAAAATAAGATTAAAAACAAAATATTATTATTATTGTTGTTGTTATTATTCGACTCAGTAGATAAGAAACAGCTTTTGTTTTTCTTGAAATATTTTGTTTTTCATTATTTCTCAGTTAATTTTGCATACTATAAAGAATGTCTTTCCCGAGAGTGACCACTGCGAGTAATTACAAATCATGGTACGCGTTGTAGGAATCCCAGGTACCAAAATATTAAGCGTGTAACTTCAAATCCACGTTATAGAGAAACGCGTTGTAGCAGGACAGCGTATATACCTAATTGAAAGTAATAATAATTCAAAATAACATCTACTTCTTTTCCGCGTTTTCTTGTTTTAATGGTAATTATCGCTTATTCGTCTTAAAATTTTATTCCAATGTAATTATTTTATCGTTCACTCATTATCGACGCGATTAAAAAATTAATTACTAACGTCGTTCACTAAATCAAGTCCCCGGTACACTGAATATACCTTTATACCCGTCGTAGTTCTAATAAATTATGTGGGAATCGCCGAAAGAACTCGGGATTGATTTATACCTCGAAATGTCTGCTATTAAATTATTCACGACAACACATTTTTGGTTTCGAATTCCACCTTCGATTTACTTTTGTTTTTTTTTTCTTGATCTTTAATTGATTCTCGTATTTGACGAAATATTTTTAAGAAATCTTTTAAAGTAATCAAAGCAAATACAAAAGTAAAAGAGGTAGAAAACAAAAAACTATTCAAGAAGGTAATGATGTGGTTGAAGAGAAAGAAAGGGATAGAAGAAGTCTTTGGATACACGTTAGAGCGGACGTGGGGGAAATGTTGGAAAAGTAAAACACGTAGGACATGTTAATGCTTTAATTAAGGTTGGAATACAGATGAGATGAGTTCCTCTCTGTGCGTTAAAATTCTATGAAGGCAAGGCGATCATCCAATGATGCTGCTATCTAAACTCGAGAGGTCGGTCTTTTTCTCTCTATCGGAGCGTATACATCCGTACATAGCTGGGCTATCCGAAAACCAATAACCCCAGTGTTGATGGGACGTTGTGGAAGGTACAAGATCCATAAATTATAAGATAAAGTTTAACGTCTATCTTCTGTTCTTCTTGTCGATATCCTTCTTCTACGCTTGATTCTTTGGGCATATATACAGTGACCATTCGAAAGTGCTTGAAGTTGATGATACCAAATTTTGTGCGTCAACGATGTACAATTGGTGAACCTGCATTTCTTATTTTATTGGATACGTTTATTCAATGTATAAATATGATTCAATTTTATCATAAAATAAGTAACGCAACTTCACCAATTACACCATGCTGCCACACCAAATTCGGTATTGACAACTTGGAATACTCCAAAATGATTAAAGTATATTCCGTTACAAAAAAAAGAACTTCTAAGTCTAGAAAAAAATGTTAACGTAAAAACGTACATGATTAAAACTATAGATGAAACCAACTAATTTGTGCTTTTCTTTGTTTCAGGTACGTCTAAAGGATTCTGACCAGATAAATGTAGAAAAGGCAACACTTCGAGTATTCTTCAAATTGCGCCTAGGCTCTAACCGATTTTTGTCTGAAGTATACGTGAAACCCATAAAGCGTATAAAATCAAAAATTTGGCAAGTCAACTTATAAAAAACAGTAGAATATTTAATATATGTAACTTAATGTGCATTTGTATGTATTCTGTATAATATACTCTTTCTTTAAATATAACGAACTTCGTTAGAAAATACAGGATCTTCTACAATTCACGTAAAAGATAATAAATAAACATGTCCGTCGAAGAGACAATATATCTTTTAATAACATACGTAGCGCTTACACGTTTGCGGAATCCGGGAAGGCATCCCATACGCACACGGAATCTATACTTTAGCGGTGTAAGACATACAACGCGAAAGCAAGTACATAGCGAATTTATGTAGTAAACAGACTTTTTGTCATACGAACCCTTCCATAATAAATAATTGTTGTGAAGAACTCCCATGTCTGCGTACGCGTTTGTTTGCCCGTTCTACAGTCCGTGGCCATAATAAAATGACTTTCTTTCTTGAAATGACCTGACTGCGGATCAACAATTTCTCCTATAGCATCGCCAAGAAATTTGACTATAGATGTACAGGTATAACGCCTATGTTTCACTACGCAATTAAGCAATCGGCAATTACGATCCTGAAAATTATTTTATTACATTTAAGGTTACTTACAATTATAGTTCCATAATACAGTTCCTTATATTTGGTTTCCATCGTTTAGATATTGTTACATGTCAATTCATTTTTTTACGAATTCATTATAGAAAAGTTTCCGAATGTTGATCTAATTAATTAACAACATTGGAACGATGTTCTTAGAACTGCCAGTATGATTTTCTGATTCAAGAAGAGTATTCATCGCTTTACTTATCTCTATCTTCAACTATAGTTAAAAGTATGTTCTTTTTATTGTGATACTATGACGAAAGTTGTAAGTGTTATAGATAATTTAGACGGTGGTCCAGAGAATTTAGAATATTAGAAGCAGCATCAAATAGTGTCCATTGTATGCTCTAGTGAAGCTAGGATATGATTTTTGTACACTAACATAACTGCCACCACCATTCAGTAGCGTATCGTTTTTACTTAAAGCAACGGGATATTACAACATGGTTAACTGGGTTAGAAAAAAACACAAGTGACAATAATTTTAGGAAAAGAAATACAAACAAGTGAAAATTACGCTGCTGTTTTGTATTATAAGTAGAGACGGGATTTTAGGACGTAAAAAACAGCTAAAAAGGCCCTTTTTTAGGCCTTAAAAACTATGTATTTAGGACGAAAAACTGTGATTTAGGCATGTTAGGCAAATACTTAAAAAAAACGGTAAACACAAAAATCATTTTATTTTTAAAAAACATGAATAAGAAGACGATATTTAATGTAATTTTAGGTACATTTCAGCCATAAAAAGAAATAAAACATACAAATTTTAACTAATAACTAAAATATGTAGATTCATTTGGTTTAAAATAATAAATAAATGAATTAATCGCCGTGTAACATGTCCTCAAATTTCGCGTTTGCGTAGCACACAAGATGTTTTTCCAAGTTGTCGTTAGTAAAATTTGTTCTTTGGTCGAAAAACAGCAGTTTGTACGAAGAAAATGAACGTTCTACGTCACACGAGGTTGTAGGACAAAACTTAAATATGGACCAGTCAGCTGTGGTATGAGCGGTAGCTTCAACTGCTTCGCCACTGAGCAGCTCAGCAAACTCTTTAACCGTTTTGAAACCTGGATTTTTGGAAATCACTTGGTTAAACTTTGACAAAATTATTTTGCCAACTTTTCCTGGGGCATTCTTGAGAGCTGCTTCGGCATTATTAATTACTGCAACAGAATCTGCAAGAGGAAGGCCGAATGTTTCTAATCTTTTGATGTTATCAATGAGAAATTTATAATGCGACTTGATGTATAAAAGATCGTTTTTGACATTTTGATTGGAAAAGTATTCTTGCGCTTGCTCAATACAGTTAACTGAGTCGTTGTCAAACGATATTACAACCTAAAACATAAAGCGTTAAATAAAAACAATCTTATTTAAAAATTTTGCTAAAAAAGTACTTACTGATTTTATTGCTTCGAAATTATTAACATAAAAAACTACCGCCTCTAACCAAGTTCCCCAACGTGTTAAGACAGGTTCGGGAGGCAAAGGGAGATCTAGCAGATTTTCTTTATACACTGCCACACGCAGTGGAGCTTTTAAAAAGACTCTCTTGGTATTTGAAATTAAACCATTAACATTAGCATATTGATTTCTTAGACATTCACACACCAAATTGAGTCCATGTGCAAAACATGTTAAATGATTAAGATAAGCAGAAAAACTGATTTCAGTTTAGCAGTAAAACTGAATTTAGTTTTACGGCTGATGATGATAGCTTGGCTATCAAAACGTGGGTCCAGTACGAGTTAAGTTTTGTGGTAAGGATTTTAGTGAGCTGTTTCAGTGTTCCAGTGCCACAGATTTAGTATCTCTTTAATGTGTAAATCTAAGAATAATTTTAGTTATTTTGGTACTCGGTTAAGTAAGACACTTGATGCAATTCTTACTCATAATGTTGATCTAAAATATTGAATGTAGATCTTATCACTGGTTATTACATAAAAAGAAGTTTTCAAGAAACTTAAGTGGGTCCAGTACAATCCCAAGCCACCATTCACATGTTGGGGAACAATAAACTGTGCTTCACCATTTACGATGAAGGGAGATAGTAACAAAGCCATGAAACACTTTACACATACAATTTACACAGTAAAGGTTTCTGAGATTATGACAAGCTTGAAAGTTTATACAACACGTTGAGCTGTCACGACACGTTAAAGAAAATGCGTAAATAAATCATGCATGCGGCATACATGCCAAATATTCCCGCAATATTGTTATTTTATAGAGCAAAGAATATAACATTGTGTTCTATGTCAATACATATCTACGACGCTGCTACACTAAAGTTTGTTAAAATAGAACGTTTTTATGTTGATTGTCAGGGAAAGAAAGGTAAGTGCTACTGCCCGATTTCAGCATTGTATATCCTATGTATATTGTGGCTACATAGCGTATTTCCACTATTCGCAACATAACACTTTCATTTCATGTTAGCAGATGGAATTTCATCATCCAGCCAAGCTTAGTTAAGCATTTCGTGAAATTAAGTAAATTGTGCAGATTATAAAGTGTGTGTACACATATGTAAAGTTTCACCAGTGTTCTACAAATAGAAGCTTTGCAATAAAATAAAGTTTTTTTTATAGACCACAAAAGTTTGTGTTTTCGTTATTTCCAAGAACGAACTTTGCACAATTCTAAATTTGTTTTGTTTTACCCTTAAACACCAAGTGTATTACTTTGTAATTATATATCAATAAAAGTTAGTTAATTGCAATATATATTTAGTCTGCATCAACCACTTTGGTCACTTCCTAAAATCCCCTAAATAATCTAAACCTACAATACTTTATTTTCATTTTACGAAGTGCTTAGCCAACAATAAGTTGGATGGATGACATAAATCGATTTTCAGCAAATATCGACCGAAGCAATGTATTTCACGAAGTGAATAAATCTCTTGGTCGTCATGTTTAATATGTAAGACAGCAGACTGTCTAGACGCTTCACGAAAAGTGGAAGTCCACTATGCAGCTACAATATATACTTGCCGAAACTAAACGATTACAAAATGTCGACATTGTGTAATTCATGCTCAGGAACCGCATCTCAAAAAAGGCTATAATATTTTGATCAATGCCTGTACAAACGTATACACTAAGAAGAAACCATACAGTGATCGTAGCTGCATTCGTCCGAGTTGTGTACCGCGTGAGTCGAGTCGCGAAGAAACGGACCACTTACAGAAGCCAATCGTCCTCTTCGCCATCATAATGGTCGCAGTATGAATGTATACAGTCGCAGCAGTAGTAAACAGTAGTAGCAACACCCGTAAGAGATCGCATTTCTACGTATTCCTTTCCGTAATTGTTATGTCTCTTTGCAAAAAGCGGAATGGACATGTTTGTCTCTTCCTTCGAAGCGCTCGCCGTCCGGTAATTGTGAAAACCAGCTGTGTGAATTTACTGCAAATGGCTTAATCTATACACGCACTTTTCTCCGAATACGAACTACGCTATATTGTACATATCCTTTATTTCGTCTGCTTGCTTCTCCAACAGTAACCTGACGTATACCCGCAAATAGCATAACAGTGCGGGTACCTATCATTGATCGCTAAAGATATTCTTCGAGATTTCGCTCAATGAATCTCTATTAATATCTATAAAAGCAGACAGACTTGGATTCTCATAGAGCTGCCAATAACAACAATAAAACCAGTTGTTATAAATTCCAAAGAACTAAGTATACAATTAAAATCTTCACCAGCTTCCTTGATAGTGTTTCAATATTCACTCTTGATAGTATTCTAATGGTAAAAAGTCATAGGATTGCTAAATTGTAAAATGTTTTTATAGGGTCCCGCACTAATGTGTACTTCTGCTATTGAACCGTCTACCTCAGGATAACATTTTCTAATACTATCTGCCACACGACTGAAAGCATGAATGTTACACGTAATATATAACAAGTTAGCACAATGTTTTTTAAAAGACCGGCCCACAGAAAGCATGTTTGCGGCACCATCACTCATAAACATCAACAGTTGGTTTGTTGAAAGTTCAAACTTTTCCAATGTATTTAACACTAACTTCGAAATTACTTCGGCAGTACATTGCTGTATTCGTCTGGAAGCTAATAGAATTGAAGGTGACGATTGATGTGGTTCCATTGTACGTACCATTACATTAACCACAGAATGTTTTTTGCGATCTGTTGTTTCGTCCACACATAACCACAGTTTTTTATCTTTCAACTCCGATTTAATTATTTTTTCAACATGTTCACGAGCAGATGGCACAATTCTTTATGACGATGCCCGACTTGGTAATTTGCAGTCCGAATATTTATTCCAAAAGAAGACATATGCTTCCTTGTCTAGTAAATTAAACGGTAGATTACATGCAATAAAAGTAACACATAAATTAAATTTAAATTTGTCATAGTGTCGTGTGCAATTTTTTTTTAAGAATGCTGTTTACTATTTACGTGACGTACACAATCCCTTTTGGACCAACACATTAAAGGGATATTACAAACTACACATTGAATTTTAACGCCATCATAATTTAGGTCAGGCATTTCTGCTATAAATTCTGTAACTTTGTCCAACATTGGCCGTTTTCGCGACGTAGGCAACATTTTTAAAACAAACGCAGAACTACGAAATAGTATTTACGGCAGGTAACATGTATACACAACAGATCTGGTTGAGACTCGCAGTTATACTGAGGGTTGTATCAAACCTAAGACGGTAAGTGTTTGAGTACGTATTATATTTTATTTCTGACCATTTATTTTGTGTAAACTTTTATGCGCCCGCCACTGGCTGTTGGCGCAAATTAAGCAACTCTAATGATTATCATTCGATACAGAGCTGGCTACTAGCTTGACAGCTATTTTTTCTTCACATCGCCATCCATATCGAATTGTTATGTCCCCGGGAATAATAATAATAACAATAATAATACAATAAGTTGTATAACAATTATATTATTTATATTACTTTTATTATTTTACTTTTATTATTTTATTTTTATTAATGTATGTTAAACGTAAACTAAGTTTGTAACAACCAATAACCTCCATGAATGTGATAGCTTATACCCTATCATACGGGTATAAGCTATACAACAGTATTTCTTACCAAATAAAACCGAGTGCAAGTATTGCAATAAATGAGTTAACCTCTTTTAAGTTAATCTTTTGCCGTACAACATATATAACTATTGCATAGTTACTTTCGTACGCATTATGTATTTTTTTTCTTTGTGACTTGTCTTATACCATTGTATGGTCCAACAGACAATTTGTTTTGTTTCACACTTTGTACCATTTTTTGTATTACTGTGTGTTTCAAAATAAAGATTATTATTATTATTATTAAAATATTCAAGGATGGAAATAAAACAGGGCCTTTCTTCACAAAATTCGAATATATTTGGTAATCGAAGAAAGCGACCGGTTTCCTGCGTTGCGCATCCTTAAGCCAGAATTATGTATTCCGATAGTTTCAGCTTCTGGCTTGAGGATATATGCAATGCACGAAACCGTTCGCTTTCTTTAATTATCAAGTATATTAAAATTTTGTGAAAAAAGGTCCTTCCTTATTTCCATTTTTCATTATGAACACCTCACACAGATTCGCCATAGATTAATTAAATTATTAAAATATTACATACAAGAAACGACACAATGATTGGACCTATTATTTTGGACTCTACTTCTCTAATATATACGACTCTAATATACACGATTCTAATGTCTTCCCTACTTAGTTCTTTTCAGGGCTGCCAACATTCGGCCATCCTAATGATTTTCGACCTCAAAAATCCCTGTAACATAATCGTTAAGATACTTTGGTTTGCTCTTACTCCTTCCTTCACTATCTTCTTCTTCCTTCTTTCCACACCGGCGCGTTTCATCGCCAACATCCTGCTCTTCTACTGCTCCCTGCAGCTCCTTCAAGATCACTATAATCTTCTGCGTTATTATAGAATTTCTGTATTCTTTGGATTTCTGACAAATCTTCAATTGGGTACCGGTCGTATGGTAAGATTTCGGTGACAATGTAAGGTCAGTGATAGTTTGATTACAATTACCGCTAGCACAATATCGGTTACTTGGAATCGATCTACCTTGCTTCTTTTCTTGTTGTAAGCGCCATCTGCTGTCGGTTCTGGATCTCCTAAATTCGCTCAAAAGCTGCTTGTTGTCTATTACTGATATGGTAGTCTGTTTCCTCCCACGTTAGTATTACACCTTCTAAAACGTTCCCGTTTATATCTCTAGGCCGGTAGCCAAAGAGTAGCTGGAAAGGCGTTTGTTTTGTAATGCTGTGAATTGAGTTGCCATTGGATACTGAGAATTTGTTCAACCTAATCTCGGTACACTGGATCTTTGCTCATAGAACCTACAGCTAACATCCTATTTACGCGTTCACATTGTCCATTTACCCTTGACCTGCTAGTAGAATTGCGTGCATCTGTTATCGCGTTTCTTTACAACACTTTTCGAACGGTCTACCAGTAAAGTATGTCAGTAATAACCCTTGCTGGCGGACCAAAGATCTCGTTAATGTTCTTCAAAAAGTTAGCTATTGGTTCCAACTTGGTACTTCTCACAGCTTTCAACATCGGCGTAGGATGTAAAATAGAAACCACAAGCAATGTACCAGTGACTTACAGACCCTATCAGTTGAAATGCTCTGAACCCGAGAAGGTGAGAACCATGGTTGAAAGGTTGAAATGAGCTGGAATTGATTAAATATCGCTCTATTCAAGTACGATTTTAATTGTAAAAAGGAAACATGGAGATGAGCGCATGCGTATCGATTATTGTGGCTTGAATGAAATTATACAAAGATTTCGTTTCCATTTCCGCTCATGGACGAACATCTAGAGAAATTAACTCGGAAAGAGTATTTTATAACACTAGACACGAAGACGGGGTGTTATCAAATTTCTACGGTAAAACAATCGCATTCGTGACGCCTGACGGAATTTATGAATTTGTGAAGACGTTTGATTTGGTAAATGGTCCCGCTGTATTGCAAAGGTAATAAATCTTTTAGGACCGCTAATACTCGCGATAGTAATGGCTTGAAAATCAAAGCTTTTTTCTAAACTGGCGATGAAAAGTGCTGAATGGGATTGGGGTAGTGAACAAATGAACTCTTTCAACCAGTTAAGAAATCAACTAATAAGTGCCAATGTTTGAACGTTATATTCACCCAAGCTTACACGGAGCTACATACAGATGCAAGCCAATTGGAACTAGGTATCCTGTTTCAACGGGGCCAGATAGAAAGCTGCAACCTGTGACGTGTATTAATGACGAACAAAAGTACGATTCAAGTGAACTTGAGACTTTATGTTGTCTGGGCTCTAGCAAAATTAAGAGTCTATTTAATCGAGATTATATTTGTTTTAGTGTCAGATTGCAAAGCTATACGACGCACCTTTGGTAAGAAGCACCTTATTCCAGGGATTGCAAGATGGTGGCTAAGAATTCAAGACTTCAATTTCGAAGTTTAATATTGCCTTGGGATTCAAATAAAACACATGGACGTTCGTTCTAGAAATCTAATACTCGACGGGGAAGACGCCGATGTCGTCACTCCCTAGAAGAAGAAGCTTTCTTGTATTTACTCCGAAGGTCAGATCCTAAGACTGCGATGACTATGGAAACATTGGAAAAACCGAGAAAAGTGTCAAAAGAAAACAAACGCATTAAAGAAGAATATAATTTTCAAGATGGAATACTCAATCACAAGTTAAAAGGAAAGTTAGCGTGGGTTGTACTAGTAAAATTAGATGACGGATTGTGAAGAAATGTGATGATGATATGGCCCATATGGTATTCCATAAAACTGTTGTAACTATCTTGACAGTTTGTTGGTTTCCACGTTTACGTAGACATAGGAAAGGATGCATAGGTTCTTGCCTAGAATTTTTATATAATAAAGGGCCAGGGGGAAAGCGACCAGGCGCTCTGCGTCCAATTAACAAAATTGAGGTTCCGTATCATACTATCCACATGGACCATTTAGGTCCCTTTGTAAAAAGTCGAAAAGGAAATACTTACCTTCTAGTGTCCATAGACGAATTCACAAAGCAACCAGCTGTTGTGCCCGACTCCTGTATTGTATTTGCGAAATAATCATCACACCTCAGCAGCAGCTCGTGTAGAGACTTCGTCTCTTCGGCGAGTTGATATTTTCTATTTTGACACGTCCTTCCACACGTCAGCTTTAGCTATTTTCTAATCCTTTTTGGTGATCGCCCCTGTGCTGTAATGTTTATGACAGGTAAGCGCACTTAGCTTGCAAATACGATAGTTATATGTATTGAATATTTTATGCACTATTTTACATATACACATTTATGCCGGCACGTTTATGAATTTTCAGTTAAACTAACTATTTTCTCTCATTGTAAATACCATTTTTCATACAATGTAAACTGTTGCAATAAATCAATAATTTCATTCGCTGAGGTAGCCCGTGTCGATTCATCTGCATACATACGTCGCGTAAACCTTACTTCCAACCTGGCGCGATGCTCTCTCTGCCCGCCTTATTGAATCCATAACATAAAGTTTTTCCTCGAGTGACACCCATCCGGCAACATGGTGCAAATCCATCATAAAAAATAAAGCAACAATGATGGTTCATACCCTTGAGAAATCCCTGCAAAGTCAACATCAACAATTCAAAAATCAATCAATGAATCATCAATCCAGGTAGCGCGACAAGGTAAATACATACAAATGTCACGTATATTACTGTATACATACGCACACAGATGGTGTCCGATTCGCTCTAAATACGTAATAAAATTCAATAGCAGAGCTCGTCGCCATCATCGCCTGGTAATAATCGATATTAGATCGAAGATCGTATCGCAAGCGACGTGTCAAAATATCCAAAGCGTAAAAACCGCTATCGGATGCTTCGGCCGCTTCTCGGAAAACTTCGCGAGCCGTTAATTACGAAATAATTGTGCTAAGTAGGTTATAAATCAATCAAAGGCGACCACCGCGTCGGAGAACAAATAATACTGTATCCTATATATACACGCTCAACATTTGCTGCGGCTGGAAGAGGACGGAGAAGCCGTAGAGTCCGAAGAATCCAGCGCAAGTGAGCGTAACAACCATTATGATTTAAATTATCGATCTCATAACTCCACAGCGTCGACGCAACAAAAAGACCCGTTTGTTAAAGGTTACGTATTGAGCCTCGGGAGTAAACAAGATCGCGAAGCGCGTATCACACGAATAGATGGGTTTAAATGTATTGCTACACAGCGGCAAGAAGAAGTAGAAGTCGAAGACAACAAGAAGAAGAAGTAAAGCAACAACGGGAATAGCACTAACAGTCATACAAGAAGAAGATGAAGAAAACGGAGGAAGACAGTTCGACAAGGTTGACGAGATGATTCCATTGCGATTCCTTTTACTTTCCTTCCCTCTGGTCTAGATATCAGACAAACAGTACGAACCATTCTGAAAATGTACAGCTGTCTTTACTCACAGCTGTACATTTTCAGACATAGGAGAACGTGCCAAAAGCTGTTCAATATTGAAAAGAATACAAGAGAAGATAAAAAACGCTGAGTAACTATGGCTGGTGAAGATAACAACTTTGTACTTATATGGTTCATCCCACTTACAGTCGCTTTTACAAACATGTATTTGATAAATGTTAATAACTTTAGAATATAAAACTAGTCAAGTTGTTAAAATGTAAAAATAAAAAAGTAACGGTCTGAATGCCAAGGACATGATTTTTGGCCAGGTTTGATGATAAAAGACCTTGGAAAGGGCGGCTAATTGTCAGACACAAAAGCCCAAAAGGAGTTGGAAAATGAACTACAGGATAATCTCATTTAGCTAATATGTATTTAAGAAATTGTTCTTCAAATAGTAACAAATTTTAAGAAATTTTCAGAATTTAATTTGCATCATGCATTTTCAATATCAGAAAAATAGCTGCAATGCATTCTTAAATATACGAGGTAGGCGCCATAAGTTCTCGGCCTGACAGGCTTATACAGGTTGGAGCGTGTCCAAGCTCCGTTGCGTCATAGTTGCACATGTGCGAGGCCTACATTATAAATATTACGACTCTACGAGTAGTAGTTTTTAGTAGCCAGCCAGACAACGTGACTAGTGCATGAAAATGTCTCAGGTAACGAAAATTGAGTACCGCGTGGTCATTAACAAAAGAAGGGCATACACCTAATCGCATTAAACAACGTTTAGATGGCGTTTATGGTGATTTATCTCCTTCATATTCCACTGTAAAAAAGTGGGCAAAATGTTTTCGTTTGGGGCAAGAATCCCTTAAAGATGATGAGCGCCCCGGTCGGCCAATTGAACTGATAACGCCTCAAAACATTTCAATTATTGCAAAAATGGTATTAGCAGATTGCCATTTGAAAGTGGAGGGATTAGCAGTGATATCTAATATTTTTGAAACAGGTATTCGCTCTCCAGTGTGAATGTCGGGTCGAATGTGCCTGCTCGTTTTTGTGTGGAGACGACCCGCAACCGATCTTGGAGTCCATTGTCACAGGAGATGAAACAATAGTTCCGTGTTATGATCGTTTATCCATAAAGGAATCGATGGCGGCGACCCGATGAACCTCGTACCAGAAAGCTGTAATACAACATTTTGAGGGAAAAACTTTACAAGGGCATAGAATTATTAATTGATCGTTGTAATAAATGAATTGAAGTTAGGGGAGGTTATATTGACAAATAAAAATTGTTATAATTTACCAAGTTTTCTCTATATCAGCCCGAGAATTTATGGCGCCTACTACGTACAATAATTAAATCAAAACAAATCCATATCGTCAACATTTAAATACTTTCTTCCTTCTATGCTTGCAAATCATAACCATATTTTTGCCTGAAAATGTCATTAATCATTAGACATTCATTAAGTATGTGTATGGTGTTGCTGGTATAAACATCCATATTATCACGTAAAATGTTAAACTGGAAAAGGCCAGAAATATATTGCGTGAAACAATCAATACCTATTTAGTTACAAATAAATTAATTAAATAATAAATTACTTATACCCCTATAAACAACGTAAGCAAACTATACAAACTCACAGGTAGAGGTAAAATACTTTACCACGTATTTCTATTGCATCTATTGCATTTCATACGTATAAAAGTATTTTTACCTTTACATGTGAGCTTATCTATATAGTTTATTCTGAGAATATTTTTCTTGATTTCATCCTGTTAGGGTAAGTGAGGTTTGTGATTTTCTGGGCTTGCTTAAACCTCATATCAGCCCGTTTCTTGCAATATCTGTAATGACATTTCGTATATCCAGCATTTCAAGGAAGTACTTGTGGGTACCAACCTTTGCGAAATATTGTTGAAAATATCTCCGAGATTATCTGATCTTGGGGCGTCTTTCTAGAGACTACTAAGCACAAACTTGATTCAATTAACAAAAAACCTCAACTTTGAACCCACCAGACTATAGAAGATTATTCCAATAAACTTCGTTCCAATTGTGCATCTTCTAACTCTTGTTTAAACTTGTATTGACGTATCGCTTCTCGCGTACAACCTGAACTGTAAATGCTTACTTTGGAACAGTGCTGCATATTTGATTTCATACCACGATATGTGTAGTCCGACTAGTGATCCTCGATCTTCAGCGCTAGTCGATGTAATCTATCTCTAAAGCCTGTTAGACCGGGGTTTACTTGACTGGAATTTTTCTTCCATCGGCCGGTTTTTAATGCGTAATTATCTTTCGCGTAGTAGTGCGTTTTGCGCGGCGATCGCATGTAACGCATAAAGAAAACAATAAAGTAAATCGAGTAAACACTATAAAACAGTAGGCGCTCTTTCCGACCGAACTGCATATAACAGATATGATCTATGCTCTTTGACTGTTGAAACGGAATTTTCTGGAGTGGAATAATTGAACCATTAACATAATTGGTTGTCATCTAAACTGGTCGCGGATTTCTTATACATGTGCGCTAATAGATAATCATCTGTTAGCTCTAGTAATATGATTAGTCGGTACTAAACTTAAAAAGATGATTTAGTAGTTTCCTGTTCTTGTAGAACGAGAACATCTCTGTTGATGTTCCGTGAAGAATTTCTGCGTCGGTACTTGATTTCGCAAAAAGAAAGTATACATTTTTACTTTGAATCTCTTGTAGAAGTAATCTAACATTGACGCACCCATAGTGATACTTAAAATAATTTGTTTCTATAACATCACGTCGTAGAAGCTTTATACTTTTGGTGTACCAACTTACATGCCTCCGGAAAAAATTATGCTTCTCATAAAATTATTCAGGTACTTCTTAACGACACAAAACACAGGCTGGAAGAAACAGAAATTGTAGCAGCATATCCCTAGATAGGTACAAATTAATAAACATTTGATACAGTTTGCAAAACGAACATTACCACCAAAATGAAGGCAATGTGATCCAAATATAAACTACACGGACGGGAAATTCATAATACAAATTGTTTTAAAGAAGCGACAATACTTTATTACCAAATTATGTGCCGACACACGATGTAATCACATATCCAAAAGTAACAAGGATATTGTTAACGATTAAAAACACCTTTTTTATAAACAACGATTTATTATAACGAACTTAGGGATACACGTGGCTTGGAGGCCATTGCTCTCTTACACTGTTTTTTTTCTAACAAAAGAATTTTTGTCTTTTGTCACTTGTCTATAGGAAGAACACAAATGTTTGATATTGAGCGTTTGTGTATTTTGTTGTTGCACTGTACACTTACAACACGCGTTATGTTGTCTGCTCCCGGATGAAGTTCTACGATGCGACTCAGTGCCCGTCTCGATGGTGGTAAGTTTTCTTCCTTTAGCAGGACTAATTGGTTTAGGGCGACTGTCTCCTTGCCTAGTTGCCTCCACTTGCTCCGTCGCTGAAGCTCATGGAGATACTCCTTAGACCATTTGGACCAAAGATGTTGAACCAGTTGTTGCATGTGTTGGTATCTATTGAGTCGGTGTATTGGTGTTTCAATGAAGTTTGGTTCAAGAATAGTGGTAAAGCATCGATCAAAGAGGAAATGAGCTGGTGTTAAAGCACATGTATCGTTTGGATCGGAACTGAATCGTGTTAGTGGCCTTGAATTTAATATGCTCTCAATTTGAACAAGGACAGTTTGAAGTTATTCGTAAGTGAAAGGTTTACTTACTACGTACTACTTATGCAAGACTCGATTCAAGTGGTGGTTTACCAAAATGTCTGAGATGTGATACGTAAATGTATCTGACAGGAAAATGTATCTGACGTTGTTCCACAAAATACCTAACGTTAGAAATTCCTTGCTGCAGGATCATCTATAATACCCAATTCAACATTATTAACATTGCCAGCCCATTTTCTTAAGTGAAAACCTGCGGACCTTAAGATACCATCTATATTGATTTTAATATTTTTTAGTTCTGATAATGATTTTGCTTCGGTTAACATATCATCTACATAAAAATCTTGTCTGATAATGCGGGACTTTGTTGGGTATAATTGTTCATTTTCGCAGGCCGGTGCATGTAAACATCATCAGGATGAACCCATGTACAGCGGTACATTTTTTGAATGTCAACGATAAGTACGCGCGGATATGTTCGGAATTTTGCAATGATTGAAATAATTTCGTTTTGTATTGGTGGCTAATTACATTGAAGATCGTTTATGTTTAAGCCAAAATCTAATTTATATGAGCCGTCGGAAACAACTCTCTATTTTGTTGTTTCACTAAATTCTCGCAGTACCACAAGATGCGGAAGAATGAATGAAATTTCGGTGTCGTCTACTTGTGTCATATGACCTAAAGCTTCGTATTCATTCATAAACTGTGTGTAATTGCCTTTGTATTTTTCATTTTTGTTGAACCGTTTTTCTAATGTATAAAATCTATTTTCCGCGACTGATCGAGAACTACCTAATTCGTTCAAGTTCTCCTTGAATGGAATTCTGACAACAAATTCGCCCTTTTTGTTTCTTGTCGTATTTTTAACAAACTGATTTTCGCAAAATTCTTCTTCAATAGTTAATTTTCTTTCAAATGTATTAAATTCATCAGCGTTCCAAAATCTTTCAACGGCTTTATGAAGTTCGTTCAATTGTGACACAAGATACGGTTTTATGTGAGTTATTTTGACACTGGATCAGGAACTATCTGCCCAAATTTCGTTTTTTGCATTGTTGGGCAATAGTCTCGTTGAATCTGACCAACACACAACAAATCATAAAATATACTTGCGCCCATTAACGTATCTACTCTTCTTGTAATTGAGATTCATAATTCTCCTGTAATATGTCAATTTCTGTTTGTATTTGTTTAAATGTAACTCAGTCCTCGCGCGCTCGAGAGATTTTTTCGCCGCCTAACCACAATTTTACCGCGGCGGAGAATTTATCGCTACATACTCTATTTTTGAAACGGCGCGATTACCGGTCTGGATTATAAAACAAATGTGCACAAACGAAAGCGGGCTGTAATCCTTGCTACATATACGTGAGGATATATAATAAGCAAAATGGCGATAGCAACTTTATTATATGTAAAAATTATTTAAATGGTCAAACACTCATTCGAAAACGTACAAACACTGTTTAAGGATATATGTAAAGATCATGGTATAACTTGTAAAATTATCCTTTCAGAAACCATTGTCGTGTTAGAGGATTAACCCACATTTTTTCCTTTTTTCAAATTGGAGTCCGGCCTGGAAAACAACATATCGTCGCCTTAGTAAGAAAAGCGCGTAACTCCATCAAATTACAGGAGACCAAAAAAAATGTTTGGTTTTCATTGTAGAATAATTTGAATAATTTTTGGGAAAAATAATTCTGAAAACCTTTTTTTAATTATTATTAGACGGCAGCTAAATCTCATTTTTGATAAAAAATGGAGTTACGTGCTTTTCTTACTAAGGCAACGATATAATTAACAATATAATAAATTACAAGAGTTCTCCAAATAATACTGCGAAACGGTAAGGAATACTTAAAGCAAGAAATGCTTAAAGCAGATAAACGTGTTTCTTCCGAGCTTTGGAGCTGTGGCCCGTGGGAATTTCTTCCGGTAGAAATTCCTACAGACCACAGCTCCAGAGCCTAGAAGAACCACTTTTATTAGGTACCGGCCGTGAAAGCCCGGATTCTTAAAACAGACATAATTTTCTTGCATGGAATACACTAATGTAATCTATACAATTTAAGGCAAGCTATCTAAACAATGTGAGGAATTAATTGAAGATTAAAAAGCCGATGACCACTAGATCTGGGGCTTCCACTTTTCATCTGCCCAAACACAATTTCTGTAAAGATGTATAATTCTGTCTTTAATGTACGAAAAATGTTTTCTATTAATTTTCCCAACAATGTGCAGTTCGCAAAGCATTAAATGAGAAATTGGTCTAAACCATGTAAAATCTTCAAATCATTCTTTCTTTGAAATAGTTAATTATCGGAACTATGTTAGCTAAGTTTTTCTTTTTTGTCCCAATGACAACCCTAAGCGGGCAAAATAACATTTTTCTAACACTCTGCATACCGAACCCTATAAAATACCAAAAAAATCACCTGCCAAAAAAATGTCTTCCGCCTACTCTAGTGGTTGTTGTTTGCAAAGGTTTTGTTTCAAATGGGTTTCAAACAGATTAAAAATTGCAGATTTTTTGATTTCATGTTCATGTTTCGTAGCGCTTATGTTGATTATGACGTAAGGAGGCAGGGATTATTTCGCCGTTCGTGCGTTCACTCAATTAATTCGGGCGGTTATTTTGTCGTCGCGGTAAAATCATCGCGCGGTAGAAAACCGCTCATGCGCGGTAGGCCTAAGTGATTCCATATTACATAATCTTGTAAGTTTATGACTTGCACATCATGATTTTAGTTCTTGTTCGGCCATTTTTTAAGGATATATGAATACAAAGACAATAAAAAAATTGAAACGACTCACCATGTTGTAGTCAATTGCAATTCAAATTCTTCTTTTGGTTGTTGTTTCGTTGTAAATATACTTGTTTGCTGATTCATAAATTCACTTGTTTGCCGATCCGGTCCGACGAATCATTGTTAACGATTAAAAACACCTTTTTTGTAAACAACAATTTATTATGACGAACTTAGGGATACACGTGGCTTGGTCGCCATTGCTCCCTTACACTGTTTTTTTATAAAAAAAAAAACAGTGTAAGGCCTCTCTATAAAGAGAGGTTGAGGCATACTAAACTTCAAACGACCCCTAAAATACGGTCCTTGCATTACTGGTTGTGAATCAAAATGATTGGCCCAAATTTAATCCATCGTCACAAACGTTTCCAAAACCTTTCCCCTAATATTTTAGCTACCCAACCGGCCAAGGCTATTTTTAAAACAAAGTTGATTTTGCATTTTCTTCTACGGAGCTTACCTACTATAAATGTTATTGTAATTTTTAATTTAAGACGTTCTAACTTAAAAGTTTGACTTGAATACTACAAGCCATTTTCATGAAAAATTTTACCTCATAAGATAATCAATTAGAGCAGACCCCAATTATGCATTCTTCCCTTTCTTCATTAAAAGAATTCTAACATTGTTAGTCTCATTTCCTTCGTAAGAATAAGCCGAAAGGGCATCCTGTATCTACGCGTACATACATGTCTTCTTCTTGTGGCACGTTCTATTACACGTATACCATTAATATCTTCCAGAATGTTCATACAAACTTCTATTTAAGTAAGACAGAAAGAAAACAACGACAAGACAAGAAGAGTGTCTATAACGTGCATGCAACACCTTCGGTCCATCATCATTACCACGCCGTTAACTTAAAACATTTAGATAAGACAAGCGACGTGAATGAGATGGAGAGGAGCGGAGGAAAAAACCTATTTAGATATGCATCCAATAGTATCGATAATTTGGTCCATCCCATAAATCATCTGTGTTTTAACGTACTGACCAATTTGAACCCTTCGTACGGATGTTGGAAGTTTGAGAAGAATCGGTTTTGGTAATACGTGTCAGTATGGTATCTTTTTTCGATTCTCTCCATCTCTCTTCCTCCTGCAAGCACAGCTAGCTTAGAAATCACGACTATTAAACTCTCAAAGTTGAACGACCACGAAGTAGAATTATATACACAATGATCATTTAAAAGTGTCCAAGATTGGCAATAAATTTTCTGTAGAGACACTACGCGATTGGTGACCCTTTGTTTGTTATTCTATTAGCCACATTTTCAATCTTTACTACTAAGTGAATTTTATCCTTTGTATCGTCAACAAATTAAACTGAGTAATGTTTAGAGCGGGCCAAATCGGTCCCCGCAACAGAATCGGAGTCAGACGCATGGGCCCCTTATTATAAATAGCGTATATGTGACGCACAGCAGACATGTGATATTTTGAAATCAAAATAGCAGAGTAAAAAATTGAAGCCGACGCAATAATAATGTTTGGTAAATAGAGCGAATACATGCACACGCTGAGGTGTTCTTATTGTCATTATTTTTTTTCGTTTGAAAACGGTATGTGTTATAAATGTGATGTAATAAGGTAATAACTGTAAAAAGTAACCAAAGTAGTTATTCAAAAATCTGTTATACTTAATAACGGAACAATAAATAATAATATAAAAAATAAACGGAGCTTCTTAATAAAACGGATAGGCTTGTTGAAAAAGTTGCACCATCAGGTATGTTTCCGCATTTGCCTCGGTGAAGGATGTTCGCCGCGATGAAAAAGGTTACTTACATTTCGAGAAAGACCGTTCCACATCTACCGAAATAAGACAGACATAATTAAAATAATCTTTAGAGTTAGTTAAGGAATCTGTAGATGCCCCACCACACATTTGTCTTAATCTCGTGTAATCGGAATTCTTTTTTAAAACGCTGTCGAACTTAGCTAAAACGCGACCACTTATTGCGTCGTTTATACCGTGTAGCAATGTATTAACTTCGTGCACGATTTGCATTGACTCTACCAACGACAATCCAGTATTTTGCATTTTTTCTATTGCGTCTGCTAACCCTTTATAATTGTTGCTAATACTTTATAAATCTGTTTCAATAGAAGGATCTAGAAATCCTTTCTGGCTCTCCTTAATAGCTGTAGCTTCGGCAGGGTCGGATTGCAAAATCACTAATTTGACTTCTTGGAAATGTTGAGAATAATAAAAAGCGGCTTGCAACCACGTTCCCCAACGCGTAAGAATAGGCTATGGTGGTTCGCGAATACCAGGAATGCTCCAATCCGTTTAGGACTTTTGAGAAACACTTTTTTTTTGTATTTGCTATTAATGCATCCACCTCTGGGTAATATTCTCGAATAGTTTGTGCCACAAGATGTAAAGCATGGACTTTACACGTAACATGTGAAAGTCGCTCACCCTGTTATTTAAGGGAACGGCCTACACTACACATTGTCACTGCACCATTACTCATGAACATCAACAGTTGACTAGTTGACACTTGGAATTGTTGTAACTTATCGAGCACTACGGCCGTAATTGCTTCACCAGTACACTCTTAGTCTTTTGCTAGCAATGAAATTGCAAATTTCGGTTTAACAGGATCTAGTACTCGTACTATAATATTCAAAATAGATTTTTTTTTGCAATCGGTTGTTGTATACCTTGTTTTTTAAACATAAATCTTAATAGAGTGAGGATTAATTTCAATAGATAGATGTTGACCATGTGCATTAATTATGAAAATTGTTGCACTTCGACAAATTAAATTGGGCTTCATCAGAAAAAGATTTTGACATAAATCTTCATTTCTTAAGAGCATTCTCTACCAGGTTGTGGTATAGGGAACTACATTAAACCTGCGCCAGCCTAGGTGAAAAATGGACAGACCGATTTTCATTTTTTTTTTTTTTTCAAAATACATTCTATGAACCTTTATCTAGGATTGGACCGGGTACTTTGACAAAATTATTAAAATTAAGCCTAAAAAATTAATTTAAAAACTTCAACTCCTTTCAAATGTAAGAGAAAAAGCGATTTAATTTAATTATTGATGTAATTGGAAAGATATGCAAAAATTTAACCGGTCCGATGGTAAGCTTGAAGATGCAGAATTCAATATATTTTATATCATTCAAATATATTGAAAAATAATTAAGATCTCTTGGCGCAGATAATTAATACATTTCCGTAAAATTGAGGCTTTATGACGTATGTATAAAATAGAAGTGGGATAAAGTAAAGCAATAAACCATTTCGAAGGTGACATTTATTACATGGCTAGAGTGATAAGTAGAGTAACCAAAACTTGCGGACTCGCATAGGCGTCGGTATTACGGGTTAGTATAAGAATACGAAAAATTCATAAATAAACTTGCTTGCTAATTATTCAACAAATTAGAGGCATCGGGATGTGAACTACTGTAAACTTGCATCATTGCATATGTTTCCACAGTTACTTCTTTAAACCTTGTGCGTCGACAAGAAAAAGTTCACTATTCTTACACTTATTATAAACGGCCTCTAAAGTATTAAAATCGGGATTTTTCCTTAAAACATCTGCCAACTTTTGACTAGCGCATAATCCTGGCGTATCATTTAGTGTGTGTAATTTATTTTTTACACTCTCCACTATGTCTAATGATTCCTGCAATGACAATTCAGTACATTGTAGTTTTCTGATGGCATCTAGTAATACTGTATAATTGGTACATATTGTTGTTAAATCTTCTAAAAGTTGAGGAATTTGAAATTCTCTTTGACTTTCTCTAATTGCTTTGGATTCATTCCGATTAAATCGCATTATAACTGATTGAATTTGTTGAAAATGGATCAAATAGTAAGAAGCTGCTGTTAGCCAAGTACCCCATCGCGTTAAAATTGGTTCGGGAGGTTCTGGAATACCTGGACAAAATTTACGAAATTCTTTTAAACGTTTAGGAGATTTACGAAACACTGCTTTAGTACTTCCAATCATCCGATCAACGTTTCCGTAATGTTGTCGAACAACTTCACCAACTAAATGCAAAGCATGCAGCACGCAGGTTATATGTATTAAGTTAGGAAATATATGTTTTAAGGATCGCCCAACACTTAACATCGTTGCTGCACTATCTGTCACAATCATCACAACTTGATCTTGGGCAATTTTAAATTTCTTCAAAGCGTTCATTATCACTTTTTGAATATTTTCCGCGGTACATTGTTGAACACGTTTGCAAGCTAACAAATATCGAGATGCTGTGTTCTCGCTAGATAAAACGCGAGCTATTTCATTCACAATACTGTTTTCTTTTATATCGGTCGTCTCATCCACGGTAATCCATACTTTTTTGGAACACAAATCACGTTTACACACATTTTCTAGCATCTCTTTCATTCGCGGCAAATGATTCTGTAATTGTGTTTATGAGGGTAATGGGTACTTTGGAACGTATTGTCGCCAAAACGTTTTAAAAGCTGCTTTTCTCACCAACGACAACGGAAGATTACAAGAGGTAAACATAATTAATAAATGTATGAGGAATAATGTATAAGGTATTTCAGTTCTTGCATTTCTCATATGGTTAATACCATTGACATGCCTCTGGCAATCAGTTCTGTCCAATGCAGCCAAACGAACATTGCATATTAAGCAAAAAACTGCACTACCGTCATATTTTAAATGGGGAAAAAGTGACACATACTTATGTACATTAGTAGCAAATCTATTACGAGGCATTGTTTTCTTAGGTATGTAAATATTAGTTCTATATGAAACGATACACTAATTATGTACTTGGTATAATACTACAACACACAAAAAACACCAGCTATATTTTCAAAAGCGACACGTAAGTACATAACCTTGACCGTTCGACTAATCTCTGCAACAGCTCAACCGGTACTAAAACGAAATCTCTCTCAGCGCGGTTTAACATGATTTATATGCAAGGTCGACACTACATGCCTGCTTCTCTACCGGTTTAGTTTATTTATGAATTTTTCGTATTCTTATATTAACCCGTAATACCGACGCCTATGCGAGTCCGCAAGTTTAGGTTACTCTAGTGATAAGCTAAGAAGGGTTACTGTAACCTCTTCGCTGTTCTCTCGCCGGTAATTAGTTGAATTAGTTGAGTTACTTGTATTTATAGTCGCAGTTTTAAAAGTTAGTTTTAGTTTTTTTGAATAGTTCTTGTAGTTTTAAGTTTTTAATTTCTGCACATAAACAATATAGTTGGTGTATACTATTTCGTTTATTTTGGAACTTTTGATTATAAATACTCGAACAATATGGGAAAGCTCAATGCATCGAAGCGAAAAGTAATGAAATCTTATCGTAAAAAAAGTGGTACGCTGAAAAATTTGAAACAATTCCAGTCTTCATCAAATAAGTGCCTTTATAATATTCGTCATGTAAGTAAATAGTCAAACAATTACTACTAAATCAAATCGTATTATTTGGAAGTTTGTGAAAAATCAGTACTGTAAAGATAACACCTCCACTTCAACAAAAATGACGAGATACTAACAAATGATATATGATAAAAGCAAACACATTTTCTGGCAATTCAATTGTCACCATCTGTTTTAATTTCTTTAAGAATATAATATTTCAATAATTTGGAGCCTTATAATTAGTTTAAATTTATGACATACATTGTTATTATTCCGATACATCCTCCGATGAATTTTTAGCACTTCATTGTCATAAAAATCTAAACAATTAATTTTGAAATAAGAAACTATTGAGTCGAGGACATATCCAACCTTTTTTTTGCTTAGAGAAAGCCGTTTATAACGTATTGATTTCATAAATTATTTTCCGTGAAAATTTATATAAAATTGAAAATGTAACACAAGCTTTGGGTATTATTTTAAGCCGAAAATTTAATAAGTAAAACTGAGGAAACAGCTTATATTTTAGAATTTGCAGAATATAAAGGATTTTACAATGCCTTACGAAGCGTTGTATATACCCTACAATTAAACATAAAATGATTGTTAGAAGACCTTAACAGCAATATTGTAGAAGATTTTTATTTATTAACTTAGAGGCGCTTACGGGGCTAGATGCCATGCAGCCATAGTGTCTTTCAAGACAAAAAAGCCACACAATCGTCTGAGGAAAACTTTAGGGCTAAAATGCTATGAAAGAATTAAATAGTTGGGAAATAGTAGAAAGAAAAAGATTTGTGAAGCCAAACGGAGGAAATTAATGAGAAGAAATAGAAAACGACAGCATAAGGGAATTGACAAAGGTAAAGAAGACTACGGAGAAAACTGTCAAAAGCTAGATATTGACAAAGAAACATTCGAGATAGCAAAAATAGGTTTTCTCAAAGATTTGGTAAAAAGTGAGGAGGAGAGGTGTTCCCTAGAACGCAAAACAGTGAAACAAGCAGAATGTGGAGAATGGCTTGAGTATAGAAGAAAACTTATAACAGCATCCAACATCTATAGGGTTTATTCCAGAAGGGAAACTACGTCCAGCAAAAATTTTGTTAGGAGACTATTGTACAGGGGAGGTGTAACAACCAAAGCCATTCTCCATGATAAACTAAATGAAGCCAAGGTATTCTACAAACTAGAACAAGAACTCGCCTTTAAAATTGAAAAATGTGATCTATTTTTAGATAGAAATCTGCAATTTTTAGATTGTATTATAGATGAGAATACTATCATTGAGGTCAAATGCATTATGATGGTAATAATTTTGTTATTAATAAAAAGAGTGATTGGTGGTATCAGATTCAAGGACAACTACATATTACCAATAGAAAACCATGCATTTTTGGAGTATAGATCGGTGACCATACTCCAATGAAAATAGAAAGTATAGAGAAGGATGATGAGTTCTGGAAAACCAAACTAGAAGAAAAATTAAGAAAGTTCTATATGAATTGCATTTTGCAAGAGCTTGTCAATCCGAGATTGAAAAGAAATATGCCACTTCGGGATATTTAATGAATGGAGCTGTCAACTTTAAATGTCTAAAACCAGATTCTTTGTTCATTAAATCACCGAAACACATGAACTTCAGATCGAAGAGGATTTGCCTTTGTGGTAGAAGTAATAGATGATTTTAAAATTCAATTTTTATTATTTATTTAGGTATGTACTTATTTGTTATTACTAAAGAAGGTGTTCATAAGCTTAAGTTTTCAATTTTGTGGGGCTTGTTTAAATTGAAACAACTAAACTTTTTTATTTATTTTACGGTTATTCTTATTTAGGGGACCTCTTTAGCATAATTCTTTACAACAATGAACGTGATGAACGTTATTTTTGATTTCCAGCATAATACCTACAGACATAGTTACTTGAACCTAAATCAAATCTAATTAAAAACTCAAATAAAAGCTTTTCAAGAATTAGCTAAATCAAAATCAATCTTGCAAAAAAAATTGCGTGTTGTGATATCTAATAATCAGTAATGTACAATAATATAATAATAATTTGCTAATTATTTACCTACTTTAGGAAAACAAAGGTATAGAAGTGATAAAAGTATAAAATCGAAATACTAATGTAATGTTTTGAATAAGTTTAATTATTTTATGCATAACCATTATTTTCTTGCGATAGATAACATGATTTATGCTTCCTCGAAAATATATACAAACCTGGCTACCGCTTGCGTTTTAAATAATGTTGTCTACACGTCAACTTTCATCAGAAAGAATCATGGACCGTACGGTAAGCATGAGGTCGGGTAGAGAAGAGCCTTAATATAATGTTGAATCACTAGCAACAATTGGCGCTGCTTTAATGTTTAATAAAAATCTGGTATTATAAATTCACAGAATAAAATTTAAGTCAACATTTTAGAAGTTTAGAGACCGTTTTAGAGAACTACATAACTACGCTATAAAGCAAATAAATCAAATATCATATATTTGATATCAAAGGCTCTGTACCCCGTTTCGACATTTCATATCAAGAGGCACAGACTAGTCTATTTCCAATATGAAGCTACTTATTGTTTACGTAATACTTAGACACAAAATAAACAAACCATATTTCAATAGCAACAAAAAGATATTGATAGTAAATTAGCGTAAAATTCGACCTACAAGCAGAAAATTGTTTCTGACCCTACAGATTATATTCTGAAATATGTTCTTAGATACAGTTTATACATTTTCTTCTAATTTCTTAAAAAACCGTGTATAACAACTTCCACTTAAATAAATGCAATTTTGCTTATACTCCTGAAACAAATCGGCAAGTATCAGTTTAAACTACAAAAAAGAAGGAAAAAATAAGAGATAAAATTGAAAGCAACAAAAAAAAAACAAGCGCCCAGAACAGAACAGTTATTTTAACGATATTTTAATTATAGGATTTAAAAAATCCTATTAACCGGCTGACAAAGATGGAAGACGCCGGATAAATAGGCAAAACCAGTGAACGTGATTCGTGAGACAGAGATACAAATGTGTATGGTTAAGAAAGAATAATAAAATTCACAAATTAAAAGTAATCGATCATCTTTTAACAAATTTAAAGTGGGCACTGCATAACGATCTCTTCCTCTGCATGAGCATGATGCTTGTATAGGTGCTGTAGTGGTCAATCAAAATGGTCGGTTCAACTCCGAATACTATAAACTTGAGGTCGCAGTGCAACATCTGCTCAGTTTAGTTAAACATTTTATGCATAATCACAGTATGCAGTTAATGTATGTACGTACATCCAGTCAACTTTTTATGTGATTAAAGGAATTCATGCAGATTGTGAAATGAATGATAAGTAAAACCTCAATAGGTGTTTTATAGCACACAACACGAAGTATCGGCACACTCCTCACCACACAACATATTCATTAATTAATTCGGAACAGCTATTTCGAGGGTTCCTGGGCAACCTTATTATCAACCGAAACGACCGAATAAATCTGAGCGAGAAACACAAAACAACTCTAATAAATAAATCTAACTCTATCGTACTTGTTCCTCCCTCTCTCGGGAAAAGATATATGTATTTACAAAAGATATATATGTATTTACAAGTGCCTGCTATTTGCCGTTTGACACTGACCTTATTTATATTGAATTATGAGATGGGGAAATTTTAGTACCAATTGATGTTTGTTCACTCTTCCCATGCGTACCGGTTTCAGAAACCATAAAATATTTAGTTAAGTTCTTAAAGCTTAATAAAAATGACGATACCAAAATTGCGGAATATAAAAGACTAAGGATGCTTTGCATGAATCAAAATCATTTTCAAATAGGGGACAAATATTATGAACAACTAGAAGGTACAACGATGGGCAATCCGCTGTCCCCCTTCATAGACAATTTGTTCATGAGTAAACTGGAAACATGTTTGAAAAAGGATCCCGTATATTTTCCTAGAATTTGGCTCAGGTATGTAGACGATATCTTCGCGGTTTTTGATACTAAGGAAAGCACTATATCGGATTTCCATGCGACTCTCAATTCAAAATTCGAAACTATTAGATTTACAGTAGAAGAAGAAGTAAGCAATCAACTCCCGTTCCTGGATAGTTTAGTAATTAGAAATAACAAAAAAGTTGAAATAGACGTCTAGAGAAAGGAAACAAACACTAATAGAGACATCATGACCGATTCTAACCACTGTGGACAACACAAAATGGCCGCGATTAGTTTCTTAATAAAAGTAGGTACAACAAAAAGCTTAAATTCATAAAAAGTGTAGCTATTTATAATGGTTACTCTTCTATAGATGTCGATCGTATTTTTAAAAAAGCCCAACATGCCCCATATGTAAGAAATTTCACGACCTTGATCCCGATAGAAACTCGCGATAAGAAGCTTGTGAAACTTCCCTTCCACAGAATATGGAAAGGTATTAGTAAAGACAAGATATGAACGTATTTTTCAATTCACGTAATACACTCAAAAACCTTCTTGGCAATCCGAAAGATAAACCGGACATGAAAGAAAGGCCAGGAATTTATAAAATTGCATGTAATGACTGTGATAAAGCCTACATTGGTCAAACAAAACGAGCAGTAGGTACTAGATTCAGGGAACACATCAGGTGCTACAGGTACGGCAAAATAGAAGCATCAAGTGTAGCACAACACAAACGAGACCGGGCATAATATTAAATTAGAAAATCTGAAATTGATTAAGAATGTAACCTCGCCTGATTAAGAATCGAAACCTACTGAACAAAAACCTCCCACCTCTTCGTTACTCCTGTCTTTTTCATTTACTAAAGTAAAACGACCATATGATTTTTCGTTTTTTGGTTTCTTGTTTTTTCATTTTTCCGTTTTCCCGTGTTTTCGTGTTTTCGTTTCTTCGTTCCTTCGTTCCTTCATTCCATCGTTCTCTAGTCAAAAGAATGTTTAGTGAGTAATATCTCTGCATATTACCTTCGACTGTTCCAGTTGAGTGAAGATGTTGGTGAAATGTCAAATTGTTTAAAATAATTTTATACTTTGGTCTAATATGGATAGAATTCTTATACCACAATAATTTTAATAAAATCAAATTTCTTATATTGTTTATATATCCTATATATGATATTAACTTTAAATTTGTATACTAAACGAAATAGAATTTGAATTAGCATAACAAAGTTATTAATATTCAGTTAAGGTAAGTGATCTGCAGGCTTTTGAAAATATCCTAAAACAGTAATACGTAAAATGTAAAATAAAAATTGGAGGCGTGGCAATTAAATAACCGGACTGGTGCTACAAAACAGTTTATTGATCACCAATTACATTACAAAGTTTATCCGCTTCAATATACTCTCCTTACCGATTCCTACAACGCTCCATACGAATTTTCCACTGTCGAAAGCAGTGCTGGAAGTCCGGTTCTGTCAGCTTGTTGAAAACCTCCGTCGCTTTCGCTTTCACCGCTTCGACACTGTCAAATCTTGTCCCCTTAAGCTCCGATTTTACCTTAGGTAATAAAAAAAAGTCACAGGGTCCAGGTCGGGCGAGTACGGTGGGTAGTCCAACACGGTGATGCCGGATTTCGCAAAGAAGCCTTCACAAACAAGACGGAATGGACCGGCGCATTATCTTGGTGAAGCATCCAGGAATTGCTCTTCCACAAATCGGGTCTTCGTCTTCTCACTCGTTTACGAAGGGTAGTTAGAACCTCGTGTTTCACAAGACATTTGAGGTTAACTCGTTGCTTGTTCTGAACACTCTGCATTTTTCCGACGCGACGCTAGCGTAAGGAGTTGAACGGACGATTGCTACAGCGAGACTGAGCGACGTACAACCGTGCCCATCGAGCTCAAGGTGGGGGAAGCATCTACAAGCACGGACATGTTCAAACCTGCCGTGGCGTGCTCGCTGTTTGTCAATTGTAGCACCAGTCCGGATATTTAATTACCACATCTCGTATATCGCCGTTATTGGATTGCTTAAGAAAATAGAACACAATTTTATTTATTGAAATACATTAAACATGGATATCTACAAAGCGTTGTTTTCATAATACAAAAGCCTTAAAATATATAACAATTAATTATTACATTATATAAAATACATTACAAGTGGATTTCTACAACCATCGGGGGTTTTTTATTTAATTATACTCATATTCTGCTTCTGATTCACTGCTGGATTCATTTACATTTATTATTAGTGGATTTATTTCAAGATTTTGTAAATAATTTTCTCTGTCATACCATTTATGTATTTACGTTTCAGTATGACGAACACAATTTTCCCAGGTAACTGTGTCATAAGTATCCAATGCTTCGTTCCACATTTCTATGACCTTCTCATCGCTGTAACCCTGTCTACCAATATGATCATTGTAGTAGCGTTTAGCTTTATTCCAAATTAATTCAATCGCAGTGGTATGGTGGCAGTCCTAGAACTTCATGTCCATACTTTCGTAACAGCTCATCAATTTCATACACTTTTTCTTGGTGATGTGTTTTAGTTAGACTTAATAATTCATATTTTGACATCTCTGATAAATGTTACACATTATTGTTTCGCAGCCACTCAATAATTTCTAATTTCCTGGAAGAACTATTTGGTACTTTATTTAAGACAATGCAAAGGGCATTATCCATAATAATCAACGAAGGATTTTTTAAATTTGGAATTAATTTTTCCTCAATCCGTTGCTTAAATAAATTGCTGTTCATGTCACCATGATAATCTCCAGTATTTGATTTGGATAGGAATATTAAACTGGCGCCGTCAATAAAAACCTTCACTTATACCAGCATGTACAACAATATAACGTTTGCCATCATACCCTTCTAGCTTTCGTACATTTTTAGTGCTCTCATCTTGCCAAGATTTAGTTTTTGCACCTTTCGAAAATACCCAAGTTTGATCCAGAAAAACAGCTTCCCATAAGTTTGTTTGCTTATTTTCCAAGTATTTTCCCAGAAACACAATTCTTTTCAGGGCTATTTCAAGTTTTTCTGTTAGTGCTAGTCTATTGTCATCACGCTTAAATTTGAATCCAATATCCTTCAACAAAGTTGCCAAGGCTATCGTACCTCTCTGTACAAGTTCCTTTGTTGCCAATTCAACTTTCAATGTGCTGAGCGTAACGTGTTTCTCTAACAAATAAAAGAACATTGATAAATATATATAAATACATTTCAAATATTCACATTACCTTGTTCGTACATATTATACACAGTAGAACATTGATAAATATATATAAATACATTACAAATATTCACATTACTTTGTTCGTACATATTATACACAGTATTTCGAACTTCCATTTTCAAAGTGTCAAATAAATCCTTTTATTTTTTTGCCAGGGGAAGATAACACTGGATTTTGGGCTTTCCGTTGTTTTGTAGTATATACTGTTCTCACCGAAATTTTAAGAGCAGTAGCAACGCGCTAAAATATTTTCAGTTACACATACGTATCAAGATAGATTTTTTAAATCTTACCTCATGTACAGAGATTGCAGGCACTAAAGGACCTCCATTTCGTTTTTCCTCCTCGAAACACTCAAACAAATTTATCACAAGTTATTGAGCTTGCAAACGAAGGCGGCTACCGGGCATTTTCAAACCAAGAAATAGGTTATAGCAACAGTAAAAAGGTTCACATAAAATACTTACGAGAAAAGAACATGTAATACTATATCTTTTCCCGCGAGAAGGATAAAGAAGTATGATAAAATTAGATTTATATTAGAGTAGTTTTGTGTTTCTCGCTCAGATTTATTCGGTCATTTCGGTTGATAATGAGGTTGCCCAGGAGCCCTCGAAACAGTTGTTCCGAATTCATTAACTAATATTTTGTGTGGTGAGTAGTGTGCCGATACTTCGTGTTGTTTGCCATACTACCCCACAGTCCATGATATCATTATTGAGGTGTTTTATAACAAAATTAAATTCTTTTTGCCTTGTATCAACAAATAACGTTTTTTCTAAAGACGAACTTTCCACATTATAAATTTTATTTACCAGTAAACATCAAGTATTATTTTTCAAAAATAGGTTCAAAAGTTTCAATACTATCCTCCTGTAGTGTACCTTCTACTTCCGACTCTGCTTCGACAACAATCTTCACCAGTCGCTTTTATTACATTATATGAAATCTTCAGTAATGAACTTATACCTTGAATATAAGGTGCAAGTCGACAATTTACTTTTCCTGAATTGTGTGGACGCTTCATGAAAAGCGGAAATGCGGAAAAGCAGAATGATTATCTCTATAGCATATAATCAAAGATTTTTATATAAGAAAGTCATTGCACTTAAACTGCAACTTAGAGCGGATATTCCTATTGTCCAGCACAGCACCTTTCCACACACAAACACAGATGATTTTAGGCGAAAGCTAGCCAGTCCGTATAACTCGGTAATTTGATGAAAAGTTAGATGTGTGTAAAGGAAACCTAAACATGACAACTTTAAAGAACAAATCTCGACCGTTTTAATCTTGCGTTCCACACACAAATAATATATCAAAGTCCTAGCTGGCCGTTCGAGGTGATGCATATAGGTGTTCGCCCGGACGTGACTGATTACACCGGTAGAACCGCTGTCCGAAGAAGTGGGAGGCTCGGTGGTCATTAGCGCAAGATTCTCTCTCGCTGATGACCAACAATAACAACAACAGCAACAGAGGTAACGACAAGGACGGCATTAACGCCGGTAACGCAAGATCAACAACAAGAGTAACATCCTCGAGAGAGGTGACCAAATAATGCAATTGCAGCGCTCTACATCAATTCAAGACCGACTACGAGAAAGAGAAAATGACGAGGCGCGCAAGACATCAAGATGCAACCGATCTCCACTTGAGGTGATGACCATAAGGAACACCTATGTATCTGTGTATACCTGCAACCGATCGTTGGTAAATGAGCAAGATGAATCTCAGCGTAATTGTTATTTTAAATAGAGACGGCGAATGGAAGCGTATAATCATGTACAGTAGTCCTCTGGTTGGTAACACGGCTGCACTATATCGTCTTCTTGAATTCTTCGAAATACAAAACCGCCAATTTTTATCATCGTATCTGTAGTCCGATCGGGATCACCTCCGCGAGTACTTTCAAATTTTTTAAACCTCAATCACCTAGCTGGTTTAGTTGCTAAAGGGCTTCAAAGTATAAAAAATCGTGCTTTTGATTTGTCTATACATTAAATTCCCACAACTCCAGAATGGTTGAACTAACGAAACGAATTGTTTTTACTTTTGTTTCACGTCGAAATATGGGCCTTTTAATATATAATTCAACGCGATTCGGCGCACTTCGTGTTTGATAACATTCACATATTTCAAATTTGCAACAGCTTTTTCTCAGAAACGATAACAGCTAGTAGTGATCACATAGGGTAGCGGGAAGGTAGGGTAGGAATTAAGAATGTTCGCACAGTGCTATTAAATGCGACCGTTCACACAGCGGTGTAAGGCAAAATTAATAACTGGTGTAGGGCAAAACTATACACACCTTAAATTATAGCACTACCATGGCGTTGTATCAATACAACCGACCAATCGCAGTGCAGGTGACGGAAAACATTGCTAATTCCCGTTATTTTATCAAGTTCGTGTCAATTTCTATGCATACTTTTGAGGTTATGATATTCTCCTGATTCATTTTGAACTTTTAATTTTCCTATAATAAAACAGCACCTATATTAGATGCAAGTAGATTCCGAGACTAGAATATGATGTCAAGTGAGATATGAAGAAAAGTAAATTTACATCCACTCCTTTTCCGTTGTTAAATAAAAAATATTCAATATTCTGAAAACATAAAAAGCCCTAAATTAGCGAATAAGTAAGATGAAGTAATGTTAAAAGATGCAGATTATATTATACTTAAATTTTTATCAACACTAAATATTCGCGCTGTGTTAATCTGACATTGAAGTCGCAATTAAAAGAACGGTTTGTTCTTATTTCTTTTTCAGTTTTGTCCAATACTCTTTACTCAACTTAAACATATTAGAAGGATATCGAGTTAGGGTATCTTTCGACCACGGCATCGAATTACCGAACGCCAGTTAATGCAATCGCCGACCTCCATTTCGAACGAAAATATTGCTATTCGATGGCCGAAGGAGCGCCCTTTCGATAGCCGCCGTTGGCGCACGTCGATCTTACTCGCTGACACCCCTAATACCCTCAAACTGTGCTCCCTTTTGGCCCTTTCTCCCGTCCCTCCCACGCCCACGGACCGCCGATATATAACCGAGGAAAAAGCGAGGACGTTGAGTTGTTGATCAGCTAATATTATTATAACTAGCTGACAAACAGTTACCGAGGACACACATAGGGAGACCAGCTATAGTTTACCTACCCCAGCGCAGTTCACCCACCCCCGCGCAGTTTACCCATCCCAGGACAGTTTTCCCACCCCAGCGCAGCTTACCCACCCCAGCAAATTTTCATTAAAAAATGCAGAGAGAAACTTAAATATCGTCTACTATAATTATTGTTCTAATTTACAGCGTCTACTTATGAAAAGTTACCGCATAATAGCAGTTTCAGATTGAGAAAAATCAAAAATTACATTAAAACATTTTCTCCTATCGATTTCGTTACTTATTGAGCGATCCTCGTTTACCACAGTTCCATCCATGTTCAGTTTCATCGTGATACTTGTCAAAATGAAGTTTCAGGATGACGTTTAAACAGCTATTCGAATTAAGTGTAATTAAAGGTCATTTTTCGATTAAATATGTAATAATACAGTGAAGCGTGATAATTGCATTAAGATGAGCAAATAAGGTTTAGTGCCATTGTTCTTGTTGGGTGTAAAAGTCCGTCTTCCATATTTCTTTCAATAAAGTATAGCATACAAACGTCTAAAGTGGCATTTCAGCCTTTGGCATTTTACGCAAGTGTGCATATATACCGGGGTCAGACAACAAGTAAAAAAATTACATAGTTTGTGTTATTGAATTTACCGTGAGTATTTTTGTCTTATGCCGATAGGATTTATCGAGAAAATCTTAAGTTATGGTTTTGTTCTTGTATTTTCCTAATAGATAAATTAGAAGAAATATTTTCACTGGGCAAAAAAGAAACTTATTCATTTAGGCAGATTTAGCGATTGCTTATTTTCATATCTTGTTTATGCAAATGGATTTACAAATTATAGAAATATCTACATGTTTTTTTTATTATAATCACCTAAGGTAAATAAAATGTGATTTCTATGCATTAAAAGAAATACAGTTTATGTTATAAACTTTACCCTAGCTCGATATCCATTTAATATGTTTAAGTTGAGTAAAGAGTATTGGACAAAACTGAAAAAGAAATAAGAACAAACCGTTCTTTTAATTGCGACTTCAATGTCAGAATTAACACAGCGCGAATATTTATTGTTGATAAAAATTCAAGTATAATATAATTTGCATCTTTTAAAATTACTTCATCTTACTTAGTCGCTGATTCAGGGCTTTTTATGTTTTCAGAATATTAAATATTTTTTATTTATCTCACTTGACAAATAGAAGAGCAGCGTAACTAAAGCGAGGTAAACAATGTAATATTTTATTTAAAAGGCAAGCAACTAATGTGTTAACAGATTTAGGTGTTGTTTAGAAAATTTAAGAAGACAGAAATTATTAACTTTATATTATATAGCAATAATGCGACTACAAGTGACACGGGATTGTAAATCAGCAAAACCTGGGGCTCAAAATCACTTTGAAAATATAAGCTCAAAATAGCTCTTAAAGCCGAAGGAGACTCGCAGACTCCAGCAAGTGTTCCTGGTGATTTAAGCAATTCATTCAACTACGTGCCATTGTTATCTGCTGAATTAATGAATTGATTAGAGCATTGATTGTAAAGTTTCAAGCAGAACACAAAGATGCAAAGTTAGGTATTTGCTTTAAATCTGTATTTCTTGGGACCAAAAATATATGAATACGTAAACAAAGTATTACATTTACCAAGTATGAGGACATTAAGACGAATGACTGTTTCAGATGACGTGTACAACATTAAATATTCATCTATACAAAACGGAAGCTCCAGCATGTATGTTATATGTAGTTGAAGTGAGGCTAATTTATTTTGCATCACTAAAGATCGTAATGTTTCATAAGACAGAAGTATACACGCGGAGAAACGTTTGCTTGTATCAAAGCTGTCCGCCTTAATTCAAAACAATTTCTGTTTCAATTATCCGCAATACAATAACTGTTTTAAATCAAAAGAAATATTTTCTTTGCGTTTCTTTCTCCTCTTAGGAGAAGTATACCCTTGTAATGAAATAATTGTATTTCTTTATTTAAGACATTTGTTAACTTGATTCAAGAAAATCTTGCAGAAAAGTTGAAGGAAGCGATTCTTAGTATAAGTAAATGACCATTATAACACAAAATAATATTTTTTTAAGGATAGTAAATAATTTTCTTAATTCCAGAAAGCGCTTAGGTATTGTTCATAAATCAATACTTTCATTTTCTCAAAATAAAGCATTTTCTACTTAGAATTCTTGAAATACATATTATTTAGATGCACATTATTAATTGCGCTTACATTGTTTAAAACAGTACGACATATCCGTATATAATTCAGTAAATTATTCACATTGCTTGTGATTTCAAAAAAGCTAAAGTAGAGGTTACCTACAGAATAATGTTCAGACAAAAGTGAACTTAGTGTAAAAGTACACAAAAAGTGCCTAGAAACAATAACCAAGATAGATAATGCTAATAAATAGTTACTGGTATTGATGGAATCACTACCAGAAAACAATACGCGAAGAGAAAAAAGCATTAAAGCTTCGTGCTCTTGGGAACATTGCTCTTACATATCTCAATTTATGCCATTAATCTTCAAAAACAACAGCTGAAATATTTCCTGTTGCCATGTAGTGCCAGTAGTTATACTTAGTCTTGCCCATTTACTATGTGCACTAATTTAACTATAGTTTTTAAATATACAATAAATAATAATAAAAGGGATAAATTAACTTAAATATTGACTCATTAATTATTAGACTACATAAAAATCCCTGTTTGGTTACATTATTAAAGAAATAATTTAATTATACCGTAACCTATAAAAAAAACTTTTTCATTAGCTCATTCACTTGCTCTTAATTTTAATTTTTTAATTATTAACTTTAGGTTTTTTTTCCATTATTGTAATTTTTCTTTGATTGGATACCCTTGTAGCTAGCTTGATGATGAAACTGGTCGCCTAATTTCTAAATAGAACTTTGTGAGATCTGGACTATTTTTTCATTCCTACCTTTAATATGAATATTTTTTTAACTTAAAACTAAATGATTTACTTGGAAGAAACGTTTTTCTGTTTTGGATTTTCTAACCCTAAGAAAATATATATTTAATCCAAATAAAATTTCAAGAAAACTATTTTCTTATATTAGGTATACATTTTTATTTTCTTGAAATAAAAATATTTTCTTGAATGGAGACTGATTTTTGCAAGAAACCCTTTCTCTGCGTGTTTCGTAAAAAGCATCCATATAAATTGGGAACAACCTGATTGGGATATGTTTTCGAACCACAACGCTTGCTCTGAAAAAAGATTTAGAGGTGTTAGACAACACAATTAATGCCTTATCTAACATGAATCTATACGTCAGAGCTTTGGTGACTTTCTAATCCAACAGGTATAACTTATTAGTGGAATATTTATTAAAATTCTTCATACGATTTAGAATTTTCTATCCATTAAAATTTACTAATAGAGAGTTAACATTCCAAAAGGGAGGGATGTAAAGATTGCTATTTTACGACATTGGTAATTTTTGATTTGTTTGAAAGATAGAATTGTTTCTTCTTTTTCCAAACAAATACAGTGTATATTTGGTTATCTGATATAAAATAATTCCAAGCATATTTGTATATGATAACAGCCTTAGCACGTAGGTACATACATGCATTGTGTTATGCATTTTACAAAGGAACTGTATCAAAGTATATGGAGATGTAAGACAATTGAATTTATAAGCTATTTAATAGGTGTGAGTCTATAGAAACATTTGCTGACTATATAATTTAAGAAAGAATTAAAATGTTATAATTCTTTGACATCTTTTTGATTTAACTTTATAATTATGTACATTGTATTATTCTTTTTTTATAAACATTAGTCGTTTTTATTGCAACTTCCATTTATGCTTTTACGATGTAGATAAATAGAATAAAATTTGAATAAATTATGTTTTGCGTGTACGCGTTCATTTTTATTCCTTTCTACATTAATTTGCTGTAAAACACAAATCATATTGAAAATGCTTTCTTTACATCGTTGTCATTTATGTAGCTTGGTTTAACTTTCTTTCATTGTTTTACTATTCATTCCTCCATGACTTAAAGATTCATAGACTCCTGTATCCACACATACAAATTTAAAGCTTGCATCGCATACACTAAATAAAATACTAAAAGTTTTCTTATAATTGTAATATAAAGAACCAGAACTGGTTGTTTTATATGAATGTGCATGCCTTCTATCGCATCTATACATTTAGAAGATTGACAGTTGTTCAAGAAACCATTTTTGCGTGTTCTACCGCGCATAGCCGTGCGTGAGCATGTTGCATTATTTGCAGAGATTCCACTAACGACACCGAAGGATTTCATAAATTTTCTATTGCCTAGTCCGAAGTAATTGTTCCGAATAGTTTTTAAATCCGTTTTAACCTGACTATCTTGAAATTTCGACTGGCTTCCCTTGATAGCCGCAGCTTCCTTTGGATCGAATTGTAAAACCACGTTCGTAATATTCTCAAAATATTTACGATAATAAAACGCGGCCTGTAACCATGTTCTCCAACGTGTAAGAATAGGTTCTGGTGGCTCAGGCATACGGGGGCACAGTCTGTGAAATTTGCGAATACGTTTTGGAGGTTTGACAAACACTGCTTTTGTATGCACTATTAAAGCGTCTACCTCAAGATAACATTTTCTAATACTATCTGCCACATGACTGAAAGCATGAACGTTACACGTAATATATAACAAGTTATCACAATTTTTTTTTAAAAGACCGGCCTACAGAAAGCATGTTTGCGGCACCATCACTCATAAACATCAACAGTTGGTTTGTTGAAAGTTCAAACTTTTCCAATGTATTTAACACTAACTTTGAAATTACTTGGGCAGTACATTGTTGTACTTGTCTGGAAGCTAATATAATTGAAGGTGACGATTGATGTGGTTCCATTGTACGTACCATTACATTAACCACAGAATGTTATTTACGATTTGTTGCTTCGTTCACACATAACCACAGTTTTTTATCTTTCAACTCCGATTCAATTATTTTTTCAACATGTTCACGAGCAGATGGTACAATTCTTTGTAACGATGCCCGGCTTGGTAATTTGCAGTCCGAATATTTATTCCAAAAGAAGACATATGCTTCCTTATCTAGTAAATTAAATGGTAGATTACATGCAATAAAGGTAACACATAAATTAAGTTTAAATTTGTCATAGTATCGTATGCAATTTTTTTTTTAAGAATGCTGTTTACTATTTACGTGACGTAGACAATCCCTTTTGGACCATCACATTAAAGGGATATTACAAACCACACATTGAATTTTAACGCCATCATAATTTAGGTCAGGCATTTCTGTTATAAATTCTGTAACTTTGTCCAACATTGGCCGTTTTCGCGACGTAGGCAACATTTTTAAAACAATCGTAGAACTACGAAATTGTATTTACGGCAGCGTACATGTATACACAACAGATCTGGTTGAGACTCGCAGTTATACTGAGGATTGTATCGAACCTCCGCCACTGCCCATTGGTGCTAGTGAGCAACTCTATCACTATGTCACGAAATTATTTTAAGAATTACGGTAGAATCTTGCACATAATTTTTCGCTAATCCTAACGATAACTTGACGCTAACCTATGCGGACGCGCCTTAAGAGAATTTAGAACGAAGAGCTGCCACCAACATTGCTTCACTGTACGCAATAAAAATGCAAACATTAGTAAACTTGGAAAACAAAACTCTTTCTCAATATATTCAACTTATTATACAACTTAAACAAATTAAGGTAACAGGAATCAATTGAAAAAGAATTTCTTGAATAATAGGATTTCTTATGTGCAACACTGTTTTCCGCAACTGGCACCAACCTTTCCTACAAGTTATGCACCGCATTGTGCAACATTTCGGGTTGCAAATTGCAACAATTTGCTCTCCAATAGTGTATTTTAATTCTTTCAGCGTTTTTGGTCGTATTCTAAACACTAAACATTTTAGATAACCCCAAAGCCAAAAATCCTGCAATTCCTGGGTTCAGATCAGACGATCTTGGTGGCTATCAATTTCCAAAATCTCTGCTTATAACATGACCTTGAAAAACAGTTAACAAGTCTTTAACTGTTTGGTAAATATGCGGAGGTGCTCCATACTGCATACAAATTATGTTTTACAACTGTGGAATTGCATATCTAATTTCTTAGCATTTGCAGGTATCTTTCACCAATAACAGTTACAGTTACGCTCTCCTCATTCTGTATTTCCTCGAAGAAATACGTACCAATATTTCATCATTGGTCCGTATTTGTTTAGGCTAGCTGTGAAACCGCTCCAAGCAGTGACTTTTCTGTCATGGAGACCTTCTTGAATGATTGCCTGTGGATTTTCTGTTGACCATATTCGACAGTTTTGGGTGTTGACTCCACCATTAAGAGAAAAATCTGTCCATAAAATACGAGATCTGAGTCATTATTCGCAAAGCAAAATTGTACCTGATTGTCAAATTTGCCTCCTTCAAATCAAACAGTCGTTACAGTTTATAAGGATACATCTTTGGGATTTTGCGTAAAATTTTTGAAACCGTAGTATATAGCGTTTGCAGTCGTTCTACACTACTACTGTCTAGCGGATTAGTATTGGTTATGTTTTGATTTTCCTGAAGAGCTTCTGCAACTTGGACATCACTAATCCTTGGTTTTCCTAATCTCGGTAGGTCGATTAAAGAGCCTGTTCTGTCGATTTTGCTGGTCAAATTACGTACGCCTCCATTTTACAGAGGCCTGCTCTCAAACCTATTCTTGTACGAAATCTTCGTAAACCAAAGGTGTAATTTCTACCACATTCATAATAACAACGACTTATTCTAGTTTGTATATTCATTTTTTTTTTTAATTCAAGTGAATTAACGTTAAAATTAGTTTTATTTTTAAAACAAATCACTAAATTGCAATCCAACAGTTGTCATGACGAAACTTATTTTATAGAGATACATTAAAATCCCATTATTATAGCAACTAGGGTCCAATTCCTACTTGCAATTATTTCTATTTCCTAAAACTGTATAAGAACTTAAAGCATATCCCTTACTTTGTGACAACCCCTTACATATTCTTACAAATCCAATATTTGTCCTAAAATCTTACACATGCATTATAAGCCGCAATTGGTTAAAAGGACGCGCTATATACATAGCAGTCATGCTGATACCGTCTACAATACCAGGTAATAACGGGTAGTGCATTACATTTTCGAATTTTGCACATATGCGCAGTTGAAATACATATGTTTAAATATGTTTTGCGCCGTTAATCCACACAATGCGTTCGTGTTCTACACTGCGCTAAAATGGAGCCGATCTAGAAGCACAAAGATAAAAAGAAAGCTATTGAATTCAACGAAAGCAGTGGATTGTGTACGATTCCTCATTTCGATTAAATTAACAAAAAGTTCGTTTCAAATGGGCATTTCCTTTCTTGTACTAATTGTAAATCACATACTCGAATATTGTAGCACTGGAACACTGAAGCACTTCACTAAAACCCTTACCACAACAGTTAATGTTTCAGTGAATTTTCCTTTCTTGTAGATACCATTCAACATTTTTAGAATACCATGGAATTAATAGTTGCTATTACGAACTAAGAAGCAACAAAATTGTACATATAGTTTTGCTAAACCACAAAATCTTGTGCTTTAACAATTGCAATATTGCTATTTTTTCAAAATAATTAAAATTGACCTTTAAAAAAATCTGCAATACTTGATTCCAACTAAACTTTCTTTTAGTAAATATTTTAGAAAATTTCTACGTATAAAAACGTAAGTATGAAGATTATAGATCCTTACTCCAAAAGACCAGGGCAACACCACAACATATTCTACTCTTTCTACGTTTCTATTTTCCTTAAAATGATTCAAGTTCTACAAGCGCTAGTGTACTTAATACTTGACCAGTGTTCATAAGAACGAATGCATTTGTTTTGTATCTCCGTCTCTTTATGCAGATGCATACGAAATCTCTTTGGCCGCAGAGCAGTGTAACGAAAAGGACCATCATTTGTATGTACCTTACCTACCGACTCACCATAGCGGCCGTTGACCTCCGATAGATGGCAGCGCGCGATATAGGCAACCGCGTGGGCTTCAGATGTCACATTCCGCTTAATATATCTCCGGTTTTCTTTCGGTTGTCCATTATGAGCTAACGGGGCACTGTCGTCGAGACACATCGATATTGCGTGGAATTTGAAAATGCATGACTTCGCAAAGAAGAAGACTCCCGTACATCGATAAGACGGTGGGAAGCAAGAGATAAAGGATATGGTTGCGGTATAATTTCATATTTAAGGAATATAGAGGAAATTGAACAAAACGATGCATTCAAAAAATGATGATATTCACCCTCAGCAATCGCCAAATTTTGGAGTAAGGAAAAGGAGTAAGGAAACGATAACCTTACTGTAAGAGTTACAAGCTCGTGGTTCGACCGATAGCCGAGCTCGCCAAGCAAAATGATCATCTGTACCATCCCTAAAGAAACCACGAAAAAACAAACGTTTAAGCACCACTAGAAACGGCATCGAAAATATCAAAGCATAAATTTAAAATATTAGTGACATGACCTATGTGCCTAACAATCTTTATTAAAGTAGTATTTTAAATCTATTTAAAAAAGAATCAAAAATATTAGCTTGTTGAAATACCGATTTGCGTCCATTTGGTTTTATGAAACACTGCTCCAGGTCCACGTCCGCCAACCAGTGACGTCCGCTTCGAGACAAAATTGAATTTTATGAACTTTCAAATATTTTATCAAGTAATAAATCTAGTTTTTATAGTTACCAGAAAACTATTGACAAAAAGTTCAGACAAAATATAAAGAAATAGACGCTCATGTTTGAAGTATTACTACTAACTTATACATATACCACGAAACAACAGAAATTCCACGCCATTGTATGAAAGTATGTCGCTAGTTAATTACGCTCTGTTTTAAATTAATTTAGATAGAATGATTTCTGTAACTTTCCAACTTTGGGCAACTCTAGGAAAAAACATGATTTTAAATTCAGATTTAATAGAAAAGCGTATTCTCATAACAATAGGCTCTACATATAGGGTTTAGGGTATAGCAATTTGCCCAATAAAGCTAAAGAAGCTACTAATTTAAATGCTGTTAGGGCATACGAATACGTACATTATCTAGAAATTTGCTAGAATAATAGCAAATTTGTAGAGAATATGAACACGTATATATATACTAACAAAATCCAGTTTCTATATTACTTGTCTTCTATACAGAAGTAACAGTAGATCTTCACTATGAAAATACATTAAATAAAAATGATATAACAAATTGAACAAATGATTGCTCAACAGTTTGTGACACCCGATTTCCAAGAATTAGCATCAGTAGCAGTTAAATCTAACATTAACATAGGTCGCAAATAAACGCTATTAGCCGTTAATTTTTCCCCAGTTCACATACACTTACATGCGTCATACTTATTGCATCGGCTAGAAAGTTGACCTGAATCCCGCCAATTAGCAGTGCTATTTTCTGCGTGCTGTGCGCGAGACCTTATCAGCAACGACAAAGTGGTTCGCTACTTTAGATAATCATTTGCATGCGTATAACGGCAAATTGTTAAATTAATTAGTATTTATATCATTACGTCATTACTGCTAGTTACAATAAGTTCCCTATTTTTCTTATACATAAGAGAACTTCAAGAAAATGTTTAGTGTAATATTCGGAGCGTTCAGAAAGAAAATAAAAACCACTTTCTTATCCAATTTGTCTTTCGGTAATGTTTCCATCTTGCCATCCTAATTTCAATAAAAATCATCAATCAATAAAAGGCGCATTCTTCCCATCATATAACAATTCCTTCCATATTGCTTTCATTCACATTTATTGTTTCTACCACGAATAGCTTTTTCCAAGGTTCCAAGTACATTGTATACATAAACGCATACATCATTTGCACGTCGGCGTCGTACACATACATACGCATAATATAAAAGGTATAATGTGATTTAATGAGGCTCAAATATAAAAGAGTTGAGGCAGCGTGGCTAGATGGGATTTTGAGTACAGTCCCCGTGAAGCCATTGTCTTCTTGCCGTCCTATAATGTCGCCGGTTCGAAATAATTTCAGTCCCACGCGACGATTCAATAAACGTTCACTTTCGTTCGCCTCTACCGCCGCGCCAATATCTCGTACTTCTCCTTTGAATCGTTCATCCGAATTCATAAATTAATACGGCAAGTGCATAGTATCGATTGAAAACGGTTTTTTTTTCGCCAACGATCGACATGTATAAACTTGACTAATTAGGGTCATCAATATCAGAGGTTCGATTTAATGGTGCTTTATTATTACCTTTCGTATCGAGTTGCGAGTTATATTGTCGATCTGTACACTTATGAACAATACTATTGCGACGGTTAAAATGATTTCTTTGTAATATCGGAATTGAAATACAAATATCTGTTTATTTCAGGTATTACTAAAACCTTTCTTTTACAAAATTTAAGAAATATATAGTCCCTGGCCATCGAATTAGGACCACTTAAAAATATTATGATTTTGGGGTAAAATTTAAGAAAACAGTTGGTAATGTTGGCAATATTATTATTTAATTACATATAACATGTAAGTAATTATAATTTGAACATATATTTACTAATATTTGCTTGTTCCTCTTCTGTGTTTTATTATTTCCTCAATACTTTTTGGCATACTGCCAATGCTGCTTGATATTGTTTTTTTAATTTCGTCGCTATTATGCCATACATTTTCAAAATGTTGTTGTAATTCTTCCTTTCTAGTTGAATTTCGTGTACTTACAATGTCTTTCAAGACATTCCACACATTTTCAGTTATAATTCAAAGAGTTTTAATTTTATTTGTGTGCGTCTATTTTCGCGGTCAATTATTATCAAAATGGGAAAGAAGAAGGATGTAACCACAGAGAAAAAAGTACGAATTTCTACTCTTCTAGAGACGGGAGAGTTCTCTCAACGTGAAGTTACACAAAAAGAGGGTGTATCACATCAAACTGTTCTGAGAATCGTGGAATTAATTAAGGAGAATATTCCTAGTACAAGTGTGCCGGCAAACGCAAAACAATTGTAAGAGATCATCGTCGTATAGTAAAAGTGGCTACAGAATATCATTTTTTATGCACTAAGGGTGTTCATAAAATTCTTGGTGGAGAAGGTATACAAATATCTGCCCGAACAGTCCGTAGACGTCTTCATGAAGCAGGCTTGAAATGCAGACGTCCGGCAAAGAAGCCGAGTCTAACATCTAAAATAAAAGTGACACGATTTCAATGGGCTAAAGAATATAAAAAATATACAGTTGATGAAGATTGGTCCAGTTCATCCTCATAGTTCGCTTAATGGTTCTCTACATTTTTTATTTTTTCCTAGATTATTTAGAGCGTTGAATCACTGCTAGAAATGTTAACAAAGAGAAGCCAATTTGTTCGTAGACGTCCTTCAGGGCGTTATAAAGAAGCACGTACGATCAAATCTATTAAACACCCCCCATCTCTAATGGTTTGGTCGTGTATTACGACAGAAGGACCGGGACCACTATATTTCACTAATGGAACAATTGAACAAAAATAATATAAAAAAGCTATTTAATACCTTATATTGGTTCATTGGATCCGACTCAAAGACCATATACTTTCATGCAAGACAATGCACCGTGTCATAAGACAAAAAGTGTAATGCGATACCTCGAATCGAAAAATCTGCGTGTACTTCCTTGGTCAGGCAATTCACCAGGCATAAACCCAATTGAAAATGTGTGGAGTGTCTTAAAAAACATCGTAAATACACGAAACTCAACTACAAAGGAAGAATTACAACATATTAAAGATGTATGGCATAATAGTGACGAAATTAAAAATTGGCAGTATGCCAAAAAGGATTGAGGAAATAATAAAACACAGAGGAGGAACAAGCAAATATTAGTAAATCTATGTTCAAATTATACTTACTTACATGTTATATGTAATTAAATAATAATATTGCCAACATTACTACTGTTTTTTTTTTTAATTTTACCCCAAAATCATAATATTTTTAAGTGGTCCTAATTCGATGGTCAGGGACTGTAATTTATTATTGCTTTGTGAAATCTAACCTATTTAGTAGAATTCTCTGATCAAAAACTTTTTGACTAGAAGCACTAGAACGTAGCAGTAGAGGCATTCTAAGGCTATAGAATTTAGATTTGTGGAAAAGTGCTTCTGGCCCAGTGAAGTGATTTTCAACCCATTTGAAACTACGACTAACAACATTATTTAGTAGAAACACGGAAATCTATCACATGGTAATTCTTCATAAAAAAAAATTAATAGATTGGCCCTTCTATCTTTTTCCGTTTTTCTTTCACGGGTTTGTGTGTTTTTGGGTTTGGAGTCTCAGCATAGTTGTTCTTGAATCCTTTTGATTTTCACCTTGAGGGGCGGCCTGTCCTGCGGATCCACGATCTTCTCCACTAGGGGGTGGTTTAGTGCTCGCGCCCGCTTCCAGGCTCCATCCCATAGCTTCCCCAGGTACTCGGTCATAGACGGGATACCCAGGTCGGCACGAATCGCCACGTTTCTCATATATCTGGGTGCTCGGGTTATTAATCTTAGCAGCTTGTTCTGCTCTTCCTCCGGCATTCCTATCTTCCCCTTCGCCACTGTGGACAACGCTAAAGCAGCGTAGGTTAATACAGGTCTTAACGTCGATATGTACAGCGGAAGTTTAGTTTTTGCTGCCTCCATGCAATAGAGGCACGAGAAGGCCCTTGGCTGCATGGAATTTTCTCCTGATATCGGCAATGTGGCCATTCCAGGTCAATCTCTTATTTAATATCAGCCCTAGATATTTGACTGATTGGAACCACGGTAATAAGAATTGGCCTATGCGCAAGTTGGTAGGTGCATCTTTGAACTTGTACTTGGCATTAGAATATACCAACACTGATTTTTAAATGTTTACTTATACCAGTTATGTCCTTAATTACATTGCAGCATAGCATCTACTTGATTCAATATTGCCAAATGTATTTTCAAATAGTTCCTGAAACCACATAAAGCAAATACAACATTTTAGTATTAGGCTTTTCGACTAAAAATTTTGTTCATTTCATATTTCAAGCAATATATGACAATTACCATTATCGTAACCAGCTAAAAAATGTTGTCACTAGGGGAGACCAGGGTTGGTTGTCACAATTTCTGCTTTTTAATTTTTAAAGCAGCAGGGTTTACAGTTTACCTTTCTATCTTTAGTATATACCCTACAGGAGAGTGTATCTTTGGCTACATTTTCCTGCAATTATATAAGGGTTTATAAAAGCCTACATTAGTCACTTTCGAGCGTACTTTCAAAGTTTTGACAAATATAAAAGTTATTTAGTGCGGGAATACATAATTCATGAGCCCATTTTTCGCTAGCTTTACCGTTAGGAAATAGTTCTAACCAAACTAAACGAACACAGTCATCCTCCTCTTCGCTTCTGGACGTTTGCTTATTCTTCTTTGTCGTTCCTTTCTTATTTTTTACATTCTTATTATTGTCTGCCGTTTCTCTGATCAGCTGCTTCTTTGATTTTTTTACTGATTTTTTCAACCTGTTCTTTCAGCTTTCTTTTAACCGGCGTGTCTGTTAAAATGGCTGTTTCGTTTTTTCGAGTCTTATTTCTAGTTGTATTTTGTCTAGCTCTGGCCTTTGGTAAAGGTCTTACTTCAAGAGGTGACTTGTGCATATTGCTGTGCCCAGGTTGAGGTTCATCTAAGTTGTGGGTAGACGTTTCTGAAAGCTGGTTCGCAGGCTGCTGTCTGTCGGTCACATAGCTTGGTGCAAAATCTGCATCGGTGAAGATGTCACGATTGAATGGATATATTCCTGTGCATCTAAATCCTAAAGATATATTACCTGGGGTCATTGCAAGTGGATATGCGCGAGTCACGAGTTCAGGTATGTCGTAAATTGTCATCGTTCTCCCTGGGTTGTTAATCATCCAGTCGTCACAAGCTGAGTTGAAAAGTTTCTTGAGTGGCCCATAAACAGTACGGTCGAGCGGCTGGAGTTTATGAGAACAATGTGGGGGAAATGATAACATGACGATTCCATTAGATTTAGCAATATTGAGCCCTTCTATGCTTAGGTGAGAACCATAATTATCAAGAAGAAGCAGGCATGGATTCTCAGGCGTGCTTTTTGTGTGCTTATGGAAGTGCTTTAAAAATAAGACGAAGTCGGTTTCTTGCATCCACCCAGATTTATTCGCAGTTCCAATAGAACCTACAGGTGCAGTAGCTATGAAGCGCGTATGGTATTTGACCCACGAAGAATGGTGGGATATGGTTTCCAATCGCAGATATAGCACAAGTCAGAGTTACTAGTGTACCCCTTTCCGCAGAAACTAATGCACCAATTTGTTTGGATCCTTTACAAGCAACGACTCTGTGTGGTCTCTGCACTGAAGTAACCCCAGTTTCGTCCATGTTCCAAATTTTGTGTGGTTGAAAACGATGTCTTCCAAGGACTGTTGCCAAATTATTGAAAAATGACCCCACATTTGTGCGGTTAAAGCTTGAAGCTCATGCCAGGCTGGTCGCCTCCGGTTTTCGTAATGAGAGAGTTGGGTGTCTTTTCAAAAAATCAGCACACCAATCATCTCCAGCACGTTCATTTTCCTTCCAAGATTTAGGACATGCAATAGAATTTGCCACGCAAAGATCGTAAGCGAGGAATTTCAGTTCCTTCGGCGATAAAGCACAGTAACTTCTCCTCTTCGTTGTCAGAAAAAACCTTTTGGTTTGGAAACTAACCAATGGTGATTGAAGGCTGGACCCCCGTGTTATCTTCGATTTAATTTTGAGAAATTTTCTTGCAATATCTTGCTAAAGTTGATTTGATAATCCGCTACAGCTTTACGAATTGATAACCCTGTAAGCATGACGTCTGGAGCAATTTCTCCTCAGTTCGTCTTTTTTATATAATTTCTAACGATCTTTACCTGAAATAAGCAAAAGATCTTCTCACAAAAGCCGCGGGGTTGATTGTCGCATGTGACAACCATCCCCGGTGTTTTTGTGACAACAAACCACGAACAGACATTTAAAACAAATCACGATTTCGCAAAAATACAATACAACTTAACCTCGATTTTGCAGAATAATATCACGCAACTGATAGAATAACAAAAAATAGTTGAGAGATTGGTTTCATTGAATAGAGAGTGAACAATCAGAGTTAATTATCTCGTTCAATGAATACTTACAGCTGCAGAAACACAAAAACACCAATAAAAACCACAGTATTGTAGCCAAGCACTTGCATTTACGTATACACATTCGGAATATTGTGAACATTGAGTGGTTCGAGCCAATACCACTAGCTGATAACAGCAATGAGAACCGAGACTTGTGACAACCAACCCGTGTGACAACCAGCCCCGGTCTCCCCTACACTAAAAACCGATATGATTGAAATAACTAAATTGATTATGTTAAAGAAAATTTGCTTGGGACAACTATTTAGTTTGTTAATCCAACTATATTTTGTTTGAATCAACATGATATTTGTTTAAAACAACATAATGTTTGTTCGTCCATATTCAAACAAAGATTTTAGTTAGATTAACTATAATTTGGTTGACTCAACTAAATGAGTTTTTTAGTGTAACTATTAAAAACCAAATGCAAAAAACAATTTCTTTGTTTACTATTGTGTGATGTTCAAATACATTAGTCCATGATGGCACAATCCCACCATAACTTCCTTGGCATTATAATTTCAAACCATTATTCAGTTATATACGAATACGCCGTAACGTTCGATATTTTTACTGCGCCTTTCGTTTTGCATGCCTCTTTCTTAGTTTTTTCATTTTGCAAGCTGTTCTTCGACGCTTTAAAAAAGAAATAAGCTTAAAGTAACACCTTCCATTGTTCTTAAAGTTAAGCTCCAGCCTCTTCGAGCGCGATAAAGTTGCGCGTGTGGTGCGGTGGTGTCGTAGCGTCAATATTGTAAACATTATGGTAAAAGGCAGAATAAGTATACCTATACTAAGACCAGCTTTATCTACATACAGAACTCGAAACGGGCCATCCTGGGAGAGTAAGAAGAAGACGGTTGATTCTAGGAAAGTCCGCTAGGATTTACATGTGATACCAAAATGGTATTCAAATTCCCCTACACTCGTAGAAGGGTCTACACCTAAGAAAAGAAAGGCGGAAAAAAGGGTATAAGCGAATGAAATAAAGTGTGGGCAGGTCGGCATAAGATATAGAGCTATATGTAGATGTTGCGCGAGGTAAAATTTGCAAACAGAATCCTCTAACATAATTCTCAAGACCATAACCAACGATTCCGCAGTTAGTATTGTGGAAAAAACACTACGTGTACGCTGCATTTCACACGCTTCCCTTACAAAGATGTAATAATTTTCGAATCCGTTGACCATATATTACGCAAAATTGATTTTCAATGGAGTAGCCGCATGAAGACCGAAGCTCTTTGCAAAGCAGAAACCGCTTGTACCAATATAGGAATAGAATATAGCCATTTCTTTAGTAGATATCGCTTGTATTCGTATGCAAAACTTTGATAACTGTAAAAGAGTACAGTGGTGTTTTACATAACATACAGTACGCGACAAAACCGCTCAGCAACGTTCTTGAAGGCTATGGATCGGCTAAGTCCCCAAGAATACACAATGGTGGACAAAAAATTGGGGTAAAGTGATATATAGCATGCAGTGATACCTTACACGTTTGTCCGTTTAACTAGGAAGGTATATGTACATATGTTGTTATTGAAAAAAAGAAGTTCGATACCAATTTAAACATAAACATCCTTTCCTTTTAAACCTTATTCTAGTTTTATCATATAATCATAAAAATACGCCTGTAAATCAAACCGTGAAATTTAATTAATACTTTGTAACACAAAATACATAGAAATACGTCGTGTTTTATATACCGCGTTAGTAAGTTCCGTAGTAAAGTGAACCGCTAAAATATATGGAGAGTGTTATAACGTTTGCCCGCTATGAAAGTATAAGGTGGGGAGCGCGCGAAGCGAATCAAGGACGCTCCTAGCACAAGTTTCAACATTATTCGTTATATGTATGAGACTCGCGCTTATAAATGAATCCTTACGTACCCTAGTATACGTAAATGTTAGGTTAAAATAAATATTTAACACAAAGTAAAGAAAAATTGCAGAAATAAGAATAAAGAAATTTTGCAACTGGTAGAACGTTCTCAAAAGCTATAATTACAAATAGAGAAAACACCAATAACTATTCAGACAAAAATGATGATCACGCCTATTATTTAGCACATGTCATTATTTCGCATTAAAAATGTTAGTTTTGAGTAATAGCAATAAATTCCATACAAAATATTAACAAGTTGAAGGTTATTTTATCATACGTATCTTTTTTGTCCGCCACTGCATTCAAATATATCTGCTAGTAGAGTTCAATACATTTACTTGCCAAGAGAAAAGAAATTTCTTGAAATTTAACTTATATCGAGTTTTATTGGCCTACCACCCAGGCCGGAGCACCTTAAACCTTGGAAAACTTAAAACTTTATGTAAATATACATATTTACATTATAAAATTCTACATGCAGGTTAATATCGTGTATGACCTCTTCGGGCTTTAATGACTTCATGATACGTTTAGGCATTATACCCGCCAATTCTTCGTAATGTACAGGTGGAATACTTTCCCCGACTTATTTTATTTTGGCTTCAACTAGTGTTGTCGCAAAATGCCACAAATGCTCGATTGGATTTAAATCTGGAGATTTGACGAACCAATCCAAAAGATGGTATCTATTTTCATGTATTCAATCTTTAGTTTTTGGAGCTGTGTGGTAGGGAGCGTTACCTTGTCGAAGTAATGTTTTGTAAAAGCTACTCTGAAAAAAAAAGTTTCGCATACGATGGTTTATTGTCGCACTTAGAACTTCTATGTACATTTCATGCAACCGTGAAATGTGAACATTTCCCCTAAGCCCTGTGATGGCATGCACCCGTGTATGACGATGCTGCCACCTCCATCCTTAAGAGTAGGAACGACGCGATCCTTGTGAAATTCCTCATTAACTGCTGTGCACAAAGGTAGTTCCAGGGGTACCAAAAAGATGAAAAAGGAACTATGGATGTACTCTATTTACCAGAAGCAATGTCTTTCTTTTAAATTAGCATTGTCACGATAATAACGTTCAACTTGAAGACGATATCTTTTCAATAATCACCTATATATTCGTTTCGTTTTACCACAACACCCTTTTCCAGTTTTCAATTACAGTTAACCCTCCTATAACGCGATTAATTCGTACCGCGTTATATGGAAACCGCGCTATAAGAAACGCAGATTTAACCTGGTACAAACCAGATTGCACTTAAAACAAATGACAAAAGAGAGTAGCTGTAACAGCGGCAGTTCGGCAGCGCTATTGGATAAAGAAATTCACGCAAATATGCAATAGCTAATCATATGGTCTGTTTCTTCACATATAGAGGAATTCCCGCGTTATAACAGTACTGCGTTATAGGAGGGTTGACTGTATCCAATGTTAGTGTCTTTTTGTCCATTCTAAACGGCTTTTTCTATTAATCTCAGACAATAACAACATTTTCTTATCTTACAATCTTTTAATCCTGCACTATTTAAGCGTCTTCTAACCATTCTATCCGAATTCTTTGGACCACCTTCTGCACTAATTTCTGCGGACAGCAGCAAAGAGGTTTCCTTCCTATCCCAAAGAGAAAATCTCTCTGGTTGTTAATTTGGGACGGCCGCTTTCTGGTTTATTAATTAATATTAAAACAAATAGTACCTTTTATATATTTGGGAAAATCACCGTGCTCCATTTTATTGGCCTGTTATTTAGTAATAGTGGCCCTCTAGAGGAAACTACTTTTACGACTGATGACTTTTCGACACGTTTGAAGCTGTCAAATGATTATTTCACATTATTCACAGAGATTTTGTTTGGCGATAACTCAAGCGCAAATCATTCTTATTTCGCCGTAGATTTACTAGACATAAACGTATATTTATTACTTACTATCGATTGCTGATTATATCCGCGTTTATTACCAACTGCTAACCATTAAAACTAAAATTTCGCCAAGCAAAACACCCTCAGTCATTAAAGCAGCCATCACGCGGCCAGCATTTCATAGGACGCATAAACTAACCATTTCGGTTCGCATATAGAGAAAATCGTCCGCCTTATTCGCCGCTAATAATGAGAGAAATTACCTTTATAGGTGCCAATCTAATAGCACCGTAGTCATAACGGTCCTCCCCGTTGCATATACATACATACATAAAATTATTTTTTAGCTGCAGTTTAACTGCTAATGGAAACCTTTCGCACCGTTAAGCTTCCTGCGTGATGCCGCATTTTGTTTGCATTCTTTTTAAGTGAAAAAATTACAAGCAAAATAATCCGCACGTATGTGGAAAATACTTCATTTGAACGTTTTTTTTTTGTAGGTTTCCGCTACGGATCCCGATTGTGGTGTTAACGCGATGGTCAACTATACCCTAGGCGACGGATTCAGTAAGTTAAAGGAGTTCGAAGTTAAGCATGACACCGGTGAAGTCTGCATTACATCCTCATTGGACTATGAAACCCGCAATGTCTATGAGTTCCCAATAATAGCAACAGATAGAGGTAAGATACCAAATGTCAATACTACCAACTTTACAAAATACGTCTCTTCTTAGTGTATAACTCTGAAGCAAGTGCATACAGTTTTGGTTAATCTTACAACAAACGAGTTATGTATACACATCGAAAGAGTGACTAGAAACAATAACCAAAATAATGCTTAATATAGCTCATGATATTTATGGAATCACTCACGGCAAAAACAATATGAAGATAGAAAGCACCAGCCAACGGACAAATTTCTCTCCTCATATTGCCGTGAGTGATTCCATAAATACCATGAGCTATATTAAGCATTATTTTGGTTATTGTTTCTAAGCACATTTTTATGTGTACTTAATATATCATGGTAAGCCTGTAGGAGTTATTATGCACAGGTATCAGAGCGCTCAGAGGCACGCCATCTCAAGTTCAGCAGTCTAAGAACTGCTCGAAAGATGGCTTAGCATCTGTACCCGGTTTCTGCCGCTACTTTCTAGACGGTATGACTATATTTCTTGGCACTAGGTGGTGTCAGGAAATATTTCATCGGTGTTGTTTGGAAATTAATGACATAAGCTGAGAGGCAAATAGCGGTGTGATGTAGAGAAGCATTCGGAGCAACGCTGATGACGCCGGGTGGGCAGAAACATGTCCGTTAATTATTGCTTTCTCGCCTTTCTCCTCATATTACTCTTACCGTGAGTGATTCCATCAATACCATGAGCTATATTAGCATTATTTTGGCTAAGTTATGCATAGTTTAAATTAAGTTTTTTGGTCATCAAAGCAACTTCGTAAGAAAATGAAACTATTAATAGTACACACAGAAAATGATTTCTAACTGCTAAAAGATACATTTTCTTAGGTCGATTTCGTAGAGGTAATAATATGACATTCCGGAGAACAAAATAATGTGATTGATTTCTTAAACTGTAGTAGTGACTGTAGTAGTGCAGAAATCGTGCAAAAATTTCTGGATGGTTTCTGAATTTTCTTATTTTATATTGTAACGTAGAATGAGTAACACACAGTAAAACCGAAAAAAGTTACTACAAATTAATGCTTTACACTATTTTTAACATTGTTATTCTTAGCTAACGGAGAAGAAAATCATTGTCGATTCTTTAAAGAGAAAAAATCCACGGCTAATACAACAAGAAGAAACTACTAGAAAAACAGAATTTAGTAATTAGCAAAGATGGCACAGATCCGTCCCCACTAAATGCAATTTAATCCTTCTATAACACGTTAAATGCCGTTAAATGTGTATAAGTTGTATAAGTCGGATAAGTCTCCAATAAAAAATCGGACATGCAAGAAAAAGATTTTACCTCGGGGACCATTAAAAATGCTGCTTACATAAAGTAATAACTAATCGTTTGATTTACAATCGTTGCGAGCATTAAGATCAGGTAGAAATTGCCTAATTAGTAAAAGCGGCATCATTGAGACTTGAGAAGATAGCTCTCGGCTAGTCCTCGGCGTAATCCTCTTTTACAATATTCGATTTACAACCTGTACTTTTTCATTATACGTATGTTTATTAATACAAATTTACATACTAATATAAGATAGTAAAATCATACACAGGAATGAAGATGACAATCATTGTTTTAAGCAAGCGTATGGGAATAAGCTTTTGTTAATTCATTTTCCAGAACCAAATCTCGTATTTTAGTCAATGTGTTGATGGATAACACAAGTTTTCCACTTATACCGTTAAAATGATTTTACAGTAAAGCACTTTCTTGAATAACTCTATTTAATAAAAAATTGCGACCACAGCCTCGTCTTTTAATACTTCTAGAATTAAATCTTATAAATACACTTACTACTCCTTTGTCATGACAAGCCATTTACTACGTTGTTGTTATTCTCATAGAATTCAATTCGAAAGATTTTTTAGTGTTTTTCATGAATCAATTTTCGCATGCTGATGGTACAGAATAGAATGATTGCAACTATACATACCATGTAGAACTACTGCAATAGGAAACGACAACGGGATGCAGCTAACATAGTGAGAATTTCTGCTCGGAGGATTGCTGTAAAAAGGAGAATTGCAAGAAATTCGAGTGCAAGAATACATGACTGCATGCATACAATACGTGTGTTCGCTTGCATACGTTTATACGGCAGCTGTATAGTAAAACACGATCCGAAGAAGCAATCGCAAACTGAGCATTGGATAAGAGCAGTTGTATATACAAACATACATTATTGTCAGAAAGTTTAGGTACATTTCGAGTAATGAGGTTTGTATGAAGCTGACTTTAAAATGATATACACACAAACCGATGTTAACTTACAAATGTGAAAATTTAGAAGACAAGGAAGAAATGAGATGAATTCTGTTTTGAAAGGAATTGTAGGAAGGCAATTTAGATTGCCGGAGTATGTGTAAAGAATGGAGGTAATTAGTTTGAGAAGAAAAGCTAGTGGCAAAAGAATTTGTTGAAAAAAGAAGATCATACAAGAAGTGAAAGTATCACCAAAAAGATTTGTTGAAATCCACAGTCACAAGGCCACCTTTAGAGGTTGTCAAGCAACTTGCATTCGATAGATTTAAGAAAATCGTTTATACATTTCCTGCTGGTAAAATTTCCACCACTGTTTGTGGAACAATTCTTTAGTACTTGCTGGCGCTCAACATTTAGAGATAGTTATCTAATTTTATGTGAGACAAAACAATTTTCAACCATCTCACATTTTCATCTGACGCTGTAACACAAGCATATTCCGAACAAGACAAATCCTTAATAGATTCTCTTCCCTATCAGAACCTCCTACACCACTTAACAACTGCCGTATAAGAGTAACTGTAGTCAACTCGTCCAGTTCTGATTCTCGTATAAATTTTCGCTTTCTAGCGCCCTTCAGCGGCCAAAAATAGAATAGCAGTACGCATTTGGGTGGATTACTGCCACAAATATATTTTTCCAAGTTAATCACAGCGTTTAGAATGAAGCAAACAGCATTATTAGAACATACACAATGAACATAAGAAGTTGAATCCTGTTATAACAATGGACCCGCAGGTGCGCAATACAAAAGTATTTTTACTTAACAATTTTCGTAAGATTTAAATGTTCTAAAATGGTTTGTGTGTTACCAATATGCTCAACTTTACTTCTCCGGTGATCTGCTCCTCTATCTAGAGCCAGGCCTCAATCTTGCGCAAGTTGCTGACAGCAGCCGTCACCTAGGCCAGCGCTCCGTACGTGATTATCGGTCGCATGCACGTCTTATAGACTAACACCTTTGTTTTTAAATCGAGTGCCGACCTTCTATAGAATAACGCCATGAGGGTATTCCTAGCGTTGAAAAATTTCTTCCTAATATGATCCATATGCCATTTCCAGGTTAGCCTTTGGTCGAGGACCACACCGAGATATTTTACCGTAGTACTCCACGGGATTTCGACTCCCTCGATCTCAACCCTTGGAAGAGCAGATCTCCGTTTTCTGGTGAATCGTACAGCGACGCACTTCGCGCTCTTGAAACGTCTAGGAACACCGCCCCGACCGAGCCCGGCCCGAAATCCAAACTGGTCCTCTGGTAACGGGTTAATATCAAACACCCTGTCCCTCGAACGATTCAAAACTATTGCCTCCAGCAATTTCGAAAGCGTTGAGAGGATCCTTATAACTCTAAATTCGCTAGCACTACACACGGACGCACATGTTGCTGTTATATAGCCCGCCAATGTGTCTTTGTGAAAGGTAATGACTATTTAACGTGTATAAACACGAAGTAGACCGTAAACGTAACAAATCTACACTCAAAAAAATAGATAATAGAAGCTAGATAATAAGTGAGTTAATAAGCTTTATCATGTTAATAAACTTTATTATAATTTTAATAAGTCTCAGTGTAACTATGTTACCTTTTAATATCTGGAGTGTGCTTTTTAATATGTATTGTTACACGTCTTATCAAAAAATCTAACTGTCCCTAGATAACGAAAAATATATTCAAAGATATTACATTTCTCATATCTGGTATTAGCTATTTTTTCAGTGTACCAATACGTATTTTTCGTGAATCAACCCTCATACAGGTATATGAGGAAAATAATATAATGATCTGGGATTCTCTTAGAAGTGATAAAATTAGACTGACACTAACCGGAATACTTAACACAAAGCCTACATGTCGAGTACATACAACCGTTATAAATTAAAGAAAACAACTCATGCTCCGAGCAACGTCCTAAACTAATAAGGAAAGACAAGTAAATACTTACGAGTAAAGTTACCAAAGAGTGGATACTGATCTCGATTAATAGGTTACTTATTAAAAAATTGGCTTTGACCAATGTTCTTTTAACATGTTGTTCGTAAATTTTCTGACGATTCTGTATGCTAGATGAACGAGGTAACAGGAGGTGTTCGTAGCAGTAATAATATGTATTGTATGTATAATAAAACGGTTCCACGAGGTGAAAAGAGAGAAAACTTATAGGACGCCGAGTGGAATTCTGTAACATTGCGGAAACCAATCGGGCATATCGGAGAGTCGGTGGCCATAACCTATTAACTATTTATGAAGTGCAAAGAGGGCGATGTTGAAACAAAAGGAAAACGCGTACGAGAAAGCAAAAATCGAACCCAACTCGAAGAAGAGGAAGAAAAGGAAGAGAAGATCACGATGTCATTCCAGAGCTGAGCGGCCTTAGGTGGAATAGGAGAGAATACATGCATACGAACATAAATGCTCACGAGATCGTGAATTGCCATGTTCTACCAACACTCCTGCCCAGGCACCTTCTCCACTTCTTATCATTCAATATTTCATATACTGTCACCAGCATCCGCCATTCCTCCACAAATTCTAGAGAGTTGAGAACATCGTCGTTATTGTTGGTTCGTTTCTTTGTCTGATTCTTATTTCTGCATAAATGTTAATTAAAACGTATGGATATGGAAAATAAAGAATGATTTTTTTACTCTCTACACAATACAAATAATTTCGCTTTCATTTTTGTAACAAATTTTACGTCCTTTTATTTTTTGTTGTAAGTAAAACAAATACAATGAAGCAAATACTCCAACACAGTAAAACGATAACATCCAAATATCCTTAGTCTTTAAACGACATCTATCGTTACTAACCACATACGCAATTCAGGAAGAAGTGAAAATAAACTGACTGCATACTGAGTAACTAAACGAAAAAACACTAGGTTCGGTAGATTTTGTGCAGAGAAGGGTGCAAATAAAGAAAAAATAACATGCAGATATATATTTCATACATTTTGTCTACAATATCTTTTCTTGGCATCCAACATCATTATTACTAGCTGCAACTATTTGGAAGAATTCCCTATAGATACAGGGTGAATAAACGGTTTGACAACAACTATCTATTCTCCAAGTAAGGACCAAATTAAAATTTGAGTTATAGACATATACAAATAGTTATTGTGACGATTACCCGCAGGGTGCCACAACTAAAAAATTTTCTTTTGTTTTTTGTTTATTATTATTGATCCAATTTTCTCCACTTTGGCAATTTATGTAGAGTAAAGAAAAGATACATGGAAAGAAAATTCACTAATTTTATAACACAAGGTCCGAATTTTACAGAGTATAACAAAATTATAATTTCAATGATAATGTGATTTTTAGAATAAAAACTGGTATTACTACATATTATTATCTATACTATTTTAGCATCACATAGATGATAATTACTAATTGCAATACACAATAAAAATATCAGTACTTAATAATATCCGTTACTATTTAGGCACTCGATGGAGCTTCTCATGTAGTTCAGGGGGTTTGACCCAAGTTTTGACCTCGAAAATGTTCCCATGACATATGAGTATGTAAGGAATTGCAAAAGTATTAAGCGATGCAATAGATTCGCAATTCCTTATATTACTTAGGTCTTCATTAAATGTTCTCCAGTTTTTCACCACAGCGTGTTTTATTGGGTTCAGATCCGGTGATCTGGCAGGCCAATCCAACAAAAAAGTGCCATTTCTATAACGAAACCATACACTCACCATTCTACTTGTGTAAATTGGAGAATTGTCTTACATCATTATAATTTGTTCTACTTCGTCTTCGAGGTAAGACGACAAACGCTGAGTATCAAGACATCCTCTAAAATATGCACACGTGCTTCAAATGTGAAGCAAGGTGGCGATACACGAAGTAATTCCCCTGGGCCGGCTACTGATATCCCCAGAATACAACACTCATTCTACCACTTGGATTACTATTTCTCCCTATTTTTTCAACGAGGGGGGGTCTGTTATTTACGATTTCTCATCCAATTAAAATAATCGAAAAATTACAAGCGACGAATTACTTTTAACAAAATCTAAAAAGGTAGATTAAACATTCTTTACTGTATACACCTACGAGGCAACAATACGTCGTTCTAGAAAAGCGCTAAGGCGATCAACCTAATAGAAAAATGCAAGGAAATTATTTGAGAACCGCTTGAAGTGACAAGAACAGCATATGAAGATTGTTTTATTCCTAGACAATAAGGTGACAATGCTGAATTAGTAACATCAGAATTGCACTATTTACAATATATCACACGTCAATCTTAAATCTTAGTAGAGTTTTAAGGAATGTCTATACCGACAAATTCTTCACATTTAGGCCTTTCTTAAGATCATTTACTTGTAATTAATATATTTGGTTTCCATCGGTAATTATGAATCTATATTTTTTCATGGGAATTTTTCCGACGTAATTAATTACTAAAAAAAGCCGTCCACAACGAGGAATCGAACCCCACATCTCCTGCTTACCGGGTAGGTGTGATAACCACTACACCATGCGGACTGTGGAAGATTCGTTCGCTCTTAAGCCTAGATGTTACTTTTTTTTCAGTATTTAATTAAGTCGGAAAAATTCCAAGGAAAAATTATAGATTCATAATTACCGACGGAAGCCAAATATATTAATTACATTTGATGTACTTAGCATCTAAAAATTAAAAATTGTCTGTCGAAATACTACGATGTATTTGCAGATAAGTAACATCTAGGCTTAAGAGCGAACGAATCTTCTACAGTCCGCATGGTGTAGTGGTTATCACGCTTACCCGGCAAGCAGGAGATGTGGGGTTCGATTCCTCGCTGGTTTTTTTTCAGTAATTAATTACGTCGAAAAATTCAAAGGAAAAATTGTAGATCCCTTACTTGTAGTTTATGTTTTTGTATTATTCTGTTGCTTAAATAATTAGTTCTACCACTAACAATAAGAACCGCTTGTTTGATGAACATTTTATTCTGTTGCAGGTGGTTTAAGTACTACTGCTGTCGTAAAAATTCAAGTTACCGACGTTAACGACAACCGTCCAACTTTCTACCCACGCGAATATAACGTTTCATTAAAAGAGGGAGGTGCATCTTCATCTGCAACGACTCCAGTAGTCATAGTAGCCGCGACTGACCCGGATTCTGGTAAATATGGTTTATTAACTTTCCGGATAGTGGCGGGAAACGATGCTGGTCTCTTCCGGATCGATCGTAATTCCGGCGAAATATTCATAAGCCGCCCTAGTCAACTGTCGACCAGAAGTCAGCGTTACCATCGCTTGAATATCTCGGCCACAGATGGCGGTGGCTTGAAATCGCTTAGTGATGCAGAAGTGTTCATTAGCGTAATCGACGCCGCACAAAAACCGCCGATTTTCGAATATCCACGTTATACTTATTCGGTGAAAGAGGATGTAAGACGAGATACTATTGTGGGATCGGTGAAAGCAACTGTAACTGATTTGGGTGAGTATTTTTCTGGAAATTATCTGGTTTTGTGCAATATTTGAATAAGCGTTGTAGTATTTAAATCGTTGAAATTAGACAAAAAACTCATAAATAATTATAGTTCTAAAAGAAAACAAATCTTAAAAACAGCGAGAAATTACGATAAACGGAAGAGAGTAAGCTGGTTTGTTAATCACAATCTAAATAGACCGCCCTAATTGAAATTAACTTCATCCTTTCCTTTGAACGACATAGACATACTACTTTCCCATACTATTTTCCCTCTATTTTACCTTATTTTCACAACCTGGAGAGTTAAACGCGTTAAATGAGACTTAATCTTTGACATTTTGAATCATAACTTAAAAGCTAATATGCATAGGTATAGCTTCCATCGGTGAATACTGAAAAATCGATATTTCGTTCATTTGAAGTTTTGTAAATAAAGATAGTATTTGAGAATTAATAAAAAATGATTCCATGTGATCATTTACACCTAGAAGTATAGTAATAAAAGTTTTTTACATTATAAAAAAGTTCTATCGGATTTTGAGGAAAATTTTTTAAAAATTCATTTCTAATTTCCATGGCAAAAGTAGCTAACTAATACTAGAGTAAGCAACTAACTAGACTTTAAAATGCTCTGAAATAGGAATGATATTTAGAACTTTTTCTAGTGAATCCCGAATAATTCCCGAATGCGACGAAGTAAAAAAGCAAAATACCTTTTTGTTTATAAATTTTTTGTACTTTTTTTGAAATAGTTTACCGAAGTGCAGTAAAAGCTTATACATTACGCTGTCATTGTTTGTCACACGATAACTACAGACAAGCCGCAAATTTGTATGCCAATCAATACCATATGGTATGAAAGTTTTTAAAAACCGGAAAACATAATACCTCTTTGTGAAACGATGTTGTTTATGTTTTTATTATTACATTATTTGATGTCTAAAACAAAGAAATAAAGAGGATGCTGTATGTAGCATACTTTACTGTTATATTTCTTCCAACATTGCCTACTGTACTTACTAGAGCAACGCAACTGCGCTGAAAGCTAGTGGCGGACGCATAAACGTTTACACAAAATAAATTAAATGTGATACGTGCTCAAACACTTACCGTTTTAAGAGTCCTCCGTGAAATCACAAAGTGGATAATGTCTATTTAATATTTGTAACATTAGATATGTTTCCAAAGTTGTTTCGGCAAAGTCTGTGCGGCGTGAAGAACAAGTGTTTTTATATGCCGAAAACGAACGTTCTACATCTAGTGACGTTATATTTGCGTAAGTAAAATAATCTTTCAAATAACTTAACAGTTCTGTTGACGCACCTTCACAAATTTGTCTTAATGTGCCAAAATCAGAGGCTTTATCTAAAACACTTTCAAACCTTTCTAAAACACAAACATTTCTTGAGTCTTCTATCGCGCATAGCTGTGCGTGAACATGTTGCACTATTTGCAAAGATTCCACTAACGACACCGAAGAATTTTGTAGTATTTCTATCGCATCCACTAGTCCCACGTAATTGTTCTGAATAATTTCCAAATCTGTTTTAACTTGACTATCCTGAAATTTCAAGCGGCTTACCTTGACAGCCGCAGCTTCCTTTAGGTCGAATTCTAAAATCACGTTCTTTATATTCTCAAAATATTTAAGATAATAAAATGCAGCCTCTAACCATGTTCCCCAACGAGTAAAAATAGGTTGTGGTGGTTCAGGAATACCGGGGCATAGTCTATGCAATTCCCGAATACGTTTTAAGGATTTTACAAACACAGCTTTTGTATGTGCTATTAAAGCGTCTACCTCGGGATAACATTTTCTGATACTATCTGCTACGAGACTGAGAGTATGAATTTTACATGTAATATGCAACAAGTTAGCACAATGTTTTTTAAGAGATCGACCTACAGCAAGCATGTTTGCGGCACCATCACTCATAAACATCAACAGTTGATTTGTTGAAAGTTCAAACTTTTCCAATGTATTTAACACCAACATTGAAATTACTTCGGCAGTGCATTGTTGTATTCGTCTGGAAGCTAGTACAATTGAGGGTGACGGTCGATGTGGCTCCATTCTGCGTACCATTACATTAACCACAGAATGTTTTTTACGATCTGTTGTTTCGTCCACACATAACCACAGTTTTTTATCTTGCAACTCCGATTTAATTCTTTTCTCGACATGCTCACGAGCAGACGGCACAACTCTCTGTAATGTTCTCTCACTTAGTAACTTAAAGTCCGAATATTCATTCCAAAACGAGACGTATGCTTTCTTCCTTAGTAAATGAAATGGTAAATTACATGCAATAAACACATAAATTAAATTTAAATTTGTCATAATCTCGTGTGGAATTTTTTTTTGAAACATGCCCTGCACTATTTATGTGCCGTAGACAATCACTTTTCGACCAACACATTAAATCTATTTTACACACTACACATTGAATTTTAGCACCATCACACTTTAAATCAGGCATTTCTGCAATAGATTCTCTTATTGTGTCCAACTTTGGTCGTTTTCGCGACGTAGGAAACATTTTCAAAACAAACGTAGAACTACGATATAGAATACGACAGCGTAGATGCATACACAACAGATCGGCTTTCGAGTCGTAGTTATACTGACGCTTATACCGAATTGTCCCGGCCGTGTTTATTTTGTGTAAACTTTTATGCGTCAACCACTGGCTTTCAGCGCAGTTTGCGTTGCTCTAGTATTTACCTAAACTACGTATACAAATAATATCAACATTACAACCGAAATATTGGTTTAACTCCTACATAGATGTGTACCTACTTTAGCATTAAAAGTACATTATGAGAAGTTGCTGTCATTAGCGCCATGTGGGGTTACCTTCTACCAAATTTCGCTCTAGCAATATCTGGCAGAGTTAACCTATTCTGACGTGTTTTCCGGTTTCTCCAGCGGCCTCTGGCCCTCCTCTCATTGTCCCAGGTATTTCATTAGGTAAATCTATCTTCAGCCAATGATAGTTTCGGGGAAACGGCAATATTACTCGTCGTCGATCTATTTTCTTCAGGTCCTTAGGGTTTGCTTTTAATGTAATTTATTTTTACAAACACGGAGAAAACAAATTCTTTTGTGTCTTTACAATCATTTCATTTTTATTAAATACTACTTGGTAATAAGTCATCAAGTCCGGTAGTAAATGTCAACATTGTATAGTTGCCAATGCTGGCTAACATCAAACAGTTGGACGCTAGATCGCGAACTCGTGTGGTATATTCCAGGCTGTAATGTGATGTTTTCAAAGAAAAGAAATTTTACTTGATTGAAATTTAAATTGTAAGAATATAAAACAGTGTCTGTATACAGAGGAAAATAACTTCTATGATATCCACGTGCATCTTATATGATATTTAGTCAAAAATTAGCTCAACAATTAAATTTCGTAAATGATCTACTTATTTACAATTTGTTATTTTTACTAATATTTTAATTATTTGATTTGTCTATAAGAATAGTTAAGTTATGTATTACTCACATTACATATAATGTTAGTAGAAATATTAATTACTATAATTCGAATATTTAGCTATTTCGATTAGATGTTTTATAAACGTATTTACATATGTAGCTAGTGTTGAGAACAAAACACGAAATGAAGGTTATTGAAATTATTTATTCAATTGCACTAAGCTGTGCTATTCGCGACCCACTGGTTGTAAGGCCATATAGGTATTATTGTTAACTTGTTCGGCGACAGTTAGTAATGAATTTCCGCCCTGAATGAAACTAAATTTGCACCTTTTTAAATCTTTAATGAATATAACAGCAAGTCCACATGGAGTGTTCGTACAGACTACTTATACAATAGAATGATGATGTCAAAATTAATAGAATAAACAAAATTGGTCTAGATCGTAATACATCCCACGGATCCCGAAGAATAGCATACGCAGTGATTCCAACTGAAAGAGTACGCGGTCAAACTAATTTAAGTGAAATGTATATACAGGCATGGCAATAAATGAAACATACAGACATGGCAAAAATTTAAATAACATAAACTAATATAAAAACGAAATTAAAAGATTTCGCAGTGGCAAAACAGGTAGTTTTACTCTTCTTTGGTTATCGAATACTTCATTAGATCTGCTTTTCGTATTGATGTTAATTTTCTTATAGCTAGAATAGAGTTAAAATTAGTCTTTTATTTCAAAGACAAATCTTAGGTGCGTTCTGTAGGTCCTTCGAGAAGCGCAGTGCAGCCTTCTGTTGTTTTCGGTCATTTTACTGCTCCCAGCTCTTTTGTTATGTTTGGTTTCTCTTTGTTTGATCATTTATATTCATTCAACCTTATTTACGTATTTCACCATTTTAACTATTCAGTTTAGCATCTTCTCTGGGAGAGAATTGTATTTTCCACTGTATTTCCGGCGTTTTGGTCGTTGTAATGATCACTTGTGGCCTTATGGTGTAGTTCAGATGTTGTGGTAGTGTCTCCGAATTTATAGTATTTGGAACTAATCATGTTGAATGGATATTTTGGAAATCTACCTGTAGTTTCCGTTACCGTTATTTGGTTTTGGTTATTGGATTGGAAATAATTGAGAGGATGGTACCTCGTTTTTGGAGATTCCTGTTTTTGGGTACAGCGATTTTGACTTAACGTTTTTTTTGGGAATACCTATTTCTGGATATATCGTTGTTGAATATATCATTTGGATACCACATTTCCGATTTAACCGTTTTGAATTACACCGTTTTTCGGAATTACCGTTTTTGAACACATCATGTTGGCTTTACCTGTTTTTTTGGAAATATGATTTTACGTTTCGGACCTATCCCTGGACCACCTCGACCATACTACCAGCTAACTTTAGAACTCCTTAATATTAAAATTACCTTCCCTTGTTTTAAACCTTTAAATTTGACCATTAATCACTATATTCAATATTTGTTTGCTTTTAAATTTAATGCTTGGTTGTAATTGCATATTGTTTGACTCTACAATTCACAGTCATTTAGATTATGATTTATTTCCTTTTTTTTTTAATTCTAGATTTGCATAATTTTCAGAATTTTGATTTATATAGAAATTTACTTTGTGTAACGTCAGGATATTTTAAGCGAGTTAACTCATTTTTTTAAATATTTATCTGATTTATTCTTTGGTCGATTACAAACCGGAAAGCTTTTACCTATCTTAGGTTAGAATTTCTTACAAATGTTTGCATTTTGTGAACCGTAGCGCGGTAGCCGTAGCGATCGGTAATTTTCTTAACTTCATTATTGTTACTTCTGATAAGTTCTAATCAGGGTAGTACTCTGGTCTAATTTGGTTATGCATATATACTTTTCTTTATGAAATATTGACTTGCACCTTTTTTTTTTGTGACCGTACTCTATGTATGAGATCAAAGCAGTTTACTCCTTCAACGTTTGTCTGTTTTATTTTTTTAACTTAATTCAACTTTTTCTTTTCGTGAGTTCTTGTTCACCCCGATCGCCTGGCAGAGTTATTTCAAACAGGTGGCGTCTTCATAAAATTAAATTGTCTTGGTGAGTGTATTGACCCACTTCCTCGCCGACGAGCAGGCTGGCACTCTGAATGAAGGATTCGCTATTTATATAATATAATAATCATTAATCACATCATCTCTACAACCTCCTCATTTTCCGAAGTAAATGAAGAAGTAGCTTCTGTGTACTTGCGTTTAAGATTATACCTGCGAAATCTTACTTCGCATTTTAAAATGACCAGCTCTATATACATATATTGCATACATACAAATTTCTGCAATAATATACCTGTATGTATGTTTCTACTAAGAAAGTACTCTATTTTATATATTAACTCTTTGTAATGTTATCTAATAAACAAGATGAATGAAGAACGCGGGGTTATATTACGCGGCACGTAGCTTAGGAGAGCGCGCGTAAACGTCAAATTTTAAGGTTAATTTTTATTCTATCGATTTATATTTGTAGAACGTTATTTACAATTTACAATTTTTCTAAAACTGCCAAAAGATTGTCTAAATGACACTCCCGGATCTACGACCGTGAAAATTATCTTTTATTAAAAAAAATTCTCAAATCTATAAGATTACAGTACATACATGATTTGGGGATTTAAGCTCAAAGTTGAATGGGTTTAGCAGAACACAAAATATAAGCCAAAATCTGTTTGCATATCTTAGTTATACGAACGCCTTCTTCGTCTTAAAGAGCTGGAATTCCACACAGGGCTGGGCATAACTCATCCTCAATGCACTCTCCGCGTTGTCGTGTTTGCTGGAAATCCTCTGCGGCAAAGAGTCGAGTCTCCTCCGCCGGACAAGTCGCGGTGTCGTCACGTACAGCGGCGAAAGATTATGTATTTGCTGAAATACCGTCTCGCGTTGGTCCCGTCTAGCGTTTCACGGTACATACATTCTCACTCCTATGAAGTCTGAAATTTATTGCGGTCGTGCTCGCACCACCAACCTCAGGGTCGCGGCGTACTTGAAAACGCCTGCGATGACCTCTGGATTGCCTAAGTTACATATTACATTCTTAACCTCACAAATTCACCCGAAAGTGGTAATTGTGATTGATTCTTACTTCAAATGCTGAGTTACTAGATGATTCTTCCCATTAATCTGAACGTTAATAAGTGTTTCGAAGTATCAAAAGTAGAGTAAAAAGTTTTGAAATCGGAAATGATCACTGCCTGGTAGAGGCAACGATTTCTATTGAAAAAACGAAAAATAATAAAGACACAAAAATAACAAGAAAAATTAAATGATAAAATCAAAATCCTAAATTAGGAGATGAAGAGGGCAAACAAAGATATGTGGAAATAGTAGAAAAAGAATTAAAGAAAGAACACATGAAGCCAACATAGGAAACTAATAGAAATAGTTCAAAAATATGCATTGACAAAAAATGGTTAAATTCCTTAAACCCAGAGCACATAAAAGTCTTTTATAATAACTGATATGCCTGTTAACATGCAATTTTTTTGCTTTCATCAATTTGTATGTCAATAACCCGAGGAAACCATATTAGACTGATAGAACTTAATTCATGAATTTCTAAACGGTATCTCTTGAACAAATTATTTTTGCGCAATATCATAATTCACACACTATGAACTAACTGTTGTTACTTTCCATCGAGTGTTCACAAAAATCTTATTTCATCACAAGTGTAATCTTTTACCTCATTTTTCATTATCCTTTGATTGTTACCACCAGAAGTAGTTGATGACTTTCTGAACTATACCCACTAGATTTCTCTCTCATTTTATATCCGCAATCGTTTAATTTTTTGCAATAGCACTGCATAGAGAAGCGCTATGACCATACCCAATACGCTAGATGCGAACTGGTCAGAAGCCGTGCAACTCTAATCACTATAAACTTCACTTTTATTGTACACGAAGTAAATAAGACAATAACTTAAGGTAAGCTTTTAATTAGAAGTTCCACCACAACGACAGAAAGATATCCATGCACCTATACATGTGTGCGGCTACGTGTATCTGTTCTTTTGCTATCTTTATTTAATAAAGAATTTAATTGATTTGCCAAAGGTAGACGTGGAAGGGATTTCATGATCTTATATTTTTTAGTCGCGTAAGTCGTATGAGAGACGTGAGGAATATGTCAGGGTAACTAATCTGCAGCAAATTTTACAATTTACACGTCAGATATCTATTAACATTTTTCCAAGTAAAAAAAGAAAAATTAATTTGAAAGATAAACCACAGATAGAAGACCTACTATTATGAAAACTAAAAATCAAAAATAACAAAGGGAAAAACAAACGCAGTTGGAAATGTTTTAAGAAGAAAATGGAAGCAACATAAATTGATGTATACATTAATAACGGCTGGGTCATTTAATTGTCTTTGTAGATGACCACGTGCGACTTAAAAAACGTGTTATTGAAAAAAATATTATCACTAATAAAAAATCGCAAATCAGTTTTTAAAATAACCGAGGTCGACAACATCAAATTTAACGTTGCAGCACTATACGATTTCTTATTTTATTAGTTATGCCTTCTATGTTTGCAGCTAAGTGAATTCTATGTTTCAAATCATCAATAATTTACTGGCGATGTGAAAAATGAAATTGAATAAATAATTTTTTTTATAAATTGACATGTGATTTCCCGAACATTTAACATATGTAATAAATATAGAAAAACCACTGGACGTAACATACTCAGAACAAATATTTAAAACCAATTAAAACAAAAGTATAAAGCTCCTCTTTGCTCCTTACTAATTTACTTAAATATAATCTAGGACTAGCTTTGACTTACTAATTTATGCGGAAAATTAAATCCATATAATATACGTAATAAATAGTGTATAGTATTTACAGTCAAGCTAAAAAAAAACTAACTCGGTTTACAAAACCTCTCCATTTTAATAACACCTCCTTAAAATCCAAAAACATCCGTTCCAAATTTAAGATCACACCCCGCATATAAAACCAATAGAAAAGTTTTACAATCTGTAAGTAATTATAAAAATGAGTCCAATATAATGGAAGAGAGTTGTGTTTATTTAATTCGCTGTTCTGCTTGCAATTCTGTGTATATTAGCCAAACTGATAGACAAATACAGAAAAGATTGTGGGAACATAAAACTCTAACTAGTTGCAACATTTATAAACATCAACTTCAGAAAGGACATCAAATAGATTCACCGACAAAAACAGGTGGAAAAATTTGATATTTGGTGGACTCACCGTCAATCCATCAATGCAAACAAAAATAATAACTGATAGATCCATCATCCATCACAAATCCAACTATCTACTGAAAACGTCTTGGTCGACTAATGCCATCACTGCCTTCATCCCGTGGACAAAAAAGCATACGTTTAATCACAACGTAAAACACAAATTAAATCTTCTAGAAATCCTTAAAATAGAAAAAGATAGAACCCATATAATTTATTAAATAAACAAATAGAAACTTTTGATAAACCGTTTTTCACCTATATTAACTTTTCTTGGGGCGCTCCCTTTGGTGTGCGTAACAATCTGCATCCCTATAAATTTTATATTTTTCCCTTATAGTTACTATATCATATTACAAACTTGCTTCTCCCTATTGGAAGCCTAATATTAGTTTAGAACGTTTAAATTCCTCTTCCTGCTCCTCCTCAATTAGCACGCGGTAACTTTAACAAGCTTTAAATTTCATTTTTACCTGATTCCCTTCCCCTTTTATAAACTTAATATAAACTCCAAATCTTATTTTCATTGTTTTCACTTCCACTTAACCTTTTACCAATTTAAATTTTACCATTCAAACGTCAACAATTTTAACTTTCAGCATTGACTTTCATCAACTTCAACTTTCACACTTTTAACTTCAAATTTAAATTTTCAGCTCTAACTTTTAACAATATGATTTCATTTATGAAAATTCAACTGTACTATATACTATTCTCACTTGAATTACTGTATTTATTACTTGTATTACTTAATTTTCACCATAAATTCCAGCTGATGATGGCGTAGAACAAAACTAGTCCTAAAGCATATTAATTAATTAGTGAACGACAAAGCAGAGTTTTATATGTTTATTTAAATATTCCAAACCTTACAATATGACCTTTTTGCAAGTATGTAAGTTCAATGCCTTTTCATGATGAGTATATTTCAACTAAAATATTATTTCTACCTTCTATAATCGCTGCTTGTAATTCATCAAAATTATGGAGTCGACTACTAAATACTCGGTTCTTTCAACATCAAGCTTGACAATATGAAGATTAGTTTCAATATAGCGTGTCGGTAATCGATTGGCCATATGCGATATGTTTGAGAATTGATGTAGCTAACAAATAAAACCACGGACTTTAAGAAAAACGATCACATAAAAATCTCCATCTGCTAAATTTTCATTGAACTACTTACCATAATTGCTGCTGAAGAACAGAACATTTGTCTGAGTGCATATGTAAAAGTTTCTTTTAATGCTTTGCAAAAACTTCCACAAGAAAATCCTATAACTAAAGAATTAAAAAAATACTTGAGCAATTAAAAAAGTATACACATAAAAAGAAGGGATTCCATCAATACCGTGAGCTACATTAGCACCTTTGGTTATTGTTTTTGGGCACCCATTTCTTTGATTTGTTTTTAATACATCATGGTGAGCCTGTCGGAACCATTTACATGTGCAGGTACCACAGCACTTTCTATGCTACCATCTCGGGACTCGTAGCCTAGGAGCTGTTGGGGGGCTAGTTTGGGTTTTATCGCTGCTTTCTCAACGGTAGGCGTGGATCTCTTGGCACTAGAATTTATATTGGTTGTTGTTTCGAGGGGTAGTGATATATGCCGAAAAGCAAATTGCGGTGTGAGGTAGAGAAGCACTTGGATCAACGCTGATGACTCCAGGTAGACAGAAACATGTCCGTTGACTAATGCTTTCTCCTCTCACATTGCTTCTGCCATGAGTGGTTCCATCAATACCATGAGCTACATAAGTGTCACCTTTGGTTAAAAAGATATAACAGACACACACGCAACCAATGACTTAAGCCTGCGCTATAAATTGACGAAAGTAGATATGAACTAGAATATTGTTCTTTTAGAGACAATTTTGCTGCCAATCTTGAACACTTCTACACGGTGTTAATTATTTTTCATGTTTAAGGATTCTCAACCGTACATGTCAAAATACTAATTATATTTTTCACGATGCAATTACCTATTCTTTCGCTTGCTTCTCGTAGAAAATGTTGTATTCTCTTCTCTTTGTAGCACAAATGAGTATTGCTTCGATTAACCCAGTTAGTCTAACTCTGACGAGCGTAAGCCATCTTCCAAATTATATTCCGATATTATACGCGCTGTTAAGACGGAGACGACCCTCCGAAACGGCATCTCGCAGAACGAGGAGGCTCTGAGATTGTTACTTTTGTGAAATACTAGCCGAGAATGGTATCGATTCACGCGATCTATATATTCAACAGCGACGAGCCGCTCTTTCTGGCGAAGTCGATAAATATTGATCAGGTTTCCGAAAGAGAACCGTGCGCCACGGCGGTGGTGCTATAAATCACACAATATGCACACGTCGTTCACCTCTCCCACTCCTCCCGTACGAGGATATATGCATACATAAGCGTTCAAAACAATTGAGACACGTGAATAGAAGATTTCTACGGTAAAAATGTTTATATTTTTTATTGTCATAATTCTACAATGGAGGAAAAATTGCTAAATAAAGAAATTTGTATAGATTCAGTTGTTCTAATATGGTAATTTTTACTAATAGTTTCCTGTAATATTTATTTTTTTGTGTCACTGATATAATCTTTTATCTCTAATGTTTTCCTTATTACTCGCTAACGGTATTCCAGTCAGGGGAGCTGTAGGCACATGTTTAAACAGTAGTCTCCGTACCACACAAATTAGCAATTTGGATCCAGGAAATAATATTGTTATTATCAAATAAGTGCTCTTCAATCTGCTGCCATGTATTTCTAGAACACAATTTTCCAAAAGATGATTCACCCAAAAATGCTAATACCCAATATTTCCAATTGCAAAGTTGTAATATCACGAAAACTATTATACACTGTTTGAGATAGCGCTTTAATTTCGTAAACGCTAAAACTAGGGGGTATGCAATATATTCAAGCACCTTCGTAAAATCAAGTCTGTTTGAAGCCCCCTAAGTTCCAATAAAACGATACAGAAAACTTTATTGCCTCACCTTGAGCGACTACAGTTGTAATAAGTAGGATACATTTCTTAAACATTATCTCAGGAAAAATTAATTCCTATAAGCATCTTTGACAATTTTGCTAAATTTAACTCAAATACAATTCGGTACAATTTTGAGATTCGAAAATATATGGTAACCAATTGATTTAGTCCGTAAAATTGTTTGTGAGAACATTTTGAATTCGTAAATACACGGAAGCATTGCAGGCCCCGGCTTCGTCGCGGTGCGCAAATAACATCCTCGAGCGCAAAACTGCACTTACGTCTCTTGTAAAATAAGTAACTATTACTTTTCAAAATGTTCGAAACGTTTGACTACCTCTGTAGACATTCTCAGATCGAAACACAAGAGAAATATTGCTCCAATGTATATTCATATTGCAGCGTGTATGTAAATACTTATTTACTTATATTTCACACTCACCCTTCATTGCGTCCGGAGTAAAGCATTGATATGTCTGGTCCAATTAGTTTCGATCCAAATAAGTTTTGCATCATAAACGTGGCATGGATCATAGTCGGCTGACTGACCAATTGTCAATCCAATCGACCAGCTAGCTTGCCGGAGAGATAGCAGCAGTTTCATCATTAGTATTACATTGTAGTCTTCCGCCATCGCTCTATATACGCGCATACAAGTTGCCAATGTTGAAGTTAGCCATTAGAAGGATATTTGATACGGGAATTACATTATTTACTAACCGAATTTTAGCAATAGATATTAAAATAAGCCCCTACGCCAGGCAAAACCATAATCTATAAAAAATTATCTTCAATAGCAGTAACAAATATACCTACAATCGTATTGCTAATCTCCAAAAAGAAAGGCACGGGTACTTAAAATCTGTATTATGGTTTAGAGAATTTGGTATCGCGCTTATTTCAATACACCGCTGCTTAAGAGATAGCATTTTATGGACCTGATTTGTACTGATAAAGCATCAGAGCAAATCAGGTCCATATTCTATATATATTCCTCCTGATTGCTTTTTTGGAATCGTTTTAAATACTTGAAACAAGCAAAACAATTACATTTTAGCGAAAATGTTTACAAATTACATACTTGACTCTATCTAGATATTGCATTATAACGCCTTCGAAATGTACAGGCTGTTCAGCATTGAACACCAAGCTTTATTAGTTTTAAACCCCAGAAACTTCATTTTTCTAAATAGCACCATATACTTTTTCTGTATTCACCATACAGGAAATTTGTATCTAATGTTTCTCTATAATGTTGCATACATCTAACATTAAAAGTACACAAAGGAGACTTTTACAGTTAAACGCGAGTTCTGCATTTGAATATTGCATCCAAGTGGCTTTTGGTGTTAATATTGTGTAGTTAGCATGACAACAGGAAACGAAACATACTAACATTCCTGTTCTTAACTGTTTATTTAAAATTTCAAGCCTACGAGATGTGTTAGAAATATAATGAGACTGGCACCATTGCGAGCGATCTGGCAACGCTGTGGTTGTTCTCCCTCACTAGGCATGTTTATTAGTCCGCTCCAGACGCTCAGTCCGAGTTTAAACTTCCTACTGCCACTACGTGATTTTTGAGAGCGTTATCAGTGAAGTTGTGCTTTTGTTGTGTGTCACACAGAATGGAACAGCGGTATTTGGAGCAACGTTATGCCATTAAGTTTTATGTCGAACTTGGGAAATGCGCAAGTGTAACTTTTGAAAAGATGAAGTAGGTCTATGGGGAACATTGCTTATGACGAGCACAAGTTTTTCGCTGGCACAAATCATTTCTGGGTGGGCGAGAACTGGTGGAAGATGAACTTCGCTCAGGGAGGCCTTCAACTTCAAAAATCAATGAAAACATCGAACGTGTGAGGGCTCTTGTGAGGTCAGACCCTCGTTTAACAATAAGGATGATGAGTGACTAGTTACAAGTGACCAGTTTCACCGTTCATCAAATTGTAACTGAAGAATTGCACATGCAAAAGGTCTGTGCCAAAATGGTGTCTAAAAACCTCACAATTGAGCAGAAGAACATTCGAAAAAACTTGTGCCTTGATCTTCTTGAAAGAATTGCCAAAGACCCCGATTTCGTCAATCGTGTGATCACAGGTGATGAAACCTGGATTTTTGAATACGACCCTGAGACAAAGCGGCAAAGCTAGAAGTGGCACACTGAGAATTCCCCCCGACCGAAGAAAGCTCGAATAAGCAAATCAATGCTGATTTGCTTCTTTGACAGTAGAGGTACCGTTCATAAAGAATTTGTACCTCCAGGGCAAACTGTCAACCATCATCATGACATCGCCCCATATCACATGTTTTTGACATCAAAAGGCATCCCTGTGGTTCACCTAATCTCGGTCCTTGCGGCTTTTTTCTTTTCCCCAAACTAAAAAATGTCTTAAAAGGACGTCATTTTGAGACTTTGGAGAACATCCAAAAGAATATGACGGACATGCTAAAGGCCGTACCGGCTGAAGCCTTCCAGCGCTGCTACCAAGACTGGGAACAACGACTCCAAAATAAAAATTTTGGTAAATAAAAAATCAGTCTCATTAATTTTCTAACACACCTCGTAGGTAGCTGCTTACAAAATGAAGTACTTAAAAAGAGTTGATGTATATGATTTATGTGTGAAGTTAAAGATAAGGATTCTGGAGTGTAACACTAGTTTGCTAAGAAAAGTGTAAAACACCTTTCCCAAACGGTTGCACAATGTATCAAGGCGGAGGGAAGGAATTTCGAGCGTTCACTCCAGATTGATAATTAGGTAAATAGCTGTTAATTATTACAATAAAAATTACAGTGAAGGTTATTAAGTTTGTTCATAGTGTATTTCAACTGTCACACACTACTATTTTTTTTTAATTCTTTGATTTGCCTTTAAATTGATGCTGACGTATATATGTTTACGTTGCCTATTATTAGCCCATATGAACCTTTATTAAAACATTGTTTCTCTTGTTCTTTTTCGCTAAGATGCATTAACATTAACTGTTTTTTTTTTTATTTCGGCATCAATAGAAAGAATGTTTCCAGTCGCATCAAATCTCAGCCCTCGACTGCATGTCGCTACTTGAGCTAATGTTTTTGAATCAATGGTTTAAAAACGTCAATGTTAGTATCTTCAGTTTACTGTTATCTTGATAACTAGGCCGGGCACAGAGAGCTTCGCGCCAGTTTAGAAGTGAAGTTGCCGCGCCCACTACGCGACGTATATATGCAGATGAATGGGCACGGGCTACCTCAGCGAATGAAATTATTGATTTATTGCAACAGTTTCTCATCAACCCCTCGCAGCATTAGTCATAATTACAGAGATAAATATATGTATGTAAGTATATCTAACGTACGCAAGGAAAATAAACGACCGTTGGCTAATAAAATCACTAAATTTATCAGTGAATTTCCGGCTTTGAACTATAATGGAACTAAAGTTTTGTGTAGAGTTTGCAAAATACCTTTAATGGAACAAAGGCAGCTGTAAATAGTGTTCAGCACAAAAATTAGAAAAATGGCGTGCAGCCTCAAAGCAAATTTAAGTTGGTTTTGCTTTTGATGTTTATTATTTGTGGTCTACCGCTCCGCTTACTCAATAAAGAACCGTTTCAACAGTTTTGACGTACATACAATCCCGAGTGGAACTTACCACCATGAACAGCGTTACGGAAAGAGCTAGCAAGTATACGTAAAGATATCGGAAATAGGATCAAAGCAGAATTAAAAGATAAACAGTTGTGGCTATGTCTTAATGAGACGACAAATTGTAAAAAAAAAATCTATTTTGGATATTATAGTGCGTGTACTAGATGCCGTTAAACCGAAATTTGCAGTTTTATTAGCTACCAAAAGACTAGTCATTCGTACACTTACGGTACTGGGTACAACAGATTTTTGAAGAAACCGCTTTGCTTACTTTTTACGGCTATTACATTAAATATACAACAAATGCTGTTTTCAAACAAAAAAAAACTAATAATAGCAATAAAAACATAACATTTTCAAACTTTTACCAAACATTTTTATTGGGTCAGCTTTTATTTATTACACTGGGGTATTGATTTCAAAATATCACTTCTGTCGGCTGTGGGTCACACATACACTATTCATAATCCAGGGCCCATCCAACTGATCTGTTGCGAAGATCGATTGTGCCCGGCTTAATGGTAACCAATCAGTACTAACACCAGAAAGCACTTGAATATACTAATTAAATCCAGGACTCGCAGTTAACTCTAAACATCTCTTTTACTTTCGATGCTAGACATATACATTATTTTACAAAGACGTTATAAGTCTCCTATACGGTGGATACAGAAAAAAATATAGCTAATTAATCAAAATACGTTTCTGGTGTTTGAATTTGGCTGTTCACTACTGAACAGCCTATGTATATCGCAAGTGTTCTAATACCATGTCTAGATAGAAGCAAGTATGCAATTTAATCTCATAAAAATTTACGCTATTTCCATTTCGGATTTCTTGAAGGAAATAAATTTATCAAAATTTAGGCGATACTGATACTGATACTGATGCTGATGCTGATGCTGATGCTGATGCTGATGCTGATACTGATACTGATACGGATAGCGATAGCGATAGCGATACTGATACTGATACTGATAGTAATAATAATAATAATAATAATAATGATTTATTTCCTACTACATGTTTCAAATAATAAAAAGAAGTTTAACTGTAATGTAAGATAGTAATTACTAAAGCGTGTCAAACGGTTGCACCGGCAGAGGCGCCGTGAAAGGAGCTGTGTTTACTATGTATATACAAGGAATCGAGTGGACGTTTGGTTATTATCGGTTGATCGGTGTGCGTGTACTATTTATAGTGTTCGAGAAACCAGTGGAACCGTCGAGGACGTACCACGCAAAAGTAAACACAGTATTAATAAAAAAAAAATAGATTGTTACCTTTTATTGACGTATCGATGACCACTACGGTAATGTGCGACTGCCATGGTACGCCGCTAGTAGTGCAACATAAGCAATGCTTCCATTGTCGATTCGGTCAAGTCTCGACGACGGTCTGAAAACGTTCTCGTATAGTTTGAAAAATGATCGTTCAGCATCTAATGAAGCAAGATTTGCGAAATTCAAATATTCCCATATCACACCTAGTCCTATAAGATCCATCAAGCTTTCTAGAGTAGCTGCTAAATTGTTGATGTTATTTAACGAGTCTTGTATAGATAAGTGAGTACTTTCTAACTGGGAAATAGTTTGTGTCACTACAGAATAGTTAGTTAGAAGAAGTAAGTTTGAAAATGACATCTTTCACTTGGGAATAATACTTGCGATAGTAAGATACTGTCTCGATCCACGTTCCCCATCGCGTCAATACAGGCTGAGGTGGTAGCGGAATTTACGGATACAATTGCTTGAATACGCAGATATTACTATTAAATCATTCACCCCAGGATACTTGCTTCGAATTGTTTCTGCTACGAGATGACATGCGTGTATGAGGCATTGTTGCGGCTCCGTCAGAAACTAACATGGTGGTTTAGGCTCCTAGGATACAAAATTCTCTTAACATATTTTTTATTATGTTTACAACGGTTTCTTTCAAACCCTTTACTGACTAACAACAAGGAAGCTGCTGGACCATTACGTTTTAAAAGACGCGCCACAATATGAATCACGCTGTATTTCTGAGCATCAGTAGTTTCATCCACAGTGAGCCAGATTTTTTGATTTCTCAATTCGTCTTTTACTTGCTTTGCACATGTGGTAAATTGTCTTTTTGTTGGTGGTTTCCATGATGGAACATATTTATCCCAAAAAAGACGAAAGTTTGCCAGTACGGAATGTTGTTTCTTAAATTCAATACATGGCGTTTACTTTTAATATTACTCCTACATTCAAATGTCGTGCGACCTAGCAACCCTATACCGTCCCATGTTTTTGAAAACACACAATGAGAATCCGATAAATAACCGAACGACCAAAGTCCTCAAAGTCTACTGCATTACTGAACTCTGCATCCACATACGTACATACACATCGATGTTAAAGAGCAGTGACCCGAGTATGGACCTCTGCGGTACTCCACGGGAATCGTTCTGAACTGAGAGGAGCAGTGGTTACATTGTTGTCGGTCTTGTAAGTACGACTATAACATTTGCCTCGCTAATAACGACAGACGCAAGTATACTATCTAGTAAGTCGTGATCGACGGTATCGAATGCTCTACTGAAGTCAAGCAATATCAAAACTGATGCCATACCGTTATCTAAACCAGCTATCACGTCATCTGTAATATTTAGTAGAGCCGTTGCGCAATTGTGACCCAGCCTAAAGCCGGACTGAGTGTTAGGCATAATGCTATTAGTTATAACATACCCACTCAATTGGCGGCTAATAATTTTCTCAAGCAATTTGGACATTATCGGAAACACACTTATGGGTCGCAAGTCAAGAATCACGACTCTTAGGTATAAGAGTCACAACACCCTTTCTTGAGGCACTAGGGAAAACACTCTGCAGAAGACATTCATTAATGATGTGCGTCAAGTACGGCAGTAATGTCAGCCAGTAATGTCAGGCAAGCATTAACATTTGAGCTATAAGACCGTCACAACCAGCAGCATTACTTTTGATTTCATATAGAAGCTTAACTATATCGACAATTTCCACAGCCCCGAACGAAAATTCTGTTAGGAAGTTTGCATGTCTATGATTCTGATAAAACGCTTTGACATCATTTACATTAGCGAGAGGTATCTCATCGAGAAAAGAGTTATTAATTTTGTCAACATCACATAAATGTTGTGGCACTCCATGTTGCTGTCTAGTGCTAATGTTTAACGTTCTTAATTTCAACCGCACATTCCTAGAAGATAATTTATTTAACGAGAAGTTAAAATAAGCCTTTTTTTTCTCTTTTTATAGCCTGCGTGGTATAATTTCGAAGTTCTTTATAGTTATTTATATCATCAGAAAATTTTAGCTTCCTACTATCTACACAATAGGCCCAATTTTACAATTCCAGAGGATTGGGACACCTATATACATTAATAATTGCTGGAGGTGTCACTTTCTGTTACACAGGTATTGACATATACTGCTAGATTAAAGTATTATTACGTACGTTCTTGATAGGGACGTAAATTTCCATTATATCCCGCTGTCAAGGTCAATTAATGTAAATAACCCGTAAATTGCACTTACCTTACTCTTGTCGCACCAAAATGGCTGACTTACATACAATTGCAATAATTTTTAAAAAAATTGTCAGATACAATATTGTATCGCAATATTGAGTTTTTGAATGCATACTATCCCTAGAAGGACTGTTACACATTCCCCTATCGCGGTGATATAAAACATGTGAGAGGATTTCCAACTAAGGTATTTCTGTACAAATTGAGGCATTTCTGAATTTCTGATTACACGTTCACCCAAATAGCTATAGAAAACGATAATGTTTATATTAGATAACGACAACTTGAATTGACCGAAAAGTAACATTACATGAATTCAATGTAAATCAGCTTCACAACTTTAAGAGCCCTTATATCTTTATGACTATATTACTGTATTAATAAGTATTACTATCATAACTACTACAAACCAGATATGATTTTAAAGATTGAAACCTGCAATTTCACATAATAAATTAATTTCACTACTGGTTAAATTATCCATATTATCAACTTTGACCTCTATTTCATCATCGGTTACCTGGATTTCTGATTTTTACGGCTATATCTACGTTTCTCTAGGTCTTTCTTCAATACTTCGTTAATGGAAACCGAACGAATACCGTTAGGATTTTTCGCAACATCCAACAGTAATTGATATGTTTCGATATACAAGAAGCAACTCCTTATTCTCTCCTATACAGCATATGTCTTGCTCTACCGGGTCAATCAACGACAAGAAATATTAAAATGCCTAATAGCTGCTATCCACTTGCACCGTTGTGTTTGTGGACTTTCTATAAATACTGCAGATAGATACGCTGTCCCTAGCAAATGAATAGTTGTAACCCAGGCGGTAATAAGCTAGGATTTCCTACACAAGTTTCTTTTGCTCCACTTGAATTCCGCACTAAATCTATATACCTAATACAGTACTCAACTTAATAACACACAGAATGCTATGCAAATGCTATTAGTGCAAGCGAGTACCTTACCCAATTAGTAACCGTAAAGATAGATATAAAGTTAATGCCTTTTACAGTTAGATGTCGATTAATGTTCAATTAATCAAAACAGAGAGCCGTTTATTCGGTTGGAAAACGGTTCGTTTCGTATTTAAGTCAATTTGAATCGAATGAACTGCTCTAAATAATACACGAAGATTGCGATTTCATTCTTCTTTACGAAATTGGAATCACCTCATTGATCATTTATGGTTTTTTGTTTGTAATGATGAATTGATGGTGAATCCACCAAATATCAAATTTTTCTACCTGCTTTTATGGTCGGTAAGTGGGAAGTTGTCACACGTCACTTCGATTATTATTATTGTGAATTTTTCATGTTCACAGGTCATCGTAAACTATCATTGGTGGAATCCATTAATCAAACGCGTTGGATAAAAAAAAACGGGCGTCATATTGGACCGGGTCCACACAATTCACAAAATGCCAACCTCTATCAGGTACACCAAAACGTCCAGATTTACAGCTAATCTAATAAAAAATGTCAATCGTTCTTAGTAGCATTACCTAACTTTAACATTTTGTTTAATATTTCTTTTATCAAAAAAATAAATTTGATAAAATAAAAAAAACGATGTTCATATTAACACAGAACTTGTTGACACCCCAGCAATATCGAAGATAGAACAATATTTTTTGTATGAGAATGAATTTGAACACTTTAAGGCTTTATTGAAAAAAGGATAAAGTGCGGGAATTTTAAGTATAAGGTATAACGCCAAAGTAGAGTTAGGGTTACTCAAAAACACCTGCTTGATGAACTAATGAATCAAAATTCAGTCCAAATCAAATCATCATTCCAAAATAACGTGCAACTACTACTACTATCATTCACTATCCCCTATTAAATAGAAAATTTACGTATTCTTTTAATTATAATAATTGCAATACAAATGAAGGTTACAGGATAGATTGATATTAATTTATTTTACGCCACTATAATGGAAAAATTAATCCCACATTTCAAACATACACGAAATACGCGCTCTACGTCATGCATATTGTGTCGTCAACCGGCAGTAAATGAACACCAACACATTAGAGGTGCGAATGGGCCGGGCTGGATCGGGCTGGAATATTTCAATTGCGAGCCAGGTGGAGCTCTTCTAAAACGAAATGGGCGGCCCATTCGGCCTATTAAGTCGGTTCGGCCCGTCAAGCGGTTCGGCCCGTTAAACCCGATCAGCCCGTCAAGGCCTTTAATCTTCCTAAAGCTTTCTTTTGAGAGGGCGTATGGTAAATATAAATACCTTCGTATTTACATGATTTGAAATATAATAATGTGTAAATAACTTTCATAATTTGATACCAAAAAATAAAAAAAGAATAAGAGAAAAAGGATAAATGCTTCACGTTTAAGGCTGCAGCACATTTCCTATTTTCTTTGTTTTATTATCTTTCATTACTACTGACAATAAGTTAATATATTCGCTAGTATTTGCTACTACAAAAGATGATTGTATCAGTACTGATACAAGTCGTAAAAGTCCACGGAATAATATTGCAAAGTTTTCAAATGTTGTAAAAACACTGCTTTGGGAAGCATCAGAAATCAATAATTTCATAAGAAAAAATGTAATTTCGTAAAACTAAAACAGTGTTGTCATAAAGAAGAAAAAAACCTCTCCGTGTTTTAGTATATCCGTGTTACCTGTTCGAATTAAATAAATAAATCGTCATTGAAATTATCATTAATTGTTTAATACTGAAAATAGTACTTGTCGGAGAAAACGGGCTTGTCGGCCCGAACGAACTTGACGAGCCGCCATCCGGGGAAGTTAACAGGTCGACGGGCTGGTTGGGTTGACAAAAGTGATGGACCTGGCCGAGCTGGCAAATATGTCGGGCTGGGCTAATAAAGTGTGGGGCCGGGCCTACAAAAATCTCAAAATTCGTAACCTGTTATAAAAATTTGTAATCTGTAAAAATATATATATTTAACGAAGCATTCTGTTAAGGTCGTGAAACTTATGATACATTTGATAAATTACATCAATTATTTGTACATTAAGAGCCTTGCTGTATTGAACCATTTCCAAAAGGGCCAAGAAGGAGTTAGGGCTATATAAGACAAAAACGAATATTTAAACATACAAAACAGCCATCTAAAACAGCGCACTGGCAGGATAACGCGCCATAGATTTATTGCATTGCTGAAAAGTTGCTTGTCGAAGTCATTTGAAACCCCAAAACGTTACCAGACCGGCGAGAGGGGGGATGCTCTCTGATGTTTCTATGAAATCTGTAGACGGACCGAACAAAGGACAAAGGAAACGTCCGCGAGATTGGACAGCGAGGTTGGACGACGGCGATTTAATGCGAGACCAAGAAGAGAAGTTGAACTGAACCCTCCTCGTCAGTTGGTAGAAATGTATGTGTGTATATATTTGCGTAATGAGATTTGTTGAAAATCAATATTATATAATATGATTTTTATTCTGTTTCTTCATCTTAACTAATTCTGTAGGTACTTAATTTATTATTTAAAAAAACTGGTGCTCTGTTATACCGTTTTGACAATTTGTCTGTTAGTTCTCATACAAAATTAGTTTACAAACATCACTCGCTAAGCTAACATATTTCGTGGTTGTAGTTACAATTGGCAAAATTGATTCATTGTAACATCAAATTTTGAGAAAATTATACATACTAAACACTGACAGCCCTTATTCGCTCTGGAGAGTTGCGGACCCCTAAAGATAGATAGAGGACGAGTGGATCTATATGGGGAAAAGTAGGAGCGGAAAGGAATCTTTCTGGAGTGCGGTAGGGGTAAGGCGAGCGCGCGTACCGGAAGTATTAGTCTTTCTATGGGCCCGACAATGAAATCGCGATTCGGGAACCGGAAGCAGAACTGGAAGGTCTTCAAAGGGACGTCGCCGAAAACGCTACGCCAAACACTACGTTACTTTCTGTCGTATAGAAAAAACAACGCGAAGATTTTAGCGCGTCGGTATCAGGCAGCTACTGTCAGGAACGTTAAACGCGAATGCAACGAACACGTTTTCGGTCGCTTTCGAGCGACGGAGGGTAACGGGAATGTTATTTCGAAGAGAAAAATATTTTCTTCCGGAAGCGAGATAGACCAACGACGTCCAGAGAACGCGAAGCAGATATTTACTCGCAATATTCTCAATTGTATAGAACGCGCTGTGACAACGGCAATCGTACTGACATGTAGGTCGGCCAAAAAAGTTAAAAATTTTTACATTTTCAGGCGACGAACGATACTTGGTGTGGTATGTCGATAAAAAAAATTATAAATACCGCAATCTATAAACATAATTGTATAGCAGTATTTAAGTTTCTCGTTGCAGACCTTTTGATTCACCTTGACGATGCGGATAAAAAAATAAGATACCGTTAAGTATACGAAACTATTAAAATGGGTGGGAAACGAGGCTATGAAGAAAAGCTTTTTCGAAAATCAGTTTTAAAAATAATTACATAGATAGCAAATTCATCGATGCGTTTATAAGTTGCATTTACTTTAAGCATGTCGTGGAGAGACTATCCAACCTAATTGAAATCACACAGGATGCGCTTTTGGATCGAAAGGTGAATATCTAATGAATAATATATATGAGATCATAAGTAGACGCTGTAAACAATGATTATAGTAGACGATATTTAAATACCTCCGCATTCTAAAAAAAAAATTGTTGGGGTCGGTAAACTGCAGCTGGTATCCCTATGAGAATAGACGTAGGAAATTTATTGGGGTGGGTAAACTGCAGCTGGTATCCCTATGAGTATAAACCTATAAAATTTGCTGCGGTGGGTAAACTGCAGCTGGTATCCCTGCGTGTGTACTCAATAACTATTCCTTCCCAAACCCTTGAGGTTTGGTTTTGTCAACTAGTTTATTATTACAATATTAATTGAACGCACTGTCGGATCTTGGTGAAACATTTTAGTAAATTGGAAAATAAAATTGAATAAATTGAAAAATAACACTGTTATACTCCTGATGATGCCGAAAGGCGAAATGTACATCGAGTAAATATATCAGTTGTGAAACTATACCAAATGTTTTTCTACGTTTTCCAATTTAGTTTATTATTATATTGACTAACAATTAACTATTTCGAACGTAAAAACATGCATACTAACAGTAATAAAAAAACGGAACCATACGAATAAACAAATAGGCAAACAATAAATAAATAAAATCGTTGCGTGAAGTGTTATAACGACCTATAACACGAAGAAGCGTCTATAGTTCGCGACTACAACTCGTACAATAAATAATTTTCGATATAACATTCGTTATACGCGGCTAGGGAATCTACCGCTAGGCGAAAAGGCAACCACGAACAACAATAGCATAAGCCTTACTAATTTATTGTAACTTATGTGATGAAACAAGGCCTTTCTGACCGATCCACTTATACGAAATATTACAGGTGTAGCAGCAACACCCAGCGAAGCAATTGTATTTACGCGTGTGGGTATATAGATTACTGTTACTAGGACACCAGACAACAATGGAAGAGAGCTGCAGACCTACACCTAAGCGTTGCGTTGAATATGGATTTTCTTTATAATTATATGTTTTTTTAAATCCATACTAATTTTTAAATAAGATTTTTTTTTCCTTTAAATACAACAAAATAGGAATTCCACCTTCGTGTTTGACATGTGTTATAAATGCCAACATCAGGCTAAAAGGTGACATCGGTGTTTCATACAGAAAAAACTAGCTATAAACAGTTAAAATACTTCCATAATAGCTTCCTAGAAACGTTTTTGGTTTTCTAATTATATATAAACGTATGTCAAGATAAACTCAAGCTCTTACGTATTTGACAAGATAATAACAAACGGCAGTCGCATCTATTACTCGGGACAAACAAAAAATATCGTCTAAATACCGAAAAACATCACCTTTGGAACTGTTCATTACAATTAATACACGTTTATAATTGTTAGCACTTTTTACCTCCAAAAAGAGGAAGGTATACTGTTGTATATGCTGCATATATAACAGTATAGACCTATTTATTTTGTAATAATTCCTAAACATTCAAACATTATGTAATTACCGCACCTCGTCCATTCACGCTCCAATCACGAACGGCTGGAGAGCGAAGTCAAAATATGGAGAATCGTTGTAGTTAGTTGTACACGCAATAATTACATATTACCACGTAACTCTTGAGTATATACGGTCTGTCCATATACACATTCAATTAACCACTCTAAATTCTATTTAAATAGCTGTTTTAAGCATTAATTTTGACGTATGAAACTCTGAATAAATTTCAAGAATGCACAGATAGAATGAGCAATTATTTTTAAAGCTATTTCTCGATGGTACCTAAATATTAATTATCGGATAATCTTTGAAAGAGAATATTCTAAAATACACAGCGTCTTGTACTGTAGGGCAAAGGCAAAAAAGTCGAACCAGTAGGAGATCATTAGCAGTATCTCTTAAGACACTTCTGTATTCACAACTATTGAGAAATTTATGCAACAATTACTTGTGAATTCGGGTGTCAACATCATAGTTTAAATCTAAAATGTTCCATAGATGTAGTATGCTGATCCATCAGGAATTCAGTCTGTTCGGGATACAACACCAGAAAGATCAACTTAAACGAAAGATTACTTAATTCAGTATTTATCATTCTGCCAAACCTGTGGAACCACCACCCATAAGGGAAGGAAGTAAGATGATGACTCATTCCTCCCTCCCTTTAGCGACCTGACTCTCCACTACAAAGCAGCAATCAGAACTTCAATTTTTTAGATAACTTCGTGATTTCAGAGACCCAAAATAATAACCCAAGCTCTTCTATGTTTGAAAATTGTTGGTTGTAAAATAAGGAATTTATCTTGACTTTCTCAACAGATGGTCCAACAGTTCATTCTTCAGCCTATACCTCCCCTATTCTAACAAGAAAGAAGTTACACACAAAAATTGAAAATAGGGGTGATTGTAGCGCAACTAATGACAGTGACATAGGTAGCCATCCTTAGCTAAAGAAAGTTACTTGCATAAAAATGTTTGTCTTTGAGTTGAACGCGATCTTTTGGCTCCTTTTTGATAGCAGTACTCGAAAAAATAAATAGATGCATGGATTACTTTAATGATGTGAGTCTAAATTTAAAATAGACGAATTGTATTGATCCACTAGGTTAAAATCAATCTTACAAGGATTACAGGCAGATACAAATAAACGAAATTAAATGTTTTATATTCTCTATCAACGTAATATTTCCCTTTTATTCCTGTTCATATCCAGCCAACACTTTGCGTATCTTATTCAAGGAACGTTGCATTCCGTAGGCCGACAGTTTTCGTCTGTGCGCGTTCAGTTTTACCATCAATTACGCGGACTGTCAGACGCATAATATCCTGCTGACATGTAACACTCTTTTAGCGTACCACAGCGTCTCGTCGTTATAGGCGAGAATTTATGTTCGGTGGGGGAGTCCTCCGCGCTTATGAACGGTAAAGGCAGCGTATGTTCGCAAGGAAATACATATGTAACGCGGGTACAACGTTTCGCCGAAGAAACTGAGCTAAGTTGTGATTTATGATTCATGCTCTTGTTTAGCTTTTTTACTTTTTGCTTTTGGAAACGTTTGCAAAGTGATAACGATATCCATGATTTCGTGTAATTACTTGAAGTATATAATAACAAAAACAAACTTATCAACCTTTAGGATACAAACATACCAATGGTACCTATTATAAGTTGTAGGTAATTAAAACATTGTGATAATTAAAAAGCTAGATAGAAGACGATCTTCCTCTATAGACAATGCGATGTTTCTAAAAAATAACCAACCAGTCGATTTGAGGATCAGCGTATTATTTCAAGGTGACAGTCAAATGCGAGCGAGTCACAGTCGTCGAAACCGCGATCGTGTCTGTCGCCGAGAATCCCGAATACAATGGCAACTTTTCACTTATTGTTAGCATACTACCGCCAGCCGCTGCCACTACTGAAATGTCGTCTATCTTACCGCTGCTGCTATCTCTTGCATAATTGTGACTCAAAGATATACAGTATCTGACAAAATTATTCGTTTACTAGATGCACAGAAAGAAAAACGTAATTAAATTCAACATATTTATCACTTTCGGTCGTTTCCTCACGGCCACTCTACTTCAGTATGAATCTATGGACCAGTAAACTGAACTACTGCAATTTGTAAAATGTACATCCCTAAATATGTAAACTGTCACGTTCCTACTCGTTAAACTCAGTAAAAAAAGCGAAGTACTACCCAACACACACCCCAATACACTTATTTATACTGCTTATCACATATTTGGGGTACATCATGTTGTTAAAGCGAAGTTGTACATCATCGTACTTGTTTCCAAACACCAGAGAAATAACTCTGTGTATTTGAAATTGTATCTGTATCTTGCCAATCTCATCAATCTACATATATGACATTTAGCTCTAATAGCCCGAAGTTCGACTGGAGTGGCGACTTCTGGAGAAAGGCTTTTCAGAAACGGGAAACGTTGCATACCCTAAGAAGGTTCGAATTAAGAGAGCTACATATGAAGAAAATGAATTAAAAGTTCTATTGAAAGTAACTGAAGATCCTCACAGCTGTCAGAAGAGTATTAGTGATGCAACAGATATAAGTGAAAGATCTGTTCAAAGAATATTAAAAAGGAATAAGTATCACGCTTACCATTTCATTTACATCAAGAATTGTATGAGGTAGATTTTCAAAGAAAGATAGAATTTTGCAACTGGGCCAGACAAAAGACAACGGGAAAGTAGAGAATTTTTTAATGAAGTTTTATTTTCCCATAAAGCAACTTTTCATAAAACTGGTTTAGTGAACAGGTACTTTTCATTATTATTCTCCAGAAAATCCACATATTGTAAGAGAAATTGATTATCAGCATCGATGGAGCATAAATGTATGGCAAGGTCAACCATCGTCGGTCCCTATTTTCTTTTTGAGAAAAACTAACTGGACCAATATACTTAAATTTTCTTCAGAATCACTTGCCAGGTTTGCTAGCCCACATTCCCTTGGAAGTAAATCAAGAAATGTGGTTGCAGCATGACGGTGCACCAGCTCAGGAAGTGAGAAATTATTTTAATCAGGTTTATGCTGAGAAAGTGATTGGTAGAAATTATACCATCAGCTGGCCAGCTCGATCACCTGATTTAACCAAAATCGACTATTTCTTGTGGGGTTATGTAAAAGGATTGGTCTTTAAGGAATTACCAACAACAGCACAAAGTATGCGCAAAAGTATTGTCAGCGCCTTTCGAAATTTAACAGGGGACATGCTTCATAGGGTCCAAAGAAAATTTCTGGATAGAATAAATAAATGTTTGGAAAAGAATGGGCAACATTTTGAATATCCGTCGTAATTTTTTTCGTGTTTTTTTTCTGCTACTAACGTTCTCGTTGGAACATAGGTGAGCTTTTTGGTTACTACTATTTGAATCTGTTAAACCTTAAGAGCCGCCCAGAGAGAACTGCTACTGTTCTTAGAGCAATAAAAAGGTGGAAAATCACTCTCATTACGTGTATGATTCTTTATAGAAGTACATATTAAAATTTGGAACGTATGTTCTAAAACGGTTTGATTTTCCTATTACTGATATAAAACTAGCTCAGTTATAAAATTTACTCCGTAATTTCTCTTTATGTATAAGATGTTAATATCTTAGTATAACAGACTACTATTCTTATTTACCCAGGATTCCTAACCTTTTAATCCAAAAACTATTTCCCACTTTACTCGGAGCTTAGAATTAACCCTCCTTTATTAAGTAAATTCTCGACCACTTGGTACTAATTTTTCTCGCAGTTCACGAACAATAACAAACCTTGAAAAGGTCTCATATATTCCGAAATTATATGAGACCGCATATTACTTGGAATATAAGCACAACTCATTGGCTTATTTTTCCCCGTCATAATTAATAACCTATTAAACAATTTCAATCTTTCGGCATTATCCGTTACTACTAAACCCGGTGTGTATAAGTCTTGTTGATTAATGGCGCACATTAATTTACGTTTTGGATTATTAGCACTACTCCGGCAAATGACACCGTACACGGAATACGCTGGGAGAATTTTATGACTCGGCTGCTATATACACGAACAAAGTGGTATACTACTTTTTATGTTCTAAAACGTAGTGCATGGGTACGCCGTTTTAATTAATAACCTTGTCTTTTTATCCTTGCGAACATTATGGTCTATAGAGTCCAGAATGAAACCCTTTTTTGTTTGAGATTATGTATTGGAAATGAAATTTATTAGTATTCAGTCGTTGCTTATTTGATTTTTGTTCTTCCAAATCCCAAATCCCAAAATTATGGAAAAATAAGAGGCAGATCAACTGCAATACTTTTCCTAAATACCCACCCACTTAGATGCTGGGCACTTTCAAGTTTTATACAATTAATTGATACGAGAGATACTTGTTGAAACTCTGTAACGTAATAAATAAAGTATATTGAACTCTGAGAAAATTAAATTGCATACTTGGCTCTATCTCGGTATTGTATTGGAATGCCTTCGAAATATACAGGGTGTTCAATACTGAACACCAAACTTTGCCAAATTCAAACACCATAAACGTCATTTTTTTTAAATAGAACCATATATCCACCGTAAGAAATTTATATCTCTAACGTTTTTGTATAATGATGCATATGTCTAACATTAAAAATAAAACTGACGTTTATAGTTAAACACGAGTTCTGTACTTGAATATTGCATCCAAGTGGCTTCTGACGTCAGCCTTGTTTGGTTACCATGACAACGGTAAACAAAATATACTGACATTGCTGTTCTTAGCTGTCGATTCGAAGTTTGAAACCTAAGTAGTTATCTACGAAATTAATTAAGTAAATTACGCAGCCCAAGATCATAAATGTCAATATATTTTGTTTACTATTACTACTATATGTTACTACTACATTCGCACCATTTGCATTTCGAATTTTTTTAAAGAAATAGACATATCTATCTAAATTTAAGCGATTGAGGACAAAATTATAAATATCTCGAAATCTATTAGAAATATACATATAAAACCTATATTACATTAGTTTATTTCTAGATGAGAAAACTAAAATATAATAATATACAGGGCATTCCATTTAAATAATAAAGTGATTGCCTGGTCCCTACTTATCGATCAGCTTGTATATACGGAAGTAATTTTGAAAGATACTCTATGAAGTCTATTATGTCAAAAAATGTTAGCTTCCTACTATTTACGCAAATGGCGCAATTCCAGAAGAACCCTGTACATGTGTAGCGTGTGTGATTTGAAATTAATAAAGCCGATTAAATTGAATCGACTACGTATAACCAGTACACAATATTAAAGAAGAGAGGGATATATTGTATTGAATGACAAAAGAAAGAAAACCAATGGACACAGCGACAGCAGCAACAGGAGCCTCGGTTCGCTTTAAAAGAGAAACAGCAGCCAGCCAACGTAGGCCAAGTGTTTTGCAGAGCTCTCTTCTCTCTCTCTCTCTCTCTCTCTCTATATATATATATATATATATATATATATATATATATATATATATATATACAACACATACATATGTATATACCCCCTATTATTGTCGTCATTCTTCTCTTCAATTCTTTCTCTGTCCGCCGTCCGCCGTGCTTTCTTTTTCTCGTATGTCCGTTGTTGTTGTTATTCGTCGACGTTGTCGGTGTCGTTGGTATTTTTTTCTCCTTTTCCCTTTTCGTTGTTTCTCTTTTTCTTGCCTTAGCTTTACTTTGCTTCACTTCTTTCCGCGCTGTGCTTTCAGTTCAGAACGAGCTTCTCCTTTTTCGATACGCCGTGAAAGGGACGACAAAAACGTTCCCAGGTAATTTGCATGAATATAAACTAGTTTGGAAATCTAGCGGGTGAGTGGATGCCTACCCGAAGATGAAATGGAAGAGGGGCAATTATTTCTCTTCGTTGACGACGAGCCGTCTCTGCGAAGGGTTGTTCAGAACATGTGGGTTGCATAAAAGTAGAAGCACGCTTACAGCATGCTGCAAAACTATTCATGCACCTGTTTGCTTGTGAAGGTAATCATCCCATCATCTTTTATTGATCATCGCGAGTAATAATAATGCGACCGAAGATGGTGAAATATAGATCAAAGAAAATAATTTAGTATCATGTCACTTTGTATATGATGATGTATGTTATATAGTAGTGACATTTACTCCTGTGCTAGCTTGGGGCTTGAATGAATCATAATCGGTGGACAATGCAATATTTCAAACTACTTATTAGCACACAGTAACAACTCATCCAAATTCCTTAGTGCTCAATCCAAAGCAAATACTCTCGTGTTTAATAGGGTTAGAAAACACACACATCAGGCAGTAATTTAATGAAATACATAAAACTAGGCTGATCTTTTATGCTGTAGTGCTTTTTACATACATTGTATGTTTTTATCAACCTAATACGTTCAAATTACCGGAGAAAGGTTGAAATTACAACCAGTTATGATTAGAAACGATAAAGTTCAATCCTGTTTTACCCCCACCTTTGGGGGAGTTTCATGTAAATATTTTGGCCTCACTCGTAAATGTAAACAACTGCTTCTATTACTCTAACTGCTTTGGTATAGACCTACTACATGCTATAAAAGCGTTTATTATGGTACATTTTCACACACAGTATGTATGTATTTGACATATTGTCATATTTTATTTTTCTGGCACGCAGTACGTACGGTCCAGGAAAAGTGACGCATTCCACCCCGATTGTATCGTACCTACAGTCAAACATGTCGGTGGAAATGTGAATATTTGAAGGTATACGTTAGTGTCCGGGGTCGGAGAAGTTTATTTAAGCTAAACCCATATGAATACAGTTATTAGCAACTCCAACAAGTTTGTACAAATACTTAAAACTTACAAATATTTGTTAAAACTCGGGAATACGAGAAATTGTATGTTTTATTGCTAATAAGTTCAAGGATCCCATCTAGAAGAATTAATTAAATGAAACGGTATAATTTTCTACAATAGAACAGATTTTTAGAAATTAAAGTTTTGATATTTTTCTGAACCGCAGTGTTAACAGGGAAAACTATCCAAAGGAGCAGGAAAAGACAACTTTTTATATTATTATAAAGCTATCTATAGCTGTTTGTCTTCCGTGTAAACATGTAGTTTGTTTTCTACATTTTTCATTTGTGACCAAATTTATCGTTGCCTTTCAGTTGGGATCCGCCATTTCCCTTTATTTCCTTTTCCTCTTTTTTGATTAATTAACTGAACTTTGTCTAGATAATAAAAGTGAGTTAATAACTACACATCAAAAAAAGTTCATAGAAACAATAACCAAAATAATGCGAACATAACTCATGGTATTGATGGAGTCACTCCCGGCAAAAACAATGTATCTGCTCGACGTCATCAGCATCGCTATAAGCTCCTTTTCTCCTACTCACATCGCCGTTTACCGCTCCATGTATACCACTAATTTCTAAAAAAAAAACAGCGCTGAAATATTTTCTGGCGCCACCTCCTGCCAAAAGATGTAGTCATGGAGTCTAGAAAGTAGCAACTGAAAGCGGAATGCAGATGCCAAACCACCTCTCAAGCAGTTCTGGAACTACTTAACGCAAGGCGGCGATAGACCTGAGCGCTACGCTATCTGAACATGTAAATGATTCATCAGGCTTACCATGATGGATTAAATACACATAAAACAGCGCCTAGAAACAATAACCAAAACAGTGCTAATATAGCTCATGGTATGGAATAGAATCTCCCGGCAAAAGCAATGTGAGAAGAGAAAAGTAAGCATCTGTTGGCTAGTGCTTTTCTCTTCTTACATGGCTTTTGCCGTTTGAGTTAATAACATTTATCACCATGTTAATAAGCTTTATTAGAATTATGTTACCTTTTCATATCTGGTACGTCCTATTTAATATATATTATTTCAGCTCTTATTAAAAAATCTGACTAGATAATGAAATTATATATATTACTCATACTTGGTATTATCAATTTTTTTGCCTATGCTTGTACGTTTGATTTGCAAATTTATTTTTCCCATTTTCATACGTAAACCCCAATTTCCCATTTTCATTTAGCTTAAATTTCAATTTTTCGCATTTCACGTCATCGTTTTTGTATTATTACATAGAAGATTTCATTTATAATAACAATAATAATATTTATTTGCCCAACAGTACAAATTATTTATAGACAACATATTACATGTCGGTGAAAAATAAATAGTAAACATAAAACACAACCCAATAATCTTCATTCAGAAAAACAAAACAAATATACAAGGGCGTATTGAAAACTAATGCCTCCATGGCTATAACATTATTAGTAATAGATGTATTGCTTACATATAAGTGTGAAGTGATAGTATAAACTGTCCTCTACCCACTGATATAATCACTTTTCCACATAATCGCCATTGACAGCAATACATTTACGCCAACGTACTACGAGTTGCGCAAATCCGTCACGAAAAAAGTCTGAAGCCTTCGCACGGTACCATTTGCGCACCTCCATTATCACCTCTGCATCCGAAGAGAAACGCTTGCCCTTGAGATGTTCCTTAAGCTTCGGAAAGAGGAAATAATCACTAGGCACAAGATCTGGGCTATAAGGTGGATGAGGTAAAACGTCATGAAACCCAAGCTTCTCCAGTGCTATACGCGTTCTCTGACTTGAGGCTGAGCGTTGTCATGATGCAGAATTGGCACTTTGTCTGGAAGAACCCTACGCAACCGTCGCTTCAGATTTGGTAGGGTGTTAACATATCTTTCGGAGTTGACAGTACAGCTACGTTCCAAAAGTTCAATATGAACGATGCCATCGCAATCCCAGAAAACGGTAATCATGACTTTCCCGGCAGATGGAACTGCTTTGAGTTTTTTCGGTTGTGGCGAACCCTTATGTCTGTACTCCATGGACTGACGTTTCACTTCAAGGTCGTAATGATGTGCCCACGACTCCTCGTCGGTCACAATTCTGTGGAGAAAAGCATGACCTTCTGCCTCATATCGAGTCAAGAGTTGTTCGCAAATTTGTTTTCGATTGGCTTTCATTTCATCAGTAAGCATTCGGGGCACCCAACGTGCGCATATTCTCATATACATACTTCAGCACATTGCAGATAATGTGATGTACTCTTTCTTGTGAAATACCCACCCTATTGGCAATGTCAGTTTGTTTACACCGCCGATTCTCACGAATCGGTTCATCCACGAGAGCCACCTGCCTTTCATCACACGCAGACACTGGTCGACCACTGCGTGCCTGATCTCGGAGATCCATTTTAGCAAGATTTTCGTCTTTCACGGTCCTTACCCACCTCCTAACAGTACTTACATCAACACACGCATCACGGTACACAGCACTCAACCTTCGATAGATATCAATGGGCGCTACACCCTCCGCAGTAAGAAATTCGATGACAGCTCGTTGCTTTAACCGCACGTCCATGCCGGTCGCCATTTTTAGAACTGTCGTACGCAAAGGCGATGTTGCTGAGAATCTCCATTAAGGAGACTTTTGGACCGAAAGTTAAGGAAAATGGCAAACCACTTTTAACACTGTTTGGCCCATCATTATAAAAGTTATGGCGATGGAGGCATTAGTTATCAATACGCCCTCGTACCTATAAGATGTAAAGAAATATAAACAAACTTTAAAAAATGTATATGTTTTAAGAAAATTAAAAAGAAGATATGTCGTCATAAAATGCATTGCAGTTCTTCGATATATGATAAATCGGAGCTTTGTATAGTATATTTGTGTTTGCTTTAGGGATGTTAATGAAATCATATGACCGAGTGTTATTTATAGATCAATTATCCCTGTTGAAGATTTTAATTGAAACCGAAAGCTCGAGATAATCAAAAGTTGTCTTTTTCTGCCCCTCTGGACTGCTCTCCCTGTTAACACAGCGGACTGACAAATTCAACAGTCACGACATCCAGTATTACTTTCTGAACCTTTGGCATTATACTTCTCTAAGCAATGTTTCCATAAATCAATCCATAATCTATTGTGTTGTAGATTTTCATCGCATTTGATACGATTCCTCAAATCCAATGCTTTAGTTTGTAGAACATTCATGTAACATAGATTTTTGCAAAGGATTCTCCTTTCAAAAAAAAAATCACGTGCATAACTTTCGTTTGAGATTGTTTAATGTAAAACTACTGATTTAAATAGTTAAATATGCTTCCGGAAATCTCAGCAACTGACATCTCCTTCTATATAGTTTCTTCTTCTTAGTCCTCACCTACCATTGCCATAGCACAAACAATGGCGTCGTAATTGTCATTATCGTTCGTTAACTAGGCAAAAGGCAACTCAGAGGAAGAAAAGGTAAAAATGCCGCTTTCTAACACTGCTTATGGACGGCCGTCTTGTTCGGGAGAATCTGCCTTTAGCTCTCCTGCAACACTATATGTGTACAGTCTTCGGCTAACTATTGTCTTGTCCATCGCGGTTGTCCGCCCATACTTGCAATTGTTTCGCAGCGCGCGCTGTATTCATTTACTTCGCCTCCTTCGATACATGCCGTTCCCTTTCCTATCGTTTGTCCTCTCTCTTTCTGTGTTTATCTGCGCCGTTTCTTAAGAAATTCCCATGTACAAATGTGCGACCACATCGCTTAGTCTGTAATGGGACATTGGATGCTTTATTTTAATTGATAATATGTTTGTTTTATTCGGGCATAAATCTCGGCGTCCGGCTCTTGGATATTAGCGCTGCTTCATAATAGAAGTGCGTATTAATTTCTTTCTTAAACCTTGAATCCTCAGTACACCTACCTTAGTCTTTGAAATAGAATAATGAAATAAAAACAAGCAGCAATAAACGTTTTTTTTTCATTGGAATCCCCTGCAGCTGAACAAAACGGTAGTTATTCCGTATTGTTTTTTTTTGTATTGAAGCCAACGTCAACCATCAAAGAAGCATTTGGCTCTTGTATAAGCTGTGGCAAAGTTAAAAAACCATGCAATAAACGACCCCATCCTTTCTACTTTGAGATGAATTTTGCACAAATATAGCACAGATGAACTCGAATTAGGCCTTGAATTCGAACACGCATTGGACAGTAATACAATAATAACACATCCACAGTTAATCTTCATTTTCAAACAAAGACATAAACATAAGCAGTAGGAGCAATTGTAAGGTTTCTATAATTAAAAAATCTTTAAAACCTCTAAATCTACTACTGTGTTATAATCTGTTGGCCAATGATATTAACACCACGCTGTATACAACCAGTAATAGTCGCATCTAACACTCTCGAAAACACGCGCTCCACGTGAGATTCATTTGCTTGATCCGACTGTGACTTTTATTAATTACTCTTCTTTTGTTTCTCGGACTCGACATGACGTCTGCCAGGAATCACCAGCGGTACTCAATCGCTGGTTATTGCGTTCATATAAGAGAGTATATGCCTTGTCTACACTTACCGCAGAACTATAGGTAATTGTAAGTTCGTCTGTACCGTTCTACGGCTCCTCCGATCTATCGCCGCGAACCCGATTTGGGATTTATTGTTGTATACCGCGGCCAATCAAGATGATAAAGAAATAAATTTACGACCGCCGGTTGTTATGTAAGAAACCGGTTGCTAAGCGTATGTAAGCGTATTGTGAATTATGAATTAGGATCGTAGTTGGCTGATTTTGCTAAATGAATTATGCGAAATCATTTTTTTTAGTTTGAACGTGTGAAATGGAAATATATTTTGGTATATTTTGTTTTGATTTGTAGAATAGAATTAATTATTCAAACAACGATATCTTGATTTAGGTGTTATTTTTATATTAATATAATACCGGGCAAGGGCAAGATGAGAGAGAAGATGGAGGATGGAGGAAATTTGAATTATAGGTGCAATAGATACAATGTTGTCTTTTTAAGTTTTTAATACAAGAAAAACAGATTTGTAAAATTAAAGATATTAAAAAAATATTTAATTAAAACAGTCTTCTCGGGCTTTTCGCAAATTTATCGACCACTTTGTTAATGAAATCCGCTAGGTTGTCAAAAATAACCTTCCTATGAACACTCATCATTGCTAGGCCATTGAGACGACTTTCTGCCATAGTGCTCCTCAGCCAGGTTTTTAATCTTCTTAAGCTGCTAAAGGATCGTTCCACAGTACATGTTGTGCACGGTAGCTTTCCCCGTTTCGAGGAAGAAGTTTTCCGTCTCTTTTATAACATCAACGACGGTTAGTTCTGCTGGGTTGTTTAATGTTTTGTCGGGTTTATTCTGCCACAATTTTTGCCAAAGCTCAACTTCATTTTTTATATTTGGCAAATCGTAAAATTGGGCGAAGGATTCGCAAGCTTCTGCTAGATTTTCCACTGACAGGGTTAGTATTTGCGCCGGGTGTAATTTAGATAATGCGAATGATGGAGTGTTTTTCTCAGCAAAACGCACTTGAAGAGAAGTAATGATGGAGTCCAAATATGGAATTATTAAAGATCTCCTCCAGAATTCAGAAGGGCTTCCTGCTGGGTGATTGTTTCGATGGTGCTGTCTCCCAACTATGCGCGGCACTGCCTTGATATTCTCACCCAGTCCGATTTTTTAGCATCCCGCATAATTTAGAATAAGACTGAGAATAAATGAAACTTTAGAAGCGGCAGCATGTAGCTGAAAAGCATTTTTTCTGGTCGCAGTATTTGCTTCTTGCGATAATGTTTCTAAAGCTTCCATTATAATAGGAAAATTCTCCTTAAAAACTCTTATGTTTTTGGGTTTATCGCTCCACCTTGTTTCGCAAAGCCTGGATATATTAGGTATTAACTTCATTCTTAAAACTGATTCCCGAAAAAATTAAATGATGTCTTTGATGGTTCCCATGGTGTTCCGAATTTCAGGAAGAGTATTGAGGTCATTGATCACTAAATTCAGTTTGTGTGACGAGCAATGAAAAAACGAACTTTGGTGTATTTTTTGCACAGGATTGCTTGCACACCACCTTCTTTACCAGACATCGTCGAACAACAATCAAATCCTAAACCAACACATTTTTCTGGATTCAGATCTTCTTTTATTAAAAATTCATCAATGGCCTGTGCAATGGACTTCGCGTCCAGAACTTTCAGCTCAACAAACCCGACGAACATTTCTTCGATTTCGTTGGTTTCTTCATGGAAATACCGCAACCCAATTGATAATGGTTCAATTCCAGAAATGTTAGCTGTTTCGTCCGCTAATACACTATATGCTCTTGCTTTCTTCACTTTTTTTATAGTGTCTGCCTTAAGCGCATCCCCACAAATGCTGATAATTTCATTTTGAATAGCTTGCATTTTTTTCCATGCTCTAAGTGCTTCTTCAAAATCACATCTCCCGCGTCAATTCGCAGCTTGTATAACCCCTCGAGAATTCCTTCACCATAATGTTTACCTCTCAAAGCTAAGTCGTGGGACCCGCAAAATGTAATACAGGTAATAATCGAAGTTATAATTTTTCTGTTTTCTTCAAGATTTCTCTGGGAGTATTTGTTGATTTGCACATCCACCGGCACACTTGCAAGAAATGATCCAGCAGCTTCCATTGCCGCCTTATAGAAGTGGGTTTCCTTGTGCTTTTTGCACTGCTCGTGAACATTTTTGAGCTTGCAAAATGGCCTTACGATAAATGACCAAAATACGCCTCTAACAGAACTCAGATATGCCAACCATGGGGAATATGTTTCCAACCATGAATAATTAAATTTTCTCTTTAAATGTTGGGTGTCTTTCGCAGTCATACGTCGTAGCAGGGGTCCAACAGTTTTCAAGCAATTCCTTTTTCCGTTCAGTCGATAAAATCGAAGTTCGACCAAGAAATCGACCGATGTCATATTCGTTACAGTCATTCATCGAAGAATTCGAATCCGGGTCTAAATCCAATTCTGAAAAAAATTACACATATTGCGCATTGACACAGCAAAGCAAAGGAAGAGTGTTGAAGACTAGTTCTACTATGAAAAAAGTGACTTGCATTATATATCAGCTTGAGGACATCCGCCACTCCATACCCCAAACACACCTTTGGATGGGCTTGGTCTCCGTAGGCCATACACAGAATCATCACAAGGACGTGCACCAGCTCCAGGGTCTTGAACGAGTTTCTGAGGCTGGGGATCTCCTGTTACGGTCTCCATTCTGTTCCCCTTTTTCCACATTTCATCCAGCTCACCGCTGTCGCAACTGTTGCTACTTCTTTCCTCGCGTTTTTTTCTTTTTAAATTTACTGTTTTTTTGTAGCACAGTGTTATATTTAAAAAATTTGAAAATTGAATGTAATGACTCACCAACAAAATTTCTGATGTCCATGTCGCAAGCACGCAAGCCTAATACGTAGGTATTGTAACGTTCTTGGATTCGTTGAAGAATGAAGAATAATCGTAGACTTTAGGCAACCACTAAACTATTTATTCAACTATTTACAAAAGTTTATGTACAATTTATTATACACTAATAATAATTGGCCGTCTATTTATTTTTGTCACTGATTTATTTTTGCGCTCTAATCACTTTAGCTCACTTCCACCTTCCACTGTAGACTGATTTCGACTGAGTGTCGCTCCACCCTTCCCCCACTCCTTATATGTTTGAGCGTGCCGACTTCCAGAATCTCGGGAAACTTCCAGATATTCCCAGAAGTCAGGCGGCTTTCTCAGAAGTGAAGCGTTCGCGAACTCTCTCGAAATATTGTTTCCCGTAGAGCGGTTCTAGAACATTCCATTCGGGATTCGCGACAATATGTATGGTTTATGAGGGGTTTTTGACGGAGGCGCAATGTGTTACCTAACTTGTTACCAAATTTTTTTCGAACCTCTGGGGGGGGGGGGCAGCTGCCCGTACCTGCTCCCCCTTGATAAGAATGTAGTTATCAAATCTGCATAATAACTTCAAATTTTGAACAACTGGCACTTCGTAAATAGTGAACGGTGTATTATAATCTTTTAAACATAGAAACTTCCGAAGCTTTCACTACACTTCACTCAAAATATCGTCAATGACTTCCTTCAAAGTTCTTATGTGGGTAATTCAGTACTCGCTACTGTTCCATTTTAATTCATACATAATAACATTTAATAACAGTTAAATTTGGGGACTGAGATGGTATAATATGTTGTTATTCAGATAGATATGCCAGACATTTCTGTATATTTTAGAAGCCATTTTCTTTGAAAGGTCTTCTATTTAGATCCAAATTGTTTACAAATAACATAAAAAGAAGAGAGTTGGAACTCTTTTTAAGAAACCTGAGTTAAATTCTTTACTTTACGCTACTTTACAGCGTCCAATTTTCAAAACAATTAATACCTACAGGAATATTTTAACTATTTACAAACTAAGCATAATCCTAGGAATGTAGAACCACGAAGTAACAAAAAAGAACGAAAATTCTGGCCCCTCCTTTGATCCAATTATCCTCCTCAGTAAAAGAAGCTCTCATTGATATGGGAGACGAGCCACCCAAAAGTGACTTCTTTATATTACTAATGTTCATTCTGCAAGTCTAACAGCGTGATTCGTAGATTGTGCATCGTTCATGCAACCATTTTCTGTACCATACATATTGAACCGATTTTTTCTTGATGTTGATTTTTTCTGGTGCTCTATTTGGAATGCCATGTGGACTTCCGATGAATCTCCTTGTTCCTCAAGTTGCTGCAGAATATCTAGTCCCGCAGATTCACTTGAATCTTGCACTAAAGCATGGCCAAGGATTACATTTGGATTAATTCTTAATATTTGCATGTTTTTCTTGTATCTACCACTGTATCTGCACGTAATCTATCACACTTCTTCATGTTGTTGGTGTAGTTTTGGGAACGCCAAAACTCCAGCTGTCTCAATCAACTTCATGCTGCCTGAAATGATTATTTCTACCAATGACTTCAATTGTTTAATGTCAAGTATACTCTGGGTCACAGTTGCTTTGTGAATATAGTCGATACATGATTCCACAAGTAATGTTATAACTTTCATACCCGATATAAACACCGATGTGACAATATTTGACGCTTGCTTATGACATTATGTGTAACAACACAACACAGTATTACCAGTATCTTGAAACGTATTACTAATGGTCCGCTGCTTCTATTGGTCCGACTCATCTACCTTCACCCTAAGCGAGATACATTTACCCTTCAAGATAAAATTTCCAACCCCAGAAGTCATACTAAGCTCCAAAATTATAATATTGCCTAAGATATGCCTGAGCTACTATATAGTTTCTTTCTTAAAATTATTTTTCCTCTGTCAAGATGCTCTAGTACGAAAATCAAAAGCGTTTTCAACTATTGTTTCGTTTAAAATCTTTTATTGTTTGTACTTATATATTTAATTACTTTGTCTATTTAGTTTTGACTTGCTCTATCTTTTTACCTCCACTTCAATTACAAAAGATATCATAGCTTGAATAACAGCACTAATATCAACAAATCAATTATGTCGAAACTAGGAAGAACGAACACATTGAATCTTGTCGCAGTTACACACCTGCTTCTAACGAACTCGGACATAATCGCATGGATATTAGAAAGTCTCAAGTTGCGCTCGAATTTGTAGATTCAGGCCAACACAGAGCTAGCAACTCGCGTTGCATCGCTTAAAAGGCTCGCAGCGCTTACCCAAGATGTATGTATATACTTCGGAATCCAGGCTAGCTTTTAATATTTTCCGCTATTCTCGCAGAACTAGTGACTTTGGATCTCCAACGAGTGTACGGGGAGTTGTTATCATCGATAATTATTTTATGAGCTTACCTTTTTTTTAATTGGCGGACAAATTATGCTGTTGGGAGCACTTTCTTCTCTGTTTAAGGTGCTGCAATGAGGTTTTCAACTGTGTTTGTTATAAATTAACTGTTTTAGTAGGAAAAAATGTATTCGATTAGAATTGATTTAGATTTGTTCGATGTTAAGGAAAAGATTAAGGATACAAGGAAATTGTGGAAGAGGTGTTTTGTATTTAACCCCAGAAAAAGTCAGGATACAATAAGTACTTGCTAAATTGAAGAATATGAGAAATACTGCTGAGTTTTTACGAAAACTAAACAAAAATCAAAAGTCTAAAATAACAACAGGAATTCAGATACAAAACGCAAAACTTCAATCACAGAATAGTAAATTACTACTTCGTAGCATCCAAATTGTTTGCGCATTGTTATTCTTGTTCTCTCCGTAACTAAAGCAATAGCATAAGCGTATATGGGTTATATGCGGGCAGATGACGAAAGTATCTAGCCGATTATTTATCTTTAATTGAAACCGCTTGTAAATTATGTTGGCTGTCACAAATGTAAAATGAATTAGTGCAACTACGGCTACGCTATGGAGTCAGTACTAATAAATTAAGCATATCTCTACTGTCACGCTACTAGCAAGCAGCTACGGATGTCCTCCGTGATGCTTGTAGTTGTTATTACGTATGATTGCATTAATGCCAATTGCCCTGATTGTATTCTACATGCATAAATACAGAACTACATAGACACATATACAGATACATGAATAGTGAGACGAAGGAGACAAAAATCTGACATACATGCCTTTAATAGGATTACAAATTATGCATTTGCAATTAAATAAACGATTAAATTACAGGATGATAGGGATTAATTGAAATAAATTAGGCTTATATAAGAGCATTAATGGTTCTGTATCTATATAGCCATGCTTACAATATTGATTCCTCCCTAGGGTATCTAATACTTCTAATAAATAACGTTTTAGTAAGCATTCAAGGATCGCAAAGCGGTATGCAGTTGTATATCTCCACAGGCCAGAGAAGTTCAAGAAAGAAAAAAGTAGCCACAGCTAACCCGAGAAATCAAATTTAAATGAAACTATGAGTTTCTAAGCTTATCTGGTGTAATCCAATATGATGATCCTACCTTGCGGCAATAGCTCAGAAGTTATACAGGATATGTACTAAAAATACGAACGGCTCTTTAACTATCTTAAGAGATACTAACGTTAACTACATACATTTTTAGAAGAACAACGTTCCATTTCTCCAATTTAATTCAAATGTTGAAACTGCAGATGTGAGAATTGTTAAATATTGTAGATATTGTAATTAATCAAGCACTTGAAAATCATCTGAAATGATTTTTCTTTTCTTGAAAAAATTACTTCTGTTTAGTAGAGGTACTGATTTATACAATTTCATTATTAATTTACAATTATAACCAAACTACTATAATTTTATAGATATTTAGCTACCTTTTTTAATTTTGTTTAGCTTGAAAAATCCTTAAATATTTCCTTATATAAATTATTACATATTATATACAGGGAAACTCTAACAAGCGACCATCTCCTTTAAACAGCCAAATTTCTTGGAACCGAATTTATTCCCATATTTTTACACATAAAACGCATTCCCATAAGCGAGCGCTCCTATGGACGGGCGCGGGCAACATTTTGTTTGTTCTCAGACTGACTAACATCTCCTATAAACGACCACGACGTTCCAATAGCCGCTCAAATTATATTTCAAAGCTAGGTGATTTATATACATATGGACATTTTACTTTAGATTATTTACCGGTATATTTGGTGGTTCCCCTTTTTATTTGATGCTACATCGGGATCAATTATTCTTTATGCGGCAGTTTTGTCTAAGAATCGGACACGTGTATAAAATCTTATGTGCAACAATGGTCCCCAAAAAAAGAATGTTAACTCTGAAAGAGAAGACGGAAGTAACGAACGTAATTGATAAAGAAAAACTGTCAACTCGGGGTCTGGCATTGAAATTCAATATAGGAAAAACGCAAGCTACTACAATTGCAAAAGATAAAGAAGAAATCCGACGCCTGTGGCAGTCTGGTGTAAATGTGCACCAAAAAAAGAGCGTTTTGAAAACTGAAGGTTTAAACATAAATGACATGTTTTAAATGGTTTCAATGGTTTGTGAGGGCTAGAAATCAAAACATGCCAAGAGGGCTAGTGAAAGTCAAGGCAGTAGAAATTTCAGAAAAGTACGGCTACAAAAATAAACATAATAAACAAGATACGGTTGATGCATTTATGGAGAAACTTCCGTCTTTGTTGTTTGGATACCAACCTGAAGATATCTACAATGCTGATGAGAGCGGATTTTTTTTTCGAGCGCTTCCCGATAAAACGCTTGCTTTGAAATCCGACAAATGTTCAGGAGGAAAGCTGGCAAAAGAAAGACTAACCATTTTATTTTGTGCAAGCATGACAGGACAAGAAAGAAAAACTTAGTGTTTGGAAAAACGGTTCGTCCGAGAGCATTGAAAAACATAAACATTATGGATTTACCTGTGTGTGAATGATAGGTATGTAGTATCTACGTATATATTATGGATCAAAAGAACAATAAAAAAGTTGAAAAGAAAATTTGCTAATTTTTCTTCTAACAAAGTTTAGTGAAGTAAATTTCTGAAAAACATAACTATGTAATATGTACATATAAATACATTTATCAATAGAAAATGAACTTTTGCTTTTGAATGTAGTTTTCTCTTAAGCGTCCGCCTACCATAAGCGGACGAATTTGCTGGAACCGTGACTGCCCACTTATGGGAGCTATCACTGTATATGAAGTACACCTTGTGCATATTAATTTAGTAATAATCATTTAGTGTTATTTTTTCAATTAAAGGTGAGCGAAATAGCAATTGAATGAATATTGTGTAGAAACATCTTAATCAAACAATGCGGTTTATTTATTGTCGTCAATATATGTAGTGCAATTCATGGGCCAATATAAATTTTGTGCAGGAGAAGCATAATTCGAATCAGATCTAACTGTTTTTGTTTCCGTTGTATTCTGAGTAGTTCGAAGCATACGCAAAACGCCTAAGTCTACTGAGCTAGGCTTACACACACAAATTTTCGCGCAGATTGATTTCATATATTCTCGTAGGAACCTATTACTCGTACCTGTCCATAAACGTACACATCTGATTTTCTCGACGATATTTTCGCCATGATTGAATGCGGTACGTATGGGTTATACATATTTATGTGTCTTGATGATGTGGCTCGTGGTCTGTTGAAAATTTAGAAACATCGTGAGACAAGTCGAGTGTAATTGTTGTGTACACGTAACGACAAATGTTGCCGGTACACATCTATAAAATCTGTTATAAATTCTTTATTCATTTTCTAAACCGTAGTTCGAAATATCTGTAAATCAAATAGGTACTCTTCGTCACACTACAGGTACAGTAAGAATTATCCGCGCTGCACAAATATCTGCGTGTGTGGTCTATTGATGCGTACTCGACACTAGCAAAAACGTGCCGAGTATTACTGACTTGTGGAGGGCTTGTATTGAAACACATAAACAAACACATTTTCTCGCGATGTCTGATCACAGCGAACTTATTTGCGTGTAAATCTGTATGTGTATGCCTAGCTTAATATATCTACAGAAAAGTAAGTATTCATTACCTAGATATAGAGTAATAAAGTAGGGGTAGCTCTATAAGTTATCAAAAGTCAAACAAAATCAAGCATGAAGTCTATTATATTAAAACTTCGAGAAACGACAATGTCGAACTCTAATACCTACAAACAAATCGCCTACAATTCCAACGTTAAAACAGTTTGACGTAATCAGTAAAAGATTAATCCATTATTATCGTTATTATTACTGTTACGATGACATTCCGCACCTCGTACCCTATCCTTCTTCTCTTTCGGAAGAAATCGGAAGAAATGCGCTCCGACTATTACGCAAGTAGCGTTGGAATGCCTGTTCCGTAAATGAGTGACCATTAAGAGAACAGGTAAGGCGCCATTATCGCAATGGTAAGTGACAAGACGGAGTATGTCGTCGCCGCGTAATCTTTATACCGCTTTTTAGGCGAGCACGTATTAATAAAAAGAACGTTACGCCGCTAATGAAATAAAATTTCCGAACACCTTTTAATACAAGCGTTACATGTGGACAAATAGTTGATAGAACTTTTATATTTGATGACATAATTTTAGGATCGTGGAAATAAATCCGTAAGTTCTTATTTCCTTTTTGAAACGTCATGGAAAATCTAAAATTAAGTCATAATACAGTTGCAGGCTTGCATAACAACCATCTTCAAACAATAGTCTCGGCACGCACCACATAGATTATTAATTAGCTCGGAACAGTCGTTTCGAAGACACATGGGTCTTCATCTTCAGCTGCGTACCGATTGATGTGAAAAAACATCTATTAAATCTAACAAACCCGTTCTTCTATCGCTACTCTTCAAGAAAATATATACAAGTACCTACTTTTACCGCTTAAAACTAAAACCAAGCTAAAATAAAATAAGGAGAAAAAGACAGAAAAGGCCTTGTCACCACGAAACGCAAGACATGTGGCTATCCCACCCTAATAAAAATCGGAGACAACGGTATGTCCTTTCTATCCGTCAAATTTGTGTTCTTTCCGCCTATGCCCCTAAACTAAAGGATAAACACATGCGGAATATACGGAAGGATGGACGTCTCTTGTTATTGTAGCACATACCATAAATCAAACAAATGACCGCTTCACCGTAATAAGTCGAAAACACAGGAAATGTGTAAAGGTCCCTTCTCTTTATTGATGAGGTTTACATTCTTATTTATATAAATAGTCTCATAGGCGTCCAGTTCAGGCGGCGAAATCACATTTTTAATCAATTTCAGGTTTTCTAATTTAATATTATGCCCGGTTTCGTTTGTGTGTTGTGCTACACTTGACGCTTATATCTTCCCGTACCTGTAAAACCTGACGTGTTCATTGAATCCAGTTAACATCGCTCGTTTTGTTTAACCAATATTTATTATAATCACCACATGCAATTTTGTAAATTCCCGACCTTTCTCTCATGTCCGGTTTATCTTTTGGATTGCCAAGAAGGTTTTTGAGTGTATTTCGCGAACTGAAACATACGTTCGTCTCTTGTCCTTTAAAAACTATACTAATACCTTTCGATACTCTATGGAAGGGAAGTTTCACAAATTTCTTATCGCGGGTTACTACTGAAATTAAGATCGTGGAATTTTTAACATAAAACCTACATATGTTGGACGCTAAATTAGAAAACCTGAAATTGATTAAAAACGTGATTTCGCCGCTTGAACTGGACACCTACAAGACTATTTACATAAATAAGAATGCAAACCTAATCAATAAAGAGAAGGGACCTTTACACTTTTCCTGTCTTTTCGATTTATTACGGTGAAGCGGTCATTTGATTGATTTATGGTATGTGCTACAATAACAAAAGACGTCCATCCTTCCGTATATTCCGCATGTGTTTACTCCTTAGTTTAGGGGTGTAGGCGGAAAGAACACAAATTTGACGGATAGAAAGGAAATAACCGTTGTCTCACTCGATTTGTATTAGAGCCGGTGACAAGACCTTTTCCACCTTTTTCTCCTTATTTTATTTCATATTAAATGATTTGGTCAACTGAGTTGATTAATTTATTTAAAGAAGTCGTCATAAAGTTTACCAATCCGTCAATGAACGAACTACCTGACAAACCAAAATGTAGATAATAAATTTACAAAGTTAGCCACCTAAATACTTTTCATTTTGGACAATACATGCAAGGGACTTTAAAATCGTGGAATTTCAGATAGCAGAATGATGCTAGGAACATCAAGTTGTAGTTACAAACGGAACAAAGTATTAAGGAATAAGGAAAGAAATTAGGTGCTAGCTACAGGTTACACAATCACAGTCATAAATTACTCCCTGGTTTACAGAAAATGAATTAAATATTTAATCACGGATTAGCACATTAATCCCTGATTAAGATAATTTTGTGATGTCACTAATCAGGATTAAACAACTTTAATCATCGATTAAATAATTCTTGATTAAAACCAAATGTAATTTTGACATCTTTCAATATTAATGCTAAAATGGTAAAATACCAGGCAAATAGCTGTTACTTGCATAAATTTAACAAGAATTTATTTAAAATCGAACAGATAATCATCTAAACATAGTCGTTAACACACTTTTAAATACCATTTAAATTCTGATTAGTTAATTAGCAATTAAACCCGCTCAAAATATAAGTATATGTAAACAATGCAATTTTCATTGAATTGAGGATTAAAATGTGTTCTATAGGATGGGGGTACGAGTTTATGACACTACATAGGATTTTCTAATTGAAATACATCCTATATAGTACCATAAGCATCTAACTAATTAGAATGAAAACTGCAACAATCAAGGAAATAAGCCTTCGTGTTCATAGTTACACCTTTCTTTATATACTTGACTTCGCATGAGAATACCTAAACAATTTTTTGACCACGGCTGTAACAATCAAATCAAAAACATTGAAATATGAAACGAGTGCGAGAGTCGAACGCTCAGAAAACGCTAGATGGTTAAAGGAGGAAGTGACGGCAGGGAATGCCAAGAACAAATTATGCCTATTGTTACCTCGATTCACGGGGGGTACCCCACCCTTTTAAAATAGATTCAAGACGCTATTGTTAGATCGTCGTAGCTAACAACAACTGCATGTTCATTCGCAAAGATGTAGTACGTCTATATTAGTACATAATAATCCAACAAGAAATTCTTAAATACCTTTGTCGATACGATGAGAAAAAGTAAGAAGTGTTATGTGCTTCTTCAATACTGCATCCGTACTTATACCTACATACATATTTCTTAATGTAATCAATGTTTGTGTTAGATGCCCAGCTACCTTCCATACTTTTTGTTCTTATGTGTTAATTTCTGAAACATACCTCCCTACAATCGGTAACTATTAACATAACGGTGTATAAGTATATCATTTTTAGAACTTGTCAAAAAGTCTTTATTCAGAATATTCTCAGGAATTTATATTATACTATACAGAGTGTTTTATTAATAATTGTTCATACAGCAACTGGAGAATCCTTGACCCAAATATGACGATTTAACCTAAAACACTTAGATAGAATATTTATCCGAACCGAGATACAGTCTGTTTTATTTAAAAATAATTTTAGCCCACTGTTATGATACTTTCTAATATTTTCGGTCCATACTTAGCAAAGAGTTTGTGGATGTTAGGGCACATTAAATTATGGTAGACGATAGTTTCCCCCTATTACCAAAGGCGTATAGTAGTGATAGAGACTTACTTTCCTCCCTCTACATTCTACGCCACTGTCGTAATCGTCAGAGTAGCATGTTTTTTGATTCCTCATTATTTGCTAAGTAAATATTGTCCTCTTGTCTCATTGCGATAGAGTCAGTAGTTTTCCTAAATAATTTAATGTTATTGCTTACTTGCATCTCACATGAGTTTTGTCGATTTCACTAAGTTTGATCATAAGAATTAATAATTTTGCATCAACCTTTCATATCTAGGTTTGATCTTGTCAACTCAATTATGAAAATATTTTAATAATCGCTAGAATTGAAAAGATCAAATTAACACTGAAAAAATATCATTAAAACAATTGCGATTAGTAAGCTCTGGTCTATTGATAAAGGTGTAGTAGGCTGATATGTTATAACTGCAACTTTCATTGGAGGGTGTAAAATTAGTTACCTTTAAAATATCTTTTGTGTGAAAATGCCACGGCATAATGATTTTTCAAATGCAGACATGCGAAATATGGTATGTGTTTATACACAAGAAAATTATCGAGGGCATCCTGCTGCTCAAACATATTTGCAATTATACCCTAACAGACGATAACCTCATTACAGGACTTTTAGAATTATTTACGACCGATTAACGGAAACTAGTCAATTCCATCCAAAGCGAGATGTAAGACGTCCAAAAAGAATTACAGCAGATCAGGATGATATTTTAGTAAAAATTGCTGTTGATCCCCCAGTTAAGTACCACACATGGGTGTGAAAGTGGCTGCGGGCGTTTCTAGTTGGAGAAATTGCCACTATTGGGATTCTGAAAATCCATATCTCGTCAGAGAGGCACACTTTCAGCACGAATTTAGGATAAATGTTTGGTGCGGACTTTTTAGGGATACTATAATAGGTGCTTTTCAATTACCTACAAATTTAAACGGTAATTCATATTTACAATTTCCCGCTTTTTGATCAGTTGGAACAGTTGCCATTAAACCAATGAAGAGATATGTGGTTTATGCAAGATGGCGCCCCACCACATTTTCCTTTAGTAGTGCGAAATTATTTAAATAATGCATTTCCTCATAGATGGATAGGGCGAGGAAGTGAATTTCCATGGCATGCTTGGAGTCGCGATCTTAACACTAGTGTACGCTCAGAAGATTAATACCCGACAAGAATTATGGCAACAAATACAAAATGCTACGAATATTAAAAATCAATGTAATGCAGTCAATGAAGGCCACATTGAAAATTTATTATAATAATTATTGATAGTTTAAATTTTGTGTTACAAATAGTTCAAGTATATTTTTTTGAAACCTAAATCGTTTATCTTTAATCGTTTTATTCTACTTAAATTTTTAAATAAAACATCCTGTATCTCAGTTAGGAGGATATTTTATCTAGGTGTCTTAGATTAAATCATCATATTTTGCGCCAAGGATTTTCCAGTTACTATATGGACAATTATTAATGAAATACTCTGTATAAGCGTCTTTTTGTCTAAAATTAGCCATTATCGCCTCTTATGTCTCCCGAGAATGCTTTAACTTTTTTGAAGTACCTTCAAAATAAGCAATTGTAAAGTGTCAACAGTTTCTTTTATCTGATCTAATAATACAGCATCTGGTATCTGATCTGGGAAAATATCCAGTCACAAAACCTCCTGATTATGGTTCATCAATATTTTAAAGAGAACTTCCCGTGTATTGTTTAACTTCTAAACTGTTACGAGTGTTACGGCCAGGGATGCGATTTCAGGCCACCTACTAGCGTAGCATTTTTCACTTGACTACGTATACTGACATCGGTATTGGCTGAAACTGACACTCTCCGATGCCGAGCACTGAGCGAAGACACGATTGAGCCACAGTTATGGCCACAGTTAACATATGTGAGAGTATACTGTGATTGAGCGGTCAACAGACGTGATCATAATGCACTGTGGCAATACTTACACTAACAATTATTTGTAAGTGGCATAGTGCGTTTGATTGATCAAAAATGTTAATTTCAATAGAAATCAGACTGGTACAAATGGTATAAATAGAAGCAATTTGCTACAATAAAAGACACAAATTCTTTTTAACGAATGCTGCTGCTATAGTGTTGAGCAAATTTCAAAAATAATGTTCTCTCCTGAGAAAACACGTTTGCCTAAGAATAAACTAAATCAATTCTTTCGACAATACTAAAATGCATTTTTCGTCTTAAAAGTTATAGTCGTTCCTATCGTATACGCACCTACATACATGCATACAGTAGTGCTCACGCTTCTACGTAAATGTTGAAAAGCAAGAATAAAAGCGCGATGTGCTTCACTCGTGCTCCCACCCGTATTGTCCGTTTCATATATTTACGTAGCGGCTTGAGCAGTACAATATATTATACCAAACGCAGCAGACCGCAATCCCTACCAACGGTCCCGTCGATATTTCCCACCTATCTATGCGTGCACTTGGAGCAGCAGATTATCATATTTCGTATCTCGGCGGTGGGCTGAAATCGCATCCCTGATTATGACATTTGATGTACTTGTTTTTGATATGTTTAACATACTGACCAGCTACTGACTAACGTAACTGCATTTTTATTAATCTAATATCCGTTCAAACGTTACTTGTTGAACAGTTTTGGCGGCTTATAGTCTTTAGGAATTTAATATTTTCTTTGTTACAATAGAAGTATGGTTTGCTAGCTCCTAGGAATCATTACATACGTTACATCCCGATAGTATTTTAGTTTGTAATAGTCCATGGTTTCTATTCCACATGCAAATGCCATTGCATCCACGAATGTATGACTGTCACCACGCATATGTAAATACATTTAAAGCTTGAACTTAAATGATCAACCCATACCATCATCGCATTCAAAATGTCAGCTACTTTAAACAATATTTCATTCACTTATCTCATATTTATTCTCTGTTACATTACTCATAGGTGGCCGGCATTCGATAAGGTATTCGATCTACTCCGGGGATCCGGACGGATTCTTCCGGATCGATCCAGTGACCGGATCTATCAAGACCGCCAGGACACTGGACCATGAAACTCGCGCCAATGTACTGTTGAACGTTCAAGCTACAAGTGGCGATCCCCCAATCTATGGGCATACTCAGGTAAGTGTTAAAGATTTTATTTATACACGTTGGTCCACATTTCACCGGGGTGCGGGGGATATTGTACGTAGCGCGATCTGGCATAGTCGCATTTATCCCCGCCGGCCGGCCTCGCCGCGCGCAACTGCTGTAGCCCATCTGACGCACTATTTGTCTATCTGTGCGCTCAAGTTCTAACAAGAGATCGTAGATTTTGATGCCAACAAATAGGCGAACAGCCCCAAATCCCTCTAACGCATCCCGAGCGGGAGAAAAGAGAGGTGAAGGTTTGTTCGTTAATTGAAATGGGCGAAGCTTGCTTTAGCCGGCAAATTTCAGACGAAATCGGTATTAGTAGAAGTACTGTGAAACGTATTTTGAAACGCAACAAATATAGAAGTTACAAAGTTCAATATTGCCAGGAGATTTTTCCCCTTAATAAAGTAACATTGTTAGAACTTCAGTTTATTTTGTATAATTATCGAATTTATTTTTCTTTAGTTTAATTTTATAAGAATCATTGTTTATTTTCCTACTTAGAATTACTTTTTCGTTCTCCTACATCGTATAACAGCAACAAAATGAATATATGAAACTGTACTTCCTAACATAATCTGAGAATACAAAAAAATTACGCAGTAATTCTGTATTAGTACATTTTGTCAGAAGGCGTTGAATTATTACGTGATTGAGCGGACAAGCGTGCGTACCGCTGCTCGCTTTATAATATACTGCGATTGGATGCGATCTATCAGTGAGACTCGAATGCTCTATTGCCATTCACAAAGGCAATATCCCGTTCGTATCTGGACCGACGTGTATATAATACAGAAAACATATATTTGTTATTAAAAACAATAATGACAAATAGCGAACATTTATCATTCGTAAAAATATATTTGAATATCCAATACTAGAAACAAACGAATGATACGCCACAACACTCCAATCTTATAGTCAAATCAATTTCTTATAAATAGCTTTCACATTAACAACACAGCATCTCGAGTATACAACGCTGATGCGATCTGTAAATAAGCACTACATACACAAATAACGGCGAGCTGGTTATTTACATAAAAAAGACGCAGAAAAAAATCGAATTCTGTGATATCTTGATTCACAACATAATAAAATTACTACTTACTTACTACTAACAAACAAGATACTACTACTACTCTTGAGCATGACGGAGTACAATAGCTATTACTATTATTATTCCGATATGCTAGGTTACACCAATAAATGATTGTACTCTACCAGTTGAGTAAGTAAATTGTAATCGTAATAAATGTATTCTGTAAAGGTTACATGAAAAAACCTATACAGACATATATAGTAAAAAATTGTTGAAGTTAGGTTACTTAATAACGTCACTATTTTCATTCATAATTTCGACGATTCGTCATTGGACTTCGAATTTTGAACATACGGCCCTTAATAAGAATTAGAGCAACTATTGTAAGATGTATAAAATTTGCACTGGTTGCCAGTAGGACAAGTCCATAACGATAACAAATACAAATAAAAGTACTGAAATGTAAAATGTGTATAAGCAGCGAAAAAGCTACACATGACAATGTCCTTAGTCGAAAATCCTAATATGAAAATGTTGCAGTATGATTCCTTATGCTTTCTTTTAGAACCTAGCTTTTCTCTTCAACAGATATCAAATAGTAACATTTATTAAGCTGGTAGTTGTTCAGACCTTCAGGAAAGTCTTAGGAAACGTGCAATATTTCTGATTAAAAATTTCCGACCTCTGAAAATAAGAAGTAATTTTGAACATTTACTATCGATCACGTTGGTGTCATGTAAATCGACTATTCTAACATCGATTTTCTTTTGCTTATACAATTTTTGTTCCATTTTCAGGTAAACATCGAAATCCAAGATATCAATGATAACGCCCCGGAATTTGAGTCGAGTACTGTCCGAATTTCAGTCCCGGAAAACGTGGAAGTCGGCACTCCATTGTACGCAGCCCATGCTAGAGATAAAGACTCAAATTCCAACGGTGTAATCCGGTATAAGATCGCCAATAAAGCTGCTACCGGAGGCTTATTTGACGTGGACGCTAAAACTGGACATCTGACATTAACTAGACATCTTGATTATGAAACCACCCACCGACACAGTTTAGTCATCACTGCCACCGATATGGGCTCACCCCCTCTATCTGCCAATCTCACTGTCTCCGTTGAAGTTCAAGATGTCAATGATAATCCACCGATATTTGAACGGGCCGAATATACGGTGAAGATTTTAGAAACTCTGCCTGTCAATTCGCAGGTGAGTAAATTGTTATGAATTAATATTAGTAGCATGGAGGATAGAATGTCCAGAATGAGTAAGTAGTGATAGGTTTGAAGAAAGATTTGTAAGAGCTGGTGTTCCAAAAATCTTCTTTTATAGATCTTTACTTTCTTGTTAATTTTTATTAATAATTTTCTAAATTCTTTTCACACATTTGCAACAACATTTTCTTCATACATATGACGTACATTAGAGTAATTTTAGAGAAAAATTTGTAAAAATAATCAACAAAGTAGCATAAATGTTCAAGAATTACCAATTTAGGAAATTAACATAAATCCGTGAAGAAACTCTCGGTTTGTTGATTTTCGTTTTCTCCAACTCGCCCCGTTGCGTATGGCAGGATTCTATGTACCATAGAGAAATGTTAGCGATTTGGCCATGGAAAAAAATGTGCAGAATCACACGTCACCTCAACATGTCCAAGGAAAGGTAGAAATAATCAAGTAAAATGTGTCAACTGAGACCAAAGTCATCCAGCTAATTATCCTGATTGCATTATACATAATTAGTTGCTTAAAACAATCTATCCACAACATAGACCAATAGATAATTCTTTAGCTTATAACATAAATATGCAGTCCAACGTTGTACCAGGCATAACTTATGCTCAAAAAATACAGCAAGCCGAGCATTCTCAAAACATATCTAACGTACAAAAGACAAATAAATACAAAGCAATCATGAAACAATTAATTGATCAGATAAATACAATTATGGACCTAATTACCACAGTAGTAAATAAAATGTTTTGATAGGACAGTTTCGCAAAACTTGTATAGGGAACGCAAATAGCTTATGCCAACACAAACGAAATTAAACATTTTCTAAATAACAATAATATTGATATAATGCTCATAAACACATGTTACGCACAAGAGATTCATCAGAATCCCAAAATATTAAATATACATCAACCACTCTGACGGTACTGCATGGGGGAACAGCGATCATTGTTACTACATACCTCAGCAGTCTACTACCCTCTAAAATATCGTACAAAAGGAAGGCGGCTTAAGGTGCTTTAAAATATTAGACAATCAATTTTTTATTAGTGGCTAAACATCGTAACTGTGGTTCGAGGGTAACAAGAGGCGATTGACAGAGATAATTGACAGAAATAATTGGCTCAGTGTGAATCATTTATTAGCAAGTGAGTCCACATATTGGCCTTCTAAGAGGAGAAAAATTCCAGACTTCATCGACTTTCGCCATAAAAGATACAAATAAAAGGTAGTGATGAAATTGAATCATGTTTCAAACTTGCCGGTGTTCATTCCTCAATTATTATGACTCTCCACTCTAAATTCACTCAATTACAACGAAGATCAACTTTATGTAACAATAACGCTAACTGGGAATTGTTTAGAGCCAAATTAGAAGACAAAATCAATCTAAAGATGTCCCCGATAACTCTCCTACAAATCGACAATGCACTTAATGAATTAACAAAAAACATATAGAATTCAGCATGAAAGGCAATAACGTTTTCTGAAAAAATTCAATAACAATACGATTGCCTTTTGGATATTATAGAAAGTATTCTTGAAAAAAAAACAACTAAGGAAACGCTGGCAAAATAATCGAACAGAAGAAAACAAAAATAATCGAACAGAAGAAAACAAAAAGATTCCAAACAAAGCAACTGAAGAACTAAAAACGTTAGTGTTGGAAAAACAGGGGAATATAAAATTACCTAGAAAAGTTAACACCTACCGAAACAACTGATTCCTCTATCTGGAGAGCTACTAAGAAAGTAAGCAAGGCACAGATGGCAATTCCATCAATAAAAAAGCCTAGTAATGATTGAGCTAAAACTGATAAAGAGAAGGCTGACATATTTACTAAACATCTGTCTGATGCATTCAAAGCCACTCCAAGTTACGTAATGCGAGAGAACGAAGAAGAAATAAAGAAAACTATAGTCCTTATCAAATGAATCCACCTATTGATGAAATCAGTAAGGAAGAAGTGAAGAAAGCTATTTACATTGAGGTAAATCCAAAAAGGGCTTCTGGTGTGGATCCTATCGCGGGAAAGGAGGTACTGAAGGTTTACAAACCTTTACACGAATATTTAATACCATCATACAAACTGGTTACTATCCATGTCAATTGAAAATAGCTGAGATACTCATGATACCCACACCTGGTAAGCCGTTGGAACTGGTTACTTGTTATAGACCAATTAGCTTGTTACTTATCATATCCAAGCTACTTAAAAAAATGCTTATTAAATAGTCAAAATAATTTTAGAGTAGTGGAAGGTCATTTCACCACACCAGTTTGGGTTCAGAAATTATCTTGGAAGAATAATTTCACGGGGCTGTAAACAAATCAATAGAGATCTAGAATAAAATAGATAATGTTCTGCTGCCTTTTTAGATATCTCACAGGCATTTGACAAAGTTTAACGTTTGGGTCTCTGTTGCAAACTCAAAAAGATATTTCTATATCAACTGTATGAAATACTAAGTCCTACCTAACACAAAAGTATTTCTGGGCTAACTCTAGTAATGAATTTTATGACTTATGTCCTGTATTATTAGGGGTATCAAAGGAAAGTGTTCTTGGTCCCAGTCTCTATCTGATACGCATTACGGAACATTTTTAGATAGTTTTGACAATTTTCTAAAGGAGTCCAGAATTTTCTTTTGTCAAAACTACTATTGCGCGATAGTTACTCACCTTGAAGTATTTCTGCGTTGTGTTTGTCTTAGAAATAACGTTTGAAAATTGCGAAAAATTTCAACCCAACTTCGAAGCTTTTTTTACATATTTTTCACTTTACAATAGATACCCTTGCAACTTTGTAAAAAAACCAATAATGCATTTCCAGCTAAAAACAAACTTATGAAATGGATTTCTGGGAACATTGCTCTTAGTTTTTGAGTTTTAGTCCGAAAACATAAAAATTTAAAAGTCAAAATTTTGTGCTAAAATGAACACATTTAGGCATCGCACTATTGATCATTAGCCAACTCTACTAAAATTTTGCCGAATGTTCCAATCTCTGGTAGGGATTCTTAACGTATCAAACATCGTATTGACGCGGGGCGTACGGTTTTATTTTCTTATCAGAGAAGAAGGCATACTCCGATTTTTTTCCGTAATTAAAAACCAACCGTCCGGCTGGGGTTTGAACCTGCGCCCTTCGGATCGAAAGACAGGTATGTTACCCGTTCGACTACCAGTCCGATGACCTTTAGTTATGAAAATACGAGGACGTATTGAAAACTAATGCCTCCATGCCTATAACTTTATTACTAATAGATATATTGTTTACATATAAGTGTGAAATGATAGTATAAACTGTCCTCTATCTACTGATATAATCACTTTTCCACATAATCGCCAATGACAGTAATACATTTACGCGAACGTACTACGAGTTGCGCAAATCCGTCACGGAAAAAGTCTGAAGTCTTCGCACGGCACCACTTCCGCACTTCCATTATCACCTCTGCATCCGAAGAAAAACGCTTGCCCTTGAGATGTTCCTTAAGCTTCGGAAAGAGTAAAAAGTCAGAAGGCGCAAGATCTGGACTATAAGGTGGGTGAGGTAAGACGTTATGAAACTCAAGCTTCTACAGTGCTATACGCGTTCTCTGACTTGAGGCCGAGCGTTGTCATGATGCAGAATTGGCACTTTGTCTGGACGAACCCTACACAGCCGTCGCTTCAGATTTGTTAGGGTGTTAACATACCCTTCGGAGTTGACAGTACAGCCACATTCCAAAAATTCAATATGAACGATGTCATCGCAATCCCAGAAAACGGTAATCATGACTTTCCCGGCAGATGGAACTGCTTTGAATTTTTTCAGTTGTGGCGAACCCTTATGTCTGTATTGTATGGACTGATGTTTCATTTCAGGGTCGTAATGATGTGCCCACGACTCGTCGCCGGTCACAATTCTGTGGAGAAAAGCATCACCTTCTGCCCCATATCGAGTCAAGTGTTGTTGGCAAATTTGTTTTCGATTGGCTTTCATTTCATTAGTAAGCATTCGGGGCACCCAACGTGCGCATATTCTCCTGTACTTCAGCACATTGCAGATAATGTGATGTACTCTTTCTTGTGAAATACCCAACCTATTGGCAATGTCAGTTTATTTACACCGTCGATTCTTACGAACCAGTTCAACCACGAGAGCCACCTACCTTTCACCACACGCAGACACTGGTCGGCCACTGCATGCCTGATCATAAAGATCCGTTTTAGCAGGATTTTCGTCTTTCACAGTCCTTACCCACCTCTTCACAGTACTCACATCAACACACCCATCACGGTACACGGCACTCAACCTTCGCTGGATGCCAATGGGCGCTACACCCTCCGCAGTAAGAAATTCGATGATAGCTCGTTGCTTTAACCGCACGTCCATGCCGGTCGCCATTTTTAGAACTGTCATGCGCAAACGCGAGACTTATGTACCGAGAGTTAAGGTAAATGGCAAACCACTTTTAACACTATCTAGCTCATCATTATAAAAGTTATGGCCATGGAGCCATTAGTTATCAATACGCCCTCGTATGTGAAGGCTAAAGGAAAAAGAAATTTTCTGGGAGGTCTCTTTTGTAAACTTGTTGTAAAATGTGTAAAGTCGTTTGACCATCAATCCAATACATATTGGCTCATTGAATACGACAATTTGCTTCAATTTAAGATAGCTCCAATAGCTCTTCAAATGTAAGTTATTGTTATAAAGTTGCCTAAATTGTTCTTTGCCAGTAAAAACTCCAAATTTATTTCACCAATTTCCATTTGCAGATTCTTCAAGTAACAGCCACCGATTCAGACACCGGAAATAACGCCAGGTTAACCTACAGGATTGTTTCTTCTAATCAATCCATTCCTTCCACGACAGAGCCCAAAGATGAAGCTGAAGTTTTCGGCATATTTCCCAACAGCGGCTGGTTATATTTACGTGGTACTTTAGACAGAGAAATCCGGGATTCTTACAACCTTACGATTGCCGCTACAGACAACGGTACACCCTCAGAATCAGCACTGACACGCATTTCCGTCAAAGTTCTGGATGCCAATGACAACGATCCACTGTTTACTAAAGCATCGTATGAATTTAGTGTCGAGGAAAATTTACGACGTGGTGCTCTAGTTGGAGGAGTTTCCGCGACTGATGCTGATATTGGATCTAATGCAGCGATTAGGTATAACATCATACCAAGCAATAGCAGTTTCCAAATCAACTCGATTACAGGTGAGTTGAAATATTCTTCTGAATTTTATAAACTATACGAATTGCCGATGTTGTACTTGGCCAATAACATGCAAAATATGATGGAAAATTTACATTATCTTAGATGTAACTCATATTATATATTGCTCGTATTCTATTTTTATCATTTAATGCGACAGTCATAAAAAAACAGTCGTGCTAATTCAAAAATTGCAATCGTTATAGCAATTCAAAATAAATATAATTTCCGTTTACATACAGAGCGCTACAGCCTCATCTTATGTAAATATCTATGCGCTATTAATTTAACAAAAGCCCGTAGGAATAAATTTACATAGCTCTTTTTCGCACATCGTACAAAAGGGACATCCCGTTCGCCAAAAGAAAGGATAACGTACAATTACATATTGTATGCAGATCCCCTAGTGATGCAACGACACGAGAAATATGAGTATGTGCAGCGGACGCACACGTATGCATACATATATTTTTCGCCACCACAAGCGCGCTGAGATTCGCATATCACATGAATTTCGATTCCAGACTATCTAAATATTAAAACGGCGGACAAGGTAAGATTGTAGAGGGCGCTGAATCAAATATAATAAAAACAGAGGCGTATAAATAGAAGGAACATCTGTAATCTACGTCCATTGTAAGCAATTTTATCTTGCAGCAAGCATTCTAGTCATCTTATGTACGTTAGAAACTGTAGGTTTGGAATAATACTATTTCAAGTTCCTTACCAAAGTATATTCATATGCCTTATTTTCCTAATGGTTTTGTTGATTATCTTCAATTTGTTCTGAAATTGAATTTGTCAGTTCTTTGAGGGACGTAGGATTATTAACAAAAACTTATCACCAGTACGTAGTCAAATCTTACAACTATAAGTATTAACATCACCATCAAATAGAAGATCTGCTTCATCAATTCATAAAATGTTGATTAAACTAATCTTTTAAACTTTTCCCAAAAACTCGTCAAGCTTGGTTTAACTTAACTACAGGCGTTTTTCTTAGGTCCATATACTAGAGCACTGCACGGGCCTGTTTTTCACGGCCCGACCCGCCCGTGGCCCGTTACAGTATGTGTGTGTGGGCTCGCCGGTTTCGTTCATTACCTCGGCACAAGGCCCGCCCGTTAGAAAATTTAGGCCCATTTGGCCCGTCTAAATTATTTTAGCCTGTTTAAGTAATTATATCTGCACTGTATATCTCTAAACATTTTTACATTTTCTTTAACCAAAATAAAACGTAACATAACATTGCATACATTAAAATTGTTAATAGAAACGATAATGTAAAAACTAAACAGCATTTACTGTATACGTTATATCTATTCGATGTATTTAATAAAACATTCTCGGCCCGTCAGGCCCGTACAAATTCAGGCCCGGCCCGCAATGAAAAGAGACGAGGCCGGCCCGAGCCCGCCCGCGGGCCCTACCATATACTCCGTATTAGGCATCAATTTCGACTGAATCTTCAATTACATTAAAACCTTAACAAAAGCAACACCCTTTCCACTTTTTTCATCAGTTTGCCACGTCTAGTTTTTTCATATAGATTGTAAACTTACAGCATTTGATGTTTCTAGAAACTTTGTCTGAAGTAGGATAAAATGTTGTCATTGAAAAACTAAACATACTATGTTTTTTCATTAACTTATACGTATTATTTCCCTCATCTAAGTGCATATTGTCTATTTACACCTGTAGTCCTGTATGTATGTAGTACAAAAGAGAGACCGTAACGTGTGTGCCGGTCAATCCGAGCTTGTGGGTCGTCCAGCTCTTGAGCGGTAAAAGAAAAAAGTGTGTTTACATTTCATTTACTTTATTTGACATGTCGAGACATTAAAAACATTTCGATGTACAAACATTTGTAGACGACTACACGGAATGGCTATTAAGGTTAAAAGGATCTTCCCGGCCTTCGTAGGGAGATGATACAAATAATCCATATATCAATAAATCTTATTCCAATATCTCTTCATACATTGAGTGTCTTATATACATCCTATGCTCTTCTTCCTTTCTTTTAAATTAGAAGTTAGTCTGCATTCTAGATACATGCAAGACGTGGTATGCGGTAATATTTAATTTATATATATCTGGGCGTTTGTTTTTTTTGTTTCTAATGGTTCTTTCATTTCGCGTTTGATGTGATTCCGATTTTTAACAAATACAGAAGAAATATCTTCACTTTGAACTTTGAAACGTGACACTTTACCGAAATAAATCGTCAAGATCGAATGAACGTGACCAGCGTGGAAGTTAAGTGCTTCTTGTAAAAATAATGTTCAGGGCCAAGTGGATAATTGAAGAGCAGCAACATGTTCGGTTATTTGAAGGAATAATTGAAGCGCATTTAGATAAATTTATCTTCCACATTGAAATCGACGATTCTAAGAATAATTTTTAAACGCCAACCGTTATTTCTAAAATAGCACACTTCAGGGATTGTTTTTTCAGAATGAATATTAACGTTGGCTCCAATGCTTAGCTTTTTTCACGTTAGTGAGGTTTATCGACGTATTCTCGTTAATTAAACTTTAATACCGATATTACAAAAGGTTTATCACGTCTTGGTTTTGTGATTATTGAAACAAGCAAAAGATTAATTCTATACAAGGTAACAGAATATAACATTCACACCGATTCGTGAATTCAGTGACAAATTAGGTCACTAGCTGGCTGTTAATGGTGTGCATTTTGAACATTTGCTTGAGATTTTTTTTTAATTCTTTTTCAAATAAAAACATAGATTAAAATTATATTTTAATAAAAGTGAGAAGAAAGAAAAGAATTATAATGCAAATTATATTACCGGTAATCTTTTAAATATATATATAATAACCAGTAACATAAATTGTATTACCAGTAATTATACTAATAAAAGGTGGACGAGAAGATACATCGGAACACGCCGTCCTTTGTTAACGCATGTTCTAGATAGGTATACGTAGTGGAGTGCCAACGTTGATTTAAAAAACCAACGACTGAATGGCACCTATTCATTTATAATTAAAGCTTATACTTTAAAATTTAAAAAACCGAGAATTGAATAGCACATATTCATTTATAACTAAACCTTATTTTTTCTATGAACACGTAAATGTAGGTAAAATGTGCGTTGGCCGAATAAAATCTTTGTTTTATCGCCTTCTTCTCTTTCGTAGCGAATACTATGTTTGGTTAAATAAATATATAATTAATAATCGTCAAGTTTGTAGCTGCAACTTCCACGCTGATCTGTAATACAACGCCCATCGATTGGAGTAATCCTATAGGCGTATTAAAGCTTATATTTTAAAATTTAAAAAACCAAGGATTGAATGAATAACTGAACCTTACTTGAGTGGACGGCAAAATCGTAAGGGGTATGACTCGGAGACGCGCATCGTAAACATGATACAGAGACGCACTAAGTGTATGCTGCATATTTCAGACGCTTTATGAATGTATGTATTTAAACGAAATTCATATATTGATTAACTATAAATTGAAATAGAAGATATATACATATGTAATAAATTTGTTTCAGGTAGGAAATAAGAGAAAGGAATTAACCATTACCACGAGAGACTTTTCTATATTTTCTGCAGTCTAGGTGGAGCAAAATTAAAATATGATATAAGAGAGTTATAGTTTATACATATACAGTGGTACCTCGGGTTACGATAGTATCTTATCACGGAATTTTCGGGTTACGGAAGAAAATTTAGATGAATTTTTGTTTCCAAAACCGAAAGATACTCACGGAAACGAAACGCGACTTAAAACTTTTACAGATTCGGCAGAATTTCCGCGCGACTCGATAGCATTGAATACTATCCGTAAACATAAGTCTATAAATGTAGCAAATAAAAAGATTTCAAAGTATACGTTATCTTGTCAATTTATCACATCGTGCCCACAAGTAAACAAATTTCTATCATTTCATTACAAAGCAATAAGTTTACATATATAACGGTGATATAGAATGACCAAACTAAGAAGATGTACAAAAGTTATACTCTAAAAGCTGTTCTGCGCAGAATTATGCACATAAAAATTATTCATCATGTAAATTTTTTGTATGTTTTTCTTTATTTTATTTTAATTTTTTTTTTTGCAAAATTAAGGAAAATATGGAAAAGCTCTAAGAGTTTGTGTTTCCATCTCGCCTTTTTAACCTGTTCTGTTTGCCCCCTTTTGCAAAAGTTCTACAATTTTATTGAATGACTCTTCTTCAGTAACCAGTGGAAATATGTACAACTGAAGTTCAATATTTTATTGTCTTGACAATTTTTTACTGCATTATCGAGCCTGAGGATGTGCATCTCGCACGAAACCGCTCACCTGTATTGATTGAATATTAAACAGTTTTCTAAGTCAAGACCTTTTCTTTGTTCTCACCATTACGAGTAACTCACACAGAGTTACTATGGATTACTTTATATTTTATTATTTCTTTTATTTTTGTCACATTTTAATACCTAAACACTATTTTATATATATATTATCAAAATACCCTTCTACCAAAATCTGGTGTCGGGTGTTTAAAATCTACAATTTGCTGTTAACAATTACTAATTATTGCCGTAAATGTAATCCGCCCATTCTTTCTTATTTCTAGTTATCCTCTTAGCTTCCTCCCAAGTAACTCCTTTCCTCTCCAGTATTCCTTGTATTACTCCGTTCCAGATATTTCTGGGCCTTCCTTTTTTCTTCTGTTTTTGCACTCTAGCTTCCCAAATTTGTTTAACTGGCATATGGCTATTCATCCTTTGGAGGTGACCCCATCAGCTCAGTTGTCTTTTTTGGATGAAGTCTAGGATTGGCCCACATTCTAGTTCTTGTCTTATTATTGTATTTCCTACCTTGTCCCTCTTCGTAACTCCTTTCACTCTTCTGAGGTATTTCATCTCTACTGCCTGTATTCTGCTTTTTTGTCTCTGGTTTTGGAAACCCACGTCTCGCACCCAAAAAGTCATTATCTCCCCCCCTATTTTTTTGGGAAAAAAGTCTTTTTTGGGTTTTCCGCGATATTTTTTTTTTATTGATGAAATTTGCGCTATTGCGAAATATGTTTTCCCTTTGGGTTTTTTCCCAAACCTATCACTTTTTTTCCAGTTCTTGGTTTTCCATTACTTTAAATTTACTCCCAAAATTTTTAAAAGGGCCCCGTTATTTTCTCAAAGTTTTTCATTGTCAAAATTTTGATGTTATTTTTTATATTTTTTTCGTCCCCCAAAAACCTTTTAAATTTTTTTTTGGGGGGGGCTTTTTCATCTTTTTTTTTTATATTCTTTTAGGGTCGTGTTCCATATTTCTAATTTTCTCTGTTAATTCCTCTTTACTGTCGTTTATCACATGAAAAATGTCTGCGTATGCTTCTCTGAGATGCTTACTCCCCTTTTCCATTTTTTTTGTATCCTATGTGTATTTTTTTTTGGGGTTTTTTGTGTGCATATTTTTATAATTTCGTCGAGATATATTGTAAACAGGGAATGGGGGTTTAGTCCTCCTCCTTGATTAAAACCCTTCATTTGTCGTGAAAAATTCTGAGGATTCTTCCTTGGGCTTTATTTTTCGGTTTTTATTTTTGCCATTTAAATTTTTTTTTATTATTCTACAATTTTTTTTCGACTTTTTTTTCTTTAAATTTTTTTTCCAAAACCCCTTTTTATTAAACCCCCTTTTCAAAAAGCTTTCCCCAAGATCGAGAAAACCTAAGAATCCCCCTCTCGCTGTTTTTATACATTTTTTTTTTATTATCATTTTTTAGGCGTAAAAAAATATGATCTTGTATGCTTCTTCCCTTTTATAAAAACCCCCTTTTTTGATTTTGTTTTTGTGTTTTCCTCCCTTTCTCTTTTTTCTTTTCTATTTCTTTTCATTATTTTCTTACTACCTGGGTTTTAGTTATTTTCCCCTGTAATTATTACATTCTATATTTCTTTCCCTTTTTTATAAATAGGTAAAATGAGGGGGCTTTTTTTCCAAACTTGAGGTATTTTTCTCTTCTAACCCACGGGCCCTTTTTTAATATTTGTTTTTAATCTTTCTGTTTTCTGGCCTTTTCCCATTTTTTAGGTTTTCTTTTTACTTATTTTATTTTTTTTCGGGGGCCCAATTTAGGTTTTTCCTCTTTTTCCCCCTTCTGATTCGGGTTGTTTATTTCTGGGGCTTCGTTTTCGTGGGTGTTCCATTTAAAAGTTTTGGAAAATAATTTCTCCATCTGTTCATATTTCGGCGTTTCGTTGTATATCTCCATTTTTTTTCTAATCTTTTTTTTCGTTATTGCGTTTTTTTTCCTTAGGGTTTTTAATTTTTTTGTAGATATTTTTTTGGTTTCCCTTTACTATCTTTTCCCCGTTGCCGATTAAATCCATTCTTTTTATTTTGTTTTTTGACGCTAGTTTTTAAAACCCTTTTTTTTTCTTTTTTAAATTTTTTTTTCGTATTTTTGGGGTGTTTTTTATTTAAGTATAATTTCCCTTCTCTTTATTTTTTTGTGTTTTTTTTTCATCTGTCCACCAAGGGGTTTTGTTTTTTTCTTTTACTTCTCGTTGTATAACCGCAAACATTTTTAGCACTCGATGACTGAAAATTTAAACTGTTTCCCATTGATTTTAGTTTTTCTTGGTTTTTCCTTTGTTAATTTTTTCGTCTTTTTTTCTCGTATTTTTTTGTTTTCTTTGTTGTTAATCTGTGAGGTTTTATTTTCAATTTTTCTTTTTTTGGGTTTTTTCTTTTTTTTTCTGTCTTCTCTAATTTTTCTGATTTTTGTAAATAAGGAAATGATCACTTCCAATTTCTAGTCCTTTCTTACTTTGTGTCTATTATTTGTTTTCGTTGCTTTCCCTTTAGTGTATAGTCTTATGGATTTTGTTTCTGCTAGCTACTGCTCTTGTGAATTTTTTGATTATCTTTTTTGTCGGAAAAAACTTTTTTTTATTTAAAACTTGTATATACAGAAATCGGGGATTCTTATTCGATTATTTTCTACTTTCTCTCCATAATTTCCTCTTTTTGTGCCATGACGTTGATCTGTTTACCCACCCTGCTGTTAAATCTCCCGCTTTTATATTTTCTCCTTTTTAATCCTCTGCTTCACTACTAGTGGGTTTCCAAAATGTCTTTACTTTTTATTGAGTCACTTCGTTTGGTCCCCTATACTATTTTATCGTGTTTAACTCTTATCCCCTTTGTTTGCTCTACTGTTGTATTCGTTCTGTTGTCCCCTCCCAATTGTGGGTTTCCTCTATTTTGCTTTTCGATTTTGACAGCCTCTCCTCCTTCACTCTTTGATTTTTCTCTACTCGCTTATATTAGCATATGTCAGTTTTCATTATTTATCTCCTTGGGGCCCCCTTTTTTTTTTGTTTCTGTATAGCTAGTAGTCTATGTTTGCATTTTTTGAACTCATGTTCTGCTCTTTCCTTTTTTTTAGCTTCCATGTATTGTCGGGCTTTTTTTTTTTTTTTTTTATTCTCTGCCCATTTATTTGCTTGTGATTTTTCTGTGGTTTTTTTGTTTGCTCCAAGGTTTATTCTCTTATGATTTTTTCTTCATTTTACTTGTTAGAGTTTGCTTCCCTTTTTTCCCTTTTCATGTCCTTTGCCTTTCCTGCCCGTTTTTCTTTTATTTGTGTCCATCTTTTTTTTGGCCTCTCCTTTTTTATTCAGTTTTTATAAACTGTTTTTTTTCCGTATCCCACTTCCAATATCGTTTTTATTTTTCTGGAACCCTACTTTTACGCTTTTCCCTTCATCTTTTTACTTTTTTTCCTCTTCTTATTTTTCCTTGTATATCTCTCTCCATTTTGCTCATGTCATCGTTTATTTTTAATATATATTATATATTTTAAATATATAAATATAATTTTAATATAGCCCATATAAACATCATTGATGACCCTTTAAATGTATAAAATTCGGTCGCTGTGGAGCCCAAATTACGTTTTTGACCGGGTCGGGCTAAAACAACTATGGGGGGGTATCCAGTTTAAAAAGGGGCTGGAAATTTACCCGTAACCCTAAAATTTTCAAATTTCGCGGGGGGCCCCATACTACTATCCCATAATTAAATAAACAAAATATTCCGGGAAGGACCATGTAGGGGGGCCCTGATCAAATTTTATTACGGATTTTTACAAATAATCAACATACGTTTTGAGCCAAATTTTGGGGCAAAAACTCTTTGGGGTCCAAAAACTACCTTTGATATATAACTGATTTGGGTAGGGGTTTTTATATATCCGGGGGGCTTTCTACTCTAAATATCTTTAAACCTGAATGTTATTGTTCTCGTATTTTACTATCTGTATTAATATAACTAATCGTTAGCTTACCTCCTAAAAATTATAACACAGTTTTCGGGAAAAATTCAGAAAATGATTTTTTTCATATAACGCTATAATCATAATTAAATACTTGTTGGGGCCAAATAGTTTTTTTCTATTACCCTGGTAAGTGGAATCGATCTGTAAACTTTTTATTTTTGTCAGTTTCTTTACCGTAAAAAATTTTCAACAATTTAACTTCCCTCATGATTTATATTTGAATATTGTGTGTTAAAATAAAAGTTATACCTTTTTCGAAAGGTCATAAGTTTTGGGGCATAATTCTTGTGTTATTTAAATTTAGAAAACCTTTCACACCAACTATTTTTTCCCATAAGCTCTTATTTTTAAACATTCATCTCTCTATATCGAATATAATTGGGAACGGTGGGAAAATAAAAAAAAACAACATGATAACTAAAGAATTACATGGGGAAAGGAATAATAATTTTTTTCGAGTGACGATGTGTTAGAACAAATTTTTATTGAGGTACCAATTAGTAAGGTGAAAGTGGATGGAGTTTGTATCGAAAGAATTTAAATACATGTTTCTGGTGATTTATAAAAAAAAAGGGCAAGTTGTGACGGAAGATTAAGAGAGGCCAAACTTTTCCCCGATCATACATCTCAGGGCAAAAAAAAAAAAGCGTAAAATAAAAAATCTAAAAAGCGATAAAAAGTGATAACAATAGATTGGGGGAAGGGAAAAAAGAGTATATAGATTCATAGAAGTACCGGAGACCAACGTAGAAATGCTGAAAGGAAAATATAAGTATAGAAATCTTCTAAAAAGCTGCCGAAAACATTGAGTTCCTAAAACAGATCTAAAAACAACCAAACATTATAGTTAAAGAATTTTAATAAACAAACAAAATAACCAAATAGAGGGAAAGCAATACTTGAGTGAAAGAAAAATATCAAAATATAAAAGGGAAAATAGAAGGAATAAAAACGAAATTGAAAAATTAGTTAGAAAAATCAAGGAAAGCAATTTGTCAAAGTAAGAAAGGATAGTAAAAAGGGCCTTAAAAACACGGGAAAGCGTAAAAAGCCGGATATGTTATGAAAGTACGTAAGAAAAATTATTACGAATAGCGAAAACGCATGATGAAACAATCAGAGGGAAAAACAATCCCAAAAAAATTACACTGAAAAAAAAAAGGACCAAGTGGGGGGTTTTGTCAGGAAGTAAGGATAAAAACTAAAAGAGGGGAAATAAAGAAGGCGGTAAAACTTAGCAAAATGGGAAAATTTAAAGCTAAAAATAGGTGACAGCAAAAAGTTTTTTTGCGGGGCTCTAAATTAACATGGAAAGGAGCCATTGCCAAGGGTTGACGAGAGTGAGGGGTCCTAAAAAAGGGTTAGAATATTTGCACACTTTGAACTTAGGGAAATGCAAAAGACCTTTACTGACATTTTTTTCCTTTTCATTTTGTAAAGGGTGCCCTGAAGTCCCTGTTCAGATGATATCAATTATGACGGAAGCAAAATTTTAATACTATGATGGGGTACCACATGAAAGGAGAGTTAATACCCGAAAATAAAACGTAACGTTAACCACTGAAAAAGGAAAAATTTCAAAAATATTTGGGGAAGACTGTGAAACTTATATGCGAGGGAATAAACTTGATAAGCAAAAAAAAATTTCCCGCGACAACTAAATGATCTGTTTGTTTACTATTTGTGGGGCAATACTAATTTATAGTAGCCACGGGGATACCAATAAAAACCATGAGAGTAAACAAATTTTTGGAAAAAACTTTTTGGGAAATTACAAGAAAAGACAAAACGAAATAGGGATGTAAAGGACTATATAAAATTTAACATTAAGCAAAATTGTTATGGCGTATAATTTTAATAATACCATACAAAAACATATCCATATATTGGGGTGATAAAAATGAAATGTGCTTGCTCTTTTTTTAAAAGGTTATGTAACGTTTTCCTCTGGAGAAAGGCGTGAAAAAAATTTCAGTTTTTTAAATTAATGCGTTTTTTAAATTTTTTTTCTGTTCTTTTCCCAAAAAAATAGGGCTAAAAAATGTAAACATTAGTAAATTGCCGTATTGACTTTTTGTGTAAAAGGGGAAATCAAAGTGTTAGCGATAAAATGCAATATATTTTTATAATCATTAATTATAGTTTGGGTGGGATCTCTATAAAAAACGGAAAATCCAGAAAAACATGGAGAATTTACAACTATTACAAGACTATTCGGAATCGAGGAGAAACGTGACGGAACGAAATGTGCGCACGAAATAGCGTAGGAAAACAATTTTGGTGCGGGGGGGGACTAATCATTCGTTTTGGGGGGGGGGGTGCAAAATTTTTTAACACATGATAAATTCAAGGAAAAACACAGCCAAAAAAAATAACAGCATTTACATTTTCCAAAAACAGGTGTCTTTTAAATATACTGTAAGCTTATGGCGCAAATTACCCAAAGGCTTTATTGAAAATGTACGGGGGAAAATTTGGGAAAAAATCGACTTAAAAATACAACTATAAAATCGGGCTTTTGTTTCACCCATACATTTCCATTCCCTTTCTTAAAATATTTATAATTGAAATTTTTAAGTACCCCCGGTTTTCCTTTTTTTAAGGTAAAAAACTGAAACCGAAATTCCTATTTTGTTCATTCCGTATAGAAGCAAGGCTTTGGCCTTGCTTTTCGGGTTTCCTTTTTTTCTTTCGGGGGAAAAATTTTATATCCAAAACTCAATGATACAATAAAATTCAATAATAAACGCTTGCAATAATCCATTTCAGCGCAAGTCGTTGCGCGTTCCCTTGGGGACGCTGCTAAGAAGATCGTATTAAAAGAAAAAAAGAAACACAGATTGGGGGTTTTGGCAAGTGCGGGGCCCCATAACACCTAAGATATAAACAAATATCGTGGGGTTTCCAAATAACCTTGTTATATCTGGGTCCCAAAAAGGACATGTTCATACCTAATTTTTTAATTTTTTTAAGGAATTTTTTTACCCCCTCTTGGGGTGCGCTGGCTTATATAAAATAAAAAATTAAAGGGGAGCTGGGGTATACTCTTCTATCCATCGCTTGGGCCCGGGGATCATAGCGACCCGACAATATATGGGGGCTCTTTAAACTACTTTTTTACAAGTATATTATTATATTATAATAATTTTAGAGACTATAAACAGTATTGATGAGCCCTTTAAATGTTAATTGGGGTCGCTGTGGAGCCCAAAATTACTTTTGTTGAGCCCGGGGCGGGCTAAACAACTATCGAGGTGTATCTCACTTTAAAGGGCGGGAAATAGTCATGACCCAAAACTTCAAATTTCTGGGGGGCTCCATACGTACTATCCCTATAATTAAATAGACAAAAAGTTCCGGGAAGGGACCATGTGGGGGCGCCCTGAAAAATTTTAATACGGTATATCAAATAATAAAACACGACGTTGTTACCCCCGAAATTTGGCAAAAACTGCGTTGGGTTCCAAAACTACATTGATATATAACTGTATTTTGGTAGGGGTTTTGTATTTCGCGGTGGATTTTCTACTCTATAAGTATCTTTTTCCTAAATGTTATTGTTCTCGTTTATTTTACTATTGTACCTAACATTCGTTAGTTTACCTCACAAAAAATTATAATACATTTTCTGGTAAATTCACAAATGATTGTTTCATATGACTGTAATAAAATTAAAAATATTTGTTGGGGGCCAAATTTTGTTGATTTCTTTACCCTGGGTAAGGGGAACAATAATGTAAACTGCTTTTTTTTCATTTTCTTTGACCGTACAGATTTCAACTTTTAAATTTCTTCAGTGATTTATGTTTGATTATTTGTGTTTATGAAGTTATACCTTTCTTCTTCTTAAAGGTCTATAAATTCTTGTGTATTTGAATTTAGATAACCTACACAAAAACATTTTTTTTTTCCATAAGTTCTTATTTTTATACATGTCATCCCTTTATATCGAATATAAAGGGGAACGGTAAAAATAAATAAAACAACTGATAACAAAAGAATTTACATGGGGAAGGAATGAAAAAATTTTTTTAAACGAGTGACGATGTTTTACAACAAAATTATATTGACGGTAAAAATGGGTATGTAGTGTGAAAGTGGATGGAGTTTGATATCTAGAGAATTAATTTAATGTTTCTGGTGTTTAATGAGGGAGAAAAAAAGGCAGATAATGATTGTAAACAGGAGAAAAAAGAAAAATTAAACATAAAATTAAGGGAATATTAAACCTTCTGAAAAACCTATATAACCCTATTTCCATCATAAAAATCTATACGATTACTACAACATCATTCGAAGAAGCATAGTAAGTCCTGTTTAATAAAAAAAAAGCAAGGTGGACGTAAGATTAAGAGAGGCCAAAGACATTTCCCGATCACTACATCTCATGGCAAAAATTAAAAAGCGTAAAGATAAGAGGAATCCAAAGAGCGAGTGAAAGTGACTTTAGTTTTTGAAAAGATAAGAACATATCATTAGGAAGGGGAAAAAAGTATTAGATTCCCTAGAAATACCGGAAAACCAACGCAGAAATGCTAGAAAAAGGGAAAATATAAGTATAGAGAATCTTTTGAAAGCTGCCAAGAAACATGTAGATCCTAAAAAAAATTCTATAAAGCAACAACGTTATATTTAAAGCAAAATAAACAAAATAAGAGGAACAAACTTGGGTGAAGAATAAAACAAAATATGAAAGGGAAAAAAAAAGAAGGAATAAAAAACAAAAAGAAAAATATGGTTAGAAAAATCTAGGAAGCAAGTTGAAAAGAAAATAAAAAAAGGATAGTAGAAAATGGCCCAAAAACGCTGGAAGCGGAAAAAACCGGAAAATGTATACGAAGATAGGGGAAGATAATTTTTACGAATGTGCGCAAAAAGCATGATGAAACAATGCAGAGTGGAAAACAATACCAACAAAAATAACTACCTGCAAAAAACCCAGACCAGAGTATGGAGGTTTTCAAAAATAAGGTAAACCCTGAAAGAGGGGGAAGTAAAGAAAAGGGGGTGAACTTACAAAATGGAAAATATCAAGCATAATAAATGAAGCATCTAAATTAACTGGAAAGGACCAATTGCCAAGGGGTTGCGAAGTCGAGCGTCCTAAAGGGTTAGAATATTTGACGACAACATTTTAACTTAGGGGAAAAGCAAAAGACCCTTTCTGAGCATTTTTTGCCTTTTTCAATTTGTGTCAAGGGGTCTGAAAGTGCTTGTTCAGATATATCTATTATACGAATCAAAATTTTATACTATGTTAAGGTACCACATAAATGAATTTTTACCCGAAAAATAAAGTAACTTAATCCTGAAAAAGGGAAAAATTTTAAAATAGTTGGAATTAGAAGTTGATAAAAAGTTTAAAAAAAATTTGGGGGAAAAAAAAAAAAATGATACGTTTATACTATTTGTAGGGGAATACTAAATTTATAGCCACAGGGATACCAATAAAAACCATGAAAAGTAAACTAGAATCTTTGGAAAAAAACCTTAGGAAATTTCAAGAAAGAAAAACAAATACGCATGTAGAAGGATAGATATAAATTTAACATTAAGCTAAATTTTTATGACTATAACTTAATACCATACCATACATCAAACATGTCCATATTTGAGGTGATAAAAGAAAAGTGTCGCTTGCTCTTTTTGTATGGGTTTAGTTTTTTTGAAAGCAGTTTTTAATTTTTTTTTATTTATTTTCTGTCTTTTTCCCCAAAAAATATGGGCTACAAAAAGAATATTTCAATTCTGTATTGACTTGTTCGTGTAAAAATGGAAAATATCAAAGTGGTTTGTTGAATCAATTTATTCTTAATCACTAAATTTAAGATGGTAGGGTCATCTCTTTCAAAGCAAACGAAAAAAAAATATGGGGGGCCAATGAAAACAAAAACGGAAAAAACCAAAAAAACATGGAGAATGTTAATATTACAAGACTATTCTGAAACGAGGGTTAAAAAGTGACGGGGACTAAATGTGCGACACAAATCGAAGGAAAACAATTGTCTGAGGGGGCAATCATTCATTTTGCACTGTCAAAAATTTTTTAACAAATGTAAATTAAGGAAAAAAAGCACCAAGAAAAAAAACAGCTATTAAAACATTTTCCCCCAAACAAGGTAGTCTGTTAATAGCTACTGTATCACATTAGCTGCGCAAAATTTTCAAAGGGATTATGTGAAATTACGGCGGGAAAATTTTGGGAAAAATCGACTTCATAATTACAACTTCAATCGACATTTTCCCCTGTCCTTTCTTCAAATGATTTCAAATTTAAATTTTTTAGTACTTCCCTTTTTCCTCTTTTTTTTGTAACAAACTGAAAAGTAATTTATATCTTATTTATTTTATAGAAGGGAAACCAAAAGTATTTCTTTCTGGTTTTCTTATTTCACCTTTCTATATCACATAACAAAAATGAACTATAAATAATTCAAAAATAAACCTTTGGGAATAAAACACATTTACGCGCAATCTTGCGCATTCCACTTCGGAGCTGGGTAGATAGATCGTAGCTTAAAAGAAAAAAAGAAAAACAGATTGGAGGGGTTTGGCAACGTTTCGGGCTCCATACGTACCTAAGATTAAAAAAATATACAGTCGGGTTCCAAATAAAACCGTTGTTTTATCTGGGTCCCAAAGGGGATTTTCATACCTAACCCTTTTTAAATTTTTAGGAATTTTTACCCCCTCTTGGTGCCTGGCTTATTCAAATAGAATTAAGAGGGAGCTGAGGGATCTCTTTCTATCTCATCTTTTAAAGGGCCGGGGATCATCAGCGACCCACAATATTCGGGGTCATTAACGTACGTTTTCAAGTATATTTATTCCTTTTTTCTGTTTAGTTTACATTTTTTTTTTCATTTTCAGGGTTTTTCATTTGTTTTTTCGCTCTACTAAACAATTTTTTCTTTCCCAATTTTTTTTTCCTTTTTACGTCTATTTCCACCTCCATTGTTTTTTTTTTTAAAAAGCCTTCCACCGTTTTTCTTTATATTTTTTTGGTCATGTGTTTTGATTTCTACTCCTTTTTTTAAATATGTTTCCCTTCTCTTTTCTTTTCCCATTTCTCCATTTTACACTCTAGATGCTCACTCTGCCGAAATTCTTTGTTGCTGTATCTTCTCATTTTCTGCGCGTAATTCTCTTATTTCACTTTTTAAATTTCCCTTTTGCTCTTGCTTAAATTTTTTTTAAAACAGTTGTTACTTTTTAGCATTTCTAATGTTTGTTCCATTTTTACCTTTTTCATCGCTTTTCTTAGGAGTTCTCGTGTTTTCTTGCTCTTGCTGAAAAATTTTTCGCTGTCTTCTCTTACCCTCTTCTTGCCACCATCGTCTGTAGATGTGTCTTCACAATACATTTCTCCTTTATAGCCGCGCGCAACGGTCAGCCCGGAAAGACTCCTCGGAGGCTTACTGTCTCTAGACTTCGGCGTTACATTGGTTGCCTATGATGTTTTACACTTCTAACCTACACTTTTTAAGCTTTATATTTATTTTTCTAAATGCAATAATCGTAATTATCTATGTGGTCGTTATTAAAATCTTATCTTTGATCCCTTACCTTCCCTAATTGTTCGTATCTGGTGTTTATTTCTCCCTGTAAGACGAGGTTTTCCTGGTTTATTGCAGGAGGAAATTCAACACTTCTAACTAACACCACCACGTGACCACCTAAACACTATTTTAACGATTATAATTAAAGAAGATATCAAACAGCTAAAAAGAACTATACCGTTCTATTTAAAAAAATTGAGTCAAAATTGACCAACAATTTTTTTTCTTGCATAACTCAAAACATTTCTAAGATCTCGCCAAACAACTTTTATACAAAACGAAAGCGTTATTCCATATAGTTTGAACATGCTGTATATGTGTGCGTGAAGAAGGTATTCGTAGAAAACTTACGAATTCAAATTAAAGGTTGTCTTTAGTTTGGATTTCATCTAATTGTTGCAATTAAACATTGAAGAAACGTATTTCGTAACGAATGTCTGTAATTATTGTTATCGAGGATTTTGGAAGGAGAAAAAGGGTTTGCGTGTTTAGTTGGTTAGGCAAAATCTAACAGATTCCTAATTGGTAGGTGAAAAAAATTACAGCGAGCTTCTATTTTAAACGAATGACGTGGTACATGTTCTTTTCTATTCATATTTAAAAAAGCTCGTTTCAGCCTCTGTATCGTTTGGTTTCGATTAGATTTTGAACAAGTGACAGAATTCTATATGCTGTTTGTTTCATTCTGAGCTTTGCGATTAACTTAGAAAATAGTATTTATATCCGCCCAAATATAATCTCCGCATTGTTATTCAATATTTACCGAAGCACGACAGCCAATCAAAATTTATACAAGAATGAAAGCTGTGTATGGCGACTACATTAATTATTCTCATACTACAGTGGTTGAATGGTGCAATAAATTTCAAGAGGGAGAAGTTTTCACTAATGTCTTGTCCCATTCAGTACGTGCTCGTGTTGCAGCATTAGAAGAAGGCGTTGAAAATTGCTTTAGGTGCAAAAGTTAGAGAAGTTTCTCAAATATTGAGTGTTGATGTGGGAATTGTTCATTCCATTGTTTTTAGTCTGTCACGACATTGCTGCTCAAGTAATTCCATAACTTCTTACTGATGACCAAAAAAATTTGGATTTAGAACCTTACACAACATTTGATGTGGATGTATTACAACAAAGATATATTGTCAATATACGAAACATAAACGTATGTAAAACATAACATACATATGTATATCTATGAACATATTATGTAAACTGTATAACAAGAAAATTAAATAAAAAAATCCGTAGTTTTTTCTGTTTTAAATGATTTTTTTCAAAAATTAACTCCTTAATTCTATTTAAAACTAACATATTAGCAATATCAACACCATTTTCTTCTGCGCGTTCACAACACATTTTTACACTTTTTAAAACCATTTTCGTCTTTGTTGGACATCTTTCTAACTAAGATTTCCTCTTCTTCGTTATCATTCCCTTCCATATCATCTGTCGGAACTTCATAGGGAATCATAATTTATGCAATCATTGATTTCATTTTCGTCTAATTGTATGCCTGTTATATATAGCAATTAATTAACCTGAGTAATATCATTTTTCTGCACACATTTTTTCACGCAATGCGCTTAGTCTTGGTGAGATTCGTGCTACAATGTTAATGAAGATTCCTTTCAAATTCGTTGATATAAAACTGCCTTATAACCTCTAAATACGTTTACACTGAATAACCTCTGTAATATGCTCTCTAATTAATGCAAGAAATCTTAACATCTGAAAATAATAGACAATAAAGACACCGTAGTAGGAACTTGAAAACTATTCAAAATACAATATCCCCTCAATAAAGATCGATACAAATTAACCAAATCAAAAACCGTACGTGAAATATATTCCGTTATCTATATCGCTTAAGGAAACTACAAATAGGGATACGACGCAACCGTCGATGGTAAAAACGCCGCCCAGCAGAGGGCATACCATCACACAAATAACTTTGCCGGTGGATCGGTTTTACGGTCGGAAATCATTGATAACGTCGGCGGTAATGGATTTCGCAAATGACTTTTAAACGGCGAGGACCGTGCATCGATTAAGATGTAACATGATCTCGCTTATCTAGGTTTTCTGTTGGCGCATATGCACACATACATATGCAGCGCCCTCCGCTAGTGCTAAATACGTGAAGGCATAAGTGTGGCGGACAAGATACGACAAATGGATTGAATAATAATATATTCGCGATTTTTGGTCGATGAAATTAATCGATGTGACTTCTGTACGTGCTTCTTGGAGCTCCTTTACCTTTTCCGTAGGATTTAAGTAAGTTTTAAATTTGAAATTTCTAAAAATGTGACATTCCACATCGACATTTTAGCAGCTTAGAGATTGATACTATAGATAAGTTTATTATAGTTCTGTTTTAATTTAATTTAAAATAAAGACTACAACTAAGAGCCAGAATACACGAGCAGCTCCAAGCTGCCGCTGCCGGCAACAATTTGCTGCCGGCTAGCTGCTCGTTACAACAGCTGTCAGCAGCCTCAAGCAACTTCAAGCTGCCAAGTCGGGCAGCATTTTGCTGTCAGCAAACTATATGTATTCGACGAACCAAAACTAAACTCTACCCAATAACACAAAATATTAAAGCAGGTATTCTACCCGATCTCCATGTGCAAACAGACAGTAACCATTATAAAATCTATGCCTAATTTTGAATAAATATTTTGCTGGAATGTTTGCAACTCGCCTTGAATTTTTCGTCAGAATTCATCCAAAGTATTTGCTTTTTGGACATGTTAAATATCTTACTTCTAAAATAACTCCAGATCAAAAGGTCATTTGGGGACAAATCCAGTGAATATGCCCAGGACTACTTATTAAATGGTTTCCGAATATATTAAGTAAATATTGGCGCAACTATTATGTCGGCGATATTTTATACTGTTTGGCAATAGAATAACTAGACTGGCAATGAGTGAAATATTTTTCTGCAAGAGCACATACTCCTACTTCTCATAATTCATGTTCTTCATTATTAACCAGTTGTGGCTGTTTCTTATGGTTACTTGGAGATAAACAACCGTGCGTTTCAAAACTAATGCCAGTTAGACACATTATTGAATTTCTGTTATGACCTGCATAAAACCATTTAATAATTCCTACTTTCTCTGCTGTTTCATACACATCAATTTCTTTAAAGAAAATATCATGCACATCGGTTTAAATAAAGCTTGCATACAATTAACGCTTACTGAAATTAAGCGTGATGAGTGATGAACTGATGAAATATAACTGAAAACGTCCAACATATCTTTGCTTGTCTTGCCACCCAATATCGATACGTCGCGGCGTGTAAAATATTTGTTAGCATTGAAAGAGAAAACACCGATTCTTCACAACAAGCTGTAATGAATCTAAATTGAATAAAACGTTACAATTGAACAATTACATACGTATCGTTAAAGTTTTAATGTCATTATTACGGACTGTCAAATTCAAAACTAGTTACGTATCTACTCGGAATTTGTCGATTTTCGTCGGATGATTTCGCAGCACCAGGGTGTCTAGTTGAGCGGACTGATCTGTATATAGAGTTTAAAGAAAGAGATACATATACATTTGACTTAAGATAACAAATGTTACAAACTATTCATCCAGCAAATATAATTTAAAGTAGAACAATGATCCATCTATATTACAAAAGCATAACTAATTTACATGTTTGGCTCATGTTACGGCGATGGCGCTTTTCAAACGCGCCCTTAAGTTTACAACCATACAGATATCTTAAATTTTCAAATAATAACATAAATTTATACGCATAGGACTATCCATAGCTATGTGGAAGGATATTCAAATTACGCGCGCAGAGATTGGTGCGCCATCTAACAACACTTTTTTAACGTTGACTTTACTAAATAATCAATACGCGGCTGAAGATGAAGACCCATGTGTCTTCGAAACGGCTGCTTCGAGTTAATTAATAATTTGTATGGTGCAGAGTGCCGAGACTATTGTTATAGGTTGGCAGCATTGAAAACTAAATATAGATATAGTTGACATTTAATGTAGTGTAGTTCATATATTGTTGTAGATTAGTATTGTAGAAGTAGTACACAGTATGTAGCCGAAACACTGTAAAACTAAGAAGTTGCATTGAAAGTTGTAAAATCGTTTTCTTTAAATTGAATACACACGTTTGTTGGAGCTGATTCTTTTCTTTATTACGAATTGTCCCTAACCTTGACAGGTTATGGGCCCAGGACTCGAACAAAAATATAGACGCAACGGTTACTGTTAATCCACAAAATGGAGGAATTAAAAATCGAGAAGTTAAACAGCGAAAATTACAGATATTGGTCGCTGAGAGCACAAGGATTATTAGAAGTAAGAAGTCTATAGTAAGCGGCTGATCCCGGTTATGACGAAGATGAGTCAAAGTGGACAATAAATACAAGATAAAGAAAATGATCACAAAACAAAATCGATTTTATATCTTATAATAAATAATGACAGTTTAGACGATATATATAGTGCAAAACTGCGAAAAGTATCTGGGAAACATTGAGAGATATACATACTAAATATGACGAGTGGCATGGTTTATTACTATTAAAAGATTTTATAAATACCAAAAAAGCAGACGATGAAAAACATTAATGAATAGCCTAGCTTGTAGAAATAGTTTATATCATAAAATTAAAAATGCTGGTTTCGAGTTTAACGAAAAGGTTCAAGCTAGTTTTATTGTATTAGGCCTACCCACCGAATATGAATTTACGTGCTGATTATGATGATTTGACGTTAAGTAAACTGAAGTCGAAGTTGTTAGAAGAAAAAATGATTAAAGGTACTATAGGTGAATCAAATAAAACTGCAAATGCTTATGCGATAAAAGGTAAATTTCATAAACAAAATATACAACGTAGACATTTAAATAAGAAAACTAATCCTGAAACGAACACTCATGAAGGTTTAAGGTGTTATCGATGTTTAGAGTTTGGACATATTGGAAGAAACTGCAAAGCGGTATTAAAAAAAAAAACCGCAAGAAGCTAGAAGCTAGTTAAGGTGGACAAGCCTATAAATGAACATTGTGATGTGTCATAAAGGAAAATTCCAAAGCATAGTAATAATAGATCTACTGCAGTATTGCAATTAATACATTCAGATGTGGTTGGACCGATTACACTAACCACAAAAGGTGGAAATAAATATGTAGTCACATTTATTGATGACTATTCTCGTCACTCCACAATATATTTGATAAATAAAAACTCAGATGTTTTCTCAAAATTTATCGTATACAAAAATAGAACGGAAAATTTGCACAAAACAAAAATAATAGATTTAAGAACAGATAACGGCGGAGAATACATGTCCAAAGAGTTTGAGTCATACCTTAAAGAACATGGTATAGGACATCAGCTGACAATACCCGGTACACCTCAACAAAATGGTGTCGCAGAACGTCTAAATCAAACGATATTTGACGCTGCTCGATCTATGTTAATACAACCCGGTTTGAAGCCACATTTCTGGAGAGAAGCAGTTATGGCCGCCTGCTATATTAAGAATCGATGCCCAACAGCAGCAAATAATGGATGTTTTTGGTTGCAGGGCATGGATGGCCAACAAGTTCAGGCCAACCAAGCTGACACCCAAAGGCATAGCATGTATTTTCACTGGATACAACGAGCACACAAAGGCGTACAGGGTATATGATGTCATTAAAAACGAATTCTGTATAAGCCGAGATATCGTATTTGATGAGGAAATTTTTCCCATGAAAAATAACGGTATTGAGGATACAGTAGATTAGAAATTACCAGATAGTAACACAAACAAAATGGAAAGTTGTGAATAACTTTTACATTAACAGAGACGGATGAAGTAAACATTGAAGAGAACTTGAATTCTGAACTTAATAAGAACAAAATTGTTGACAATACCGATAATTCATCAAACACCAAAAACGACGATGAACCAAACCAAAGTAACGATGCATCGGACAAAAGCGACGAGAGAAAAACCGGAACAGGACGTGTTATAAGAAATCCAACATGGCTAAATGGTTAGACTATGAAATGGAAGAGAATACAAATAGCGAGTACCATGAAACTTTATTAACAACGTTATTAAACGAACATGGAGAGCCGAAGAATATAGGAATAGCAATGCAAGGACAAGATAAAGGGGCATGGAAGAATTCTATAGAAGAATAATTCGAAAATTTATTAAGGAATGAAGCTTGGGGGTTTGTGACAAGAAAAAGAAATATGAAGACGATTAAGACAAAATGGGTTTTCAAAAAGAAGAAGGACGAAGATGGACTAGTGATAGCACACAGAGCAAGAGTAGTTGCATTAGGCAATACGCAAAAACCTAGCATTGACTTTGATCAGACGTACTCTCCTGTAGTATAAAAGAAAACGATGAGAATGCTATTTGCCTTAGCAACCGAACTTGACTGGGATATACGCCATTTCGATATTAAAGCGGCGTAGTTGTCGGCGAATTTAGAGGAAGACATATTTATAGAAACTCCAGAAGGATTTGGTGAAGTCATAGATTCTTTAAAATCAAATTTTCATATTTTGCCCACAATTAATGATATTGAGAAGAATAATCATGTATGTAAGCTTAATAAAAGTATGTATGGATTGCACCAGTCAGGCATCATGTGGAATAAAACGTTGGATAGTTTTATTCAAAATCAATCATAATGCAGAAACTGGAATTATAATAACAACAGATATTTTGATTTTTGGCAAATTAAAAGAAATAAACAAGTTTAAGGAAGAGATTAAAAACAGATTCGAAGTTAAAGATCTAGGTGAAGCGAAGCACATTTTATCAATCAAAGTAATACGCGAAAGTGGAATAATTAAATTGAACCAAACTGCTTATGTGACTGACCTTTTGAGAGAGTCAAGCATGTTGAATTCCAAGACTGTAAAGACACCTTTACCGTTGGGATTGAAATTTGACAGTGATGATAAACGTAATCTAAACGATGAACAAAAGAATACATACCAAAAAATAGTAGGGAGTATTCTTTACCTAGCCACATGTACAAGACCAGATCTCGCATTTGCTGCAACTTTTATGTTGCAATTCAACCGTGGTCCTAAGCAACAACTTTGGGAGTCCCCTTAACACTATTAAGATATTAAGTGGACGAAAGACATTGTTAAAAACAGGGCCCTCCAAACTTTCCTCCCTTTAGGGCATACTGTTACTCCAGTAATTTCCCAAAGGCCAAAAGTTTTAATTTTCCTGCCTTATTTATAATTTCTAGAGTAATCGCCGATACCGCCTGAGGAGCATACCTGCTAAAATTTGCTAGTTTGCTATTATATTTGTTTTGTTGCGACCCCGGGCCTTGCCGACATCTGGTGGTCAAAGTGGAATTAGGTATGGTAGAACCCTCTATCGCTAAAAAGATGGCGCTAGTATACTTTCGTAGCGAGTTGGTTCGAGAAATTCTGGTGTATTCCATCACTTCGAGATGGGTTATTGGAGTATAAAAAGGGTACGGGCGATCGCGAGTCAGTCTGCCTAGGAAGGCGAAGGGGCGAAAAATGTTTTGTGAAAAATATATTTCGTAAAGTAGGGTTTTAAATAAAGATGGGGTATTTGACTTGCTGTTTTTGTGTGTGATTAACTAGTATGGAGAAAAAGCGAAAAATAAACAGTGAATGCAGAACATTCAAAGATCAATGGAAGTATGAATATTTCGTGAGTTCAGTAATAAGGCGCTATGTTTGATTTGCAATTAAACCATAGCTGTTCTCAAAGAATATAACATTAAACGTCATTATCAAACGAAACATTTTCAAAATTACTCAAAATATACAGGAAGTTTGCGAATAGACAAATTTGAAGCTTTGAAGCGTGGATTGAAATCGCAGCAATCTTTGTTAATGAAAATCAACACTGAACAAGAGGCTGCAACTCGTGCCAGCTTTCGCGTGGCTCTTGAAATCGCAAAACGTGGAAAACCATTCACCGATGGAGAAATGATCAAAGAATGCATAATTGCAGTAGCCGAAATGTGCCGAAATGTGTGTAAATTAACTTAAAACTGTCAGTTTGTCAACAAACACCGTGGCTCGGAGGGTACAAGACATCGCAGAAAATATATCATCTCAACTGTCTGACAAAAATGGACATCTTGAGTAGTTTTCTCTGGCCTTGGATGAGTCAACGGATGTGTTAGATACTGCTCAGGTGTTGATTTTTATTCGAGGCGTAGATAAAAGCTATGAAGTGTATGAAGAACTTCTTGATATTGATAGTATTCACGGCACGACTACTGGGGAAGATATTTTTAAGGGAGTTGAAAATGCCATTAATAAAAAGAACCTTCGATGGAAAAACTTGAAATCTATTACAACTGATGGAAGCAAAAACATGTGTGGTAAAAATAAAGGAGTGGGTGCACTTGTGTCAAAGGCTGTAGAAAATGATGGTGGTTCAAAACCATTAGTCTTACATTGTATCATTCATCAACAGTCCTTGTGCGGAAAATGTTTGGATATGTCTGAAGTTGTAAAACCAGTTATATCGGTTGTTAATTTCATCAGATCCACTGGGCTGAATCCGACAATTCCGCGAGTTTATTGAAGAGATTGGACAAAATGACTTACCATATCATACTGCCGTACGCTAGCGTAGTTGCGGAAAAGTCCTTCGACGCTTTTTTTAACTTCGAGCAGAGATCGAAACTTTTTTAAATGAAAAGCATCGCCCTCCGATTACAAAATAGCGAATGGCTGTGGAAGGTAGCATTCTATGTCGATTTGACCAAACATATGAACGAACTGAATTTGAGATTGCAAGGAGAAAACCAGCTTCTCCCTGATTTATACACTAATATCAAATCGTTCCGGCAGAAAATAATACTGTTTCAATTACAATTACGTAAAAAATGTTTCACACATTTTAAAGCATGTGAAATATTCAGCCACACTACTGAGTCTGAGTTTCCCGTCGATTTTGCAATCGAAGCTTTGAGTGCTTTGAAGATACATTTTGATCAGACTTTGATGTCATTGCGAATGAAATTAGCCCCGGAACTTCAAATGGAAATTATTGATTTACAGTACAGTGATGTAATTAAGAACAAATATCAAAACTCATCTTTGTTGGAATTTTATAAGAGTCTTCCACTGCAACAATTTGCTAATTTGCATAAATTTGCTCGTGGGCTATTTTCTGTTTTTGGTACTATTTACTTGTGTGAGAAAACATTCTCCAAGATGAAGTACACAAAGAATGTTTACAGATCTCAGTTAACCGATGAGCATCTTAAATCACAATTACATAAATCTCATTAGTATTTTTTACAAGTGGACATTATAAACTGTTAGTAGGATTTATTTCAATTATTTGTTAGTTATTAAGCTTAAGTTAAACTTTCTGCGTATTATACTTGTCATTAAGTTATACCTAGCAATTAAGTAAAACCGAGTTATTATCATTCTGTGTTTTTTTATCCAACTTATCACAGCAAAAATAACAACAATCAGCCATTAGCTGTCGCGGGCCGGATTGATCACACTGGCGGGCCGGATTTGGCCCGTGGACCGTAGTTTGGAGACCACTGGTCTAGAATATCGAAAAACCAGCGAACTGTGCACCGCTTTCTCCGATGCTGATATCGTGGGCGATATCATGGAAAAGTCAAAAGCAAAGAAGTACTGCTCTAAACACTGCTGAAGCAGAGTTAATTGCACTGACAGAGACCGCGAAGGAGTTATTATTCTATAAGGTTCTTGCTATGGAAATGGGTCAAGAAAGATTTTTCAGCGATGGTTTCATCATCTATGCAGACAACCAAAGTGCCATAAAATTGGTTGAAAATAAGATGACATCAGAAAGACCAAAGCACATTGATCTACGATACTTCTTTATACGAGACCTAATTGAAAAAGGAAACATGCAATTAAATTATGTGCCAACAACTGTAAATTTAACGGATTCATTGACGAAGATCATTAGTGGTCTCAAATTGGAAGAACATTTAACGAAAATGGGAATCACAGATTCGGTGGGAGTGTTAGAGGTTGGCAGCATTGAAAACTAAATATAGATATAGTTGACGTTTAATGTAATGTAGTTCATATATAGAATAGAATAGAATATGTATTTATTTAACAAACACACAAGGTGTATATAAATCGTCATAAAAATAAAATATAAAATTCTAACATAGTTTAAACTTAAAAAGATCTTATTAACAAAATAATTCCACCAAAACCAAAAATAAAAGTAACTAATAATTGGAAAAGGAAAAATACAAGAATGCTGAAACTGAAGCAATTCTAAATACAAACACAACAGAAAAGATGAAGTTCAAAAATAATCAAATAGAAAAGTATTCTTGAATAGAATAGAATGTATGCTGAAGGAGATAGTGTTTCAAGCCCTTTCTGAAGGACCTAATATTCTTCTCTGATTTGACATTAGCAGGCAGGTAATTAAAGATCTTGATTCCAAGATTATGTGCTCTGGCGCTAGTTACCGCTAGAGTACATGCTGGCGTGTGAAGGTGGTCTTTTATTCTGGTTCCATGCTCGTGTACTTCATAATTAGCAGGAAGCGAATGCTTCTTTAAATATATATAGGCTGCTGCTTCGAAGATATATAAGCATGGTAGCGGCAATACATTCAGCAGTTTAAAAATGGGCTTGCAGGTATCTCTGTAGGACGCCCCTACAATACTTCGCACAACAGCCTTTTGTGCCACGAATACTTGATGAGCATGTGGTGCAGAACCCCAAAGCAAAATTCCGTACCTTAGTCGTAACTCTATCTCGGCATAATAAAGAGAGAGTAGAAAACCCCTAGAATTGAATTCTATCGCCCAAGTACGATTGAAACCAATTAGCAATGTTTCCTCTTATCCCGTAGGAATATAATTTTTCCATTAGTAGAGTATGTTGCACGCAATCAAAAGCCTTTTTCAGGTCACAAAATATTGCAACCGATGATTTTCTACGCTCAATACATTTTATTGTTGTAATGGATTAGTGTTGTAGAAGTAGTGCACAGTATGTAGACGAAACACTGTGAAACTAAGATGTTACATTAAAAGTTGTAAAATCTTTTTTTTTTTAATTGAATACACACGTTTGTTGGAGCTGATTCTTTTCTTTATTACGAATTCTCCCTAACCTTGACAGTTATGGACTTTACTATCTCCAGTATAGGTTATTTCGTGTTGGCGAGCTGTCCATTGCGACAGCTGTGAGCACCTTCAAGCTGTCAAATCCGATAGCATTATGTTGCCAGGCCAGAACGAGCAGCATTTTCGCGTGCTACTAACAGCTATCAATAAAAATAGTTATTAATGCCCAATGTCACAAGGGACATAAGTAAGTGCAGTTTTGCGGTCGAGGATGTTCGCTTCGGTCTGCAATTTCTAAAAAAGCAGCAGTTTATGAAATATTTGACATTTTCTTATATACTTACACAATTGTCAAAGTTGCCAATTTCTGTTCTGTATTGGTAAATAACCTGTAAATCGCACTTATGCCCCTGCCCCTGCCATGAATGGAAAATTATTGTATGCCACTCGGGCCCTAAGTGCGTTTGCGGTCTCGGAAACTACATTCTTAACCGCAAAACTGCACTTACGTCCCTTGTAACATAAATTACTATAATTTCATTTTGTTGTGTTACCAAATGTATAATTTAAGTAACGAAAATAAGGTTACGTACATAAATACCTACTTTTATAATTCGTTTTAAAATTATTTACTATATAATATAATCATGAGTTCGTTACATCTCTCATACAATTACAACAATTAAAGAGGTATTATGTGTGTCATAACGTAATATCACTTGACACTCTACTGTGTTTCATTATTACGTATGTGCAATGGACTCGCGCCTTTATGGGTACGTTACACAACCTAAAAATGTTGAAAATATCCTTTCGCACTAAAGAAACATTAACTACATTGCTTGTTAATTTTTCTTTCATTCATGTTTTCATATTTATATTATTATATTAAAAATTACAACACCGAACGTAGCCGTCTATAGTGCCATATATACGTTCAACTAACTGCGTTCCATGTATGTACATACTAGGATAAGTAAGGATCTTTGATTATATACACTATGGATTGAGTGCAAGAGAGAAAAGTTGAAGCAAGGTGATCGGACAAAGATATAGTTGATAATAGAGAAAACTACGCATGCGTTAGTCCTAACCGCGAAAGTTTTAAAGAATACCTAGTAAGTGCTAAATACGAGATATTGTCGGATCAGACACACGTAACAATACATGTTTTATGTTAATCACAACAAAACACCAAATTTAGGACAGGAGAAAAGTGCACAAAATAACGCATGCGCATAAAGTATTTCTATCAAGTTATATACCTATCTTTCCCGCGCACTTAGCAAAACTTATTCCTTCTTTGTCAATTCACCTCGCTTCACTAATTTTCCATAGGCTAATAGAATAACACTCAATCCATAATATACATAATCAATAAAGGTAAGTATTCATTTATAAGTAACATAGGCAAATATGCGGTAACAGCCAGAGGCGTGGCGAGCGCATAAAAGTTTACACATAAAATAGAAGGTAAGAAATAAATTATAAAACGTGCTCAAACACTTACCGTTTTAAAAGTCTTCCGTGAAATCACAAACTGGGTAACATCTGTTAAATATTTGAATCATTAGATATGTTTCCACAGCTGTTTCAGTCAAGTGAGTACGACGTGCGGAATAAATGCTTTTTAATGCCGAAAACGACCGTTCGACATCTAGCGATGTTATATTTACATATTTAAAATAATCTTTGAAACAACTTAATGCATCTTCACACGCATCTTCACAAATTTCTCTTAATATAAGAAAATAGGAGTCTTTCTCTAAAACACTTTCAAATTTTCGTATTACACACCAATTTGTTTCGCCTTCTACAGCGCATAACTGTGCGTGAACATCATTCACAATTTGAACAGAATCCACTAGCGACATCGAAACATTTTGTAATTTTTCTATTCCCTCCGCTAGTCCGAAGTTATTGTTGTGAATAGTTTGAAAAACTCTTTTAACCCGACTATCTTGAAATATTTCCTGGCTCTTTTTGATTGCTGCAGCTTCTGTCGGATTGAATTTTAAAACTAGCTTCTTTACTTGAACAAATATTTGTTGTAGCAAAACGCAGCCTGCAACCATGTTCCCCAACGTGTAACAGTCGGCTGTGGTGGTTCAGGTAAATCAGGGCTCAGTTTGTGAAATAGTCGGGTACGCTTCGGGGACTTTAGAAACACTGCCTTTGTACTAGCAATCAATACATTTACTAGTGGAAAACATGTAGGAATCGTTTGTACCGCTAGATTTAGAGTATGGATTTTACACGTTACATGAAAGAAGTTACCACTGTGTTCTTTAAAAGATCAGCCCAAAGAACACATGTTTGCGGCACCATCACTCATAAACATTAAAAGTTGCTTAGCATCGGAAGTACAATTTATAACTCTTTTGGAAGCAAAGAAGAAGGAGGATAACGGTCGATGTGGTTCCGTTGTACATACCATTACATTAACCACAGATTGTTTTTGACAATCTGTTGTTTCGTCCATACACAACCACAGTTTTTTATCTTTCAGTTCCGTTTTTATTCTTTTTTCTATATGTTCACGAGCAAATGGCACTACATATCGTATCGATGTCCGACTAGGTAATTTTCAGTCCGCATATTTATTCCAAAAGGAAATGCTTCTTAGTCTAGTAAATGAAACGATAGATTACATAAAATAAGAGTAACACATAAATCAAATGTAAATTTTTCTTGTTCTCGTATGCCACTTTTTGCAGAAGAATGCTGTTTGCTTTCGATGTGACGTTGACAATGGCTTCTGGACCAACACATTAAAGGGAGTTTACAAACTAGACATTGAATTTTAGCGCCATCAAAAATTAAGTCCGGTATGTCCACTATAAAGTTTTTAACTGTGTCTGCCATTGGTCGTTTTCGCGACGTACCTAACTGCGACATTTTTAAAGCAAACATAAGCGTACAATTACGAAATAAGTTACGACAGCCTACATGTACACAGAACTGCTCGCATACAGCATCGATTTAGTACTGACGCTGTGAACACGTGAAATAAATAATCGCCGACTCCGCACCACATATCTACTACACTGACTGTTACCGCTGTTTGCCCAGACTATTTATAGTTGTTATTATTGCTATAACACACATACATACTCAACCCAAAAGTAAAAAAAACCGGAGGCAAAAAGCAATTGTTCTCACTAATAAAGTCTCTAATTGATCCCAATGCCAAACAAGATTTGCAAAGAGCCAAGAAAAGCAACACTTGCTTGCTATTTTAAATCATTCATCTTAAAATCAATCAAATTTCTTTTGTCTCTCATTTTGGGGCCTTGGCGTTATAAGAGTAATTTATTTGAAATGTCACTCTCTATCGATTTGTGAAAAAATATACAGAGTGTTTAATAAAAATTTAACCAAACGCTGAACTACGATGCGCATTTTATTAGGCGGAATAAATTACATATTTTTCGTGTTCCGACTAAGTAGCTGCTCTAATAATGAAGTTATTACAATTTCAATTGTCCAATACAAATTTCATCGTATCTCTTTTGTTTTTCATTTTAGAGCTATAGTACTATAAGGATACTTACGCAGAATTTCATTTCCTATCGGATAATTGAAAAATATACAGGGTGTCCAATTTAAAAAATGTAAACAATACGAGTTAGCGCTGAAATGCGATGTACAATTGTTTTTTTCTCAACATCATTGTGATCAGCGAAAAAATCACTACATCTTTACTACTTTGACTGATATCGTAGCTACAATAATAACAAAGTTAGCAGTAGTGGCCCAATAACTTTGATCAACCTGTATAATAATTATTATAATTACGATACACGTCCAGTAATGATTTTATTTTGCTAATTAACATGCCATGAATTATCTTTAGGAATTGATTAAATCATTCCACGTTCGAGGATTAGGTTAATGATTTCAAATTTAAGATTGTGGATTTGACTACAATTGATTTAACTTTAAATTCCTTCTAGATTCCATACCAACCCTAGATAAGTAAGTTTCACTAAATAGTTTATAAATATTTTGATTTTTACAGCAAACATTGCAAATATACATCACCTAGTTTTTGTTAAAGCATTTTTTTCCGGAGCATGCAATGTTTTATTCAATCTCTTGTGCCTTCTAACTTTAAAAATGTCGCAATCCTCGTAACTCCCAAGCGAAAGTATACATCATACGACGTTCTGCTCTGCATCAACAAGAACGATAATAAGAAACAAAAAGTGAAGAATGAGAATCAGAAAAAAATTGAAGCGGTTTCAATTTCCTAAACGAATTTCTTTTCGCTACAAGTGCTCCGACATGCACAAATATGAGGCTAATCATCTCATTCACTGAGCGTGACCTGATTTTCGTTTCAAGCAGTGCGCCCACAAAACTGACTTACTAACTAATTCTATCTTGTGTCTGTGGGAATATCGCTTCGGTAAATTATTACATTTCAGTTTGTTTATAATTTCGCTGTTTTTTTGTAGACACACGGAATTCGGTGCATTGTTGGTAAGTTGCGTGAAGTTTACAGGTAAATATGGCAGGTAGGAGAAGGAGTGAAGATAAAATTTCATATTTATATTTACGGCAGAATATCTATATAAAGCTCAATTTTTAGGAATCACTAGAATGGTTAATAGGAAAAAATAATATTCTCTCTCACATTTCCAAAAATCGCCTTTTGTACCCGAAATACGCATCAACCGCTTATGTCCTGTAATTAGGTCCAACATATCTTGATTAAAATGTATTTACAGTGAGATCAAAATTGTCTGATTGTGTTGGCGCATCTGAAAAATCGGTAGTAACATGAAACAAATTCACAGTTATTATGAAAATTTCAGTAGCGTCGGGGACGGAAAGTTGTATTTATGATGTGTAATTATTGACGTTTAAATCTCATTGATAATAATAAATTTGTCAATACTTTTTCTAATTAATTAATGAAATAAAACCCCAGTATTATTAAGATGTGGAAAATGAAATTCTATATGCAATAAAAAAACAAAAGTTCTACATATCACATTTCAATAAATAAGACAAATATTTACACATGAATTAGAATAAAAAGAATGTTTATAACAAATGATACCTATGTAAGTTTCACGTAATTACATTCACATTTGAATTCCATAGATTAATTTATGAATATAAGACTCGTTTGTTACATTAATTATATTAGTACGCACAATATAAAATTTCTTATAAAAACTGTTCAAAATGTTCACCTTCATTATTTAAACAGACTTGAACTCTTCGTTTCATGTTTTCAAAAACATTTTGTAATGTCTCAACATTAATACTTTGAATTTTGTTTTCAATAGTTGTCTGGAGTTCGTCAATATTATGAAGTCGAGTACAATAGATTCTATTCTTCAAGCTTCCAAATAAATAAAAATCTAAAGGAGTCAGATCGGGTGATCTTGGAGGCCATCTCCCTCGGCTATTACTCTCTGAGGAAAGTGTGTTTCCAAAAAATGCAAAGTAGTTGCAGCTGTGTGTGCAGTGGCACCATCTTGTTGAAAATAACCTCGTTGCAGTTCATCATCATTTAGTTCAGCTATAAATGGATTTATCTTCTCTGTTCTCTATATCTCTCAGCATTAATAGTCTCGTGAAAGAAAATAGGTCCGATAACTCGCCTACGTGACATTACTACTCATACACCAATTTTAATTGGGTGTAAACTTGTTTCGACCAACATGTGAATGGAACCAAGCTTCATCAGTAAAAAATGTGTTGTCCAATAAAATCATTCTCATTCATTACGTCAAGAGACCACTGACAATATCGTACTCGGTCATTAAAATCACAGTCATTTTATACGGATGCATGTGTAGTTGTTTACGAACTACATTATGACAATATTTACTTATACATATATAATTTTATATATCTTTATATATTGTATATAATTTTACTTATGATAGCCCTAGAACAGGAATGTTATTACATATATTATATTAAAAAGACAAGAAAAATTTACCAGTTTGCTGTGAAAATTTACGAAGAGATTTATTTGGGCTTTGTTGCATTCGTTGACTGATATCTTCGTGAGCCTCTTTCATTACAATTTTAGGTCTACCGGGGGACTTCCGTTGGCATACACTTCCAGACTCCATAAAGTGTTCAACAGTACGTTGTTAATGTTGAGCAAAAGTGTCAAACGGTACAACATCCTCTGGATACATTGCGATGTACTGCTCATAGCAAAACTCTGTCGAGTATATCCAAGAACCCTCTTCATTTTGCACCCCAAGGCGAAAATACGCCATTACGATAAATGTGTCTTATTCCACAGAAAACACCATTATCGAACCGTTATCGTCCTTTAGTACTGATAAGTACTGTTATTTAAAAATATAAAGGGAAATATACTTAAACAAAATGAGAATAACAGATAACCACGCACGATAAATCTCACTCAAAACATCCGCACGTCAATAAGAATTACAACTATCAATTTTGACAGTAAAAAACCTTATAAACTTAACAAACCAAAAATATCTGCTTCCGAATTGCCAACTTAATCAGCCTTTTTTGATCACACTGTATTTCATAGGTGAACCGCGATCGACGGATATGCCGATCACGTTACTGAAATTTCCCGACCGACTATCCGAGAACCGAAGGTGAAAAATGCTTTTAAAATTCCCCATTGAGAAGCAAATAATAAACCGTTAACACTGTTGTAAATATATTTCGGAAGCAATTATTTTTTTACTGATCGGCGAAAAGCTCGTGAGCTTTTTGAACGAACAAAACAATTTTAGAATATAGAAAACGATTATCCTTAGTCCGTTGTTAACACTCGTTTTAGATAGATATACGTAACGAGCCAACGCAAATAGCCGTCTCGAAATTGAAAGATGTGTAACATCATCATTTTCTCTATATTTTCCCTCGATTTTACTGACTGTGGATTTGCTGATATTTCTATCTGAATATTTTGCATTAAACAAATTGCACACTTCTTGCTGAGTTCTGGTTTTATCATCACATCCAACAAGAATTAAAATTCCTATGTGCTGAGTTTCACTTAAATGATCCATACGCAGTTAACTTTTAACATTTTTTTTTATTAAGAATAACGAGTATTTGACTTATGACAGTGTATAAACTGATTGTTCTATGTTTACATGTACGTATGAGGAAATCTAATTAGATATCCTCATTTGTACGTTTTTGTTGAGTAAATTACTGCAAACGCCTCTACAGAACTGAACAAATCGTATTGCTACAAATTCTGACGCGGCAGTAGTCCCAACTACTGGCTTAAACCGCCATAAGTTAATTAATTGAAAAGTAATGCCATCACCTATCCACCATCTATGGACGCGCGTTTCGATGTTATACATCTCGTCGGCATAGCTTTGTGGAAGGTAATAGCATTTCGATATTTTAAATCGTATATATACGAAGTAGATGTTTACAAGTACGTATGAGGAAATCTAATTAGATATCCTCATTTGTACGTTTTTGTTGAGTAAATTACTGCAAACGCCTCTACAGAACTGGACAAGTCGTATTGCTACAAATTCTGACGCGGCAGTAGTCCCAACTACTGGCTTAAACCGCCATAAGTTAATTAATTGAAAAGTAAGTGTATTTTTGATTGATATCTACTTTATAATTGAACCTAGGGGCGTTTAGCATGGCGAGTAGTTGCTGGAATTATTACAGAAAATAAAACACAAATACATCAAATGTGACATTTAGTTTTTTCTCCTTAGGAAATTCACAATCGGCTTGCAAACTGTATGGAATGTAAAGGTGGGCACTTCGAACACTTGTTGAGACATTAAATTCTACTTATTCCATTTTGTACTTCCATTTAATTTACAATTACGGCCTTTTTGTGACTCGTTTATTAGACAGGATTAGATCAAAAATTAAGTGTCAAATTTGACGTATGAATTAAATGTTGACGTATTTGTGTTTTATTTTCTGTAATAATCCCAGTAGCTACTCGCCTTGCTAAACGCCCCTATGTTCATTAAAAAAAAACGCATCAACGCATGGAAGGTAAAGGTATATGTTCAGTGATAAAAAAAATGCACGGCATATTACGGGTCGAAAAATAGTAGTTTTTAGTAGCTAGCCAAACAACGTGATGGTGATTTATCTCCTTCATTTTCCACTGTAAAAAAGTTGGCAAATTATTTCCGTTTGGGGCAAATATCCCTTGAAGGTGATGATCGCACTGGTCGGCAAATTGAATTGATAACGCGTCAAAACATTTCAATTATTGAAAGTGAAATTAGCAATGATGTCTAACATTTCTGAAACAAGTATTCGTCCTGCTCTCCAACGTGAACGTCGGGTCGCTCGTTTTTAAACATGTGGGGAGACGACCCGAAACCTATTTTTGGAGTCCATTGTCACAGGAGAGAAACAATGGTTCTATATTATGATCCTCTATCCAAAAGGATATCGATGGAATGACGGCGACCCGATGAACCTCGTCCCAGAAAGCTGTAATACAACATTTTGAGAGATTATTTTTACAAGGTATAGAATTATTAATTGATCGTTGTAATAAATGTATTGAAGTTAGAGGAGATTCCCGACGTAATTAATTACTGAAATTAATTATGTCGGAAATTCCAAGGAAAATTATGGATTTTCGTAATTCACCGACGGAAGCTAAAATATATTAATTAAATTAGTGTACTTGGCATGTAATATTAAAATTGTCCGTCGAAATATTACAATATATTTGCAGATAAAATAACAATTTAGGTATTAAAGAGTGAACGATCCTTGCATAGTTCTCGTGGTGCAGTGGTTAGCACGCCTACCCGGCAAGCAGGAAATGTGAGGTTTGATTCCTCACGGGATTTTTTCAGTAATTAATTACATCAGAAATTCCAAAGAAAATTATAGATTTTCATAATTCACCGACGGAAGCCAAAATATATTAATTAAACAATCCCTTGCTTGTTTAACTAAAAAGATACAAAACGGATCAATTCTACCACAATCTACTAAAAACTACAACGAAAATGTACAAAAGTAGAGACGAATACGAGGAACACCGACATTTTCAACCCGAGTTACAAGCTGAGGTTGATTGCCAATATATCTACTAGACGCCAAAAATAATTTTTTCGTATAGATTCTGAAACAACAATAAGATTTTCACAAAAGCTTTTAAATATTTATATTTGTATAAAAATTGGTTAAATTTATTTTTCGTTATTTGACTATTCTCTGAAATATTTCCTCAACTCAATTATTCTTTTGCAGGCGAAATTATTACTAAAGAACCATTAGATCGAGAACAAAAAGAAATCTACGACCTTGTCATCGAAGCTCGCGATCAAGGCACTCCATCCAGAAGCTCAAGAATTTCCGCCAAAATCATTGTCCTCGACGTTAATGATAACTCCCCGGAAATAATCGACCCCCAAGAGGATGTAGTTAGCGTTAGAGAGGAACAATCACCGGAAACGGAGGTAGTGCGGGTCAAAGCAATTGACGCAGACAAAGGAGAAAATGCTACTGTGTCATACTCAATTTTGAAAGGCCGTGACACAGATGGCTATGGAATTTTCAGCATAGATCCGTTAACTGGCATCATAAGAACTAGGATGATATTGGATCATGAAGAAAGGACCATTTATAGATTGGCTGTGGCCGCTACGGATAACGGAAATCCCCCAAGGCAAACTGTTAGGACCCTGAGAGTGGAAGTACTGGATTTAAACGACAATAGGCCAACTTTTACGAGCTCCAGTTTAATATTTAGGGTAAGGAACAACCACCGATATTCTCAATATTCTAATAAAATCTTTGTTGAATATTTTGCAATCGTATTCTTTTTTCATTTATTTGACTTATAAAACATAAACTGAAAGAATTGTTTACTTTTAACAGTTTAACCTCTCTATTTAAATATTGTTCTGTATCTCAACTTTTGCAGCAGTATTACATTATATCTATTGAATAAAACAAATACTTCGTACTTTCAGTAGCGTTTTCTAGACTTATTTTTACTTGTTATATTTAATTCAATGAAAGCAATGTTGTTCGTTCAGATGTTACACATATTGACCTCAACATTTCAAAAGCACTCCTTTCTTATCTTCCCAGGTACGCGAAGACGTCCCTGTAGGTTTCATAGTCGGCTCGGTCGCTATGTCCGATTCCCATGGCGGTAATATGATCACAGGAGCCTCGGGAGGCAGCCATATTACCTATACAGTCAATTCTCTAATGCCCGAATCTGTAATCGATGTCTTCGACATAGATCGCAGTACCGGTTCGTTGGTAGTAGCTCGAGAGCTGGATCGCGAACTTCATTCGGAATACCGTTTGGAAGTTCGAGCTTTAGACACCAGCGCTATGAATAATCCGCAAAGCAGCGCGGTTACTGTGAGAGTAGATATTGCAGATGCTAACGATAATCCTCCAAAATGGCCACAAGATCCATTGACGATCCCTCTCTCCGAAGACACGGAAACTGGAAGTTCAGTCTATAATTTCACGGCTACTGATGCTGATTCCGGAAGTAATGGAGACCTACGTTATAGTTTGGTGAAGCAATATCCAAATTCCACCACGTTTAATGTGGATCCCCTAACAGGAACGTTGGTTCTTACAGCACCGCTGGATTACGAGATTTTGCAAGAATATACCATAGTGGTTAGAGCTACAGATCAATCTCTGAACATCTCCGAACGTTTGAGTACTGCTGTAACAGCTCGAATCATTATAACAGACTCCAATGACCATTCTCCAAAATTCGTAGTACCCTCAGTTAACACGGTCTTCTTCAGTGACTCTGTAAGCATTGGGATGTTAATAACTCATGTGGTAGCTGTTGATAGCGATAGTGGCGATAATGGCAGAGTAACCTACGTCATTTCCGGTGGAAACGAAGAGAATCTCTTTGCCTTGGGATATGATACAGGCATATTAACTTTAGCAAAGCCTATAACCGTGATGGATAACAAAGTGTTCGCTATCAATATCACCGCTAGTGATCATGGAACTCCTACAAGACACGCCCATACGACTTTGAAACTATCCGTTCAAAGCTCGTCGGAGAATCCTCCAAGATTCGTGAATTCTGTGTACTACGCGAATATAGCCGAGAATGCTGGCATCGGAACCTTCGTCGTTAAGGTGGCTGCAAGGTCTACACATAATGAAGAAGGTAAATCATTTTTGTATAGAATGTTACATCCCCAAAAATTCAATAACATTGCCCAGCCGTCTTCAGAGTACTTTTTTCATCCATTTACGAGTAAAATTAAAATGTTAAATAGCCAACGCTTAAGTTATGGCATTAAATATGAAAACAAAATTGAAGCTTTGCAGTATTTACATTGCCTTAAGTACAGTGCATTCTGCTAAATTGGCCACTGTCAGAATACATCAATTTTGGTGGATTAAGCGGTTGCCCAAGTAACTGAATTTACATATAAATCACATATATTTCAATTTTCGAAAAAAAATACCAAATAAATAATGTGACGAACTAAGCAGCCGGCCAATTATGCGAATTATACTGTACTGCTATTTTGCAAAGTTCATTCTTGTAACTTCTATTCATCTTAAATTATTTGAAACGATTTTGATTAGTTACCAAGATGATTAAACAAAATTTTTGCAATTACAACCCAATTACTTCACAAAGGAAGACCCAATTACATTTTAACATTAGTTCCTGCCTTCCCAAAATAAACCTATTTACCCACTAAAACTCCTTCGTAAAAAATTGCTTTGTAATGCTAAGAACTGGCCTAAACATTCAAAAATCTTTCCCTTTATATCATCTACACATCCCAAACTTAGCTCATCCAAGTCCATATTAACGTTTATATGAATCTTCTGTCGATCCGGTAAGCCGCAGACGTACATACGTAAAAGAAAATAGAGTTGGCAATGAATATTCATGATAATCATTTGTTTTCCCTTAATAACTGCGGCCGTTGTGGCTTTAAAAATGAATTGGATTTTCAACCTGGGTAGATTCAGTAATCATTCGTTTACCGCCGTAAAGTAATAAAACAAGTTTTGGGTTAAAAGCGAAGAGACCGAATTAACGTCGTGGTAAACTTTTGGAGAAATTAATTTGAATTGTAATGACATAGATTAAAACGTATCATGCCAAATCTGCGGCTTGCCTCATTGGAATTGACATACTATTGTTACTTAAACTAGATCTCACATGCAGTATATTCAAAAAAAAAAAATTAAGTATATCATGAATTGTTTCCACCTGCTTCTAAAGTAAGTGGGAAAGATGTCAATTGTCAGTTTGTGGATAAGTAAATTATGAATCATTTTAACAAGAAAGAATTATTTATATTTTGGATAATCAAAATACATGCAATATCGATTGTGATTAACTCATTACTTTTCTTGATAGAATGAATACACCAATCATCTTATCGGCCATTATTTTTCTTTTTAATATAGATTGATGACTCTAATGTGCATTTTCAAAATATATAGTTATAGGTTATGTTGGATAAAAAAAACGGGCGTATTTATACAAATAACTATTTCCTTGGTATTCTACTTCTTTTCACGTTAATATTGACACATATTGTCAAACTGACATTTGACATATTGTTAAACAGAATTTAACAATGAATTAATTTAATTCGTGATTAAAGTTATTTAAAGTGAACAGAAAATTAAGTTAATCATAGATTAATGTGCTAATTAGTGATTAAATACTTAATTCACTTTCTGTAAATCGGGGGTTATGATCAGTTGCACCGACATGAATTAAAACTACCGACAAGGGGAATGTGACAAATTGCAGTCAATTAAATATTATTACCTTATTACCTTACACACCGTACCTTACATTTTGACTAAATCCCAGACTAAATTTTGTTGGTGCAACTGACCATTAATATCTTAAATTTCAACCTTATTAACGAATGTCAGTTTTGATGTTTCAAACGTCAAACATTATCAGATTAAAAATGAGGTTAGAAATAACCATTCAAATCATATTTCAGGAGGAAATTTAACCTTTTCAATTCCTTCCGGAATCGCAGACGATGCTTTCACGATCAATCCCATCACCGGAACGGTTAAAACCAACAGACATTTAGATCGCGAACAAGTTGAAAGCTACATCATTCCTACTTACGTGACAGATTTCAGTTCCCAGGATAACGCGGGGCGTTCCCAGTTCGACATAGCAACGATACACATTACCATTACGGACGTCAATGATCACGCCCCCGAATTCAAGGTGGGAGCTTGCTATCCGTTAGCAATCCCAGAAAATAACGATTTCGGCATCGTTCACACGGTTGTAGCAACCGATTTGGACTCTGGTAAAAATGGAGAGGTCACCTATAGCATAACAGGTGGAAATATCGGGAACAAGTTTAGTATTGATGCTAAAACCGGGGAATTGGCTGCAAGATCCTTGGATCGCGAATCTCATTCAAGGTATCATCTAACGATCACAGCTCAAGATCGTGGGAACCCTTCTTTGCAAGGATCTTGCAATATTTCGGTCTTAGTGGAAGACCAGAATGATAACGATCCAAAATTTGATAGTCCCAATTATTCGACGAGTATTCTCGAAGATGTCGCTGTGGATACGTCGGTATTGAGGGTGAAAGCGAAAGACGCGGATTTAGGAGTGAATGCTAGGATTATCTACTCGCTAGCTAATGAGAGCCAGTGGTTATTTCGCATCGATAATAAGACTGGTATCGTTACAACAGCGGGGTAAGTAAATTTTTAGACTCAACAATTAATCCTTTTTTGATTGTGAATCTTAAAAAAACTTATAGATTATTCGACAGAGAACGACAGAACACCTATAATTTCCTTGTGGTTGCAACTGATAGTGGAAAATATAACGCAAGATTCCAGAAAGTCCCTGTAAAAGTGCAAATCTTAGATGCCAACGATAACAAGCCCATTTTCACAAAATACCCTTTCAAAGAAAACATTAGCGCCTATATCCAACCTGGCCACACGATTTTGAAGGTTTCAGCTAAAGACGCCGATCAAGGAACTAATGCTGATATAGTGTACAGCCTGGTGTCAGGGCAATATTCCCATATGTTCAGAATTAATCCTAACACTGGCATGTTATCCGCTTCGCAAAGTTTAGCCAGCCAAAGTGGAAAGATTATCCATTTAAACGTGATCGCTACCGACAAGGGAAATCCTCCACAAAGTTCTATAGGATTAATTGAAGTCTATGTTGGAGATACTTCAGTGGATTCTCCAAAGTTGAGATTCCAAAATAATTCTTACAAGGTAACTCTTTCCGAAAACATGGATTCTTTCAAGGACGTGATGCATGTTGCTGCTATAAGAAATGATGGTCGCAGACAGAAAATTGTTTATTCCTTCGGAACTGGAAATGAGGAGAGTATATTCCAAATTAATTCAGAGACAGGGGCTATACAAGTAAAAAATCCCCATTATTTAGATTACGAATTGCACAAAGAGGTACGCTTGATCGTCGAAGCAAAAACCGAAAACAATCCTATCCTCTATGGATACTGCGAAGTCATAGTGAGTCTTATGGATCAAAATGATAACGCTCCAAAATTTTCTCAACAACAATACTCAGCTTCCGTTTATGAAGGCAACAATAAGAACGCTTTGGTACTGCAAGTCTTCGCCTTTGATGCAGATGAAGGCCAAAACTCCAAGATTCTATATCATATTGTAGATGGAAATCACGATAACGCATTCAAAATCGACCCGGTTTTCAGTGGAATATTGAAAACTAATATCGTTTTGGATAGAGAAATCAGAGACATCTATCGGTTAACTGTAATTGCTACTGATGAAGGAGTTCCTCAAATGACAGGAACGGCTCGTGTACACATAAATGTCGTGGATGTTAATGATAACCAACCTACGTTCCCACCTCATAGCATAATTACTGTTAGTGAAGGTAAGTTCATGCAAAATAAACTTAGTAAACAACTTCGTAATGATATTCCAATATTACTAATTAGAATATCCCGGTAGTCGTTTCTTTATGACAATTTACTCCTTTCCATCACAGCAACAGCTGTAGGTACCGTTTTAACGACGGTGACTGCCAATGACGTTGACACCAATCCTGCATTGACCTACAGCTTCGCAAAAGGTAACGACAAGGACGCGTTGAAGAATTTCAGCATCGACAAATACAATGGCAAGGTCATCCTTAAGCATAATCTAGATTTCGAGCTCCAACAAGAGTACAGCCTGAAGATTACAGCTTCTGATATGGCTCATTCTGCCCAAACCACCTTGACCATTAGAGTGACGGATGTCAATGATAACCATCCTGTATTCGCTCAAAGCGCTTACTACGTAACTCTACCAGGTATGTCGAAAGAACAAACAACGACATACGGTTATTCTCTTCCTTTAATGAATGATATCAATCTTGCTTATTCTTCTCGTATTTGCAGAAGGACATTCCACACATTTGATCGATATCCTCACGGTAAATGCAAGCGACGCAGATTCTGGGGATAATGCCGTTTTGAAGTACACAATTTTGAATACTGTACAAGGTTTTTCCATCGATGAAAGTACTGGAATCCTTAGAGTTAATCAAAGCAACATTTCTTCGCCCATTCAAGATTTTCAACTTACGATCAAAGCTACAGATTCCGGAAAACTGCCTTTATATGCGCTAACTTCTGTTAGGATTAAAGTCAATAGCGGAGTCGGGAGTAGTTCCAAGCAAAATGACAAGGATTACAAGTAAGTTTGGATAAAATCCTACCCATATCGAAATCTGCAGTATTCTAACTGATTTTATAATTGTTTACAGGATTCAAATATCAGAGGATACACCAAAAGGAGCGACAGTTCTTCGCTTATCTCATCCAGGTCAAAATAAGTATACCTACAACATCATGGAAGGCAACGAAGAGGATCTGTTCGAAATTGCCAACCCCAACGGAGCGATTGTTCTTGTCAAAACTCTCGATAGAGAACATCAAGACTTCTACACCCTGAAATTGTCAACAGGGGATTCTACTTATTCCTCAAATTACTCAGCAATTAACGTCCATATTACCGTAGAAGATGCCAACGATAATGCTCCAGTTTTCAAACAGGGTGACTACGAATTTACAATCAGCGAAAGCGTTCCAATTGGAACATCCATTGCTAGGATATTAGCAACAGACGGTGACTTGCAAAATAGCCCATTTTCAGAAATAGTCTACGATATAACGTCTGGAAATGATAACTTCCTGTTTAGAATCGATCCTGAATCCGGATTGTTAGGTGTAAATAACACTCTAGATTACGATAATAGCTTTACAATGCATAATTTAGTTGTGAGAGCTTGCGATAAGGGACCATTACCTTTATGTACCTTAACAACTTGCCAAGTTACCCTTGAAGATGCCAACGATAATGAACCGCACTTCCCTGTTCAAGAATATTTGGAGTTCGTCGCGGAAAACGAAGCTGTTGGAACCGTTGTTTTCACTGCGCATGCCACCGATTTAGATAGAGGTATCTTCGGACAATTAAACTATACGCTTCTAAGTTCTTCTGGTGGATATTCCCCTGAGGATTCTTCAAAATTATTCCATATAGATCCAATTTCCGGTTTAGTAGTGACAAATAGCGTCTTTGATTACGAACAAAGAAGCAGATATACTTTCACAATCAGGGCAAGGGATATTGGAGGAAAATCAACCACTGTCAAGGTTAGGGTTGAAATTGAGAGCAAAGATGAGTTCCATCCTCAATTCACAGCGAGAACCTACAAATTTGTTTTAGCAACGCCATCTAGCGGTAGTTTACCAATCGGTTACGTCATTGGACATGTTACGGCGACGGATCGCGATAAGGGTCCCGATGGAAGACTAGTTTACCAACTAACAACGCAACACCCCTACTTTAAAATCAATAGAACAACTGGCGCAGTAGTTGTAAAGAAGAAATTCGATAATTCCGAACTATTGACGTCTGGACGTGATATCAGCTTGGTAGTAACAGCCAGCTCTGGCAGACAAGGATCACTCACTAACATGACGGTTGTTGAGATTTCGATTGATCCCCTGGGTGATCCAGGGACTAATCTAGCGATTAACAGAGATGGAAAGACGACAGTAGCGACATCTAGCGGTGGAATCGCGGATTGGGCATTGGGATTGTTAATTGCATTAATTTTGTTGTTGATAACATTCGGAGCGGTGTTCGTTTTCCTCCACATGAAGAATAAAAGGAATAAAAAGATCAACAAACCGACTTTAAGTAGTGAAACCGTTAGCACTTCAAATAATTATGTCGATCCAAGTGCTTTTGATACCATTCCAATTAGAGGAAGCGCTGGTGGCGTTATCCCAGGTACCAATAACCAATTTGCCCCTCCCAAATATGACGAAATCCCTCCTTATGGTTCTGGACATGCCGCTAGTTCAAATTCAGGCGCTGCAACTACTTCTGAGCTGTCAGGCTCGGAACAATCAGGATCTAGCGGGCGTGGTTCTGCTGAAGAGGGGGAAGATGGTGAAGACGAGGAAATACGTATGATCAACGAAGGCCCTTTGCAAAGAGATTCAGGAATTCACCGCCAGAATGATGATGACGAAGATAATCTTTCTGATGTGTCGGTTAGGAATACTCAGGAGTATTTAGCCAGATTAGGAATTGTAAACAATGGAAGCACAGGAGTTCCCCAATCAACTGGACGGTTATGTTCGGATCCTCGTGCTGGGAGCAGTAAAGAGACGCTACATCATCACCAAACGGTTCCTTTGGACAGTTTGCATATGTTTGATGAAGACGGTAACGCTGAGAACATCTCCAATTTTTATGCGAAGTTAAATGATGTAGCCGGGAGTGATAGGGCAAGTTCTACGGATGAAGGTGGAGGTGTCAATGCTGCGAACCTGGGAGCAACGATGGATCACGTAATGGCGATCAGCGGATATGGGGATGTTCCGGCTGTGACTCATCAACCTTCAATGAACGGTTCGTTAAGTTCAATAGTGCATAGTGAAGAAGAACTAGCCGGTAGTTATAATTGGGACTATCTCCTTGATTGGGGTCCGCAGTACCAACCCCTAGCTCACGTCTTTTCTGAGATAGCGCGTTTAAAAGACGATACTGCCTCTGTGCAGAGTGCCGTCAGCGGGAATTCCAGCGTTAAAAGCAAAAGTTCGATTGCGCCCGCGAAAAACATTCCGCCCCCTTTGATCACAAATGTTGCGCCTCGATCGATCGCGATGCCCGTCTTGAACGCTAGAGGGGGTTCTAGTCATCACGTAGCAAATAGCCACAATCAAATTTTGATGCTGCCGCGTTCACCCATTAACCATGATGCTTCAGGAGCAACGTTTAGCACTTCGGCAGCTATGTCGCCTAGCTTTTCTCCATCTTTATCGCCACTAGCGACCAAGTCACCCTCGATTTCGCCGCTCGTAACGCCAGGGTTGTCGGCGGCGCATCATATGATGCCGAGGCAAGCGCCCCAACCCAGAACTAAGACCGTAGTTGACGCAGAGTTGAGGTTATAGAAAAAAAAACCTTTTTAGAATGTTTTGGTACATTGCTCGTTATAAGTGATTTTTTTTTAACTTAGAATATTGTATAATAAGTGGTTCGGCTGTGTTAATTAAAAATAATAATCGTGAAAAATTCAGTAACTTATATGTACTTATTATATTCTAATTGAGAAACAAAAGACTTCTAAGCAAAATATTTTTTTAATATAAATAAAAGGGGAGCTGCTTCAGAAAATAATCCATGTAAATTTCGTATGTTTTTGTGTGGACAGTGCGTTGCCGTGTAAGTGTCAGGAGTAAAAACCTTATTATTATGAAGAAAATATTCTTTATAAAAGTTTTTGTATGCTCTAAAACACAAATAATACCAGACTTTTAAAATAAATGTCTTAATAGGGTGTAAAATGAACAGAGTATTTTCCTAGAATATTGTGCCAATATCCTAATGTAAGGTGGCGTGAAATTAGTGTAACGCGAAACTATACATTAAAAAAAAACTGCTAATAAACATATCATGTAACGTTTCTGCGCAATTCCGCCCATTACAAAAGCAATTGTTGATATCAACAGATAAATTTAGGTTAGGTTATGACAAAGCAAATCGTTGGTCGTTGTCAAATTCTTACACTCATTTCGCGCTACCCTATGTGAACGCAGCCTTAATCATATAAAAGAAACATTTAACAAGTTAATAAAAGGCGATTATTTCTATTTATTCTGTAAGTAACAGTTATATAACAAGTGCCACAAAGAACTTTTGCTCCAGACATTATGAGAAACAATTACTTTATTAATTTTTTTTTTACCATTGTGATGTATTATTTGAGCTTTAGAACAAGCAAAACTTTTATAAAACATAATTCTCTTTCATAAATCCACAAAAAAGTGTTTTTGCGACAACTATCCGGTAACAAATTATATACTCGTGCACACAGAGGTATGAGTACATAATTTGTGAACTAGAAAGTTTAAAACTTGAATCCCTCAGGGTGCTACATTCATGTGGATTATATGTATTTTTTGTGAACAGGCTTCCCTTACAAATAAATTGATAAACCGACTGTAATACATTTTGCAAGTGTGTTATACTACTTAATCGTCCCTGTAAATATTTTTATTAGAAATGCTCACTATTATTATTATTATTATTAGTATAACTATGATATTAGGTAGCTCTAAATTCTGCCTGCCATTTTTAGCCATAATGATTTTTTTGTAATTTTTGATAGTAATCCTAATTCTTACAACTCATTGGAAGGCCGTAAAAATTGTTTTTAAAAAATAAAATTGTATAGAACCTCCTTTTTCAACTATTAAATTATTATTTATATAAAAAACAATTGTAAAGTAAAATAAGCTATTTTTTTGTAGATATTGTAATTAGTATTTGACAGTACTTTCTTTTCTAATTATTACCTATATTTTCTTTTTTATTCCAACAACGACTGTAATAAAATATTTTATGCGATTTATAAACGAAAAATGTCTCCTTCGTATATATAAGATGCATTTATAAATTATTTTTATACATGACTATATAAGCTAAATCTCCTTCTTACTAAGATTAAATTCGTAAAAAAAGTTTATATGTATTTTTATATACTTAATTCGTTGTTGATAATTGTTGAAAACTACTTAAAAATAGAAAAATCAAAGTGAAAGTGTCATATTGTAAAAAGATTAAAATGTACAAAATAAAGACGATGAGAAAAGTGTCTAACAGCGTTTTATTATACTTTTTAAATTAATTTGTTGATTTATATCCTTATTTTTAAGCTCTATTAAGGTTGAAGCATAAAAGTAACATTTTAAAAGGTAGTATTAAGTTTTTCAAAAGAATTATATTGTAACGGTTCTCTTGATACTTTCTTGGAGAAAATTGGAATATAAAATCAAATAAACGAGATCTTAGAAAGATTTGCAATTAAAAGTAAAAATAAACAAAATTTGAGTGCTGAAAGACATTAATAAAAAATTATTACACCAAAAAAATATTTATAACGGTTTTGCAACGTGTTTAACTTTTCAACAATCGCCTAATAGCTAAATTTTAAAATTATTATATTGAATCTTTTTCAAAATTCTAAATTATCCAAAAATGTATATATCTTCTACACACAGCAATCATTTCAAAATAAGTTCGCCGAAAAAGATCGTTTCTGAACTGCAAAATACTGCAAATCTGCTTAAAATTTCAGGCTCAGGCCCGCGCCGTCCTATAGGGCGAGGAGGGGCAATAGCTAACTACCATTAGCAGTTTGTAGTAACTACTACTTTCTGTACACTTCGTGGTGTATCAGGCAACCAGACATTTGTTGAGCATGTAATATGTTTTTATCACGTTGTAAAACATAAATGTAGATTTTTTTAAAGTACATCTCGCTTCGAAAGCTATTAGATATATTATAGCTGCTTATACGTATATGTATAGGCCCAGTTACACGATCCGTGGTTCGACAAACCTCAGACCACGGACCGTGTAACATATGCGATTTGCCGTCAAGGTAGATTCTACAAGGATTGCTCAATCCCTATCGCAGTGTATGGTAGCACTAGTAGGTTGGCACGTGCGTTGAATAGGCTAGCGACTAACTTCTGGCTACCAGAGAACTATCATTAGCGTCTATGGTTAGCGTAATAAGTAGAGTAACCTAAACTTGCGGACTCGCATAGGCGTCGGTATTACGGGTTAATATAAGAATACGAAAAATTCATAAATAAACTAAACCGGTAGAGAAGCAGGCATGTAGTGTCGACCTTGAATATAAATCATGTTAAACCGCGCTGAGAATGATTTCGTTTTAGTACCGGTTGAGCTGTTGCAGGGATTAGTCGAACGGTCAAGGTTATGTACTTACGTGTCGCTTTTGAAAATATAGCTGGTGTTTTTTGTGTGTTGTAGTATTATACCAAGTACATAATTAGTGTATCGTTTCATATAGAACTAATATTTACATACCTAAGAAAACAATGCCTCGTAATAGATTTGCTACTAATGTACATAAGTATGTGTCACTTTTTCCCCATTTAAAATATGACGGTAGTGCAGTTTTTTGTTTAATATGCAGTGTTCGTTTGGCTGCATTGGACAGAACTGATTGCCAGAGGCATGTCAATGGTATTAAGCATATGAGAAATGCAAGAACTGAAATACCCACTATTCCTCATACATTTATTAATTATGTTTACCTCTTGTGTCAAAGTACCCATTACCCTCACAAACATAATTACAGAATCATTTGCCGCGAATGAAAGAGATGCTAGAAAATGTGTGTAAACGTGATTTGTGTTCCAAAAAAATATGGATTACCGTGGATGAGACGACCGATATAAAGAAAAACAGTATTGTGAATGTAATAGCTCGCGTTTTATCTAGCGAGAACACAGCATCTCGATATTTGTTAGCTTGCAAACGTGTTCAACAATGTACCGCGGAAAATATTCAAAAAGTGATAATGAACGCTTTGAAAAAAATTAAAATTGCCCAAGATCAAGTTGTGATGATTGTGACAGATAGTGCAGCAACGATGTTAAGTGTTGGGCGATCCTTAAAACATATATTTCCTAACTTAATACATATAACCTGCGTGCTGCATGCTTTGCATTTAGTTGGTGAAGTTGTTCGACAACATTACGGAAACGTTGATCGGATGATTGGAAGTACTAAAGCAGTGTTTCGTAAATCTCCTAAACGTTTAAAAGAATTTCGTAAATTTTGTCCAGGTATTCCAGAACCTCCTGAACCAATTTTAACGCGATGGGGTACTTGGCTAACAGCAGCTTCTTACTATTTGATCCATTTTCAACAAATTCAATCAGTTATAATGCGATTTAATCGAAATGAATCCAATGCAATTAGAGAAAGTCAAAGAGAATTTCAAATTCCTCAACTTTTAGAAGATTTAACAACAATATGTACCAATTATACAGTATTACTAGATGCCATCAGAAAACTACAATGTACTGAATTGTCATTGGAGGAATCATTAGACATAGTGGAGAGTGTAAAAAATAAATTACACACATTAAATGATACGCCAGGATTATGCGCTAGTCAAAAGTTGGCAGATGTTTTAAGGAAAAATCCCGATTTTAATACTTTAGAGGCCGTTATAATAAGTGTAAGAATAGTGAACTTTTAAGTGATTTTGAAAAACAGTTTCTATATGGAAATGTAACTTCCTTAGATGTGGAGAGATCGTTTTCTATGTATAAGAATATTTTTTCTTGTCGACGCACAAGGTTTAAAGAAGTAACCGTGGAAACATATGCAATGATGCAAGTTTACAGTAGTTCACATCCTGATGCCTCTAATTTGTTGAATAATTAGCAAGTAAGTTTATTTATGAATTTTTCGTATTCTTATATTAACCCGTAATACCGGCGGCTATGCGAGTCCGCAAGTTTTGGTTACTCTAGTAATAAGACTGATAAGTAGTGCGATACGTTCATACTAAAAAACAAAGAAATTGCAAACATGGCAAATAATAGTGTAGGTCGTATTAAAGAATTTGACGAGACAAATGAATCATTTATGGCGTATATGAAACGGTTAAAATTGTACTTTAGTGTAAATGATACGTGTTTGTAACGTACACTGATGGTAATTAAATGTACACGAAATTGTAATGAAACAGTGGTTATCGTGCGGGTGACGCGCTTCGTTGTCTTCGCGGCTCTCTTTCGCGCTTTCTGACGTCACACGTACGTCACAGTACGCAGCTACATGCGCATTGCTAGCATAAGTGCCTTATTTGAACATAATGTCCCGCACGCCAAATGGGATAATGTAAATGATTGATTGCTTTAACAAATACAGTGCTTATGATAAGTGAACAAAAAAATATTTGAATTCCTTTCTATAAATGCAAGTATGAACAATATTCGAAGGTAAGTATTTATAGTGAAGCTAATATTCATTATTTTTATGTCTTATGATATACACAATTTTTTTATAGAGGTAACACGCAAATTTTTGTCACGTTACGTTTCACGACACTTCCACTTGACAATTTCATGCTGACAACTCGAATGACTCCCTCGGTTCCGAGATAAGTATCCACAATTTTTCCCAGTTGCCACTTCAGTAGAGGTAAGTTGTCTTCTTTTATTACAACCATAGTGCCGATGGTTGCTAATTCGTTGGATTTCCATTTGACTCTCTGCTGCCGTACTCCTTTGACCAACGGGCCCAGAACGCCTGCTTCATTTGCTGGTACTTTTCGTATGTATTTAATCGAGACTCCTTAACTGGTGTGTAATTTCTTTCAAGTAATGCTACTAACGCTGCGCGTTTTCTTTTCTTTTCCTTTTTTTTTAATTTGCTTTACTATTCACGTAGTTACGCGTTATTTTGGAAATATATTCACAATGACTACCGGTAGATATATATTAGTAGGTAGGCTACACCGGTATGGGCGCAGTTCCAAGGCCATTTTAATCGAACTTAATCGAACTTAATCGAGCTTTTAATCGAAGTTTGATTAGCGGCTCGCGCTTTTAATCCGCGGGTAATTTCTCGGAATCGGAGTAATTTCGCGAAATCGAAGCCAAAGGCGCTTTTGATTACCGGCTCGCGCTTTTAATCCGCAGGTAATTTCGCGGAATCAAAGTTTGATTAGCGGCTCGCGCTTTTAATCCGGAGTAATTTCGCGGAATCGAAGTTTGATTAGCGGCTCGCGCTTTTAATCCGCGGGTAATTTCGCGGAATCCAAGTTTGATTAGCGGCTCGCGCTTTTAATCCGCGTTCGCGGCTATTTCAAGGTCGCGCTTTTTATTCCGCGGATAATTTCACGCTTTATTTCGTAGATAATTTCAAGTTTGCGCTTTTTAATCGGCGGGAAATATGGCAACCGCGGAAAGATGGCGTCCGCGACTATGTTAATTAGCGGTTTCGTTTCGCGGCTATTTCAATATCGCGCTTTTTAATCCGCGGTTAATTTCGCGCTTTATTTCGCAGCTAATTTCAAGTTTGCGCTTTTTAATCATCGGATAGATGGCGTCCGCGGAAAGATGACATCCGCGGCTACGTTAATTAGCGATTTCGTTCGCGGCTAATTTCGCGATGGTGCGGTTCTAGGAAGTTTTCTCGAAAAATATTGTGTCTTAGTTTTCAAGCGGCATGGCCGTTGACGCATGTAAATGAGTCAGGGCGATTACGCGGTTACTTCTAGAATTATTTTTAGAAAAATACCAATATTGTATCTTAGAAACAAGGCTCAACATAATAGACCGATGTATAAAAACGATGTATCACCCTTCCAAAATATTTTTTTGTCGATGACAATGAGTCAGACAGGGATAAAATACCTTCTAGGAATTTTCCTACCGTTATAGGCTATGACGCGGTTCTACGAATTTTTCTAGAACATAATGAAGCTATTGCTGGAGTTTGTGGGCCTACGGGCGAAGATGTACGTTTGTAAATTCAAAAAACAGCTTCGTGAAGAAGGCCAACGGAGTCAACAGCTACGCGGTAAAGCAAAGATCTCCTTTGCAGATTACGTCAGCTGTCTGCGCGAATGATACAAATCGGGTAATAATCATGATTAACATTGTTCCTTATTTTATATACAGGCTGTTTCAAAATAATGCGCTATTCATGTATTACTTTACACGTCTGAGGCGCAACGGGAATTCAAGTGTTGACATCTATTCGGACCAGAGAAGTTATTTTTATACGATACTCGTACTTTTAATTATTAGAATTAGAACAACACCGTACATTTATTGTGATTACATGCAATTGTATAGCAAGGTGTAACCGCAAACCGCAAGTGGTCTTGTGCATCGTATTTAAAACGAGTAATCGAATGATAGATGCGATTTACATTGTTCCTTATGGGAAACAAGCACAGACTCCAGGGATTATAGGAATGCATTTAATTCGCGTTTTTTTTGATTCGCGGATTGATTTGCGGGTAATTTGGCGGCTATTTCAAGTTCGCGTTTTTTAATTCGCGTTTTTTTTGATTCGCGGATTGATTTGCGGGTAATTTGGCGGCTATTTCAAGTTCGCGTTTTTTAATTCGCGTTTTTTAATTCGCGTTTTTTTTGATTCGCGGATTGATTTGCGGGTAATTTGGCGGCTATTTCAAGTTCGCGTTTTTTAATTCGCGTGCAAGATGGCGTCCGCGCTTTATTTCGCAGCTAATTTCAAATTCGCGCTTTTTAATCCGCGGAAACTGGCGTCCGCAGCTACGTTAATTAACGGTTTCATCCATGGCTAATTTGTCGATGACAATGAGTCAGACAGGTATAAAAATTATTACATTCTTGGAATTGCTCTCTTTCTTAATTATTGCATCCTTGACGATATAAAAGGGGTATTTTCTTTCTATCCATCACAGTGTTTCATCGAGTTTCCAGCTTCGTGCATCCTAAAGTTCTTCTACGAGTGTGACCTTAGTGCTTTATACATCTCAGAGTTCTCCTACAACTTTGCATTCTATTACATGTAAGTACTTTTAATTTATATTTCTTTACATTGTCATTTAAATTACGTTAAAGTTTTTGTTTTGGAATATTTTTATGTAATTTTTATTAGCTATCATTCAAAAATATTTATGATTATAACCACACGAACTTCTGCTTTAGACTTAATTTTTCTATATTACAGCGAAACGGCTTCTCAATTTACGGTTGTGTGAGGCCTCCGATAGCGCGATATTGAACAGCATAGAGATGGACATAGAGATGATGGAGACTGTGGTGGACGATATGGAAAAGATGGCGATTGCAATGCATATTGAAGAAATATTGAAAAGGATGAAATCCGTATTCGTAAGAATGGGGGATCACCCCACGGCACAGGTGTTACTGCCTAGAATATTAAGTATATTGGAGGGTGTCCATTTCTGTTTCGTAAATTACCCAGAATGTATTATTAATGCCTGTATAAGATAATTTTCTGAATGTGTTATTAATTAAAACAAGACATTTGCTTTTACTTATTTATTTATGTACTAACTTATTGCTGATATAATATTAAAACTAATTGACCATTATATAATTTAATAATATATCCATCCTACGCTCTGTACACATACTTAATTTAATAAAAACAAGCATGGTTGCTTTTGGAACCGAGTTCGTGAAATCGGAAGACTACAGCCCGAGTCATCAGATCTCTATTAAATTGTATTCTCTTACAATGAAATTGTAAAAAATAAATATAGAAGATAGTACGGAAGAAGAAATCGGAGCCGCCTTGCAGACTAACGACGAAAATTGTGAAAAATTGGACGCAATAGACGACAATCTTACATGACTGCTCCCTCTATATGTCCTACGAAATAAAGTACCTGCAGCAAAAGTGGCACCTCATACCTCAAGAAAAGAGAGCCGCATTTCAAGGCTGTTTACCGTGCTACCTTCATATAGCGGATGATCAATTGGATGAGGCACCACCGACCATAAAAAACTGTGCAGGATGCAACAAATATATGTAAAATTTATATGTTACACACATGTATTATCTAAGAATGAGGTGACACTAAATAAAATGCACTATGTATAACTATAATATTTTTTATTTTTATCTAGTAATACTATGCTCATTGGATAGATTCAAAATATCGGATACATATGAACGTTTGATATAGAACAAATTTTAAGTTCATCAGTATGGTACATGCAACATTCACCCAGAGTTTTTTTTATTGTAAAAATGTCCCTCATATATTCTAAATTCACTATTGGTACACCAACAAATTTTTTCAACACATCTGTTTTCTCATGTCCTTTAACATACACTTTTGTATAGTTAGCGCAAATGTTAGATAGAAGTCTATCAACGTTCTTTAAATCTACATAGCCATCCTTGTATTTAATATTTAAAAAATTAAGCTCCAACTACTTGAAGAGAAGATGCATAGTTCGCGTTCCATCCGTGATGCTCATTTCTTTAGGTGTAAAGTCGGGAGCATTAAATTCCTGCATATTGGTTACTAGGAATGCCTCGACTCGCTGACGGTATATTTTTTCTATGTGTTCAGGCAATAAAACTAAGCTTAGAACCTTTTCCAAATTCTTAATTCTGTTTGACAAACATCAAACTTCACCGGCATTTTATTTGGGCTTATCGTGACGAGGATTGCCAGTGGTGGTTTGCCGAAGAGATGCGTCAGTCTGCCGAAGACGTGGAGACCGTATTTCTTTGCCCTCTACCGATGGAGCCTCTTACGCCTGCGCAAGAGCTGGAATTGCGCTCCATTTCACACTGCCACATCTGCGAGCGACCCTTTGACGTTTGTGACGTCAAAGTTCGCGACCATGATCACCTTACTGGCAAGTATCGCGGCGCGGCACATGAGGATTGTAATATTAATTACCAGGATAGTCACGTGATTCCAGTCGTTTTTCATAATCTAAGTGGGTATGACTCTCATTTTATCATCAAAAACCTTGCTAAAGATTTCGAAGGCCGCGTCGATTTGCTTCCTATAAATAAAGAGCGATACATCTCCTTTACCAAAAATATAGACGATAACCTAATAAAATTCAAATTTATTAATTCCTTTAGATTTTCGGCATCCTCTCTAGAAAAATTAGCATCATACCTACCTGTATTTCCAAATTTAGATGATTCAAAATTCAAATTATTAACACGTAAAGGAGTGTTTCCGTACAACTATATTGATTCTTTCGCAAAATTAGATGAGAAGAACTTGCCCGACAAAACAAAATTTTACAATTCAATGACTGACTCAGACATTACACATGACGACTATGCGCATGCCAACGACGTGTGGAACTCTTTCGGGTGTCAAAATTTAGGCGAATACAGCGACCTATATTTAAAAACAGACATTATGCTATTGACTGACGTATTTGAGCAATTTCGGACTAACTGCTTGAAAACTTACGGCTTAGACCCAGCGCATTATTATACTTTACCCGGGTATACCTGGGATTGTATACTAAAGCTTATCGGTATTACGATCGAGCTGTTAACAGATATCGATATGGTGCTGTTTATAGAGCGAGGTATCCGAGAAGGACTAAGCCAGTGCTCGAAACGTTACGCGGTCGCGAATAATAAATATCAACCGAATTTCAAACCAGATCGGCCATCAAAATTCTTGATTTATGACGACATCAACAATCAATTTGGATGGGCGATGTCACAGTGCCTTCCCTACGGAGAATTTGAGTGGGTAGATGGCGATTTAGGCAATTTTAATTTCAATGTAGCTGCAGATAATCCTAAAGGCTACATTATTGAAGTTGACTTAGATTACCCGCAAGGCATTCTCAATTCCCATAGCGACCTCCCATTCAGCCCTGAATACCGCGCGCCGCCAAATTCTCGTGAAAAGAAATTATTAGCCACATTATATAACAAAGAACGTTATGTTATCCATTACCGCAATTTACAACAAGCTTTGGAAAACGGGTTAATTCTAACAAAAATTCATCGCGTCTTAAAATTTAATCAATCAGTTTGACTTAAATCCTACATCGATTTAAACACAAAACATGTCGGAATTTGCAGGCTTTCGCTCAAAGATGTACGCGTATAGAGTGCATGGATGGGGCGGACAAAGATAAGAAGGCCAAGGGTGTAAGAGGCATATTGTCAAGCGCCACATCACGTTTAACGATTATTTAACCTGTTTGCGTGAGAGCAAAGAAACATCTACAGAACAAAAGCTTTTCAAATCAGAGCACCATCAGGTCCTTACCATTCGGAAAGCCAAGACCGCTTTAAGTCCCCACGATGACAAAAGGTACCTGATGCCCAGGTCGGTGGAAACACTGTCGTGAGGACATTGGAAAATAATGGACTCGCAAAGTTGAGGTGTTGGCGAATCCCATGGCGCTGATTTGGTGCGAACGTTCGACTTTCAGAGATATCAGGATTGTAAATTTCGTACAGTATTTAACGAGAATTTGGTTGCGGTGGAACTATATAGAAATGATATTATCTTTGGTTAGCCCATCTACGTAGGCATGTTAGCATATTTCCAAAACGGCTTCTGAACGGCTTTTGAACGGCTACTAAACAGCTTTTGAACGGCTACTGAACAGCTTTTGAACGGCTTCTGAACAGCTATTGAACAGCTTCTGAACGGCTTTTGAACGGCTACTGAGCAACTTCTGAACGGCTTTTAAACGGCTCCTGAACGGGTATCCGTTCAATGACTATATCTCTTGGCATTAGGTGGCACCAGGAATTTATTTCCGGGTTGTGATACGGTCCGGGTGTAATATGCCATATGGAAGTTATTGTTTGTGGAGGTGACTCATGTTTCAAATGTGTTTGGGGGTCGGATGGGTAGTAATAGGTAGGGGATCAATTGAGCGTGGGACCTTCATTATCTATTTACGAACACACGCTCAAGTGACACCCTACCTACTACTACCTATCCGACCCCCAAACACATTTGAAACATGAGTCATCTCCACAAACAATAGCTTCCATACGGCATATCACACCCGGAACGTATCACAACCGGAAATAAATTCCTGGCGCCACCTAGTGCCAAGAGATATAGTCATTGAACGGATACCCGTTCAGGAGCCGTTTAAATGTCGTTCAGAAGTTGTTCAGTAGCCATTCAAAAGCTGTTCAGGAGCCGATCAAAAGCTGTTCAGGAGCCGTTCAGAAGCTGTTTAGTAGCTGTTCAGAAGCCGTTCAGAAGCCGTTCAAAAGCTGTTCAGTAGCCGTTCAAAAGCCGTTCAGAAGCTGTTCAATAGCTGTTCAGAAGCCGTTCAAAAGCTGTTCAGTAACCGTTCAAAAGCCGTGCAAAAGCTGTTCAGTAGCCGTTCAAAAGCCGTTCAGAAGCCATTCAAAAGCTGTTTAGTAGCTGTTCAAAAGCCGTTCAGAAGCCGTTTTGGAAATATGCTAACATGCCTACATAGATGGGCCAATCAAAGATAATATCATTTCTATATAGTTCCACCGCAACCAAATTCTCGTTAAATACTGTACGAGATTTCAATCCTGATATCTTTGAAAGTCGAACGTTCTCACCAAATTCTCGTTAAATACTGTACGAGATTTACAATTCTGATATCTCTGAAAGTCGAACGTTCTTCATCGCCTTCCTTTCTAATGGTCTCGCCAAAAATACTATGAATCTTTTCAATCGATAGCTTTTGTATATCCACCTCCTCTTCAAAACACAGGTATTACTTGCACCACGAACAACGCACAATAGCAGGTTTTTCACAAACACTACACAAGGGCGTAGACCCCGCGTCTTTAGCAAAACAAAACTGTACTGGATTTTTAAAGGATCCCGGTCTTTCATCCACGTATCCACTCTTATACCACGAGTATTTGAAGACATCAAAAAATCTCTGTGAAGAAAACTGATTGTGGGTCAACGATTGCAGCTTAATAGTTAATACTATTTTTCTGATGCAAATCTATGTCGTAGTTCATAAGAATCACTGTATCAGAAAAAGTTCTAATAAAATTTTTCCATAATCTAAAACCAAACACATCTAGAGGTTATACCATTGCTATTGTTTTCTTATGGATATTTAAAATGTTAACAGTTTTATCTTTTGGCACCAATTTCTGAAGTTCGGCAAAACACTGTCCACTCCAAGAATCAATCAAGAGAACACCTTTTGGTCCGATATTTGGTAAGAAAACATCTGTTAGACAGGTTTTGAAATGATTTGAAGTGAGTTTTTCAGACGTCGAAGAAGAAATATACACATTTACTGGTCTAAACAATGATTGCGCAACTTGAGGTCCAAACGTATTCGCAGATTCCTTTAATACCAAAAATAATGGCGAAAGTAACCGTCCATCTGCAGAAATGGCCGGTAAAATTGTATAACTATGTGTTGTTGAGTGCAAAGATTGCATAACAGCTTCAACGGTTTTCTCACCCTTTACTGCCAAGGTACGGCCGTAGTGCATTTCTAGATTAAATCCACTTTCATCGGCGTATACGTATACGTTGCTTCTGCCGATACTAGCGATATGGGGTTTGACTTCCTTAATAAAATTATTGCTTAACAATCTTAGGTATGGTAGGTCTTCCATACCAGCACGAGTCGACCTAGTAATAAATTTAGTTATTTTGCGTGACACAATATTATGTAGTTTCTTGAAATGCCATATCCACCAATGTCCTGCTTTAAACGTGTCGTGTCCAATTTCTTCTTTAGCTTCTAAAGCCCAGCTTCGAAGGTCCATGTCATGAATTATTTTTCCATCGTCTATGCTATTTTCAAATTTTGTATGAACGTATTCTGTAATAAACCGTAGTTTATCCGTATGCGCGCCGCCTCTGTTAACACTTTCTTCCCATCTATATAATTAGCGTAGCGATTTGACCTTTTTGAATTTTTGTTTCACGCCTTCGACAGAACGTCGCTTGCTTTTACCACTTCTCCAGTATTCAACAGCTTTAATTTTGTAATCTAGGTCAACAGCACTGCCTCCTTCTTCAGGAACACATGCAATATTTTCATAATTGTCTTCTTCATCTTCTGCTACATTTTCCACAAATTGCGCTTCATGTGGTTCTTCTAATCGTTAAAACTCCAATCCTGTGACATATATATAAAGAGAACATGTTTTACATGTTCTACCCGAAATGTTCAAAAAACGTGAACCCGAGACGTTAAGCGGTCGTATACGTCTCCAAAATTCGACCGAAAGCCCTAAATTTTACAATAGAGTGTTATTACATTATCTGATCTCTCGAGTATCTGAGATTAGAGACCATATCTGGAAGATACTATTTTAGATTACCCTATCAGAGGCTTGTTAGATTCAGGAGCATCAAAACCCTTAGTAGGTCCCCGAGGTTACGAAATCCTATTACAACTTGGATTAAAACTCATCTCTAACCATGTTGAATTCAATAGTCCGCCTTGTCACAACTTATCCACGAACAATCCCGGAAAGCCGCTACTTTAGGCCACACACACCTCATTTCTCATGATATTGAATTGGTACCTGGTACCCGACCAATCAAGCAACGATACTACCCTGCCTCCCCAGTTAAATAGGAAGTAATTGACAACGAAATTCAGAAAATGCTCAATAATGACATCATCGACCCATATCGGAGTCCCTGGGCCTCACCTGTCTGTTTGGTGCAGAAGAAAGACCAAAGTTATCGTTGTACTAAGTATTTGTTATATTATTAAAGGAGTATTCCCCAGGTTAGTGTTTTCTTATTCTCACCAGTCATAAATATTACAGTAAGATCAAAATTTACACTTGTTTAATTAAATCTAGTTTATATTTTTACTATAACAGTTATATTTCGTCGTAGCCTATTCTTTAATATATATTGTTTATTACCTACTTATATTTCGATAATTTAATACATAATTTATAGATGTAAAATTCCTAACATAAATTCTTATTCTAATCTTTTTTAATTATTTAATATCTATATTGAGTCCGGATCGTATTAAAACAATTTGTTAGCCCGCTTTTATATTGCATCTACACGCCTGGAATTAATAATGCCGCTAAATCAAATTTACTAATGTATGCGGACGACACAGATCTATTATTCTTTTAAGCCGGCAGATTGTCAACAAGGTGGCTCCAGTATAACTGCATTCTCAAAAATTCTGTAATATAAGTGTCTTATTATAATTTTATTGCAGCCCATAAATCAAAAGCCGTGAGAGCTATCGCTTTCCATGGCTATACGGATCACTTCTAGTAGATTTTGACGATTTTCTTACCTGCGACAAGGAAGCACGCGTTTGATGTATACCTATTCATCCCATTCTTATACATTATTCTCCATATTATCTATCTCCTAATGTAAACATACGCAGGACTACTGCTTTCTTGGCACTACTTTCGCGCCCTCTCCTACACGCGCGTAAGTATGTACCCTCTCACTTGCTCACCGTAACACCCACATTTTTTGCTGTACGCATTCGTCTTACAAGAACTGAACGTTATAGTCTTGCCGGTAGCCTCCCTACAGGGTACAACCTCGGGAATCTTCGGGAGATCTCCCTATAACGAGGCTACGGCATAACTTTATTTGAAGATTGTACATATGTACATCTAATACTAATGTAGAATGACCAAACAAAAGAAATGAGTAAAAGTTACATTTCACACGATGCATAATTCTTCCCAGAATTATGAACATAAAAATTATGCATCGTGTAAATTTATTTATTTTTTTTTACAAAATAAACTAAAATATGGAAAAGCATATTTTGCCAAACTCTAAGAGTTTGTATTACCATATTCAACCGTATTGTTCATGTTATAATAAGCAGTGATATGTCAGTATTTGATGAATACACCTTTAGAAATGAACATTTTTAAGGGTAACTGAGTATGAAAATTATGTAAGGAATGAAAACTTCTCATGACAATATCAAATAGTGAGTGTATATGCCATTTTACAAATTTAAATGTCGTGCAAGCGTTTTCTGGTCAAAGATCGTTAAATTCAATTAGTTAATTACGCTATACGAGGGTCACGCTATATATTTTGAGATACAAGAAAACTACAAGCCTTTTTACGAAAATGATTTTATTTATGTTCAAAATAATCTCCTCCTGCATCAATGCACTTTGTAACCGAAGTTTCCACAACGTAAAAGCGTGAAGCCAGTCATCTCTTGGAATGCTCTCAAAAAATAGATGAATTGCTTCATCTATCTCACCCTCCGTCGTGAAACATTGACCACGTAAATGTTTCTTTAGGTTGAAGAATCACCAGAAATCACACATGGCCAAATCAGGCGAATAGGGTGGATGTTCAATGACTTTTACCTTATTTTCACATAAAACTTCAACTGTCTGCTGTGCATTGTGTGACGATGCATTGTCGTGATGCAACATTAACCCGCGAATGTTGGCTGACTCAAGAACTGCAGGTAAACATTTTGTGGTGTACCAGTTCGCTGTGGCTGTACGTTGATTTTCCAGCTTCATTGCTTTTACTAATCCGGTACTACGGAAGAAAACTGCGTACATAACTTTCTTGACAACCCTTTGCCTTTTGGCTATTGTTGGTGTTGGTGCATCTTCGTAGATCCACACGCGGCTCTCCTAGCGGGTAGGAATATCGTAAAATGGAATGTAAGTTTCATCACCTGTTACTATTTTTGATAGAATGCGATGTCCACCATTATTTAACATTTCCAATGTTTCCCGAGCGATTCTTACTCGCTCTGCTTTTTGGAAATCGGTAAGCGTGTGTGGCACCCAACGACTAACAATTTTTTTTCATCCGACGATGATCATGTAAAATTGAATTTACTGTTGCGGATCCAACACCAAGAGTTGCCTCAATCACTTGATAAGTGCATCTTGGATCTTCGTGGATCATACGTCTCACACTCTCAATGTTTCCAGCGGTAACTGAAGAACAGGGCCTACCGGTACGTTCCTCATCACCAAGCGATATCCGTCCTCTTTTAAATTCGCTATACCAGCGAAACACAGTTACACGTGAAGGACTTTCATCACCAAATGCAAGTTGCAATCGTTCAAGACTTTGTTGTTCACTTAAACCGACCTTAAAATCGTAGTAAATCATTGCGCGTACACGTTCTCTTGACAAGTCAATGTTTCGATGACAAATCGTACCTACCACGTTTATTCTGTGGCAGCAGCGACTCAACTGACAGTCAGAGTTTACTACTTAAGGATGGTGGTATTTAGAAATGCAGTGTTGCCAGCTCTAACTTCTCTACTTTTGTGGCATCTCAAAATATATAGCGTGTCCCTCGTATTTAATGTATGCTTGGCTACGGCCAATGATATGAAATAATCTACAATCTTTCGGTTGCTGTATTATAGTCATTCTTAGAGTAAATAAAAGTCAAAAGATACTTTCTGAATTTTTTATTAATATATCCATATTAAAGCCAAGTAACATTACATTGCATCGTTTAAAATACAAGAAAATGCTTTTCATCTTATCAACGGTCACAAACATTTTGCCATTACTTAAAGACAAACGCATTTTTTAACAACAAAAGACTTCTAAACGATATGTTCTTTCTGATTCAATCTTCTATAGCTCACTCTAGAAGATTGAATCTGAAAGAACACTATTCTAAATGAAGATCCACAACTGGATTTCAGAACGGCTAAATGTTGGAAATAATTTGAAAAAACATTTAATTTTAGATAACTGTTGTGAACACTTATATAGAGCTCATCATCTTAAGCCATAGAAAGCAGGATTCTTTTCCTGCAATAATAAACATACTTGAGTAAGAAGAATACATCATTTTTATGGACGTGGAAGTGTAGATATTAGTTAGTGAAAGATTGTACCAGAAATTAGGTTTGCGAAGAAATTGTGCTCAATATTTACAGTTGTCTCGTTTTTTTGAATCACATTTTTTGTATTTTATAATAAACGTTATTTTAGCAAGGGATAAGGCAGCTTACTTCGTGTGAATTATGTTACCGTTGACTTTGTATACATTTTCTTATCAGTCTTAAATGAAAAGAATATTAACAGGTAACTTTTGAGATTCATGCCGATAAAGCAATTCTGGTAACGATTCCGGAATAAAACTTAGAAGGAACTGCAGCAAATTATAAGCAAGTTAATATTTATGTCTTTCAGAACTTAAATACTTTCCCTTCAATGACGTTTTGTGTGTATAAAGTGAGTATATAATAATACAAAAACGTGTCAACATGTATAAAAAAGAATATCATTAACTAAATTTATACATAGAGATAAATAAACTTACGCCCTAAATATCACAAAACGAGAAAAACAGTTAACCGACATAACTTAAATTTCGCGCTTTTTAAAGAAAGGTAAACAATCAGAACGTGGCATCAAAAAACGTTATTGGTTGAAAAAAGTTTGACAGATAAAAGCAATCAATAAGAGCAAGGCATTAAAAGATCAATAAAGTCTATTGGTTAACCTGAATGTAAGCGTTAAAAAAGCGCGAATTTTAAAAGCGGGTGTATGTGTTACTAATTAACGGTTTGTTCCAACATGCAGTTTATGTATCGTACATGTACGATACACGGATTAGTTCATGAACCGTTTTCTACGCATGCGTTAAAAATGTATTACTTTCCAACTGATTTCGTATCGTGGCGTGTTGGAATAGCTTACAGACCTTTACTAAATTTAAACCTGTCTGTCATTTTAAGTTTACCTCTATAGTTTTCATTTTTCTCTTTTGGGAACCATTAAGTGACCGTCTAAATTGTCATCATCACTGGAAGAACTATTTAAGAAATCAGAGAATCCTTCCAAATCCCTCGTTTTAACAGATTTCTTAAATAAATACTAATAGTAAACAATGACGTTATTTGCAGGTTGTATAAACTGCTGTCATTTATTGCATATGAAAATCAAATAAACTAATTACATTCTGCGCATGCCTCTGACTAGCAGTTCTACAAAAACCTACGGATCGATTCGACCGTTCAGCGAACGATTCGGCCGTTGTCAAATTTTATGTTGAAACATCCGACTATTCGTACACATTTCAGTCAGAAGTTATGTTGAAACATCAAATTTGCTTTGCGCATGTACCCGACGATACACAAACTGGTTTGCTGGTGTGTTGGAACAAACCTTAACACTTTTCTTTATCATATTTAGTTACGTTAAAAGAATATAAATTCATTCGATTTCATTATTATCCTCTGTAGCAGTATTTTCCACAGCTCTCTGTTCAATGTTGAATTCCTCCGCTCTTCCGGTGTCCGTTACAGTTATCTCGGTCGTTTGATGACCAAAACAATCGGCCCTCTCTTCACTGACCGTTTTGATGACGCCATCTACGAGTGAACCAGCGAACTGACGTAGTTCCATGTTGATATTGCTATGAGGGTTCGATTGGTCCTTTTTAATTCTTTGACTAACCGGTAGGGGCAACGACGAAGGTCGGATTTGTTTTTGAAACGGAAACATTTTTCCGGCGTCACCCTGCAAATGTTAAACCATGATTAACACTTATCCATTATTTTTAAATTGCACTTACTTGAGGGGTGTGGACGGCAACAATTTCAGTTTGTGTGGCAGTCGCCTGGTCTTTTAAATGTTGATTTATGCCAGGTACTTGACTGAACATCGTCATGAACTTTACGATGTCCTGCATCGATCCTTGCAACTGTTGAATCTGGAATTATTAAAAAGTTCGTCGAAATTGAGGCTGGAATTTCTTTATATGAAACTGAACCTGATTTTGTAATACGCTACAGGTTTGAGCAAGATCCTTCACCAACTCCGTATTGTTTATCGTAGTTGAGATGGTGTTAGTAGTACTGGTCGTATTGTTGGAATCACCGGCCTCGGGCTGGATAGAAGCTACTTTCTTCCAGAGGGCGTTTATGGCTTGCATTTGCAACATTTGAATTTTCCTCTCGCTTTCTAGGGCGGCTTTTGTCGATTCCATATCGCTAGCTAGTTTTCTACAATTTTGAAATTCATGTACAATTACTATTAAAATAAAGTCGACATCTCATTTCATTTCTCATACATAACCTCACTTTTCAATGTCAAATATATAGCGTGTACACCTAGCGCATGGGTGGAAGATAATGTCTTCTCTAAGTAATTATTCGGAGACGAATTATGCACAACACTAAATTATACTCAAGTGTACAGAGTGTTCCGTTTTTGCTGCACACGATACAGGTTAGATTTTTTAAATGAAGTATCCTGTATAATTATTACGTTTTTGAAAGCCTTTCTTCAATTCACGTAAATGTTTTTCAATATTCAGTATACCTATCTAGCTTAGTTTTTGAAATAATTTGAGATTCTTGCAAAATGCTGTTGCACTTTAGAGCGCTAATTCAAAATTTATTCCATTAAATATTTCTTACAGTTTTTGGCAATACATCAAAAAATTTGTATATCAAAATTGCTAAATTGCATAATTTTTTAAACAATTTTCAGTAAGCTCTTATTTTTTAACCGTTGAAAAAAGTTTGAGTGTAATGCCCTAAATAGCTTAGTTTTTTTTCTATTCATGCTATTCTGAACTCGTAATCATTTGCCTGTTTATTTCCCCTATTTATTATTTATACATGTAGATGTTAAAATCGTACAAAAAATAACTTTGACATTATTTTTAATTAAATAATAATTTTTGTAGAAACAAATGTTTATAGTATTTCGACACAGCACTTCATGAGTTTAAACGGAAAAAGTACCTGCATAGTTTCATATTTAATTTACTAAAGTAAGACGCACTTCAGGCATAGGTAAATGTTTATAATTTTTTTTAAGTCAGCTTCTTTGTCAGATTATGGAAAAATATATAATAATATACAGATGTTCCGTAAAAAATCAAACTTGCATCGAGCGCAGTGGAAACTGAACACCCCGAATACTTAATATAATTTTGTTTTGTGCAAAACTTGTCTCCGAATAATTTTCATTTGAAAACATTTTCTCTAAATTGCAATGAATTATCTTCCGCCCACGTACCAAGTGATGTCATTCTTATATTTTTACTTAATGATATTTATTAATATAAATATCATTTAGTATGTTAATACATACTGAATATATTCATCTGCTCTTCTAGCCTGCAATGACCTGTACAATTGCTGAACATCCTTGTCACAGTTCCTAGTGTAGTAACCACGCCACATTTTTTGTATACAGATGGCAGCTTTTTCCGTCTTGTCATCAATACTACCATTCACAGCAGCTTCCTCTTTATGACGTTTTTCTTGAACTTTGGAGTGAATAGATTGTAATTTGGCATCACATACTTCAGACTCATCTTCGCTACTTAGAGATTTCTTTAGTACAGGATGTAATGTTTTTGAAGCTAAATTCGATGGCTCCTGTTGTTTACTGTTTGGGCAAAAACATGAAAAAATAATGGAAGATTTTTAATAAAAAAAATCTTACTCTTTTAGGTTCTGGGAATTAATCTGTTGAATTTTTCTATTCCTTACAGGACTTGGGCTGTTCCTCTTATTATCAATTATACTGTTCCTAGCTTTTGGTGCATTAGCTCTGATTAATTTTTGTGACTTAACAGGGTGTGCGAGCTTAATTGAGTTATTCCTAGAAACAGGAGTTGGTATTGTTGATGGTATGGATATTCGGGTACTTAAAGGAGATGGATGATAATCAGGACTCATTAAAGATTCTGGTACGGGTACAAGTTTCGAAAGAGCTTGTAAAGGGCTGCTAATCACTTCTGTATCTAAAAAACACAGGTATTAAAAAGAAAGATCTTTGAAGATAGAAGCAACGTTTTATACTATTTAAGCAGTTTTCAAGCACTCCATTTGTTGAGGTCTCCTTATTTGTCTCTACAGAATGTTTCAAACTTACAGATTGGCTTAGTAAAGTTGGATCCAAGCTTTGTGACATCAACACTGATGATTCCATTATGTTACTGGTATTGTAGCAGCTTGTTGCCATTCTGTCAGGGGATTTTGGTTTGTTACTAAGTCGTGATGCTATAAAAAACGAAAATTGTGGTAATGATTTTCTTACTTAAGGGGTCTAACCACCCAGATTTTTTTGTTGCATTTTCTGAAAGTGTGAACTTTGAAGAATATTTTAAGCCAAGTCTGAGGTCGAAATTCCAAAAATTGGCCAAGTTTAGCGAATGTATAGGGAGGCTGATCGGATGCATCTCGTGCGGGTCGAATGCCTACGGCGCGCGTGACTAACGGATGCTAAGCGAGAGGCACATCAGCCTTAGTTTGTTTATAATCTCACGTATCGAGGGTCATATCTGTTATTGTGAAGCAGAAACAAAACTTTCAAAAATTGAAGACGAACTATATGGTGCTGGCATAGCAGATTAGAGGTAAGACCATTTTATTATATAAAAAAATTATTTCGAATCCCCTTTTGCGTTTTTCTCGAAACTATGTTTTTCAAGGCGGGTAGAAACTTTTCTCCGAAACTAATAGTCCAATTGACTTCAATTTTGGCAAGAATATTATTAATAAGATTATTATTATCATTATTAAGATATGTCAATTCATTTGTTTATAATAAATCTTTTAAGTTATCGTATTTTAAAGTAATTTTTTTTTTTCAAATCGATGCCCTTTCCACAATTTAAAAAAAAAATCCCTACGCTACACGATAGCTATTACATCTCTTAACAAAAAAATATTTTGCTTTTTGATTTCAGACCATCCTCCTCTCCGAAAATGTTCCACACGTCTGATCCCGCCACGGCAAAGGAGCTTCGCGGGAATTGTTCTGCAGCCATAGTTTTTAATTCAATCTCAATTTATAAATTTGCAGTATAAATATTGTATTTTGTACTCCTAAAATTTAAATTAATTCTACGCAGTAGTTAATTAAAAAAATCTTAAATTTATACTTATTTTAAACTTGGTGGTAAAGAGAAGTCAGAGTACTTACTATTTGTTTTCGGTGAACTTCGAGCTCCATACATTTTTTTCCTTGATATTGGAGATGGTGTTGGAGTTTCAGCTATTAAAAAATGAATTACACAATGGACATATACAGTACCGTGCAATCGAATTAGGGCCACTTTGATTTTATGCAAATATTTGCTATTAATATTATAATAACCGAAATTTCTAAATATTTTTCGCAATAAAATGTTTTTAATTGTATTTGGGATAATCCTCTTAAGTAGGTACAAAATTCTCGTTATTATAACCCCCACCAAACATTCCTTTCTATCCAAGGTACGTTTAGGGTCGGTAATCGGTGACTGGCTTTACCTGCTTCAAGTTAGTTTACGTGTAGTTTTGATGGTGTAAAGTGCAAGTATTATATTTTTCTGCTATAATATTCGTTTTACATGTTGTTTTAGTGTAATTAAATTGAAATTTCGTGACGTTTAGTTTTCTTTTTTTATTGATAAATTTTGTGAAATGGGCAAACGTAAAGACATTTCAAATGAGAAACAAACAAGAATTCAAGTGTTATTAGAGACGGGGCTGTATTCGCATCGGGAAACAGTCAGAAGAGAACGAGTTTCTCGTCAAACAGTCGACAGGGTAGTGATGTCAAAGAAAGAAAATTTACCAGCGACTTCAAGTGGCCGTTCTCATTGTCGCGGTATTCGCAAAACTTCGCCACGGGAAGACAGAATTATCATAAAAAGGGCATTAGAAAACAGGCAACTGTGCATTAAAGAACTTCAGCGTATATTACAGGCTGATAATGTAAAAATATCAGATCGAACATTAAAATCGCGCTTATATGAAGCCAATATCAGAAGTAGACGCCCTGCAAAAAAGCCGAAACTTATTTTAAGGATGAAAAAGGCAAGATTGCAGTGGGCGCAACTGTATCGGCATTTTACTGTTGAGGATTGGAAAAAGGTATGTATCAATATTTTATGTATATTTTCAAAATTTGGAACATTTTTAGTAAATTCGAAAATGTAATGAAAATTTCCGTTTCTAAAGATTATTTTTAGTGACGAGTCACGGCCAGAGGCAGTAACTTAAGTTGCTCATCTCGTTAGAAGAAGACTATCGGAACAATATGATGAAAGCGCAGTAGTAAAAACAGTGAAACATCCACCGGCAGTCATGATTTGGTCCTGTATATAAGGCGAAGGGCTTGGACCGCTCTATTTTGTAACGGGTACCATGAACCAAATTCAATATAAAGAAGTTATGGAATCAATCTTAATCCCGTATATAACATCTTTAGACCCTGAAAATTACTCTTACACATTTATGCAAGATGGTGCACCGTGCCACACGGCAAAAACTATTCTAAATATGTTTTTAGAAAGAAAACTGAAGATATTGCCATGGCCAGGCAATTCCCCCGACCTGAATCCAATCGAAAATGTTTAGAATTCTTTAAAACGTACAGTTTATGCATCTTCCAATACAACAGTTGATGTTTTGAAAGAAAACATAACAAATAGCTGGCAAAATAATGCTCACTTTAAAGAAGTTGCAGCAGCGTGTATAGCAAGCATGCCAAAAAGAATTGCTGCTGTCATAAAATCAAGGGGTGGTTCGACGAAATATTAATGTACGTGTTAATATAAATATATATATATAAATAAATAAAAATTGTTTTTATCAAACGTTGATACTTTGTATTATTTATTAAGCTAAAACTCAAATTTATATAGTGGCCCTAATTCGATTGCACGGTACTGTATTTCATTAGTTTCTTACTTTGTTCTCGTAATTGTTGTTGATGGTGCTGAGCTTTACTGAGAATTAGTCGTAGTTTTCGATCTTCTTCTGTTTCTAATTGCTCACCTGTTAATGGACATACACTCGCTAGATATTGGCTCAGTTCTTCTTGCTCACCCACACGAAAATGCCTACCTCTTCCTTGAGAATATAACCACTCACCTCGTAAGCTAAAAGGAATGACTTAATCATAAAAGAAAAATGTGGGATAATGGAAAATATGGGTACCTTTCAATTGCATCTACAACATAACCATCAATAACCTGGACATTCATACACCAGTTTACAACAAATGGACGGTAGTCGAAACCACTATTACGTAAGTTAAGGTAATGTTAAAATTCGAAGCCTGACCTTAGTTTTGATTGTCAAAATTCATAACCTATAAATTTGACAGTTGTTTGACACTATTGCTGTATTGTTTTTACTAGAAAAGTGTCTTGCAAGTAAAACAAACTTAATAAGTTTAATTAACTAAGAAAGTTAAAAGGACGCATGATTTTGACTCAACTGAGAAACAGTACTCAGTTAAAAAAACCTGGACATTTTGACAAGGAATGTCAAACTAGAGTTGTTCTTTTGGTAACATTTTTTTCAGAATTGTATGCGCGTGTTGTGAATGGGTGGATTTATTTCTTCTTGAAACATTTTTGATAAGTATTTGTTGAATTATTATGTATGATGTATTGCATACATAGCAAGACCTGGAGAGTAGCATTCCATAAATAAAATATGTTTGTGTCACTGTGGTTTTCGTATAATTTCAACAACCTTAAATTCAACTCATCGCCAGTGTTGCCAACACGATCGCATGGTTTTCGGTTGCCAAATGCTTAAGTCAACTAGATTGGTCCTAAATTACATTAAAATCGGCTAGCACCGCTAAAACAAACATTATTTATTTGCTAGAAGTGACATTAAAAATTGTGTAATATCTTCAAATACCTGGACCTTGAATTTCACAAACTATTTCTATAACTTAAGGCTACATTCACAACCTTAAAATTAGTAGCTAATAATATAATTAAGTTTATATGCGTCCGGTCACAATGTTTGAAATGAATAAGCTTAAAGCTACAGTCACAACCTTCTACTTATATTTACAATTAAACAAGCTAATTAATTAACGCAGTAATTTACGATTTTTGATCATTCATAATGCAGCACGAACTAATTTCAATTAATTTGTATTTTTCGTGGCGTCCTCTATTAACTACATCGATCATTATAATTAATTCAATAATGTAGAGTCGCTATATTATTGACAGGGGGCACGTGAAACGATTGATGTATTCAATCTGTTAAAATATAAACCTAATCTAATCCACCCAATCTCAGTCATTAGTCATTATCATTATGAAGTACATTTCACCACGGTTTTAATATTACCCAAAGATCATGTTATCAAATACAACCTTGCTGAACCACATTCATGCTATTCCAAAACAACGCATGCGTCAACTCTACGTACACGTGCTAATTGAATGAAGAAGCGCCTAGAAGTTAGGAGTTTACAAACTTCTCCGCTTCTGTCAAAATTAAGATTAATTTCAAGCATTGTGAACGGACGCATTTAAACACCATTGTTATACTTTAAATCCTAATTGTAGCTCTAAATTGTAACTACTACTTTTGGAGTTGTGAATGTAGCTTAATATATATGAATTTTTCGAAAACAGTAGGTAACATAAAATATAATGTAAATAATCCATTTGTAAAGTCTAACAAAATAAATAACAAATATTATATTCTTGTATGAACAACTAAATACACTAGTTTTATATGTGACTATTATTACATTTTTTCAAGTAAATGTTAATGTGCCTAAATCACAAATAATAATTCGCATAAGAAAGATGTAATAGTAGTTTCATGTAAAAGTTAGTTAGAATGGATAAAAGCAATTTTCTCCGTTTAGAGAGCAAAATCGGTTAAATCCAGCTGGAAATCTGCTCAGTTGGCAACATTGCTCATCCCATAACAGTATTGTTCTGCTAATGGCCGCATAATAAGCTTCAACACAAAAAAGAAACGATCTGTTACAAGTGATAACTAGTCTAGGCAAACAGCGGTAACAGTCGGTGCAGTAGATATGTGGTGCGGAGTCGGCGATTATTTATTTCACGCGTTCACAGCGTCAGTACTAAATCGATGCTGTATGCGAGTAGTTCTGTGTATATATAGGCTGTCGTAACTTATTTCGTAATTGTACGCTTATGTTTGCTTGTAATTTTTGATGGCGCTAAAATTCAATGTCTAGTTTGTAAAATCCCTTTAATGTGTTGGTCCAGAAGCCATTGTCAACGTCACATCGAAAGCAAACAGCATTCTTCTGCAAAAAGTGGCATACGAGACCAAGAAAAATTTACATTTGATTTATATGTTACTCTTATTTTCTGTAATCTATCGTTTCGTTTACTAGACAAAGAAGCATTTGTCTCCTTCTGGAATAAATATGCGAACTGTAAATTACCTAGTCGGACATCGATACGAAATGTAGTGCCATTTGCTCATGAACATATAGAAAAAAGAATGAAAACGAAATTGAAAGATAAAAAACTGTGGTTGTGTGTCGACGAAACAACAGATCGTCAAAAACATTCTGTGGTTAATGTAATGGTACGTACAATGGAACCACATCGACCGTCATCCTCCTTCTTACTTGCTTCCAAAAGAGTTATAAATTGTACTGCCGATGAGATTTTAAAGGTGGTGTTGAACTCATTGAACAAATTTGAAGTTTCAACTAAGCAACTTTTAATGTTTATCAGTGATGGTGCCGCAAACATGCGTTCTTTGGGCCGATCTCTTAAAGAACACAATGGTAACTTCTTACATGTAACGTGTAAAATCCATACTCTAAATCTTGCGGCACAAACGATTCCTACATGTTTTCCACTAGTAAATGCATTGATTGCTAGTACAAAGGCAGTGTTTCTAAAGTCCCCGAAACGTACCCGACTATTTCACAAACTGTCTTCTGATTTACCTGAACCACCACAGCCATTTGTTACACGTTGGGGAACATGGTTGCAGGTTGAATTTTACTACAACAAATATTTTGATTAAGTAAAGAAGGTAGTTTTAAAATTCAATCCGACAGAAGCTACAGCAATCAAGAAAAGCCAGGAAATATTTCAAGATAGATAAAAGAGATTTACAAACTATTCACAACAATTACTTCGGACTAGCGAAGAGAATAGCAAAATTACAAAATGTTTCGATGTCGCTAGTGGATTCTCTTCAAATTGTGAATGATGTTCACGCACAGTTATGCGCTGTAGAAGGCGAAACAAATTAGTGTGTAATACGAAAATTTGAAAGTGTTTTAGAGAAAGACTCCGATTTTCTTATATTAAGACAAATTTGTGAAGGTGCGTGTGAGGATGCATTAAGTTGTTTCAAAGATTATTATAAATATGCAAATCTAACATCGCTAGATGCCGAACGGTCGTTTTCGGCATTAAAAAACATTTATTCCGCACATCGTACTCGCTTAACTGAAACAGCTGTGGAAATATATCTAATGATTCAAATATGTAACAGATGTTACCCAGTTTGTGATTTCACGGAAAACACTTAAAACAGTAAGTGTTTCAGCACGTTTTATAATTTATTTCTTACCTTCTATTTTATGTGTAAACTTTTATGCGCTCGCCACGCCTCTGGCTGTTACCGCATATTTGCCCAGTTTAGTGATAACTCAACCTTCAAACCACACACAAAGCCTCTATTTATGTGAGACAATCTGTACTTGACAAATAGCCAGCTGGCACGCTTAGTTTGTAGTAAGACAGATAAAAATCGACTTATTACAGCTCACTTCCGACTTAGTTACGAGTGGTGAAAAGAACAACTTTTTAAGTAAGTTTGTTAAGCGTGTTTTACACGTCGCGATTTATTGGTCTATTAATTGAACAAGTTCTTGGCCAAGAAATCCGTAGAATAAATCCGACAATTTTTTGACGATCGGGATCATTCGTTTAGTTTCGTTAATGGTTGGACAGGAGAATTATTTATTAAATAGGAAATTTTCGTTCACTTATAAAAATAGATTGGCAATCTGCTTTTGTCCAATGTTTTGGTATAAGCTGTGTAGGTACAGATCACAGATATATGTGGGTTAGGTCACTTCGTTTTTAATTACTCAATTCAAATTCGTAGACACTTTTCTGTTACTGAAAAATAGAGCATATTCTATTCAATTTAATTAATCGTACGATAAATTGTTCAAGCAACCGTAACGATTTTTGCTGTTCTACGGGGAGCAATTAAATCGATCAATTTGATCAATTAATTTGCCAACAAATCGCGGCGTGTAGAACAGTCGTTATTAAATGTAGTGAGTGTCTCGATTAATCCGTTAAAGATGATAAAACGAATATAGCATCACAGATAGAAGAGCTCTTTTATCTGTAACAGCGTATGTGAATCTTAAACTGCAAATTACTTTTGAATTTGTCAATTATAAGAAAAAGGATACATTTTATGTCCAGTCATAACAACACATGGATTATTTGCTAGAGAGATGCTTTTCAAGTTTGTTAAGTTTACGAGCTGTGATATCTCATTCAGATCTGAAATATTATTCGAAGCAAGTGTTAATGTTACAAGACTAGTCGGTAAGAAGCGATCGCATTGTCGTAAATGGCCAATTTTATTATTATGCAACAATAATTCCTAAAATAATTAGTAGTTGTTAGCATTGACATGGAGAAACACATATTATAATAGAGCAAAAACTACAATTGTCACTTTCCATTCACAACAACTGGAGTAGTTCCAAGCTACCCAAGTGCTGAATGCTCTGTGCTACTTGGGTAACTCAGAACTACTGCAGTTGTTGAATGGAGAGCGACAATTAACTACTTAAAAAAAAAATTGAAATACTACGTAAAAATTACCTTCAAATTTTTCAAGAAAGACAGATCAACAACATGGGTTATGCTGTTTTCAGAAAGATCTAAATGCTCTAGATTAAAATTGGTATTCAAATGCTCGATAGTCTACAAAAATATAAGTAGAATGATTACTAAGGATTTTGGATTATATATTCACATACCTTTATATTATTCTTCGCCAAATTTAAACATTTCAAGTGTATTAGATCTTTTAAACCTTCGATGGTCAAGATGCCATTGTTTGCTAAATTTAATGTATGCAATGCGTGTAATCTACAAACTCCATGCATACGTAGTAGTTGGTTTCTAACAGCAGAAAGCTGGAATTTTGCGTCACTTATTACTAATCAACAAATGCTGATCTAACAATTAAAAATACCTTTTGTACTTTAGTGAAAGAATCAATATTATCCAACCTTTGCAGTTCGTTGTCATCGAGAATCAATGTTGTAACTTGAGATTCGGCTGCTATTGGTTTATTAAGCTTTTTTAGTTTCTTTGCTGATAAATCAAGGGTTTCCAAGCCGTTCTCTGCGAAATTTATTAATAAAATGGATTCATTTTGTGAATTAAATTGTAGATGGATTTATTGGGAACGGAAATGTCGAATAAAATTACTTTAGAGTGAATTAACCTACCCATTTGTATTTCAAGCCATAAATCCAAAGCTACGCACGCTTAAACTAATTTTGTTTATTGTTATTTATAAAATATCATAAAACTTTGACACTTACCTAAAATTTGACAGAACTCATATGATGCATTAAGAATACCAATTTCTATTTTTAAAAATCCACAAGAAGTTCTTTAAATTTCAAATGCATTTGTTGAGTTAATAATTTAAATTAGAAGTAAAGGAATTAGATTAACGAACTACTTACAAAAATGTGCTTTATTCATTTTAATTATTTCAACTAAAGGTAAATTTGAGATAGAGGTTATTAGTAATTTTTGTTGCTAAATATTGACCACCTGCGAATGATAAATATGGAGCGTATCTCCAAGATGATGACTTCATTTTTCATTGAATGGTAGATGTGCAAACTGAATCTTGTTTATAATTTCCATTGCGTTTATATTTTCCGTTTGGAAGATCGCTCTCTCGCGATGAAGATCCAAATTTTACGTTGATTTATTATTGTTTATTTTGTGTCAGGTGTTGCGAGTGATACAGAAAAAATACCTATAACAAACTGCTGAGGGCAAAGAACGTTTTTGTGATCGGTGTTCCTTCTTATAAATTAATATTCGTTTGCGTTGTTATTCGTCAATAAATTTCGTGTAAAGCTGTGGCATCTAATTCGTCAAACTGGAGCGATTACCAGAATACCTCCGCGATACCGTGGATTGGTTTATGGGGTGAGTAAATTGAAATTAAAGACCTGAAACTAGTATTAACTGGTATCCTCATTCAATTATGGATTTTTTCACTTAAAGGTGACTATTTTTTCGTAATTTTTTAAACTACAATGTCATCGTTTACGCGACGCAATTTTATTAGATTTATTAGCAATGGAATTCAATCAACTTCACAAATGCATATGATTCCAGTAAGTACATGTGTGCTTGTGCTACATATTTACAAGAGAACTCTTTGTTATTCTTGTAATCTTTGAAAAGCTGTATTTATTGCAAGTTATGAAACTATTGACATTTTATTACACTATTAGCATGCTATTTTTAGAATATTATAGTTTTGCATGTCTAGAATCGTATATACCTATCAAAAATTTAAAATAAATTTGTAGGAAAAGAGGATACTTATTCGTGCAGGTACCATACACATACATTCTGCAAATATCTTATTGATCCATCAATAAAGTCAATGATTAAAGTTTTATCTTTTCCTTTTCTCAGAATTCTGGAACCAGTTAAAAATCATTCGTAATAACTACATATCTAATGTGTGTACTCACAGGGTTTCCTTGTCATAAACTTCTAATCTTATTAGAGCGGCCTTCATGACTTAGATAATTGTGTAAAGGTTAAAAAACTGTGGTTAGGTAAAGCTATGGGTAAAATTAAGACGGATTCGACATTAGACATTGAACGTACAGTAACATGTTTTTGTAGCAGGTATTTTAATTAGTTGATTCATATTTTTTATACAGTAATGTGTGCTTACAGAAAAGCCAGACGTAAGGAAAGGGAAGGTGTTGAGAATACAACTTCAGGAGACTCAAAATTGTACCTTGAAGCACCAGTCCTCGAAAGAAAGCTACTATCTGAGCTAGATATGAGGATGTTAGTCGATTTACCGGCTGGTTTAGATTATAACGAATGGCTGGCTTCACACAGTAAGCATTTAGACTTTCTTTTAAGGCTCTTAAAGTGTGAACATTGTTTCAGCAATGGCTCTATTTGACCATGTAAATTTAGTATATGGAACGGTTAGTGAATTTTGTACTACAACAGGTTGTCCTGATATGACTGGACCAAGCCAAAGGTAAAAATAATGTTTTTAATTGCACAAAATTGTTCTCATATTTCGATTTCTTTTCTAGGACCTATCTTTGGTTTGATGAAAAGGGCAAAAAGACTAGAGTTGCCGCTCCACAATATATAGATTATGTAATGACATTTATTCAAAAAACTATTAGTGATGAGAATATTTTTCCTACAAAATACGGTATGAAACGTGATTAAGTTTATCATAAGTAGCCATGAAAGTTAAATTCCCGCCATTCCTGACAAAGAGAAAATTTATTTTCTACTTAGAATATCAATATTAATTTTATCTCATTTCCTTTTATGATAAAATGTATCTATAATAATAAAACACAAAAATGTTATCAATTAACAATCAAATCCCTTTCAAGTTCAAGATACCTTTGAATTTCGTGACTTGAAAGGATGAGGTCCCTTGTGAATGGAAGCTCTGATTAGAAACATTCTTGTTGGTATAAAAATTGTCATAGGTGGTTGTAAATAAGAATTTTGCAATTTAACATAAGACTCTTAATGTGCATATACAGTGTTCCCCAAAATAAAACAAAATGTCAAGCTGTTACCTATCCACCATACACAGACGCGTTTCGCCGTCTACGGCTCTTCAGTGTATCTTTGTGGAAGGTAATGGCACTTCATATATTTATCGTATATATACGAAATAGTTGTGCGTATGAGAAATATCTAATGAAGATATTCTCTTTGCAGGTTTATAGCAAATATTTCGACAAAACTTGCAAAGAGAATATCCTAATTAGATATTTCTCATGTTAACAAAATATTAGATTGTTTATAACATGTTTTAATTGAAAATAATAGTGCCGCTAGTGCTTTCAAAGTTCATACGATTTATATTATCTGAATTAATAATGGTAATATAATGCCAATTAACAAGGAGCACATAATATATAAGATAACTATCTGACAATATCAGGGCAATCTATCCGATATTATCACAATATATCGTATTTCAAATCTTAATTCTACTTTAATATCTAATCTGAAAGATGTTGGAAGTGATCTCATAATATGTACATCAATACTAATCTACAGGCTAATCAGAAAACTTCTATTTTTCAGCTAACGAATTTCCTTCTTCCTTCGAGTCAATAGTGCGGAAGATAATACGATTGCTTTTTCACGTAATGGCGCATCTATACGCCGCCCACTTTAAAGAGGTCGTCTTATTAGGCTTGCACTCCCATTTAAATCTAACGTTTGCGCATTTGACTGCGTTGCATCATAGGTTTTCACTGATAGAGCCGAAAGAGACTGAAGTGCTGCGCGATCTCGAGATCGCGTTAAGGTTGACCGAGGACAGTAGTCGGGAGAGCACGTCCAATGCGGGCGACCAACATCTGCAACAGACTGACTCCGCTGCCGATAACACAGATTCCGATAGTAAAAATCAGGTTGAAGAATCAGCCGGTAAGTTAGATACTTAATTTTTGCCTTAATCTTTTTTATTTAATTTAGTATAACAAAAGATTTTCTACGTTAGACCAGCAGTTCTCAAACAGTAGGTTCTGTAAATAGGAATAAGTTTGGAACACATTGACTTAAGTTATCATTATCAAATAAGTAAAAGTAGAAATTCTTTTTGTTGTTTGATGATTTTTCTCTCTCAAATAAAAGTAATACCTACAATTCTTATTTTTGTTTTTGTTTAATTTTGTTATAATTTTTCAGATTTTTTTTCTATATTAAACATGTTCTTTAATAGCAGAAGATTATCAAAATTGAAAGAATTCAAGGCTAATAATTTTTTAGGTGGTGAGCAGAAATCGTAGTTTATTATATTAAAAAACAAAAGAATAAACAATAAAGAGTATAAAACAAAAGTAATAAGTTAGACATAAAAAAACCTAAGGATGAAAATAAACATAACAAGCAGCTTGCGTACTGTTTTAATGAAACGAAGCTAACTTTGCAGGCTGGGAAACATTTAGCAAACAAAACAAATCAATTAATTGCTATTACTATCACATAACAAATTGTTATACACACGAAATACGAGGAAATGTGAACACCCTGTCTGTCTTTCACACACACGTACATACACAATAAGACACGACACGTACACACACACTTAGCTAACGCATGTGATTTCTGAGGCACTATATTTGATGCTATATAGTGGCTCTCTCCTTATATTTGTTTTTTAGTGCTATAAGATAATTTTATTTATTGTTTTATTTTTTATTTATATTGAGATATGAGATGAATAAACTATTTTTTATTAGGAGAAAGTTATTTTTAAATATGCTATGAATTATAGAAGATATGTTAATATTAGAGAAATAAAATGAGAATGAATAGTTTTTACTATAAAATAATAATGTTTAAAAGAGCAGAAATGGTGGAGAGAAGTGAAATGGTAATGTTAAAATCAGTTTTCGATTCAAATTTAAACAGATATGTGAAAAAAACTAAGCAATTAACGTACTTAAACAAACCAACATGTGATTTTTTTTGTGAATAATGGTCTCTAAATTGTATACAAATCACAGTAGATATTAATATGTTGTTCCATAAGTTCTTGTAGGTCAGAAACATCAAACAACTGACAAAATGTTGTTTTCACATTGAACCATAGACGACTAATAGATCAACTCTTGAAACAAGATGCAAACAAATAATGCTGTCAAAAATTTATGGGACAAACTAGCAGCCAACTTATTTTTGCATTTTCACGTAATTACTGTTTTTTTTTTCGTTCGTTTTTATGTACAAACATATTTAATGTACAATAATTTTTTTCGAAAGAATGAAAGGGAAATGCTGAAATAACTAAATAATATAGATCACTTGCACTTTCGTCGCTGGGAGTGTCTTTTTTAGAGGATAATGATTTCGATTCTATGTACAGTGTTAAAAAGATGAATGCTATGATGTATATATTACAATAGTAACGATGATTATCTTTAATTTGTTATTTATTAGAGGAAGAAAACAGAAATGTAAACCACTAGACATAGCGTTGTTGAAAGATTATAAAATAAAAACACATAATGTTACGAGAAATGTTCGTTTTATTTTCTCTTTCCTTCTAATTGAAACGTAAAGCCATCACCTATCCACCATCCATGCACGCGCGTTTGCAGTAATTTACGCGACAAAAATGTACAAAGAGGATATTTAATCGGACCTTTCCTTCTAGTTTTATTTGTAGCGAGGTAAGTATATTTACAATACTGCCAAATGTGGGTCTTGTTCGCTGCAAACTTAAACTGATCTTGGATATCTTTCAATTTAAACAAATATTTAGCTTAGAAAACTATCGGAGCATTCGTGAGCGCCACAGAACGTCCGCAAGCGATACGAGCTTTTTCGCCAATCGAAATTCAGGTACGCATGCCAAACGATACCATAAAAAAATATGGCGGGTTCCTGTGCAAGTTCAGTATTGTTTATATTTGTCTTGTCAAGTGTTTGGGTGCGTAGGCTACATTGTGTAGTTGTTTTTGAATTTCCTTTATTTTTTTATACTTTTATTACTTTTTCTATTGAATTTTATAATTTTATTGAATCTAGACAAATTACAAAATTTGATGAATAATCCTGACAATGACATCGATTCAACAGTTGTTTGAGATAATGGACATTTGGGTAAATATTGAAAGACAGTGTTGCCCGATTAGAAAATGGGAAATTCGTGAGCTTACAAAAAATCATGATATCCTGAAAAATGATTTTTTACATATAAATACGATTTAATTCGTTTTAGTAATAGGACAAAGAAATATTATATTCGGAATCTGTATCAGTGTCTTCTTTTAACGTATACATTAATTGAATTTAATTAAGTTTTTCTATAAGGTTTGAATTAATTTTAAAATCATAACAATTGCCACTATGTAAAAACTAATCTTTTTGTGAGTAGTAATCCTTCCAACGTGTCGTTCTTAAGTCTATTCCTTGTCCGACTTTTCTGTAGATTGATTTGTGGGAAAACTTTCTACGGTAGCACTGGGGTGCCGCAAACTTAGTAAATTAAATAGGAATGTACTTAAGTTTTAATTTAGTTTAATTTATTTTCGTCGTTTCCTAACTTAACTACAGAATTTTTTTCCAGATTTCGGTAACATCACACCCACTCAACATCGCCCAACATTTTTTTTTACCTCGGCTATTAAATAGAAATATAACATGTAGGTATTGGTACATTTACGCATGTACAAAGAAAAGGCGACAAATTTACAGTAAATAATATTCATAACACCGTAATTCAGATTATTAATTATAGATGGTGTTGAAATAGAATGATATTTACAGTGACCTTTGCTAATGTAAGTTTCAAAAAATATTCGCCCTATAATGGAATAATTTTCTTTTGAATATTGAAAATCGTAAGATTTAAGGTCCAAATCGTGAGATTTTATGTAAAATTGTGAAATCTCATGATTTATCGTGAAGTCTGGTATCACTGTTGAAAGATGGGATCAATTGTGTCACTTAACTGAATCACGCATGTAAAACGTAACGGATAAACGGTAGTCGGCTGTACAGAATTAGTTGTGCGCATGCGTAGTAAGAACTAAATTCTGATTGGGTCCGTTATTTCTAGAGATAACATAATTTAATTCGGTATATAGTATAAGTTTTACCAACACTTTACGTTATAAATCATAACAGCAAGGAAAAATGGACTGCCACAAACTATAATATTTAACAAAAGTTTCCAAAAAGCCGCTGAAGTAGGTTCCTAAACCTAAAATACATTTTAGTTGATTCCTGCATTCCTCCATACAGACTATTAAGCTGGGTTCACATCACAGCTGTGTCGCTGTACCGCGGTGTTGCGGCGTGCAAGCTATTGGTTGATTCAAAGAAAGCTACACTGGCGCTATAGGAAATTCACGACACTAAAAGTTGGTTCAACTTTAACTTTTAGCGATGGAACAGCGCGTTTTTCTCAGTGCGTCCTTGTCAACTTGTGGTTTATTATTTTCTATTGAGAAGTGAGCGGGAAACATCTTTGGCAAAACGTGGTCAATTGGGGTGAATTGTTCGACATAAAATAATACCTATTATACTTTTTTAGCAAATATAACGCTAAAAGTTTTCGTCGTCTGTGGTGGTACATACTTATTGTGTATTCGTTATTACATTCTGTACCCATATTGTTAATAGTGTGAAAATCGCAAAAATCTGAAAACATACAGCTTTGTACAACTAATACAAATACCATCAACAGCCATTGCTCACCAAAACAAGATTTTAACATGACATGACATCGTGCATGCTTGAACTCCTTTTAAAATACGCGCTATTTTCTTTTAGCTGTGAAACAGTGGTGATGTGAACGGCGGTTGGCGTCGTCTTCAAATTTTTGGCGAACCGCAACACCGCGGTACAACGACACAGCTGTGATGTAAACCCAGCTTTAGTCCGCTCAACTGGATACACCCCCGTATTGCGAAATCATCCGATTGTATCCAACGAAAATCGACAAATTTTGAGTAGGTGTGCGAGTAGTTTTGAATTTGACAGTTCGTAATAGGTTTGTTTCTGCAGTCGATTTGTGATAGTTTGATCAGAGGTTAATTTGAATTAATCTACGCATGTGCAAACTAAAAATAATTTGAAACTGATTTAACAATTTAATTGCACGAACGTTTTTTTTACAATTATCAGGCGATGTATAAGTTACAAGCGTATTTAATAGACTTAAGAGAGAAAATATACTCAAATATGCAGATGAAAACAATAGATTTATCTTACATTCAAATATTACAAAAAGAGATAAGGGAAAACAGAAATAAACGCGAAATGTTTAGACAGAATTACAAATTTATTACAACCTTAAAGAAACTGTTAATTGCTAACAAAACCACAGGCATGAATAAAACACGCGTGAAGTGTGAACATATACAAAAAAACCTATAATACAAATTTTCACTTCACAATATACCAACTTTAGTTTAGTTTATTTTAGCTTTTTTTTTACTTGCCTTATTATTATACTTTTTTTTTTTGACGAATTCTGTTATCCTTGGATACTCTTGGATTAATAAAGATTGAATAAAAATTGGAGCAACTACCAGCAAACGGTTAGAAATTAATTTGGAGATCTGCAGGAACACCAAATTACGTCAAACTAATTGTCAGTTTGGCATTTTAACAGCACGAACACTATTTTTGTAAAGCGCATGCTCTAACGATTTCAAACGATTTTAAATTGCTGCAGAAACAAACCTAATAACAAATAATGACCTTAAATATTTTACACGCCGCGCCGTATCGATATTGAGTGGCAAGGCAAGCAAAGATATAAGGTTTGTTCGTTTGTCTTGCTCGCGTTAGAGTGTGATAGGATTATGATCGTGTGATCGCTTTGATTGCTCAGAACTACTCTAAATGGGTATAAACGAACAGTACAAATTGGTATTTATATAGTATACATAACCTAAAAGATTGAAAATGGTGGTAATTGGCAATCACGATAGCATTAGAAAATCCTTATTATTGATTAATTGTTGTATTTCACTTTCAATGATTACAACGGATGTTATTTTGTATGAATATGAAGTAAAGTTGGGTTAGGCAAATAATGGAATGACAGCTGCATTGAACTGCCCAAACTTACACCACCTCCTGAGGCGGTGTAAGTTTGTACAGTTCAAAACTGTCGGAAGCTGCCCAACATATACAAACGAACATCGGGTTGCCAGTTTTTTTTTTTTTACAAACGAACGCGCAATTTAGAAATTCGAGCTACGTATTGCACTAATTGACAAACGAACAAACCTTATAGGTTTGTTCGTTTATCTTGCTCGCGTTAGTTTTAGAGTGTGATAGGATTATGATAACGATCGTTTTGATTGCTAAGAATTATTCTAAATGGGTACAAACGAACAGTACAAATGGGTATTTATATAGTATACATAACCTAAAAAATTGAGAATGGTGGCAATTAGCAATCACGATAGCATTAAAAAATCCTTATTATTTATTAATTGTATTTCACTTTCAATTATTACAACGGATGTCATTTTGTATGAATATTAAGTAAAGTTGAGTTAAGCAAATAATGGAATGACAGCTGCACTGAACTGCACAAACTTACTCCACCTCCTGAGGAGGTGTAAGCCATGTAAGTTTGTGCAGTTCAAAACTGTCGGAAGCTGCCCAACATATACAAACAAACATCGGATTGCCAGTTTTTTTTTTACAAACGAACACGCAAGAAATTCGAGCTACTCCGTATTGCACTAATTGACAAACGAACAAACCTATAATGTAAGTTTTCGGTTACATTACATCAACTCATCACACTTAATTTCAGTAAGGGTTAATTGTATGTAAACCTTATTTAGAGCGATCTGCCTAATATATTTTTAAAGAAATGGAACAAATGCTTTGGATGAATTGTGACGAAAAAGTGCGAGTTGGAAACATGCCAGCAGAATATTTATTCAAAATTAGGCATAGATTTTATAATAGATTAGGCTACTGACTATTTGCGGGTTGCACACTTGCTTTATTATCTTGCTTCAATAAAAAAAAAGGTTCAATAAAAAGTTTGGCATTAGTTGTTAGAGTCCATAATAATAATAATAATAAAACAGAAGATTTATTTTTAGGTTTGCTGCCTGTAGCAATCACGACAGCAGACGCGCTTTATGAACAAATCAAAGCTTTTTTTCTTAAATTCAACATTGATTATAAAAATCAATTAATTGGTTTTGGTGCCGACGAGGGCAATGCAATGATGGGTGCCCATAATTCTCTCTCTGTTAAATTAAAAGCTGATGTTCCACAATTGTTATCTTAAAATGTTCATGTCATTCTTTCAATCTGTGTGCAAATTACGCATGCAGAAAATTGCCTAAGATGATTGAAAAACTTGCAAGAGACATTTATTGCTATTTTCAACATATGAATTAGGTGAACTCAAACAATTTGCAAATATAAAACCGGGCCAATTACTTCAACTATCACAGACAAGATGGTTATCTTTGCACCAAGTTGTAGCACGGCTTTTGGAGCAGTTTGACGCATTAATATTATATTTTACAGATCAAACTGCATAAAATATTGACAAAGCAAATTCGATTTTGGTCAGATTAAGAGATCCCTCAATTAAATTATATTACCAAGTGAGCCAAAATGATTGAAGATCATTTGAAATTCCCGCAAAGAGAATTATCAATTTCTACTATTGTCAGTACTGCAATTTGTTACTTGAGATGTGGCCAGTGGCATATCAATGGATTATTTCATAAGGCAATATGAGAGCAAACCTTAAAAATTTTACAACTAATCTTAAAATGTGAAAAGATAAATTAATGGTGGGAGTATTCGATTCTTGAATATATAATACACATATTCAAAATATAAATTTCATATTTTAGTTTACAGTGAATGTTCAAAATGTCTGCCATTATTTTGTAAGCATATTTGTATTCTTCTCCGCATATGTTCAAATACCCGTTCGAGGGTTTGCAGATATATTATTAATTTCTTGTTGAATCCCTTCTTTAAGTTCATCCAGAGTATGTGGACGATTATGAAAAACGGTGTTCTTCAAATATGGGAATAAAAAGAAATCTAATGGGGTTAGATCAGGTGAACGTGCTAGCCAAATTCTATTGCTAATTAATCTATTCCCATAAAACTCTTCTAAATACGTCAACGTTTCGTAAGAAGTATGTGCAGTTGCACCGTCCTGCTGAAAATATCCATTACTTAATTCTTGGTACGCTAATGACAAAAGGAAACTCTGTGACTGTTTACTTATAAAGCGCACCAACATTATTTCCTTAAGAAAAATGCGGGAAATTTCTTCAATCATTTTGGCTCACTATTTCTTAGATTATCTTCTACCATTCTTTAACAATATAAATTTAGAAATGCAATCTGAAAATGTAAAAATTCATACATTATATAATAGAATTGAGAATGTCCTCAGAAATCTGCTAGCTTGCTATATATAAAAAAAATTATTTGGAAAAAACTGCGATTGATGAAATTCAGTATAAAAATCCCCACAACTTTCTACCACTTGATGAAATGTATTTAGGTGCTTATGTTGCCGGTGTAATTTCTAATAACACACATGGATTAAATAGAAATGAACTGCATAATTTCCGCAAGAACTGCGTAGAGTTTATAATTGAGAGTTGCGATCAAATTTACAAACGATTTGATGCAAAAAGTACATCAACAAAAATTTTGAAAGAATTAATAATTATCAGTCCAGAACAAGTAATTACCAAAAGGCACAATTCAATTGCTTCCTTAGCTATATATTTTCCAAATCTTGTTCCACTGAACAAATTAAATAATTTAGACCAAGAATGGCGACAACTTCGAAATATCGACATGAACGATTTCAAAAATCTTAACATATCGAAATTCTGGACAAGTGTTTCAAACAAAATCTGCTGATAATTCGTTGATGTTTCCTACTCTTTCTGAGTTTGTATTCAACATCTTGTGTTTGCCACATTCAAATGCCACTGTAGAAAGGATTTTCTCAGCAATATCTTTGAATAAAACAAAAATTCGAAATAGATTATCTATGGAGATTTAAGTGGCATATTACATACTATGACGTTAAAAAATGAAAACTGTTTTAATTTTAATGTAGATTTTGATTTGTTAAAGAAATTGAACACTAAGATATATTCACAAACTTATATATTTATCATTATTTATTTCTTATTTATATATTTATTATTATATTATATTATGTATTATTTTATTAATTACTCATGATAAAGTTATATACCAAATTCCATTGCTAATTAATCTATTCCCATAAAACTCTTCCAAATACGTCAACGTTTCGTAAGAAGTATGTGCAGTTGCACCGTCCTGCTGAAAATACCCATTCCCATTACTTAATTCTTGGTAGGCTAATAACAAAAGGAAACTCCGTGACTGTTTACTTATAAGGTGCACCAACATTATTTCTTTAACAAAAATGCGGGAAATTTAAATGATCTACAATCATTTTGGGTCACTTCGTATTTATCATTTATGATTATTTGTTTATTTATATACTATGTATATAATATTATGTATTATTTTATTAATTACTCATCTGTGTTGAATATTATGTCTACCATGTAACTAACTCTTAAATGGACTATTGTTTAACTAAGTTTATTTCCTATTTTTGTTATTAGAAAGTTAAATAAATTATTTTTCGTACATTGTAGTATTATTATGCATCCAGTAATACAGCGTAAGATCGTTGGTTGCACATAAGAAAAAATCTGGGGATTTCTAGGGATTTTTACCAGCTCTATCTAGGGATGGAATAAAATTTCACCTGGCAACACCTATCCTGCCATTGGTTGCAAGTTGCAAGAGTGATGTGACACTAGTTATTACTAATCATTAATTTTTAATCCGGACGATTAAGCGAATTAAAATCGATTAAAATTAAACTGCGATGAGTGAAAGCGTACATCAGAACGGTGTTCCGAGCGGAAACGACGAACCACCGGCCCAAATTCATACCGTACCCGCTGGAGATGGAGGTGCACATGATGTAAAAACGATTAATCAATATTAATTACAAAAATTACGTTGTTCTTTCTGATTTTTATAGGCGAATACACAGGGACAGCAGCAACCGAATCGCTTAGAAACTGTTATGTCCATTATTAAATCTCTAATCATACGAGGTTTGATCATCTACTTCATTACATCCTTCTTTAGAAGGCCAACACAACCACCAGTAAATGGTACCGCATCAGTGTCACGAACAGCTGCGAAAAATATGTTTACGAATGGTACAGATATTGCTTTGTATATTTATTTAACAGAAAGTGAGAAACATACAGATTTCAAGCAGAACAGTCTGTTTTGGATGAAGGAAGATTTAATTTATGGTGATTGGTATTCAGGTATACATGGAGATGGTACATACTCATTTGAGAAAAATATTAATATTACTGATAACCTTAGAAACAATGGTTCTTTATATTTGCACAGTTATATCACTCGAATGGGATATAGTCCTAATCCTAGAGATAAAAATTTTGCAAAGCAAGAAACATGCTACGTGAAAAAAGCGATAAATAAGTAAGTACTACAAAATCTTTGTTTAAATATTTGCATTAAGGATCTATATTTTTTTAACCAAGGCTATTATAGCAAAATACCATAGCAACATATATGTTTTGCACATTTAATATACTGATACGAATTGTAAAACAGAATTGCTATCTCCAAACAAAAAAAAACAAACTTCTATCGTTAACAGTAGCAACAGAACACCCTATGTTGTGTAGAACTTGTCTTCCAATATTGCTTATTTGGAAACTCTCTAAATTGCTTGTCGACGAACTAGGTGGAAATTCTGCATATCATGTAGATACCAAAATTGAACTTGAATTAGAGGAGAGGAAAATACGCTTCAATCCGCGCGGAGAGACTAAAATTGAACGCTCTCATTTTGAAGGCCGGGAAATTTAAGTTAATTACTACATTTTCTTTTAAGTTTGGTAAATACTGATATTTGACAATATGCAATATGATTTAATTCACAAAGTAATTCTGCAATTAGCTAGACTACACACATTAGTGCAAAATCTTTATGATCTCTTTGTTCTAAATCTAATTTATATTACAAAGTAATACATCATTTTAGCTAAAGCAGCTTTAAAAGTACCTCGAATTATTAATTAACTTTACAAAAGTGATCTTTCTTCTCTTCGCACTATCCATACTGATTGTAGAACTTTTCAGCTCCTTTGTAGATCTTTTTATTATTTTATTTTAGTAAAATATTGTACTATCTTCAAGTTCTAATTAATAACAAAATTTGAAAAATTTGAGCTTCTGGGCGTATTATAACTTTGGATAGTGCCACTCTTCAAAATGACGCCCCACTACGCATTCCTTGAAAATAGGACGCGCACTCGGCGAAGCGTCTTCTCTTTACCTCTGTTTCTCCTGTATTAGTATAGGTTGCTTTTAACATTGAAAAAAGAAACGGTTCGATGGAAAGTTGTTGCTAACTTGATGAACTAATTTGTATAGCTTTTTCTTAAATTTAACATAAATTGTTCCAGATACAAGAAATTAAAAGCTAGCGTAACGAAGAATCTCTTGACTGGAGAGACAGAAAAAGAAGAGGTCGAAGATGGTAAGATTATCTCTCATTGGCACCCTAATATCACCATCAACTTGATAACGGATGAAACTATGTGGACATGGGGTGCGATACCTCAACCGCTTGATCAGTACATCCTCTTCCTCGATAATGGAGACTTTTATAAGCCTCCATTGTACGTGAATGATTTCTGGAACATGGCTAAGGACTACAAACCACTTAACTCATCTCTATATTTGAGAATAACTTACCAACCTCTTAGTCTGTTCAAATTCCAATTGTATGCATCGCAGAACCTAAGACAAAAATGGAATATTTTGGGGGAAAATGAAGAAGAGAATGATGATGAACAGGATACCTTGAAAGAGACGTTGTTGGAGACGAACCCTTACTTGTTAGCATTGACTATTTGCGTGTCAATTTTGCATTCCATTTTTGAACTGTTAGCTTTCAAGAATGACATACAGTTTTGGAATAATCGAAATTCGCTTGAAGGTCTTTCAGTGCGTTCGGTATTCTTCAGCGTCTTTCAATCGTTGATCGTCTTGCTATACGTCCTAGATAATGAAACGAATATGGTTATAAGAGTGAGTTGCTTCATCGGATTGTGTATCGAGTTGTGGAAGATACAGAAGGTTGTTGATATTAAGTTTGAACGTGGCCGCATTAGATTTAATGACAAGAGTTCTTACGTTGACAGTAGTACGAGGCAATACGACGAGTTAGCCTTTAAATACCTTTCATGGGTCTGTTTCCCATTATTAGGGGGTTATAGCATATACGCTCTTTTGTACTTAGAACATAAAGGATGGTACTCCTTCGTCTTAGGAATGTTTTATGGATATCTATTGACCTTTGGCTTCATAATGATGACTCCGCAGCTATTTATAAATTACAAGTTGAAGTCCGTAGCACATTTACCCTGGCGCATGTTGACTTATAAATTCTTCAATACATTCATTGATGATATGTTTGCCTTTGTAATTAAAATGCCAACAATGTATCGAATAGGTTGCTTTAGAGACGATATTGTATTCCTTATATACCTGTATCAACGGTGGATCTATCCTGTTGATAAGAAGCGTAGGAATGAGTTTGGCTACTCAGGAGAAACAGAAGACTCAGCTGCGCAACAACCAATAGAAGGTGGCAAAGTTTATGCTATTGAATCAAAGAAAGAGCAGTAGACATACAGTGTGTCTTCAAAGACCTGTATTTAGAAAATGTCTGTGTGAAATAAATGCCAAAAAATAACATTTATTATTGAACGGATATGAAATATTTATTTGTAGTGAATGTTGTATACATATTGTGTATATTACTATCGTCAGGATTCCTTATTATATTTTTTATTCGTACCATGTTTGTATAGTGCATATATGAATAATAATTTTTTTTTGTTGATAAATAAGGTGTATTTACTAAATTATTTTTTATTAGATCTTGGATAATAACATTTACAATTTTCAGAACTTACCATTATTATAAAATGAATATTATGATGATTACGAGAAGTATTAAAAGCGATGTTGGTGTTGTACTATCTTTGTCTGAATTTATCCTTTATCAAATTCCTAATAATATAACGTGGCGTTATGATTTAAAGCACAGATAAAAGATCTTACAGTTAGCCATTCGATTGATTCTCGCTGCCCTATCTAATAATTTAGAAAATTATCCAACCAATTTCTAACCGGCGCGACATGATGCAGGGGCACGCGCCATCTTGTTGAAAGAAGAGTTCATTTTCATTAATTAATAAATTTCCCATTTGATCTTGCTAGTTTTCCAAACTTTGTATTATTAAGGGATTAATTGTATTTTGTAATAGTTCGAGGTATAGTTCGCTGCGCCGGTAAGAATTTGATCAATGAAAACAGGACCGATTATCTCACCCAAACAGGTTTTTCAGGTTTTTGCGAGTGAACTTGGAATAAATGAGAATTTTCATTGTCCCAGTGTCTACAGTTACGGCGATTTACAAACCCACTTAGATAGAATGTTGATTCTTCAGTGAAACAAATATCGAATAATCTTATCTCATAATTAATTTTCTCTGTCATCGTTTCACAAAACTCCATTCTCCTATCAAAATCATCCTCATTGAGCTGCCGAACAATATGCATCTTATAAAGATGGAATTTGTGTAATTTCAGAATTTTGCGCGCGGAACCTATGGCGAGTTGCGTTTCGGAAGCTATTTTCCCAATCGATGCACGAGGATTTACGCCGAAATTACCTAAAACTTCTATTTGTCTACCTTCATCAACTACGTTATTCCCGATGCGCTTCATGTTCAGTACAGAACCAGTTTCTACAAATTTTTTAACGAGATCTCATACGTATCTGTGACTCGTTTTCATCAGAATGTTCTTGATTAAATTCAGCAGCCGTTCGCTTTGCATAATCATTTTTGCCATACAAAAAAACTAGTTCCGTTCGCATTTCAAGAGTGTAAACCATATTGTCAAAAAGAATAAATATCGCAATGAGTATTTTTTTGTTATTTTCTAATTGACAACTAACTGACAATAACCATCAAAATAAATGAAAAATAAAACCACCTGTTTTTAAAAACAGTATAACAATAAGGTAAAATAAACTCCTTACTATTATTGAGCAACACACACTAAATCACTTTCAATTTTATTACAATACAAAATTACACTTGCTTCAACACACTCTCTTCAGATTATGAAGTATACTAAATTAATTTAGGATACAAACTCGCTTAAAACTAGGCTTGAATACAAACTACTTACTAGATTACTTATTGTAATTAACTTATAATCTAAATACTAATGCTTATTCTAATTAACCTTGGGTATAACTTCAACAAAGGGGAACAATTCTAATCCACTTGGTCTAATAAGTTTACAATTTTACAATTCTTGCTTAGCGTGATTTTTTTTCTGTTATAATCCACAGAACTTGACCAAATGTCAAAGCAAGATATACTACTGAATTCGTAATGAAAATACCTTTCCAACGATGTCACAGATGGTATCATTCCATTTAAAGTGTTTATGTTGGTGGTGACGGGGCTTAAAGTATGATATATTAATCAAAACGGTTCCCCCTCGAAATAAAAATTGACCTGTCTTTGCAATTTTATTAGTTTCGGATATTGGCCGCCTGGGAAGTTTTCAAACGAACGTACTGTATATCTACGCACAACAACGGATCCGATCCTGTTGTGCCGCCGAGAGTTGTAATTCTAATCATGTGAATAGGACACAGATATAGGCCGAATGCTCAGTTTCGTCGCATCTAGTATAGACTAAAATATAGTCAACAATTTCCACAATCAGAAGACAACGTCTCTCCGAGCACATATGAGGTGTAGCTTCTCTCGTTGCTACTTTTCAGTTGTGATAGTGATATTTAATTTTAGTACCGGAAACTTTATAGTCTATAACGGAGATTATAATAACAGAGACATTCAATTTAGTAAAAGAGACAAGACAATACAATTAATCACTATCTTAGAACTACGAGATAAGGTAGCATGTGAAAAAGTTGTGTCGCTGCATAACGAGTAGAGTTTGTTAAAAAGGTGGTACCGGATGGCAGTAGCGTAGCGGTAGCGGTAATTTTCAACTCGTAGTCGATCTCTACAGTACCACGAGAGAGTTCAAAGCGACAGTACACGCCAAATAAGTACGCGGAGATGGGACGCCCAAAGGGTGTAACGTTCCCTTTGAATGTGAATAAATATCTCAAGCATTTTCCTGGATTAGAATATAGAAGTCCGCATATTTACTACACAATATGCAATAGCGGATTGCTAAGTCGCGATAGGTTTGAATGTAGAAAACATTGTAAAAGTAAACGTCATGTATTGAATTTAAGAAACAGTATTCCATACTGACAATTTTTATATGATTTTATTTTTATGTTAAGTGTGTGCAACATCCCACAACATCTAGTATCTAATGAACACTTTCGTCTTTTTTGGGCTAAGTACGTTCCCTCGTGGAAGCTGCCAACATCTATGCAATTACGATACAGTTTGCCACGTGTGCAAGGTATAGTAAAGGAATGTATAAAAGACAAGTTGAGAAATAAGAAAATCTGCCTATATGTGGATGAAACAACTGATGCTCAGAAACACAGCGTCATTCATGTTGTAGCGCATCCTTTAAAACGTGATGGTCCACCAGCTTCATTGTTGTTATCCAGTAAAAGGATTCAGAAAGCTACTGCAGAAACCGTTATCAAGATAAAAGATTCGTTGAGAGAATTTTGTATCACAGGAACCCAAGTCACGATGTTCGTTACTGACGGAGCCGCAACAATGCTGAGAGTTGATAGGATGTTGAAAATATGCTTTCCGACTCTTCTTCACATAACATGCCTCATACACGCATGTCACCTCGTAGCAGAAACCATTCGAACAAAGTATCCGATGGTGGATAAGTTAATAGCATCTACCAAAAATGTGTTCATCAAATCTCCCAACCACCTGTGTATTCAAACAATTGTATCCGAAATTGCCACCACCAACTCAGCCTGTAATAACGCGATGGGGAACATGGCTCCAGGCAGTATCTTACTATCAGAAATATTTTTCACACGTGAAAAATGTCATCTTGAAACTTGATTCAAATGACTGCAGAAGTTCCAAATAGTCAGCAACTTTTTTCCAATTCGGACGTTCAACAAATAGATGAAATTTCCATGAACTATTCTGAAGTTGCACAAGCTATTGAGCAATTAGAAAACCGTCGCTTATCTGCACGAGACGCATTAAATTGCATAAACAATTTACAAGCCGCTCTAAAAAACTTGACGAACACTATAGGAGTCGATGTTGCTCAAAAATTTGGTGCAATTTTAACGAAAAATCCCGATTTACAAAAGGTTCGGTCTATAACTGAAAATCAAGAGTGCCCAGATGAGGAAAAGGAATATCTGACATTTGCAAATCTTACTTCACTGGATGTCGAATGATCATTTTCAAAGTATACGACAACGTATTCACAACACCGTCGACGACTGAATGAATCGACAATGGAAACGTTGCTGATGTTGCAATTCTACGCAGCTTACCAGGGCGGTTGCCAATTGCCACAGTGGACATCAAGACGACAGGAAAAGGTAACAATATTAGGTTTGTTTCTGCAGCCGATTTATGATAGTTTGATTGGAGGTTAATTTGAATTAATCTACGCATGCACGAACTAAAACTGATTTGAAACTGATTTAACAAATTAACTGCACGAACGCTTTGTTTACATTTATCAGGTGGTGTATAAATTACAAGCGTATTTAATAGACTTAAGAGAGAAAATATACTCAAATATGCAGATGACAACAATAGATTTATTTTACATTCAAATATTACAAAAAGAGGTAAGCGAAAACAGAAATAAACGCGAAATGTTTAGACAGAATTACAACCTTAAAGCAACTGTCAATTCCTAACAAAACCACAGACATGAATAAAACACGCGTGAAGTGTGAAATGTACAAAAAAACCTATAACACAACTTTTAACTTCACAATATAACAATGCGTCTGATGGATCACTGGAGGATAATCTTCAAACTTGAGCAACTATCAGCAAACGGTTAGAAATTAATTTGGAGATCTGCACGAACGCCAAATTACGTCAAACTAGTAGTCAGGGTTTGGCGTTTTAACTGCACGAACACTATTTTTGTAATGCGCATGCTCTAACGATTTCAAACGATTTTAAATCGCTGCAGAAACAAACCTATTATTTTTCACTAATATTGTATATTACGTACCTACTTTTATGCGGTGCGCCACTGCCGGTATCACCTTTTTAACAAACTCCAATAATGAGTCGTTAATGACAAGCAATGCAGTCTCACCACCTTGCTTACTGCTATAACTTATGCAGTAGAATATGTACTAAAAAGAGAACTTTTTTCAAGTGAATGAAAATGTATGCCATGTGTGCAGTAGACATATTTACATAGCTGGAATGTAACAGGTACGTGCCAACCGATTTACCTGTTCTTTTAGACATGTAGGCCACACGTAGGCTTAAGTAAACGCGTAATGCAAAAATATTAGCCGAAAACAATGAAAGTACTAAAGTAAAAAATGACATTCAAAAAGTATAACTTACCAAACAAATCTAATATTCTTGGCAGAACTACTGAGTTTGGATTTATAAGATGTACTACTGCTCTCGGGAAAATCTTAATTTCGCTTGGCGAAACCATTCACTTGCACACAAGTCAAAATATCAATCGGCACGAAATAACAAAAAGCATTTATCAAGATGTCTTGCTACAATAAGAAATTAAAATATTCAAAAACAGTTGAATGCTGCTTACCGGATTAATGTGCAGAAATATAATGTACAAGTTGATAGAAATCGATGTGTGCTATCGTGAATTATAAACTGTATAAAATTCTATGAAGTTTTTGAATTAGAAAAATCCGGTGTATTTCGTAGTTTAATAAATTTTAGTGCAGAACTTGATAATGTATTTTGTGAACATGAAGTTGTTGCTATATTTAAGGGTACTTCAAAGGATATTCAGAACGAATTCCTGCAGTGCATGTTAGAAATGTGTAGAGAAGGCATATAGTAGAAATAAATAATACAAATTATGCTGTTATAGCAGGTGAATTCAAAATATGAAATGAGTGTGCAGCTGTAGATTTTAATGAAAAAGTTATGGACAAATTTGCAACCGTAAAAAATAGATTAGTATGGAAATAATTTATAAAAAGGCAATATTTAAATTTTAATGTTAATTCCAAGACATCAAATATAGTTAAGTTTCTATTAAAAAAATGGCGCTGCCACCGCACTTTTAATTTTTTTAAATTTAACCACGTTATCGTTTTGTGTTGATTTGTGTAAACATTTTCGAGATATTCAAGATTGAAAAGCGGGGGCCAACTTGACGCTGCAACGCACTTTCACTTTCCAAAAATTTTACCACGTTGCCGTTTTGTGCTGATTTGTACCGTTTTGTGTCTATCCTCTTCTCAAGATAATCGATAAACAAGATATGCAGGAATTTAGCAGCCACCGTATCCATTTTTCGGTTATTGACAATTTGATAATGGCGACGTTTTGTGCTCGTCTTGTGCTGATTTGTGGTGTAAAAATTTCGTTTTGTGCTCGATCTGAAATTGGGGGGTTTGTGCGGACCGCAGGTAGGTATGGGTAATACTCTACATTGTTTGAATACGCAATACGTAACAGGTTAAATATTTTACTGTATAATAACAAGATAAAATATCTTGTGACATCGACGAGTTTTATATTGTTACATTCGCCTAGTCACCAAATATTTGAATTACAAACTAGATCCAGCACATCACTTAACTTCACTGGGATTAAGTTGGGATGCCATGTTACGCATGACAGATATCAGTTTGGAATTACTAACTGATGTGAATGTTTAATTTTTTTAAGGGGGTGTACGCGGTGGAGTGAGTATGTGTTGCAAAAGAAAGGGGATTCCTAACAACGAATTCTTACCAGAATTTAATTCTTCCGAATAAAAAATATTATTATACTTAATATAAATATATTTAGATGCCACGAACTTGTATGGTTACGCAATGACGTTCCACTTACCGCAAGGTGAATTTAAATGGTTGACAAAGGAGGAACTTATGAGCATAGTGTTGTGTTGTTGATATTAAACACTAGTTAACTATTTGGAATATGTTTATTACATAAAACGTGGTGTAACACATGAGCCGTAAGAGCTATGGAGGTACCTACTGGTGCTACGAGCTATGAAAGAGGACTATGTCGTATCCGTTCTACCTTATATGCTCAGCGTGACTTACTTGCTTGCCGACCGAGTACATTTAGCAACATCTATTGAACGTACATATTTCGTATACATCTTCCCCTTTTTTCAAAATACTTAACTAAATATTAACAATGTATTATTTACTAGCCACATACTAACATATTCATTCGACATAAGTTTAATGTAAAATGTAATCTTTAAGATGTGCCACTGGCGGTGTGACTGCTGGTATCTATGTGACGTCATAATTATCCGCCATGTTTGTACACTGCCCGTACTACATTATGTCTCCTTCTTGCGATGATGTATCTATACTTTCTACCGCACGCCATACATCGTGCACCTCGGTTATTTTCGGATTCGCAGGTATGATTTGCATTCTGCATTTAGGTATAGATATTCCCAATAAAATTGGTGCAGTGCTTTTGTTAAATGATATTTATAAATGTAACTCCAATTATATGTTTCGGATATTTTATCTACCTAATTGCTAATAATGTATCAATAAAAATATTGGAACTAATTGCAATGATTATGATTATGTTTAATCTTCCTGTTCCTTCTCTTGTATATACCTACCTATCGTTACTAGATACACAACCGGCCATTGAAGTTAGGACAAATATTAGAATTTTAAAAGATCGAATTTTTTAAATATTGCATACCCTTAGTACTACTGTAAAAACTTTTACAACAAAGTTGGGTTAATAAAATATTTCAGATGGAAATCCTTATTAGAATAAATGTTATAAAGAGAAATTTCGATTCATCCTATTTGCGGGTAATAAAATCATTAGAACCGATACTGTTTACATATTTACAAACGAAGTAATGGGTCTCAGGAGTCGTCAAATGTAGCTGTGTGTCTCCGATTATAATAGGGAGTAATTCTGATCATATCCGCTGTGAATCAGATACTGATGTTCGGTTGCAGTGCTTGTGTAAGTAATATTTTCAAAATGCCGAAAGGAAAGCCTATAACTACAGAACGAAAGACAGTGAAACGCGGTAGTGGTTCAATAATGGTTTGGGGTTGTTTTAGTAGTGCGAGACCGGAGATCTAGTAAAAATCGACGGTATTATGCAAAAAAAAAAATTAGAGATGAATACTATAGTAGAAAAGAATGCCGTGACATCCGGATTGCCGTTAATTAGGGAGAACTTCGTGTTTGCGCTTGATAACAATCCTAAACATACAGCACGAATCTGTAAAGATTTTCTAACGTCTCAAACAGAAGAGCATGTTTTGCGAATCATGCCGTGGCCCCCGCAGAGTCCGTATTTGGACCCCATCGAATTACAGTGAGATGAGCTTGACAGGCGAATACGAAAAATTTGTCCAATTGTCGAAAGAGCATCTGTAGCAACTTCTCCAAACTGAATGGAACATTTCCGGTGAAACTCTAACAAAAGTAACAGAACGCATGCCACGAGTGGTCCGGGGAGTATTACAAACCAAAGGAGGCTATTTTGATAGCAAAAGATATAGCCTAATATTTAAATGAGAATATTGTGTTTTATTCTATGTTATTTCTTCTTAATTGTTTGTTTTTATGTCTAGCAATAATTTTTTATTGTCTTTTGCATTATTACCATAATTATTACGTATTACGTAAAGTTAATTTGATTGGTAGAAAAAAATCCACAACTAGAATCCAACTGATATAACGCTCTTTGATTGGCTCTGGCCGCTCTGAATAGTTTTGCAATTACTTTGCGAACAACCTATATAATGTCCTTCCCTGCCCTTCTTCTACCTGTGAATCCGAGCTGAACCGAAGTACTCGGCCTAGCGTGCGGAAGATAGTATCGATATTTAGTCGTCGCAAGGGGGGGACATAATATAATACGGGCAGTATACTGTAAATGCCTTATCTATTGAGAATGTTTAGTTTCAGTACTTTTGCAGTTATAGGTTATGTACGAATACGTTCTGTTATTCCAGTATTACCAGTGCTATCATCAATATCGAAACAATTTTGAAAATCTACTGTAATTACGTCATACGTTCAGTACTTTCAGTAAATATCGGAACACACTACTAGACTATAGACAATTTGAGTATCCGAATGAGGTTCATTTGTAAAAGATATTGGAGTTGTTGATGGTATAGATGAAGCTTCGCCGCAATAGCTTGAAGGTCTTGAAGGAGCATACATTATTGGAACTGTTTGTTGACAATGCGTTATTGTCAATTCTAAATGTTCTTCATCAATAAAGACCTGCTGCAACTTATTCCTGACTATCATTTTTCGTTTTTGTGATACGTTCTTCAAAAAAGGTAGGAGACTCACTAAGAATTGGTAACCGCAATCGTCCTTCATCTTGTCGCCGTCAGCAAAAATTTTCAGCTTGGCTTTTTCAATTTCAAGAAATTTGTCGTCCATAGATTGTTTCTGAAAGTGACGTTTAGATGGTTTGCTTCTATTAATACTAGTATTTTCTTATGACATTGTGGAAGTTTCATTGTCGTCATGTACTTTTGATGTTAATGACTGATGAATAGTATTACCTGGAAACAATTCTTGGGAGTATTCAGTGTTAAGCGGGTCCGATAAAGATGTTTCATTATTTAGTTCAGGACTATCAGCGTCGTAACTTTTATTTGCTTCCGGTGATGTATTACCATGAAGTTTTCTTCTTTCCATAGTATCGGACAAAAAGTGTAGAAAGTTGTAATATGCCCATGTTGACGCAATTGTAGAAGCCGCTGCATCTCCAAATTTATATCGCTTTGTTTCCTGAAACTGTTTACGAAAAGTATCCCAGAGTCCTCTCCATTTCTTTTTTATACCTTCCACTGAAACCAAGAAGTATTTATTGTGATACTAACAAGAATAGATGTGTTATCTTATACGCAATATTTTGTAGGTTTTTAGCAACTGGTTCTTCATGGAATATTCATGTAGAATATCAGATGTAACTGTTGGCAGAATTGTTCACGAAACATGTGAGGCTATTTGGAATAGGTTGCATGCTCTACATATGCCATTTCCAGAAGATGGTTAGTTAATGCTTATAACCAAAGGATTTTTGAATAAGTGGAAGTTTCCTAATCGGATGTATAGATGGGAAGCACATCCGCATAAAAAATCTAACGCATTCAGGCAACTTCTATCGCAATTATCAACATTATTTTTCAATCATCTTACAAGCTGTTGCAGGACCAGATTATAAGTTTCTTACCATAAATGTTGGAGCATATGGTAAGGAAAGTGATGGTGGTATTTTCTCCCATTCTAATTTTTCCAGAAAGCAGGAGAGCGGCGCAATGAACGTAAGACGCGAACACTCTCTGCCGGGAACACACATCAAAGTACCTCATGTTATTTTGGGCGATGAAGGTTACCATTAAAAACTTATTTAATGAGACCTTTTCCAAACTCAAGATTAGGCCCAGCAGAAACAATTTTTAATGAGCGCCTATCTCAAACACGTCAAGTTATAGAATGTGCTTTCGGTATTATTAATAGCAAGTGGAGGTTACAGAAGCCAATTGAAGTAAAGCCTCATTATGTAAATAAAATTATTAAAAGCATATATTTATTGCACAACATTATAATTGATAAAGGTGAAGAACAAGCAGTGATGTGTGATGTTAACCAACATAGGCAGTCTGACACTATAAGATTTTGTATGGAAGGTGAAAACAGAGCCGATACTTCTGCATATGGTATTAGAGATAAATATAAAACGTATTTTTGTTCAGGAGAATTATATAATTAAAGTTCTTTTTATAATAGAGTATGTTACTTAAAAATAAATAAAAATTAATCAAAAACACTTACTGTTGGCATTCAGTTCTTTTGATTCCTCTTCCCATAATTTCCGTTTGTTGATTATTATCGTTTAATTGGGTGTGGACTGTATTTTTGAATGATTGAAGTACAATTGTATTGTTGCTAGCATTGTTTGTGTCGTTTATTGATTCTCCCTTGCTTTTCTACATAAAAAATACTACATAAAAATACGTATTCGTGCGCTTGCTCATAATTGAAATATTGTACAATGCACTCTATTAGCGCGCCTGCGCGCAACGGAATATCTGAGAATATAGGCGCCAACATGCCCCCCACTTTGGAAGTCTCTGGTCTTTTAAAACAATATTACAATAAGCAGTAAATGGTAAGTACGAGGCGTGTTTTTAAAGTAAGTACCGTTTTCAAATAAAACAAAAACAAGTAAACTTTTCTTAACAATTTTATTTTTACATGAAAGCCTGTACCTTATTCTACTTTTCTACATAATTTCCACCAATATTGAGGCATTTATCGTATCGTACAATCAGCTTTACAATCCCATAGAAGTCTGCCGCCTGATTTAACAACCACTGCACAACAGTTGTTTTGACCTCATCGTCGTCGTGGCGCTGAGTGTATGGAGGGTGATCAAGTTGTGAAAAGATGCAATGAGATTTTAAGTTCGAGAAGCTGCATGTGGACGGGCATTGTCGTGAAGCAAAACGATCCCCCTACTCAACATGCCTCGCCGTTTGTTTTGGATTACACAGCGCAGTTTTTTTAAGGTCTCACAATACGTCGTAGCATTTATTGTGTCACCACGAGGCAAAAAATCAACAAGCAACACCCCCTTTCTGTCCCAAAACACAGTACACATGATTTTCCGGGCTGAAATTGTTTGCTTGAACTTTACTTTCTTGGGTGATGTTGAATGCCGCCATTCCATAGATTGCCGCTTCGATTCCGGTGTAACGTGAGCCACCCACGTTTCGTCACATGTGACAATTTGGCTTAAAAAATCATCACCCCCCTCACTGTACCGCTGAAGAAAAGTCAACGCACTGGCTACACGTTTGGTTTTGTGCACGTCAGTCAACATTTTCGGTATCCAGCGTGAACACAACTTTCGATACTGTAGGCGTTTGGTCACAACTCATCAGATAACGATGCAATCGTAAAGCGTCTGTTCTCTTTCACTTTTTCGTCAACTTTCTGAACCAAGTCTTCACTAATGACAGAAGGTCGCCCACTTCGTTCCTCCTCATGGACATTCGTGCGACCATCTTTAAAAGCTCTCACCCATTTCCGTACCATTCCATCACCCACAATGTTTTCTCCATACACTTCACAGGTCTGACGATGAATGTCGGTCGAATCTGTCTGTAATGGCGTCTGAGGCTTATCAACAGATGTAGGTACACAGCGCGCAAGCGTAGAAAGCTGCCGCAGCGCTCACGGTAGCAGAATTTCAAAACGGTACTTACTTTAAAAAGACGCCTCGTATATTATAATGCATAAGTAATAAAATGTATTTTATTCATCATTGTCCTTCCTTTCAGGTTCCATAGGTAATGGACAAATCGGAGATGGTGTGTTGATGGAGACAACTTTGACAACGCCATCGTTTCCTGGATGAAATTCTGCTACTCTCCCTAGTCGCCAAGATGCAATAGGTAAGTTGTTTTCTTTCATAAGCACCAATGTTCCAATCTCGATGGTTCTTGGGTTTATTGTCCATTTTGTTCGTTGTTGGAGTTGTGCAAGGTATTCTTTGACCGGCGACTCCAAAATTGCTGTCGCAGTTGTTGTAAATGCTGGTGACACGTCAGTCTGTTCTGGTTAATGCTTCTTAAATCAATTTCGGGTATTACAGTAATTGTTCTTCCAATTAAAAAGTGTGCAGGAAGCAATGGTTGAAAATCGTGTGAGTCTGAGGATATAGAAGTCTTGAATTCAATATGCCTTCTATTGTTGCTAATAACGTAAAAAACTGTTCTAGAGTAATTGTAGTATTGAATAATATTCTTTTTGAATGAAATTTTGTTGATCTTACAGCGGCTTTAAGTACCTTAACGTTTTTCTGTAAATCTGCTCCTTCTAATGGTGTTGAGATGTTTAATTGATTGTTTGACCACAACAATGCATATTGATGAAGCCAAATTGGTCCTTTCCACCATAAAGAACTTTCTTCTAAGGCACTTGGATGACATCCACGCGACAAAATATCCGCTGGGATTTCCCATTGTACCGACATGATGCCAGATGTTTGACATTTGTTATTTGCTGTATATCTGACACTCTGTTCGCAACAAACGTTTGTAGAATAGTTAATTCTGTTTTTAACCAAGCGAATACTATCTCTGAATCTGTCCAATCGTAACAGGTTGGTTCCATAGTCAATGAATTCTTCACTTTCCTCATTAGATGAGCTAATACCACTGCACCACATAATTCCAATCGCGGTATTGTTATTAACTTCCATGGGGTTATCTTAGATTTTGCACATATTAAAGCTGTGTGAATTGAATTATGTTCGTCAATGCTTCTTGCATATATACATGCACCATATGCTTTGTTCAAAGCGTCACAAAAACCATGTAACTGAATTGTAATCGGTATTCTGTCTTGGTATGTATATATTGTTCAACACTTGAATATCATGTCGTAACTGAAGCCACCTTTCTTTCAGGTTATCCGGAACCGGATCATCCCATCCTAGCTTTAATGACCACAAATTCTGAAGAATAAACTTTATCATCGTCACAATTGGAGCTAGCAATCCCAGTGTATCAAATACTTGTGCTGTTTCTGATAAAATTGTACGTTTTGTCACATGACAGTGGTAAGTATTATTTATTTTGTAACTTATTGTCCTGTGTCCAGGTCCATTGAAGTCCTAAAGTTTTACATTTTTCTCTATTGAAATGTTCTGTTTCTGAAAGTAATGTATTATTGGAAATACCCTCGAGTATACTAGAATTATTGACAGTCCATTTTCTGAATTCCATGCCTGCTGTTTGTATGATACAAGAAATATTCTGACATAGCATTCTCGCCTCTTCTATGGTGTCCGCTCCAGATATCAAAACATAGTCCCTCAATATAATCTTACTAGCATTTGGGTACTTTACTGTATTGTTATTTCCTAGCTGTTTTAAACATCGAACTGCTACAAATGGTGCCGATCTAGTGCCATAACTGACGGTGTTTAATTCATATGTTTCAACATCTTTGTTTGGATTTGACCTTCATAAAATCTTCTGGAATTTTCTGTCATCTTCTCTTACTAGAATTTGACGATACATTTTAGCTACATCTGATGTAAATACATAATTGTGCTGTCTAAATCGAATCAATATAGCGATAAGTTCCTGCTGAATGTTCGGTCCAGTGTACTAGATATTGTTGATTGAAATGTCATTTGAAATTGCAGATGACCAGATCAAATACAACTCGTAATTTGGTAGTTAGACTGTCTGCCTTAAAAACTCCATGATGCGGTAGATAATTCAAACAATCTCCGATTGTGATTTACTCATATGTCCTAATCATTGATATTTCTCCATAAACTGATTGTAATGGTACATTAATCGTGGTTGTTTTCTCAATCGTTTCTCTAATGCTAAGAATTTTCACATTGCCATGTCCTTTGATTCTCCAAGTGCATCCAGTGTCTCCTTAAATGGAACTGCAACTACGAATCTTCCTGTTTCATCTCTGTTTGTAGTTTCAATGAAAAATTGTTCACATTTAATATCTTCAACTGATGTTGGCTGATCCTTATATTCCTCTAAGGCCCAAAATTGTTGCAATTGCTCTTGTACATCATTTCCTGTTCTGGTGAAGTGACAATGAGATGCTTTGGATAAGTTTTGTGCATTAATGCCACCAACAATGATGCAACCAAAAGCCGTGTTTTGCAGTATTGGTTTGTTTTTGCCTAGATTTAATCGTCCATCTAGCAAAATTTCCCAAAATAAGTCTACGCCTAATAACAAACCTATTTGTTCACCTTGATCAAATTTAGGGTCTGCTAGTTTAATGTTAGAAGGAATGTTCAAAGATATTAACTCGTAATTAGGAATGATTCACTGATAGTTTTAATAACCAGAAATGACGCTGTTTGTTGAAAATTGCTAATATTTGACTGAATAGTTAACTTGCATTTTGTGCTTATGTTTGAAGAGATTTAATTGATTCCAATAATAGAAATATTGGCTTCGCTTTCATCAAGACCTAATTTCTTACATAATCGCTGTGATAAAATGAGATTGTGATGCGCAATCTAGTAGTGCTCTACATATGTGCTTTGTGCCATTGTTACCTAAAACCGATAATTCCACCGTAGCTAATAGTACTTGCCGTTTTGCTGGACAACTTGCATTAAATGTTTCTTCTGTTGCCTGTGAATCTTGCTTGCTTAAGTTCTGATCTGCGTGTAATATTGTGCTGTGCCTTTTCTTACACTTCTTGCAGTCTCCCGATGTGCACTTGGCTTTCGTATGACCAACGCGTAAACAATTGAAACACAAATTCAACCTTTTCACCTGATCATACCTTTCCCTAATAGATAGATTTAAAAACGTTTCGCATATGTAAACTAAATGATTTTCTCCACAATAGGTGTGGTTGGGAAACGTAGAAATTGTAAAAAAGAAGTTGAAATACTTGCAATGGAAGCGACAAAAAGGTGGAATTTATCAAACCAAAATAAAAGAAAATGATAAGGAATACAAAGTTAAAGGATGTGAAAATTGTAACAAAAGTGGGCGTACTGTAATATTCTCTGATGGAAAAGTTAAAAAACCTGAATATTATATTTATCAATGCTGTGAATGTAAAAAATGTAATAAAAAACCATTAGGTGGTCTATTTGAATATATTGTGGTTCTAAAGAATATACGACTAAATGCACTTTTATTCTTCGAACATGAGGCTATGCAAGAAACCGGTGTACATATTCCTAATTTAGTTGTAAGTCACAACTTTGGTAGTAAAGTTGATTGTTTCAAAACTAGTGAAGATTTCTGTAAACGCTTAATTTCTAGACAACATAAAGGGTATACAGCTATTGCACATTATGTCAAAGGTTATGATTCTCATTTTATTTTAAAACATTGCGTTGAAAATTTTATCAAACCTTTCTGTATATACGAGGTAGGCATCATAAATTCTCGGCCTGACAGGCTTATACAGGTTCGAGCGTGTTCATACTCCGTTGCGTCATAGTTGCACATGTGCGGCCTACACGATATATATTACGAAAATTAAGTACCTCACAGTCATTAAATTTTTAACAAAAGCAGGGCATACACCTAATCACGTTAAACAACGTTTAGACAGCGTTTATGGTGATTTATCTCCTTCATATTCCACTGTAAAAAAGTGGGCAAAATATTTCCGTTTGGAGTAAGAATCCCTAGGTGATGAGCGCCCAGGTCGGCCAATTGAACTGATAACGCCTTAAAACATTTCAATTATTGAAATCAAGTACGTTTCCACATTTGTCTCGGTGAAGGTTGTTCGCTGTGATGAAGAAATGTTATATTTCGAGAAAGACCGTTCAACATCTACGGAAGTAACACAGGCATAATTAAAATCATCCTTAGAGTTAGTTAACGAATCTGCAGATGCACCACCACACATTTGTCTTAATCTCATATAATCGGATTTTTTTTTAAACACCGTCGAATTTTGCTATAACGCGACCGTTTATACCGCGTAACAATGTATTAGCTTCGTCCACAATTTGCATTGATTCTACTAACGACAACCCAGTACTTTGCAATTTTTCTATTGCGTCGTAATCGTCTATAATTGATGCTAATACTTTTTAAATCTGTTTCAACAGAAACAGCTAGAAATCCTTTCTGGCTCTCCCTAATAGCTGTAGCTTCACCAGAGCCGAATTGTAAAATCACAGATTTTACTTCTTGGAAATGTGCAACCATGTTCCCCAACGCGTAAGAATCGGCTGTGGTTTGCGAATAACGGGACAAAGCCTGTGAAATGTTCGAATCCGTTTAGGAGACTTGAGAAATACTTTTTTTGTATTTGCTATTAATGCATCCACCTCCGGGTAACATTCTCGAATAGTTTGCGCCACAAGATGTAAAGCATGAACTTTACAGGTAACATGTAAAAGTCCCTCGCACTTTTCTTTAAGAGAACGGCCTATACTACACATTGTCGCTGCCCCATCGCTCATAAACATCAACAGTTGACTAGTTGATACTTGAATTTGTTGTACCTAACATATCGAGCACAACGCCTGTAATTGCTTCGCTAGTTTTTACAATCTGTCGTCTCATCAAGACATAGCCACAGTTGTTTAGCTTTTACTTCTGCTTTGATCCTATTTTCAGTATCTTTACATATACTTGGTAGCTCTTTCCGTAACGCTGTTAGCGATGGTAAGTTTCACTCGGGATGGTATGTACGCCAAAACTGCCGAAACGGTTCTTTATCGAGTAAGCGAAGCGGTAGACCACAAACAATAAACATCAAAAGTAAATCCATTGGGTGTGAGGTGGCACGCTATTTTTCTCATTTTTGTGCTGTACACTATTTATATGTCTTTTACAATCGTCCTTGTTCCAGCACATTAAAGGTATTTTGCAAACTCTACACAATACTTTAGTTCCATTATAGCTCAAATCTGGAAATTCACTGATAAATTTAATAACTTTATTAGTCAACGGTTTATTTTCCTTGCGTACGTTAGACATACATACATATATTTATCTCTATAACTACGACTAACGTTACGAAGGGTTAATGAGAAACTGTTGCAATAAATCAATAATTTTAATCGCCGAGGTAGCCCGTGATTCATCTGCACACATACGCGGCATCGTGGACGCGGTTATAATCAAGATTTTATGAATAATAAGAATAAAACGACCACCATGGAAGTTATTTATGAACAAACAACAAAAAGAAGTGAACAAATAAAAAAGTTATTTATAACTGTAAATGCCAGATTAATATTGTACAAAATGTTAAGACATATTAGGAGAAAGTGTAGTATACTAAGACACGCAGCATTATACAGTGCAGTCCTAAAGTGCAATGCAGTCCTAAAGTTTCCCCCATGCTAACTTTTGGACAGAAGCTAGCGTTTTTAGAAAAAATAGGCCGATTTCTATTTTTTGTGAACTAACTTTTGCCGTTATCAGCACTCCAATTGTATTTCCGGTTTCGCCGGAAGTGACGTCAACTTTCTTCTTTTAAATAGAACACCTGTATATTTTTATATTTTTGGAAAGGTGATCGAAAGACGAATCCAACGATACCACATATGTTTAATACTTTAACTTAAGAAATCTGACGATATGCATCATAAAAGTTTTGGTAACCTGTTTTTGGTGTTACGCAACGTTGGCTAGGAAAGAGCGCCAAATTGTTTCTTGTGACACCAGACTGATTTAAAGAACTTGTTGCTAAGCAAAGTAATTATAACAATTGCCAAACTGTCAAATCTCAATTCCAAAAGTGTAAATTATTCTTGTTATTATTTTCTCTCATTTTAACTTATTTTGTTGTTATTTCTCCTCTACTTTATCGAACTTTATTGTAATTAATTAATTGTGGTAGGTTTGTTTAAATTTATTAGTTTTTGACAGGCAATGTACTTAAGTTTCAGTTTTTTATGTTGTTGATTTTACAATGACCTCCGCATGGACCACGTAAGATAATCATCAAATACCTAATTTTAATATTCGGTAAATTTGGCAACAATTACCACAAAGTGTAACATAATCAACAATACTCTTGTACAGCCGGAAATATTTGAACTTTGCGCTAAGTAAGCATAGATAGTATGTATAAAATTTACAGGACGAACTGTTTTAGCAGAAGATAATTTGATTTAAATTATTGTACAATTTTACATTGTTGCCAGATTTACATAACATTAAAATTGACCCAGCAATCCTACATGGTTCGTGCCGAAGCCATCATAAGTAACAACACAAAAAGCCTAAAAACAGACATATTGTCCATCAAAAACTTATTTAACATATTTAAACAATCTTACCAATTAATTAATTGCAATAGAGTTCGATGAAGTAAAGAAATAACAATTAACAGTTAAAATGAGAAAATACGAGGCTCATCCGGAAACTAGTACCCCTTTGCCAATTAAATCGCAACCAATAGAGATATCTGAACAAACTTTTTATGACACATACATGTACTATACATTACTTTTCTACATAATCACCTCGTAAATTAAGACACTTGTCGATGAGATTTTTTATGCCGACGTCGTAATCCTCTACCACCAGTGTGGCGAGAAATTTAGTGACCGCTGCTTTGAGGGCGTCATCGCTGCGGAAATGTTTTCCGCCTAGAAAATCTTTCAATTTTGTAAAAAGGTGGTAATCCGACGGTGCTAGATCTGGGCTGTAGGGTGGGTGATCGAAGACTTCCCAGCGAAACTGCTGGAGCAATTGGCGTGTTGTTGCAGCAACATGGGGACGGGCATTGTCGTGCAGCAACACTATGCCCGACGACAACAGGCCTCGCCGCCGATTTTGAATTCCCCGCCGCATCTTTTGTAGCGTGGCACAATATGCTTCCGCATTAATGGTGGCCCCTCGAGGCATGAAGTCCAAAAGCAAGAAACCATGTCTGTCACAGAAGACGGTTGCCATGAGTTTGCGAGTCAACTCTGCTGTCTTGAACTTTTTGGGTCTGGTCGGTGAATGAGAGTGATGCCATTCCATGGACTGGCGTTTGCTTTCGGGCGTTTAGTAAGCAACCCATGTTTCATCGCCCGTAACAATGTGTGACAAGAATGCATTACCTTCATTTGCGTAACGCTCGAAAACATTCAAGGCCGCACCCATACGCTTGTTTTTGTGTTCCTCTGAAAGCATGCGCGGCACCCACCTTGCACAATTTTTTTTGTAATGCAGATGATCTTTGACGATTTCATGCGGTATGGGGCGCGAAATCTGTGGAAAACGTGCACTGATGTCATTAAGTGTGACACGCTGATCCTGCTGTATGAAGTCGTCAACTGCACGCAGCAACGCATCAGTAATGACGGACGGACGCCCTGGACGCTCTTCATCGTGAACGTTGTCTCTCCCCGCATTGAAATTGCGACACCATCGCCGAACCGATGATGCGTCCATCGCATTGTTGCCGTACACTTCTTGAATTTGACGGTGAATGTCACATGGCTTCACATCTCTAGCGTTCAGGAATCTTATTACAGACCGCACTTCACAACTGGCGGTATTGTCGAATGTCTTAAACACTGACGCGATATTATTGTAGATAACTCCAAATTTCCTAAAAATATTTTCAATTTCATGACAGTCTTGATTAAACCGGAAACGGGTATCAACATTGTTATTTCAAATAATATACCTGTGTATTATAGAACTTTTAGACAGACCTTTCAAAGATAAGTTCAACGATATATAACATCAGGGATGTAGGACGTACCAGCTTTGAGATATTCAATTTTTTCTGAGAAATTTGACAACGCAGAGTTTAACTTAAACATCAATATCTTCTATTCGGTGTAACCCATGTAAACCAGTTTTAAGATCTATTGGCCACATAAATTACTCTTAATTACTGTAAATATATATCAAAAATGTTATACAGAATGTTTCAAAAACCTAGTCCAAACACTAACATATTTAACTAAAAAAAAATCATTTCTTTTAAATGGCAACCCTTATTTTTGAAGATTTCTACATATTCTACTCAAAGAAATGCGTATGAAATATATTTTACTTATACCTAAATTAGCTGGTTTCCGAGTTACTTAAGAAAATCATGAATTCGATTATTTATTACCAGTAAACAACCAGAATTGACAAGACATACTTTGTTTTGCTTAAGCTAATGACAAATGCACACTGGAATAATGACACTTCGTTTGTATCTACATAAGAAACTATTAATCATCTCAGAGTACAGCATTAAAGATATATTAAATTTATTTTATGTACATAGTGAATGTAATAAAATAATTAGTAGAACTGACAAGGTATCCTCATTTACCAAAATTGACGGCGAAAAAAATTAGAAAAACAGAGGCAAATTTTTTGAAATATGGTAAAGTAAATGTTTTGGCCATTAAAAAAAAGTCAGCTACTTCATGTGATGAGAACATCGTAAATGTTCTGGCATACTTCACTACACATCCTGAAGCTTCAATTTCTAGTGCGGAGGTAGGGCTTGGGCTTTCATATTCATCAATACAACGAATATTACGAAACCAAAAAATGCACGATTTAAAATTTGCTCGAACCCAAGAGTTAACAACTGATTTAGACAGACGAAGAGAATTTTATGAATGGACTCTAGTCAAAGTATAAGATCAAGTCTTCCTTTTAAAGTAATATAGGCCGATGAAGCGAAATTTTCAAGGGTTGTGTAATTCTAAAAATAAGCATTATTGGGCCACATTTAACAGACCACAAAATTGTGAACAAAAGTTTTGTTTTAATATATTTTGTACTATAAAAGACAATAAGCTTACCTATCAAATTTATGACGAAAATTTAAATGGCATTAAATATTTAAATTTACTACAAACTACAGTAATGGAATTTATTAATGGTCTAAATGTGGGCAACGTGCGAGTATGTTGATACCAGTTAGATGGAGCTCCAACGCATTGTACACGCGAGGTTACGGATCAATTAACGCAATGTTTGATGATCGATGGTCGAAGAAGTTAGGACCTTCAACATGGCCAGCCAAATCCCCCGACCTAACTCCTTTTGATTCCTTTATTTGGACCTTTAATTTAAACTTCACTTCTTCAATACCGAGTAAAAGCACATATGTAGGTCAAATAGGTACCCAATAAACTCTGACATGTTAACGTAATGTGACAGTGTTCATTTGTCATTAGCTTAAGCAAAACAAAGCAAACCTTGTCAATTTTGGTTGTTTATTAGTAATAAATAATTTGATGATTTTTTAATAACTTGGAAACGAGCGGATTTAGTTATAGGAAGTAAAATATGTTTTACCCACATTTCTTCGACTAGGATACGTAGGCATTTTCAAAAATAGGGGTTGCCATTTAAAGAAGTTGATTATTTTTTTTTGTTGAATATGCTAGTGTTTAGACTAGGTTTTTGGAACGTATAACATTTTCGATATGCATTTACGGCAATAAAAAGGAATTTATGTTTCCAATAAAAATCTAAAAACCGGTTTACAAGGGCAATACCGAATAGAAGATATTGATGTTTAAGTTAAACTCTGCGTTTGTCAAATTTCTCAGAAAAAATTGAGTATCCCTAAGCTGGTACGTTCTACATCCCTGATGTTTATGTCGTTGAACTTTTATTTGAAAGGTCTGTCTAAAGGATCCATAATATACAGAGTATACCATTTGAAATAAGAAAGTTTATATCAGTTTCCGGTTTTATCTAGAGTGCCATGAAGCTGAAAAATATTTTTAGGAAATATATAATTTTCCATTATATCGCCCACCAAAATTTCAAAACGATGTTTTCATTATTTCCAGAGATACCTTTAATAGGCCATCGTCGTGAATGACTCTGTATATACAATGCTATCTGTGTATACTACACTTTCTCCTAAAATGTATAACATTTCGTACAATATTAATCTGGCATTTGCAGATATAAAAGCAGCTACAAATACATTGGTATTGAAATATGACGATGGTAAAAACACTTTCAAAACAGGATGTTTATTGGGAGATTGGACCGATGAATTAGGTAAGAATGTATGAATTATTGAATGTATATCAGCAGGTCCAAAAAGTTATTGTTATAAAACAAATACAGCTTAAGTAGTTTATAAAAGATAAAGGATTTACATTAAAGGTATGAAACGTCCAAAAAGATAAATAAGATAAAATAAGATAAATTCAGATAGTAATGATATTTTAGAAAATAAGTAATAAATAATTGGTTTAGAACTAATACCATCGAAGTTTTGCAATGGCTTACAAACAGTGCAGACTTAAATCCGATCGAAAAATCGAGCAAAATGCATACGAACTATGACAATATACCGGAATGGAAGATCCAAACCTTCAGGGATTATCTCATTAAATTTATTCTTTATCTATTTAAGCGCTGTTATCTTTCGTATGTGAGCTATGCGAAGCGCGGTAGAGGGAGATCTACTAGCACACATGCTTATGATGATTCAGTTCAGTCATCTTCGAATTGCGTTAACGTACGGTTCGGTTTGAATGAACTCGTAACTTAGACGATCTTCCTCAGAAAATTATTACTGCCGCAAACAGCATAATACCACCGATATGCTTTTAGGTGTACGACAAGAAATCGACTAGGATACTGTCAACAAAAAATGGGGAAATTTTCGAGCACTTGATTCAGTTTATTGCATTGAACTCTATACTACGTAACTGGAACGGTGTCTGCCAATATACGATATTATCAGGCGTTGAAGCCGACAGAGAAAAAACATAAGTAGGTATTTCTGTCGCAGTCGTTTACATTGTATGTTACCGACATTGGAGTAGTGTTTCGTGGTTTTTAATGATTTCTCTGTTTATTAGAATTTAAAAAGTATTATTACAATGGTAATAAGTTGTGTTGCATACAACTGTAATAACATAGCAGATAAAAGAAGCGATAACAGTTTTCACAGGTAAGTTTACTTCATTAATATTTTAATCATAACCTTACTAAAGTTAATCAACATTAATGCAATGTGTTACTTTTAGTTTTCCATTTAATAGACCGGGTATTTTGAGGGAATGGGTAAGATTTCTTAGAACTGGAAACCATCAAAATACAGTAAATTATGCAGTGATCATTTTGTATCTGCTGATTTTAAAAACTCTATAACTATTACTGATAGCAGCAATGGTAGAAGATTACTAAAAGAAGATGCTGTGCCATCTATTTTCAATATACTAGCCCATTTAAATAAAGAAACACCTCTGAGAAGATCACTGAAATGTTCCTTGGTAGATACCATATTAGCAGAACCAAGTACATCTGAGGAGATTCCTGCTGTAAGTATTAAGATACATTTTTATTCAACAGCATATTTGCACTATACGCCTAAACATTTTAGAAAATAATTGCAACTGGAGGTACTTCTGATGCAACAACATTGCCAATTAAATTTGAGAATACAGAGAAGATATTGTTGTCTAAGAAAGTGAAAGTGTTGCACCAAAAGATTCGTCGTAGAAACAAAAAGATTGAATCAATGACAGAACTTATTGAGCAATTAAAAAAAAATGGCAGTAGTTCAGATAATTTGAATACGGTTATGGAACGTTATTTTAAGGGTTTTGCATTAGAACTTGTAATTCACCAACATGAAAACAAACAAAGCACCACAAAAAAAGGCAATACAGCCAAATCATGAAAGAATTTGCACAAACATTGTACTTTTATTCACCGAAGGCTTACAAATTTGTAAGAAATGAAGTGCTAGCATTAACTCAAACTGTATTGACTTTGGGAATATATCATCTCAAGCATTTGAATTTCGTTCTGATAAAACAAGCATTGTTCAAAGAAGTGAAAACGATACTGATGACAATATATACATATATTTAGAACAAGTAGATAGATACTATTTGACTGAATTTCAACACAATGCGCTCTTTTATATTGCAGGGTATGTTGTCAAAAAGATGGTAAATTCTACTACATGTGAGCATTGCATCAATATAATGTTTGTGAGAAACACCAATAATGCGAATGATCATCTATACAGTGGTGACAGTAGGAGTTATTCCAAATTTATAAATACCATAACGAATGGAGGCTTAATTTATGCATCTGACGTAATATATAAAATAGTAGAATTTGCTGAAAGGCATTTCAGAATTCTTCAAAATTATAAAAAAGTATACAAATAAAGGAAATAATAACTACTGTAGCAGTCAGACACTTCTCTAATTTTTTATATTTATTTCAGCCACCAAAGAACTTCTATTTGAAGAAATTCACGAACGCCAAATATGAAGCAGGTTTTAAACATTTACTTAAAATGTGGCTTGCATGCATTCGGAAAAAAGAGCACAGAAAAATTATTATGGAATCAATCTAATATCAGACAAAAAATGACAAAGCTAATTCTTTTTAAAAATTTGTAATTTTTGAATTTAATTTTATACAATAGTGATTATTCTGTAGCATATCATGTTCTGTATATATTGTTGTATTATTTCCTAAAATACATTCTAACCGAAATTTCTAACTAAAGTTCGTATTATTTTTGAATTTGTAATGAAAAGGAAGTTTTGGATGCAACGAAGTTACATACATGTTATAAATAATATGTATCTTATATATGTTTAACGTGATAAAGTAAAAATCTAATATCTTACTTGTAAAATTGAACCTCATCTTAATCTATTACCTTTTTAAAATTAATTTAAATTAAATTTTACATTCGCTGGAATACGGATAACAGTGGGTTAAAATGAGATGGGAATACCTACTACCAGGCTGGTTGCATAATCAACGCGTGGCTTCACTAACGCTGTATGTAGACGCCTTTCCAGTTACGTATAGTATACATTTCAATGGTTTATTGATATTAATCATCCCTTAGAAATTCTAGTTTTGTGTATGAAGCAAATTTTTCTTTGTTAATTATTGGTTGTTTAGAATAAAAGCTTCAATTATTGTTTTCATTGGGCGAACGATACAGTTCGGTTTAAATTTTATTTTTTTTTATTCTAGAATCCAGTTTTTATTTGAAATATTTAGTTTCTTATTTAGATGGTAAGATTTGAGTAGTAACAAATGCTTGTTTACTTTCTCGTTCTGTGTTTTTATTTAAAACATTTAAGTTTTTTATTTTAGGCAGTAGGATTCTTAGGCAGTGATTTATTTTATGTTTCTGCAATACATTAGTTTTTGTTTATAGGTCGCAGATATTTGAAAGTTAATTCCTTTATTAATTAAACTCAGGTTTTCACTATTATGTAAGTTATAATAAATATTTTCGCGACTGACTTGTATCAAGGCCGATCGCAGTTGAACTTATGGACTGATGAATATGGAGACGTAGGGGACGCATTACCGCAGTTACGACTCGGCAATTGTGTACGCTCAATGCACTGCGTTAGACACCGAAGATATTTCTTTTCCGTTTATGTACCGCAGAAGCATGAGAATAACTAACAAACCAAGAAAATCTAGGACGATCTCTAATATTAATTCCATAGCACGAAGACTTGAAGAAGTTACAGAAAGAAATGGTAGACAAACAAAATGTTTTTTTTTTACTTTGTTAATATGTTCGAGTTTTATAATAAAATATTTGTGTCTCCTTTTTAATTATATTTACAATGTTAGTTGAAATTTAATTACAAATAATTTGCTAAAAATCATAGTTACAAGATAGAACAAGTTGTTCCAGGTTTATATGCACAAATAAAGTTTAGAGTTACAATACAGGACGTGTGCCAGATTTATCTGAACATGTCTGTACATTGAATCTTATCAAGATTATTATACGTAATAAATACAAAATTTCAGAAGAGAAAAATTATCACAATTAAAACATTTTCCACCATACCTATACTCCTCGTCTCTTGCAAATAACTGTTTAACTCATTTAAATCATATTTTCCGATTTTTTATTAGAAAGATTCAATTGTACCGAGTACACCTGCACATTGTATCTGTTATACTAGCTCACAATTCCCGATCTAGTGATTTTCATAAAAAACAATTCTCGTATAAATGATACTCGGGTATTACATCTTTTCTTATATCTTTGTCTTTCTTTACATAAATATCTACCCAATATACATACGATTACATACATTTCATATACAATCGATAATTTTAACACTTCGAACCTTTTAAAACATCCTAGAAAACAACTCGCGTTCCTTTTTAGTATAGTTCGAGATCGAAAGTTTCGCACATTTAACCTCACTTTGAATGACCTTATTGTTCGGTTGCAATTTCAAAGCTACCTTGAAGTCGCGCAATGCTTCCTTGTAATCCTTAACTGCCATCTCGGCCTGTCCTCGCCTATACAGCGCTTTGTAGTTTTTAGGATCTAAAGAGATCACCTTGAAATACGTTGTGTTAAATAAACATAGATTCTTAAAAAAAAATGATCTAATCTTACTTCCGTGCATAGTTTTATCACATCGTGGTAGTTTTGCCTTTTCAATTTGACTGCAGCGAGATTTGATAAAGCGACGACTTTCATGTCAATAATGTAGGGCTCTCGAAAGGCTTGCCTGGATAACCAATAGTCGACGTACCTCAACGATTTTCTATATTTCTTCTCAGAGAAAGCGTAATTGTTTTGGTAATAATAAAGATTTCCTGACTCTTTTATATTCATAATGGCGCTTGCAAATTCCCTATCTATATCCTCAGAATCCCCTATATCCCAATCATCTGGATATGGAGGGTAAATATCTTCAGTACCGTCGTTTTCAGTAATATTCCACGATTCCCCTGAAGGTATTACTCCACAATTTTCGATAATGCATTTCTAGGACAAGGAACAAAATAGCCAGAATAAATTTTAGAAAATATTTACTTACGACTAAGGGTATGTCATCTTTCCGTGGAAGCTCCTGTATTTCCCTGACGATATTCAATCCTTTCTTGACTCTACCGAAAGCTACGTTTCTGCCATCCAAATGCGTACAAGGTACGGTTGTTACGTAAAATTGTGAACTATTCGTGTTCGGTCCTGCATTAGCCATACCGATTATACCTTCGGTACTATGCTATGAATCAAAGAAATCACAATAAAGCAATTTTATATCAATTAATCACCTAGAATCCAAAAATTGTTAGTAGCTTTAAGTAATCGATGGGCACTAGGAGAGATATCCAAAGGTAAAAACGATTACAGACAAACAGTGAAATCAACTCGTGAGACGTTTGCCATTTTACTCGAAATTCTTTTTTCAAAATTCGGGAAGGAGAAAAGTGGCGAAATACGGAAACATACATAATTTGAGGAGAAAACAAAGAACATAAGAAAAAGCATTTTTGTCTGTTATTTTAAGGTGTTATTTTCTAAATTTCATGGTATTTCTGATTAAACCGGAAGCGGATATCAACTTTCTTATTTCAAATCGAACATCCTGTATATTATGGACACCTATTCTGTTGTAGGTATTTGGAATGAAATCTTACTAATCAATTAACTTAATTAAATGATCTATAACAATAAATCGTTGCTTTGCCAAATCGTTAAGATTGTTTCGCACTTAGCTAGCGTATTTTTGTATTTAGAATAAATTTATATTTTTTGATAGAATTTTCATGACTAAATAATATAAAAAATATTTACAATTTATGAATTATAAAAACTAACGCTGTCCAATCCCGATCGTGCGCGATTTCGTTAATTATACCGACCGCTGACGACCTAGGTTCTACGCAAATGAGGTCTGAGTATTTTTCATCAATTTTATACAATATACGAACATGTCACCAAGTTTTAGCTTTCTAAAATCACTTACACCGACTGCATTTCTACAACAACTTTGTAGTGCTGACGCGTTGATCAATTTTTATCTTCTACAAAACTCTTTGGTGACACTAGTGTGCGGTACACCCTTCAATGCGCGACAGCGCCATATGTCTTTTAAAAACTCTTACACTTTTTGACCACGAGCTCTCGGACTATAAGCTTTCTTTTGTTTACGCCAATGACTAGTTTTGGGTTTGAATGACAATACGCTGTAGATCGTCTTGCCAATAAATGTTTAATTTGTGATTTGTACCAGCGGCACTGTGGCTGCAGAGCTACATTACAACGCTTCGATTCCTTTGTGAATTTCCGCTGCGTATCGTGTACATTGTATTATGCAACGGAAATACAGGAGGAAATCGAAGCATTGTAATTGACCTCCCATTTACCCCACCGCCAGCCGCTACTGATTTGAACTATTACAAATTAGAAGTGAATATTATTGCAGACAGTATGAATGCTATAAGTAATAATTCATAAATTAATTTCGCGATAGAAAGAAAAAAATTGTGTTCCAGGACGTCGTAGGCAATAGCGTGCGTCGCACACGGGCGGCCAAATAGATCCTATCGAAAAAAAATAAAAACCAAAAATATATTCATATAACTACACGACCGAACTTATACTTTTAGAGGTCCTATGCTTTAGAACATAAGTAATATGTGGTTAAGTTTATGGTAACATGGTATAAACAAAAATTTTAAATTAAAAAAAAATTATGCGGTACTGCGCTGCTGTGTGTAACGGACGACATTATAGTGGCAACCGGTCGGGGGCTGATTACTATTGTCGTGCTGTTGGATGAGGCTCTTGCGAATATCACTCACGAGTTTTAAGCGAAATCTCTGGAATCGTGTAAAGCCTTGAGTGAAGTAATTTCAATTAAAATTATTAGTTATTAGTTATTCCGGTCGTCGATAAGGCTAGAAGTGTGGGTTTTGGTGATCGATAATAAATTTCGCTTTAAAGATCAGATCAATAAATATATTCGGTCATCGTACCTAAGTCAAAAAACTGTATCTGTATCGGTCAACTTTAAATAAGAATATCAAGAAAACGTTGTTCGAGGCGTTCGTTTTGCCAAACTTCACGTATTGTTCCCAAGTTTATCATTCATGTTTAGATCATTTAACCATCTCCCGTATACAAAAGGTGCAAAACAGGTGTGTCAGATTTATTCATGGTATCAGAAAGGATGAGCATATTTCACACAAATTAACAGAAACGGGCTGGTTAGCGATGTATAATCGCAGAGAACTTCAAGTGCTTTCTTTGTATCACAAGATATTGACATCGAAAACACCTCCATATTTGTATGCTAAGGTTCGCTACCGAACCGATGTACACAATCTAACGACTCGGTTTAGGGGCTCTTTTCAAAAGATCATTTTCCTACTGCATCTATAGGAAGTATGATTTACCAGAAATATTAAAACAAGCTAGATGTCGTCAGTTTAGACAGAGATGTCGATCCATGCTGTTTCACAATCAATTATAGCTTAGTTAGCACCCGCTATATTTTATACTTTTGCTTTGCGTTTACATTTATAAGGTGCAGACAATTTATAGTTAATTTTTTCTTCTTACCGCACACACGGAACATGTAGTACGTAAAACACCTTACGGGCAATTGTGCTTTTACACTTCGTTAATTTATACTAGGTTAGGTAAGAGCAGTGCACATCTACACGTTGGTCCACATTTCACCGGTGTGTGAGAGATATTGTACGTAGCGCGATCTGGCATACTTGCATTTATCCCCGCCGGCCAGCCTCGCCGCGCGCAACTGCTGTATCCTATCTGACGCACTCTTTGTCTTTCTGTGCGCTCGTAAGGTTTTAACAAGAGACCGTGGATTTCGAATACATTATGTTAGTTTATACAACCGCAGAGGTGGTACAGATCATTAAATAGTATTTTCCGAATTGCCGTAAATGCCAAAAAAATAGACGAACAGCCTCTAATCTCTCTAACGCATCCCGAGCGGGAGGAGAGAGAAGTGAGGGTTTGTTCGTTAGTTGAAATGGGCGACAAATTTCAGACGAAATCGGTATTAGTGGAAGTACTGTGAAACGTATTTTGAAACGCAACAAATACAAAAGTTACAAAGTTCAATATTGCCAGGAGATTTTTTTCCCCTTAATAAGGTAACATTGTTACAATTTCGCTGTTTATTTTCCTACCTAGAACTACTTTTTCGTTCACCTATAGCAGCAACAAAATAAATATAAGAAACTGTACTTCCTAACATAATCTGAGAATACAGAAAAATTACGCGGTAATTCTGCATTAGTACATTTTGACAGAAGGCGTTGAATTATAATATTACGTGATTGAGCGGACAAGCGTGCGTACCGCTGCTCGCTTTATGATATACTGCAATTGGATCCGATCTATCAGTAAGACTCGAATGTTCTGTTGCCATTCATAAAGGCAATATCCCGTTCGTATCTGGACCGACGTGTATAAATATGTCACTGAACCTCGCCTTATGATTGTGCATTTATTTTTCTTAAAATAATGTAATTTCCTCTTTTTGTTTATATTTTCCTTTTTATTTTGTATATATTTCCACAATAAAGGCATTATTACTATTATTGTTGTTATTACTGTTATTATTATTCCTATTCTGCTTCTTCTTACTATTATTACTGTCGCGTTCAGTCCAAAAGAATAACTTATGGCAGATGTTACATAAGTATTAATGGCTGCCGTGAGATGTTTTGAATTTAGTTTAATTTTTAAAATGTTGCTTCAGACGTACTGTATATTTGTTAGTCAATAGTTCTTTTATTTTTCTGTGTTCCACTACTCTGGCCTGGAGTACACTTAAGTATTTATAACTTTCTGCTTTGTCCATCGCTTGTATAATTATAAGATCGCATTTTTTGACTGTTTGTTCTGTATTTTTCTAGGCCAAGTTCCATTTTAATGTCGGTGGTAAACGTGTTTATCAGTTTTAGCATACTCCTTATTTCATCCGGGGTCTATCCAATAATCTTGATATCATCCCTGTAGATTAGATGGTTTATTTTGTGGCTGGCTGTTATATGGTATCCATAATTCTTTTTATTTAACATAATGGAAAGTGGGCCTAGAGCGAGGCAAAACCACAGCGGCCTTAGAAAATCGCCTTGGAATATGCCTCTGCTGATTCTGCCTATGGATTTATTGCCTAGATGTAGCATCGTTTGCCAGTTCCGCATAAATACTTCTAACGCTGTTCGCAATTGGGGGGCGATTTTGTAGATCTTCAAAACCTCAATTAACTAGCTGTGTGGAACACTATCGAAAGCTTTTCTATAATCAATATATCTCCAACAGACACATTTTTTCATGATCCATTATCAAGGTGTCAATGATGATTTGTTCCTTACACCCGTAGCTCTTTCTCTACATCCTTTTTGTTCTTTTGGTAGTAGTTTGTGTTTGTATATTTTATTACTTATGACAGATGTTAGTAGCTTATACATTGTAGGAAGGCAAGTTATTGGTCTGTATTGTGATAGGTCTACCACAAAGTAAAGTAATCTTGGATATCCTCCGGCTCCCTCAGAATGTTTGTTACACCTTAATTTACAAATTTCCTTAAATTCATATTTAGAACACTTCAAACAACATTATTTAATTGTTCCATTTCGCGCCAACAAATTTGAGTTATATTTTTAAGCTAATGAGATATCTAGTAATTAACTGTCTATGAACCAATCATTCCCATTTCTTTCAATTCTTTTCGCCCCGTAGGTTCGTTGTTTATCAAAGGATTTAAATGAAATTTTGTCAACATATAGTATTAATCCCCATAATTAACTTTTTGGCTATTTGCTGTAATCACTAATCATTTCCCCCCTAGTTAATTATCGTTCGCCTTAAGAGTTAAGAACTGCGCTTCACACAAATATTACTGCCTATTTTTTAAATTTCGTGTATCACCTTAATAACTCATTTGTTGAAATTATTACCATTAAATTATTTCTTTGGCACACTTATTCATTGCATTATAAAATTCAATATTATAGTTGACACTTTGCTCTGAGATTTTAACATTCTTTTATAACATTTCGTCAATATCTTTTTAATAGTGCTCTTTCATTCAATATACGGCTTAATCAAATAATTGCTAATCTATTTTGCTAAAAGTTTTGAATATTTGTACAATTCTTTCTTCCTTTCCCTCGAAAACTATGAATGGTTTCCGACGGAATTATCGACCATCGGCGAGGCGACTAGATTACACAAAACATTCAGTGGCGCCCTATAAACATCGGAATTCTTACCCAAGAGTTCAAATACCGGGTCGTCGTCTCTCCTAAGACGTTGCTTTTATTTCTAAACTCCTTGGATCCTTATAGAATCTACGTCTATTAAGCAAAACTTCGAGCACTATATTTAACTATTTGTTTCCATGTAAAACTTTTCTGTAATATTTAACTTTCTCTGTGTGTTCACAATAAATTTTATTGTGTAAGTTAGTTTGTTCTTTTTTATGTTCTCATGCTCTAAATTTAATCATTTTATTCTATTCTTTTTTATAACCGCAACATGTTGTTAAATACATCTACTACTTTACTATGTATTGGGGAGAATTGTTTTAGCCAAAAGTTGTGTATGCCGTCAACACAGGGCGCTTTCCAGTTTTGCAGTTTCTTTATTGCCTCCTTAACGTCCCCCACTCTGATTTCATCGTCCGTTATTTTCTCGTCGTCTTTTTCTGTTAATCGTCTTTCGTCCTTTATCCAAGCAGCATTTACCTTGTGTGTCTCTTCTATTACCCATATACCCTTCCAGAAATGTGTCATTTCGTTTGTAGAAGGTGCTTGTTCTTCTAGTTGTTCTGTTTTATATTCAGGGTTTAGTCTCCTATAGAATGCTTTATGGTTAGTTACAAACAGCCTATTCTGGTTTCTTCTCTTTTGACTTTCTTTGTATCTTCTTCTATGTACTTTAACAGCTGATTTTTGTTTTAATAAGTCGAGCACTTCTCTCACATTCTGATTTTCTTCATCTTTATATTTATGCAATATGTAGTTGATCTTCTTTTGGTGTCTTTTGCTTAGTTTATCATTTTTTATTGCTTGTGAAATTATTCCTACTTCTTTCCGATATTTCTCAATGGCGTTATCCATCCTTCTTTCCCAAGGGCATTTTTGCCTGTTGGTTTTAGTACGAGATTTGTTGTGTTCTTATTTGTTGTTTATTGGAAGTATTACTGTTATAGCTCCAATATAAATTAGTCCTTGTAACTTAGTTATGTTCTTGCAGTCTTTAATTTGTTTGCTAATAATTTCGCTCACTTGTCTTATAATATTAATCTTATAATATTAACGGTTTCTGTATTTTTGTTGTTTTGGCAATGGGGGCCTAGTTTCAGGATTCATTTCCTCGTACAGTACCATATTTTCCCAGATAAAAATTTCTACTTCGCTTTCTTCTACGGTGATATCATCTGCCATTAGCGTTAGGTCTTTTTGTTGTTCTTCCTCAATACTCAATACTCTGTAGTCCCAATTCATGCGCCACTTCTCTTCTTATCTGTTGGAGCGTTTCTGCCGGTATTCGATCTTTTGTAACTATAGTTCTTTTTTGATCCACTATGTTTCGTATGGTTTTGTTTTAGCATCGGGTGTTTGGCTACTATTGCTTCATACAAATCTGCGCTATAGGGAGATTCACTGGTCTCCATTTTGATAATTTGCAGGTAGCAGCGATATAGATCAATGTTCATTTGTAACATCCATTTCATTCGCTTACGTCCCTGCCTACTTTCCGTGTCCGAGAGCTGACAATCTTGGTTATCAGCGGCGCTTATCTCGGATAGAGATTCTTATGTGCAGCTATTATTGTCCTTCTCATCGCTTCTGTGGCTAGTTCTTCCCGCAGCAGAATGTCACCCGTCTCATCCTCATCTGCGGTGGATCAGCTGTTGTAACCGCTCCGACGGGATATGAACTGTCCCCCCGCACCGTCCCTCCTACATAATCCATATCTCGTCTCCATTGCTAATTTATTTCTTGCATTTTTGCGCTTTAGTTGTAGCCGCCTTCACAGAAGGACAGACGCTGACCAAGATACCGCCCAATCTGGGTCCGTTGTGCCTGGATTTACTGCATGAGCTCGTCCACCCGCAGTTGTTGGCTCCATGCAGAGGATATCCTTTTAGTAGCGGCAATACTCGCCGCGTCACAGTCTCCATCAACGGGCGTTTGCAACATTTGTTCAGGTATAGCTTTCCCAAAGCTTCTCTGTTGCATTATTGTTAGTATTATTATTGTTAGTATTATTATTGTTAGTATTATTATTACTAGTATTATTATTACTAGTATTATTCAAAAATTAAAAATTGGTGCAGCGGCTACGAAATAATGATCTGCAGCAATTCTCATTCCTGCACATCTTTCATCTTGAGTATCTCAAGAAGGGGATGAGCACAAAATAAAGTCAATGCAGCGCAAATCACTACAATTTTTTCAATTTCGAAAATCAAATGAGTACAAAATATAATATTTACGGCACAAACCAACACAAAACGGAAGCAAAACATGGACATCTTCAAATTTTCAAGAACCAAAAAGGAGGGTAGCAACTTCACGCACCCCAAACAAACGAATTTCAACAAATTTTCATTGAAATTTCACTATGTGAGGAGAAAAAAAGCTTTTAAAAATTCTTATAATTCAAATGTTGATCACATTTTCCCTTCGTCGCAAACATTATATTGTTAGGTATGTTCTTTTTACAAACATGATTTAGATAAAAAATCAATTTTTTTTTGGCTCATTCATTCCCTTGAAGCAGTATTTTGCTACTGAATGATTCCATTATTTCGGGTCAATTTAATTACAATAATTGAAATTACTTACTTTACTGGTCATACATTTGTAAAACGAATATACCCTACTATTATGCATTGTACTGTGGCGCGACTATCACATTGTTATTTAAGCGAAAGGTATTGAACATTATATAGTTCTTCGGTGTTTTATAATGGATTCAGATACAACTACAACATTTGCTTTTAATTTTCAACTACATTTAAGTACAATAGCTGAATTGATTACATATCTACAGCAGTTATGTGCAACAAAATAATTCTATCAACACCATAATATAAAACTGTTTTTTTTTTCCAAGGCATGGAAAGGTCAGAAAGTGTGGCATCATTTAATGAATAGAGAATCTTATTCGAGTAATCAAGGTAGCGGTAATTGTCCCACTTTCCCTTTTTTAATAGATAGCTACGTTAATCAATTCCGCTATACTTATGTGTAGCCCAAAATTGAAAGCAAATGTCGTATACCAGAGCCTAAATTCATAATAACACAAAAAATACAGCGTATCCCACCTAATGCGAGGGTGGAAGATAATTTTTTCTGAGCACTTTAGAGGAAGTTTTCAAATAAAAATATTCAGAGACAAGCTCTGTACAACATAAAATTATATTCATATACAGTATACAGGATGTTCAGTTTCCGCACGATGCAAGTTCTTTTTTTAATGAAACACCTGTATATTATTACGTTTTTGAATGTCTCTCTACAATTAGCGTCAACTTTCTTAAATATTCTTTATACCTATCTATATTAGTTTCTGAGATAATTGACATAATTTGAGATTTTTGCGTAATTCCGCTGTTTCTTTAATATCTTATTCGCTAGGGCAGTGATTCAAATTTTATTCAATTGAGTATTTCTTGGAGTTTTCGGCAAAACATCAAAAATTTCTTATATCAGCTGGCGTCTACAAGATGACCATCGAAATCGTTGCCAGGTTTAAATCACACTATTTCTTGTTTTTTATTTGAACACGTATATATTTTCCAGGATCTGATAGACACTGTTTTCGAATTTTGTCTATGAATATTTCCTAAAACGTATCGTTTTTTAGTAAATGAAATATAAAGCTATGCAGATAAATTTGTACTAGCAGTACATGTTTCCGGTCTGATGTCTTTGATGTGTCGAAGTCGACGTTTCGCCAAACACTGCGGTCGGCATCTTCAGGAGGATGATTAGTCTTCACTGATCATCAGACGACCAGTGAACTTACGCACTTTACCGAGTGTTTAAGAGCGTATACGATTGAACGTCAGAAAGCGCGTGCACGCAATCGTCTATAATTAAATGTTGTCACCAAATTATTACTAAACGTCGGGTTGGAACCGGAAACTGTAGTCAGTGTGCAGTTACAACCCTGAAGATGTCGCATACGCTAAAACTATAACAACGACGCGGTTCCAACCCGGAAACCAAGAGTAAAGTATTAGTAAACGCTTTCGTGCGAGATAGATCGCGTAGTTTACGAGATAAAATGAAAGTGCAGGCATTTAAAGAACAATCACGCACGTTTTCGCGCGTTGAAACTGGCGCGTGTTGGAATATTTACGGAAAAGCGCAAACTCACCCTAATTGCGCGCACGATCAAGTACACACATTTCTTTTCGTTTGTGGCGTTTACACCACATTTACACGAACGCTCTTTCCCGAACGATACTTCTATCCCGCGGTAAAGAGCGTACGTGTGAAACCGGCTATTAATGCAACAGTCGGAATACAACCCATAAAGTAAGGTATATTTAATTTACCAATTTCAGATCAGTAAAGTGGTTTCTATTACTGTGATTAAATTGAGCCGAAACAATTAAATCACAAATGTTACTAACTGTATTCTATGTAGTTAGTGAAATGTTAACAGTTGAAATAAGTGAAAAGTATGATTTTTACGTTATTGATAACGGAAACCAACCTGGAAATTGAACAAAGTTTATATGCTTAGAGTGTTATTAAAACGTATATTTTGAAAAGTTTAAGAAAACGTGTGTGTGATTCGTAATACCGTAAATAAGCAACAGATGCCTGTAAATACAAACATACGTTTCAATAACCTACGTTAAATGTGGAGATTAGTCATTAGCTTTAAACCGAGAAGGTAAAACTAAAGATTGTGAAGAAATATTCTTTATTGTATTCACACATCCACCCTAGCTAACAGCGAAATATGTTTAATTTGTTTGCAAAAAAATTTTTACGAACAGTATGGAAGCAACTGAAAAATTATTTGTCATAATGGTGGGTGCACTTAGGAAACACACCGATTGAATAACAACACAAACTATCACTCAACATGTTCCATTTCTAATGACACTAAACTTTTATAGATTCCTTGATTGTAACTAAAGTTCAAAAGCAGCATAATCATTAAAGCGTGACAAACGGTTGCACCAGCAGAGGCGCCGTGAAAGGAACTGTGTTTACTATGTACATACAAGGAATCGAGTGGTCATCCGGTTATTATCGGTTGATCACTGTGCGTCTACTATTTATAATGTTCGAGAAACTAGTGGAACCGTCCGGGGTGTAGCGCGCAAAAGTAGACACAGTATTAACAAAAAAAATGATAGATTGTTACCTTTTATTGACGTATTGATGACCTCTGCGGTAATGTGCGACTGCCATGCTACGCCGCGTAGTACTGCAACATAAGCAATGCTTCCATTATCGATTCGGTCTGAAAACGTTCTCGTATACTTTGCGATCGTTCAGCGTCTAATGAAGTAAAATTTGCGAAATTCAAATACTCCTCTATCTCTTCTGTGCAGTCTTGAACTCCAAATATAAATCGAACCTTTTCTAAATCCGGAATTTTATTTAAAACTGCACGCGGATATGTTTGGGAGATTTCACAAACACTTTTTTGGTAGATGACATCATTCACCCTAGGATACTTGCTTCGAATTGTGTGTATGAGGCATGTTATGTGAAGAAGAGTCGGAAAGCATACTTTTAACATCTTACCAGCTTTCAGCATTGTTGCGGCTCCGTCAGAAACTAACATGATGATTTGGGCTCCTACGATACAAAATTCTCTTAACATATTTTTTATTATGTTTACAACGGTTTCGGCATCAGTTCTTTCAATCTTTTTACTGGTTAACAACAAGGAAGCTGCTGGACCATTACGTTTTAAACGACGCGCCACAATATGAATCACGCTATGTTTCTGAGTAGTTCAGTAGTTTCGTCCACAGTGAGCCAGATTTTTTGATTTCTCAATTCGTCTTTTACTTGCTTTGCACATGTGGTAAATTTATCCCAAAAAAGACGAAAGTTTTCATTATCTACTAGGTGTTGTGGGATGTTGCACGTGCTCAACATAAAAATAAAGTCATACAAAAATTGCCAGTACGGAATGTTGTTTCTTAAATTCAATACATGGCGTTTACTTTTAATATGACTTCTTCAAATGTCGTGCGACCTAGCAACCCTATACCGCAAAATTTGCAACGAATGTGCGAACCTGTAAATTCCAAACCAGGGAAACGTCAAATATATTTCTTCATATGCGATGCAGGAGATACACCAGGCTTACGTCCCATGTTTTCGAAAACATGCAATGAGAATCCGATAAATAACCGAACGACCTAACTCCTCAATGTCTACCGCATCACTGAACTCTGCATCCACATACGTACATACACCCCCCTGACCGTACAGCCGTCTCTGCGGGTGCAACCGTTTGTCACGCTTTAATAATCATAACATATAACTATGAAGCTAAGTTTAGGCGAGTTCGGGTATTCGTTCGGAGTAACTCTATCTACACCAAGTACCCTACTTGCGCTCTTTTGCGTTCGGGAATGTCGTATAGTTACTCCATCCATTCGTTTAAGAGTATGGGTTGCGTGATCCACTCATGCTCTACTCCTTATCCCCTCGACGTGCTCTGTACTCTTGATTCGCTCCGAACGAATACCCGAACTTAGCTTATGTTAACTTGTTCCGCCAATAACACCTAACGTGCGTAGGAACAATAAACGCATTATTACTAGAAAATAAGATTGTACTGATAAAAGTTGTTAAATTTTAACGTACGATATATAGAAAATCGTCCCTAATTATTTTCCTATTTTTCATGTAATTTTTTAGGGTTAGATGATTACGTTTACAAACAGATGTAACTTTACCGCTGATTAAAATTGGTGAACAGTTGACGTACCGTTTTAGAGAACCGCTACATTAAAGTTAACACACGTTGTGTTTACATTCCCTAAAAGCATCCCAATAATTATAACATAATTTTGTGTATAGTTCATTTCAAATTATAAGAATATAACTGTAGACTTACAAGACCTTTAATACTATTATTGCACCTTCTGTGACGATAATAACCTGGCAATGCATATTGAATCTAGGGGCCGTATTGACAATAAATTACGGCCCTGTAAAATAATTATATGTTTATGTATATATATTTTACAAACAGTATAGATTTACATAGTAAGCAATTCGATGTTACAAGTAATTAAAGAATTTACATATTAAATGAGATTTAAATGTACAAACAGGTAGTTACGCATATCGCAAATCATAATTCCATTTCTATTCAATTCACTTAAATTTTGTCATTACGGTCCTCAGCAGTTTGTTTGCGTATCCAGGTAGTTATTACCGCAGGTGGTGCAATAACAGCATTTAAGCCGTTCAAAGTTATATTCTTTTAATTTGAAATAAACTATACCACTAACTGTATGTAATGGCAATGTTTACCTATATTTATATAGTGTGCTTCACTTTACAGCTTAACACCTCTGCATCTTTGTTATTGGTAAACCGATTGATTACAAATGTTTGAGGTATAGAACTCTTTTATCGAAATTGTATAATTCGAAAGTTGACGTACTGTTAACTACTAGCCTACTATGATCAAAAATGAAATGCAAAAAATCGAAAAAATATAGTTGTTCAATCGTAGAAGAAGTTGTGAAAATCATTTTAGGACCACTTGAAGAAAACCCTAAAATTACATTTTGATCGAAAATTTTTGAATAACAATTGTTCTATACAATATTAAAGTTAAATTAAAGTTATTTCGTATTTACTTTTTATTTTACACATTAGTAGTGTATTTGCATAAAAGCTACTATTGAAGCTGTTCGAACACATGGCTGTTTAATATGATTATAAAGATTCCCTTTTTATTTTAAATTTCACTGCAGCACTTGAATGTTATAACGAGGGCGGCTATGGAAATTTGATTTGCCAAATATCCAGTCAAACTGTTCATTCAGTACTTTACTTAAGTTTTGTGGTTATTGTGATGCGAAGAGCGGCTGAACGGTTTTTATCAATTGCGAAAAGGGTAGAAATAGTTTGTTTAGTGGGTGATAATCATTGTTCAATTAGAAAAGCAGCTAGAGAATTCAATACTAAGCATCCTCATAAAAATGTTACCTTTTAAACAGTTGCAAATATTAATAATCTGTTTAATGATTCTGATAGTGTTTCTAAATTTAAACCTCAATTGAATACTATATGTGCTAATTCTAGGCTAAGCATATGTAAGGTTGCAATGCAACTTCAAGTTTCACAATCAAAAGTGTGGAGATGTATTGAACGGCATAAACTATATAAACCAACATTGCTGCATACGCTGGAAGAAAATAATGAAATTAGGAGAATATGTTATTGTCTATGGGCACAAGGAAATTTTTTTTTTTAACATTATCTTTATGGATAAAGCCTCTTTTACAACTAATGGAGTTTCATCACAAAACTTAGATGGTAGGCATCTGAAAACCCCAAATAATTTTAATGTAACTTTTTTTTTGCATAAAGCAAATGCTACTCAAAATTTTTAGCAAAAATTTGATTGTAGGGTTTCCAGGCGGTCCTAAAACGATGTTCACAACTGCTTTTACGATTAAACAAGGCCTACTATGTTTTTTCGATTTTTTGCATCTAATTTTTTATTGTAATAGATTAATGGTTAATAGTATATACATTTTCTAATTATACAACCATTTTATTGAAAGACTTCTATACCTCATAAAAAATTAAAATCAATTGGTCTACCAATAACAAAGACACAGAAGTGTCAAGCTGTAAAGTGAAACACACTGTAGATAAACATTCCATATAATGGCAACATGTACAGTTTCTCTTAAAATGTTGAATCACTGTCAATAAGTAATGTCTGAAGATATGTTTGGGGAAACCAAAATAAAGCAGATAGATTTTATTTCTTACCGATATGTTGAAATTCTCATCACCAAATGCAGCTCCGTAGATACTTTCACCTCCTGTACCGTCGAAATTTATGATATCGCCACATTGTATCATAAACTGAGGAACCACTAAAAGATTGCACCGCTGTACAAGAATGTCATTTAAAGGCTGTTTTACACAGAACGCATAATTCTGTACATATTAGAGCGTATTTTCTGCGCTTCGAAAATGATATCTTCCATTTTTATGTAGTAGTGTTAAAATAAATCTCAGACAAGTTTATTTTTTGGGCGTAAATTGGATTCAAAATTATAATCGATACATTAAAAAAAATTTGCTTGACAAATTTAAAAAATATAAAATTTTGCGAACTATCGGCAAATTATGCCAAGAAAACACAGTGTTCGATAAAGCACGCATTATTTCAAAAATAGATCTATAAGAATGATTTCCCTGAATTTAAATTTGAATAAAAATACGGTGTTTATGGTCAAAAAAAGATGGGAAAACGAGGTATTTACCCAGGAAGGTTGGGAAAGGTTTATCCGACGAAAAACGAAAACGACACGGCAGCTTGACATTTTATCAAAGATCATCCTTTTGAAACAGCAAAAAGTGCTGCTATTAATACAAATTTTCCCGCTTCAAGAGTTACAGCATGTAGAAGGATATTAAAGTCTAACCTGAAGTGACGTGTTGCTACAAGAAGGTGGCATTTAAGTAACGAACAAAAACAGTGACGATTGTTGTTTGCCTTAAATCACGTATGTTATGATTTGAATTATTGAAATCGCGTTATCTTCAGCGATAAAAAAACTCTGCAGTCAAGATACAACGCTAAAATCAGGGTGTATAGACCATGCGGAACTCGTTACGATGAATAGTATATTAAGACGAAAAGAACCTCTGGAAGATTTGGAGGTAATATTTGGGCTTGGATTAGTTCACAAGGTTTAGGCATATGTTGACGCTATTGCTTACAGAAATATTTTAGAATATATTATGCTTCCAACTGCCCAGTATAATTGCTAATAACAACTTGAAAATGCCGAGGAACTGTGGCAATATTTACGGCAGAAGCGTGGGAGCAACTAACAAACCAAAAAGATTTAGGATGATTTCTAATTAATTCCACACCGTGAAAGACTTGAAGAAGTTATACAAAGAAATGGTGGGCAAACAAAATATTTTTTTTTACTTTGTTAATATGTTCGAGTTTTATTGCAAATACATGTTTCTTCTTGTTAATTACATCTAAAATATTAGGTGAAATTTAGTTACAAATAACATGCTAAAAATCATATTTACAGTATAAAACGAGTTGTCCCAGATTTATGTGCAGAATAAAGTTTGGAGTTACAAAACAGGACATGTCCCAGATTTATTTGAACACGACTGTACATCAATGTTGGTTTGAATAATGTTACACGCGATACATAATTTTAATATGTACAGATAATTCCGTACAGAATTCTGTGTCGTGTCAAACGGCCTTAAGCACAATTATAAGTTTCAAACTATTTACTTGGAACTGATGATAATTCTCAATCAATATTTTATTAATTTTATTTTTTTTCTGACGGCATTTCAATACATGAACCGGGCGACTTTAGCTCAACAAAAACACAAGGAATGTATTCAATAATTTTCTAAATATCTTCTGCTCAACACCAGGTTCTTACAAACAGAATCTACTAAACTACAGTGCTGTACAAGAACGTTATTTAAGCACAGTGAATTATTAGTTTAAAACTCTATTTACATGAAACTGATAATATATAATAACTATTCTAAATCGATATTTCGTTAATTTTTATTTTTCCTGAAGGTATTTCAATACATGAACCGGGCGACTTTAGCTCAAAAAAAAAAACAAATAGTGAATTCAATAATTTTTTAAATATCTTCCGCTCGACACCAAATTCTTGCGAATAGAATCTCGAGTATTAGTAGAAATGTTACTGCGGCCGTCATCGTCTTCGTCGATGTGACTATTTTTAAACAGGTTAGTAAGTTTCTTCTTCATCGACTTAATCAATTCATATGGTAACCATCTGCGTCTTTTAACTAGTACACTGTCATCGCTTAATTCAGTTTCAATGTTACTATAAACAGTAGTGAATCTTCCCATATGTGATACCTTAGATGTTTTCAGTGTAGAAGTCTCCAAAGTTTCATTCAAATTATTCAGATTGAAGGATGTTTTTCGTTTTGGCATATCATTCATAGATTTTTTCCTTCGTTTACCCATTGAACTATCATGATGAGCCAAACTCATGTGATGATCGAGTGACGATTGAGAAGTATACTTTCTATCCTGGTTGTACAGATCAAGTATATCATCATGCTGTTTCAGTTCATTTGTATAGTTCAAAGTTGGTTGGTTGTAAATATAGCCCATGGTAAGCTCTTCCTTGCTCAAATATGCATTATATTGCCCAATATCCTCTTGCTGATGCTCATCTATTTCATCTCCAAAGTTTAACTCTTTTTTTTCAACAAGCGGTAAAGTTTTGGATTCATCCTCCAACAGGAATTTTCGTTGACTTTGCTTATCATCCATTGGAGAAACATAGTCTGTGCAGCTAACTACAATTTCAGGTTGATCTTTACTAATAAAAGGTGGTAACAATGCAAGTTCCTCTTTACGGCTCTTCATATATGGTGTTGAATCTGGTCTTGAATTATCTACCTGCAGTGAAGTAGATAAGTATACAGTGTTGTTACTTTGTGTAGTACTTTGTACTGTGCTATTCCTACCTGTTGCTCGAGGCGGTGTGGTTGCTCTTTGGTTTGAAGTTCGATATGGTAAAGGTGTGCTAGTCACATATGATGGTCTACTCTCATTAGATGCAATCTTACTTTCCTTTACAGGCACTTCATCTCCAAAGAAACTAGCATCTTTCTGGCTGCTCTCTTTATCAGTTTCTTGATCCCCTCGTTCATCATCTCTTCTCTTAGACCTATCTCGCTTCTTCTTGCCTTTGCTGCTCTTTTTACATGGACAACATGGTTCATCCTCTTCCTCATCTTCATCTTCACATCTGCAATATTTATTTTTTGGTTTTTGGGTGACGGAACAGCAACATTTCTTCAGCTTGGATACTTGGCAGCAACATTCTTTAGTGCGAAATTTTCTTTTAGGTGATGCAGGTCTAGGACAAGGACAACATCTTGGTGGACACCTTGGAGGGCAAGGGTTCGTTAGAGGGCAACACGGATTGCATCTCGGAGGAAAGCATGGCGAACACACTTCGACGGGAGGACAAGGTTCACATCTTGGTAATGGTGGACAATTAGCCCATTGTACCATTTCCTTACATCGTTGTTCGACTTTCGAAGGAGTATCACAAAATTCAACTTGCCAACCAATGGGTTCTGGGCAACAGCATGGAGTTTCGGCAACAAATGCCAAACCAAACCGTCCTTTAACTCTACGGCTTTCACACCAGTCTGGGCAGCAATCATCTTCGGGAGTCTGATCCTTGTATTCACAGCAACAGTTCCACATCTTTTATATGTAGTTTCAAGCACAAATAATTTTTATAATGATCTTTTTCAATATTCGACAGTCAATTTAGGATTGTCATTTTGAAACAAACCAATTGGTGCTAGAAAGAGCCTACTATGTAAACCTACCTCTATGAAATACAGCTCCTTTAAAATGCAGTGGCTTATTTTGCATCCCAATACCTTTCTCGCCAGTACATAACGCACGAAAATTTTCAACGGTTTTGGGGACAATATTTTTAAATAACTCCAAAATTATTCGACCAGCTGTAATTACATGACTATTTAATTTACTCACTAGTGTTTAAACAATTATAACATTACCCTTCTCTTGGCCGATTTTAATGTCCAAAAACACATAAACATTTTCATCATTTGAGACACAATCATTACCCATTTTCAAATCGATGTTTGATAAGCTGTTTTTTAAAAAAACATTCATCCAAATGCTGACCCTGATTTACAAGAAGCCAAACTGAATATGTACTACATATTTACATCCAAATATTGCAAACTTAAACTCTCAACATCGTGCTTCTTCAAACGATAAGGAAAATTATACATATAATACACATCCACTCCAAAATTTATTTTAGATTAAGGTAAATTCCATAACTTAACTTCACTCTCAAGTACGTTTCCCACTGCAGAATGTATACCACAGATTAGATACTATATGGATGTGAAACTCTCTTTTAACGCCTTTGACCCCGTGCAACCAAATTTCGTGACCTTATACTTATGTCGCCATTTTGTAAATGGGATTAATAAACAAATGTTTGCATTTATGAAAAAGGCGAGGTAATAGGTTTGTTTCTGCAGCGATTTAAAATCATTAGAGCATGTGCATTACAAAAATAGTGTTCGTGCAGTTAAAACGCCAAACTCTGACTACTATTTTGACGTAATTTGGCGTTCGTGCAGATCTCCAAATTAATTTCTAACCGTTTGCTGATAGTTGTTCAAGATCCATCAGACGCATGCGCATTGTTATAGTGTGAAATGAAAAGTTGTTATAAGTTTCTTTCTATATGTTCACAAATCGGGCGTGTTTTATTCATGTCTGTGGTTTTGTTAGGAATTAGCAGTTGCTTTAAGGTTGTAATTCTGTCTAAACATTTCGCGTTTATTTCTGTTTTCGCTTACTTCTTTTTGTAATATTTGAATGTAAAATAAATCTATTGTTTTCATCTGCATATTTGAGTATGTTTTCTCTCTTAAGTCTATTAAATACCCTTGTAACTTATACATCGCCTGGTAATTGTAAAAAAAGCGTTCGTGCAATTAAATTGTTAAATCAGTTTTAGTTTGCGCATGCGTAGATTAATTAAAATTAACCTCTGAACAAACTATCACAAATCGGCTGCAGAAACAAACCTAGGCCGGTATTTGTAGTCGGCGTTGAAGCCAACCTTAAGCACCACCTTCCACAAGTATAGTTTATTTCAAATTATAAGAATATAACTGAACGGCTTAAATGCTGTTATTGCACCACCTGCGGTAATAACTACCTGAATACGCAAACAAACTGCTGAGGACCGTAATGACAAAATTTAAGTGAATTGAATAGAAATGGAATTATGATTTGCGATATGCATAACTACCTATTTGTACATTTAAATCTCATTTAATATGTAAATTCTTTAATTACTTGTAACATCGAATTGCTTACTATATGCTTATATGTAAATTTATACTGTTTGTAAAATATGTATACATAAACATAATTATCTTATAGGGCCGTAATTTATAGTCAATACGGCCCCTAGATTCAATATGCATTGCCAGGTTATTATCGTCACAGAAGGTGCAATAAAAGTATTAAAGGTCTTGTAAGTCTACAGTTATATTCTTATAATTTGAAATAAACTATACGCGTTTTGGCAACCTTCGTCTCAAGCACACGTTCTGTTTTATAAAGCGTGCTTCGGGTATTTTCGCCTGAGGCTGTATTCAAGTATGAAATGTTGGTGAATTCTAGTAACTTTTACAGCTTGTAGGTTCTTTCCAGGTTTTTTCGCGCCAATTGGTGTTTACAGCTTGATTTATCCAATTTTGTAGCTCTCTTAAGTAGTTAATTTTATATTGAAAGTAAGTAGTAAAAATATAATGGACTATTATTCCATCGGATGTATATACATTTTATGTAAATACGTTTAAATGAATAATAAAGTGTACAATAAAGAAAAGATCCTTCTGGCCCAGCTTATAAAAGAAAATGAGGCAGTAGAGAACAAAAGGACCGACAGTGCTACACTGGCGGAGAAAAATAAAGCCTGGGATACTATAACAGCAATCTATAACGCCCAGCCTGAAGTAGACGCTCCACGGACTTTGACGCAACTCCGAAAGCTGTGGAATAATTTAAAGCAAAGGTACTATAATTTATACGAAAGTATTTATTTTAAAATCTAGCTTGAATGGATTTGTACAATTTTTATTTGATACTAACATACGGGCAAAAACAATTACGATATGAGATTTCATATATAAATTTAATAAGTTACCATTCCACTTCCAGTTTTTTTTTTGGTAAACCAATACATTTTATTTAAAAGACACTGTTTTTTATTCTGATATTATGTATATACCTTCAACATTAAAACAGTAAAAATTTTTGAACAATGTAAAGAAGAAAGCACCAGGAAAACTGTTCAACACTTTGGCGAAGAATTTTATATTGAAGAGAAATAGTAAAAATAATACCAATCTATTTTTATATGCAGACGAAAATTTCCTATTTATTAATTCCCCCGTTCAACTATTAACGAAGCTAAACGAGTATTCACGATCGTTAAAAAATTGTCCAAGTTATTGTAACGTAAAACAGCTAATTTCTACCGATTACTTGGTCAAGAACTTGCTCAATTAATTGGCCAATAAATCACGGCGTGTAAAAGTAGGTTAGAGGGTTGCATTGAAATTACCGAACATTAAAAGTAAAAGCACCATTATCACTGCCCACTGGATAAGAATCGTAAAAAGTTGACAGCATTAGATATGTTTCCACAGTTGTCGTTGTCTCGTTGAACGATGTTCGTGGTGGTGAAAAAATGTGTTTATATTTTGAAAAAGATCGTTCGACATCTACGGATGTAATGCATGCATGTTTAAAACACTCTGAATTCAGTTAACAGATTATCCCATGCACCATCACAAATTTGTTTTAATGTGATAAAATCGGAATCTTTCTTTAACATACTCTCGAACGAATAGGAGTGTATTTCCACTATTTGCAATGATTCCACTAACGATAACGCTCTATTTTGTAATCGTTCTATTGCGACATGTAATCCCTTATAGTTGTTAGGAATACTTTGTAACTCTGCTACAACGGAAATATGTTTGAAATTTTGTCTGGCTCTCCTTAGCAGCCGCAGCTTCGCCAGGATTGAATTGTAGAATATCAGCTTTTACTTGTTTGAAATATTCAACATAATAAAGAGGTGCCTGCAACCATGTTCCCCAACGTGTAAAAATCAGTTGTGGTGTTTCACGAATACCAAAACACTGTGTGTGAAATGATCGAAGACGTTTTGGAGATTTGAGAAACATTTTTTTGTACTTGCTATTAATGCATCTACCTCGGGTGAACATTGTCAAATAGTTTCTGCCACAAGATGTAAAGCATGCATTTTACACGTAACATGTAAACACTTGCAACCGTGTTCAAGAAGTGAACGGCCTACCGAACACATTGTCGCGGCACTATCGCTCATAAACATCATCGCTTGACGTGGTGAGACTTTCTAACGTAAAAGCTTTCTAATGTACTAAGCATCATCCTCACAATTGCTGCACTAGGACCACTTTTCCAGTCTTTTGCTAGCTAGTAACAGTAGAAATGTCGGTTTATGATGGTCCAGTACACGTACTATAACATTTAGAATAGAATTTCTTTTACAATCTGTTGTCTCGACATCACATAACCAAAGCAACTGATTTTTTAATGTAGATTTGATTTTCTCTTCCACGTCTTCGTGTACAAATAAAACATACTTGCGTACTGTTTTCGTATTTGGCAACTTCAACTCGGGGTTGTACTTATACCAAAAGTTCTGAAACGGTTTCTTTTTCGAGTAAGCCAAGTGACAAATTACAGGTTATCATCATGACAAGTAAATTGAAAATGAAGACAGTTCTCGTTGGCACGCCCTTTTTTTCTATTTTTGTGTTCTTTACATGTTTGTTACAGTCCGCCTTGTCCCAGCAATTCAAATGTTTCCGGCACACTTTATAAAGTATTTTAGCACCGTCACAGAACAAATCCGGAAAGTCACAGATAACATTATTTACTGTGCTAGCAAAGGTCATTTTTTAACCTTGTTCATATTACACATTTTAAATTAATAGTTACGTATTTATAACCAATAACACATAACACAAAACACAGTGCGCGTTCTTGATTCCTAAACTGAACGAAAAATAAACAAGCTCACAAAGCGAAAATCGACTTTTGCATACAGCTGTTACTACCGGTAAGACAAGGTTTACAGCTTTGACGTCAGCAGGTTGTGACGTATTTTGATGTAGGCCAATAAACGCCAATAAACACTGAAACCATGTCTGCGTTTTAAATTGGTTTATCAAAATTAGGTATATAGGTTTTATTTTAAAAAATACTGTTTAGTGATATTTCCGTACTTTGTTGGTGATACGTGCAATGTTTTTGTGTCGTATAAGCGATAAAACGTCTTCTGAAGCAATAAAAACGAGGTACCTAACCTAAGATGGTGTCGGTTATTTTGTAAATAAAAGAAGATATTATTTATTCTTCAACAGCTACAGATTCAAGGACCGGTGAAACTATAACTGTAAGTTTAAAATATCCTAGGATTAAAAAAGATGCTATTCTATTCCAACTCAATTCCCTAATTGTCCGTTGTATTTAACAAAAAACGTGAAGATGTTCAAATAGTTTTATATTCATACGTTATATTTAACAAAATTATTTTTGAACACGAAAAGATGTTTTTAAATGTATGTAATAAACGCTCTCTTTTAATACAATATATTTTAAATTATATCACCGAACGTAGCCATTTTGGATACTGATATATGTATGTAAATGTCATATTCACAGTAGTGAACGTATTGCAACAATTATAATAACTTGTTCTACAAATACCCTACTTAAAAATTATTGTGGGAAAAGTAATGACAGATTAGGTAAAACACGACACAATAGGAAATTCAAGATCCTGGTTAAATAGCATGTCTGTAAATGTTCTCGTGAAATTGAACAAAATTTCAAATAAAATTGCAATTAATGTATCGTTTCAACCTTAGGGCTCAGTTGAGGACTATGATCCTCTTTAAACCGGAAGCCCTTCAAAACTCGAAAATAAAGCAAAAAAAAAACGATTCTTTTACCGCTTAGGTTAATATGTGCATGGTGATACATAGTGTTTGTTAAAAAGGTGGTACCGGACGGCAGTAGCGTAGCGGTGGCGGCATGGGTAGGGGTAATTTTCAACTCGTAGTCGATCTCGACAGTACCGCGAGAGAGTTCAAAGCGACTGTACGTTGCACGCTGCACGCCAAATAAGTACGCGGAGATGGGACGCCCAAAGGGTGTAACGTTCCCTTCGAATGTGAATAAATATCTCAGGCATTTCTCTGGATTGGAATATAGAGCGGATTGCTAAGTCGCGATAGGTTTGAATGTAGAAAACGTTGTAAAAGTAAACGTGATGTATTGAATTTAAGAAACAGTATTCCATACTGGCAATTTTTATATGATTTTATTTTTATGTTAAGTGTGTGCAACATCCCACAACATCTAGTATCTAATGAATACATTCGTCTTTTTTGGGCTAAGTACGTTCCCTCATGGAAGCTGCCAACATCTATGCAATTACGATACAATTTGCCACGTGTGCAAGGTATAGTAAAGGAATGTATAAAAGACGAGTTGAGAAATAAGAAAGTCTGCCTATGTGTGGATAAAACAACTGATGCTCAGAAACACAGTGTCATTCATGTTGTAGCGCATCCTTTAAAACGTGATGGTCCACCAGTTTCATTGTTGTTATCCAGTAAAAAGATTCAGAAAACTAATGCGGAAACCGTTGTCAAGATAATAAAAGATTCATTGAGAGAATTTTGTATCACAGGAACCCAAGTCACAATGTTCGTTACTGACGGAGCTGTAACAATGCTGAAAGTTGGTAGGATGTTGAAAATATGCTTTCCGACTCTTCTTTACATAACATGCATACACGCATGTCACCTCGTAGCAGAAACCATTCGAAATAAGTATCCGATGATGGATAAGTTTATAGCTTCTACCAAAAAAGTTTTCATCAAATCTCCCAAACACATCCGTGTATTCAAACAATTGTGTCCGAAATTACCACCACCACCTCAGCCTGTAATTATGCGATGGGGAACATGGCTCCAGGCAGTATCTTATTCAATCATGATTCAAATGATTCTGCAGGAGTTCGAGATAGTCGGCAACTTTTTTCCAATTCGGACGTTCAACAACAAATAGATGAAATTTCCATGAACTATTCTGAAGTTGCACAAGCTATTGAGCAATTAGAAAACAGTCACTTATCTGCACGAGACGCATTAAATTGCATAAACAATTTACAAGCCGCTCTAAAAAACTTGACGAACACTATAGGAGTCGATGTTGCTCAAAAATTTGGTGCAATTTTAACGAAAAATCCCGATTTACAAAAGGTTCGGTCTATAACTGAAAATCAAGAGTGCCCAGATGAGGAAAAGGAATATCTGACATTTGCAAATCTTACTTCACTGGATGTCGATCGATCATTTTCTAAGTATACGACAACGTATTCATATCACCGTCGACGGCTGAATGGATCGACAATGGAAGCGTTGCTGATGTTGCAATTCTACGCAGCTTACCAGGGCGGTTGCCAATTGCCACAGTGGACATCAAGACGACAGGAAAACGTAACAATATTATTTTTCATTAATATTGTATATTACGTACCTACTTTTATGCGGTGCGCCACTGCCAGTAGCATCTTTTTAACAAACTCTAGTGATACATCGCCTAAACAGCATGACGTCATTGAAGAGCTGGCGCCCTTATATATCGGTGGTAACGACACAGCCCGCTACTCCAGTGAAACGCCTATGTATCGCAAATACGATTACCTCGCTCTATTTATGAATTTGTTTGTTTTGTACCGTACTTGCTGTAGGCATTATTTTAATGTGGCAAACAACACACTGTTTGAAAAGCATTTTTACCGAGTTGAAAATGGAGGCCCATCGAGACTTTGAAACAGCTGTTCCAAATTAATTATTTTGTGTGGTGGGGAGTGTACCGATACTCTGCGTTGTTTGCCTTACTACCCCACAGCCCTTGCTATCATTATTATTTTAGCTTGCTTAACATATATTAAAATACTACTACCACGATCAGCATGTAATATTTTATTGACTCGTTTGTTACAAATAACTTGATGGTTAAATAATATTAAATTAATCAGTTGTCTTCTCAATTGTGTCGAGGCCTCTAGTTCAACAACACCATTAATTGCAAAACTGGCAACTGCATCCCATTTACGAATACCTTTAACCATATAATCTTCTTCACTTCAAATAACAGGTATAAACTACTTTATTCTTCGTCTACATCCACGTTTTAAGGACTTTTCTCAAAATATGCATCCACCTTTTCATCAATTCAACTTGAGAAAAACTAAATAAAACAATTGGGCAGTTTCCCGGCAGTAAGTAGACAACACTGCAAGATTATTTTCGGCGACTCATTAAGCTTAACTCATCATCTTCCCTGAATACTAACATTTCCCAAAATATTCGATGATTTCGTAAGGACGACAATTGTCAGGTGACTTTTCCCACAAAACACACAAAATATGACTATCTTACAATTGTGGTTTTTCCCGGGTACCCCTTGTGAAAAGAAATGTGTTTGGCTAAACCGTCGACTATTTGAGCATCCGGGCACAGAACAGGGCATTTTACAACTGTAAATTAACAAAATTGTCAAAACAACATAGAAACAATCAAACCGAGTATCACAGTTTTGACAATTTCACCTTTCAAAATGGCGGCCTTCTAAACGCACCCATAAGTTTGGACTCGCCGAAGCGCGTTCTACCTATCTATGACCTACCTCTATTTCTGGGTTGTCAATGGTTGTGTCAACTCGACTCCCACACATTCGCTAACCTCACATATCACACATCACATTTCAAATATATCTACATCATTTTGGAGTATTAAGAGTTATTGAATATATGAAATAGCCGCACCTGCAAAATATAAAGTAAGCGAATTAAATTTCTTTCCTACTTTCTATTATTACAATTTGAACGAATGTGCAAATTTTGCATGCACATATGGAAAATGATTTGTTTAAAAATTCTATTTAGATAAATCTTCGTTAATTAGCTATTATCCTTGTTTTTGACATACTCAGAGTGCCACAACTCTTTTATGATATTATAAATATATTTATGCATAGATTGAAGATGTTTGTAAGGAAGCAATTCGTATGTGGAACCCGTTTTATGCTAAAACATTTTCATTCTGGAAAAAACTATAATAACCGGATGTTTCCAACCTCAACGAAGAAAATATTTATGCCAAATTTTCAAAAAAAGGAAACCAAAAATGAAGAAGCTATCCTAGCTATAGAGGTAAAGAAGGGAAGGATAAATGAGATGAATATTCAAATGTTATCAAACCCAATTTACAAGCAAGTATTTCAAAATTATGCAATGACCTTGCATAACACAGATCTGATAGAGAAATATAAGCAAAAGTTAGAAGAACATGGAATTAAAAAAGAATTGGATATGGTTGAGGACATAGATTTTGTGATACCTCCTTTAGAAGGTAAAAATTTGGAAGAGCATTTTAGAAATATCGGAGAAAATCAATGTAAGCCTTATAAAGATATAATAGACCTTCTATTATTGAATATCCCACCGAAACCTGAGAAATGGCTGTTGCAGCCTGGTTGGACAAGGTACACAGATAATCGGGAACCTGAAAAAGTTGATTACCCATTAGAACATAGCGTTGTTTTTGATGTTGAGGTTTGTATGAATGCGGGGCAAACTCCTACATTAGCAACAGCTGTTAGTGCAACAGCATGGTATAGCTGGATTTCCCAGAACTTAATAGATGGGATTTCAAAACCTGTTACAAGCCAACAATATTCTGAAGATTTATTAATACCATTTGAAAGTATTAAAACACATTGTTTTAAGTTGAACGAATATCAACAAATGCCTAAAATCATCATTGGGCATAATGTTTCTTATGATCGATTAAGGATTAAGGAACAGTATTGGTTAAACAGAACTGGCACACGGTTTTTGGATACTATGTCTTTACATATATGTGTAAGTGGTCTTACAAGTTACCAAAGAGCTGTGTTAAAATCCAATAAGATTAACGAAGAAGACAAATCTTGGCAAAGTTGTAGTTCTCTAAATTCTTTAAGCGATGTGCACAAACTTTATTGTGGCACCTACATTAAAAAGGAAACTAGAAACATTTTTGTTGATGGAACCCTATTACAGATTAGAGAAGATTTTCATAATGTCATGAATTATTGTGCTGGAGACGTAATTGCAACCTACAATATTTTAAAGGTATTATATCCCATGTTTATTGAAAGGTTTCCACACCCGGTAACTTTAGCAGGAATACTTGAATTAAGTACAAGTTATTTACCAGTAAATAACAATTGGGAACGATACATAAATGATGCCGAACAAGCTTACAATGACCTGGAAATCGAAGGTAGACTGCTCTTGGCCAGAAGAGCTGACCAAGCTTGCCAATTGTTACATAATGACAAGTATAAAGACGATCTGTGGATGTGGGATCAAGATTGGGAAATAAAAGAATTAAAAATTAAAAAGACGCTGCCTAAAAATGTTCCTAAGGTACTTCTCCAAGATAAATCGTCTGAAATTAATATTGAAGAAGAAGATGATCTTGTTTTTAATAATATGACAGATAGCAAGTTTGCATACAAAGGTCTCAAAAGTAAATTTAAACATTTAAATGACATGCTGGATCTTTTACCTGTGAATCGCACCCTGTTAGCTGGTTATCCAAATTGGTATCGAAAATTGTGCACGAAACCTGACTCTTCACCTGACTGGATACCAGGGCCACATTTAATAAGTGCTAGCATGCAGGTGACACCAAAATTACTCAATTTGACATGGGAAAGATACCCACTCCACTATATGCGGGGTCTCGGATGGGGATTATTAGTTCCTTTCACTTCAGATGAAACAAAGGGGAGATTCCCTCTAGCAAAACTTTTAGAGAAGTGTCGTGTGCCTACAGACAAATCTGGGTTGGCTACAGTTGATTTCATCAATATTTCAAAGCATGTAGAAGATAATATAGCTCGGAAAGAGTATTACAGCAGGTTAAAGAAGGACAGCACTGATGGCCTGTATAAAGGAACTGGAGTTTGGTGTAAAACCATTGTTGAGGATTGCTGTTTCTTCTTTAAATTGCCGCATAAAGATGGCACTACTAATCGCGTGGGGAATCCCCTCTCCAAAGATTTCTTAACCAAATTCTCCGAGAATATCTTAGCTGGCGACTCTGTAACTGCAGAAAGGGTCTTAGAAATCGCTAGAAGGATGTCCTATTGGCGTAATAGCCGCGACCGTATCATGAAGCAAATGGTAATATGGTTGGATGGGTCTCACCTGCCGCCCGCGCTAAGAAGCGATGGGAATAATTATGGCGCTATTTTGCCACAAGTGGTAGTTTGCGGGACTTTAACGAGAAGGGCTGTGGAACCAACATGGATGACAGCTTCTAACGCTCATCCCGAGAGAGTGGGTTCTGAATTAAGAGCAATGATACAAGCTCCTCCCGGTTATTATATAGTTGGCGCCGATGTCGATTCACAAGAATTGTGGATAGCTTCCGTATTAGGAGATTCCCACCACGCTAAAATGCACGGAGCGACTCCTTTGGGTTGGATGACCTTGAGCGGAAACAAAACTAAAGGAACTGACATGCACAGCATCACTGCGAAAGCTGTTGGTATCTCCCGCGATCACGCAAAAGTCATTAATTATGCAAGAATTTATGGAGCAGGACAAAACTTCGCGGAGAGGTTGATCAGGCAATTCAATCCATCGATGCCCGAAAATGAAGCTAGGAAAAAGGCAACTAAAATGTTTAATATAACAAAAGGGAAGTTGGTGTATCGTCTTAAGCCAGATTATCTATCAGAGCTAGCCGATGTTGCGTATTCCAAATGGAGCGCTGTGGAATTAGCGAAGTTGCACGGAAAAACCCTGAGTGAAATGTTCCTAAAGTCCAAATGGGTCGGCGGGACTGAATCTGCCATGTTTAATCGTTTAGAAGAAATCGCTAGCAGCAATGAACCAACTACACCCTTCCTAGACGGCCGACTAAGTCGCGCTTTGGAACCTTCCTCGATGAGCGGAGATAGATTTTTACCAACAAGGGTGAATTGGGTTGTCCAGAGCGGAGCTGTCGATTTCTTGCATCTGATGCTAGTCAGTATGCGGTGGATTATGGGCGATAGATGCAGATTTTGTTTAAGTTTTCACGATGAAATTCGTTATTTGGTACCGGAGGAGTACAGATATCAAGCAGCTTTGGCTATGCACGTAACTAATTTGCTGACAAGAGCTTTTTGTTCAATAAAATTGGGGATGCATGACCTTCCTCAAAGTGTAGCATTCTTTTCGTCTGTGGAAATTGATAAGGTGTTAAGGAAAGAGGCAAAATTAGATTGCAAGACGCCCTCAAATCCACACGGATTAGAGCGTGGCTATGGAATTGCAAACGGTGAAAGTTTAGATGTCTATCAAGCCATTGAGAAGAGTTTCGGAAAGTCACCGACTTGGTATAAAGATAGGTGATTGTTTTTCTTACCTAAAATGTTCCTACAAATCTGTTACTGAATTTTAAAAGTAAGGTTTTATTCTAATCCTATTTTTCTTTTTACAGACATGTCAAGAGCTACAAAAAGAAAACATGTCCTCTTGGAAGTGCTGCAGGATGACTTCGCCCCACCAAACGAGAACCAACAAATAGTTAAGATCCTGCGTAGCAGAGGCAATAACTTGCATGAAGTTCTAACAGTGGATAATTGCAAATTTTTAGCGTCAATGCCTACAAAATTCCGAAAAAATATTTGGGTTAAACGGGGAGACTATGTTCTAGTGGAACCAATTAAAGAAGGTGACAAAGTAAAAGCCGAAATGGTAAGGATGCTAACCCAAGAACATATAAAGTGTTATAAGAAAGACGGAGTGTGGCCTAGTGCTTTCAATGTCAGTGATAACAACAAAAACGATAAGGATAATGACCTATTTGTGAATACTAACCGAAAACAGTTCGGTGATGAATCAGATGGTGGTGATAGTGGTAGTGAATCTTCCAATGCAGAATGAATGTTAGTTAAAAATACATTTAATTGTACTAAGAAATAGTGTATTTACTTTTTTATATGTAAATCATAAAATGAATGTTAAATACAAGCTGATTATCCACTTTCTCGTAATGTTCTTAATATCTTCTTCTGAATTATCGCTTTGATATTTCCGTCGATGTTAGGTATTTCCGAATTCGTTCGAATCGCACACTAAAAATAAGAGCATTACATTAAACAAATCACGAAACCTAGCCAAACTAAAACATTACTTCTATTTGCTGTACTAATTTAATATCCTGCATTCCAGTTATGAAATTCACAACCTTGCAATCCACCATGCTTCCTAACCTTCCTACTCTTCCAACACGATGGATATAATCTGAAGCATACAAGGGGAAATCATAATTTAAAACCTGTTTGACTTGTAAGGTATCCAACCCTCTGGATCCAACATCGGTTGCTGATAAGACATTCACATTCCCGCTAATAAATTGTTGCCATTGATCAATCCTAATTAGATAGTTCATCGATCCATTTATATTTGAACATTTAATATCATGCTCTCTTAAAAACATAGACACCCAATCACATGTGGCATTTTTATTTGAGAATATTAGTAATGGTGATTTGGCAGATTTGGCAATCTCAAGCAAATATGTTGGTCGACCTGATCTTGTTGTCCTAATAAATTTCTGAGTCACATTCAGTAAAGGCCTATGTAATCTAGGTGATGTAACATAAGTAATATTTTGCACAATTGGTTCAAAAACTTCGGGAAGTTTCCTAGGTAAAGTAGCTGACACAAAAATAATTTGTGCTTGGGGGGCTCGTTTAATTAATGTATCAACTTTATCAACAAAACTATCATCTAGTAGGGTATCTGCTTCATCAAATACAATGTGTAGGACCTTGTTTAATTTGTAAATACCAACCGTACTTAATTTACTAATTACACCTGGTGTAGCAACCAGCAAATCTATTTTAGAAAATTCAGGATTTAACATAATTCTCTTTGTTTTGCCACCTGTCACAACTTTCACATTTAAATTCACAGCTTCACCTAAAACTTTAGCAACACCTCCTATTTGATGAGCTAGTTCACGGTTAGGTACTACAATCAAAACGCATGGAGTGTTCAAGTCCTCACATTTTTCTCCAATTAAATTCTGTATTATTGGCAGTAAATATGCTATTGTCTTGCCACATCCAGTCTCTGCAGCTAATATAGTATGTCTCCTGGATTTTACAACAGGAATGGCTTCATTTTGAAAAGACGTTGCCAATGTAATGTTTTCCTTATTTAACGTTTCTATTAAATGTGGATTTATGTTAACATCTCTAAAGTCAACATTTGGCTTATCAAAATCATTCAAATTTGGAAGTATCGTAAAATGATCACCTCTAGATTTGTTATGAGTCCAACCTTTTGAAGCTAATGGTACATTGTCTAATTTATTGTAAACTTGATCACTATAAAAATTTAGTTTTTTATCTTTACAACTAATAACCAGTTCACTTTCGTGTTTTAGGGATTTCGGTATAGTCGCATGGGTGGAAAGCTCTTTAATGCTTCTTATTCTTAATAATTTCCCTAACATGTTGCATTGGAAAATGTTCATTCTAAAAGTCTATGGCGTGTCTTCGCTAAAAAAAATCAGAAAAAAGAATGTTAATTTGAACTGATTTGGGTTATATTTAGGAATATCCAAACCTCATCGATTTTGTTTAAATTTGGGTTATGTGTAGCTCATTACGGGACAATCACAAATTCGTAAAAATTTTAGCGCGCTGACTTTCCGCAGTGTAGATATTAGCCTTCAAAAGGTATGAAAAATTGCCGCTATGTTTGGAAAGAATCCCCTGGATTCGGTAACGTTTCTTGCTACAATGTTGGTCACACTTAGCCGTTGGTAGGGCAACAAGTAGCCGTTCATCGATCTAGTAGCCATTTTCGTTCAATTCAAATAGTAGGATTTGTAAATTTGTGGGTGTATTGCGCCAAGCTAAGTACCATTGCTATGCAAGTGGAAATTGCGCCATCAACCGTTGTCGATTGGGCTTCATTTGTGCTGGTATTGGAAACATACATAAAATCACCCCAACAGTTACAAATAGAAGGGGTGATCGTCGAAATAGACGAATCCAAGTTTGGAAAAACGGAATGCCACCGAAGCCATGCTGTTGATGGGCAATGGGTGTTTGGAGGATACGAAAGGGGCAATGGGTGTTTGGAGGATACGAAAGGGGCAATGGCAAAGTTTTTATGGTACCCGTCGAGGAGCGTAGCGCAGGTATGTTGTTGCCTATTATAAGGAGATGGATTTTGTTGGGCACCACAATAATAAGTGATTGCTGGCAAGCGTATGACTGCTTTGGAGAAGAAGGCTATGAGCACCTGAAGGTAAGCATGGAATGTGTGCTGGATGCATGTGCCGAGGTCTGCGTGTTCCTGTGGTGGCCTGGGTTGATCTGCATGTGCCTGTGCTGGCTGCTGGTGTGTGTGGGAGCCAGCTTGTTGCTGTGTTGGTCAGCGTGTGCCTGTGGTGGATTGCCGTTGTGTGAAGTGGCCTGAGTGTTGCTGTGTGTGTGTGTTGGTCTACGTTGCTGTGTGTGTGTGTGTGTTGGTCTACGTTGCTGTGTGTGTGTGTGTGTTGGTCTACGTTGCTGTGTGTGTGTGTGTGTTGGTCTACGTTGCTGTGTGTGTGTGTGTGTTGGTCTACGTTGCTGTGTGTGTGTGTGTGTTGGTCTACGTTGCTGTGTGTGTGTGTGTGTTGGTCTACGTTGCTGTGTGTGTGTGTGTGTTGGTCTACGGTGCTGTGGTGTGTGTGTGTGTTGGTCTACGTTGCTGTGTGTGTGTGTGTGTTGGTCTACGTTGCTGTGTGTGTGTGTGTGTTGGTCTACGTTGCTGTGTGTGTGTGTGTGTTGGTCTACGTTGCTGTGTGTGTGTGTGTGTTGGTCTACGTTGCTGTGTGTGTGTGTGTGTTGGTCTACGTTGCTGTGTGTGTGTGTGTGTTGGTCTACGTTGCTGTGTGTGTGTGTGTGTTGGTCTACGTTGCTGTGTGTGTGTGTGTTGGTCTACGTTGCTGTGTGTGTGTGTGTGTTGGTCTACGTTGCTGTGTGTGTGTGTGTGTTGGTCTACGTTGCTGTGTGTGTGTGTGTGTTGGTCTACGTTGCTGTGTGTGTGTTGTGTGTTGGTCTACGTTGCTGTGTGTGTGTGTGTGTTGGTCTACGTTGCTGTGTGTGTGTGTGTGTTGGTCTACGTTGCTGTGTGTGTGTGTGTGTTGGTCTACGTTGCTGTGTGTGTGTGTGTGTTGGTCTACGTTGCTGTGTGTGTGTGTGTGTGTTGGTCTACGTTGCTGTGTGTGTGTGTGTGTGTTGGTCTACGTTGCTGTGTGTGTGTGTGTGTGTTGGTCTACGTTGCTGTGTGTGTGTGTGTGTGTTGGTCTACGTTGCTGTGTGTGTGTGTGTGTGTTGGTCTACGTTGCTGTGTGTGTGTGTGTGTGTTGGTCTACGTTGCTGTGTGTGTGTGTGTGTTGGTCTACGTTGCTGTGTGTGTGTGTGTGTTGGTCTACGTTGCTGTGTGTGTGTGTGTGTTGGTCTACGTTGCTGTGTGTGTGTGTGTGTTGGTCTACGTTGCTGTGTGTGTGTGTGTGTTGGTCTACGTTGCTGTGTGTGTGTGTGTGTTGGTCTACGTTGCTGTGTGTGTGTGTGTGTTGGTCTACGTTGCTGTGTGTGTGTGTGTGTGTTGGTCTACGTTGCTGTGTGTGTGTGTGTGTTGGTCTACGTTGCTGTGTGTGTGTGTGTGTTGGTCTACGTTGCTGTGTGTGTGTGTGTGTTGGTCTACGTTGCTGTGTGTGTGTGTGTGTTGGTCTACGTTGCTGTGTGTGTGTGTGTGTTGGTCTACGTTGCTGTGTGTGTGTGTGTGTTGGTCTACGTTGCTGTGTGTGTGTGTGTGTTGGTCTACGTTGCTGTGTGTGTGTGTGTGTTGGTCTACGTTGCTGTGTGTGTGTGTGTGTTGGTCTACGTTGCTGTGTGTGTGTGTGTGTTGGTCTACGTTGCTGTGTGTGTGTGTGTGTTGGTCTACGTTGCTGTGTGTGTGTGTGTGTTGGTCTACGTTGCTGTGTGTGTGTGTGTGTTGGTCTACGTTGCTGTGTGTGTGTGTGTGTTGGTCTACGTTGCTGTGTGTGTGTGTGTGTTGGTCTACGTTGCTGTGTGTGTGTGTGTGTTGGTCTACGTTGCTGTGTGTGTGTGTGTGTTGGTCTACGTTGCTGTGTGTGTGTGTGTGTTGGTCTACGTTGCTGTGTGTGTGTGTGTGTGTGTGTGTGTGTGTGTGTGTGTGTTGGTCTACGTTGCTGTGTGTGTGTGTGTGTGTGTGTGTGTGTGTGTGTGTGTGTGTGTGTGTGTGTGTGTGTGTGTGTGTGTTGGTCTACGTTGCTGTGTGTGTGTTGGTCTACGTTGCTGTGTGTGTGTGTGTGTGTTGGTCTACGTTGCTGTGTGTGTGTGTGTGTGTTGGTCTACGTTGCTGTGTGTGTGTGTGTGTGTTGGTCTACGTTGCTGTGTGTGTGTGTGTGTGTTGGTCTACGTTGCTGTGTGTGTGTGTGTGTGTTGGTCTACGTTGCTGTGTGTGTGTGTGTGTGTTGGTCTACGTTGCTGTGTGTGTGTGCGTGTTGGTCTACGTTGCTGTGTGTGTGTGCGTGTTGGTCTACGTTGCTGTGTGTGTGTGCGTGTTGGTCTACGTTGCTGTGTGTGTGTGCGTGTTGGTCTACGTTGCTGTGTGTGTGTGTGTGTGTGTGTGTGTGCGCGTGTGTGCGTGCGCGTGCGTGCGTGTGCGTGTACGTGCGTGTGCGTGTACGTGCGTGTGCGTGTGCGTGTGCGTGCGTGCGTGTGTGTGTGTGTGTGTGTGTGTGTGTGTGTGTGTGTGTGTGTGTGTGTGTGTGTGTGTGTGTGTGTGTGTGTGTGTGTGTGTGTGTGTGTGTGTGTGTGTGTGTGTGTGTGTGTGTGTGTGTGTGTGTGTGTGTGTGTGTGTCTACCTGTGGCGGCCCGCGGTTGTGTGGAGTGGCCTGCGTGTTGCTGTGAATGTCGGTCTGCTTGTCTGTGTATGTGTGTGCCTGTGTTGGCCTGCTGCTGTGTGTGTGTATGTTGGTCTGCATGTGGCTGTGTTAGCCTGCAGGTGTATGTAATGGCCTGCCTGTGTGTGTCTGCGGGTGTGTGTGCTATGGCTGGTATTGTATCAGTCAATTTTGAACTACTTTGAATTTCCCAAGGTGAATATTCTTTTCTAATGGAAATGCTGTTTACGGTTACAGGTAAACCGCTCATTACACTTCAAGGATCTGGAGACTGGTGCCCATACTTCAGCTCATGTTGCCGCTGATAATACATCTCGATTTCCACCCATCCCCATCTCACTTTCACAAACTCGTCGAATTGCCAGAATGCGATATTTTCTCTCCGCGCATTTTTTTTTATTAAAAAAAACCTTCATCTGGGCTTTTTACACCGTTTCCATTCAAAAAAGATCAAAATTCGGTCGGTTTGGATATTCCGCTAGCGCTGTCATTGCGCACGCTATTTTTAAACTGAGACCACCTTTAGAGTAAATATATTATACCAACCTTGAGTGTAACTAGGGTTTCGAAGCTTGTAACATGTTTGGATGTTTGTCTAACCATAGTAACTGTGGTTCCTGTTCAGTTTTACACGTTTGTCTACAGTTTTCAGTGAATTATAATAGGTTTGTTCATTTCGTACTCGTTTAGTTTTGTTCTTTGAAGTCATCTTTTAAAAAACAAATTTAACAATTACAAGTACAACTGCAGCAATAGGTACGTTTATTATTCATGGTATTTGTAAATTATGTTACTTAAAAATATGTTTATTTCTGGTACTATCATCATAGACTGCAATTTAAGGGGCCAGTAAGTTTTTTAGCCTTCTACAGAAATTCGCAATGCAATATTTTTGCTTTAATATGGACAATATATTTTCTCTATTCAACAATGCATTATATAGAAGGACACCCACACACCGTATGAGTATTGTGTCATATCTAGTCTTGAATTCCGCTAATAAATGTATATGTAAATAAAAACTTGTGTTTTGTGCTCTATCATTTTTTTTAAGAAATAACTTTGTCTTCGTGTGTACACACGACACAGTGAAAAGAAAAACTATAGGGAGTCTCAACCTCCGTATGCAGTATACGTCTTATGGGAATTCGATTCACGGTTGCCAAGTCGTCTAATCATATGTTCCATTATTATTTTCGGTTCATTGTTTGACATTTCATACTATCAAAACATAACCTTTATGAGTGATTTAGAAGATATGATATCAACTTGAAAATTAACACCAAATAGTTAAAGAAGAATGGGCAATTATTAAAACAAAAATATGCTAAAATTTTGTGATTACACTACTTTATAAAAATTTTTGGAAAATAAAATATACACAGCGGTACAGACAGATTTAATATTTAGATTGTCAAATATTTATTAAATTGGATGCATTGGTTTGGTTTTGATATTGTGTATCAAAAGAGACGTAAGCTTATAGCACAAATTCCTTAAGAAAATCCTAAGGCTGTTTAAATTACTTGACTAATACATAATGTAAAAAGTAAGAATACTTTAATTTTATTTCCAAAAATTAAGAAATAAACCTACAAATATTTGAATACTCTTTACTGACACAAATATTCATTAAAAGATTAAATAAAAAAAAAGTATATATTGTTTTTTCTGTACATATTACATATGCTCTTTTTATCACATCGTTAGTGGTTAGTATTTGTTTCCCAGGAAACAATTCATTCAATAATTTGGTTTATATTCCATGCTGTCGGAATTTTTTATGCTAGTGGTGGGAGTCGCTCAGTATTTGATATATCTAAAAAAAGAAACTTCTATTTTGTTTAATTCAAACGAACAAGATGTTTACAAAATTCAAATATAAGTATTTAATTTTGATAATAAATAAAATAAGTATTACTGGTAAAAGGTTATGACAGTAGAATTTCAACATTTTAAGGTTGGGTTTTTAGCTAAATTCATGACAAGTGACTTTGGCATTTATATCAATTAATTACTAGGAAATGAAAATAGGGAAAATTGTACAAGATGTTTTATGTTATATAGTATTCTAATATTTAAACAAGATTTTTGAATACTTAAAATGTAGGTAATTGCTTAATATAATGTCTTCTTATTATGCGAATATAGTACGTCTTTTGACCAAAAATAATTGATTTGATTCATAAACAAAATCGATGACGTGAGTGCAAAGATCCGCTGGAACGACAATAATTTTCTTCAATGGTAGAAGGCAGTATATTTGTATGTTTCTGAATCCATCTCATGATGATTGTCAACAGTGTTTTTCTTGCAAAGAAATCTATATTTTGCACCAGGAACAAAGCCATTATCAACATGAGCATGAACTAATGCAAAAGAAACCCCCACACCAGGTGATTTGAAACCAGTGCTTAGTCCTTGTATAATAGCTTGTCGACTGTTTTGAATAGTGTCTATACATTTTTAATTTACTGCGTGCCCATGATTTATCTCTATATATTATACTTCAAGCTGAAATGATAAAATTACAAGTAAATTAACAATTTGTATACATATAATAAATAAGTAAATGACAAGTATAAAATATAAAGAAGTAAACTGTACCTTCTTTAGATTCCTTGATGTTCCATAAGCATTTGTGCCTCCACAAATATCATCTCGTTCAATGAGTATATTTTTTTGTTCTATGTTTTTAACTTCAAAACCCGCATGATGAAGTCGGGGAGATTATCATCACCATCGTTAACAGCACGTATTGTATTTAAAGTAGGTGGCATATTCTGTATAAAAAGCTATGCACTTTATGTCCAATACATGCTCGTGTTTTCATTATATATATATATATATGTAATCGGTTATTTTCTTGTATACCTTTCCTTTTCTTGTTTTTTTTTGGGCTTGATAATATAAACCTTTTTGTTGCTTCTGTTGTGTATTATACTCTTTAGTAGCATTTACATTCATAGATTTATTAAAATAATTGAACACATTGGCGATTATATGCTTTTTTTACGACTCAATTTTTCTGCCTTACTCTCTTTTCTGTCTACAGGAACCATTATTGCAGTGAAAACTATAACAAAATGTATAGGTTATCACATTTACGAGAACTATAAGAAAATGTCCATATTTACCTGTATATGTTTGAAAGTGATAGAAATGTTCTAAACAGAATGACATACAATCACAAACAATTCAACTGAAAATATATAAAACTATGATGATTATGACTCCCGACAGTTGACAGTAGAGATATTAATTAAATAATTTGTTGACATAAATTTAAGTGCGATATCGCAACCGGAAACGAAGGTATTGTTATTGATGAGCTTCTAAGAATAGATAGAGAAACACTGTTGCTATTAAATCCCATACTGCATGCGGAAGTCGAGGATAGGGCAATGCAGAGGGAAGAGGTTATTAACACTGTTTCGCCTTGTTAAAATACGGAATCAAAATAATTAAAACTATGAATTCAAAGTACCTTTCAACAAAGGAAAACAAATATCACAGCAATATAGGGTGAGGTCGCCTAAGAGTGCGCATGGGTTATTTTCCGTCGAGTGTGCCGTAAATTTCTTCCTGTTTCGTTCGTTTAATTTAATTCATATCAAGTAAGTACTATTCAAAGTCAAAGTTATATAAATCGATTCAAGCAAAGCTAAAGTTCAATTTTCTCTATTAGAAATAGCGGGAAAAGGTGGTCTAATCATACAGAGCGAGAAAGGACAATTAAATGTAGTGTTGGGCGATTATGAATGATATAATCGAGCTATATCGATTATACCCGAATAATCGATCATTCGATTATGGTTCAGAAATCATTCATTATTCGTTTCGACTGCGCAGGAGCACACAAACGGATTACGATTCGAGATCTGTATTCGAAACTTCGAGTTTCGAAATAATTCACTCGTCACTCGAATTCTGTCAAATAATCGTGGAAAATAATCGAAATCGTTAGTAAATTTCAAATGATCATTCGAATATTGAAATATATCGATTATGCCCAGCACTAATTAAATCATCAATGTTGCAATAATCCCGCAAATCACATGGTAAGTGATATTAAGATATTTTGCAAAAGTCTTTGAACGCTTGATTAAATTTTAACCGTATATGTGTCGTGTCGCAATTTTATGCTTTTAATAAAGAAATACATCCGTGAAATGAGAGCCGTAAACTGCAGGATTACTTGCTTTTGGTTTCTGTCTCTTTAACTGTAACTTTTCATATAACTCAAATCTTTGTTTACCGCAAAAGTAAGGTTATGTTATGATTACAGCGGGCCAAGAGCGCCACGCGCCAGGTTCGCAATCAGGCTGCCGGGCGCATATATGTATGTAAACATAGGTAATTTAAATATGTAATTATTAGGACGAGGACCGAAACCACTGTCTATTACGTCATGAAGACGCGCAAATATACACCTGCAGTTTGGGTGTTCGTTGATAAATAGGGCGTTGTTCACAGTGGGCCACTACAAAAAAAAAGTTCATTCATCGACGGCTACGAACTAACAGCGCGCTTATTCATTTACGGATGACGCGCTCTATTCATCAACAAATGACGAGTCTGCAGATGTTACGTTTGCACCACTTCGTGGCATACTAGAAACAAGCGTCGGTGTGCTCGCTTTAGTGATTATGTCTAACGTAACTATTAAAAATAAACGGCCATTACCTACGAAAGTTAATAAATTTCTTAGTGAATTTGTGGATTTACACTACAATGGGAGTACAATTTTCTGTAAAGTTTGTAAAAGAAACTACTGTGCTGGAGCAAACGTGATTGTGAAAGACATAAAAAATGGCGCACACCACAGAAATAAATGGTGTGTCACAACAACGTCAATTTCAATTAGAATTGCTTTTAACGTTTATGGTATGTGGTCTACCACATCGTATACTTGATAAAAAAGCATTTCGAAAATTCTGGGGTACATACAATACCGAGTGGATACTACCATCTCGGACAGCGTTACGGAGAGATATTCCACGAATACGTGAGGACATTGAAAATCGAATTAAAGCCGAATTAAAAGATAAACAGCTGTGGCTATGTCTTGATGAGACGACAGATTGCAAAAAAAATTCTATTTTGAATATAATAGTGCGCGTATTGGATCCTATTAAACCAAATTTTGCAATTCTATTAACGTTACAAAAATTTCAAGTGTCAACCAGTCAACTGTTGTTCATGAGCGATGGTGCAGCAACAATGTGTAGTGTAGGCCGTTCCCTTAAAGAAAAGTGTGAAGGACTTTTACATGTTACGTGTAAAGTCCATGCTTTACATCTTGTGGCACAAACTATTCGAGAGTGTTACCCGGAGGTGGATGCATTAATAGCAAACACAAAAAAAGTGTTTCTCAAAAGTCCTAAGAGGACTAGGGCATTCCACAGGTTATGCCCTGGTATTCGAGAACCACCACAGCCCATTCTTACGCGTTGGGGAACGTGGTTAAAAGCCGCTTTTTATTATAATGAACATTTTCAAGAAGTCAAATCCGTTATTTTGCAATTCGTCCCTGCCGAAGCTAGAGCTATTAGGATGAGCCAGAAGGGATTTCTCGATATTTCTGTTGAAACACATCTAAAGAATATTAGCAACAATTACAAAGGGTTAGTAGACGCGATAGAAAATTTGCAAAATTCTGGATTGTCGTTGGTAGAATCAGTGCAAGTCGTGGACGAAGTTAGTACATTGTTACACAGTATAAACGATGCAACAAGTGGACGAGTTTTAGCTAAGTTCGATAGTGTTTTAAAAAAGAATCCGGACTACACGAGATTAAGACAAATGTGCGATGGGGCATCTGCAGATTCCTTGACTAAGTCTAAAGATTATTTTAATTACGCCTGTCTTACTTCGGTAGACGTGGAACGGTCGTTTTCGAAATATAAGAACATTTTTTCGTCTCGGCGAACATCCTTCACCGAGGCAAATGTGGAAACTTATCTGATGGTGCAACTTTTTAAACAAGCCTATCCGCATTATTAAGAAGGATAGAATTTATTTATTATATCTTTATTTACAGTTACATTATTAAGTACAACAGAATAAAAAAAGCGTTCAGTTTCTCAGTTATTTCCTTATTACATCCCATTTACAACGCATACCGTTTTCAATCAAATAAAAAATCATAATGAAAATAAAAACACCTCAGCGTGTACATATATATATATATATATATATATATCCGCTCTAATTACTAAACATTATTGCGTCAGCTTTTATTTTTTACTCTTGTGTATTAATTTCGAAATATCACATATCTGCTGTGACTCACACATACGCTATTTACAATAAGCGGCCGTTGCGCCTGATTCCGATTCTGTTGGATGGCGCAATTTGGCCCGCTCTAGTTATGATTGCTTTGCGCGTCTGTTAATCACGCGTATATACAGTTACTCCCATAAGTATTTGGACAGCCTCTATATACACTCAATTGTTTATGTAAAAAACATGGTTTCACATAATTATCTTGAATTATAATAATTTTGTAGATTATATTTTACTCTTTAGGAAACGCGTATCAAATATTTTAGAAATAATTGCATGTGCCCTGGAAAAATAATAGAAAAAGATAATAGCAGCGGCGAACGCTCATAAGTATTTGGACAAAATATTAATTCATAATAGAATGTGCGATAAATCTCCTACACTCGCATTAGGTGGGTACTCCCACGTTTGCTGTAAATATCTCTGCTCATATCAATACTTCTGCAGTCTCTGGAACAACAACAGTGTTTCAAAATGAAAGGTAAAGAAACTACTGTTTCAGAGCGCGAAATAATAATAAACCTGCACAGGAAGGGGAAAACCTGCCGCGAAATAGCCGAATTAGTGAACAGGAGCCATCCAACTGTGGGTTATATAATAAAAAAGTTCAAAACCGAGAATATAATTGAAAGTAAACCGAGATCTGCACGTCCACGTAAGCTATGTGAAAGGGACGAAGCGCAAATTGTGCGGATAACAAAGAAAGATCCATTTATGAGTGATCCTAAAATAGTGGTAGACATAAAAGAAACACTTAACAAATCTGTAGGTTGTGAAACGGTACGAAGGGCCTTAAGAAGACATAATTTCCATGGACGAGTTGCTAGGAAGAAACCCTCAGTAAGGTAAATCGTCAAAAGCGTTTAAAGTTCGCAGAGGAATATGTAAAATACTTTCCTGACTTCTGGAATTGTATCATTTTCTCGGACGAAACAAAAATATATCTTTTTGGGAGCGATGGTCAAGTAAAAGTGTGGTGACAATCGTGTACAGCGCTAAACAAAGAAAATCTTCGTGCCACAGTGAAGCATGGGAGTGGTTCTGTGATGGTTTGGGGGTGTATGGCGGCGAATGATGTAGGTTCGTTACATGTAATAGATGATATTATGAACAAATTTACATATTTAAAAATTCTACAACAAAATATGCATCAAAATGCTGAAAAATTGGGTATAGAACACAATTACATCTTCCAGCATGACAACGACCCCAAACACACGGCGTTCGTTGTTCGACAATGGTTGTTGTTCAATACCCGTAAATGTTTAAATACACCCCCACAATCACCGGACCTTAATCCCATTGAGCATTTGCGGGGTGAATTAGAATCTAGAATACGTAAACATACGATTTCAAAGAGACAAGATTTAATAGACGCTTTAAACCAAGAATGGAACCAAATTAGTCCTGAATTTACAAGTAAATTAGTGGAGTCTGCCAAATAGACTAAAATGTGTTATACAATCTAAGGCGTACCCAACTAAATACTAAATTAAAGAAATTCTTCTTATTCTTTGTGTCCCTGTATTTTGTCCAAATACTTTTGAGTATATGAATATGTGCAATTTATGTTTTGATTTTTTTTTTATGTATATAGTTTACAAGAATTTCAGCTTTTAATTTATATTTTCTGAAGATTAGTCTAATAGTGTATCATATCTACATTATTTGAGCAAAAAAATATCGAAATACACTTAAATAAAACAATACCAATGTTTTTTTTACCCTGTCCAAATACTTATGGGAGTAACTGTATGTATTGGTCGACGATAGGTGCTGCTTGCAGTCCAATTATCGTGCCTATGAGAGAAAAAGCATACTTTACAGATATGATAAAATCCAAGAGCACGCACCTTTCGCTGCTCCAAGAGTGGTATTCTGGTCTTTAGTACAGTACTTTTTCATCTATTTTAGATGGGTCCTTTTTATAAGAGAAAAACCAGTCGTTAATTAAAATTTACGAAACAAGTTTTGCCTGAAATTAAATAAAAAATGGACGATCTAAAAGATTAGTTGCAAGAGAATACAACATAAAAAAATTAACATTAAGAAAACGCATAAAACTAGTAAATATTCCGGTTTCCTTAAGCCGTTTTAAACCAGTCCTTAGTACTGAAAGAGAACTGGAGTTAGTAGATAAAATAAAACTGTTAGATGAGCTTTTTTTACGGGTTAACCGTCAACGAATTGCGAGCACTTACATATCAATTTGCGGAGGAAATATAAGTTAGCCACCCATTTAATAAAACAACCAAACCTGTTGGAAAGAAATGGATAGCAACTTTTTGTCAGAAATATAATTTAGCTATTAAACAACCAGAAAAAGTAAGTGTAGCACGAGCAATTCGATTTAATAAAATACAAGTAACTATAGGTTTTTCGAGAATCTTGACCAACTTATTAAAAAATATTCATTTACCTGAAAAACAATCTTTAACATGATGAAACGGAAATGTTAACAGTTCCTAATAAAATTCCAAAGGTTTTGAGTATTAAAGGAAAAAAAGTGTAGGGAAAGTGATGGCAGGAGAACGAGGGCAACTTATCACTGCAGTCTGTTGTACAAACGCCAGGGGGTTTTACGTACCACCTGCATGAATATATACCAGAAAGAGAGAAAAAAGAGGATTACTTTACGTAGCACCAGAGGACACAATAATGATGTTGTCTGATAGCGATTTTATAAACTCGGAATTAGCATTGAAGCAATAACATTTTCCCGGGCAAATAGCATTCACCTTCTTAGCTTGCCGTCCCATGCTAGTCGCGAGATCCAACCCTTAGACGCTGGAATTTTTGGTCTTCTAAAAACTGCATACAGCCAGGAAACTGACAGGTGGATGACTATTATTCCAGGTAAAGTCATTACCATCTATGAGGTAGCTGCACTTTTTGGAAATGCATCTACCAGAATTGCTTCAATTGGGAAGGCAGAAAAATATTTTTCGGCGACAGGAATCGGGCCTTATAGTTCAACGTTTTTTCCGACACAGATTTGGTACTTGCGGAAAATGCAGGATGAAGACGTATATCAGAAGCTCTTAGCTAATCTACCAATCACTCCAACTATCTTGGCATCGGTCAATAGCGACTGCGAATTACCCATTACATATAATATAGGTACCTAAACAATTTATTTATTATTATTATATATCTAACTTACTTTTTTTTAGTTTCTGCCGAACCAGCAGAAAATATGAAAAGTTTTTCAACTCCAGAAAATGTAATCAATTCTTCATCTCCCCAACTGGGAATAAGTGGTTTGTATAGGGATAGCCGTGAAAAGAAAAGAATTAAGAGCAAAGCCGCTATTACATTCTTTCCGACAAAGACATTCTTCCCGGCTCGTTGGAAGAGCTGTCTGACGAATCAGTTATAAAAGAAATGACCACACTTTCCACGTCTCAACATAACAGGGCGAGTGGAAATGAAAATAAAGGTATAAAAAAATATAAGAACTCTTAAAGTTAAATACATACCTATAAAATTATCTCTTAGAACAAAACGGTAGCGCGTTAGACGAGTTATATTCATTGCCAAAGGCGAGACGGAATAAAAGGCAAAGAAAAATTGCAGGGAAGAAGTCGGAAATATTAACAAGTACCCCTTACAAAGAAGCACTTGACCAGGGTAACATAAGCGAGAAGAAAAAACAACAAGTAACAAAAAAATTTAAATAGGAAGCCAAGAATAAAAAAAAAACAAAATAGAGGCATACTAATGCTGTGTACTTATACGGGTTCGATTAATAACATCTAGCGTAATCGTAACATAAAGGTTTATTACCGGACATGCACATTACATACACAGAGTAGGCATCTTGATCCCCTCCTCCTGGTACCAACATTAAAGTATTACATTTCTCTCTCCCTTACTAAGTATTGTTTACAATAACCAAGTATAGCTTATAGCAATTGTACAGCATTTGTTGTTCTTATAAATTTAATCTTTGAGGGGCTTTTATGAATCGAGTGGATCTTCTAGGGTAATTGACTGAAGGCTCTTTAGTAGGGATAGGTACTTTTGATTTGATGGGGACTTCAATCGTCTCTTGTGCGCTGGTACTAATTTCAAGTTTTGTCTCACTTTCCCTTCTTTCCTCGGCTACTTCTTTAGGTTCCTTGCTTAGGCCACTTTCAACTGGTTCTAATGTACATTCATTATTCCTTTCTTGGAGTATGCTAGGATATTCCTCCCTCGCTTCTGTCTCTTTTGTCGTTTCTAGTGCATACGGAAATTGCTTACATATTTCTTCATTTGTTGGTCCTTGCAATAAGGATTCTTTCAAATCCGAAGCATGAACAAATCTTATTTTGTTTTCACAAAACACTAGATATGTAGTGTAGTCACTAACGGCTTTAATTACCTCCTCACGTTTCCACTGTTTGTCGGGAACAGACTAATACATTCTGTCCTGAAAATATCCTTACTTTTCTACCTTTATCCTTTTGGTGTATGTCTATATTCCTTCCTCCCTTTTGAAGTTTCTTTAGCAGGGACCGTTTGTTTCTTGGTAGTTGACGAAACATTCATTTCGGTTGGTGACTTCTGGGTAGTTGAAGATAGTTTATTGCGATATGCAAATAAGAAATTTTGAATAACATGTTCCAACTGTTCTTTTCTATTTCCACTTTGATCGAGTAACGCTTTCCTTAGAGACAACTTAACCGTTTGTACGGCTCTTTCGGCACTTCCATTAGAAGGTGGGTGGTACGGCGGAGAATTAGTATGTTTAATTCCATTTGATATACAAAAGGTTTTAAATTCTCTGCTATTAAATGAAGGACCGTTATCAATAACTTCTAGCAATCCAAAACACGAAAAGACTTGCCTTAATTTAGCTATTGTGTGGTATGCATCAGTACTATTCGACATTATAACAACTTCAATCCATTTTGTTGTGGTGTCAAAAACTACTAGTAAGTTTGTTTGAAAGATTTTACAGAAATCGATATAAATTCTCGGCCAATTTTTATGTGTAGATGTCCATGGTATCAATTGCATTTCTTTTTGTCTTGGACTGAGAGTTAGGCAACTCTCACAGGTTTTTGTTGTTCGTTCAATATCACTATCTACATTGGGCCACCATACATAACTTCGTGCTAACAGTTTCATTCTGACAATACCTGGATGTTGATCATGCAACAGTGATAGGACTTCTTGACAATCCTGGGGTATGACTATTCTTCTTCCCCACATCAACATATCTTCCTCTATGCTAAGCTCATTTCTTCTGCGGAAAAATGGTTGTAATTGCTCGTCCTTGTATTTAGTTGGCCATCCATACTTGGTAAGTTCTATGGCTTTTTGAAGTAAGCTGTCTCTTTTCGTCTCATTAACTATATCGTTCGCTACTAATGGCATTTTGTCATCTTCTGAAAAGGCTATCATTTCATCAAGAGTAGGTTCTTCTATCATCAGCGTTGCTTATTTCCTTTCTTTTTTATATATGTCATAGTTATATGCTGACAAAATTACTGCGTATCTTCGTAATCTAGCACGAGCTAGAGTTGGAATTCTGTTTTTCTTCTATCCAAATATGATTCGTAAGGGTTCATGATCTGTTTGTAGCAAAAATTTCTGTCCATATATAAACTTATGGTATTTCCTCGCTGCGAAAATAAGTGTTAAAGCCTCCTTATACACCTGAGCATAGTTTTGTTCCCTTTTACTTAAGGTACAAGATGCGAAAAATATTGCTTTTCCCTCGCCATTTTCTAGTTGACTTAGTACAGCCCCTATACCATAACTGGAAGAATCGGCTGTTACAATCAGTAGTTTTGATGGGTCATATAAGGTCAATGTTTTGCTATTGATAAGTAATTCCTTACTTCTTTTGAAAGCTCTTTCTCTTCTTTTATCCCAAGCAAATTTGGTATCTTTATTCAGAAGTTCATATAATGGATACACTTTTGTGGATAACATTGGGATGTATTTAGAGTAATAATTGAGTAATCCCAAATAAACTCTTAGCTCTGTGATATTTGTAGGAGTGCGAGCTTTTTGTTTAGCTTCTACTTTCGCTTCCTGTGGTTGTACTCCATTTTGACTAATGGTATGACCTAAAAAATTAACTTGTGTCTTGAAAAAGACTGACTTATTCATGTTTATTCTAATTTGATATTCATTCAACCTGTCTAAGACTTTATATACATTTTCTTTGCATTCTTCATAGTTTCTACCTGAAATAATTACATCATCGATGTAAACAGATACATTCGTTAGGCCACCCAGGACTTGTTCCATGGTTGATTGAAAGAGTGCAGGTAACTAAGACCATCCGGTAATGGATAATAGTCAGTTCTTAGATTTGGATTTTATGTCCTCTTGAAGTCCGCACAAATACGGATACCCCCGTCTTTTTTGGGAACCACTACAATCTGGCTAGCTATTTTCGCTTGAGGTGTAGGTACTAGTATTTTTTCTGACTCTAGCTGTTTAATTTCACTACTAACCTTATCTCGTAACGCATATGGAAAGGAATATGGTTTGTGAACTACAAACTTTGCTTCATTCTTCAATGCTAATTGGACAGTAGATCCTACTATCCTTTGGTTCGGATTTTGCGAAAACACACAGGGAAATTTCATTTTCATTTCCTCCCTTACGTCTCCTATTTTATTGAGTCCTGGACTGACAACAGGATTAGGAAATGTGTTGAGGATAGCCCTCCAATTTGGCTGAATGTGATCTAACCACAACCTACCTAATAAAGGCATAAATGGTTCACTAGATTTAACTACAACCAATGGTAACTTAAAGCTAGAATTATTACTATATACTACTACATCTACCTCTCCAGCTAATTCAATCTTACCAGATATGGTTCTCCACCGCTTTGACGATAGTTGTAATTTTAATTTATTATTAAAATATTGCTTAAAGTCATTAAAACTAACAAGACTCACTTTTGAACCGGTGTATACCTCCATTGTTACAGGAATATCTTCTATTTGCACTTTCATTTGAACTGGCTCACATTTCACTGCATTTACTAACAACTCTTCATCTTGCACAATAGAAACACTATTTAATTCATACATAACATCTAGCGTAATCGTAACATAAAGGTTCATTGACGGACATGCACATTACATACACAGAGTAGTCATCTTGATCCCCTCCTCCTGGTACCAACATTAAAACATTACAACTAAAAGAGCCCAAAACAAGTTTATCTGTTAAAGAAACAAGTGGGATATGCCAAGCTTGCGAAGAAGTTTACTATGACCCACTAGAAATAGATTTAATACAATGTAAAACATGTGAAAAATGGTTTCACGAAATTTGCACATCGTATGATAGATGGGAATATTTTTGCGTTTTATGTTCTTTATAAACCCAGTAGCACACTTTTGGAGACAGCGCGCACTCTTACAGCGCAGCCTGCGTACTCTTGAAGCTCCAAGAGTGCGCATTTCTAGTAATTTAGTTTTTATTTTAATCAGCGTCTTTTTTCAGACATTAATAACAGGTTTTGTTTGATTTATATGTTGTTATGATATATCTATACAAGTAGGTAAACATTTTGTTTTAGAATCAGAAGAATTGTGTAATTTACAGCCCAAAGAAAGTTAAGTACTCTTGGGCGACTTTACCCTATATATCTTCTTTTGTAATTATATAATTTTTTATAATGAATATTTACGTAAATAAAAAGTTAATACAGAGTATTGAAATATTTGTAGGTTTATTTCTTAATTTTAGGAGATAAAATAAGCTAATTGTTATTATTTATTATTATAATGAAGTAACAGCAATCCTTAAATCAAATAATTTATTAGACGTTGGGAATTTTCCAAGAAAATCTTGCTTTTAGCTCTTTTATTTGGTATACTGTCATAAATGGTTTATAAAGCCATATCCATAGTCATATTCTCGCATGTTCTATTTCACAAATATTTAACTTCAATAATGCTTTAATATTGACGCATCTGTCTGTCAAATGACATTTGTTTATTCAATTATACAACCGTAGCATAAAGGCAGAATCCATATAAATAATAATTATTGTATTATATGAATAAATCGGCTCATAAATTAAGTTTTGTAAGTGGCGCCATTTTACAATATGGCCGTCATAATTAATTTAGTTTTTCGTACGTTTTGCAAAAACGAGTGCGTTGCTAATTACAATTCTTTGCCACAGTAATGTACATATCAAGGCCCTATTTATATTTATTGTAGTTTTTGCTGTTATTAATAATAATTAATTAACTATATTAGGATCTTGCACTAGAGGAAAGAATTCTGAACAGTTTGAGTTTTCAAACATCTAATTTTGAAGTTAATTAACGACGAAAGCTATGCGTAACTAATTTGTTACCGACTGAGCGCTGCCTGTAGTATCTTAGCCTCCTCTTAAGTAAAAATATGCCCAAAATGTTATTGTGGTGAAGTATGGTCTAATGTAGAATGATATCAGAAATGACCGATCAGAATAATACGTCATCCTCGTAAATAGAGCAATAATTATAGAGTGAAAATACGGAAAACAAGAAAAATTATCTAGTCTTTATTAGTGTAAGGAAAACAATTTATTGAACAATTTATTACATAACAATAAAAAAATACCGAAAAAGTTCACTAAAACCCTTACCACAATACTTAACTTGTATTGGACGCACGTTTCGATACTCAAGTCTAAAAAATTATCTTTCACATTAAAGTTTTCAATGTGGCGAACAAAGGCCAGATGCTATACGGAAAAATAATCGGTAGATTCATCTACTAACAATCAAAATTTTGCAATTTTCAATTTGTCCAATAAAGTTTCAAAACGTGTACGTATAACATTATTAATGATTGTTGTACACTTTGTTCTGTTACATGACATTCTTGAGACCTGTGCACTTTCCATTCCGGACTGAACAATTGATTTTATTAATTCTGTTAGATGGTCAGAAATGTTAATTGAAACGTTATATATAACGCAATGAAGCTAGCAATTCTAATTTCATTTTGTTTTATAATTTTTTCACTTGAAATTGTGAATAACTTTTTTGTTACAGCAGATTGTTTCTTAATAGCAGACATTCAATTTTGATGTTTTTTTGAATTATTATGCTTTCTGACAGCTGCAATGCCTCCAATGAAGTGAAGACTTTATTGGAGGCATTGTAAACAAAGGTTACACACTTTACAATGAAAATAATTACCACTGTTGCTTCTTTGGATCCAATTCTTAAATTCATCTAGTAGTTCCCATTCCGTTCGGTACATTTGGGCATAAAGTTTGGGTTTTTTCAAACTTGACTCACTTTCGTTTTCTGTGTCCGGCGAAGATTCTTGAAGTCTGGGTGTGCTGGTCCGTGGAGAGAGTGTTTTTGTGCTACTGGTAGATGGTTGGCGCGATGTATCGTGTGAAGATCCCTCTTCTTTTTTCACAGAGATCAAAAATTTCTTCATTCTGGAGTAGGCAAGCCTATTTAAAAAATAAACAACGTTATGACTAAAACCAGAATGTAATTTTAAGAAAAGTATGGAAAAATAAAATCATTAATTTTTAGAATAATTTTAATATAAAGAATAATAAATTTCACTTACCTCGATCACTTGGACACGATAACACAAAATTAGAAAAAAACAGGTGCAATCTAACTGAGCGAATCTTTAATTGCAAATGAATGCATCAATGCATTTATTTCACTCGAGGTCTATTTATAAGCTTCGAGCAATAAATTCTCTCAGGGAAGCCCAATTTTATGTAAAAGTATTTTTTTGGGATTCACAGTTTAAATTTCGCTCTTATTAAATTGTTTACAACTCGGAGTTACTGTTTGTCTACCTGCCGCATTTTTAACCGAAGTTTCATGGATGAATATACCACATTAGCTTGTGATATCTTCTTACCAACCATCGTTGGTAAAATTATTCTACATTAGACTATACTTCACCACCATAACATTTTGGACCTATTTTAACTTAATCCGTGAAAATTGTTTCGCTTTTGAACGCTCTTAAAATGATATGCAACAAAGTTAACACCGAAATGGAAAACAGTTCAAAACAATTAGTACAATTAGTGCTGTTTCCATTACCATAACAGTAATATAATCAACAAATTAAATCTAACAGAGAAAGTCTGAATGGGTCACTGGCGTATCGTTGGGAGATAATCAACAAAAAATGACAAAATATAATATCAAATCAAATACAAAATAATATCGTTCTCGAAATTCTGTATTTGGATATATCTGTAAATTACAAACAAATCTTCCTAATAAAATTTCTGTGCATCTCTAAAAATAAGGATACTTTACTTTTGGGAGGTTTTCAAGGAAACGCTGTTAGGACTCTTATTATTAACCTTGCACTAGATCTGTTATATTCGCTGTAAGTTTATATATATATATATATATATATATATGTATATATATATATGTATATATATATATGTATATATATATATGTATATATATATATGTATATATATATAAAGTATCCTTATTTTTAGAGATGCACAGAAATTTTATTAGGAAGATTTGTTTGTAATTTACAGATATATCCAAATACAGAATTTCGAGAACGATATTATTTTGTATTTGATTTGATATTATATTTTGTCATTTTTTGTTGATTATCTCCCAACGATACGCCAGTGACCCATTCAGACTTTCTCTGTTAGATTTAATTTGTTGATTATATTACTGTTATGGTAATGGAAACAGCACTAATTGTACTAATTGTTTTGAACTGTTTTCCATTTCGGTGTTAACTTTGTTGCATATCATTTTAAGAGCGTTCAAAAGCGAAACAATTTTCACGGATTAAGTTAAAATAGGTCCAAAATGTTATGGTGGTGAAGTATAGTCTAATGTAGAATAATTTTACCAACGATGGTTGGTAAGAAGATATCACAAGCTAATGTGGTATATTCATCCATGAAACTTCGGTTAAAAATGCGGCAGGTAGACAAACAGTAACTCCGAGTTGTAAACAATTTAATAAGAGCGAAATTTAAACTGTGAATCCCAAAAAAATACTTTTACATAAAATTGGGCTTCCCCTGAGAGAATTTATTGCTCGAAGCTTATAAATAGACCTCGAGTGAAATAAATGCATTGATGCATTCATTTGCAATTAAAGATTCGCTCAGTTAGATTGCACCTGTTTTTTTTCTAATTTTGTGTTATCGTGTCCAAGTGATCGAGGTAAGTGAAATTTATTATTCTTTATATTAAAATTATTCTAAAAATTAATGATTTTATTTTTCCATACTTTTCTTAAAATTACATTCTGGTTTTAGTCATAACGTTGTTTATTTTTTAAATAGGCTTGCCTACTCCAGAATGAAGAAATTTTTGATCTCTGTGAAAAAAGAAGAGGGATCTTCACACGATACATCGCGCCAACCATCTACCAGTAGCACAAAAACACTCTCTCCACGGACCAGCACACCCAGACTTCAAGAATCTTCGCCGGACACAGAAAACGAAAGTGAGTCAAGTTTGAAAAAAACCCAAACTTTATGCCCAAATGTACCGAACGGAATGGGAACTACTAGATGAATTTAAGAATTGGATCCAAAGAAGCAACAGTGGTAATTATTTTCATTGTAAACTGTGTAACCTTTGTTTACAATGCCTCCAAAAAAGTCTTTACTTCATTGGAGGCATTGCAGCTGTCAGAAAGCATAATAGTTCAAAAAAACATCAAAATTGAATGTCTGCTATTAAGAAACAATCTGCTGTAACAAAAAAGTTATTCACAATTTCAAGTGAAAAAATTATAAAACAAAATGAAATTAGAATTGCTAGCTTCATTGCGTTATATATAACGTTTCAATTAACATTTCTGACCATCTAACAGAATTAATAAAATCAATTGTTCAGTCCGGAATGGAAAGTGCACAGGTCTCAAGAATGTCATGTAACAGAACAAAGTGTACAACAATCATTAATAATGTTATACGTACACGTTTTGAAACTTTATTGGACAAATTGAAAATTGCAAAATTTTGATTGTTAGTAGATGAATCTACCGATTATTTTTCCGTATAGCATCTGGCCTTTGTTCGCCACATTGAAAACTTTAATGTGAAAGATAATTTTTTTGACTTGACTATCGAAACGTGCGTCCAATACAAGTTAAGTATTGTGGTAAGGGTTTTAGTGAACTGTTTCGGTATTTGCTGTGGAGCCCAAAATTACGTTGTCTATATATATATATATATATATATATATATATATATATATATATATATATATATATATATATACGTATATATAGGTGTGTTAGAAATTAATGAGACCGATTTTTTATTTACCAAAATTTTTATTTTTTTTTCAAATAATATTATCCCCTTTAAAGTAGGTCCCTTGGGCAGCTATACACCGGCGGAGTCGTTCTGTCTTGGTAGCAGCGCTGGAAGACTTCAGCCTGGTCTCACACAAATCACCCTTCTTCTAAATCTTTCAAGGACACCCTTGTAAAGAACTTGGTTGACAGTTTACCCTGGAGGTAAAAATTCTTTGTGAACGGTAACCCTACTGTCAAAGAAGCAAATTAGCATTGATTTGATCTTTGATTTGCTCATTCGAGCTTTCTTCGATCGGGGAGAATTCTCAGGCCGCTTTGTCTCAGGGACGTATTCAAAAATCCAGGTTTCATCACCTGTGATCACACGAGTGAAGAAATCGGAGTCTTTGGCAATTCTTTCGAGAAGATCAAGGCACACGTTTTTTCGGATGTCCTTCTGCTCAATTGTGAGGTTTTTAGACACCATTTTGGCACAGACCTTTCGCATGTGCAATTCTTCAGTTAAAATTTGATGAACGATGAAACTATTCAATTGTAACTGGTCACTCATCATCCTTATTGTTAAACGAGGGTCTGACCTCACAAGAGCCCTCACACGTTCGATGTTTTCATTGGTTTTTGAAGTTGAAGGTCTTCCCTAAGTTTGACACAAAACTTAACGGCATAACGTTGCTCCAAATACCGCTGTTCCATTCTGTGTGACACACAACATAAACACAACTTCACTGATAACGCTCTCAAAAATCACGTGATGACTAGGAAGTTCAAACTCAGACTAAGCGTCTGGAGCGGACTAACAAACATGCCTACTGAGGGAGAACAACTACAGCGTTGCCAGATCGCTCGCAATGGTGCCAGTCTCATTATATTTTTAACATATATATATATATATATATATATATTACTGAATTTATATATATACATATATATATATATATATATATATATTACTGAATTTATATATATACATATATATATATATATACAGTGAGGACCTAAAGTGCCCCCCCTACTAACTTTTGAACAACTGATTCTAGCGTTTTCGGAAAAAATAGGTAATTTTTATTTTTTCTGGGCTAACTTTTGGTGTTATCGGGAGTTCAACTGCATTTCCGGTTTCACCGGAAGTGACGTCAACTTTTTTATTTTAAATAGAACATCCTGTATATTTTTACATTTTTGGAAAGGCAATAGAACGACGAATTCAACGATATCACATTCGCTATACTTTTCATTAAAAAATATCCCGATATATATCGATAAATTGTACTTGTGTGAGCAAAGTAGGCTAAAAGAAAAACTGCAAATTGTTTTAATTTAATAATATATCTTCATTGTTTTGTTTTTAACTGCTTAACTAACTAATTAGAATAATTTGCGCTTATAGAACTGAGATTTGACAGACCGACAATTGGGGTCACAGGAGACATTCATAATAACAAAAATAGATTACTACCAACTTTATTGCTCCATATCATAATATTTCTTAGGCTAAAGTATAAAAAATGTGGTATGGTTAAAATCGTCCTTCCATTGCCTTTCCAAAAATGTAAAAATATACAGGCTGTTCTATTTAAAATAAAAAAGTTGACGCTACTTCCGGTGAAACCGGAAATGAAGTTTAACTCTCGATAATACCAAAAGTTAGCTTAGAAAAAATAATAATCGACCTATTTTTTCCGAAAACCCTAGCCTCAGTTATTCAAAAGTTAGTAGGGGGGGGATACTATAGGTCCTCACTGTATATATGAATTTTTAGGCATACAAATACGTTTTCATTTTATCATAAAATTCCATTAATTAAATACGGAAAACATGTAAGTATTTGTTAGGCGCTTATTATCATTTGAACATTTAATATATTGGATATTTGAAAATGAAAAAAATGTAATCTAGTTATTTTATAATGAGAGGTTCTATTTAGTTTTCGAATTCGTCATTTTCCTTTTAAATTAAGGACGTTTTCTTTGCTTCATATACGACAATAGTATTTATTTTGAAATAATCAACGATTAAAGCCCATCAGTAGGACAAAAATCAAGTAAGATGTATTACGTATTTCCTAAAATCTCTGCCGAGCTGTTACCTCGACTACGTATGCTATATTTAATATAACAAAGTTGACAGCTATTTCCGGTAAAACCGGAGTGTCGCACACCACGCTTATATTTTATCTTGTCATCATTTACGTAGAGACGTGAGCACTGCTGTATATGGTTGTAACATTGGAATACATTGTAATATGCCATTATATCAATTATGTATTTTTTCTTACATAACCTGTATATAAATCTATTTATCAAAATCAAACAATCCTTCGAACACCTCGTTTCAGTTTGGGTTTCCTTCTTGAATGTAACACCTGAGACAATTTCTGCTTCCCAGAATTCAGCTCTGCTAACCGTATAGATTTAAACACATTAGCTAATTCCCTAAGAAAATATCCAATCCCTTCAGCTATTGGATCAAACAAATCCCTCAATGATGTTGCTATGTTATAGAAAAACACCAACGGTGGTTGAATGATACCATTAAAAATAACAGCTAAGCATGGTTTGAAAAAGTAATCGGATGTTAGTTGTGTAAAACCAACTGTCAATGGCCGAATTAAACCTTGAAGAATGAATCTGGAAGAATTTATGTTACAAGAAAGATAAAGCATTACAACTTTCGATTCTTCACCTTAGCAATTGTAAAATAAATGAAGTAAAGAATGAGAAACCTATATGTATGGTACCGAAAGTCTCTGCCCAAAATCTCGATGTATAAGCTTCGGTTTTTTCGGCTAACATTTCTGTAAATAAAGCTGGAGTGCAGTCTGTTGTTTTAAAGTAACTATAAAATTATTATTATTTATATTATTATTGTAATAATTTTGGGATTGTTTACGCTGAATCTCCATGGTCAAAATAGTAAACATCAAACTTCGTAGTCATATTCTTATAACGCTTATTTTTTTCTTTAGCTTGAACATATTGGTGTCTATGTTGAGTTGGAAATTTTGGTGGTGCAATATAGGAATGAAACGGGGTTGGAACACCTGGTATACCGGGTATTTCCCGAATTATCGGCGACGATTTCTCTTGAAGAGACGTGTTAGTTGCAACTGTGGTCATATCTGGTTTCGGAATGTCTTCAACGCGATCGAATACTAGTCTCTATGAAAATCAGAATTTAATGTGTTCAAACAAGCATTCGATTCTCTTAATACTTACAGCTGGAGGACTATGCTCATCCATCGGCTGTAAAATATTAATTTTATACAAGTCAATAGGTTCCCTCTCCTTCAGGGGTCGTTTTGATTTGAAGAAGCTGAATAAATTCAATGTTTTGAACTTAACACCAATCTTATTATTGCATTCCTCCTCTTTATGAATGATACTGCAGTTATTCTTCGCCTTAAATATGTTCATTCCCGGTACTAAGATATAAATACTAATCAAAAATTCAGGAAATTGTGAAGAATGATAAGAAAACATTATTGTTATTATACTTCATACATGATTGAAATTGCTGTAAATTTTTGGCATACTCTCTACAAGGACACGATAAATAATGAGCCCTTGGGTCGATATACACTGGTATGTCATGATTTTCCTCTACATCAAAGTTGTAAACTTCCGAATCTGGAGGCAAGGCAGATATTTGTGAGATATCCCTCGGTGTATCGCAGGATTGTTTATTTTGCATGCTAGATTCATCGGTCTTTGTATTAGCAATGTGTTTCACCTGGAATTCATGTTTTTGTCTTTGAGGCATTCTTAGGATGTCTGATTTACACAACCTGTACAATAGAACTATAAAACGATGTCTCAGTTACATAAGATTCTTCATTATCAGCTTCACTGCTACTATTTAGAACTAAATGAGGCGAACTAGGTCCCATTAGCTCGATAACGTTTCTAAGCTCTTCTCGAACAGTTTGCAAACTCTTAGGGCCTCTATTTTTTTGATCATCGGCTCTTTTTATGTTGAGAGAATCTAGAAATGAATGAATTTGAATGGTTTAAATTAATTAATTATTAGCTTACCATTAATATCTGTACCAGTAGCTGTAACGCCTTTATTTTCAGTTTTTACCTTATGACCCTTTATCTTTGCTCTCACATACGACATGCTATTTTAACGTATTAAAAGACGTTAAAAATATAAAATATTTTCCATATATTATACGTAAAACTTGTGTATGATGTATGACAGTATATAAATAAAATAACCTTGTAAAGTTTTTTGACAGATTTAATTTTGTTTTCAAGCCAGCTCTCTTTACAAACGAAACGCCATACGTAGAAATTTCTCTATCGTATACAATGCATATACAATGATGTATAATAAGTTTAGAGACATGATACAATTAGAATTTGTTTTAAAATTTGTAAAATTGTGGTATATAATTGTTGTTCATATTGGTTTTTTGTTTTTGTTAAAAAAAAAGAAAGTAATACCGTGGATTCTATCTAGGGTGCGTCAAAAATCAGGAAAAATAATTTGAAGGACTTTCCTTAGCTACTTTCTAAAGTATTAATTCAGTCTATAGACTGAATTTGGAATATATTCCAAAGAAAAATGGAAAAAATAGTTATTTATGTCACAAGGGAGGTAAGTGCAGTTTTGCGGTCGAGGATGTAGTTTCCATCTGAGAACGCGAAGGTACTTACGGCCCGAGTGTCGTGTAAAATTTTTCCTACTACCAGCCCAGAATTTGGAAAATAACATTTTACTAAAATATTTGACATTTGCTTATTTACTTCCATAATTGTCAAAGTTGTCAATTTCTGTTACGTATTGTTTCTATAATTATGAGAACTAGGTTAATTAAATTAATTATTTTAATGTATTCACCAAGTTAATTCGAAGCAAAAGAAAAGCTTGTCTCTATTTTATTATGGTTCAAGAAGCCCAAAATCATACTTTGTGTTGTCATTCAAAAAGTAAGGTTGATAGCAGCATTGTGTGTGGAAAAACAGTTGTAGAATCTGTAAGTTATGGGAAGCTTCCATAGAAGACGCTAATGTCGAGAATAAATTTGGATTTTCAAAATGATAATTGTGTAAGATTATTCCAAAATGCTCGATAAGCATGTAATAGCTATTTTTACTGGAGTAAAGGCTTAACCAATTTAGAATATGTTCTAAGATACAAAATTTACTACACCATCATGCATTTTATAAATGTTGTAGTATTTTTCTTTAAAAAGCAAGCGCTTAGAAAACGATAAATAATACTATTTAAATTTGTTAGCCCAAAACTAATTCTACAAACATCCAAATAACAAAATACCTGTTACTAATATAAAAATTCCTTTTATAGTCACAATTTTATAATCTTTCTGGTCAGCATGAATTAAAACTTAGCTTACTTGCATAGAGAAAATTAACAAATGCACATTTTGATTTATGAATGTTAATGAATTGAATGCGCATAATTAAACGAGACTCGACTAGTTTCGGACGTGCATAAAGCTCGCCGTAACCAAGGTACGAACTTGGAGATCGACTAATTAGCATAAAATTTCTTATGCATCGCAGTATTACTATATAGGTGTGTTTCTGTTTGGGATTGCTCACGCCTCAAACGTTTCTCTGCATTTACTTACGGATATATAGTTATAACGGCGAAACCTTACAGCTCAGAAACTGTCAATTTTGATGAATATTTTTCAAAGTTTAATGAAAGTAAATCGGAAATAAAATAGTAACCTACGCTTATTTGAATTAATTATAAAATAAAGTTTTTCCAAAGACAATAGGTCTTAAATAGTACTCGGGTTGGTCAAACATAGAGAACCTGTTTATAAGTAATTAGTTTGGTGGTTAAGTGTTGGTGTTTTAGCAGGCATTTCTTATTTCTCTAATTGCCTGTTGCTGCCAACATTTATATAAATCAGCATACGGTGCAATAAGAAAAATAAAAAAGTAATACCCATACGATTAACGATTAATTGCAAATAAATGTTAGCTACATACATATATGTAAAAATATTTGTTTATATACACGTTGGTCCAGATACGAACGGGCGATTGCCTCTGTGAATGGCAACAGCGCATTCGAGTCTCACTGAGAGATCCTATCCCGTCGTAGTATATCATAAAGCGAGCAGCGGTACGCACGCATATTATGAATGCGCATGTTCGCTCAATTACGTAATATAATTCAACGCCTTCCGACAAAATGTGTTAATGCAGAATTACTGCGTAATTTTTCTGTATCCTCAGATTATGTTAAAAATTACAGTTTCTTATATTCATTTTATTGCTGCTATGCGATGTAGAAGAACGAAAAAGTAATTCTAAGTAGGAAACTAAACAACGATTCTTATAAAATTAAACTAAAGAAAAATAACTTCGATAATTATACAAAATGAATTGAAATTTTAACAATGTTACTTTATTAAGAGGAAAAATATCCTGGCAATTTTGCCTTTGTAACTTTTGTATTTGTTGCGTTTCAAAATACATTTCACAGTACTTCTATTAACACTGATTTCGCTCAGAGCTACGGTAGTTATGCGGGGCAAGGCTGGCTGGCGGGGATAAATGCTAGTATCCCAGATCGCGCTACGTACAATATATCTCGCACCTCGGTGAAACCGGGACCAACGTGTATAGGTAGGTATAGAATTGTATAATGCAGCTTTATAAAAAAAAAAGTAAGGAAAGACGACACAATCAATGTATTAATTTACAGGCTTTTTGATTCTATTACTTGATATTGATCTTATCAAAAGTTATAAAATAGTCATGATTTCATCGAAACTAAATACACACATTCTTATTTGAAATTTATTGACAAATATAAATAATAACACAATGAAAGACAAGAAAATAAATATGTTTAAGCATGTTCACAACCGTAGCGTATTTTATAGGATGACTTCCATTTAAATTATTTACGAGAAGTTTCTCTAGAATATGTTTTATAGACAGAAATGTGTGACATTTAAAACCTATTATCTTTGACAATACTTAATTCAAATGGTATACATTACTATTTTATTTGCGAATTACATCGATTAGAAAAACATTAATGAAAATGACGGTTTCTGAGGAGAGGAACGTTTTAGGCGTGGCCAATCCCAAAGGCAAACACATATCTGGTTATACTATATTTGCAGAATTAAAGCACATGAAATTGTATGTTAGTCAGCCGACCTCCAAATTCGTACCTTGGATACGGTGGGCAACATATTATGCACGTTCGAAGCTAGTCAAATCTCATTTAATTATGCATATACTGTATATTAAAATTGATTGTTTACTTTACTCAAAGATTTTAATTTACAAAATGCCCACATATTTAAACACTTTACTTTTAAGGAGTATAGAAATTAAGCTGAAACTTATATAGGAAAAATGTAATCTTATTGTTAAACGATAACTCTAAGTACGCCATAGTTTAAAATGACTAGAAAAGAATTTACACTGCATACACATTACTTAACATGTGTAATAGTCTCTATATTTATATTATATAAAATGAAAATATGTACCCTTATCATTACTTACAAGTTAAAATCCTGTGTGTACAAGTATCGGTTAGCATTACAATTACATACAACAACGAAAGTCTTATGAATTGAATGAATGTTTACAAGGGAATGTCTTTCTTATATCGTATGATAATAGTATGGTGTAGTGCAATTAACCCCACAAGCCATGGGCTTTAACGTAAAAGAACTCACCATATCAATATAACTACCATGTATTAACATGTTAGATGTATTGATATAATGTAATGGTGTAATTTAATAAAACGTGTTACTTTAAAAAAATCATTAGTTACAAATGTAATTAAAAATCCTAATGGAACATAAAAATTAATTAAAATAATATAGACTAGATGATAACTTGATCAATTTTGTAAGTTTAAAGTAACACCTATAGTCTAACGAGAGCTCTTATTACTTGTTTGCAACACGCACAAAAGCCATTGCGTAAATTAATTATTCGTAGAGATTTGATTAAATCGTAGAATTCCATGGACTACATGAAAGTATATAAAAATAAATCGCTTTACACTACTAAAAATCTAAACGATAGTAAATATATGCACATGCTGATTGTATATATTAAGAATGCGAATTTGGATATTCTGCCTTTTGCAGTTTTTTTTTTTCGATTTTTGGTACTTTTTGAGATCTCAATGATAGCTGAAATTTTTATTTCGTATAGATACAAATTCGATTGAAAATTGATTCTAGAAATTATATTTATTAGGAAATCAAACAATGCACAAAGGAATTTATTTGGTTTTTAAAAAAATTGCGTCACTTGTGACAGCTGCAATAACTGCAATAAATTCATTTGCCAATCGAATTCATTTTTGGATATGGAGTAAAACGAACGTCATTGAATCGTCAAACAATACTCGTCTATCAAAACGCAGCTACATACAAATTTAATGAAAAATAATTTAAAAGAATGTAAGTTTTTAATAAAGAAAGAAAAAGTTTCGTTGTAACCATTCTGACCCAAACTGTTGATGCAAAATGACAAAATAAAGGAAAATAAAGATATAAATAAAAGTAAATTCTAGGCTTTGGCGTTGCTAATGATAATTCATACGTATTGAAAATTATCCTTGTGCCTCAACAGCGGTTGGTGTTCGACGTTCTTGTCAAGATCGTAACTTGTCATCCAATCTCTGATCTGCGGCTTCAACAAACCAAAGCAGGTACATTCGAAGAATTCGGCTATGTTTGTTAGAGGTCCTTTTGAGAAAGGACTTCTGCCCGAATTGTTGATGAAGTGACTGTAACGTCCTCTATTCATTCTTTCATTAGCAGTCATACCAATACAAGATATCTAAATAAGAAATTGGCGATATTAAAGCGTGATCTTAAAGTAAAACTGTTAAACTACTTACTTGATAAAGCTGACAAACTAGAAGCATTAGCACCCATGTAAAGTGCAGTAGGGAATTTGCACCAACCCATGCTACCCATGGTTCACACTGTCCAATTGCAAGTAGGAACTTCCAAAAGCCAAGCGATGATAGGACGATATGACATGCCTCTTGGCTCTGCCAGAATATTGCTGTACCATACAGCATTTGCCCACACATTATGACTAAACAACTTAGAAATCCAATGAAATGTTTGTGATTTTTTGCTCCTAGAAAAACACCAAATAATATTAATCAAGCTAAATAACCCAAAACACATATTCATCTTTTATTACCTATACAATTAGCCACCCATGGACAGTGATGATCAAATCTTGCTATACAACAATTACAAACTGAACAATGTTTTGATCGAAGAGGTCTTCGAATTAGACATGTAGAACAGAACGTAGATGGTTCAAATCCTCTAATTCCTCTTTCAGCTAACTCTAAAATTGTCTAAAATAAAACAAAGTTATTATCATTTGGGTTACACTTCATTATAATTTTGTTTACTCTAAATCTCAGTTCCTTCGTTGCTGGAATAACTCCAGCATCACCCAACCATGATTTCAAAAAAAAGTACCATAAAAGCCCACTGCTAGACAGGAATACAAAATTGGTCAGAAGACTGGTGTTCGGCATGATATATATGAACCACGTAAAGTAGAACCACAGCTTCGTAGCCAGATAAATACTTAACGGAAGCAGTGACATTAAACGTTCATCATACAATACTTGACCAGCTGTGTTTAGCACTATATATAAGCATATTAACAGGACTATTTTTATGAAAATGTGAATATTGCCACCAAGAATTACTCCGGCTAGATAGAAAGCTACAAATGGCGTACCAACCATACACCACCATCGAATTCTCTAAGAATAAAAAAGGTTAACATGTACATGATTATGTACTAAAGCAGAGCAAAATGAACTAAAACACAAATTACTAACCTTATCCTTTGCAATTCTATATAAAACATTCCTCGATCTACTTGTGCTAATACTTTCTTTTACTTTATCAGCAACCTTTCCCCCTATCCACAATGAACCTAATTGCGTTTGTAACATCGATAATGGTGTATCTCCTCTATGATTTGGTATATTCATATTAGACTGGGCCTAGAAACATTTCTGCATTCTGCAAAAGTTATCAAAACTCAATTTATTTATTTACCTGTAATACTAATGTTGATATTGCTGTTGTATTCCTTGCTAAAATCGCCCAATGTAAAGCAGTATTACCTTGTGTTAAATCTGTTAAACTTGGATTTGCTCCTAATGTTAACAATAACCTAGTGGGATCTAAACTACATACTTTCCAACATGACCACATCAATGGAGTCATTCCGCTTCTATCCACTAAATCAGGGCTAACACCTCTCACAACAAAATAAGCTACTAAAGCTGTGTGTCCAAACTGCGCTGCTAAATGTATACAAGAACATCCTTCGGCATCTCGTAAAGTAGGGTCAGCACCAGCATTCGTTAGAATAACCACTGCATCTAAATGACCTTGTCTTGTTGCCCAGTGTAAAGGAGTTGCATTCAATTCACCTCCTACAGCATCTACTTCTGCTCCTCTATCAATAAAAAATCTCATGATATCTTTGCGATTATTAATTGCTGCCCAATGCAGTAATGTAACAGTCTCACTGTCTCTTTGGTTGACATTGTATCCTGCATCTACAAGTTCCCTCACTCTTGCGAAGGCCCCGTACTACAAATTTGCACATTGCTTTTGTGTATTTAAGAAAGAAAACTATTTACCTGTGTGGCTTTAACAATATCAAAGCCACTGTAGTCGTGCTCAACCGCTGGGACTGCCGGTTCACGCGAGATCAGGCTGTGGCATTCACGTTCAGTTTCAACACAACCTCCAGCGGAGGCAGCAGCCCCACAGGAATTTTGATACATTGTATCACGGTTCCTACTTATCCAACATCAAGTATTAAGAAACATGTAGGTTAAATATTGAGAAATCCTCTCCCTCTAGTCTAAACAATCCAGTTTTGGTTTTTAAGCTTCTGTGTACTTCATCATTCACGAGAAATTAGTTCCCATATTCCCTATCAGGTCGCGCAAATGTATTAAGGTAAATGGCATGGTAAATGGGTTGCATAACATGTACTATCGCTTTCATAAAAATCTGAAACCTCTCTTATGAGTTATGACTTCATTTTGACGTTTTTTGTGTTGTGAAGATGATTTTAAAAATAATATTTTGTATTTAGCAAAGCTTTTAGCAAAAAATATATCAGATTATTTTTAAATATAAATATTTTTATTGGAAACCATATTACATTGAGTGTGCATTATTATTATACTTCAATAATTAAGTACTGCACAACACTTGTCCATTTACGATTGACACTGACAGACAGTTTGACATTAAATTATTTGATTGTCATATTTTGCAAAGACATGTTTAAAATGGATGTCATAATAGGTTTGTTTCTGCAGAGATTTAAAATCATTTGAAATCGTTACAGCATGCGCATTACAAAAATAGTGTTCGTGCAGTTAAAACGCAAAACTCTGACTATTAGTTTGACGTAATTTGGCGTTTGCTAATAGTTGCTCTAGTTTGAAGATTATCGTGCAGTGATCCATTAGATGCATATGCATTGTTATATTACGAAGTGAAAAGTTCTATTACAGGTTTTTTGTATGTTATAATATGTTCACACTTCACGCGTGTTTTATTAATGTCTGTGGTTTTGTTAGGAATTAACAGTTCCTTTAAGGCTGTAATGCTGTCTACACATATCGCGTTTATTTCTGTTTTCGCTTACGTTTTGGAATATTTGAATGTAAGATAAATCTATTGTTTTCATCTGCATATTTGAGTTTATTTTCTCTCTTAAGTCTATTAAATACCCTTGTAACTTATAGGCTTGTTCCAACACACAGAAAACCGTAAATTTACCGTCCAGTACATGCGCAATATAAACTGCAGTTAGCATATTGCGCAAGTACCGGACGGTAAACTTGCGGTTTCATAAGCGTGTTGAAACGAACCTTATACATCGCCTGATAAACGTAAAGAAAGCGTTCGTGTAGTTAAATTGTTTCAAATTAGTTTTAGTTTGTGCATGCACAAACTAAAACTGATTTAACAATTTAACTGCATGAACGCTTTTTTTTGCAATTATCAGGCGCTGTATAAGTTACAAGCGTATTTAATAGATTTAGGAGAGAAAATATACTCAAATATGCAGATGAAAACAATAGATTATCTTACATTCGAGTATTACAAAAAGAGGTAAGCGAAAACGGAAATAAACGCGAAATGTTTAGACAGAAATACAAATTTATTACAACCTTAAAGGAACTGTTAATTCCTAACCATAGTTCCTAACAAAACCACAGACATGAATAAAACACGCGTGAAATGTGAACATATACAAAAAAACCTATAACACAACTTTTCACTTCATAATATAACAATGCGCATGCGTCTGATGGATCACTGGACGATAATCTTCAAACTGGAGCAACTATCAGCAAACGGTTAGAAATTAATTTGGAGATCTGCACGAACGCCAAATTACGTCAAACAAGTAGTCAGAGTTTGGCGTTTTAACTGCACGAACACTATTTTTGTAATGCGCATGCTCTAACGATTTCAAACGATTTTAAATCGCTGCAGAAACAAACCTAATATAAAAAAAAGTATAAATAATTAAGCAATGAACGCACATCATCAATGACGTTTATATGACGTTTTATTGCAATTATAAGAACATAAACTTACTAAAAATTACGGTGTCTGATTTGTAACACGAAAATCTATAATTTTCGAAAATAAACGGTATTAGTGACGTCGTACATTGAAAATTTGTAGTTTCTTTCTAATATTGATATATTTTGCACTAGAGAAACTCATATATTATAAAGGAAAATATATATGAATAGGGAATGTTATTTTAACCATGGTGGACATCCTGGGTTAACAAACATCGATGTTGCCGGCTTCAATTGGCCGTAAACTGTAATGTAATCCTAACGTGATCAGCTGATCACTGTTTACTTATTTTACTTGCAGTTTTATTAATCGATTTTGTTGTAGAGTTTTGTTAGTTCTTTTTAGAATTATAATTTAAATTGTTTCACTTCCTTCAGATACTTTAAAAATATCTGTCCTTTCTTACTAATAGTATTTTATGTACAATTTTGCACTTAATGCTCATGGTATTCTAACCTAATATTAATCCACTTAACGCAAACAACAGCTGTCATAAACAATGCGACAAGACAACATCTAAACATCTGACGTCATTCGTTGTTGATGACGTGCATTCATTGCTTAATTATTTATTACTATACTATCGCTTGTCCCAGATTTTTATGAAAGCGATGGTACCACTTTAAAAGAAGTATTGTATTAGCTTTGTTTCTGCAGAAATCACAAACCAGTCAGAGCCAATCAATTGTCGTGAAATCAGTCAGAAAATAGTTTGAGATTCCTTTTAGCCAATGAAATTGCGTCTGACTAGTTTGTGATTGATGCAGAAACAAACCTATTATCTTGCCCTTAAATTGGAAAAAGTTATAAAACTTCTGAAAATCGATAATGAAATCTCTCATGTTTTAGCCCCCCCTTAATTAACGACAAAATCCGTGCATCATTTTTAACTTGTTACCGACTGAGCGCTGCCTGTAATATTTTAGCCACCGCTTAAGCGGGAATACGATCTGTTTTCTGTATCTGTCTGTAACGGTCAAATTGTGAAATCATAATCAGTTGTGAAATTGTTCCCCTATTGAATTATTTATTCAGTATATTCATGTTTTTATAAGTTAATAAAATTCTACACTATTATGTCCAAGCGTACAAATGATGGAGTACACGTTTCTCCAAAGAAAATTAAGTAAGTAGTAAAAATTAACCCCAAATATTTTTGTACATTGTTTCTTTTGAAGAATTCACAACATTTGCCGTCCGCCGGTTATGCGATTGGATCCCAAAACATCGCCATTAATCTTTCAACAGTTGGAATTAGATCATTATCTAGGAAAACCTTATCCTGGTATGCCTGGATGTCAACTAGGTACCATACCTATTATGCGTATGTTTGGCGTTACAGAAGATGGACACAGTGTTTGTTGCCATGTTCATGGATTTACACCTTATTTATATGTATCATTACCTTCCCTTTTTAACGATGAGGACTTGTCTCATTTTAGAGTAAGTTGAATTGTACAGATCATTTATTAAGAACATCTATTGTAATTTCTACACAGAAAAAATTGAATAATGCATTAAAAAAGGATAAAAATACTTTCGATATGGTTTTGGAAGTACAAATTGTGCAAGGCAAGTCGTTGTGTGATTACAATGGGAATGAAAATTGTAATTTTGCAAAAATATCAGTTAGCCAACCAAGTTTTGTAGCTGGTGTAAAACGTGTACTAAGAGATCAACGAAATTTGTATGAAAAAACAAAGGATTTTCATTTTGAGTTTTTTGAAAGTAATGTAGATATAGAAACAAGGTAGTCATATATATATATATAATGTTAAGTTTAGGTGGTATACATATATCGTAATAGGTTTTTAGTGGACACCTGCATTATGGGTTGTGCTTGGATTGAATTACCTCCAAAAACTTGGTTTAGACGAAATGTTACAACTTTTAAGGCTGCTACAAGATGTCAGATCGAAGTTGATGTTTCTTATGTAGATTTAATAGCTCATAAACCTGAGGGTGAATGGGCTAAAGTTGCTCCATTTAGGATACTCAGTGTGGATATTGAGTGTGCAGGCCGGAAAGGTGAGTTTGATAAATATGTAAGGTTCAAAATAAATTCAGGAGGCATGTAGGTATCTTTCCGGAGCCTAATATTGATCCGGTTATTCAAATTGCCAACATTGTGAAATTACACGGATCAAATGAAGTATTAAAGAGGAATATTTTTACTCTCAATACATGTGCCCCAATAGGACATGCAGAGGTATTTAAATTTTCTTTAAAAAGTCCCAAAATTAACAAATTTAAATCACTTAGATACACAGTTATCAAAAGGAAGCTGACATGTTAGAAGCCTGGGCTGAGTTTGTACGGCAATTAGATCCAGACATTCTCACTGGATATAATATAAACAATTTTGATTTCCCCTACTTACTAGATCGAGCGAAACACTTGAAGCTGAAGGAATTTGCCTATTTGGGAAGAATAACAGATATCATGTAAGGATTATACAATGGGTCTACTTAAGTTGGCTGCATATGAAGAACTTTTTTTATTATTAATTTTAGGGAAAAACGACTCTATAAGAAGTTCTGCTTTTTGAGGAAATAATATTAACACATTCAAATTTGAGGTAGTACCTACAGGGTAGTCAAAAATAGGTATGTCGCGTCGGTACGTTGCCAAAAATATTCGAATTTTGAAATTGTTTACTTCTGATTCTTATAGATCATAAGAAAGTGGTACTGTAAAGTGGTTTCCGTTTTTCAATATGTCGAATAGTTTTCGAGATATTCAGATTCGAATTTAGGTCGGGAGGCAGATTCTGAGTTTGTAGAGGTAAAGATTACAAAATCATATTTTTAACAGTAGATAGACATGACGGTGTTTGAACCTAGTCTGTAATTCTAAACAATGTTCTAACCAAACTAGGTCTAAATATGCAGTCATATTTACCTATTGTTAAAAATATGATTTTGTAATTTTTACATATACGAACTTAGAATCTCTCTCTCGACCTAAATGCGAAATCGAATATTTCGAAAACTATGCGACATATCGAAAAACGGAAACACTTTATTGTACTACCTTCTTATGATCTTGAACAATCAGAAGTCAAAATTTCAAAATTCGAAAATTTTTGGCAACGTACCGATGCCGCGTACTCATTTTTTACTACCCTATACATGCTATCTCAAATTTGAATGTGTTAATATTTTCTCAGAAAGCAGAACTTTTTATGAAGAGTCACTTTTTTCCCTAAAATTAATAATAAAAAAGTTTTACATATGCAGCCAACTTAAGTGGACACACTGCATTAATTAGTAATTACTTTTGAAAATATTAAGTTTCATACTTCTAATTACAGAACTGTTGTTAAGGAAGTTATCCAGCAGACTAAATTTGGCAAACGTAAATTCAAGAACATTAATATTGAAGGCAGGGTCCAATACGATATGCATATTGTTATTAAACGTGACTTTAAATTGAGGTCATACACCTTGAACAATGTCTCGAATGAGATTATGGGTGAGCAGAAGGAAGACGTGCATTATAGTATAATTACGGACCTACAAAATGGAGATGATCAAACTAGACGGAGGTACGTTACTTCCATGCAACTTTGCAAAATGTTGTTACCTATCTATCAATTGTTATAGATTAGCTGTGTATTGTTTAAAGGATGCTGAGCTGCCATTGAAGTTATTGGACCATGTTAAGAGTCTAACAAATGATATTGAAATGGCTCGTGTCACTGGGGTACCTTTAACTAGCCTATTAAATAAAGGAGAGCAAGTGAAAGTCGTGGCACAGCTATTAAGACATGTAAAACGATTTTAGTTTCTTTGCTGATGTATTCATTTCAGTAATGCAAGAAAATTACGCTCACTTTTGTTGTCCATAATTTGTATACCTTCGATCTTCCAAAATATTAAATGAATATTGTAGTATTCCAGAATACTTTTTCTCATTTATATTTTATGCACATAATTTATATAGTTTTGGATTACACTATACATCAGTAATTAATTCGGTATTAGTTTTTGTTTTAAATTTTAGGCTCAACATGCTGGGTACTTCATACCTGTGCATGAATATGGTGCTATCACAGATCAATATGAAGGTGCCACAGTGTTAGAACCTAAAACTGGATACTATAAAGACCCAATAGCGACTCTTGATTTTAGTTCTTTATATCCAAGCATAATGATCGCACATAATTTGTGTTACACTACGCTACTAAAGCCTAATAAAGTGAACAGTTTCAAGTAAGTACCTTTCACTGCATTAAAAATCCGATTTCGCCAATGAAAGATGCTTCACAGTTTGGGTAAGGATGAATTTACAGTAACACCAAGTGGGAATCACTTTGTAAAGTCTTCTGTTAGGAAGGGATTGTTGCCTCAGATTCTAGAACAGCTATTATCAGCCCGCAAGAAAGCTAAAGCAATGTTAAAAGACGAAAAGGACTCTGTGTATAAAGCTGTGTTAAACGGGAGACAACTTGCCTTGAAGATATCTGCTAATTCTGTGTATGGATTCACAGGGGCTCAAGTGGGGAAGTTACCTTGTTTAGAAATATCCAGTGTAAGTGCATATTATTAAGTCTTCGCGATTCTCCAATTATATATGTACTAATTGCGTGCTTTCAAACTTTTCTTTGCAGAGTGTTACAGCCTACGGTCGCGAAATGATAGAACTAACACGAAACCTAGTAGAACAAGAGTATTCAATTGAAAAAGGTTATACATCAAATGCAGAAGTAATATATGGAGACACAGACTCTGTTATGGTGAATTTCAAAGCCAAAGATTTAGAGACTAGCATGAAGTTAGGTAAAGAAGCCGCGGAGGTTATCAGTAAAAAGTTTATAAGCCCTATAAAGTTGGAATTTGAAAAGGTGTGCTTTGTTTTCATTGTTCCTTAACATTGATTGTTTCAGAATGTAATTTTGTAGGTCTATTGGCCCTATTTGTTAATCAACAAGAAAAGATATGCTGGTTTGTACTACACTAGAAGCGACAAATACGATAAGATGGACTGCAAAGGCATTGAGACTGTTAGACGTGATAATTGCACCTTGGTTGTGGATGTTATCAATACTTGCTTGCGCAAATTATTAATAGACAAGTAAGAAATATATTTTGCTTTACTATGTATTTATACTTAATCTTTTCATAGAGATGAGAAAGGTACCGTTGCTTATGTAAAACAAACCATATCAGACCTATTACAGAATAATGTTGACATCTCGCAGCTGGTAATCACCAAAGAATTAACGAAAAATGATGAAGACTATGCTGCCAAACAAGCTCATGTTGAATTAGCGAAAAAATTGGCTAAACGCGACCCTGGAAATGCTCCTAAATTGGGTGATCGTATTCCTTACGTTATTGTTTGTGGTGCGAAGAATACACCAGCTTTCCAGAAAGTAGAGGTGCGTCTTTCTAGGGTTTTAAAATTCTTTAATTACATTCTCACAATTGTCCGTCAACTTTGACAGTTACTTTTTACTTTTGATAGTCATTTATCTGTGGTGATTATCTTAAAAATAGAGCTGATTGCCAGATACTTAATCTTTAAACAACGTTTATCGGCTAAAGCCAGTTGTACACGTCGCGATTTATTGGCCAATTAATTGAACTTCTTGACCAAGAAATCGGTAGAAGTATGCTGTTTTACATTCTACAATAAATTGAACAATTTGAACAGAGAAATTATTAAGTAGGAAATTTTCATCTGCTTATGAAAATAGATTGGCAATCTGCCTTTGTCAAATGTTTTGTTAGTTTTACTATACACGTCGGTCCAGTTGCGAACGGGATATTGCCTTTGTGAATGGCAACAAAGCATTCAAGTGTCACTGATAGATCGCATCCAATCGCAGTACATCATAAAGCCAGCAGTGGTACGCACGCTTGTCCGCTCAATCACGCGTTCATTATTAGTTATTACGTACTGCTTTAATCTTGTTATCAATTATACCAATGTGCGTAATATCAAAGGCACCATTTGATATTTGATTTTGTTTGGAAATCATGACCATCTAGCTGTATTAGATGGTCGCATATCGGATATTACAAACTTATATCCTGGTCGAGACGGTTGTTTTTTAATTACGGATAAAAATCAAAGTATGCCTTCTTGGATAAGGAAGTGAAATCGTAGACCCGGTGTCAATACGATGTTTGGCACGTTAAAAATCCCTACCAAAGGTTGGAACACCTCAGGATTCGGCAAAATTCTAGTGTGGTCGGCCAATGATCATAGTAATCGATGCCTAGAAGTGCGAGGTGTATTCCGTAGCCCGACGCTTCGCCCAATACAACAACAAGAACTTATTTCCCATAAAAATATCTTCGAAAATACTGGAAATAAGTATTGCGTTATTGGTACCAGTTTGAAGATAATTTTACAAGGAAATTGCTGGCAATTCCAAAAAAATATAGGTTTTATTTAAAAAAATCAAAAAAAAGGCGTTTGAATTTTGGTAAATGTTGCACGACATTTAACACCTGTATATATTTTTACATTATACCACTTTGAAACGTATAAAGTGTTAGCCCCTAAATTGATAGCAAAAGAGTAACTCGCGACACTATATCTATTTTCAGGCTATGTCTTACAATGTCAGAGTCCTATAATTGCCAAAATTTTAACAAAACTTGCAATATTGCCAAAAATAATTATCGAAAGTGCGCATAACCATATATCACTGCAAAGGTAATTTAAGTGGCTATCAAAAGGATTAATACAAAATATAGCAATCCGTTTAAAATGAAAAAGTTGAAGGCGGTTGCCAAAATTTGGAACATCCTATATGTTTGTAAATAATTTTAGGAAATGCGCTGTAGTATATTATATTCGTGCAATAAATCTCATTTCTCCATCTTTAGTAGTTTTCACGCTAAACTCCGACACACTAATGGCGCACCCGGTATATACACATTATAACTATTATTCTCAATGGATTTTAAGATATATTTATATTGGAAAGCTACTTATCAGTCATTTTTTATTTAAAATAAAAAAAAGTGTTGGATGTCATAATTTGTCCGAAATCATTTTAGGTACGCTAAATAGCTTACTACTTCACCTCCATACGTAAGTAATATGAACGTGATGTATTGTATTAAAAGTATGTCTGTATTGCAAAAACAAATATATACTTACATGTTATTATATCAGTGTAAAATACAAATATATATCTTTTAGGAAGAAAACAATTACTGCAAAAAGAGCAAATAATAGTAATGATATAAAAAAAAATTTCCGTAGGACACAACGTTGCCATGTCCTAGCGAAATTAGCATTTATGTTGTTAACTACTACAAAAATGAAAACCATTCACAAGTGTTATAACTTATCGGTTATCTAGATATTCAAACGCTATTTAATTACCATGAAAATTTTGCAATGTTACATGCATTTACTATTAAAAGTAAGCTTTTATTTAAAAAATTGTAATTTGATATTGGACATACGAATACTTAAGTTTTTTAAATTATGCTCACTTAGATTGCTAAATTATCACACTGTACCACAGTGTCAAGCCAGTTTTACTAGAATTTTACCAAATCCAGTATTATAAAATTTTTTATCATTCTTGATATTTTAGGATCCTATCTATGTATTGGAGAATAATATTCCAATAGACTGTTCCTATTATTTAGAGAATCAATTATCTAAACCTCTCATAAGGATTCTAGGTCCTGTTCTAGGCGATAATGTCGAATCAATCATCCTACGTAAGTCAAATTCATGCAATTTCTAACAGTTTCATCCTGAATAACCGTTTCTTTAAAGGCGGAGAACATACCCGGACTCGTACAAAAGTAACATCCAAAGTAGGCGCCCTAGCAGCATTCACCCAAAAGAAAGAAACATGCTTGGGTTGCCGAATTGTCTTAAAAAACGAGGAAGAAAAGCAGGCTGTGTGTCATCACTGCAAACTTAAGGAAACAAATCTGTACATGCAGGAATTGAACCATCATAAACAGTTGGAATGCAGGTTTGCAGCGCTGTTTACCGAGTGTCAGCGCTGCCAACAGTCGCTACACGAAGAAATCCTATGTACAAGCAGGGATTGCCCGATCTTTTATATTAGGAAAAAAGTACAAATGGAGCTGGAGTCAAGCAAAAGTAGATTGGATAGATTTGGTGATACTATGTTAACAGATGAAGATTTTGAAGACTGATTAGAACACATTTAAGAATTTTATTTTGTCAGCTTATTTACTTAATATGTAAGGCGTTTGCATTGTTCCATGATTGTTTTTATAAATTACTATTAAAAACTACGGAATAAATAATTTTTAATAATGACCGCTTTTGTTATTTGTAGAAGGAAAAGTTGTTAAAGGACAAATATCATTGATGGAAAAAGGTAATTCCCATTTATTTTGTACATAATCTACATTTATTTTAAAATGTACAATACAAAATGTTTTGCAAATATATATCAAATATTCTTTTCATTTCATTTAATTACCGAAATAATAACTAGTTATCTTGCTTATTTATATTTTCTTTTTGCTGTTGCAGTATAACTTGCTTTTCCAAAGAAAGAAAATATCAAAAGAACAAGAGTGTGATATGGAATGGCTGTCAATCGTTCACATGCAAAACATAAAAGTAACGTAGCAATAAAAACGAATTCGGAAATAAAAACAATAAATAACCTAATGCGCTAAATCTGCGGTAAAAGTGATTACTTCTGTTTGAAACAGTTTTATCACTATAATTGTTTATATTTTGTATTGTAGTATTATGCAATTGTTTTGTTTATTTAAATCAATTCATTAGCTTATGCGATTAATTCAACTGGATTTATTTTTTTTTTTGCTTTTTGTTTTGATTGGTTGAAACGAATCATTAAAATATATTAATCAATAATTCTCTTTTCAATTTCATTTGTTTTTTTTGTTTTCATTTCTGATAAATATAAATATACAAATCCGTGTGAAAACAGACTAGAAAGGATCTTGAGAAGCATGGTGTTATTTTTTATTCTGTAAGGCATTTGCAAGCCAATCCATTGCTTGATCTAAACCTTCACCTTTCGTTGCAGACGTCTTGAAGATTTGGAATGTTCTATTCTTTAACGCTTCTAAACCTAACGCTTGATGCACCTCTGCCACTGTCATGCATCCAGCCATATCTTGTTTATTCGCTAAAACCACTAATATGGCATCAGTAAGTTCATCTTCCCTTAACATATGAAAGAGCTCCTCCTTTGATATGCCAATGCGTTCCTTATCAGCTGAATCTACCACGTAGATAATTGCGTCTGTATTACTGTAATAACATCGCCAATAAGGCCTGAAATATCAAGATTTAGTAAAACATGATGACTAAAAAAATGTTTCTATTGTAACACCTTATACTAGTTTGTCCGCCTAGATCCCATACTTGGAATTTTAAATTCTTATATTGTACTTGTTCAACATTAAATCCTATAGTTGGTATTGTCGTAACTACTTCTCCTACTTGTAATCTATACAGGATTGTTGTTTTACCAGCACCGTCGAGGCCGAGAATTAATATACGCATCTCGCGAGCACCCAACAATCCTCGAAAATAACTCCAGAGTCCACCTAAACAAACATAACCTCTACGTTAGAATGGGACCTTGGGTACGACCGGATTCATTGCACTCACCCATCGTTCCCTAAATTCTAGCGAGTTTCCTACAGAAAAATATTGTCTGGGCCTGCTTACAATTTCATTTTGTAACGGCGGAAACTTTTATTTATTAACGAAAAGCTCTTCTACGATTAACTTGACGTGTACAAAATTGAAACTGTCATAGAAAATACCAAATTGGAGGAACCAAAAATTATTAAACCAACCCTTGGAATTGAAGCGAAAGAAATTATTAAACACTTATATAATCCTTTTTGCGTAAACAATGTATTTACATTAAGGGCGTTAAAGGTGGAAAAACGATAATTTTACAATTCCATCGGATATTGATAAAAATGCCTTCAGCTGTTAGATGCAATTAAGGATAACCAGGTTACAACAATTATACAAAGAATTCCATTATAAATTAATGATATGTTAAATATTAGAATATATGAAGAGAAGAATAAATTGTATTATTTTAAAATTAAATAATTGCTAATAACATTTGAATGTTGGGTGAGCGCACCCTGAAGTTGGTTGTTCCCAAAATGGCTTGAAAGGCGGGAAATACAGTTTTGTAGGTCAAACAGTTTTCTTTTTCAGTCTCATTGTAAATATTTGTAATATAATTTAAAAACACATAGAAATTACTGCTAAGTTTCTAAATACGATACAATCATATTGCGATGTTCACGTACGCATCTATATATGTACACAACAGGTCCTTCTTTGACTCCTGTAGGCCGCGAACAAACGTAACTCTACATTATGTGTACCTACCTATTAATACTCAAAAACCTGTTTGTCTGAAAAATCATTGGCGTGCGGTGCGGCGATCATCACATTTCGTTCGAACAGTGGTTCAACGTTTACTTAGTGGCTACGTCCATGCTCCTATACTGAGGAAGTCTCGTGCGTCTCGTAATGTTTACCATTGCGTCGGATGGTTAACGTACCTACCGGTACAGTATAGATTTCGGGTGTATAGTGATAAAACGCGATTTGCAAACAAAAACGTCCTACTTCAATACCCGCGAAATGTAGCTCTTCGATTCGTATACGCGTATGCAACAGCGAAAATCTCGGCCTGTTGTGTTGTAGTGTCGTTGTCGGTCGGTATGCGGCTGTCCACTCGTCGTTTAATGTTTTGAAAAGCGCCCCGAGCGATCGCGCCGACGAAAGAATGTGAATGAGAGATGGCCCATCAGAACGGGTCGGCGGGTTCGTCAGGATGGGAAGCGGTTGCACCCCTCGCAGGGGCCACATCCGAATCGCCCGAGCAGCACTGCTGGACCGGTGTCGATCATTTGTCGGGTCCTTTAAACCCTTTGTGCATCACCGATGCCAACCACGAGATTCTGCGGCCGAAACCAAGAAGGTACGTTTGCGTTTTTTTGTTCTTTTTTACACTTTCCTTGCAGGTGTCAAAAGATATGATGCACCGAAAGAATTTCGAGAATATTTTTGGTAAAAGTGAATACGATTTTATATCAAACGATAAAATTTCAACCCTTATCAACTAACCAATTATGCCGGAGTTATTAAAGAATAAATACCAACACGAATTTAAACCCGCAATATGGAGCGCGTTTCCCGTAAAACACAACGAGATTTATTTTCTGAGCCGTTTTCAACCAAAAATTACCAAATTTGAAATCCAATAAAGGAGAAACAACCATACTTCTCATTGTATGCAAAAAAATAAGCAACAGCTTATACCCTACCTTTGTATTTATATTCCTAAAGGTTAGATTTCTTTTCATAATTACGCACGGAATAAACGATATTTAATTATAGAAACCTTGTGATAATTTTTGCTTTTGTTTAATTTTAGTCTACATCAACGTACAACAAAAAATTCTCACGGACACCTTTCTTGTATTGTACACCAAAGCTTGAATGTTTATTTCTATCTCATTATCATCGAGAATAAAATAGAAAAGCATTCACATAGAAGAAAGTGCTATTTTATTTTTTTTAAGGAAAGTTGAGGAATTTTCCTTTTTATACTGTAAATTAATCAAAAACCAGAGTTAATTAGGATTGGGAAGGTTAATTTTATCTTTTCAAGATCAAGTTTAAGTTTTGCCATTCAAATAGAATGAAAATTACATATTAGTAGCATTGTCTTTTTGTCAAATTGTAAGAAATCGATTCTTAAAGCCGTTTCAGGTTTCACATCCTGACATGTAGTTTGGGAATATTTTTTAATTTATTCTCAATTTTTGAATATATAATATTTGAATTAAGCAATTACCTAAGTATAATAATTAAAATTAATTGTAAGTATTTTAGTTGCGTAAAGTCCTTACGTCATATGTCTTTTATTTTAAATTAAATATTTCATTCTTTCATTCTTAATAGCTTTGCAATTTTCGAAAATACTAAATAATTGCTCAATTTGCTTTTCTCCAGTTTTAGCTTCCTTTTTAAAGTAAAATACGCGAGCAGAATATAGCCGTATTCTTACCACAAATCTCTAACTTATTCATTATATCTATTATCTTTTTTATTATTATTATTTATGGTAGTAGTTGGTCACTGTAAAACAGGTTTACCACACATGTTTCGACAATATTGACCCACTTTTCCCATGTTACAATTCCAATTTTTCAACCAACGATGATTTAAATTTATTTTTGCAGCGTGTGGCGGTTTCTTTTTCGCCGTCGTATTTTTTCAATACACAGGAGTAAATTTAATTGAATAATAAATATGACCATTTTCAATTGGCGATTGATGAATGATAGTGTTCTAAATCGAAAAATTGATGGACCTGCTAAAAAAAGAACCTATAGGCAACATAGGTGCGACAGCCAAGGATGATAAATTGTTGTTTAAGGAAAATTTCGCACATTAAATGATTTTTGGACTTGTGACATCAATTTACAGAAAAGTTGCTGCAAAAATTAAAGGATTGTATTGTTTAACTAAAGAAATTCCTTCCTGGAGGATTTCCTGAAACTTGTTTTTTGTAAAAGTAGCAAAGGGATCATAAATGAATTAAAATCAGATAAAGAAATTAGTAATATCTAGTGCCCCAACGGGATCTGCAACTATGTATATCTGAAAAACTACTTATGTATATACTTAGTAGGCGCCATAAATTCTCGGCCTGATATAGAAAAAATAAACTTGGTATCATATAACAATTTTTATTTTTCAATATAATCTCTCCTAACTTCAATACATTTATTACAATGATCAATTAATAATTCTATACCCTTGTAAAAATAATCTAAAGTTTTTCCCTCAAAATGTTGTATTACAGCTACTTGCAACTAACTATCGCCCATATAAGGATTCCTTTTTGGATAGAGGATCATAATACAGAACCATTGTTTCACCTCCTGTGACAATGGATTCCAAACTCGGTTTCGTGTCGTCTCCACATATGTTTAAAAATGAGCGCGCACATTCGACCCGACGTTCACGTTGGAGAGCAGAAAGAAGATGCGGTACCCATCTTGCACTAATCTTATTCATACCCAAATGATTATGGATAATTCGACGAATACTTGTTTCGGAAATGTTAGACATCACTGCTAATTTCTTCACTGTCAAAAGGCAATCTGCTAATACCACTTCTTCAATAATTAAACCCGACAGAGGCGCTCATCACCTTCAAGGGATTCTTGCTCCAAACGAAAACATTTTGCCCACTTTTTTACAGTGGAATACAAAGGAGATAAATCACAATAAACGCTGTCTAAACGTTGTTTAATGCGATTAGGCGTATGCTCTTCTTTTGTTAAAAATTTAATGACCGCGCGGTACTCAATTTTTGTTACCTGAGACATTTTAATTCACTAGTCAGGTTGTCTGGCTGGCTACCAAAAACTACTACTCTTCGAGTCGTAATACATATAGTGTAGGCCTCGCACATGTGCACTATGTCGCAACAGAGTTTGAACACGCTCGAACCTGTATAAGCCTGTCAGGCCGAGAATTTATGGCGCCTACCTCTTATGCGACATTTTTGGAATAAGGTTGTCAATTTTTTTTTTACCAATATTTCATTTTATTTCAAAGCTTCGTCAGTGTCGTCCTACAAGTCAAATTAGCAAATATTACATTATTGAAACTGTAATAGTTAAGCTATAACTTACAATGAGTTACAATTAGATAGCCGTCTTCTGAATTTAATATGAAATAATGAAATAGATGACGAACACAGATTAGTGAGATTATATAATATGCAAATACAAAACTCTGTCGGCGCCTTTGATCTGATGCAACCAAATTGCGTGACCGTGCACCTATGTCGCCACCTTGTAAATGGGGTTATAAAACTTAATGTCATTCTACTGTTTGTAGTCTTAATAATATGTCATTGTACTGTTTGTAGTTTATGTAGTACTACGATACTAAATATTCAGTTTTATTTATAATTAATCAATAATTTATAACAGAAATACTATTCTAAAGTATGTTTTTATTTCTATTTTAATAATGAAATGGTTATACAAAGATACAAGACATGACTAATAATGGTATTATATGGTTATTGTATGAATACATAATATTTTTGTTTTTTTTATTAAAAATTGATTACTCCTAATACTTTAACATATTTTTGATGGTCTTTTTTGTAATACATTTTATTGAAGCAAGATGTCTCAATAATTCTATATCCATTAGAACAAACGGACTTTTAGCTGCAAAACCATTAAAGGAAAAGCTTGTCAAAGGCTGCGACTTCGAGAAAAAAAATTATCAATTTGGTGTGGGGTTACTTTGACATGGCATTAAATTTTTATGTTGTATTAAAGTAAGGCCATCGCAAGGTTACTTTGGCACTAAATATAACATTTAAAACAATGTATTATTTGTGGTAGTTTTTGGAAAATACAATTGCTTGGTGACAAACTTTTCAACTGCATCCCACATATCACTAACAACTTTTATAATACAACGTATCAGCCAATAATTTTTCTTCTTTAGATGATAAGACAGTAGAATACCCTGGCTTTTCTGGGTTATGCACTTCATGTAGTGGTACAGTTTGACTTATTTTGTATTTCTTTGATGCCGTTTTTTGATATAACTTCCCAATTCTTACTTCTTCTTCAGCTCTTTGTGAATCGTCTTCACTGTAATTTTTCTATCTCCGACTGCCTACTTTTTCATGTGTTTTCTAACCATTGTAACTAATATACTTCACAGTAATCACGCGACAAACTACGAATTTCATAAGCAACATAAACTAATCACTCTTCAAAGCTTAGGCGATTGTTTAACTTGCACATATGCATGTCTGCATCAAAAACTCAATGTAATTAACGTGTGCATGTCAACATAACCCCAATATGTATCAAAGTAACCCCCAATGTCACCCTAAGGGTATGTTTATAGTGAAGTTCTGATAATCGATAAGAGCGATGAGTCAGCAAAACGGGCCAATCAGCAAGCGCTGTAACTTTGCGTAACCATGGTTACAGAAGCGAGCTGTGATACTCGATAAGAGCGGCGATAATAGTGAAGCGATGAGACACATTGTTTGTATGGGGGTATTTATGTTGGAACTATGCGACATCTGTTTGATTGATCATATTGGTAAAAAGTACCCACCCTCACTTTTTACTGCGAATAGATATTTTGTAGTTGTTCACCTATTGATCGTGTAAGTCAACGCCACCCATATATTTATTGTAATTTTGGAAAAGTGCTGGTTGTGGCACGTTAATTCGTTTTTTCTTGATCGACGACCAACGTTTCACTTTTCCTATAGGCTCTAACGAATTGTGATTTGTAACCAAAGTCATGGTGTACTACTGCAGTACGTATCTTTTTTATGTTATATTGCAAAGTATTCATTCATACACCTATTTTTATGAATCAAGATTAACTGAAATAAAATTTAGAGCAGTGTTAGCAATTCAACAAATATCTTTCTAATTAAATGTGCAATGCACCAATGTATGCTACACGTTAGTTCACTCCTAATTCTTTATCCACCGCTGTATATTGAAAAGTAATTTTTTGTAATTGCTCTAGTCTTTTGTTTTCATTTCTTGCCCGGGAATATAAGAACATCCCGTTGTACTTAGAAAAGATTCCACCTTCATTTGCTTTCATATTAAACTGCATAGAATTATCTTAAACTATTTATAATTTTTGCTTCACCCTGTATACAGAGCAGTGTACAGATTGTTGACCATGACAGTCGTATTCTACTCGTTCGGAAGTAGAGAAAAACGATATTGACCCCACTTCGCCAATTTAGAAAACGTTGTTAGTTATTCATTCTTCTCCTCACCCGAAACAATACTGAGAATTTGTCATCCCCGTCAACAGACGTACGTCTATTGTCTTTTTCTGCCGTCAGGATTATTCAGTTCGGGTGTCAAAGTATCGCGAGAATTCGCAGTAGACGTTGAGCGAAACAAAATATCGCGTTGCATTTTCAATGTTAGAAATCTATTGATCGATTCTAAAATGAGATGTCCGGAAAATTGCGCTTGTATTCTATGCTTGGAACTGAACGGCTGCGAGGATCGTTTAAAGATTTGCAGAAAATCGATTTCCGATAACTTTTTATTGAGCAAACCGGAAGTAAAAGGTATCAATAGTGAATACGTCAAAAGCTACACATTTTTCGGCATGGAAAACGATTCTGGATCTTTTTCCAAGTATACTCGAGATGAAATGTTGGATTTTAATCAGTTTAAATCATCCACCGCTGAGGAAATGAATGCAAATTCTAGAAACAATATCAGCTTACACAAATCGATTATCTATGTCGATGATACTGTGCCTAAAACAAATGGAAACGGAGAAGCAAACAGCTGTAATGTGGTTTTAAACGAAACTCTAGACGAATCGACGTGTTTAGATTCAGTTCAAGGCAGTAACATCATAAATGTGATCTTCAGGAACACCTACTCTTTTGCGACGCAAGTGATTAACGATATGCAGTTTCCAGAGTGCTTTTCTGATGTGTATTCGGACGAATTTCCTTTAGGAATCGAAGCTAATATTTATAATAAGATTTTCGCTGAACGGTATTATTCTCTTCTGAATATTTTTTTTTATTCATAAAAACCAATTTGGGTTCAAAGTTTAAGGAGGTTATAGATAAATAGAGATAAGTTTTTTCGAAAAAGCTGTTCCTTTTTTTCGAAATTGAAATGGTTACAAAATTACTGTGCCATGTTTTTATTTATAATAATAAAATATTATATTGTAATATATTTGTTTATATTTGTTATATAACAGTCATGAAAGTACTACATATACATAATTAGACAGCAGACTACAATATTACTATAATGAAATGAAGTTTTGCAAACAAAGGAACAAGCAAATAACGCTTTTGAAGCATGTCACGGTCAACTATGTTGTTTTTTTTAACTATACGTATGATAAATATTAATTTGCGCTATGATATGTTTTTTCTAATAAAATTTGTTATAATTGTAGCGAGTTTCCTAAAGAAATGTTTTTTAAAAGTAGTAAGTTTCTAGGCTCTAAAAGTTTATATTTCTCTAGATTCTCTAACAATTCAAGAAATGACCATTCCTACGAAGCCACCAGTGAGAATACCTCCAACAAGGAATCTCTTAGGGAAAATACGCCTTCCAATCTCGCTCATCCAAAGGTCTATTCGCCAACCCAAGAGAATCCTAGCTCTTCGGATAGAATGGTCTCACCCAAACGCAAAGTTGACCATTTTCCGCACCTCTACAACGTCTCCAACAATATGAAGACTTCAAATTTCAGCGAGCAAAACGAGAAAAACAGCAAAAGTTTGATGAACAATCACGAATACAGCAGTAAATATAGCTGCACCCATAGTTCTGTTAATATGGTGCCTGAAAGGGATACAGGTCCGAATAAAACGGTTCCTCCAGTAAACGCTGTGGGAAGTTTAAGATTGCCTCCTTGTCATGCTTCCCAAGGTGGTTCTAAGTTGAATGGAGATGCTGATAATGGAGACGATCACAGATTGGTTGCTGGAAGACCTCATCATCATGTTAGTGTGCAAGAGTTGAGGATGCAGGTTAGTTTTAAGCGTAAGATTGAACTGTTCTTATTAAACTGGAGTATTCTTATCGTATCCAGCAAAGAGCTCAACATTGCACTAGTTCCTCCGATGAAAATCGTTCTTCTGGTCATGCCTCTATGTCAGACGCAAGTAACGGGTCACCAAGAGGTATATTGAATGGTTCTGAGCGTTTAACAGCGGGTGTCGTTCAAAAACCTGCTAGAAATCGGTCTAGCACCCAGCATAGTCGTTCTAGGCATCGAGCAACACCAGCTAGAGTAGGAGAGATTGCATAAATTTAATATCCAACGGTTTTACTTTATTGTTTCCAGCTTCAAGTACCATGGACCGGAAGTGGGGGACTTGAAGATATCAAATTGGCTTTACAACAACTTACTATGCGTTCACATACGTCAACGAGCACTTATTCTAGTGTCAGCGCTGGATCCGAGTCTTCAGAGCCTGCTATGAGGCGGCTGATGAGACATTCTTCCTTAGAAACAATTAACACTAATATTACCAGTGCTGACGAGTTTGTTTGGGTAGATTCGCACAATAGGTATGTATTCGATTGTTTTTCGCAGGTTACTATTTTTCGCTTGAACATTATCCACTAGATGGCGTGTAGAATTTCCCTCTGTCTTTAAAAACCCTAATCTTTACTGTTTTTCTGATGATAATTTTCTTCTTCTTCGGTTTTTGATAAAGCAAACACCAACAGCTTCAATAAACAAAGATGTTTATTAATTTTTCTTTAAATCCATCCATAAATAGATTAGTCGAACTTCAACATCTTCCATGGACCAATCATTGCATCCTACGCGTTCTACAATCGGTAAGATGTCGAGAACACATGTCCAGGGTTAGCGTTGAAACAATTCCAAGACTGTCTTACCTCCTACAGAGGGCGCTAGTTAGAATAGGTAGAGAGACTCAAAGACTGTCCTCAAATCTGGGTATATGCAGTAAGCATGACATCACCGTAGCTTTCCGTATCATCCTTTGCCCACCATTAGCGGATTCGTGCATAAAAGCATGTCTGAGGGCCGCGGCCATGTTTGCCATGTCAGGCGATTGTACTCTTAGGCAAGGTAAATCTTCCAGGGCTGGACTACAGCTCCACGTGGGCAAATTCCATCGCTGGATGACCGATGTCAAGTTGGCGAGGTGTATTCACGAGTAGGTTTTTTTTATTAGTTACTGACAAATGCCTTTGTATCGAAAAAATTGTTATTTTAGATATGCAGCTGTTTATTTATGTGCCGGATTAGAAAATCTGCTTGAAGAGATCCTTTTACAATGCCTGCCCAGTGATTCCGATGTGACTCTAACCGCTACCTTACTGGAGCATGCCATAGCCAATAATGGAGATTTGTGGGGCCTATTACAGCCTTATGCTCACTTAAACGCCGGAAGGATAGCTTCTGGTAAGTTATAATGTTTCTCACAGATTTTTCAAGCTAATAGGGATTATTTCCGCAAATTTATTTTGAAGCATTCAATGGAAATTTGGTAAGATCCGCTCGAACACCATAAACTTCTGTATAACACTTTCTATCGATCGTCTTTAGGCGCTCTGGCTTTACCAAGATGGGCATCAGTATCCAGTGTTGGTTCCAGCAGAGATTCCGGTAGAGGATCGGGTCCCCCAGAACCATCTTTGATGACCACCTGCGTAGGTTCCCTCAATGAATTACAAGACCTCATTAGTCGAATGCAGCCCAGAATTCCACTTTGTCCTAAGGCCGTGCGAGCTCTATTCTATTTCATGAGGTGTTCCCAATTAGAACATGGCGAACAAGGAGCCAGCGCTGTCCAAGTAAGTGTTTTACCTTGTGGCTTGGAACGCTATGAAATATTTTTTCGTTTTTCTCTTTACAGGAACTTTGTTATGAAAGGGCATATGTTGTCCTGCCGCCCCTAGTTGAATGGTTAAGAGTTGCCACTACGCACGGGGAGCATAGATTCGCCGCCATCTTAGATAAGGATGACGTCATGCAAGCCGCAAGACTGCTTTTGCCTGGTGTAGACTGCCCAGTCAGGCCGTTTGGGGAGGAAGCCGTAAGGGTTAAAAGAATTACAGGGGGCGAAGAGGATCATATTGAAGCAACTAGACAAATTCAGGTTGAATTTTCTTCAAGAAATACAAAAAAATCATATTCAAAGATGCTTGCTTTTCAGGTGGAGTTGGCATTTAGATTGATGTTAACCGGTCGACCGGAATTGATACAGCAAGCTATTCCATTACTTCCAATTCCGCAGCGACTAGACACTTTGGATCAGCAGGGGCATTCGGCGTTAATGTTGGCAGCATTGAATAACGATGATCTTACTTTGATGGTAGGCGCTGTCAATTTCGATTTTAACTTCATTTTCGAATATCAAAATTGGTAGATTATATGTCAAATATGTTCTTAATCTAAAACGTTGAACGAATAGTATCTCATCGATATTTCCAGGCTCTTTTGGATGCTGGAGCTTCTGTAGACGTAGAAACACCTGCCGCTGGCACTTTCGGATATGTAGCCATCAACGGGGAAACCCAACATTGGACAGCGCTTACTTACGCGGCTGCTAGAGGGCACGTACGCTGCGCACGCTTGTTATTGGAGAGAGGCGCAGGTGTCGAAGGTGGTGCTCAATTGTCCGAAGATAAATGTACCTTAACTCCATTACAAGTGAAATAAAACGTATTCATTTATTTATTTCATAAAAAATTGTATAATTGTGTTCTAGCTGGCTTGTGGGGGTGGTAGCACTGATATGGTTTCGTTGTTATTGGCTCATGGTGCACATCCCTTCTTATCGACTCAACTCAAGGACACACTTTGTTATTCCGCTTCAACTCAGAGAGGGTCCTACAGTGCAATATCTGTGGCTGCCGCTCATGGTCACAGAGTGATTTTGCAGAAATTATTAGCACAGCCGATGAATTCTGTTAATAAGGAAGTTTTGTCGTTAGAAGAAATGTTGGCTGAAGGTAAATACATACATAAACATTTATATATTTATATATTTATTTTTAATGTATTTTAGGCACAGCTACTAATAGATCAAGTCCTGCCAATACCACGCCGCAATTCAGCAAGACGCAGATCAAATCTTTACAGGAAGCGATGTATCACAGCGCTGAAAATAATCATCTGGATATAACAATTGAAATTAGATCGCTGGGAGTTCCCTGGACGCTACACTGCTGGATGCATTCGTTAGGAGCCGCCCACGAAACTAGATTGGACTGCGTCATCGATCAATTGCTCCAAGATTTTTTACAAGTTTGCCCAGACGATTATAGCCCTCAGTTTGTCCAAGAATGTCTTCCGTTGCTGTTCAACATCTTTAGATATAGCAAGGTTAGTTTTCTATCCCCCTTTAAGACAATAACCTTCTACTATAAAGTTCTTTGTTTTGTTTTATTTTGCAGAAAGAGGGCACCACTTTACTTCTAGCCGATATCTTCTCAACTTGCTTTGGTTGGGAACCAATTAAGGCGATCAAAGAGTGCGTCTTGACGAATTCTTCGAGCTCGAGGATAGACCCGAAGTACGTCAATAATCCTGAATTGAGTGACGTTACTTTTCGTGTTGAAGGTCGTATTTTCTACGCACACAAGATCGTGTTGGTCACGGCTAGTCCTAGACTCAGGGCGATGTTGAGTTCCAAATTGTGCGATGGAGGTTTACCCACTGTTCAAATAAATGATATACGCTATCATATATTCCAGGTAATTAAAAGCAGAAAGAGAGAAAGCAATGTACTTCAGGGTTAGTTCCTCGGACCTTTATTGTTTTTCAGTTACGTATGTTTGAGGGAAATATCTTTACAAATTCAGTTTAAAATATTTCAGGTGGAAAATGATCACGCAGGTGTTAAATATAGGTCTTCACAACTATTGGGGGATATATGGAGTGTGCCAATTTAAAGCGATATAAAAATATTACAGAAAAGTGTACATATCACTGTTATGATTTTATATGCAGGACGTTTCAGAAAAAAAATTAGTTACACAACCTCAGGGTGGGGTCTAGTTACATGAAATTGATGTGCACTGTCCCAACCCCGAATTAAAGAATAAAAATGGGAAACAAAGTTTATGCCTATATACTAAACTTAATTCTAGAGAAAAAAGGGAGGAAAAAAAAACAAGTAACTACGCGTGTGCCAAATCAGATACACCAAGGAAGTAAACAGTACAATTATGCAGCTATGAAAGTTAATACAGAAATTTTCCAAGTACGCAGTAAACAAACAAACTGAATAGCAAAAAAAAGATATACTTACACAGTAAACTTGTGAGCGCACACTAATTGTCCCATGAGTCAATCCAATTGCGTCACTTATGTTTGAAATCATGTACAGAACTTGATTTCAGATTTTTCGGAATATTATTATATTTTCTGTAAATGCAAAAGGAAAACGATCTTTCAAATAAATCGGGAGAAATCGGGTAAAGAGATTGTGAATGTGCATGTAATTAGTAGAGTAACCAAAACTTGCGGACTCGCATAGGCGTCGGTATTACGGGTTAATATAAGAATACGAAAAATTCATAAATAAACTTACTTGCTAATTATTCAACAAATTAGAGGCATCAGGATGTGAACTACTGTAAACTTGCATCATTGCATATGTTTCCACAGTTACTTTTTTAAACCTTGTGCGTCGACAAGAAAAAATATTCTTATACATAGAAAACGATCTCTCCACATCTAAGGAAGTTACATTTGCATGTAGAAACTGTTTTTCAAAATCACTTAAAAGTTAACTATTCTTACACTTATTATAAACGGCCTCTAAAGTATTAAAATCGGGATTTTTCCTTAAAACATCTGCCAACTTTTGACTAGCGCATAATCCTGGCGTATCATTTAATGTGTGTAATTTATTTTTTACACTCTCCACTATGTCTAATGATTCCTCCAATGACAATTCAGTACATTGTAGTTTTCTGATGGCATCTAGTAATACTGTATAATTGGTACATATTGTTGTTAAATCTTCTAAAAGTTGAGGAATTTGAAATTCTCTTTGACTTTCTCTAATTGCTTTGGATTCATTCCAATTAAATCGCATTATAACTGATTCAATTTGTTGAAAATTAATCAAATAGTAAGAAGCTGCTGTTAGCCAAGTACCCCATCGCGTTAAAATTGGTTCAGGAGGTTCTGGAATACCAAAATTTACGAAATTCTTTTAAACGTTTAGGAGATTTACGAAACACTGCTTTAGTACTTCCAATCATCCGATCAACGTTTCCGTAATGTTGTCGAACAACTTCACCAACTAAATGCAAAGCATGCAGCACGCAGGTAGGAAATATATGTTTTAAGGATCGCCCAACACCTAACATCGTTGCTGCACTATCTGTCACAATCATCACAACTTGATCTTTGGCAATTTTAAATTTTTTCAAAGCGTTCATTATCACTTTTTGAATATTTTCCGCGGTACATTGTTGAACACGTTTGCAAGCTAACAAATATCGAGATGCTGTGTTCTCGCTAGATAAAACGCGAGCTATTACATTCACAATACTGTTTTTCTTTATATCGGTCGTCTCATCCACGGTAATCCATATTTTTTTGGAACATAAATCACGTTTACACACATTTTCTAGCATCTCTTTCATTCGCGGCAAATGATTCTGTAATTGTGTTTGTGAGGGTGATGGGTACTTTGGAACGTATTGTCGCCAAAACGTTTTAAAAGCTGCTTTTCTCACCAACGACAACGGAAGATTACAAGAGGTAAACATAATTAATAAATGTATGAGGAATAGTGTATAAGGTATTTCAGTTCTTGCATTTCTCATATGCTTAATACCATTGACATGCCTCTGGCAATCAGTTCTGTCCAATGCAGCCAAACTAACATTGCATATTAAGCAAAAAACTGCACTACCGTCATATTTTAAATGGGGAAAAAGTGACACATACTTATGTACATTAGTAGCAAATCTATTACGAGGCATTGTTTTCTTAGGTATGTAAATATTAGTTCTATATGAAACGATACACTAATTATGTACTTGGTATAATACTACAACACACAAAAAACACCAGCTCTATTTTCAAAAGCGACACGTAAGTACATAACCTTGACCGTTCGACTAATCTCTGCAACAGCTCAACCGGTACTAAAACGAAATCTCTCTCAGCGCGGTTTAACATGATTTATATTCAAGGTCGACACTACATGCCTGCTTCTCTACCGGTTTAATTTATTTATGAATTTTTCGTATTCTTATATTAACCCGTAATATCGATGCCTATGCGAGTCCGCAAGTTTAGGTTACTCTAGTAATTAGTAAAGCGTGACAAACGGTTGCACCCGCTGTACATACAAGAAATCGAGTGGACGTTCGGTTATCGGTTGATCGGTACACCAATCAACCGATAATAACCACTCGATTCCTTGTATATACATAGTAAACACATTAGTATCTTATGATAAAGAATTAGAATCGGAACTTCTCTTCTATTGCACATATTGAACCATTTGGCGTCGGTTAACTTGTGTGAAATATGTTAATATTTCCTAATGCCATATATCTAACGAAGACAACTGTTTTCCACCCTCTGAATACGATACGACGTCATATAATTTAAACAAGGATGATAAACTTCACAACAATATGTAAATGCGGAGAGTACGTAAGCGAACGAATTTTTTTAATATTTTGATTCAAAACTGATTGGAACGGATATAATTTTTTGTAATTACTATAAGACCGCCGTAAGCAATTGTCAATAAAGTCTCGATAATTGAATGAATTATCAATTACTAATCCGAGGCTCTTAGCACTGTTTACAATTGGAATAGAAGAATTGTTAATACTGACGTCGATTAGCCTACTCAGAATGGCGCAAATGTCTCCGTTACCAAAGGTGAACACCTTCGACTTAGCTGGATTAATAGACAACGAATGTAGAGAGGAAGGAATAAATGGTCGCTAGATCATTGCTGAGATTTGAGATAGCGAGGCGCAAAGGAACAGTACAGTTGATTGTCATCAGCATACAAGTCGGTCCTAGAATATTCAAGATTCTGAGTGAAAGACGTGTATAAGGAAGATAAAAGTGAGCTTAAAATAGAACCCTGCGGCACTGCTTGTTTTATTCCTAAAAGTAGAGGTTTCACTTCCTACCCGTACACGCTGAGATCTGTTTGACAAAAAGCTGGTCGATAGATTTAAAGAATCCGAGCCAAATCCCTTACTTGACAGTATTTCTAATAGTTTACTATGAGACACTGTGCCAAAGGCCCTAGAAAAATCCGAGCACAAGAACAGTCATCGATCCACTATCCAAAGCATGTAAGATATCGTCTCACGCACAGTTGTGCGGCTGTAGCCAGAGCGAAACCAGGCTGTACATCTGGTAGTAGATTTTCATTTATAACGAAATTTTTTATTTGACTTGTTGTAACTCTACGCGAATCTAAATAGTTTGCATCCTTAAAGTTTTAAGAAGATACGTAGTATAAATGTCTACCGGGTTTAATTGTTAAATGTATATTTTTGGCACTTATACGTACGCGTTTTTAAACTGAGGATTCAAAATTTCGAGTCCAAGTAAAAAGGAGGTACGTAACAGACATGATTTATGTATTAGGAGAAACTGAAAGAAATTGTGTATTTTAGCTGGAAGGATTAATTTTATTAATGTAGAAAGAAAAAGAGAATTATAGCATTAATACAACTTTTTATCGAGAGTTTGTTCACAGAGAAATTACAGATTAGTCAGCCGTAATTTGCTTAGTAGAAAGAAATCTACAACTAAAATTCAACCGATATCACGATATTTGATTGGCTCTGACCGCTCTGATTAGTTTGAGGTTACTCTGCGAAGAAAACAGACTAACAATAAGAGATGTCCATAAATATGTAAGCATATTTAAAAATAAATAACATGTAACACAATTTAAATACACTGAACAAACTTAATAAATTTTATTGTAATTTTTATTGCAATAATTAATCTATCTACTTGAAAGTGGTAAGAGTTTTAGTGAACTGTTTCAGTGTTCCAGTGCCACAGATTTAGAGTACTTCTACTTATTTGTATATCTACAATGGTTGTTCAAATTTCCTTTCTTCTACCACAATACATTTCCACAATCGTTTATAAAAACTGTCTTACTTTTTTTTGTATACTAACTATTACACTCCGGAATGTTTACGTTATTCTTACCTTCATACAGACATAATATGCATTAACCTTTGTTTATGAAATTTATTTTGTAAGTAGCTACTTGGTCTCGAAATTTTGAATCAATATTTTAAAAACGTCAACGTCAATATCTTTTGCTTACTGTTGTCATGGTAACCAAACAGTATAACACCAGAAACCAGTTGGATGCAGTATCCAAATGCAAGATTCACATTTGACTATAAAAATATTTCATTTACTTTAAATATGATACATACGCATTATTATACAGATATAAATTTTCTATGCGGTGGACAGAAAATATATGGGATTATTTAAAAAAAATGACGTTTCCTGCGTTTGAATCTGGCAAACCTTGATATTCAGTCTTGAATGTGAGACAATTATGTAATTTAACCCCGTTAAAATTTACGCTAAAATGTATTTGTTTCGGATATTTTGAAGGGAATAGATATTTCAGCGTTTAGGTGATTGGGGACAAAATTATGTTTGAAACCTGTTAAAAACGGACATACAAAACCTATACTACATTGGTTTATTTTTAGACGGAGAAACGAGAAACGTAACAATATACATATACATAAAAATAACAAAGTAGGTATCTGATTCGCCCCTTATTGATTTCTGTTCTATATATCATGTTATAAGAACATTTTTATCTCCAACCATTTACACAATAAGCGCAATTCTACAATTCCAGAAGGTTGTATGTATTAGTGACATCCAACACTTTTAATTTTGTAAAAACCGCAAGCAAAAAAATATTAAAGATGAAGTAAGGATATAAGGATGAATATGGATTCATTTTTAGATAGATACTATGGAGATAAATAATATTTTCGTGCGTATGTGTATTTATATATGATGCTTATGTTGGTAGAACCGAATCTCGATCATTAATCACAACCTGCATTATTATTAAAAAGTTACTGGTAGTAATGGAATTCTTGCATATCACTTCTTAATCGTTTTCAAGATTGAATACAACATAATTTCGCCTGCGGTGCGCAACACTGTTTGATTGCTTATAATTTTGAAATGTTAGCGGGATAGTAAGAAAAAGATGTTTATAAGTCTGGATTAAAGTAGTAATACTTTATATAGGATTATTCATTGAAAAATGTACTAAACCCTTAAAATTCGCTTCTGTTTTTAGCTAATTCATATATTGTCGCTTATGCTACAAGATACGCTTTTAATATTTCTCAATTTTAAATCTGTTTTCGATTTCCTTTTTTTCAGATCGTCATGCAATTCCTTTATCAAGGGGGTTGCCAGACTCTGGAACCTGCACCGGAAGACATTCTAGAACTGATGGCTGCCGCAAATTTCTTCCAATTAGACGGTCTTCTGCGTTATTGCGAAGGGAGATGTGCCGCCATGTTAGCTCTTGACAACGTAGTCTCCATGTATATACACGCGAAAGTCTACAACGCAATGCAACTGTTAGAGTATTGTCAGGGATTCTTGCTGCAAAACATGGTGGCGCTGTTAACTTACGACGATTCAGTGAAGAGGTTGCTGTTTGCTAAGAAACTGCCTAATCACGATGTCTTGGCGGGCTTGTTGAATACGCTTCAAAATAAGATTAAGTCGCGACGTAATCAGAGCAACGGTTGTAAAATAGTGCAGAGCCATAAGGTCTCTAAGTAGAGAACAAAAATGAGTAATAAACGATTTTTTTTTTGTAAATAAGTGCTAATGCTTCCATATCTGTGGGTCAGAGCTAACAGGCGTTAGCTATTTTGGATATTCTGATTTTTTTTTATACTAAGTCCCAGAATTCGATATGCTGATCACAAATATTATTTAGAACTTAAACGTACATACCACCACTATGACCAACATATCAAATTCTGGGACTTGGTATAAAAAAGTCAGAATATTCGAAAATGGACTTAACACCTGCTGGCTTTGGTCCACGTGTCGTTGTCATTTCTGGTTTTCCTTTTGTTCGTGAAAAAGATATCCTTATTTTTGTTATCTCTTTATTATTCGAACGAATCATGTATCCAGTAAAGTCATCAGTATTTTGTTCGCTGAGAAATTGTGTTCGCGAGTCGTTTGTTTTTAATATTATTTATACCTTGAAATTTCTATTTATGTTTTTATTTTGTAAGGTAGTTTATAATGTGAAGTAAATTTTATATCGGAATAAAGTATTTTCATATTTTTACTGTTTGTTTTTCTTTATTTTGGTCCAAGCACGCAGGCTTGCTCAACTGTACTTTAACAAGTAACGAACAAGTACAAAATGTTCGATATTACAAACTTAAAAAAATTCAATAATAAGACAGTTGCAGAAATAGTTCATGCATAATACGTTGGCCACAGTAACTTCAAGTTATTTTTTTTTAAGGCTCTTATTTTGTTTTCCCACTGGTTTTTTTGAAATGTAATACGTACAAGATACTAAAGATCTAAAAAGGATTTTTCGTAAGACATTCTCAGTGTCATGTAAAAATGCTTTGTAGGGACATCGACGATTTCTGCCTATAGTGAATTTAGGCTAGCTTGTACGCTTCCTTTTCTTCGGGATAGTTGATATTAAAAAAATAGAATGTTTTTCAAAGCATCGGAAGTTTTTAAAAAGCGGTAAGTAAAACAAATTACAGGCATTATGTTTTGCCGGTCAAGTGTTTTCGTTCCTCTACATGTAATTAAAAACCAACTGTTCTAGACGAGATTTGACGACGAGTCCTTCGTGCCGAAGGTATCGTCCAAATTGCGGTTCTGGGCGCTTTCAACAGGACGATGCTCCTGTGCATAATTCTTTGCACACTGCAAAAGCTTTAACTGAGATTTGTGAAGATAGGTGGATTGGAACCCTTGGACCGGCTAATTGGCCGGTACGCTCTGCCGATATATCCCCTGGATTTCTTCTTGTGATTACGCTTTTATTAGATCGCTTAGCTTTAAAGCTTCTCGCGAAATTTTTCGAAAAAGACGCAGAATGTATGTTCTGGTAGCCAGCATCCTGTTCGGAAATGTTTCGCTGTAACACTGCAGGTCCCTTCCCTAGTTTCTGCTGCATGCAAAATATTTCTCAAGTGTGTCATACTAAGTAACAATAATAATAACTATAAAACACATAATCAATACAAAAGTTAAAAAAGAAACCGGAGACAAAATGCAATTAGTTTCATATACTAGGGTACGTAAGGATTCATTTATAGTCGCGAGTCCCATGTATACATCGAATAATGTTGTCGCTTGTTTTGGAGCGTCCTTGATTCGCTTCGCGCGCTCCCCACTTTATTCTTTCATAGCGGGCAAACGTTGTAACATTGTCCATATATTCAGCTTGTGGTAAACCACCCATTCGCGTTTAGCGTTGTCGCATGTACGCTTTTTCGTATACCTACACATTTTCTTTCCTTATGTGTGTAATAGATTCTCTAATTGATTGTAATGCCGAACAAGATTGCAAATTGTGAAAAAAAAGAACGTTTGCTTGCTTTGATTTATATTTTAAATCATTCATCTTAAAATCCATAAAATCTCTTTTGTTTATCATTTTGGGACCTTAGCGTTTATATGAGTAATTTATTTGCAATGTTACTCTCTATCGATTTTTGAAAAAAATAAAAAACGAAATATTTAAACAAACACTGCAATACGATGCCCAATCTTTTTTTGATTACACCATTTTATTGGGCGGAATAAATTACATATTTCTGAAGTTTCGACTATTTCAATAGCTGCTCTAATAATGAAGTTATTACAGTTTCAATTGTCCAATATCAATTTCATCGTATCTTTTTTGTTTTTGATTTTAGGGCTACAGTACCATAAGAATATTTTACGAGTTTCATTTCCTATCGAATAATTGAACAATATACAGGGCGTTTAATGTAAAAAATATAAACAATTCAAGTTACCGCTGAAATGCGATGTGCAATTGTTTTTTTTTCTCAATACCACTATGATTAGCGAAAAAATCACTACATCTTTGCTAATTTAACTAAGATCATAGCTACAACAATAACATAGTTAGCAATATTGGCTCGATCAACTTGAACAACTGTATACTGTCCGCGGCAAAATTATGGAATGAATTCGTTAAATTTGAAGCAATTTGTTTTTTCAAAAAATTCTCGTACAGTTCAATACTATTTTTTTTAATAAACATTTTTGCATCAATTTTAAGTTTGCCCACTTCTGGTTTTCAAGTAATGACGTCATCAACAATTTTTCAAATGACAACTCCCGATTTTTTTTATTTTGATAGATTATTTAATTGTTATGGTACCATCAAAATTTGTGAATAAAATGTTTCGAAAAAAACATAAATTTTATTAATAACAAAAAAGATAAATACTATTATTATTCAAAAAATTAAATAATTGCTTACTTTAAATAAACGTTCGAAATGTTATCCTCCTGTTTATAAATTTTACTACTAGCCAAAAGCCTTGCAAAAAGTAGAGGTAAGTTTTTACAGATGACGTAGGTACCAATCAAAAATACTGAACAATCAGATTTATACACTTCAGTCATATGCCAAATACTCGTTGTTAAAAGTAAAGGTATGAAATGAGTCGAATTAGTCCTAGCTTTGTTCGCTCGTCCTACACTAACTCTCCGAGTAACCAGTGTAAAAATATACGTTCGTTGGGCCTTGTGCAGCTGTACACAACCATATACCTACTTGCACTGATCATTCCAGTAACGTCATTTCACACTACACCGAGTAAAATGTGCAGCCCGAGTCAAATAAACTTCCTGACATCATTCGCAATGTACAGAATGAATGCGTTCATAGATTTGCTTATTGCCAAGATGCCGGTGGATTGGTGGATTTGATTTAAAGGAACAATCATTTCATTTCTTGAATAACAGCATTTACCTTTTCCTTTCGTTATTAATAAAATTTATGTTTTCCACCTTTTAAATGACTTTTATTTGAAAATTTTGTTATGTGACAAAGTCGGGGTTGTTATTTAAAAAAATTGTCGATGACGTCATTACTTGGAAACTAAAAGTGGGAGAATCTTAAAATTGTTGCAGAAATGTTTATTAAAAAAAATTACCTGGCCGAGCATTTGCTCGAAAAACAAATTGCTTCAAATTTAATGATTTTTTTCTATAATTTTGCGGGCACAGTAGATGTATGTATGTAGGTATACCTGTATCATGGCAGAACGAGAACACAAGTTGGCTGTGGAAGATATTCTTAATTTTTTGTCATTAGGATCAGAGCGTAAATTGGTCTATTTCAGGTAAGAGAGCAAATAGGCCGTATTCGAGCCGAAAGGCAATTATTATATTAACCGTTCGACCAACGAGACGATCTAAGTGCGCTAATATAAAATTACACATCTTTATAGAAAACTTACTGTACCCTTTTTGTGATTTGAAAAAACATAAAATTAATAATCCAATCAACGGCGATTGGTGCGCTGTGACTGCGGAGCTGCATTACAACGCTTCGACTCCCTCGTGTATTTCCGTTGTATATCGTGTACATTGTACCATGCAATGGAAATACACGAGCAAATCGAAGCGTTGCAATTGACCTCCCTTTTATTATCAGCCGCCACTGTTCTGTTCTTTTGAGTACTTTCTGAGAGATTTAAGAGATTATTTAAGTAAGAAAAAGGACACTATACTCTTGGTTGCGGAAGTCTATGTACCAGAAGAAAAAGGACAGTTTTTAAAGAAGTTTGCAAAGGAAACAAGGCCTCATCTAGTTCACTTCATGCGGTACACAGAACTTTAAGTTTTATCTTTCTGGATAAAATTAGATTTGTACAAGTGATTGCCGTTGATTACATTCTTCAATATTTCTAAGTTTTCAAGATGCAGGTTCAAAAGAGCAAAAAAACTTGTACCTTATTTTAGATAAAATCGGTCTCACTTACTAGATGTAGCTTCGAAAGTTTAAATGAAAGAACAGTCCTCAATTTTTATTCAATTGCCTTGTATTGGTTCTTTTATGATATGTTTTTTTATAGAATAAATCGGATTCGAAGATACAACTGCTGTTGATTCTATCTCGCTAATTTTCTTAGGTATGAAACTATTGCATCAAGAAAGTATACCGAAAAATGAAAGAAAATGTTGTTATGATTTGTGTAAGGTGTTCGGATGCTTAAATTATGATTGTCAACATAAAATCGGGCTCATAGAATCGATTATTGTAAGTTTTATGTCGCTGCCTTAGTTAGTTTTGGAGATACATTAAAAATGCGTAAAAAATTAAATTTCTCCAAATTCTACATAGTTGCTTATGTAAAGTATGGACAACTTAGTTATAAATATTGAAAAATAAAAATTGTTATATTTTACCAAGTTTATTTTTTCTATATCAGGCCGAGAATTTATGGCACCTACCTCGTAAAGTCTGAAATATGTTATTGCAAAAAGAAGACAGTAGTACTAGTAGTGCTAGTACTTTGAAATTAATACCATAAATCTTTTTAATCTTAACTTAATGGATAATTCATTCGCCTTTCCGCTAAATAGCAATGCGGTTATTTTTAATAAAAATGTTTGACCAAAAACTATCAAATGTTATTATAACAATGTATTAGTAATTTTAACCTTCTTTAAGAACTGTTATTATTCTAAGAATAAATGAAACGAAAAATTATTTCTGAGGAAGAAAATTAAAAGAATTTTGTCGAAACGTCAAGAGTGTGGTTTTATTTTATTCATTTTAACTTTAATCCTTTAAAAATGTAAAATAAGAAAGTCGCTACAACCAAGAGTCGATTTTAATTTAATCGAAGAAATGGCTAAGAAAATCGCATCGTTTAATTGATATTTTAGAAACTTTAGAGCTTCATTTATATAAATCGCTAGTAATATTCAAATTCTGGTTCAGTAACCTTATCATAAAACTCGCCGTAATTTTAGGAATTAGTTAAAGTATTTTGTTATTAAAATGTTTTCACATTAAAAGTTGTTTCTCTCGAAATCATTTCTAATATTGAGCAATTGTTTCTCTCGAAATCAATTCTAATATTGAGCAAGTTTATTATAACAATTTCATTAAAAACGCTTGCAAGTGTCAATATTAATTAAAAGAAGTGCCAACTACTGGACAACAAATACTCAGCTGCTTACTTTGAATCTGTTGAAATACAGAATTGCCAACTCTATCAGCTCCAGAGAACCTTATAGGTCCCTACCAAAGATAAAAAGAAAAAAATATTCATAAAGACAACTTTTCCCGAGTCACACTTAAAAAATTACCGAAACACCGGTGAACCTCAACGAGCTCATAGCATACAAAAGGTCTTCAACCATATCTCTTCTTTGATAGGTGAATTGTTCCAAGATATCATCGAAATAAAAATGTTGTACCTTCTTCAAGCTCAAAGCCATTGCCCAAATGGCATCACAAGTATGTCTAGCATACTTGGAAATATTTTCTGTTAAATTGAGTAAGTTTAGGAATGTGTTGTCATCCTAAAAGATAAAAATAAGAGATTTCAAACCAATTCATTGCAGGATCCACTTACCAAACCTGATGGGGAAGACTGGTTCTTGCCCATTACACTATAATCGGCTATAATAATACAGCGCTCAATTACATTTTTCAAAATAGAACTGTCACAGTCGAAATAGTGGTCCCACCAAATATAATTGGGTTCATTTAGAATCCAAACCTAGTCAGAACCGTACATGTCCATGTAATACATCTGAAATAATTAAAATGGCACCAACATCACCGTGTGTTCTCCTCTAGAGCAATTTACCTCGCAAAATATCTTAGCTACTACTTCCAAGTAGCAGCTAAGATATTTTTCTAGTTAGAATGAATCAGCTCCTACAATACTTTAAAATAATCCTCCACTTGATTAGTTAATCCTTCGGGTTGGAAAGATATAAGGAAGTAAACAAGAAGACATTTCCATGTTGTTAAGACTTGACGATTCCTTTGATTTTTTTTAATTGAGATATTTATTAAAGCTTATAAAGACCATTTTGAATTTGATAGTTAAATCACAATTACAGACTGAGATTTTATTATTGCGAATATACAATCTCCTGGCGAAAACTTTAGTATCGAAGAGATTGTATATGGTTGAAGCTGTGTTGGAAACTGTGTAACGTTAATCGGTTATTAGAATCGTAGTTGAAACTAACTAACATAAATCTCGCTGACATTTCTATACCCAAGTAAAAATAGATATTATCGTATCTAGTTTTGTCTAAAGCGTTTAGTATATATAAGTAGTTGTTCTAATTACTTTAGCAAAAGAAATAAAGTATATTATATAAAATCTTTGTATAGATAAACGTGAAGCCAATTTTTTTTTTAACTGTTACAGAAATATTATGTGGATATATCTATTCTATGAGATGAGGTAAAAAATTGATATACAAAGTTTGCTTTTCGTTCCTGTTTTGAGCGTAAGACTAGTTGTTAATATGCTTACAAAGTTATCGGTATAAAAAGCTGACATCACAATTGCCAACGAGGAAAATCATTAACAATTCGCGCGTTCTTCCTCAAGGACGTACTTCAGTTCCAGCACCCTTAAGAAGTCAGCTCCGACGACGTATAATACATTGAAAACATGTCTCTCCCTTTTGTCCTTTGCGAGTATCGTCTCTTGCCTCTCTTACCTCACTTTCTCGTACTTCTTCTTTTTTCTAACAGCAGTTTTACTACTCAGTCCAGGTTTTTTGTAAAAGAGGACGAAATCGCGCTGGTACATGATCGACATGTCTTTGCGAAAACACCTTTATGCGTTGGTCACGTCCATTGTCGTAGTCGCTACCCTGATGGCTTCTAGGAAGCCCATAAAGTCCTTGCTAATCGAATCTAACGTGCCACTGAACACTAACGAGAGTGGTGTACATCTTAGCTACCTCGGTGACATCGAAGATCGCATCCGCAACTACGACAATTACATGCCTGTGATTCGTGAAAGTGTGGATAGAACTGAAGGGGGAAAAGTGATTATCTATTTCTTAGGACTTTTTGAGTTTTCCACGGCTAACGGAAGAAGAAACGAGGGATTAAGCGAAGCTAGAGCTGCAGAATTGGCAGTGAAACATGTTAACGAAAAGGGAATTATACCTGGATACCATTTGAAGTTGTTAATCAATGATACGGAAGTAAGAATTTTGAAATTTAGAAGTGTTAGGTTTAGCATCAATAGGCAGAAATATTTAAGATTATAAATTAAATTTAATTCGGCAATCTGGATGTTTGTTAATGCGAGTTAGTGCGATGAAATATTCACTTAAATTGTTTATTACTTCAATTTTTATGAGGTCGTGTATTATACATACATGTCGTCCGGAAATCATCTACGGATTCCTAGAGCTAATACAAAATTGCAGAACAAGGCTTTTTTGTGAGTATTTTTTCCCAAAAAATGTCAAATAATGCTGTATTTTTCTTCCTTTATTCAATGATTCATTAAAAACAGATTTGAACAATTTTAACAGACATGTAAACATACCTTTATCAAAATTCTATAAAAATGTGTTATTAACAGAGCCCGGATTTCAACATGCATCTCCTGTGTGATTTAGGCTGAATTATGAGTGTTATAAATCTTTATGCGTAAATACAAAGTGCGATGCAATTATTAATGAAAACTAATCGAAATTAAGTCACACGTTTAATCGTACCTCTTTGTCCACTTACCTGGTAAAACATAATTTCAATTTTCTTTAAAATTTTCAAATATTATGTATCAAAATGTTATACGACTGTTGAGAATTGAGCGAACTACATAGTTAATAAAAAGGCACTGCCATTCAAAGAAATCAGGTTAGCTTTGTACCTCAAAAATTTGGGAGAGAAAGTAGTTGAAATTTATTCCCAAATACCAAATAGTTTTCGAAATATTAAATTTTGTTTGTTTGCCCTACCTTGTACATTACAGCACAATTGAAAACACTCAAATGAAAGACCATTTAATTATCAAGTCAAACAGGTTTAAAACGAAAGGTTGTTAAGAAAAGTTGTTCATTATGTGATTTTGTAACAACCCAGAAAGTCTGTCGATGATTTTTGAAAGGACCCCGTATATCGATTCTTGTAGATACACAAATAAAACTTACAATTTCCAAATACTAATCAAATCTTACTATCCAGTATCCTTACAACGTGTTTTGATGGTCTTTAATCTACGTTGCCTTCATTTGGGTGGAATTATAAGTTTAAGACATTTGAAGCATCAAACAGAGTGTGGAAATCTTATAGTTCCATAGCATTAGCGAATTGTTCTACTTAATAAATACCTTTAGAAACACTTTTGTAGGCTTGTATTAACTTATTGAACGCAATTTAATATCTACGAATGGTAAACGATATACACGCATACATTTCACCGTAATTATCAAGCTCTATGAATAGATAAAAAAATATATAAAAATTATTTCAGTGTACTAAATATGAGCTATACGAGGCGTGGCAATTAAATAACCGGACTGGTGCTACTATCGGCAAACAGCGAGCACGCCACGGCAGGTTTGAACATGTCTGTGCTTGTAGATGCTTCCCCCACCCTGAGCTCGATGGGCACGGTTGTATGTCGCTCAGTCTCGCTGTAGCAATCGTCCGTTCAAGTCCTTACGCTAGCGTCGCGTTGAAAAAATGCAGAGTGTTCAGATCGAGCAACGAGTTAATCTCAAGTTTCTTGTGAAACACGAGGTTCTAACTACCCTTCGTGAACGAGTAAGAAGACGAAGACCCGATTTGTGGAAGAGCAAATCCTGGATGCTCTACCATGACAATGCGCCAGCCCATTCCGCCTTGTCCGTGAAGGCGTTCTTTGCGAAATCCAGCATCACCGTGTTGGACCACCCACCGTACTCGCCCGAGCTGGCCCCCTGTGACTTTTTTTTATTTCCTAAAGTAAAATCGGAGCGTAAGGGGACAAGATTTAACAGTGTGGAAGCGGTGAAAGCGAAAGCGACGGAGGTTCTCAACAAGCTAATAGAAACGGACTTCCAGCACTGCTTTCGACTGTGGAAAATTCGTATGGAGTGTTGTAGGGATCGGCAAGGAAAGTACATTGAAGGGGATAAACTTTGTAATGTAGTTGGTGATCAATAAAATGTTTTGTAGCACCAGTGCGATTATTTAATTGTGTATCTAAACAAAAAATCTCATGCGCAAAATCCCACATTTTCTTTTTGATCAATTATAATTAATTTTCAATGCACATACATATCTAGTGTGATCCCGGAGTTGGAATTGACCGCTTTTTCCATGCGTTACACTCAAATAGAACAATATCAATGGTGCTAGGTTCTGGATGCTCAAATGTAACTGAAAGCTTAGCCCATATGGTCATCTACTGGAATATATTGCAAGTAATACTTATTAATCAAAAAAACACAGCAAAATTTAGTTAAAACCAAATAATTTAAGGTCTCTTACGGCTGCATTTCACCAATTCTAAGCGATCGCAACAAATTTCCCTTATTTTTCCGTACGGCCGCTCCGGAATCTTCGAAAAACCCAGCTAGGATAGCCTTTCTCAAGCATTTCAAGTGGAATACTGTGACGACTTTTAGTCAGAGTGAAAATGAATACCTAATGCCGTCAAATAATTTAGTTCCTATTCTGGAGAAAGTAAACATAACCTGTTCGGCCACTATAACATTTTCTCTGGAGAATTTCAAGGAGCAATTAAATTTTTTGAAGGTGTTTTTTCTATTTCCAGGACGGTGTACTGATATTTTATATTTTTCGTTGATTATAGACTTTGGATACCCGAATAATCATAGCTAGTTTCTCAGAGGAAGTAGCAGCTAAGATATTTTGCGAGGTAAATTGCTCTAGAGGAGAACACACGGTGATGTTGGTGCCATTTTAACTATTTCAGGTGTATTACATGGACATGTACGGTTCTGACTATGTTTGGATTCTAAATGAACCCAATTATATTTGGTGGGACCACTATTTCGACTGTGACAGTTCTATTTTGAAAAATGTAATGGAGAGCTGTATTATTATAGCCGAATACAGTGTAATGGGCAAGAACCAGTCCTCCCCATCAGGTTTGGTAAGTGTATCCTGCAATGAATTGGTTTGAAATCTCTTATTTTTACCTTTTAGGATGACAACACATTCCTAAACTTACTCAATTTAACAGAAAATATTTCCAAGTATGCTAGACATACTTATGATGCCATTTGGGCAATGGCTTTGAGCTTGAAGAAGGTACAACATTTTTATTTCGATGATATCTTGGAACAATTCACCTATCAAAGAAGAGATATGGTTGAGGACTTTTTGTATGCTATGAGCTCGTTGAGGTTCACTGGTGTTTCGGTAATGTTTTAAGTGTGACTCTGGAAAAGTTGTCTTTATGAATAATTTTTTCTTTTTACCTTTGGTAGGGACCTATAAGGTTCTCTGGAGCTGATAGAGTTGGCAATTCTGTATTTCAACAGATTCAAAGTAAGCAGCTGAGTATTTGTTGTCCAGTAGTTGGCAGTCCTTTTAATTAATATTGACACTTGCAAGCGTTTTTAATGAAATTGTTATAATAAACTTGCTCAGTATTGGAGTTGATTTCCAGAGAAACAACTTTTAATGTGAAAACATTTTAATAACAAAATCCTTTAACTAATTCCTAAAATTACGACAAGTTTTACGATAAGGTTACTGAACCAGAATTTGACTATTACTGTCGATTTATATAAATGAAGCTCTAAAGTTTCTAAATTATCAATTAAATTAAACGGGTACTCTAAAACTGTGGCACTGGAACACTGAAACAGTTCACTAAAACCCTTACCACAACACTTAATTCGTACTGGACGCACGTTTCGATACCCAAGCTATCATCATCAGCAGCAAGACTGAACTAACAAGCTAAGCGAAAAACTAACCTTATAAGGAAAATAAATTATGCAATATGTAAACTTAAAATCGTAAAATTTAATGAGCCGCTTCATTGCACAGGACTATCAATAGCCTAAAGGTAAATGAGCAGAATGACGTGAGTTATTAAATCCTAGTATTACAATGAAGCGGTTCATTGCACATGGTTAAAATTACAACTATAAATGATTAAACATGATGTAACAAAGGATAAAGGCTGGAAGTTAGTGGTCCTAAATCTGAATTCATTAGGTGAGTTTTGTTTTTGTAAATTTCCATGCGTTCATAACAATTTAATTGAGCAGTACTCTTTATGTTTTTAATTAACTTTATATTGTCAACATTATGGTTATTTTCAAGCATATGTGGAGCAACGCTAGATTTATCAAACCTTCTGAATTTGAGATGAGCCAAATGTTCTTTGTACCTAATTTTTATAGTCCTGTGCAACGAAGCGGCTCATTAAATTTTACGATTTTAAATTTATATATTGCATAATTTATTTTCCTTATAAGGTTAGTTTTTCGCTTAGCTTGTTAGTTCAGTCTTGCTGCTGATGATGATAGCTTGGCTATCGAAACGTGCGTCCAGTACGAATTAAGTGTTGTGGTAAGGGTGTTAGTGAACTGTTTCAGTATCAATTAAATGAAGCGATTTTCTTACCCGTTTCTTCGATGAAATTAAAATCGACTCTTGGTTATAGCGACTTTCTCATTTTACATTTTTAAAGGATTAAAGTTAAAATGAATAAAATAAAACCACACTCTTGACGTTTTGACAAAATTCTTTTAATTCTTTTTCTCAGAAATAATTTTTCGTTTCATTTATTCTTAGAATAATAACAGTTCTTAAAGAAGGTTAGAATTACTAATACATTGTTATAATAAAATTTGATAGCTTTTGGTCAAACATTTTTATTAAAAATCACCCTATTACTATTTAGCGGAAAGGCGAATGAATTATCAATTAAAAGCCATGATCAAAAATATTTATGGTTTTAATTTCAAAGTACTAGGACTTAAAAGTTTTTGTCTTCTTTCTATTTTGCATTTAATAAGGGATGCAATAACTTATTTCAGCATTTACGAGGTAGGCGCCATAAATTCTCGGCCTGATATAGAAAAGAAAAACTTGGTAAAATATAACAATTTAACAATATAATCTCCCCTAACTTCAATACATTTATTACAACGATCAATTAATAATTCTATACCCTTGTAAAAATAATCTAGTTTTTCCCTAAAAATGGTGTATTATAGCTGCTTGCAACTCACTATCGTCATTAAAACGCGTCCCCTAAGGTCTTTCTTTAAATGAGAAAATAAATAGTAATCATTTGGAGCCATGTCCGGACTATACGGTGGATGTTGACAATTCTTGAAAGCCGCATTTGTGGATGGCAGCTTGTGAAATGGCGGCAGTATGGGCGGGTGCATTGTTATGCAATAATTGAACACTTTTTGTCAATTTTCCTCGACGTTTTGCACGAATATTGTCCCTCAATTTATGCAACAAAGACGTATAATATGTGCTGTTGAGAGTTGTGTTGCGCTCTTTAAAGTCAATGAGTAAAATACCCTCACATTCCTAGAATATTGTGGCCATCACCTTTTTCAATGCAATTGCGCCTGCAACACAGTTCAATTACGGTACAAATTGTTGCCCTATCCACCATATTCGCCGGAATTGGCCGCCTGTGACTTCTTTCTTTTTCCAAATTTGAAAAAATGGCTTCGCGGAAAGAGGTTCACATAAAATGAAGAGGTCATTGCCGAAGCAAGGGCCCATTTTGCAGAATTCGACAAATCCTATTATTTGAATGGCTTGAAAAACTTGGAACATCGCTGCACTAAGCATATAGAGTTACAAGGAGATTATGTCGAACAATAAATTTACTAAATGCAAAACAATTGCGTTGTCTTCCTTAACACAGGTATCCAACCTCGTATGTACATGCTGTCAACTACTGTTATTAAGTTTCCGCCCTACAATGTCGTTTGTCGGAAGTCACATACACAGTCACATACAGTATATTTCCGCAGCACACTCCAGAACGATGATTAGGACTATACAGAAAAAATCTGGATTCAACTGCAAACAGCACTTGCTCTTAATTGTCAATTTGCCAATTTACATATTTCTTTGCGAAAGTTAATCTAGCGATGTCTCAAAAGTATCCGATGACTGGTTGTAGGTCCCTGAGAGTGATAGTTTTACTCAGTAAGTTACCGTCTAGTGATGTCTGTGTTGGCTCTAGTCTTATGGACGTTGGCCAGTTGCATTATAAGATTTTTTGTCGCAGTAAAATAGTGCCGAACAACTCTCTACAGGGTCATTCACGACGATGGCCTATCAAACGCATCTCTGAAAATAATTAAACTATATTTTTGAAATTTTGGTGGGCGATGTTATAAATAATGATGTATCTCCTAAAAATATTTTCAACTTCGTGTCACTCTTGATAAAATCGGAATCGGATATCAATTTTCTTATTTCAAATGGCACACCTTCTATATTACGGATTCTTTAGACAGACCTTTCAAAGACAAGTTCAACGATATACAATATCATAGGTGTAGAGTGTACCACCTTCGAGATATAAAATTTTTTGTGAAAAATTTGACAAACCCAGACTTTAACTGAAACATCAATATCTTTTATTACTCATGTAAACCAGTTTTGGGATTTTCATTAGCAACATAAAATGCTCTTTATTGCTATAAATACATATCAAAAATATTCTACAGAGCGTTCCAAAAACCTAGTCCAAACACTAACATATTCAACTAAAAAAAATTCTATTTGAAAAAATGCGAGTAAAACATATTTACTTCCTACACCTAAATTCGCTCGTTTCCGAGTTATTAAAAAAAAATAATGGTATCGATTATTATTTATTACCAAGTAAACAACCAGAATTTACAAGGTAGGCTTCGCTTAACTTAAGCTAATGACAAACAAACAAACAAATTTTGTGAATGGAGTCTAACTAAAATACAAGAAGATATGGTCTTTATTTCTAATGTAATATGGACTGATGAAGCGAAATTTTCGAGAGGGGATGTATATATAATTTTAAAAATAAACATTACTGGGCCACTACTAAACCACATTTAACAAGACTAGAAGGTTTTCAAGAAAACTTTAGTTTTAATGCATTTTGTGCTATAAAAGGCAATAACATTTCATATCAAATTTATGACGAAAATTTAAATGCCGTTAATATTTAAATTTGCTATATGTAATGGAATTTATCAATGGTCTAAATGTGAACGAAATGCAAGCATGTTGGTACCAATTAGATGAAATTTTAGCGCATTGTACACGTGAGGTTACAGATCAATTGACGGAAATGTTTGATGATCGATGGATGAGGAAATTAGGACCTTGGACTGACCAGCCAGATTCCCTGACCTAACTCCTCTTGACTTCTTTATTTGGGCTCGCATAAAAACAATATTTATAATATATGTTATTAATTTGTATAGTTTTTTTGAATAATAATATAATTTTATTTATTTTGCACCCGTTTTTCAGTTTATGTTGTTCTTACTAATTACTAATTAAGCATTTACTAATAATCAACTAAACATTTAGTTTTAATTCAATATTTATTTTACTTTAACCACCGAACATAAATAAAATCTTTATTGGATATATCATCTACAAGTCTCCTTTATTTAATTTAAATACTGACATGTTAACGTAATGTCACAGTGTACACTTGTCATTAGCTTAAGCAAAATAGAGACTACCTTGTCAATTCTGGTTGTTTATTGGTAATAAATAATCGATTTCATGATTTTTTAAATAACTCGGAAACGAGCAAATTTAGTTATAGGAAGTAAAGTATGTTTTACCCGCAGTTTTTGGAGTAGAATACGTAGGTATCCTCAAAAATATAATGTATAATGTTTTTGATGCGTATTTACAGTAATAAAGACAATTTTATGTTGCCAATAGAACTAACAAAACTGATTAACATGGGTAATACCGAATAGAACATGTTGATGTTTCAGTTGAACTCTGCGCTTGTCAAATTTTTCAGAAAAAATGTAATATCTCAAAGGTGGTACATCCTACATTTATGATATTGCATATCGTTGAACTTGTCTTTGAAAGGTCTGTTTAGAGGATGTTGATATTCGTTTCCGGTTTAATCGAGAGTGCCATGAAGTTGAAAATATTTTTAGGAAATACATCATTATCTATAATATCGCTCGCCCAAATTTAAAAAGATAGTTTAATTATTTTCAGAGATACTTTTAATAGGTCATCGTCGCGAATGATCCTGTATATTAAATGCTTCGACTTTGCGTTGAGCTACAATCATTTATGTCAGTAGACAGTTGCAGCATCATAGAAATAGAGGTTTGAGCCACATCAAATCTTCTGTCAAGTTAGTGATTCATAGATCTTACAAGGTAATAACATTATTGTTCAAATACGACTTAATGCATGTAACCAGTATACATATGTATAATGCGGAGACTCCATGGTAAAACATATTTTTTCAAATGTGCTTCATAAATTGATGTTTACGCTATAAGATGTATGGTATATATGTGTATGGTTTTCCCTAGAGCAGTGGTTCTCAAACTTATTTTAGAGGGCCCCCCTTAAGGCAAGAATTTTGTTCGAGACCCCCTCATAATAAAATGGCGACTGTTAGGAGTTACGCCACTGTTACTGGCATTTTTCTCCTAGTCGTAAAGCACCAAGTTTAAAAATATCAAAAACCTTTCTGTTTTTATGTTTTGACATATATATGAATAGATAAATATATTTGAAAATCAATGTTAAAAAGATCAACCAATGTAAAAAAAGAAAGATTTAAACTTTATATTTATCAATATTTCTAGCGACTGTCTGCTACCTGCGCCATCTATCACCAAGTAGCACAAATTCTTCTTTGTTCTTCGCGTTTTACGAAAGTTTCCGCCATATTCGAGAGAGTGCTAGATGGCACTGGAGCTTTCTGGAAGTTTCAGATTGGCTTTATATAAGCAGCGAAGCGCGACGAGGCATCATTTCCAACTTGTGTGCTGTGTCGTCAGCTACTGAGTGCAATATCGGTTATTTTGAAATTTATTGGTTTGTTAAATATGGATAATTTTTTAAAAGATCATTACAACCATCTACATCTGAAAGTGACAAATATAAAAAGAAAAATGGATTGTACAACGATGAATATCTTAAATATGGTTTTACCGTTATTTTCAATAAACTACAGTGTGTTGTATGTGGAGAAGTCTTGTCAAAAGGAAGTATGAAGCCATCAAAGCTACTTCGACATTTAAATAGCAAACATCCAAACAAAAAAGGGAAACCCGTGGAATTTTTTGAAAGAAAGCTAAACTCCCTGCACAAGGAGCAAACCACTTTTACATCAAAAACCACTTATAACGAAGCAGCATTACTAGCAAGTTATCGAGTTGCATTTCGCATTGCAAAATCCAGTAAGCCATATACAATTGCTGAAGATCTGATCTTACCAGCAGCTGTTGAAATGGTGCAAATAATGGTTGGTGAAAAAGAGGCTGCAAAGTTAAAAACAATACCGTTGTCTAGCAGTACTATCCAAAGAAGAATAAGTGACATGGCAGAAGATATTCGAACACAAATTGTTGAAAATATTAAGAAGTGCATATACTTCTCCCTACAGATGGACGAATCTACAGATATTTCTAACTGTGCCCAGTTTGTAGCATTCGTAAGATACGATACGAAAAATGGTATTACAGAAGATATTTTATTTTGTACGCCATTAGAGACCAATACGACCGGAAAATGTTTATTTGACACTTTATGCAAAGTACTGATAAGTACAATATTGACTGGTCGAAATGCGTTGCTATATGCACCGATGGCGCCAAGGCTATAACAGGACTTCGATCGGGTCTTATTGTCAAATTCCAAGAAGTAATGCCAAATGCTACATGGGTACACTGATTTTTACATCGAGAAGTTCTTGCGTCAAAATCTTTACCTCCCGAAATGGATTGTGTTATGAAAAGTGTTATTAAAGTTGTGAATTCCATCAAAGGAAAAGCGTTATACTCGTATTTTTAGAAAAATTTGTGAAGACATGGGTTTCTTATATGTAAATCTTCTTTATCACACAGAAGTAAAATGGCTTTCGAGGGGTAACGTCTTGAAAGAGAATTTTCCAGTTAAAATCAGAACTTTTGATGTACTTGCATGATGAAACATCGGAATATGAGAACCCATTTTCCAGTCCTCTTTGGCTTCTTAGACTGGCTTTCCTTGCTGATATTTTCGATCACTTAAATATTTTGAATAATAGCTTACAAGGCTGCGATGTTAATATAATAGCAGCCACGGATAAAATTAACGGATTTATAAAAAAAAAACTTGATTTATGGTCGACTTCAATTGGAAAAAAGAAGTTTAATTCATTCCAGTGCATTCAAAAACTCATGGAAGATTTAACCAAGTATAGTGCGATAAATTCTGAGCATGTTTTTGCAGATATGCAAATCAGTTTGCACAACTTGAAGCAACAACTCTGAGACTATTTCCCCAAAGAAATTCAAAACAGTTATGATAATTACAGATGGATACTGAATCCGTTTTTAGACAATTCTTTTCAACACGCTGAGATTGCAACAAACATGAAGGAACAACTTCTTGAAATATCAAGTGATGGAATGTTAAAACTAGAATTTTTTTCGCAGAACCCAGATCAGTTTTGGACCCCCAGAGTTTCTTGTTTATGACTGTCATCAAAACAAAAGCGAGAAATCGTCACGAACTTGAAAATAATATCATTGTGTATGTATCAAATACAGAGCCCAGATTTGAGATGCTAGTTTTTGGAAAACAGTAGCATACGTCGCATTAAGATTCTTTTACTTTATAATTTGTTTATGTATAAAAGTGTTAATGTTTTCGTTTATGTTCCACAAGGTGCACGAGTAGTCAAGTTTATGTTCCTGAATATACGATAAAACTTAGGTTAGTTAAGCGTTAAAGCATTATTTTTTTATGTTTTCATTTACGTTTCGAAAGATGGAAATAAATGTCTTAGTAAGGCGTTTTCTTTTAATTTGGAAATCCCCTCGCGAACCACACTTTGAGAACCACTGCCCTAGAGTATTAATAGTATTTAAAATAATTTGTTGTTAGAAACCGAAAACCCTAACAGTCTGTTATTTTTATGGCCTAATGCAGTAATGGTAGAATTTATTTTTAATTTAGAACTTGCTAATGTAAGAATCGACAGATACTGTTCAAATTTAATTTCAATGAAACTGTTTTACTATTACTGTACTTAGTACCTTACTTCGAGTGCACTCTGTACTCGGTTTTCTCATACAATAAAGGCAATCGAACAAAACTCCCCATTTCTATTTTTGTAGCTGGAAAACCTAGTTTTCCTCCTAGTACTTCCAGCGTTCACTAATAAGTGTCTAAGTTTCAAATTCTAATACTCGAACACATTTGTCACGATCAAAAAGAGATAATATCGAAAATTGCCTGGTTCTCTCTTCGATATAAATCCATAATAAAGTTTAGTTTGTTTTAAAACTTCGGCACGATTTTCTATTTCCTTTTTACAGATGGCAAGTTAGAAACCGTCGCTATATATTACACCAATAAGAATTTCCTGGATTTTAGTTGCCAGACGTGCAAGAGGATCAAGTGGAAGGATGGTCAGGTTCCCATAGCACAGAGAGTGTTCAAGACAAGGCTTGTCACGATCCCAAGACCGGCTTTTTATTCCATACTGTTAATCTCTTCGTTAGGGATAACGATCTGCTTAACTTTTCTATATTTGAACTTACATTTTCGACGTAATAAGTCGTTTAAGTTGTCTAGTCCAAAGTTGAATAACGTCGCGGTTATTGGATGTATCTTCGTCTATTTAGCCGTGATTTTGTTGGGTATGGATAAGGGGACATTGTTGAAAGATGAGGATTTTTCAAGACTTTGTAACGTAAGTAAGAAAATGGTAGTGGTTTTTTATATAATTTTATAGCATCTTTTCAATTGCCCAAAAATTAACACAAACGACAAGAAAATCCAAAGAATATACCGCCAAGCCTCCATTCTAGTTACTCCCGTTTCTGAGACGAGATAGGTTTTATGTAAATTGTTTAAGTGCTTACGACGTGTCTGTCAAGAATATTTTCCATTTACTTCTTTCTCAGTGTTGTCATTAAGCTTGAAAATGGTCCATCCAAAGGTAACTTGCTTGCTGTTATTTAATTTTTCACCAAGTAATGGAAATTTATACAAAATAGTAAGGTGCGTCATTATGGCTTGTGATAGCGCCATCAATAATAAGATAATATATTACATCAAACTGTTGTCGTTGATCAATCCTGGTGTTATTAGTCTAGAGTTGCTCAATCTGCGCCAACAGCCAGTGGCGGGCGCATAAAAGTTTACACAAAATAAATGGTCAGAAATAAAATATCATACGTGCTCAAACACTTACCGTCTTAAGAGTCTTCCGTGAAATCACAAAGTGAATAATGTCTGTTAAATATCTGTAACATTAGGTATGTTTCCACAGTTGTTTCGGCAAACCGAGTGCGGCGTGAGGAAAAAGTTTGTTTATATGCAAAAAACGAACGTTCTACATCTAGTGACGTTATATTTGCGTAATTAAAATAATCTTTGGAACAACTTAACGGTTCTGTTAACGCACCTTCACAAATTTGTCTTAATGTGTCAAAATCAGAATCTTTCTCTAAAACACTTTCAAACCTTTCTAGAACACAAACATTTTTTGGGTCTTCTACCGCGCATAGCTGTGCGTGAACATGTTGCACTATTTGCAGAGATTCCACTAACGACACCAAAGGATTTTGTAATTTTTCTATTGCCTCCACTAGTCCGAAGTAATTGTCTGAACGTGTAAGGATAGGTTCTAGTGGCTCAGGCATACGGGGGCACAGTCTGTGAAATTTGCGAATACGTTTTGGAGATTTGACAAACACTGCTTTTGTATGCGCTATTAAAGCGTCTACCTCAGGATAACATTTTCTAATACTATCTGTCACATGACTGATAGCATGAATTTTACACGTAATATGTAACAAGTTAGTACAATGTTTTTTTAAGGGACCGGCCTACAGAAAGCATGTTTGCGGCACCATCACTCATAAACATCAACAGTTAGTTTATTGAAAGTTCAAACTTTTTCAATGTATTTAACACTAACTTTGAAATTACTTCGGCGGTATATTGTTGCACTCGTCTGGAAGCTAATAGAATTGAAGGTGACGATTGATGTGATTCCATTGTACGTACCATTACATTAACCACAGAATGTTTCTTACGATCTGTTGTTTCGTCCACACATAACCACAGTTATTTATCTTTCAACTCCGATTTAATTATTTTTTCAACATGTTCACGAGCAGATGGCACAATACTTTGTAACGATGCCCGACTTGGTAATTTACAGTCCGAATATTTATTCCAAAGAAGACATATGCTTCCTTGTCTAGTAAATTAAACGGTAGATTACATGCAATAAAGGTAACACATAAATTAAATTTAAATTTGTCATAGTGCCATGTGCAATTTTTTTTTTAAGAATGCTGTTTACTATTTACGTGACGTAGACAATCCCTTTTGGACCAACACATTAAAGGGATATTACAACTACACATTGAATTTTAACGCCATCATAATTTAGGTCAGGCATTTCTGCTATAAATTCTGTAACTTTGTCCAACATTGGTCGTTTTCGCGACGTAGACAACATTTTTAAAACAAACGTAGAACTACAAAATAGTATTTACGGCAGCGTACATGTATACACAACAGATCTGGTTGAGACTCGCAGTTATACTGAGGGTTGTATCGAACCTCCGCCACTGCCCGTTGGCGCTAGTGCGCAACTCTAGTTATAACGGTACTACAACCAGAATCCAAACGTCAAAGTATGTAATGGAAGCGAGTAGCATTTCCGAAGGAAAAAAAATGTTTTCAACATTAATGGTGACCGTATCTTTTTGTTTGTCAAAGTATACTCTTAGATTTTAAAGAACTTAGTGTCGACGTCAATACCTAATGATATGTTAAACCGTTGACGTGCTAATATTGTAAATAATGATAGCGAACTGTGGGGTAGTATGACAGACAGTAATATATAGGCACACTCTGCACCACACAAAATATTTAATTAATTCATACAATCGACCGACGTTCACTGGAACCTTAATTTTTTAAGGTAAACATATTTTTTTTAAGTTAAACTTAATAACAGCAATATGATATTTGTATCTACTAGATTGCTGCCCAGTAGAATCTTGGAAGTCGGTTAACATTTTGTTTCCATGTTTAGCAGTCGTATAATTTCCATTTTGATATTAATGTTAATTTATAGCGGAACTAATTAATTTAAAAAGAAATACCGTTATGTCTTACATAGCTGAAGGTATGTAGATCATATTCAGTGTATCTTATTGTTTGGTTGATGATACTGTTTAGGGCAAGTACTCTAAAGAAGAAGTTAAAGAAGTATTTGGCTGCAGTTGTTTTGCTGAAGCAAAACGCTTGCAAAGCGCGTTACACTTTCATTCAAATATTTATGTGGTAATAAAAATTACAACATCGAAGGTAGCGGCGTTCACCCAAGTGTGGTCCGGGTACTTATGTCCGAGTGATCCTTGTTTCTGGTGCATTTTCAACTCTTCAGTGGCTTCTATAGCCTCGGGTTCCCCTCTCTCCGTTCCTGGCGCTTTATTAGCAAACAGAAAATAGAACAATAATCCTAGGGGAACGGCAATATCACTCGTCTTCGCTTTACTTTCTTCGCGTCCTTAAAGTTCGTCTTTAATGTAATCTTTCCCGCAAAAATGTTTAGAATAAATAATATTTTTTCTTTACAATAATATCGCAAATTAAATATTACTCGGTAACAAATTATCAAGTCCTGTAGGAAATGTCTATACTTTACAGTTGTCGATTCTCGCCAGTGTCACATCGTTCGAAGATGGACCGTGAACTCGTACGGTATATTACAGGCTGTAATATGGTATTTTTAGAAAGAAGAATTTCGCCGAAGTAATATGAAAGATTGTACATTCGAAATGTGTATTGTAATTGGCTGTTAGTTTTGACAAATGTTATCGAGAATGAAGGGGCGAAGGGACAAGACGACAATCTGTCTCTTTAGTTCGAGTCGCCTTTGTGAGAGGACGTATTTGGCTAAATGTTTATATTTCCAAGCAAATTCAAGTGTTGAAGTGCACAAATTATACTTCAAGTACAAGTTTAAACCAGGTTTGATCATTTGAACGAACGCGTGGTTTTGAGTACGTAATGCGTTACCGTAGAGCACACGGAAAACGTAGAAGTTAGTTTCTTTTCTATTAATTCTAATTTTTGTAAGGCGTTGTTAAGTATTTGATATTTTTTAATTTAAACTGCTGAAAGAGTGCCTAGAGGACCCTACCGGATTTAATGACCGTAAAAATTAGTCAATTTATTTAGAAAACCAATTTCTCTATTGCAATAAGTTTAACATTACAATATAGACATTTTCCAGCATAAACCTAAAATAACTGTACAAGCAAGTTGCACTTTTTTTTGAAATAATTAAAATATAAATGGATATTACCAGAAAGTAAGCAGAATAACACAAGATTATATTATTCTGAAGAGCTTGAGATTTAGGAGCCAATCTTTCACTGATTACTGTGGCTCCTTTTCTAAAAAAATAAATATTATTAATTAATATATTGGCTTTCGTCAGTGAAATGTGAAAAATCCGTGTTTTCTTTGGTTTACCGTCGTAATTAAATGTTTAGTTAATGAAAATAAATTTAATTACATCAGAAAACCAAGGAAATATGGATTTTTCACATTTAGCTGATGAAAGCTAATATATTAATTAGTTAGAAGATCTAGGTATTGTAATTATTATAGCGATTCGTTCCTAGTAAGACCATGTGGTGTAGTGGTTAGCACGCCTGTCCGGAGAACGGCAGTAATCAGGTTCGAATCCTACCAGAGTTAAAATTTATTTTCATTAATTAAAAAATTTAATTACGTCGGAAAACCTAGGAAAACATGGATCTTTAAATATTCTTAATTCTATAAGTTAAGTACTCAAAGTAAGAAGCAAAATATTAAACATTACGTAAACAGTCAATGCGATTTCCATATTTTTGGAGCCCTGAAGAAAGACATTCGTGGCCGTCGATTTGCTTCGGACGAAAAGGTGCACGCCTGAGCACAATCATGGTTCCGTAGGCAACCGCAAACATTTTTCCATGAAGGCATTGACCATCTTGTCTCACAGTGGAATAAATGTATTAACAGTTATGGTGATTACTTTTGAAATGATAAACAGTTTACTTACTTTTTTTCCATCTGTCTCGTTTTCATTTGACTGCCCCTTGTACATCGAGTGAACACCGTTGTAAGGAATAGAATCATTTACAGTGATATTTATGTTTGCATAACTTACAGAATTTTGAGCGCTTTCGTATATCATCGGGTTCCAGGCGATGATCAATTCGGTCGTACATACGTTTGACATCGGAAATCCACGAATTCCCAAAACATATGCTCTACCGGGTGTCCAGGATAACATGAAGTACATGGGTATATTCTAAATCGTTAGAGATACAAGGTCGGTTAAATAGGGAAAAAGTTGTGTACTTATACGGCTAAGTACAATCAAAAGTGGGCGTTTTCTAAAAACCTTAATATTTTCTTTAATATAAAAAATACAGTCACCAAATTTTCAGCATAGGGATAGTTAGTAATGAGGGCTTCAAAAATGGTATTAGAAAAATTCTAGGCTCACTGATTTTTTTGCGCTTGTACCCAACATTTGTTTTTCTTATGGGCGCTATATTGGATTTTTACGTTTTTGAAATGGCCATAAAAATGCTTTTCAAACATGTATAATATCACTATGTTCAATGAAGAAAAACTATGAAAAATAGCAGAATAACGATTTGACCGGCTGTGATTTAACGTATGTGCTTGCTCAACATCTGTAAGCGGCCGCTCTACTTGGTGGTTCACAAGAACACTGATATAAATTTGACGACCTAGCATTACCAAAACAAAAATAAGAGTAATATGAAACGTACTATAATACTATTCAATCAAAATGACCGAAATCAGAGAAAACAATAAAAACAAAATAGAATTCTAGAATTAAGGCTGAAGTAGGTGTTCAAACAAGCCACAATTTTCTCGTATGTACAATCTATCACATGATTGCCTGATTGGGTCTGGACCAATTCCATCAACTGCCCAACGTAGTTCTTTTACGGTTTCGTAGGATCTCGAGTACATCAAATTTTTTAAATATCCCCATAAAAAATCGAGAGGCGTGAGATCCGGCGATCTAGCAGGCCACTTTACTGGTCTTCTATTTGAGCATTGTGTGCAGGTCTTTCTGAAAAAACATATTTTGCAAAGTAGCAAGCGGGAGTTCTATAATTCGTTCTGCTGCATTTGTTTGCAAGAGGCTTAAATATTTAGCCGAGTTTAAGTTTTCATTATAAAAGATTGGGCCAACAATATGGGTGCCAATAATACCTATCCATACATTAAGCCCCCATTTCACTGGCTACCTGACTCCACAAATTAGATGTGGATTTTCATTGGTCCAAAAAACAGTATTTTTGCGATTAAATAATCCGCAGTTGGTGAAGCGACTCGTCTGACCATAGAATTTTCATAGTAAAATTTGGAAATTCATTATGTTTTCTGATGAACCTTGACCATATTCCATTCTTCTCATTTCGTTACCGTTTTGGAGTCCTTGGCAGGGTCGCTCATGATAGGGATGGTATTTGTAACGTTTTAAAATACTACTGGCTGTTGGTACCTATGGTACCTTCAATTTCGCGTAAAGAAGTACGGGGTGTGTCAACTACGGCTTGCAGGGCCATATTTTCTTTATTTTCGTCTGTGTGTTATTCCTTTTCGACTTAATGAAACATGATTTATTAAATTTTCACGTAATCGCCGAAATATGTTTCTACCTGGCTGAAGTGTTTCTGGGTATTTATTGAAATACATTTCTGCGGCCATTTCATCATTTCTCCGACAGACAATAGAATACTCCAACATATCATATTTATCTCTGTTCGAAAAACGATCCATTTTAAAATCACAAATCACTGACTTTTTACACCACAAAGACTGTTTAACAGCTAGAAAATTCAGAGAAGTTCCGATTGCTTAATAAATGTATGGATAGGTGCCAGCCTACTACGGTCAAATTGAAATTTTGCTATTTTTCATAGTTTTTCTTCATTGAACATAGGGTTGAAAAGCATTTTTTATGACAATTTCAAAAATGTAAAAATCCAATATGGCGCCCATAAGAAAAACAAAAGTTGGATACAAGCGCAAAGAACGCAGTGAGTCTAGAATTAAGAATTAAGAATAAAGAAAATATTAAGGTTTTTAGAAAACGCACACTTTTGGTTTACACCCTGTATCTCAGTAACGGAACGGATTTTTAAAAATGTAATCCCGGATTGTACTTGGCGGTATAAGCGCGCAACATTTTCCCCATTTAACCGACCTTGTATCTCTAATGGTTTCTAATATAACCATGTACTTTATGTTATCCTGGACACCCGGTATATTTTGTGTTGTTCGAAGAGTACCGATATCTTAGTGTTTGTCAATATTACAGCTAAAAAAAGTGAAAGTCATAAAATTACTTAAATTCGAAACTTTCCACGTACACAGTGCAAAAAAGTAAAACCGCATTTTCACTCTAAACCCTAAATTATTTCGAAATAAATTGTATAACAGTGCTTCCGAAGGATACATACATATGTAGAAAAAACACTAATGGAATTGGTAAATTAATTAAAGGAGGATGGTCTAGTAGTATAATACACTCCCTTTATTAATAATGATTAATAAGAAATGCCAGTTTGTAATTAATTAAAGGACCAACGGCAGTATTATTTTATTGTTGTCATTATAGGCAATGCTCGCGTGATATTTATCCTCAAGACTACAATTTTAAAATTAACTCCATCATATTTAATTGGATTAAAGGATATCAAATGGAGACAGTTTGGAGACGTAGATAGACATTTTTCCTCGATAAGTTGTTTAGGTCGTAAACATTTTACAATGCCTTTCACTTCAGCAATTGATTGCGCATATAATTAATATTATTTTATTTTTAATTAATAATCTTTTATTATATCGCGTTCGCAAGTTCCGTAGTAAAGTGAACCGCTAAAATATATGGACAGCGTTACAACGTTTGCTCGCTATGAAAGTATAAGGTGGGGAGCGCGGGAAGCGAATTAAGGACGCTGCTAGCACAAGCGCCAATATTATTCGATCAATCTATGGGATTCGCGACTATAAATGAATCCTTACGTACCCTAGTATATTATTATAATTATATACAGAGTGTTCATGGATGGAGTTACAAAGAGGAGAAACTTTTTTAATATGCGTTTTATTGAAAAAAGTTATTCTTTTTAAAAATTCTGCTTTCCTCAAAATGTCCAAAAACATAATCCAGATTTGACTATAGACATACACTTACTTATAAATGCAGTTATCGCAGCAGATACTTTTGTTTTTCAATTAAATTAGAATTACTTTTTGAAATAGACAAGTAAATAAGTATTAATTCTTAACTTAAAACGTAAAACAGATCTAACAATTATTATTCAATCCAACTTGTGCACATTCTTCAACTCTTTTTATAAATTCATTATAAACTTTGTCGTAGCGGGCACATTAATCTCATCCACCGCATCTTTTATTGCTTGTTATAATTGATCTGAATTATGTTCTATATCACGAGCATAGACTTTTTCTATTAACGCCCCCCACAAAAAGAAATCCATTGGTGTAATATCAGCTGACCTAGCAAGCCATTCAACTAGGCCATTTCTGCCAACCCATTTCTCAGGAAATTGACAATTTAAAAAAAATGTTCATCAATACGGTTGACATCCATCTTGTTGCCAATAAATGTTTCTTCGAATGTCCGGGTTATGTTGTGCAATTGAAGTAATGCAAACGTTTCTATCAAATCCAAATAAAGTGTTGAGTTAAATTTTATTCTAGAAAATATGGACCAATAATACCACCATAGAAAATACTACACCAGAAAATTTTATTTTTCGAAATAACTGAGGAACGCTTACAATAAAATACATATAAGTTCTCAGGAAGATATTCTATTTCGACTTTTGTTAGCATTTTGAAATTGATTTAACATTCTTAAGAACGTACTCTGTATACTAAAAAAAATGGTTTTCATAATGATATTTCTGAACCTATACAGCATCAAATATCAAAATCGCACAGAAAAATATTTTAAAGAGCTCAAAACCAGTGATATATATACGTAAAGAATTACTCCAGCGAATACGCATTGTATTATAGATCGGACATGGATATAAATTGCAGCCATAAATTTGACGATTATTATATTATATGTTATATATTCGCTACGAAAGAGAAAAAAGATGATTAAACAAAGATTCTATTTGGCCAACGCATATTTTACTAACATTTACCCGTTCATAGAAAAAATAAGGTTCACTTTTAAATGCATATCATTCAATCCGTGGTGTTTTAATTTTTAAAATGCTCTTATATCTAACAACGCGTTCATTCGGTTTGTTTATAAACACTATAATCAGTGCTGACGTGTAACGTGGAATATGTTTGGGTGCTACTCTTCCCGTCTTAGAGTGAAAATGCTGATTTGCAGTTTTCACGCATTTAGATGTTAGTCCTGTTACTTTTAACAATATATAATATGTATAAAATATAGGTAGTTTTACCAATTAGTATGACATAATAAAATAGTGCATGTGCTAATCTTAAAATGTTCTGGAGATTTATTTCCCGTTAACATTTTTGATTTTTATTGTCATTTTGAAATTCGTTTAACATTACATCTTATGAACGTATCCTGTATAATAAATAAAGCTGGCCACGAGCGGTACCGCGCAGTAGCGTAGAGTCGACCAGGCCTCGCGTTCCACTAGAGTTACTCTGCTAATAGAGATGTTTGCTGCCGCAAATAATTTCGCTCATCTTTTAAATAAAAATTAAATAACACGTGCTCAAACACTTACCATTTTAAGAGTCCTCCGTGAAATCACAAAGTGAATAATGTCTGTTAAATATCTGCAACATTAGATATGTTTCAACTGTTATTTCGGCAAAACTAGTACGGCATGAGGAAAAAATACGTTTGCGTAAGTAAAATAATCTTTCAAATAACTTAACGATTCTGTTGACGCACCTTCACAAATGTGTCTTAATGTGCCAAAATCAGAATTTTTCTCAAAAACACTTTCAAATTTTTCTAGAACAGAAACATTTTTTGCGTCTTCAATCGCGCATAGCTGTGCGTGAACATGTTGCACTATTTGTAGAGATTCTTCTAACGGCACCGCAGGATTTTGTAATTTTTCTATTGCATCTGCTAGCCCGGAGTAATTGTCGTGAATGATTTTTAAATCCATTTTAACATGACTATCTTGAAATTTCGACTGGCTTTTCTGGATAGCGGCAGCTTCCTTTGTATCGAATTGTAAAACCACGTTCTTAATATTGTCAAAATATTTATGATAATAAAACGCGTTAGAATGTTCCCCAACGAGTTAGAATACGTTCTGGTGGCTCTGGTATACGGGGGCACAGTCTGTGAAATTCGCGAATACGTTTCAGTGATTTGACAAATACTGCTTTGGTATGCGCTATTAAAGCGTCTACCTCAGGATAACATTTTCTAATACTATCCGCCACAAGATTGAGAGCATGAATTTTACACGTAATGTGTAACAAATTGGCAGAATGCTTTTTAAGAGACCGGCCTACAGAAAGCATGTTTGCAGAACCATCACTCACTAACATCAAGAGTTGGTTTGTTGAAAGTTCAAGCTTGTCCAATGTATTTAACACTAACTTTGAAATTATTTCGGCAGTACACTGTTGTATTCGTTTGGAGACTAATAAAATTGAAGGTGCCGATTGTGAGGTTCCAATTTGCGTGCAATTACATTAAGAACAGAATGTTTCTTCCGATCTGTTGTATCGTCGACACATAACCACAATTTTTGATCTTTCAACTCCGATTTTATATTTTGTTCAATATGTTCGCGCGTAGATGGCACAATTCTTCGTAACGATGTTTGACTTGGTAATTTGCACTCCGAATAGTTATTCCAAAAGCAGATAAATGGTTCCTTGTCTAGTAAATTAAACGGTATATTACATGCGATAAACGTAACGCATAAATTAAATATAAATTTTTCATTGTCTCGTGCGCAATTTCTTTTTGAGACATGCTTTTCACTATTTACGTGTCGTAGACAATGTTGTCTGGACCAACACCTTAACGGGATTTTACAGATTACACATTTAATTTTAGCACCTTCATATATTAAGTCTGGAATTTCTGCAATAAATTTTCGAAGTTTGTCCGACCGCGGTCGTTTTGCTGACGAAATCATAATTTTTCTAGGACAGATAAACAATTGCGCAAATGACCGGCAGCGAAAATGTCCGTATTGCTCCGCAGACGAAGTAATACTACCGTTCCTCTCGGTCCGAACTGATTCTACGCCGATGCGCGGTACCGCTCGTGGTCAGCGTTAATAATAAACAACAAATAGTTAAATACTCCAAAACCATTCCTATACAGGTGTCTCACCGAGAACTGTACCAATCGATATATGAGTACAGTTACAAAATTCTGAAAACTTGGTAATATACTATGGACTACGTGTACTATTAAACTAAAATATTTTTAATAATCTGACACTTCCGACTATATCGGAAATAGCTGTCAACTTTGTTAGTTTAAATGGAAAACCATATATATTTTTACAATTTTTCACCAATCTTATCCAGGCTGTTGAGAAGTTACGTTTATTTATTATATTATATTATTTATTGAAGTGAAATTTCTTATGTGGCGTATTAAAAAGGACACAATCTTAATTTTAAAAAGCAATCAATGGAAATACATATATTCGTTATCTTTGAAAAACAAAAGTTGTTTTACAACACACCTATAGTTACTCATACATTTACGGTATTAAGTGCAACAGATTTATGAAGAAACTGCTTTGTTTATTTTTTACGGTTATTATATTACATACATAACAAACGCTACTTTCAAACAAAAAACAAATAATGGCAATAAAAACATTTCAACGTGTGTGCATATATTCACTTTATTTACTAAATATTTTTATTGCCCCAGGTTTTATTTTTTACCATAGAGTATTGATTTCGAAGTTTCACTTCTGTCGGGCGTGTTACACATACACTCTTTATTTATAATACGCGGTCCATGCGACTGATCCGATTCTGTTGGGAAGACCGATTATATCAGACTTAATTAGAAACAATGCCGGCACGTTTAACTTATATGAACGAAGATTATGGTATTTCAATTTGTTTATTATTTATGGAGAATGCGATAAAGTGATATCAAGAACATGCTATATCTTTCTCAGTCGGCAACGATACGCTTCAACAATGCGTTCATTGAGTACGGGAATTTCGAGACGGCTATTGGCGTTGGCTCTTTGCTATACCTATCTAAAACGTGTATTAAATAGGATTTTTATTATATACAAAGTACTGCCGTTGGATTGCAAGCTGTGTTTCCTTTCCATGCTGCCCTAATCTTCGTATACGAGGCTATCCCAGTCTTTCACTAATCGATACCTACGCTTGTGATAATCAAACGTTATTTATTAGTTTACTCTCCAATAACATATTCTACATCTGAGGTCTAGCCCGGATAACGGCGATGTGTTCCGCGCTTCTTTTTCAATATGGAGATAAATTTTGAAAATACAGAGGCCCGGTTGATATACTTCCGGGCGGCCGTTTCGAACGAAATTACACCTATTTTATAGGAAAAAATAGCCCTCTTTTTATCTAGCTAGATTGCAACCCCTTTCAGGGGGTTCGCTCTTTTTCGCAAGTCCTGTACAATTTACTTCCTTTTGACACTCTTTCCCGTCTCTCTTGCTCCTATGGACAATCGATCTATAACCGAGGACGCAAGAGAGGTTACGTGTTGTGGTCAATCACATCTTATTATATTCTAATATAATTTGCCACGGTTTTTAAAAATCCGGTTTATTTCATTTAAGGCAAAAGAAAAATAAGTGATGAAAGAAAGCTTGAATTCTTATTAAATTATATAAATTTTCATAAGAGAAATAGCTTGGCTTTTGTGTGATTTGGGGGAAAATATAGTACATCGATGTAACAAATTTAATATAAGCTAGCTGGAAGCATACATGTTGAATTTTGAAGATTTGTGTTATTTTTGATATTTTCAGTCTTCTGACAACTTTCCAACTACATATACAGGATGAGTCGGAAGGAACGGACCAAGCTCCAGAAGTGTATTGTGCACGTGAAAATTATTAAAAAGAAATTGATATGTTCTTATCCGATTTTCATTTGTTTTGAAGTTATAGGGTAATTACAAATAAACAAAATTTCATATTTGATATTTCTAATACGTCGAATTAGGGTATCCCGTGTGTCGACTTTTACTTTGTAAACTTCATTTCACCAGTTTCATAAACAATAGTCTAGTGATGTGAGGTCTGGAAATCTTAGAGGCCAACTAATAGGACCATCGCGACCAATCCAATGTCCTGGAAACTTATCGCCCAAATGTTGCTTGACCTGACGAGCGAAATGCGCAGTAGCTCCATTATGCTGATGATACGTTTGCATTCTGATAAGAAGCGAAAATAGCTTTTAATGTCGAACTTATCTGACGTTTTGTTTTACATGGGTTGTTAATGCAAGGATATTTTTATTTAATTTAAGATGTATTAACCCGAAAACAAGCGAAAATTGGACAAGAACGCTAGTTAAAGTTTTTTAATTACGCTCAAACTTGAAAACAAACGAAAATCAAATAAGAACATATGAGTTTTTTACATGTTTTCACGTACACAATACACTCCTGGAGTTTGGTCCGTTCCTCCCGACTCATCCTGTAGAAGCTTTAACGTGTAAAATTGATTGCCATAATTCTTCTTATATTACGATATAAAAAAACAAAGTATGTAATTAGTTGATATCATCGTAGTAATAACTAGAGTAACCAAAACTTGCGGACTCGCATAGGCGTCGGTATTACGGGTTAATATAAGAACACGAAAAATTCATAAATAAACTTACTTGCTAATTATTCAACAAATTAGAGGCATCAGGATGTGAACTACTGTAAACTTGCATCATTGCATATGTTTCCACAGTTACTTCTTTAAACCTTGTGCATCGACAAGAAAAAATATTCTTATACATAGAAAACGATCTCTCCACATCTAAGGAAGTTACATTTGCATGTAGAAACTGTTTTTCAAAATCACTTAAAAGTTCACTATTCTTACATTTATTATAAACGGCCTCTAAAGTATTAAAATCGGGATTTTTCCTTAAAACATCTGCCAACTTTTGACTAGCGCATGATCCTGGCGTATCATTTAATGTGTGTAATTTATTTTTTACACTCTCCACTATGTCTAATGATTCCTGCAATGACAATTCAGTACATTGTAGTTTTCTGATGGCATCTAGTAATACTGTATAATTGGTACATATTGTTGTTAAATCTTCTAAAAGTTGAGGAATTTGAGATTCTCTTTGACTTTCTCTAATTGCTTTGGATTCATTCCGATTAAATCGCATTATAACTGATTGAATTTGTTGAAAATGGATCAAATAGTAAGAAGCTGCTGTTAGCCAAGTACCCCATCGCGTTAAAATTGGTTTAGGAGGTTCTGAAATGCCTGGACAAAATTTACGAAATTCTTTTAAACGTTTAATAGATTTACGAAACACTGCTTTAGTACTTCCAATCATCCGATCAACGTTTCCGTAATGTTGTCGAACAACTTCACCAACTAAATGCAAAGCATGCAGCACGCAGGTTATATGTATTAAGTTAGGAAATATATGTTTTAAGGATCGCCCAACACTTAACATCGTTGCTGCACTATCTGTCACAATCATCACAACTTGATCTTTGACAATTTTAAAATTTTTCTAAGCGTTCATTATCACTTTTTGAATATTTTCCGCGGTACATTGTTGAACACGTTTGCAAGCTAACAAATATCGAGATGCTGTGTTCTCGCTAGATAAAACGCGAGCTATTACATTCACAATACTGTTTTTCTTTATATCGGTTGTCTCATCCACGGTAATCCATATTTTTTTGGAATACAAATCACGTTTACACACATTTTCTAGCATCTCTTTCATTCGCGGCAAATGATTCTGTAATTGTGTTTGTGAGGATAATGGGTACTTTGGAACGTATTGTCGCCAAAACGTTTTAAAAGCTGCTTTTCTCACCAACGACAACGGAAGATTACAAGAGGTAAACATAATTAATATATGTATGAGGAATAGTGTATAAGGTATTTCAGTTCTTGCATTTCTCATATGCTTAATACCATTGACATGCCTCTGGCAATCAGTTCTGTCCAATGCAGCCAAACGAACATTGGATATTATGCAAAAAACTGCACTACCGTCATATTTTAAATGGGGAAAAAGTGACACATACTTATGTACATTAGTAGCAAATCTATTACGAGGCATTGTTTTCTTAGGTATGTAAATATTAGTTCTATATGAAACGATACACTAACTATGTACTTGGTATAATACTACAACACACAAAAAACACCAGCTATATTTTCAAAAGCGACACGTAAGTACATAACCTTGACCGTTCGACTAATCTCTGCAACAGCTTAACCGGTACTAAAACGAAATCTCTCTCAGTGCGGTTTAACATGATTTATATTCAAGGTCGACACTACATGCCTGCTTCTCTACCGGTTTAGTTTATTTATGAATTTTTCGTATTCTTATATTAACCCGTAATACCGACGCCTATGCGAGTCCGCAAGTTTAGGTTACTCTAGTAATAACTAAAGTTATAAGATGAATATTTATTAAACTTTTTTAAATCCATCTTATGAGGTTCAAATTTATATAAATTGTAGTATATTTTATAAATTACAACTGCATATCGACTAAGAACTTTTTAATGGCTTTCTCCTGGACAGTCGGTTGCTGCAGTATTATTCCCAATTCAGGCTGTGATCGATCATCAATTAAAATATTTTGTATATGATTTAAAATGAATCAAAAATGTGAAATTTTGTTAATTTGAATACAGTGTGACATTAATAACAGACCAGGCAAAGCTGCCTTCAGGAGGGAGTCCTTTCACCTCTGCTATGGTCGCTTCTTATAAACGACCTGATAGCGGTCGTGGAGGCACATGGGATTGAAGTACACACAAGCATATGCTGACGGCTTAGTCGTATTAGTTAGACGTATAGAGACTCACGGGCTAACGACGATCCTCCAGAAAGTGCTCAACGTTATTGATGGCTGGTGCAAGGAGAAAGAGCTTATAATAAACCCGTACAAAACCGTGATTGTTCCATTCACAAGGAGAAGGAAGCTGGAGGGATTGACCCCTTCAACTCTCTAGGCGAGCAATTATACTTTTCTACAGAGGTAAATTATCTAGGAATCTTGCTTAACAAGACACTATCTTGGAATCCTCATTTGGGTAAACTGATTCACAGAGCCAAAATGCCTCTACGGACCTGCCGTAGACTTTGTGGTAAAACTTGGGGAATGTCTCCCAAGAAGCTGGCTGTATGTGATAGTGGTTCGTTCTATGATCACGTAAGGCGTTGTTATCTGGAGGAAGAAGGCACAACAGGTTGTAGTGAGAGCTAAACTTACTTTATTGCAGGGATTAGCCAGTCTGATGATTACTGGTGCGTTTAGTATCTGGACTGGCTCTTGAAATTCTCCTGGATCTTACTTTTGGAAAGGGCAACCAGAACAGCTGTTTACAGATACTGGCATCTTGCAACTGCCACAGAACATGGCCTGCGCACACATGGCAGATATGCGTTTTTCAACCATAAATATTTGCTATTGATATGGGTGTCGAGATACTCTTGCTAGGTTGCGCTGTGAGCTCTTGAGGGAAGAAATACCTCCTCCAGATTCGTAGCTGACTACAGAAATAATATTAATATTTTGGGTAGAAACAACAAGGTGATTCTCATCTGGACACCAGAATACACTGACATTGATGGCAATTAGGCGACCGATGCCTCTGCTAGGAAGGGAGCTGAGCACACTCCGCTCGATCCAGAACCTCTAGTTGGTATATCTTTTAATACTGCCAACGAGTATGTTACCAATTGGCCTGAACAAGAAGTAATTTGAACCTCGGGTAACTCCATCTATCTCATGCGAGGGCATTTATGTTGATCAGCAGAAACAGAACTAGGAAGTTTATAGAACTTGACAAGAAGTCTGTCAGGGCTGTAACCGCAATCCTTACCGGCCACTCTTGATTAAGGAAACACCTACACAGAATGGAATTCGCTTAAGACGAGGAGTGTCGTCTGTGTTTGAAAGAGATTGTGAGGTTGTCTAACAGTTTTGCGCAGTTTCTGCCACTGTCCTGTCGTCTGCAGAATCAGATTTTCTCTGTTTGGCGAGGCTTTTGTAACACCTGAGAGTCTGTGGAAAACTTCACTGAGCGAACTTCTGGAATTCTCCAGAAGGATAGGTCTACTCGGCGAACTTTAAAATTACATTGCCGTCCTACAATAGACTTTGTTGGTCGATCAACCAAAACTATTTGCCTCATAAAAGTACCGTCATACAGCAATATTGATAACTAAAAGTTGTTCATAAACTAAGACTAGAAAGTTTCTAATTAAAGAATATTATAATTTTTCTAGTCTCTACTTATCTTTCTTTCTGGGCTCTACGGTTGGAAAATTATATTAAAAAGGTTAAAGGATCCAGGCTTTGCCAACACATACACAAGACTTTTAACATAACAGTTATTTGTAATTACAGTAGAAACACCTCTCGAGTGCAACAGCTTCATGTATTCAAGGATTATGTTTTGTGAAAAAATTGATGTTGAAGTAAGTAGTTGCAAAGGCGAAAAACTTCCACAATTACAATCAATTACTGTATCCTGCTAAAAATTCAACGAATAGGAATTCATTTCGAAACAAATGCCACTTCCGCTAAAGATCCGACCTTCTATCTCTATGCTTACAAACGCGACTTGGCGATCTTCTCCGACATATAAATCATCCCCCTCACAATGTCCTACATTCGATATCAGCCAGCTGTACCGGCGCCAAAGATTCTGGTGTTTTCAGCAGTAAACACGGCGAATTTGATCGGTGGAAATCCGTATTGACATCTTATGCGGCTAGCACTCTATCAAAAACAAAACTCCACCGAATGATGTCATATTAGAGAGAACTAACTGCATTGCGTACACAGTGGATTGTTTTGCGGAAATTGTCGAAGTGAAAAGTCATCGTTTTGCCTAAATCTAAATGTAAATAAGGTCCCCTTTAACGATCGTATGGAGTTTGTACACTACCCATGTATGTGGTGTATGTGTCGATTTGCGAAAAGTTAAAATTTACTAAAGTGACAGATGACTAAATGAATTTGATTAGAATTACGTTTCGAAATCAAAAGCAAATTTTCGCGACATACCGGTATGATTACGAACGGTTACGTTGTGTTACTTTGTCATTTTCAAAGAGTCGGACAGTTTTATTTTTACGCGAATTGGTGATAACTAGAGTCCGGATATCCAGGCAAATGCCTGGTATCTGCCTTTTTAGCAATATCAAAGATTTTTGCCTTATTTGTTTAAAAGTGCCATTTTAGAAAAAAAGCTGCCTTTTCGCCTAGATGTTGCAATTTTCCATTCCTTTTTGTAGCCAGTTATTATGTAAAGTTTATATAATATAGACAACTTTAAGACAGTAGTATGTTGTATGATATTGATATATTAAAGGGACGAAGGTTTTGTGTTTACAATGTTATTTTAATATAAACTTTAAGTAATAAACCGTGTGTTTTGCCATACAAGTTCCCCTATACTTAGGTAGTATTTAAAAAGGCATACCTAGATGATCTGTTTATGACTTTTGGTAAACGTGTAATATTGTTAAGCATTTGTTTGTAATATTTCATTATTGCAAGTAGAAATTTTGAGTCCCTTAATACTTATTTCCTAGGGCTTGTCACATTTTCCTAATACTTTTATTTCAGTTTTTATTGAACTTTGCATTTGGGTGCTGATATTATTTATTATTGAGTCATTGTATACTCATTGTTTACTCTGCGGAATAATCTTGTAAAATGTTTAAATGTAGGGTTACGGTTTTTAAATTACTGAGTTGATTCCTATTCAACCAATAGAATTAAACACTTTCGTTTTAGTCTTACTGACTAAGTATTTTAATTTCTCTTAATATGTAAATGGAATAGAGTAAAATAGAGAACATAAGCAGAGGAGTCAGCAATTTGAAGTGATTTTCATACAAGAGAAGTCTTGTAGTTTTAGTTGCAGTTTAAGTGTTAGTACTAAGAAATGTTAACATGCCACCAATTAAGAAAAACAATTTATATAAGTGGGAAAAATTAGATAAAAGTAGATAATGATTTTTTATTTTGTAAAATTTGTTTAAAAACTGTAAGTAAAGAATAATCCACTGTGCAAATTAATTAATTTATACTTCGTGTGGCATACTTTTGAAAAATGTTAGAAATAAATCCACGCAACAACTTTTATTAAAGATGTGGTTGCTCGTTGCCTTCAAACAGCGGATCTTCGACATCAACATTTTGCTTAAAACTATGAAGCACTGGTTTCTGCAAATATTCCATTAAATAAATTGGCCAATGATATATTAAAAATAATTTACTGCAATTTGTCTTTGGATTTTCCTTTAAGCCCCGTTATGCGTTCCTGTTTATAAAGAGAAGCTTCCTAATTTCAAAATGCTATTAGCAAAAAACCTGCTCTAAATATTTTCACAGAAATAGGAAAAATCCATTCGGGTAGTTCAGCTAACACTAATTTAATTGTCAGTTAAGCATGTGTTTTGAAATATGTTCCACTCACGTCATGTGACATCGAGCGAACGTTTTCTGTGTTCAAAAATATTTTATCTGGCAGAAGGCAGCTGATCTAGAAAACTATTAATATGCAGCTGGGAAGCCAATATAAAAAAAAAGTTTCTTTAGTAGTATAATGCATAGTACGTAATACAGCATCGTAATTATATTATTAATTAATACAAATTATTATTATTACATTATGTTTTGCTTCATAAATTGCACTGTGAATACTTAGCATATGTAGATGACCTGAAAATTTACAGCGTTATTAATACGCTAATCGATTGCGTTAAGTTGCAGACTTATCTCACCCTTGTCAATGACTGGTGTGCTCTGAATGGCATATATTTAAATATTGACAAATGTATAGTGGTCTCTTATACCAAACGTTCTAACCCAATCATTTTCAACTACATTATTCAAGCTACATTCATTACAAGAACGGAAAAATAAAGGATCTGGGGGTACTTTTTGACTCAAAACTAAGCTTCTCTGATCATATATCTACCATATGTCTGTTTACTTCTAAATTTTTGGTTTTTTTAATAGGAACTTGCCGTGTTTTCCGTGACATCTTGGCGATAAGGACTTTGCGCTACGCCCTTGTTCAGCCCAAACTGAAGTATGCCAACTTAATTTGGTATCCTTACTATAGGTATCAGGTGATCTCTATAGAACGTGTTTAAAAAAGATTTCTCAAATATTTTAGCTATAAAGCCACCGGTACTTATCCTGATCGTGGTTCAGATTATGTGACACTGCTGCAACAACATAATTTCAATTCACTGGAAGATCGTCGCATTAAAAATAGTGCGAGATTTCTATTTAACCTACTATCTAATAAAACAGACTCTCCGTTATTGTTGGCTTATGTGGATTTCCGTGTACCATTACGTTACACACGATCTGTTGATTTTCTCGCGACGTATAAACACAATATGAATGTCATACGAATACTATAAAAATACAAAAGGGTACACAAAAGGATAATTAATTATTATAGATGGTGGTATACATTCATAGAATTCTTCCTTTCATTACTGCATAGATAAACATTACATGCAATACAGTTTGAATGAGGTCGCGATTGTATTTTGTTCTTACAACACACATCACATCGGCCCCGTGTTTCTTCATATTTTATCCAATGGACTCCTCTATTGGTTGATCTGACATTGGAGTAGAATAACTGGTCTTTATTCGGAAAATTATCGGTTCTCAAATAACGTTTTCGCGAGTTTCCCTTCGTCATAAGTCCGAGAGCAACAGATCGTCGAAATTCTAATAATGGAGCCGTTTCAAAATATTTGCGGTATATAACGTAAGCATTTACGAAGACAATATCCAAAAGGGCCTAAAATATAGAATGCTACCATTTCTTTGATCTTTCTATTAGGCCGTGGCATGTACGCAAACGATCAGCGTGATCTACACCACCCATGAATGCGTTATAATCGGCAACTATTTGTGGAGATGTTAATTCTAAAAATCTACCATCCTTCTGTCTACATTTGATGAAGGTACTCTGATGATCATGAAAATTACTTGCAAAGTGTACAATTTTGTTATTTCGCTACCTAAGAAATCCTATCCCTAATGCGCTGAACCTGTAATCATAGTCGTCTCTCTTCATCTTTTTGTCATCTATTAAATCTTTGGGTACTCCTTTCTTATTAGATCGTATCGTACCGCATGCATAAGTTTGTTCAATTTGAAGCTTTTCTAAAAGAGGAGTTGACGTAAAGAAGTTGTCGAAGTAAATCACTTTTCTTTTTCCAAATTCATTTTTGGTTAGCCTAAGAACCACTTTTTCCCCTAAATTATAATCTTCGAATTCCTCTAAAAGAGATTCTTCCTTTCTCTGGTATATGCCAAACCTTTTTATATATCCATTTTGGTCAGCTAAACATCAAATTTTGAATCCACGTTAAATGGTTTCATTGGATTGTATTGTTTTATGGAACTCCTCCCTTTGAATGCAACCAAAGATTCATCAACACTAAGTTGCCTAGTGCCTTCATAGCTGGCTTCGAACACTTCATTTAGTTTATCAATCATTGGGATAAGCTTGAAAAATTTGTCTTTATTTTCTTTTGTTAAGAGGCTATTGTCATTTACATGTATGTTTGATAAAATTTTATCAAATCTCTCTCTGGACATAGTGTCTCGGACTAAAGAAATGCCCAAATCTAAATTTGATGATCAGTAGTGACGCCAAGAAGGTAGTTTGTGATATCCCATTAATTAGTTGATACCAATAAAGGATAAAAATTCTTCAGTTTTACATTTTTGAAATTTTACTTGACTGTTATTGTCATCTTCGGTATCCGAAATATTTATATTTATGTCGCACTTCTTCCACTTCCTGTCTATTTCTTGAGTAGTTAAACGTTTTTTATTCTTCATTGGAGTACAATCCAATCCTGCGTTCACATTTCCATTATCATCCTGACTTTCATGGTCTTCTACTTGTACTCGTAGTTTAGTTTCAAATTCTTCGTCTTCATCATTTTCTTCATCTGTTTGAAAGTTATTGTCCGTTCGCATTCTTTCTAATTCAGTGACGCATTCTTCTGCTGCTAGTAAAAATTGCTCATCCGTCAATCGTTGGGTACTCATTGTCTAAAGAAAAAAAGGCGTTTGGTATTAATTCAAAAAATTATAACATTTTCTCATATGTATGTATATTACTTGAAAAATAAGAAATTATCCATTTGCCATATAGTTAGTATATATAAGTCTATAACGGTAATTAATAAGATAACATAAAAACAAAGTAGCACTGGTTCCTTGTCAGTACTCTAAAGTCTCCACTGCGTTTGTGTACTAGAGCACACGTCTTTATTTAGAAGTGTACAAGCAGTCAACATGTAAAATAAACTTAAATAGATAGTACTAGAGCAAGTATGTACTTTTGCCTTATGAACAATAAACAAATATTACTATATACTGTAGGCACTTATAACTAAGGTTCAACAAACGAGTGCAACGTCAGAGGCGTATCGCGCAATAATAGGTACGTGAGATACAGTATTACTAAAAAATTATATATTCTTACCTTTTACTGACGTCTTGATGTCCACTGCGACAAAATACTACTGCCCCTGTATATTTCAAAACAATTTTAAAACTTGCTCCCAATGAACCTGCATAGAACCTAACAAAAATATTTTAAAAATGTTTTGCCGTTTTTCGTATATAAAGCGACGCGAATGTGGTGCCCCAGCCTATATAATCGATAAGAGTAATTTTGCGGCTAGAAGTTAAAGGACGCTAAGAGACCAGGTATTTCTTGTATTATGGTTAGATTTCAGTTGTAAGCAGATAAGTATTTATACGTTAGAGACAAGTTCTGTTTTAGCTTACGTAATGAATGTAGTTTTGATTTCCATATCAGAGACGCTTCATTATACCCAGGTTTCTTTCACGCTAACGTTAATCGAGATTGGAACATTTTTCCATTACACGCAAGATTTCAATATACATAAACAATTTTTACTGTAAAATGGTTCCCCTCAAGCAAATAAGATCTAAGTACAGCTAGTGGGAATGGTGAAAAATAAAATTTCCAAAGTAATTCATAGTGTCGTTTGAAAATTGATATAAACTGCATTAACTTGGTCTTGACTAACGAAAATTTTCAATCAGCAACCGTTTATTTTGTTGACGAAAACGATATACTGAGTGACAAAAATGCTACCTATCTGAAAAGCGGTTGTAGATATTGACAAAGGCTAATATGGGCTTAATATTTGAGAGAATGGTTAGATTTCAAATAATCCTCTTATCATTGCAAAATAGCAATAACAAAATATTATTTTTTATTTCAGATCAAAGTCTATCTCCTATCTGCCGGCTTCTCATTAGCTTTTGGTTCCATGTTCGCCAAGACGTACCGGGTCCATCGAATATTCACTTACAGCGCTAGTGGCCTGGTCAAGGATAAAATATTGAAAGACGAGCAGCTAATAGCATTGATTTTGCTTCTACTCTTTATCGACGCCATCATAATTTCGTTCTGGATCTTTGTCGATCCGCTACAGAGACGTCTTCATAACTTAACGGCCGAAATAAGTTCTGAAGATCGTGGCGTTGTCTATCAACCACAGGTAATTGGAATTTCCTAGATTAAATTGACGCAACGTACTATAGATAGGCTATCATGAGGCTACTGGCGTTGGGTCATCGATCGGGAAATACATTATTTAGTACGTTTGAAATTAGTTTGCTTCCTGTTAGTGTAATTAACATTGGTTTTGGTTAGATGTCGAAAGCGTCGAGCTAACTGCAGCTGTGTGATAGGTAATTAATAGTAAATTTACAAGTTGCACAATGTACAAGGTATCTGAAAAACAAGTTACATATTGAAATCAGTAGATCTTATGAGATATGTTTGCCATTCTTCGATTCAACAAGTGACAATCTTTGTTCTATGTTGTGAACATTATTTTTCAATTAATCTTGTTAAAAATTCATTCCGTTGTGAAATTTAACTTTTTGGACGTCGCGAATTGTAAGATTATCAACAAAAACTCGTTCCTTAAGAAAATCCTAAAGCTAATAATCACCCGGATTGATATTAGAAGAATATTCTGCGGGAGTTAGGAAAGTGTGCTGACTATGCGATTACCACATGTGTTAATTAATTAAAAATAAATTAGTTGACTTAATTATAAATAGCACCCTGCATAAATATTCTATCATTATTTCATTTCAATAACGTTGACCCGTAATTGTAATTCTTGTTTGATTCCCTTTAAAAAAAAATACGGTGCTACGATGAAACACAATGTGATTTGAAATCATACGGTAAGCTCGAAAATGTGTAATCCTTTCTGATTAATCGTTTGGGAACGATTTACAGATCAAAATTTACAATTATAGTTATTAACTCGACTATTCAATTAAAATAATATTGATTTCTAAAAATTTATAGTGATTTCAAAATTTTATTTTCTTATGAATAACCTTATACGATAATTTCCCAGAAATTCAAGACCAAGAGTTTTCCGTTTCATTTTGTGTACATTAAAATAACCCGTTAATGTCAGTATTGTGCTGGTATGACAAGTTATTAAGTTTGCTGCAATTTTCCCGTAAACAATACTCGCCGCTTATTAAATGAAAGAAAAGTGTTTAACTACGACAAAAGATGAAAAACTACACAATTTATTTTTAATGTTCTTTAATTATGTTTGGCTTGGGTAATTTCTTAAGTGTATGAAATTTAATTGAATTTCTTTAGAACTGGGGAAGTTTACACGACCACCTATATATGTCTCTTAGTGCTGATATACTTAGCAACCACTTCCTTTTATAATTTCAGGGTTATTTCCCGTAACATTGAAATGAATTAACAAACAGCCTAAGGCTTAATGGGGAAAGTTCTAGAGAGTAGATTTTGGCAATCTTTCACGTATTAATTTAACAACAATAACCTTAGGATATTTAGGAGAGTGGAGATTTTGTTATGATGTGAGAGGTGGCCAAAAACAAATATTTGCGGTTAATTAAATATATCTTTAGGTGCTATATGTATACAGTGAAGTCTTAAAGTATGCCCCCTTTAATAACTTTTGAACGACAGAAGCTAGTGTTTTTAGAGGAACAGGTCGATTTCTATTTTTTGTGAACTAATTTTTGGTGTTACCGACAGTCCAATAGTATCTCCAGTTTCACCAGAAGGGTCGTTAACTTTTTTATTTTGAATTTTTACGTTTTTTGAAAAGCAATGAAAAGACGAATCCAACGATACCATATATGTTGTACTTTAGCTTACATGCAGAGAAACGTTTACTTGTATCAAAGCTGTCCACCTCAATTCAAGACAATTACTGTTTCAATTATCCGCAATACAATAACTGTTTTAATTCAAAAGACATATTTTCTTAGCGTTCCTTTCTGTGCTTAAGAGAAGTATATACTTGAAAGGATAGTAAATAGTTTTCTTAATTCCAGAAAGCGTTTAAGTACTGTTCATAAATCAATAGCTTCATTTTCTTAAAATAAAGCATTTTTTACTTAGAATTCTTGAAATGCATATTATTAATATGCACATTATTAATTGCCCTTACCTTGTTTAAAACAGTACAACATATCCGTACATAATGGAGTAAATCATTCATATTGCTTGTGATTTTAAAAAGTAGAGGTTATCTACAGAATAATGTACAATCAAAAGTGAACTTAATGCAAAAGTACACATGAAAAAAGTACCTAGAAACAATAACCAATGTAATATGCTAATAAATAGAATCACTACCGGCAAAAAACAATATGAAAAGAGAAAAGGATTAAATCTTCTTGCTCTTGGCATATGCCACTAATCCTCAAAAACAACAACTGAAATATTTCCTGGCGCCACCTAGTGCCAGTAGTTATAGTCATGCCGTCCTAGATAGTAGCGACGGAACTGGAGTACAGATATCATAGTTACCCATGCAATAATATAACCTTTAATGTACAACGTTACATAAACATTTTCAAAAGATACCAGTTAATGTAATGTTTTTTGTCTTTTTATTATTATTACTATTTAATACATGTACTAACTTAACTACAGTCTTTTTATAGTAATTAATAATAATAATAATAATAATAATAATAATAATATTTATTCATTTTGAGCACTACATACAATAGATAGGAATAAGTCAAAAGTTTAAGTAAATAAACAATATAAATATACATATAACTAACCTGGGCAAATATGCGGTAACAGCCAGAGGTGTGGCGAGCGCATAAAAGTTTACACATAAAATAGAAGGTAAAAAATAAATTATAAAACGTGCTGAAACACTTACCGTTTTAGAAGTCTTCCGTGAAATCACAAACTGGGTAACCTCCGTTAAATATTTGAATCATTAGATGTTTCAGTCAAATGAGTACGGCGTGCGGAATAAATGTTTTTTAATGCCGAAAACGACCGTTCGACATCTAGCGATATTATATTTGCATATTTAAAATAATCTTTGAAACAACTTAATGCATCTTCACACGCACCTTCACAAATTTGTCTTAATATAAGAAAATCGGAGTCTTTCTCTAAAACACTTTCAAATTTTCGTATTACACACCAGTTTGTTTCGCCTTCAACAGCGCATAACTGTGCGTGAACATCATTTACAATTTGAACAAAATCCACTAGCGACATCGAAACATTTTGTAATTTCTCTATTCCCTCCGCTAGTCCGAAATAATTGTGGTGAATAGTTTGTAAATCTCTTTTAACCTGACTATCTTGAAATATTTCCTGGCTTTTTTTGATTGCCGCAGCTTCTGTCGGATTGAATTTTAAAACTACCTTCTTTACTTGATCAAACTAGCATCATCGAGATCGTATGGCCATTGTGCGAAAGTTTAAGAACTAAGGGCAATCCTCTCATACTTTTAAACTGTTTACATACAGTTTTAGAAAAATTGATTATTAAATTATTCGCGTTGCACCATTTAGAGAAATCATACAAAGTGGTAAGTGTCTTTTGCGTTAGCGTATTCTGGTCTTTCTCGGAAATTATGATGGACGTGTCGCCTGCGTACATAAAAACACGACTAAACGAAATATGTTCCGGCAGATCATTGACAAACAACAAAAAAATTGACGGCGCTAGTATACTACCCTGGGGAGTCCCGTAATTTAGGTTAAAGCTATTAGAGAAAATATTATTAACCTTAACAGACATACTCCTGTTGTTTAGAAAGGAAATAATCCAATCATTAAGACTACCCCTAATACCCGTCCTATGCAGCTTCGCAGAGACAAAGTTCCTATTGACCACATCGAATGCTCTGGTTAGATCGAACAGTAGTGTCAAAACGTATTCATTATAGATAGATAGAGAGGTACTCACCAAAAGCATTCGCTATTTCCATTGAATCAGTAATAGAACTGTCATCGACACGAATCTCCCTGGCGCCGAGTTTGGTAGTGTTACCTTTAAGCTGGTTAATCACATTCCAAATAGTTTTCGTTCTATTGGTTGACTTACTGATCTTATTACTGAAATATGATACCTTTTCGAATTTGATTTCTCTTTCATATTTTTGTACATATTGACGATATTAGTATCTTGCGTCATATTCCTTAGCCAATTTGGTTTTCCAAGTTCCTCAAGTTTGTGCAGAAGTTCAGCAGAAAATACAGGCTTACGCTTGTTTACTGATCTTCGATCGGTTGTTGTGCGACTAGGAAAAGTATTGTTGTAGCACCACATAAAATTATCGAAAAATGTTTCAAAATCTTTATCGATACCGTTGCTACATATCTCATGTGAAATTGAGTCAAACAGAAAAACAAACTCATTGATGTTTTTTTAGCTGTAGCATCTATGTGATCGCATCTCGAAACTACAACTAAGATTGTCGTAGTTCAAGCCGTCAAAGTCGCAGTAGATTAATTAACCAAAGTGGTCAGGCAATCCCGGATCCATATTTAAGCAATCGGCGGAGTCCGGAAAATTCGTGACCATGTAGTCCAAGCGAGAAGAACTGGACCCATGGCTATTCTTCCTTACTCTAGTAGGTTCGTCTAAAATTGAGGACATAGAGTAAGAGTCAAATATGTCGGTCAGTACTCTGTCGCCCGCAGAATCACTTCCCCTATCTACATTTAAATCACCACACAAAATAACAAATCTAAAATAATCCAGAGCTCTGGTCAGTATTATATCTAATAGCTTGACAAATGTTTTAAAGCCATCATTCGGCGGTCTATATATGTTGATTAAACACAAAATATCCTTACAACTAATTGCTGAACACTCAAGAATGGTCTCAACAGATATGTACATACATAATAAATAATAATAAAAGAGAGTATCCTATAAAAAAACTTTTTTTGTGTTGTTAATTTTAAAATTGTCAAGCATGAATCATATGAGATAAACTTTAAGCAATTTTAAAATTCAGTGAATCTGGCAAAAATTATCACGAAGTGGATCATACTGATTGTTATATTCGTAAAGCTGGGAATATTTAAACTTTGCACTGAGGCATGATAGTTCTATGGCCTAAACGCGCTGCAGCGTTCTGTTGTACTCACTCGCCACCCTTTACCTTTTTAAAGCATGATAGATAGCATAAAATCTACACTGCGAACTGCTTTAACAGAAGATAATAGATACTTTAGGACCTTACTGTATGTGACTTCTTTTATAATACGCAAAGTTGTAATATCTTATTCTAGGTAGAAGTTTGCGCTTGCAACAATACTAGAGGATGGTTCTTCGCTATATACGGTTACAAAGGCTTTTTACTAATCATGGGAGTATACATGGCATGGGAAACTAGAAACGTCAAAATTCAGGCTCTAAACGACTCCCAGTATATTGGAATTTGCGTTTACAGTGCCATTTCTAGCGCTGTCGTCGTGATACTATCCAACATCCTATCCCAAAACACTATAATCAGTTACGTAGCTACAACTTCCAGCATCCTAATATCCACCTCAATAATCTTGTTTCTTTTGTTTTTACCGAAATTGAGAGCCGTTTTGGGTGGTGAAAGGCAAGATCCCATTATGGAAAGTATGGGTTTGAAATTGGAATCGAACACTAAAAGGATGGTAATTGATGATCCACGAGAATCTTCGCATAGAGTTGAGATTCAGAACAAAGTATATAAGAGCGAGATCGAGATATTGGATAAGGAGATCGAGCGTCTTGAAAATTTGCTGTTGAAATATGGAAATTCCAAGGAGAGTCTTAAGGGAAACGTTACCTCCATTCCATTCACTATTACTGATAACCAAGATTATCCTGGTATTAAATTAGAAGTGCCATCTTGGGATTCAACAAAAAACGATTCTATTTGGCCTGTAGAATATAAGAAAAAGAAGTTATTCATGTCCGAAAATGCTTTACACAAATGTTCTATGTTGGATGGCACCATCGATAAGTTTAGAAATTTTGTTGGTAGTATCCCAACATTTTGGTTCTCTTTACAGAACTGCAATAAATCTCCAGATGTTAGCGTTAAGAACAATTCGTTACTGTTGAACCAGAATCGGTTTGAGATTAAATCGGCCACTAGTATAGTTGATAGTAACTTTAATATTACCTAGTAGTAGTAGTAGGAGGCCAAGTCAAGTTTTAGTCCAAACACAGGCATGGATTAAGCCTGTGTTCAATAGACATAGATGACAAAAATTAAATGTAGAATATAGACATTTTTAGTTGTTGAATTAAAAGAGGTGATATTGAAAAAGCAGCAAATGTGCACCAATAGAAGCTTCTTTTCAAATTGGAATCTTTTCAAAAAGAAAAATCGATCCCATCTTGGATTTGAATGATTTTCCATCAAATATCAAGAAAATTAGTTAATAGGTACCTATTTTCTGGAAAAAAGTTATTTAGTTATATAAATGTTGTAAACTCTGAAAATAAAAAATGATTACGCTTCGTGAAAAGTACTGTTTTTCTTTCATATTGCATCATCCATTTTTTTTACAAAGCTAGTATTTTATTGAAACCTAACATATTTCCAGATCTGTATATAACATTTATGTTACCATATATCGACCTATACAATTTTTTGCGATCTCTGCATTTAAAAAAAAGGGTGTACATTCAGTCGCAGCTGGAAAAATATTCAACCCCAATATGGAATCCACGCATTATAGGATATTTGTTTGCTACGAATAGTAGAAGAATTATAAATTTTACCGGATTCAGTGCAAAAAATGGTAGAAAACCAAAACCGAACATTTAGGAATTACGTGTACAGTTTTCCCGTCACGATTATATTTCATAGTATCCGATCAGTTTTTTGAGTTTTTTTTTTGTGAACGTAAAACGTAATTTGGAATGAATATATGCGGCAAATATACTGGTTTGCTGAATCAATTGGATGACGAATTAAAAGCATATTTCTTACTTTTGTATACTCCTATTAAATGTGGTAAGTTTATGTTAGTAGAAATAAAATGAGAATTAAGAAAAAGTTATTCCTTAAAATGACACCAAAGATATTGGGACAACGCGCTAGTCAGGAAAATGTTTGCTGAATATGCAATTGTGAAAGAGGTTAATTAATAGCTGCTTAACCGAATTGCAAATGTGGGTTATTGCATTATTCTTAATTAATATCACGATTTGGTAAACTTGGTATAGTAAAATTCTGTAGAAAAGTAACGTTAACCCGTAGCTGCAACTGTTGATTATTTGACTCTAATAGTGTGTGGCGCTGTATGGATGTGCATCCCCACTATACCATGTTATTTATCAAATCTTAAAACCCGTTATCCACGCATTATGGATTTATTCGAATTTCTGCTGGAGTTCTAAGAGAGAAATTATTTCTTTAATGTCTTGATTTCGGCAATAATTCACCAAAACAATAATGTAACTGAATTGGAGCCGTTTCCTCCAATTCAGTTACATTACACACTCCGTATACATTACCATTCAAGTTGCGTGTGTTAAATTCGGTCAAGTTTTTAATGTCACTTATGATTTCATCGACTATAGAAATCAACATAAAAAAAATATATACACCAAAAAATCTCATTACTTGAAGAATGTTCTGTATAACGGATTCTTACTATAAAAACCGTACTCTCGTATGTAGCTATACCACAACATTACCTGTTATACCTAAACCGGGCACAATCGGTCTTCGCAACAGAATCGGATCAGTCGCATGGGCCGTGAATTATAAATGGTGTATGTGTGACTCACAGCCGATAGAAGTGATATTTTAAAATCAATATCCCAGTGTAAGAATAAAAGCTGACGCAATAAAAATGTTTGGTAAATAAAGCGAATACATGCAGTAACAATAAATAATAATATAATAAATAAACGTAACTTCTTAACAGTGTGGATAGTATTGTTGAAAAACTTGCACCATCAGATATGTTTCCACATTTGCCTCCGTGAAGGTTGTTCGCTGTGATGAAAAATGTTCTTATATTTCGAGAAACACCCTTCAACATCTACGGAAGTAACACGGGCATAATTAAAATAATCCTTAGAGTTAGTTAATGAATCTGCAGATGCACCACCAAACATTTGCCTTAATCTCGTATAATCGCAGCTTTTTTTTTTACAACATTGTCGAACTTTGCTGTAACGCGACCGTTTTTTACATCGTTTATACCGTGTAGCAGTATATTAATTTCGTCTATGATTTTCTCTGGTTCTACTAATAACAACCCAGTATTTTGCAATTTTTCTACTGCGCCTAGTAATCGTTGCTCATTGTTGCTAATTTTTTTTAAATCTGTTTCAACAGAAGTATGTAGAAATCCTTTCTGGCTCTCCTTAATAGGTGTTTTCCTTCTTGGAAATGTTCAGAATAATAAAAAGCAGTTTGCAACCATGTTCCCTAATGAGTAAGAATCGGATGTGGCGGTTTGCGAATACCGGGACAAAGCTTGTGAAGTGCTCGAATCCGTTTGGGAGATTTGAGAAACACTTTTTTTGTTTTTTCTATTAATGCATCCTCCTCCGGGTAATATTCTCGAATAGTTTGTGCCACAAATCCCTCACACTTTTCTTTAAGAGAACGGCCTACACAACACATTGTTGCTGCTCCATCGCTCATAAACATCAACAGTTGACTAGTTGACACGAAATTGTTGTAACGTATCGAGCACTATGCCTGTAATTGCTTCGCCAGTACACTTTTTTAGTCTTTTACTAGGAAATAAGATTGCAAATTTCGGTTTAACAGGATCTAGTACTCGTACTATAATATTCAAAATAGAATTTTTTTACAATCTGTCGTCTCATCAAGACATTGCCATAGCTGTTTATCTTTTAATTCTGCTTTGATCCTATTTTCGATATCTTCACCTACACTTGGTAGCTCTTTCCGTAATGCTGTCTGTAATGGTAAGTTCCACTCGGGATTGTATGTACGCCAGAACTGTCGAAACGGTTCTTTATCGAGTAAGCGAAACGGTAGACCACAAACAATAAACACCAAAAGTAAATCCAACTTAAATCTATCTATCTATGCGCGGTATATGATGTATTAAAATCTTATTTTGGTGAGCATCGGCTGTTGATGGTATTTGTATTAGTTGTACAAAGATTTTTGCGGTCTTCACACTATTAACAATATGGGTACAGAATATGATAATGAATACACAATAAGTATGTACCACCACAGACGGCGACGACTTTTAGCGTTATATTTGCTAAAAAAGTATAATAGGTATTACTTATCATTTTATGTCCATGTAAATGATCTTTTCCTTTTATATTATATATATATATATATATATATATATATATATATATATATAAGTTTTACTCGATCAATTCACCCCAATTGACCACGTTTTGTTAAAGTTGTTTCCCGCTTAGTTTTCAATAGAAAAGGGCAAACCACAAGTTGGACAAGGACACACTGAGAAAATGCGCTGTGCCACCGCTAAAAGTTAAAGTTGAATCAACTTTTAACGTCGTGAATTTCCTATGGCGCCAGTGTAACCTTCTTTGAATCGCCCAATAGCTTGTACGTCGCAATACCGCAGTACAGCGCACAGCTGTAATGTGAACCCCGCTTAACGCTGCGAAGGATTGATGAGAAACTGTTGCAATAAATAAATAATTTCATTCGCTGAGGTAGCCGTGCCGATTCATCTGCATACATACGTCGCGTCGTGGGCGCAGCAACCTTACTTCTAGCCTGGGGCGAAGCTTTCTGTGCCCGGCCTGGTTACATCCCAGGAAGAGTTATTTGACTGTCGATAATAGTAATCACCTATAGACAGTGAAAAAACATAACTAAATCGAGCAGAAACTCTATATTATACTTGTTGCTAGAAATGCCAGATAAAGGTTGTACACGTAGAAACTCATCTAATTTGATATAGGGGAACGTTGGGTACACGATATGCATACCGATTTTATGTTCGCGATGGGGATGATTTACACAAGCACGGATAGTAAGTTTAACCGCGGCTATGGTAAAGTTCAACCTTTCGCTGTTAAATAAGATGATAAAATAAGGTTTTGTTATGTGGAGGTGTTCTATTTGCCAATAAAATTGTTTTGTAGCTAATGTAGTAGATAATTATATTTTGCTCATTGAATAGAAGAATTCAAAGACAGAAAAATAGTGTGTAGATGTAAAAGAAATAGAGGAAAAGAAAGTTCATTTCTGTGAATGAGGAATAAGCTTTCAAAACGCAGTATCTCCGTTTTGTTAAATTTTCAAGGCAGCTAAAAACTTTCTGGCTCGTTTTTTTACTCCGCACGCAGAGAAACATTTACTTGTATCAAAGCTGTTCGCCTTAATTCAAGCCAATTACTGTTTCAATTGTCCGTAATATAATAACCGCATTAAATCAAAAGAAATATTTTTTCAGCGTTACTTTCTCCGCTTAAGAGAAATATATACTTGTAATAAAATAATTGTATTTCTTTGTTTAAGACATTTGTTAACTTGATTCAAGAAAACCTTGCAGAAAATTTGAAGAAAGCGATTCTTAGAATTCTTGAAATGCATATTATTTATATCCACATTATTAATTGCGCTTACCTTGTTTAAAACAGTAGGACGTAAATTCTTTTCATTGCTTATGATTTTAAAAAGGCTAAGGTAGAGGTGGTTATCTATAGAATAAACTAAAAACAAAGGTAAACTTAATGTAGAAGTACACATGGAAAACCTCCTAGAAACAATAACCAAGATAATGCTAATAAATAGCTCCTGGCATTGATGGAATCACTACCGGCAAAAACAATGTGAGAAAAGAAAAGCATTAACGCTTCTTGCTCCTAGCCACGTTCATCTAACAGCTCTCAGTATATGCCACTAATCTTCAAAAACAGCAACTGAAATATTTCCTATCGCCACCTAGTGCCAGTAGTTATAGTCATGCTGTTCTAGATAATAGCGACGGAACTGGAATACAGATACCATACTTACCCATACAATGATATAACCTTTAATGTACAACGTTTTATAAACATTTTCGGAAGATACCGTTAATGTAATATTTTTTTTCTTATTATTACTATTTACCACGTGTACTAATTTAACTATAGTTTTTTAAAATATATAATAAATAATAATAAAAAAGGGATAAATAAACTTAAATTTTAACTCATTAATTATTAAACTAGATAAAAATAATCCCTATTTAATTATATTATTAAAGAAACAATTTAATTACACTGTAACATTAAAAAAAACCTTTTGCATTAGTTCATTCACTTGCTCCTAATTTTAATTATTAACTTTAGGTTGTTTTTCCATTATTGTAATTTTTCTTTTATTGGATATCCTTGTAGCTGGCCTGATGTGTTTTTTGAACACGAAACCGATCGCTTAATTTCTCAATAGAACTTTGTGAGATCTGGACCATTTTTTCATTCCTACCTTTAATATGAATATTTTCTTTTCGGGGACTTTAGAAACACTGCCTTTGTACTAGCAATTAATGCATTTACTAGTGGAAAACATGTAGGAATCGTTTGTGCCGCAAGATTTAGGGTATGAATTTTACACGTTACATGTAACAAGTTACCACTGTGTTCTTTAAGAGATTGGCCCAAAGAACGCATGTTTGCGGCACCATCACTCATAAACATTAAAAGTTGCTTAGCTGAAACTTCAAATTTGTTCAATGAGTTCAACACCTCCTTTAAAATCTCATCGGCAGTACAATTTATAACTCTTTTGGAAGCAAGTAAGAAGGAGGATGACGGTCGATGTGGTTCCATTATACGTACCATTACATTAACCGCAGAATGTTTTTGACGATCCGATGTTTCGTCCACACACAACCACAGTTTTTTATCTTTCAATTCCGTTTTCGTTTTTTTTTCTATATGTTCACGAGCAAATGGCACTATATTTCGTATCGATGTCCGACTAGGTAATTTACAGTCCGCATATTTATTCCAGAAGGAGACAAATGCTTCTTTGTCTAGTAAACGAAACGATAGATTACATAAAATAAGAGTAACACATAAATCAAATGTAAATTTTTCTTGGTCTCGTATGCCACTTTTTGCAGAAGAATGCTGTTTGCTTTCGATGTGACGTTGACAATGGCTTCTAGACACATCAAAGGGGTTTTACAAACTAGACATTGAATTTTAGCGCCATGAAAAATTTAGTCCGGCATGCCCGTTATAAAGTTTTTAACTGTGTCTGCCATTGGTCGTTTTCGCGATGTACCTAACTGCGACATTTTTAAAGCAAACATACGCGTACAATTACGAAATAGGTTACGACAGCTTACATATACACAGAACTACTCGCATACAGCATCGATTTAGTACTGACGCTGTGAACGCGTGAAATAAATAATCGCCGACTCCGCACCACATATCTACTACACTGACTGTTACCGCTGTTTATCCAGACTAGTTATTTGCTATACGATCGTAGTAAACTATGCGGATGACGCAAACATTTCTGTAATCGAAAGGATGTGAATAGTCTCGGAATAACGTTTTTAGAATCTGACAAAATGCTTGCCTACCGTAGATATTGATTTGAATTTTTGGAAGATCTGTTCTTGATTGTAGTGGCTGTTTGTGTGAAATTCTTTACGGTTTTCAAAAATAACGCATCATTTCGATTTACGTTTCGACAATTCTTCTTGTCTTCTTCAGAATGTTTTATTTAAAATATATAAAACACGTCAACTACACTAACATTTTAAAATGTTTGTTTAATTAAATTTCTTTAAAATTATTATGAGAGTAATCTTACTTATACATGTTTTTACATTTTTCTTGACGTTTAATTTTCGCCCACTAGCGAAAGGGCAAATGTATGCTGATTTGCTAAAAAAACACTTCACTTTTTAATTTTTTTGCAAAACACATAAATTAGTAGAACCATGTTTTCTTATATCTAAAAACAAAACAAATTCATACAATTCTTTTAATATATTTATTACATATACTATTTTTTTTAACAATCTAGTGTAGCGGAAACGTGAAATGGGGACGGAAATGAGAAATTAGGACCGACAAGTTAAAGTGAATACAAAAATTATTTAAAAAGCGCCAAAAAATTCTATAATTGCTGGTAAACAAAACGTATAAATTACTTAATTAGTTACATTGCAACTTACCATTCTTAACTACTAAGTATTTGTAACAAAACAAAAAACTTTACAGTAATAAATATTATTCAAGGGCTTCTAATAAAGAATCTACTTCACTCATATTCTCAAATTTAAATAGTCGAGATGATATCTTTGTTGGTGCGTTTAAAAGACAAAGGATCTCGTTCGTAGAAATTACTTGATTATAGGCCTTTTGGAACCACAAATCTTTTTGATTTCTGCATGAATGAAATTGTAAGGTTACTGCCTTTAACATTTAAAATCCGCCCTGAGAACCATTTAGACTCAAATGCCACGGCAACCCAATCGCCTTCTTCTTTTTTTTTCTCATCTACCACAACATCTTCTACAACAGTGTCATCAGCTAAAAAGTTTATTTTTGTTTGTAGCCTTTCTGATTCTATTTTCTGTTGATCGACATTCTGATGCTTTTTCCCTCATAGATTTTAACTGAAGGTCATACTGAAGAATTTTGCTCCATGTTAAGACAAAATGGTTGCTACATATGTAAGTACTGTAAGAAGCAGTTGGTAATGTAGGACGCATGAGCAGTAGTAAATATGTCGTGAAGCAGTTAACAAGACAGTTACGGAAAATAACCGATAACTACAGCATTAACTTTTGTGTCTCACGATCCTTGACACCATCAACGAAGGCTTGCACGGCTAACTTCTCGATGACATCTTCGGGAGCGGACAGAAACGCAAGTCGAACCAGTCGAGCGATATCGACCTGAAATTCTTGCAGACATGATAGACTTGTTGTAAATGTCTATCGCCATAACGAGCATCCATCACTGATGTTAGTGCCTGATAATCATGGTGTTGACACTTTGGGATTGTTTGCAAACTATTTAATGCGTCACCTCGCAGTACGACGATTAGCGCCGTAGCCAGACCAACTATTAGCAGATGCGGCAACCTCGAATTGTCTGAGGTACGTTGACCATTGGACTTTTCCGTCAAACGTTGGTGGCTTTACTTTTTCTCCAGAATGTTCTTCCATATGAACAGTGCCAAAGCTCTTCAAATTCGAAATTTGTTCTCGAAATCGCTTGTCCATCTCCTCGGACTTTTTTTTGCTGTTCGTGCAATATCTTCTGTAATCGTTCTTGAACATCCCGAATATCTTCAAATTTCCGGTTGAGATGCTCCTCGGCAGTTTTGACATATTCCTCTACGGTTTTAACATGTTCCTGAACGATAACGACTTGATTCTGAACGGTTTCGATGCTCTGCCCCATTTCCTGTCTTATCTCTTTAAAATTGTGAGCCAGTTCCTGCTGCCCAGCTTCTACTTTTTGTAGTCCAGCTTTCATCTCCTGGAATTCGTTAGCCAACTTCTCTTGTCCAGTTTCCATCTTCTGAGCCAAATCGGCTTGCATTTCCCGCATCATGGCCATTAACATTGCCATGGGATCAACAACGGTAGATGACCCTTCATCTGGCTTAGCCTCACATTCATACTGGCCCTCTGTTTCGGCACTCCGTTTAGTGTTTCTTGTGTCCATTTTCCTGGTACTCTTTTCATTCGCCTTGACTGTTTGTACATTCTATCCCACCTCTGACACCAATTGTACAGTTTTTTAAAAACGAGATGGAGTACTGATAACACAATTTACTATCAATAGCTTTATTCTATTCGTCAAAGTTCACAAAATAATTCTAATAATGTCACTTTTTCGAATCCCCAAATCAAACTTCACTTTGATATCACTGTTTTCTCATTTTTTCTGTACAATATCATACATATTAAGATAAATGTATAATATTTATAGCGGATGACTTAAGATAAATATAAAAATTCTGCACACAACGTGGTGGTTAAGAAAAAATGATAAATTTGAGCATTAAAAGAAATAAGAAGTATTAAATACAATATTGTGAAAAACAATGCAAAATCTAAATAAATTTCAGCCATCAATCGCTGATATGGTTGGTCTAGCACGGCTTAAACGAAAGAGAGCGAAGAATTCTACACGAGACGCTACGAAAACTAAAAAGGGGAAAATAAGAGAGCACATGTTACAAAAATAGCTATGTAAAATATACGAATTCGTACTTACAGCGTTTACCAAAATATCGTTACACTGCCATTGATTTTAATGTTTGTTTTGTTTTTTTTATAAATTTTAATTTATATATCTTTTTAGATTATATTATTATTATCTACAATATTGACGAATTTCAAAATAAATTGTACTATAGTTGTGATGTTATGATTATCATTATGATTATCATTATGATTATCATTATGATTATCATTATGATTATCATTATGATTATCATTATGATTATCATTATGATTATCATTATGATTATCATTATGATTATCATTATGATTATCATTATGATTATCATTATGATTATCATTATGATTATCATTATGATTATCATTATGATTATCATTATGATTATCATTATGATTATCATTATGATTATCATTATGATTATCATTATGATTATCATTATGATTATCATTATGATTATCATTATGATTATCATTATGATTATCATTATGATTATCATTATGATTATCATTATGATTATCATTATGATTATCATTATGATTATCATTATGATTATCATTATGATTATCATTATGATTATCATTATGATTATCATTATGATTATCATTATGATTATCATTATGATTATCATTATGATTATCATTATGATTATCATTATGATTATCATTATGATTATCATTATGATTATCATTATGATTATCATTATGATTATCATTATGATTATCATTATGATTATCATTATGATTATCATTATGATTATCATTATGATTATCATTATGATTATCATTATGATTATCATTATGATTATCATTATGATTATCATTATGATTATCATTATGATTATCATTATGATTATCATTATGATTATCATTATGATTATCATTATGATTATCATTATGATTATCATTATGATTATCATTATGATTATCATTATGAATTTAATCATTATGATTATCATTATGATTATCATTATGATTATCATTATGATTATTCATTATGATTATCATTATGATTATCATTATGATTATCATTATGATTATCATTATGATTATCATTATGATTATCATTATGATTATCATTATGATTATCATTATGATTATCATTATGATTATCATTATGATTATCATTATGATTATCATTATGATTATCATTATGATTATCATTATGATTATCATTATGATTCATTAGTTATCTTATGATTATCATTATGATTATCATTATGATTATCATTATGATTATCATTATGATTATCATTATGATTATCATTATGATTATCATTATGATTATCATTATGATTATCATTATGATTATCATTATGATTATCATTATGATTAATCATTATGATTATCATTATGATTATCATTATGATTATCATTATGATTATCATTATGATTATCATTATGATTATCATTATGATTATCATTATGATTATCATTATGATTATCATTATGATTATCATTATGATTATCATTATGATTATCATTATGATTATCATTATGATTATCATTATGATTATCATTATGATTATCATTATGATTATCATTATGATTATCATTATGATTATCATTATGATTATCATTATGATTATCATTATGATTATCATTATGATTATCATTATGATTATCATTATGATTATCATTATGATTATCATTATGATTATCATTATGAATTATCATTATGATTATCATTATGATTATCATTATGATTATCATTATGATTATATCATTATGATTATATTTTATACATTATTATTATCATTATGATTATCATTATTATTATCATTATGATTATCATTATATTATCATTATATTATCATTATTATTATCATTATATATTATTATCATTATTATTATCATTATTATTATCATTATTATTATTATTATATATATTCATTATTCATTATTATTATCATTATCATTATCATTATCATTATATTAATCTATTATTCATTATATTATTATATTATTATTATATATTATTATTATTTATTATTATTATTATTATTTATTATTATATTTATCATTAATTATTAATATTTATTATTATTATTATTATTATTATTATTATTATATTATTATTATATTATTATTTATTATTATTATATTATTATTATATTATTATTATTATTATTATTATTATTATTATTATTATTATTATTTTTATTATTATTATTATTATTATTATTATTATTATTATTATTATTATTATTATTATTATTATTATTATTATTATTATTATTATTATTATTATTATTATTATTATTATTATTATTATTATTATTATTATTATTATTATTATTTATATTATTATTATTATTATTATTATTATTATTATTATTATTATTAATTATTATTATATATTATTATTATTATTATTATTATTTATTATTATTATTATTATTTTTATTATTATTATATTATTATTATTATTATTATTATTATATTATTATTTATTATTATTATTATTATTATTATTATTATTATTTATTATTATTATTATTATTATTATTATTATTATTATTATTATTATTATATTATTATTATTATTATTATTATTATTATTATTATTATTATTATTATTATTATTATTATTATTATTATATTATTATTATTATTATTATTATTATTATTATTATTATTATTATTTATTATTATTATTATTATTATTATTTATTATTATTATTATTATTATTATTATTATTATTATTATTATTATTATTATTATTATTATTATTATTATTATTATTATTATTATTATTATTATTATTATTATTATTATTATTATTATTATTATTATTATTATTATATTATTATTATTATTATTATTATTATTATTATTATTATTATTATTATTATTATTATTATTATTATTATATTATTAATTATTATTATTATTATTATTATTATTATTATTATTATTATTATTATTATTATTATTATTATTATTATTATTATTATTATTATTATTATTATTATATTATTATTATTATTATTATTATTATTATTATATTATTATATATTATTATTATTATTATTATTATTATTATTATTATTATTATTATTTATTATTATTATTATTATTATTTATTATTATTATTATTATTATTATATATTATTATTATTTTATTATATTATTATTATTATTATTATTATTATTATTATTATTATTATTATTATTATTATTATTATTATTATTATTATTATTATTATTATTATTATATTTATTTATATTTCCAAATATATAATAAGAGTATTTTAAATAATTAGCATAAAAAATATAATCAGTAGGAAATTGATGCAAAAACAAACATATTTGACAACAACTTATCCACTACTTGATTTGAATTTAAAGAAATTGCTCAGTGTTCTCCACTGTTGTCTATATGCCCAACTGATTTCGTTTTATTAAGTTTTGTTTAACATTAGAAATGCAATTATTATTTCTTTCGTTCAAATTGTAAATTTCATCCTGAATTTTCTCCCTCACAGTGTTAATGCCATTGGAATCGAAATTCACACAATGTAATGGTGGTAAATCGGGGCTGTTGAATAGTCACAGCATTGGTAATCCAAATGAGAAATTGATTGTTTAAATGCCTTCGAACTTCTAAAACATTATACAGTGGTGCTCCATCTTGCTGCCAACTAATGTTGTCTAATTGATGTCTTAAGAAATTTTGCAGTGCATCTACTTGTCGAATAATTGTTTCCAAATGTATTTCCGCTGTTAATTTGATATCATAAAAAAATGACCCAACTACTTTATTTTGGAAAATAGCACACCATACGTGTGACTTCCTTCCAGACTTTCTTATTTGTGTCACTTTTTTTTTTACATTTTTTCGTTTCCACGAGTGTCTATTTTTTCTATTAAAATCGCCGAAAGTGGAAAAGAGAACTCACCTGCCCATACAACTTCATTAAAGAAATTCGTTGGGTCGTTGTTTAAACTTCCAATCATTTAAAATATTTAGTCTTGGGCATTTATAATACTTCTCAATATGCCAATAAATGTAAAAGGACAACACATATACACCACAAAACAAAAAATAACGATATGATAAAACAAAGGAGAACTATTGTAGTAAAAAACGTCTTTTAAACTATAAAAAGAATGTTTATATATTATTAATTCTAATTTGTACTTAAATTGTCGATCACTCAAAGGGCGTAATGCTACGGGTATGTAATTATAGATTTTAATTAATTGTAAAACAACATTTTTCTGGACTATTGTTAAATTAGGTCGGTCCTGATATATAAGTACTTATAGTTGTTGCTCTAGAAGGGTATGTATATACGGCGTGTCCCGCTAAGAGTGGGGACCGGCGACATCTTGGAAGCTGTAGTAGCTACAGTGATGGGAAAAAAAATTTCATGATTAAAGTGGCAAGGGGAAATTTAGTGAAAATATTTTTAAATTCCAAACATGACCGCTAGAGGGTGGTGTTACTAGGGCTAACAATAAATTTTAAATTAGCCGGTAAAAGTTTCATGATTAGCTATGATTTGAAATACTTTATTAAAAAGCTTAGTTAATTACACTTTGGTTAAAGACGTTTTGTCATATTGCGAATAATAAGTATAGTAAGCGTTGCCGAATCGTGTAAAACTAAACCTGCTATAACTTCTGCAGTTTTTACCCGAATTAAAGAAATGTGGACTTGTTTGAAAGGGCATTCAGCGTTGTTTTATACGTCATAATTTGTGCGACCCGTTAATGTTCAAGAAATGTACCAGATGGCGTTACTTACTGTACGAGTTTTTCTCAATTATCTCTAAAAATTCAAATGGAATTATATAATTTTCTTATGTTGTGTCTGAAGAATTTTGACAGACTAAAGTAGTGGCGAAAACCGCGTAGTGATTTCTTTTTTCTTTTTCCAGATAATAACGAAAACAGCCCATTATCGGTAATAATTTCCCCATTAGTTACAAATACCTACTTAATAATATCGAAACTTATCTTAGTTGGCCATGAGACAAAGGAATGATAACAAAAGCAAAGCAAAATGTAGCAGTCACAAAATAAACAAATAAATGACAACAATGCAAATCGAAAACAGTACCAATAGTACATAATGCAGTATTATTAGAAATCAAAATAAACAATAATTTAAATTTATTTTGAATGTTTAAATTGTTTGCCGTCATTATTTATACACAGATTTAGTCTACGACGAGTGCTAATAACAGCTGCTTCGATTTCTACTCTTGGTAGGCTGGCGATAGCATTCTGAATCGGTTGAGTCACATCAGCTCTCGTTGTAGGACGTGTTTGATAAACCAGATCTTTTATCCTTCCCCATAAATAAAAGTCAAGCACAGTCAAATCTACGGGTCTAGCTGGCCATGGAAAAGTAGATCCTCTTCCAATCCACTGATATGGAAACGTATTGTGAAGACACGGACGATTCGTAAATAATGAGCTGGACAGCCGTCATGCTGAAACTACCATGTTTTTCGAGTTTCCAACGAAACATCTTCCAAAAGTATTGGTAATGCGTTACGTAAAAAGTTTAAGTATATTTCACCACCTAAGTTGCCTTCAAAAATAAATGGCCCAATAACCTTATCACCCAAAGTGCTACACCAAACATTTATATTCCACTTATGTTGATAATCAACCTCTCTCAACCAATGAGGATTTTGTTTGGCCCAGTAATGCATATTATGGCCATCATTAGCAAAAGTAGCCTCATCAGTCCACAACACGCGATGTAGGAAGGCAGCATCTCCATGGTAGATACAATCGGTACAATCTGTATCCGAGAGGAATTTGATGTAACACCATACGGTATGGGTGTGACGCATTGTTTATTAGGATGTGATGAATTGCTGACTTGCTTATACCTAGAACGGAAGACATTTATCTAGTATGAGGATGAGCTTCAACATATGCAAGGACGTTTATCAGATCAGCTTCAATTCTAACTACACGTGGTCTGGTAGGATTTCCACGAGATTGAACATACCTTGTTTCACGTAATCGTGTTGCCAGACGTCAGAATACTTCTCGGTTGAAATGTTTTCTTTCTGGATACTTAACGGCATACTCACGTTCACATTGAAAATACACTGCAAAGGTATCATATTTTTCATCGTTCAACGACTAAGCAGCAATCCTTAAAGACCAGTGCACGGTAAAATTCTATATACTTGTCACAACTGTCAAATAAATAATTGTTTCCATAGCATGCTAAATTCTGCTGTTGTATCCAAATGATACTAGATTTTGTTACTTTTATTTGAAAAGTGAGCAAAAACAAATAGTCATATTAAACTAATACCAATACAATTTTGTGTGTAAAGGATTAAAAGTTATCATTCCTTTGTTTCATGGCTAACTAAGATAGGCTTCGATATTATTAAGTAGGCATTTGTAACTGATAGGGAAATTATTACTGATAATGGGCTGTTTTTTTGATAATTTGATAATTTAAATATTTAAGATTCGAATAATAAGAATCTAAATAACGAAATTTAGGGGAATTATCTGTTATGTTATTATTATTTGTTGATCGACATAGTTTAAATCAAACTCCCAGTTTTATTAAGTATTTGTTAGGTTACTTGTAGCTTATACTACGTCTAAAACAATACTAATCACTACTGTATTATAGTAACTTATAGTTTCTATTGTTGTAAGGTGCAGGACGCTCAATCAGCACTAGATGCACACGCGAATATCGATACATTTACCCGCACCGGTTTCTTACTGATTGATGGAAACAGAGTTTATTGAACTTCACTACAGAATGTTCAAACTCTATTGTCCGAGGAGCCTTTCCAAGCGGATATAGCATAGGTGATTACTTTATTGTTTATTAGTAACTTTTATCCCAATAGGGAGCTTCTTATAGTGTATATTCAATTTACATAGCAAAGACACATGGTGAACACACATATTGGCAAAGGTAGGGTGAGAGTTATTTTTATCGTTTCCCACCAAGCATATATCGATATTGATAATCTTTTGACATGTGTATGTTCCTGATTTTCTATTTAAACATTAAGAGATATACTTGTAACACTAAAAACGCTCTACAACTCTACGTGACAGCTGACAACTCATACCTACGACGAAAAAGAAAGAAAAACGTTGAAATATGTAGGAGCAATTTAGTTTTTACGTCTAGCTGAGGTGCTGAAATCGATATATAAATTCACTCAGGTGTAGCGTTTTCAAAATAAAAAAATAGAACGTTAAGAATAAAAGCAATGCGTATATGCATATATGCCGACATCTATCATATGAAATTATGTCATTTATATTATTCTAAATATAAAAAAGCGGTGGTATTTTATTTTTGCGTAGACGCTGTGCGTCGGTTTTTCCAAGTTGTTGAGGTCGATTAATTTGACGAAGGTAAGGCATCAAGGTTAACGTGTACTTCGTACAAGATGCAAGTACACACATTGCACATGCATACATATATAGAAGTCCCACGACTTATATAAGTTACCTACTATTAACCTAAGATGCTTAAAGTGAAATATTTAGCGAATAGGGAAGTTGTATGAATTTTGTTTAATTTAGAAGTTTTATGGTACGATTATATTTATACACATATATAGATGATTTTTAGGAAATTTTCGTTTGAAATTCACCATATTAAGGGAAAACTGCCTTAAAAATGCCAGCAATTATGTGAAGTCATTCAATCGTTACGAAATTATTGTATATTTACTATTTCTCTGTTGTATGTCTATTTAAGTCGTAAATCTTACTTTATATAAATGACATTGAAGTTTTTTGGTTCCGTGATTTCAAAATCATAGATTTAGGCTTTGTTATATGTGACTTCGTTTATTATTTGTAGTTAATGAAACTGCTTAATAAATAACGTAATTTATTCATGACATTTTATGTAATGGTTCAATCCGGAACTGCCAGCTTTCCTATCTGAAACTACGTATACACACTACATCCTTTCTCTTAAAGAGAACGTTTTAATTCAATACTACAAATTCAGTCTCTGAGGTGGCCTTATTTGACGACCATGAAGTTGTTTTAATACATTGATTCCTAGAGTCTGATTACGTGCTTTCTGGTTCCTTATCTAAAATATTTTTGTTTTCTTATATATTGTGTGTATTGGTTTCAGTTTCACTTCTTATGTCTAAATTTTCATTCATTTCATCTAAATTTTCATTCATGCTTATTTAATTCTAAATAACAGTTACATTTTTCGTTTTCCTTCTTTTCTCTTGAAACTATTGTGATTGGAGAGTAGCTCCTACCAATCCTAATATGTGTATATGTTTTTATAGGTTTAATGAATCTTCTATTTCTAATTAATATGTATCTGCTACCTAGCCTCAGTTTATGTGTCCTATCCAGGAACTCTTTGGCTTGCTTTGAACATATACTCTAGTATTTTTACTGAGTGTTCACTCCTGATTGGTCATAAATAATGTTTTTAGGAAAAGGTGGTAACGATAGTCTTATTCTCACAATAACTCTTTAATAATACAATGCTACCGGTTGTATTGAAGAGTTATTGTAAGAATAAGATCATCATTACCACCCTTTTCTAGTTATGGATCACTCATACAGAGTCGCCTTGGATCGTTTTAATAATGTTTTCGTTGCTTTTGCTGTTTTTTAATTGCCTTATCATATGTTTTAGAAACTTTTGGTTTAAGGGAATCAGATACACATGATATATTTGTTCTACGTTTTTGCGACTGGAGTGTTACGATGACGTAATAATGCAAGTTGTATGTCTCCATTGTCTTCTAGAACTTTTTTGAACATCTTCTTCGCACTTTGGATGAGTCTCTCGGCCATGCCATTTGATTAGAGGTGGCAGTATGTAGTTAAGTTGCCAACCATTTGAAAATTGTTTGAACTCGACTGACGTAAATTGAGGTCTTCCGGCGGAAATTAATGTCAGTGGTATGCCAAACAAAGAAAACCTGTCCTTTAATACCTCTATAATTTTCTTACTCGTTGAATTTGTTTTCAAATCAACAACGTCTACAAACTTTGAATACTAATTAATAAGGAAAATATATTTCCGACCATTTAGTTCAAAAATACCGCATCTCGCGTTATTCCATGGTATTTTCGGTATGTTGTAACTAATTAAAGGTTCTCTTTTCTGTGAATTGGAATATTTTAAACATGTGTAAGTGACAATTTTTTGTCTTATCTGGTTTATTATTCCAGGCAAAAAAAAAGTAATTTCTGAGCTAACTGTACATTCGTCTATTCCAAAATGTCTATAATGTAAGCGTTTTAACACTTTATTCCTCAAACTCACAGGTATACTATACCCCTGAAGATTATGTTGTCAATTACACACACATCACTTTTACACTCTGCATATGGCTTGATCTTTTCACTTAATTTTTTATTATAATCGGGCCAGCCGTTTAAAATTGTTGTTTTTAAGAGTTGCAGTTCTTCATCCCTTTTTGTTTCTTGCTTTATTTGTTCTAGTTTTTCTGGTGTTGTATTTATTTCGCTTTTTATTAAATAAACTTGAGAATGAATGTCGTCATTAAGCTCATTGTTATAAATTCTTTTATCATTTGCTCTGGATAAAGCATCAGCTAGTAAAAGCTCTTTTCCTGGTTTGTACACTAACAAGGGAACATCCTGAACCCGAAAATTCAAAAAAAAATTGAAACTTTGTGAAGTAGTCCACACCCAAGAATGTTCGAAAGTATTTTCTTTATTCGCTCAATCTCGTTTTAAGAGGATGAAACTACCCCTGAAAGTTTAGTAGATTTTTGGTTTTCTTAAAATAACTCGGCAATGGCTGGAACAAATACATCAGAACTATATATCAAAATAATCGCCTCATCGAGCTCAATCACATATATGAAAATAGCACCTTAGTTCCATTAAAAAACGTTATGTATGTTACGGAGCTCTTCGAACAGTATAAAAATTATATTTTATTTTATGTAATATAGTTATTAGTAAAAGATAAAACTTGCCCTGCAATATGTCGTCTTAAATAACTGTGAATCCATGTGCAAAATAGACTTTTTTTATTTCAATTAGAAGAACAAATGCATTGTTTATCAATATATTATAATAACTACAATTATTTACTTGTACTACCATAGTAGTAACAGTTATAAAAATAGCGACTATACATGCTTTAGGGTGACATCAGTTGCAGATATTGAACAAGTAATATGTTCGATTTTCTGACGCATTGTGATAGTATAATTTATCTAATGAGGTTCATATTCCGTTACAATTTGATATATAAATTAGCAAATCAATTCAAGGATAATTGCAAGACAGATACAGTGCATTGAAAGTTACATACGATAACAATGATGAAGTATGACATAATAATCTCTAATGTGAGTAATAATTTACGTGTAATAGTTTCAATTTATTGATTTATTTAGATAAGAAAATGTATATAATGAAAAGTCACTTTTGTAATTTGTTAGTAGTACATGTGAGCTTTAGAATATAAGCACGACAATTGGCAGTCATAAATCCAGTAAATGTAATTTGTTTACTTATGGTAACATTTAGTGTCGTAAATGATAACCGCCCCATGGGTTTCAACAATAAAGAAAGTGAAATTCACCGCCTATTAAGGGATATATTAATTAGATTTCGAGACGACACAACATTTGTGGTAGATAATGACGTAACACTAGAATTCTTGCTAGAATTTACGCCACATTCTGCAGAATTTGTTGATGACACATATCCACCTTCACGGGAAGAAATATTAGAAGTTTTACAATTTGAAGAAGAAGAAGAATGTGTACCTGAGGGGGAAGATATTATCTCTATAGAATATAGGGAAAACGCTGTTGCCTTCTGTAAAAACGAAAAAAATGACGCCCATATGAAGCTGTAAAACATAGATTTAAGAGAGTAAAGTCTTCACGTCAATTATACAGGTAAGAAATCGCAGGCCAACTTCCATACATTTTTGTTTTCATTCATTTTTTTCCTTTTTAGATGGAAGGTATCATTACAAAAAGGAGGAATAAGAAGAGAGCAATTGTTAAAAATTTCTGAATATGTTTTTAATAAATTTATTAACCCCAAAGCGGGTGCCATATTTTTTGAAAATTGAAATTAATGAAAGGTGGCCCGTTTCTAGGGTTACTTTTCTGCCAAATATGTATTGGTAAAGTCTTTCCATACCAAAACAGACAACAAGCAGCTCTTTTTCAATCTGCGCGTATCTGGTTGCGTTTCGGTCATAGCTTTCGAGATATACGCATGTGGAAGTCTATTTTGAATAAGTATCAGGTCCAATCCAGATTTCAAGACATTTACTTGCAAAATTGGTTTAGAAATTAACTTATCTTTTAAATTTTTAAAAGCTATTTCCTTTTCGCCTGACCAAAAAAATTCATTATCTTTCTTTACCAACTCTCGCAATGAGGCGGTTTCACTCGAAAAATTTGGAATAAATTTGCTAACATATTTCAGCATACCAAGTAATCTTTGAATATCTGTTTTATTTTCTGGCTTAGGTATCTCCAGAATTGTTTGTGTTTTTGAATTACTGGGAGATACACCATCTTTCGATATTACATGACCATATATTCTATTTTATTTAACCCGAACCTACATTTACGCAAATTGAATTTATATATATATCAAAGTATCATCAATATATACTTGTGTGCCTTCAAGGGAAAAAATACTTTTGAAGCGTTCTTGAAACACCTCTGGCGCTGATTTTACTCCATAAGGTAATCTAAGAAATTTATACCGTCCAAATGGTGTTCGAAAAGTGCAGAGATTTGCACTGCTATTATCTAGCGGTATTTGATAAAATCCCTGAATGCTTTAGTGCCTTTTCTTTTAACTGAACATAGGGCCCACCCAGTTTAAGTTAAAAACAAACAAGTTTTCAATTTCAATAAACTACAGCACGCGCAATAATTAAAGAAAACATACCATTTGCTCCTCCGTTGTTTTTCAAGTGTTGGTTGGAAAGAGCAAAAAAACATTATATTTGGTTTAAATTTTTTTACATACGTTAATTCTGAAAAAGTAAAGGTTATCCAGTGGAAAATCGACTACTATGTGTTTAAGAATTAATCTTGCCCTAAGAAAGTATTCACTGAAATGAGTTGCATTTTGGATCTACCTCATTGGAGTTTACGCTTTTGATACTTTGCGGCATTAAAAGCAATCAAGGGAACTTGAATTATTGTTCAGAAATTAGTAATAACAATTCCAAAAAATCATAAAGATAAATTCCCAATGAATGAAAAATGAAGGACCAAATTATTATTAGTGGCAGAGTGGTTAATTTTCAATTTGCGACGGTATGCTTTACAGTCATTGGAAAAATTTATTCCGACGCTATCAAGTCAATTCCATGACAAACAAACGTTTTTCAGATACATTTCGTGACCAGCTAGAGGGAATTGGAGCTTAGGGATACGTTAGCCTTGTCATGATAGCTTTTTAAGCGGAATTTAATCTATATGCCATCTGGTGGAAGGGAGCCTCTTTAAAACTACGACATTTACAATCGTTATATTTATTTAGATGCTCAAATTTTTATGTAGAAAGCATACAACATACACATATCAAGACAAAAATACACGGAGGAACTTTCTTGAACTACTGGTACATTATTCAGTTATCTACAGGCAATGCATGGGAAATAATCTGTTCAATTTTATCTGATTCTTTCAAAGATTGCCCCAGCACCTCCACCAAAAACGTTAAAGTCGGGATTCGTAAATAATGAGCTGGACAGCCGTCGTGCTGAAACTACCATGTTTTCGAGTTTCCAACGAAACATCTTCCAAAAGTATTGGTAATGCGTTACGTAAAAAGTTTAAGTATATTTCACCATCTAAGTTGCCTTCAAAAATAAATGGCCCAATAACCTTATCACCCAAAGTGCTACACCAAACATTTATATTCCACTTATGTTGATAATCAACCTCTCTCAACCAATGAGGATTTTGTTTGGCCCAGTAATGCATATTATGGCCATCATTAGCAAAAGTAGCCTCATCAGTCCACAACACGCGATGTAGGAAGGCAGCATCTCCATGGTAGATACAATCGGTACAATCTGTATCCGAGAGGAATTTGATGTAACACCATACGGTATGGGTGTGACGCATTGTTTATTAGGATGTGATGAATTGCTGACTTGCTTATACCTAGAACGGAAGACATTTATCTAGTATGAGGATGAGCTTCAACATATGCAAGGACGTTTATCAGATCAGCTTCAATTCTAACTACACGTGGTCTGGTAGGATTTCCACGAGATTGAACATACCTTGTTTCACGTAATCGTGTTGCCAGACGTCAGAATACTTCTCGGTTGAAATGTTTTCTTTCTGGATACTTAACGGCATATTCACGTTCACATTGAAAATACACTGCAAAGGTATCATATTTTTTATCATTCAACGACTAAGCAGCAATCCTTAAAGACCAGTGCACGGTAAAATTCTATATACTTGTCACAACTGTCAAATAAACAATTGTTTCCATAGCATGCTAAATTCTGCTGTTGTATCCAAATGATACTAGATTTTGTTACTTTTATTTGAAAAGTGAGCAAAAACAAATAGTCATATTAAACTAATACCAATACAATTTTGTGTGTAAAGGATTAAAAGTTATCATTCCTTTGTTTCATGGCTAACTAAGATAGGCTTCGATATTATTAAGTAGGCATTTGTAACTGATAGGGAAATTATTACTGATAATGGGCTGTTTTTTTGATAATTTGATAATTTAAATATTTAAGATTCGAATAATAAGAATCTAAATAACGAAATTTAGGGGAATTATCTGTTATTTTATTATTATTTGTTGATCGACATAGTTTAAATCAAACTCCCAGTTCTATTAAGTATTTGTTAGGTTACTTGTAGCTTATACTATGTCTAAAACAATACTAATCACTACTGTATTATAGTAACTTATAGTTTCTATTGTTGTAAGGTGCAGGACGCTTAATCAGCACTAGATGCACACGCGAATATCGATACATTTACCCGCACCGGTTTCTTACTGATTGATGGAAACAGAGTTTATTGAACTTCACTACAAAATGTTCAAACTCTATTGTCCGAGGAGCCTTTCCAAGCGGATATAGCATAGGTGATTACTTTATTGTTTACTAGTAACTTTTATCCCAATAGGGAGCTTCTTATAGTGTATATTCAATGTACATAGCAAAGACACATGGTGAACACACATATTGGCAAAGGTAGGGTGAGAGTTATTTTTATCGTTTCCCACCAAGCATATATCGATATTGATAATCTTTTGACATGTATATGTTCCTGATTTTCTATTTAAACATTAAGAGCTATACTTGTAACACTAAAAACGCTCTACAACTCTACGTGACAGCTGACAACTCATACCTACGACGAAAAAGAAAGAAAAACGTTGAAATATGTAGGAGCAATTTAGTTTTTACGTCTAGCTAAGGTGCTGAAATCGTTAGATTGTACTGTTGCAGGTTAACAAATGAAGGAAATCAATTATTGTTGCGAACGTTGGTACGATATATAAATTCACTCAGGTGTAGCGTTTTCAAAATAAAAAAATAGAACGTTAAGAATAAAAGCAATGCGTATATGCATATATGCCGACATCTATCATATGAAATTATGTCATTTATATTATTCTAAATATAAAAAAGCGGTGGTATTTTATTTTTGCGTAGACGCTGTGCGTCGGTTTTTCCAAGTTGTTGAGGTCGATTAATTTGACGAAGGTAAGGCATCAAGGTTAACGTGTACTTCGTACAAGATGCAAGTACACACATTGCACATGCATACATATATAGAAGTCCCACGACTTATACAAGTTACCTATTATTTAGTGCCTTTTCTTTTAACTGAACATAGGGCCCACCCAGTTTAAGTTAAAAACAAACAAGTTTTCAATTTCAATAAACTACAGCACGCGCAATAATTAAAGAAAACATACCATTTGCTCCTCCGTTGTTTTTCAAGTGTTGGTTGGAAAGAGCAAAAAAACATTATATTTGGTTTAAATTTTTTTACATACGTTAATTCTGAAAAAGTAAAGGTTATCCAGTGGAAAATCGACTACTATGTGTTTTAAGAATTAATCTTGCTCTAAGAAAGTATTCACTGAAATGAGTTGCATTTTGGATCTACCTCATTGGAGTTTACGCTTTTGATACTTTGCGGCATTAAAAGCAATCAAGGGAACTTGAATTATTGTTCAGAAATTAGTAATAACAATTCCAAAAAATCATAAAGATAAATTCCCAATGAATGAAAAATGAAGGACCAAATTATTATTAGTGGCAGAGTGGTTAATTTTCAATTTGCGACGGTATGCTTTACAGTCATTGGAAAAATTTATTCCGACGCTATCAAGTCAATTCCATGACAAACAAACGTTTTTCAGATACATTTCGTGACCAGCTAGAGGGAATTGGAGCTTAGGGATACGTTAGCCTTGTCATGATAGCTTTTTAAGCGGAATTTAATCTATATGCCATCTGGTGGAAGGGAGCCTCTTTAAAACTACGACATTTACAATCGTTATATTTATTTAGATGCTCAAATTTTTATGTAGAAAGCATACAACATACACATATCAAGACAAAATACACGGAGGAACTTTCTTGAACTACTGGTACATTATTCAGTTATCTACAGGCAATGCATGGGAAATAATCTGTTCAATTTTATCTGATTCTTTCAAAGATTGCCCCAGCACCTCCACCAAAAACGTTAAAGTCGGGATACTCTCAACTCACCTTCGTATCGTCATAAAGTCATAAGTGCAGCTTTAATTATTAGCCTTTTTTTGAATTTTATACTAAAAAAGAAAGGTGCGGGATACCTTCCTTTATTATTTTATTAAATTCACGTGTCGTGAAAGCTCGTCGAAAACAGAAGGGAGCTTAATTTTATCTCTTGCCACCGTTATGAAGAAAGAAAAATCAAGGGGAATTTTATTTACTACAGCAGCATGGTGTTAGTGTGGATTAAGAAAAGATATACGATATAAAAGTAATAACGACGTAATATGTAATTTTCTTTAGTAAAAGTGTAGAAACTCATTTTTAATACCTAACTGAAGTGGTTGCAGTAAATTCTCTCCCGTAACAACTGTTATTATCCAACAGCATATAGTATATAAGGCAATAGATCCTTACGTCCACTCTGTTGGTACGTTGTATTATCGTGGATGCTTCTTGTTTTCATCGGAAATGTATGAATTAGAACTTTATAATTGCACATATACATATGTAAACCACACAAGAACTTTTACAAAAATTCCAGACGCCGGTTGTAGATGACACAAGCTTATATACTTCAGTGAAGAGAATGTGACACAATAACGTGCATGTGCAAGAGGACTTATGACTAACGCTGGCCACGAGCGGTACCGCGCATCGCCGTAAAATCAGTTCGGACCGAGAGGAACGGTAGTATTACTTCGTCTGCGGAGCAGTACGGACATTTTCGCTGCCGGTCATTTGCGCAATTCTTTATCTGTCCTAGAAAAATTATGATTTCGTCAGCAAAACGACCGCGGTCGGACAAACTTCGAAAATTTATTGCAGAAATTCCAGACTTAATATATGAAGGTGCTAAAATTAAATGTGTAATCTGTAAAATCCCGTTAATGTGTTGGTCCAGGCAACATTGTCTACGACACGTAAATAGTGAAAAGCATGTCTCAAAAAGAAATTGCGCACGAGACAATGAAAAATTTATATTTAATTTATGCGTTACGTTTATCGCATGTAATATACCGTTTAATTTTCTAGACAAGGAACCATTTATCTGCTTTTGGAATAACTATTCGGAGTGCAAATTACCAAGTCGAACATCGTTACAAAGAATTGTGCCATCTGCGCGCAAACATATTGAACAAAAAATAAAATCGGAGTTGAAAGATCAAAAATTGTGGTTATGTGTCGACGAAACAACAGATCGGAACAAACATTCTGTTCTTAATGTAATGGCACGCAAATTGGAACCTCATCAATCGGCACCTTCAATTCTATTAGTTTCCAAACGAATACAACAGTGTACTGCCGAAGTAATTTCAAAGTTAGTGTTAAATACATTGGACAAGTTTGAACTTTCAACAAACCAACTCTTGATGTTACTGAGTGATGGTGCTGCAAACATGCTTTCTGTAGGCCGGTCTCTTAAAAAGCATTCTGCTAATTTGTTACACATTACGTGTGAAATTCATGCTCTCAATCTTGTGGCGGATAGTATCAGAAAATGTTATCCTGAGGTAGACGCTTTAATAGCGCAAACCAAAGCATTATTTGTCAAATCACCGAAACGTATTCGCGAATTTCATAGACTGTGCCCCCGTATACCAGAGCCACCAGAACCTACTCTAACTCGTTGGGGAACATGGTTGCAGGCCGCGTTTTATTATCATAAATATTTTGACAATATTAAGAACGTGGTTTTACAATTCGATACAAAGGAAGCTGCCGCTATCCAGAAAAGTCAGTCGAAATTTCAAGATAGTCAGGTTAAAATGGATTTAAAAATCATTCACGACAATTACTTCGGGCTAGCAGATGCAATAGAAAAATTACAAAATCCTGCGGTGCCGTTAGAAGAATCTCTACAAATAGTGCAACATGTTCACGCACAGCTATGCACGATTGAAGACGCAAAAAATGTTTCTGTTCTAGAAAAATTTGAAAGTGTTTTTGAGAAAAATTCTGATTTTGGCACATTAAGACACATTTGTGAAGGTGCGTCAACAGAATCGTTAAGTTATTTGAAAGATTATTTTACTTACGCAAATATTACGTCACTAGATGTAGAACATTCGTTCTCTGCATATAAATGCATTTTTTCCTCATGCCGTACTAGTTTTGCCGAAACAACAGTTGAAACATATTTAATGTTGCAGATATTTAACAGACATTATTCACTTTGTGATTTTACGGAGGCCTCTTAAAATGGTAAGTGTTTGAGCAAGTGTTATTTAATTTTTATTTAAAAGATGAGCGAAATTATTTGCGGCAGCAAACATCTCTATTAGCAGAATAACTCTAGTGGAACGCGAGGCCTGGTCGACTCTACGCTACTACGCGGTACCGCTCGTGGCCAGCTTTACTTATGACGCATGTCAACATACGTCAGTTTACATTTGATTGTCAAAGTTATTAAATTGCATAGACAAAGTAAAAGATGTAATTTGTTTGTGATTAAATTTGACGAATTTTTGGTAAGTTGTAGTGCAAACCCTTCACACAAATTAAAAATTAGTCAATTCTCAACATATTGTAGTTCAAAGATTTGCCGATATAGGCGATACTCCTCAGAGAAGAGGACTGACATTCGACGCTTTCGAAATAATCGTACAAATACTGCACTGTTTTTTGGAAATGATCCAGAATTTCCCAAAGGATAAGAGTAATTAAGAGAACCGAGGCCCATTACGCAAAACAACCATAATGTTGGATCGACTAATCATGCAGCCAAAGTGAGCATGAGAACAACTCACTGTAGATTCAAAATCAAATAGAAAGATATCTCTCAATTATACAACGCCCTCTTTGCTTTACACAGACGCAGTTACAATGGAACGGAGAATATGACAAAAAAAATTGTGAAATCTACTTCGAAGTAATGAATGCAGATTTAACATCATCGGATTGGGAGGAAAAAATATGTTAGGCCTTCACTCAAATACAGTATTTAATGCACGATTCACAAAACCCGTAAGGACGAAGATGGTAACATCATGGTTAGGATAATATTTTCATGATATGGTATGGGCACAGACTTGATTGGCGGTTTTATATTTAAAATCAATATTTGAAAATCCCACATCATGCTGCTGCAGAGAAGAGTATGCCACTAGTCGAACATGATAACGAGCTAAAGCACATTGCAAAGGGCAGCGAGAGGTTAGATGCAGAATTAAAACAACTTAAATGGCCACCGCAGTCCCCAGACATAAGTCTTCTGTAAATTTGTGGAAGCAAATTAAGAGGAAGGTTCGTCAACATAAATTAGGAAATAAAACCGAATTGTGATCTGATCACAAAAGAAAACGTTTAGTACATTTGATGGCAACTCGCTGCAACGCCATTATTAGATATATTGTAAAAGCCATACAATAAATAATTAAATGTTGTCATCTTCATCTAACAACCATGCTAATTATAAATCAGGGTTCATTAGAAATTTTAAATAATCAGAATATGTTTTATCCAATATATTTCATCCAACAAACCGTTGTAATATACGCGAAAGCGATTCGGTGGCCCACTGGTAAGTGGGCCTGCGCCTGACTATGGCAGAATTAGACGCTATGCGTTCACCAGGGCCTACTGGCAGACTTTTCTGGTGGGTCCGATATCGTCCCAATTTACCATTCGCATGTGTGGGACAATTAACTGCGCTTTACCCTTTGCAGCGAGGGGGTGATAGTATCAAAAACATGGAACGCTTTTCACGCACCATGTATCTACTAAAAGCTCCAAGCAAGCACTAAAAACTATTATTTTGCCTAAAATATTAATGAAATATTTTTGTGTATAAGGGTGCATTACTTATTATTAATAAGTAGAGCAAGGCAATCGTCTCTGCCATACATAGGCGTTTCACCGGAGTAGCGGGCTGTGTGCAAAAATCGATTCTCACTTTGTCAGCATCCGCTTGTTTATTTTTCGTTCAGTTTAGAAAACGGGGAGCGTGCGTTATGTTTTCTGTTACGTGTTATTACGTGTTATACGATGCTATACGATATAAGTACAGCCCCGAGTTGAAGTTGCCAATTACGAAAGCGGCACGTAAGCATGTTTTATTTGTACGCGAAGACGTCGAAAAGAAAAATCTATATTAAAAAAATTAGTTGCTTTGGTTGTGTCATATATGTCACATATATCACATAACCAAAGCAACTGATTTTTTAATGTAGATTTGATTTTCTTTTCTACGTCTTCGCTTAGAAATAAAACGTGCTTACCTGCCATTTTTGTAGTTGGCAACGTCAACTCGGGGTTGTACTTATAGCAAAAGTTTTGAAACGGTTCTGTTTCGAATAAGCGAAGTGAAAAATTACAGGTTATCATCATGACAAGTAAATCGAAAATAAAGGCAGTTCTTGTTGGCACGCCCCTTTTTCAATTTCCGTGTTCTTCGGTATTTACATGTTTGTTACAGTTCGCCTTGTCCCTGTTTCTCGCACATTTTACAAACTATTTTAGCACCGTCGGAAAGTCTCAGATAAACTTATTTACTGTGCCAGCAAAGGGTCGTTTTTTAAGCCTTGTTCACATTACACATTTTATTATATATTATATACATATTTATAACAAATAACACATAACGCAAAACACAACGCACGTTCTTGTTTCCTAAACTGAACGAAAAATAAACAAGTGGACGCTGCAATGAGAATCGATTTTTGCACACAGCCCGCTACTTCGGTGATATGCCTATGTATCGCAAAGACGATTACCTCGATCTAGTGATAAGTTTTGTTCGATTAACTAAAGTTATTTGTGCACCCCGGGTAAAGTAAATATTGTATTTAACAATTTTTTTTGCTGTTTACAACAGCATAATGTTTCAATATCAAAGATTTTACTAAAGGAAATATCTTATTCGTTATTGAAGACGTTAATAGCATAAAATCATCCTCGTATCCTTTGATGTTATGCCCTCTACGTACTTGCCTAGAGGAATTCACAGCGGTATGTCGCTGAAACCAATTCAATCTTTCCAGTAAGCACTTTTACTTTAAGCTTCAAGTTTATTTACGCTAAAATTGATTTGGTACTTTCTTTTTCTTACGAACTTTTCCCGAGTAAATGCATCTCTAGTGTACGTATAATATAATAAGCTTTTCAGTACTCGAATATACCCTATATATATATAGGGGCTCTCTATGTAGCATGCACACGTAAGCTCTTCTACTCTCCTTCTACTCGTGATAATCAACGTTAGCAGCAATTTCCTTTGTAGCTAGCAAAGAAGAGAGAAGATTGCATGGATGTAGAATTAGCATTTGTGTGCATCCGTGGGCAGCTGCATAGGATTGAAATCGTAAAAAAATTTACGTGTAAGACGCCCATTTCTACTAAATTGACTCTCATTCGTTATAGCGAAGAGTAATCTTTACTCTCAAACATTTAACCATGGCGTACATACATATATACGAGGGTAAGTTAAAAATTACTTACACTTTTAGTTCTACAACTGTATTAAACAAAGATAGGTGTACAACAGGTACATTATTTTTCGATATAGTCTCCACCTTTAGCAATGCACTTGGTCCAGCGAGCCACAAGCTTTCGTATGCCTTCCTGGTAGAAGGTTTTCGGTTGGTCGTGAAGCCACTTTTGTACCGCATCTCGAACGTTTTTCGTCCCAAAACACGGTTAGCATCACCTTCCCAGCCGATGGCCGATGCATTTTTTCGTGCTAGGGGATCCTGGGTGTTTCCATTCCATACTCTGGCGTTTCGATTCGGGCTCGTAGTGATGAATCCACGTTTCATCAACGGTCACTATTCTGCTTAAAAATGCGTCGCCTTCCGCGTTAAAGCGATCCAGTAAGCGTTGGCAGATGTTCAATCGTTTGGTTTTGTTTTCTGCGGTAAGCATTCGTGGTACCCATCGCGCACACACTTTACGAAATTTGAGTTCATCGTGAATAATTTGATAGGCAGAACCGTGACTGATGTTTAAAGAAGATGCAACCTCACCTATGGTAACTCGCCCATTTGCTGTAACCATCTCTCGAGCTTGCTGAATGTTGTCGTCGGTAGTCGAGGTTGACGGCCGTCCAGCTCCCTCTTTTTGTGTTACACTCGTGTTGGCACTTTGAAAAATTTCGATCCACAAAAAAACGCTTTCACGAGATATCCCCGTATTGTGACAAAAGTCTCCGGTGAATTTCAGCACCATTCACACCCTAAAAATCAGAAGATTGCTCGTTGTTCCTCTTTGGTGCAAACTAATAGCGGAGCTGACATGCTTATGCTGTTGTAGCTAGCAGATAAACGACGCGATCGTGATTAAATTCCGCACACATGACCACAGAGGCGTCAACTCAACGCATGCACAAGCGGCCGCCACTACGATAACCTTCAAAGTTTGTTATATAAGTGTAGATAATATTTGACTTACCCTCGTATGTTTTAGTTCTGCATGTCACTTGTTTGGCTCTCACAAGCAATAACATCAATTTCACTTATCATAACCCGTTTTTTAAAGACTTGAGAAAATAGATTAAGATATGCAGGATTCCAGAAACCTTATACAGAAAACTACAATTATTACAAATGATTGAGTGTATAAAATGGATTAAAATACTAGACTAATTCTGCAACTATTTTACCTCATATTTTACTTAATTCTGAATACAATACAACATTAATTTTTCTCGTTAGGCAATAAATAGTGTCATAACCACAAAAAAACACTAATTACGTGAGTAGACCTTGGATATGTAACTGACAATGAGTTAAAAAAATAAGGTAATGAACTTTATTATTATTAGTTAGTTTGTGCCTGCCTTAATATTTCAATAATTATCGTTAGTTTCAGTAGATTAAATATTCAAAAATAGCGTTTACAAGCGCCGAGAAAGCTGATATGTTGCACTGTTATTATTCATCAAAGGATAACTGCGAAAACAACCATATTATAAAACATTAGTAAATTTGCACGATTTATTAATAAGGTATGAAGGTTACTTAGATGGTCGATATTTGTGAAAATTGTCCTGGTAAGTCTCAGAACGTGAAACCTTGTCCTTCCTTAATTCCTTGTTAGATCGAAGGAGGTAGATTAAAGAAACCTAGCGTAAGCTGCGTGTGTGTTATTCTGCTCCTCACCCACGATACACTATCCGCCAAAAAATCATCTCATCACCGTACTACCGACCAAGCCACAATCTCTTCGTGGTAATGAGGCAGCTACTAGCAGTACGACATTTCTCACGCATTACCGCCCTGGTTGCCTATGTCCATCTCAGATGTCAGGACTCTCGCAGACCTTTCACTCGCGCATCACATCGTTATGTTTGGTGCGAAGAGTGGGATGCGTACAGTGCATTTCATTAGAGAAAAGTACATTCTCTAAAGGGAAATTCAATATTCTGCAGGCAGGGCGTAAAAAATTTACGAAAAAAATCCGCAAGTGGTTTACAGGGCAAACAGGTTTAGAAATCTCTGTTCTAAGATCTTATAACTTTTGTTCAATTTAAAGATGAGAACAAACTTCCATTCGCCCCTGAACTGGTTGGAGAAAGCGCAAAATGCTACATACATCAGATTTGTTTTTACATTTTTAGTGCTTTAATTTTTTTTTTTACCTTGGCATCTAGACCATTAGCCACGACATTATAATTAATTAGTTAGACTACTCACAAACCTAACAACCCCAAATAAAAAAAAGAAGACAAACGAATGGGATACACAGGGACACTCACTTCACGTCACGGGGTCCATCGCGACGACTTAGCTGACATAAAATAATGGACTACGGATAAAAAGGATAACATATACCAGGAATAGAGCAACAAAGAATCAACAGCTATTACACCTTAAGACCTATTTCTTCCAAGTAGTCTACGATATATCTAAAAATAGCTCTATTATTTAAAGGTAATGAGTATGATATATTCACAGGAAACGTGTTGACTATTGGTTGGATATTACACATAAATTTAGTAATATTATTGCGATGGATAGAACACTGAAAGAATATATGATCCGTATCGGCTATGGATTCATTATTACAGATACATACGGAACTTCTTAAAATGCCAATTCTATTAAGGTGTTTGGGACTACAAGAACCGCGCCACACTATATTCTTGAATGTAACTGATTTTGTTTGATAATTTTGGGTGTATTAAAACGTAGTGAGTATTAGAGGTTTCAGCGAATTTCGACCATTGAATTTCCCATTCTATTCTTATCTTCTTATAAAAAGTTACTATGTCGGAAACTGGAATCGGTATTTTGGTCATATCATTATGCGGTTGTTTTGCGAATAGATCTGCCGCTTCATTACCTTCGATACGACAATGACTCTTGACCGAAATGAACTTGATTTCATATCCTTTAGTATGTAATCTGTATACTGAAGAGATGATATCGAATATAATCGCATGTTTACTACTGGAATATCTAAAATTCTTAATAGCAAGCAAAACATCTTGACAGTCGGAAAAGATTGTTGCAGATACCATATTGAATGATTCAATAAATTTCAATGCTTTCTAAATTGCAAATGTTTCAACAGTAACAGTCAGGGACATAGATCGCACATCCGACCGCGTCCCCAGTTTTCGAACCATCAGTATATATGTATATGTGTATAGAATTACTGGTTCCCAACAAGGATTTTATGTAGTTATCACAATAACACATACGTAAATATTCGGGGAACTTAACAGTTGGGGAAAAGCAAAAAGCGTAATAATCTGCAATAGGTGGTGAATTATAAACTGATATTAAATTGTGTAAATGCACTGTATCTCTGAAAGCGGTCGCTAAAGGTGGCGAATTTTTATGAGTCCAATACGCAGAAGTAAGATCAGTAATTGCAGTATTGTACATAGAATTGAGGATTTCCTTCTTTCGCATAAATATCTGCTTTAAAACGTATTTCCTAGCAAGGTATGAACGGCGTATTTCCAAGGGTGGTTCTTGGCTTTGAGACAATACAGTAGGGCACGGAGTAGAGCACATCAGACCAACAGCGTTTCGTAGTGCCTTATACTGGCAAGGGTCTATTTTCAGTAAGTGGCTATGACTCGCTGAACCATAAAAAATACTTCTATTATCGACAATAGAGCGTATATAAGACCTATAAAACATTAGACATATTGCCAGATCAGAGCCCCAACATTTTTTTGCAATTGCCTTCAGAAGATTATAGCCTCTATAATTTTTACTTTACATAGTAAATGTGTCCTCTCCACAATAATTTCCCATCGAGGAACATCCCTAAGTATTTCACAGAGGGTTTTACTGGCATCTTGTACTCATCAAACTTTATAACATTCTCATTAGGTATCCTATGCCTAGTAAAAAACACAATTCCGGAATTCTCCGGTGTTACAGAAAAGCCTGACTGGAATAACCATGTGTTGAAAGAACCAATTATCTCTTTTAATAAATCCAGACAATCTCTGCATGTATGTCATTTGATCACCATAAAAACAAAAATCGTTTGCATACTGGATGCATTTGATATAATCATTTCCAATATTATGAGCGCTAAGTGTAGATATTGAAAAGTAAAGGTGACAATACGGATCCTTGGCACAATCCCAGTGATGTTTTCCTTGGTCCATGCAAATTGTTGTTATTCCTAATGTAAACATTTCTTTCACAGTGTAAAGCTAAAATGTTACAAACTGTCCGTTCAGGTATTCCAACACCAATCGTATGTTATGCTAATATATTGAGATTACCGTTATTATAAGCATTACTTAAATCAAAGAAGGTCGCACAAATGAATGTATTTGTATTAAAAGACGATTGTATGTCCACACCTAATTGTGCTATAGCCTCCGTAGTGCCATAGTTCTTTTTAAACCAGTATTGACTGGGTTTTAAAATATTATTAGACGCCAGCCACCAATCCAACCTTCTTTTTATCATCCGTTCAAAGTTTTTTACACGGCAAGATGTTAGTGTAATTGGACGATAAAACGTTTTCATATCCTTATCTTTGTCTGGTTTCTTAATTAAAATAACGGCTACTTCTCTAAGGGCATATGTATATTCCCCGTCAATCCACCAACTGTTATAATAATAATAATAATAATAATAATAATAATAATAATAATAATAATAATAATAATAATAATAATAATAATAATAATAAATAATAAACATTTATTTTCCAACAGGCATATTGCCCAATAATAGGAGAAATGTAGGTAAGTATATACACTAAAAAAAAAACAGAATGCAATATATGAAAAAATAAAGAGAAAATTTCTTTCTTTCTTTTACTTAAATAAGTCACATCGTTTATTAGCCGCTCTGGACAAAGTATACGTCGGCGCTCGTCTCATTGTGTTAGTCCTTGCGAATGGAAGAATGAAGCTACTATCAGATCTTGAATTCAAACGTGGCACAAGAAAATTTATTCGTCCCAGTATGTAGGGACAATCTATGTCATTTCGAAGCAATTTCTGCAGAAATTTCTCGCAGATGCCATCCCTCCCTGTATTCAAAGCCAGCATGTCGTGCCTTACCAGTAGTCCATCCTGTAGAGTACCTCTCTCAGGGTAACTTCCATCAATTTTAATAGACAGGAATTTTAAAAATTTCCGATGGATACGATCTAGATTTAGAAGGTCACAAGTATATAAGGGATACCAAATTAGAGCGGCAAACTCCAGTTTACTGAGTACAAAGGCAAAGTATAACGACTTTAATAAAGAAGGATTGTTGAAGTATTTAGAGACACGAATCACAAAACCCAGAGATTTCATGGCTTCAGAACAGATATTATTAATGTAAGCTTTAAACGTGAGAGTGGTATCGAAGTGTACACCTAAATCCTTAAACTCAAGGTTACGTGACAAATTGGTACCTCTGATTTGGTAGGACAATAAGTACGGTGAACAAGAACGCAAGTAGGTAAGTACACACCATTTATCAACATTTAACTTGAGCCTAAAAAGCTCACACCATTCTACTAACATATCAAGACCATTTTGCAGTTTCCTCGTGTCATCAATGGAAGATATTTCCGAGAAGATTTTAATATCGTCTGCATAAGCAAGGGTGGGAAGATCAATTTTCAAAAGCAGGTCGTTAATATAAAGCACAAACAGTAACGGTCCCAGATTTGATCCCTGGGGGACGCCAGAGGAGCGAGCAAAGTTACGAGAGCAATATCCGTTATAAGTTACATAACACTTTCTCTGTTTCAGGTAGAATCGAAGGATCTTGTAACTTTTCTATTGCCTCCGCTAGTAGGTAATTGTTGTGAGTAATTTTTAAATCCGTTTTAACCCGACTATCTTGAAATTTCGACTGGCTTTTCTTGATAGCGACAGCTTCCTTTGGATCGAATTGTAAAACCACGTTTTTAATATTCTCATAATATTTATGATAATAAAAGGCAGCAGTTAACCAGGTTCCCCAACGTGTAAGAATAGGTTCTGGTGGCTCAGGTATACGGGGGCACAGTCTGTGAAATTCGCGAATACGTTTCGGGGATTTGACAAACATTGCTTTTGTATGCGCTATTAAAGCGTCTAATTCAGAATAACATTTTCTGATACCATCTGCCACAAGATTGAGAGCATGAATTTTACACGTAATGTGTAACAAGTTAACAGAATGCTTTTTAAGAGAGGGCTTACAGAAACCATGTTTGCGGCACCATAATGCCTAATCGGAACAACGCCGCTGCCCGTTGGGGCGCGTGGCCAACTCTAGTAGTGAAACAAATGATTCTAGATTTTGTTTATTTTTGTTTACGGATCTACAATTCCACTGAACAATTTCGAAATTATCCATTATGTAATTTTGTTTAGATTTTGCAGAACTTTATTAATAGAATCCTTGACACTTAAATCTGTAACATTTACAATCTTATTGGATTTCATAATTGATAATAGACTCTCTTTTATAAAACTTTCTAATTGTTCTACAATTTGGTCCAAATTGGGGAAACTATACTCTGGCCTATATGGGTTAGGGATCACTGTATGCACTTCAAGTGAATTTTGGGGTTGTGGAGATAACGGAGCAATTTTGCGTTTTTTTTGGAAATTTCGTCGATTTATTCGGAGTCGACACAGAAGTACTACGTTTTGGTTTAGCGGGTCATTGAAAACCAGAAGTGTTTCTTAAAGGTGGAAATTCATTGAAAGTCATTAAAGGCGTTATTAGTTATGTTCGCAAAAGAAGGAACATCGGCAGCTTTTTCAACTTCTTTAAATGATAAATTTGTTGTAGACATTGTTATTTTTATTAGTTTTTGTCTTTGATATATAGCACATTGCTTGGACAGAGAATCATGGTCAGAGGATTTACAATGAAAACATTGTTTGGCTAACTTTCGACAATCTCCTTCATGTTCGTCACCGCATAGTTTACACCTTTGTTTGTTGACTTATATGTCCAAATCTAAAGCATTTGTAACATTGTATCACAGGCTAAATATATGGTTGGTCTCCAAATCTAACACTATTTATATAAACGAATGAAGGAATCTTATTCCCCAAAAATAATAAAATAACCGTTTGCCTAGGCGTATATACAGATTTCCCATCAACAATAACTTTACGATTAATTCTTTGTATTTGCAAAACCTTAACATCTGATACAACAGCATTTAGCAAATACTCCTCATTAAAAAATGTATCTGCATGTCCGATAACACCCTTTTTTATGACTAGAAATTTCGGAATATAAGCTATTAAATCATTATCCAATAAATATTGATTGCCAACAAACATACTCACAATGGAAATTTTATTCTATTTATGTCTATCCTAAATATGTTAATAATAGAATTCTTAATATTTGGAATATTATGCAAATAGTACCCTACTTTTAACGGATGCAATCTTCCAAAATTCTTTTCTTTATGTTCAATATAAATCGAATACGGACCTGTATCCGTGCTATTATATTTAACAGAAAAATCGATATATTTTGCTTGTACAGTATTGTTTTTTCCGGAAGTTTTTGTCTGATTATCATTCTTTCCGTCTGTCTCCATTTGCGAAATAATAGGACAAACCTCTGTGTTACTTAATGTTTTAATATCGCTATCACTACTCCTTTTTTGAAGATACTCAACAAATGACTCAGTATTTTCTAGTCTAGGGGATTCACCACATTGTCCACTGTCCATTACTGCAACGTAAAATAAATATACTTCCCAATAAATAAATAGCGTAACCGCTAAATATCTATTTCCTAACAAAATATGCAAATAATGCTTTAATCTTAAAATAAGAAAAATGTAAACTTATCTAAACTTAATAGAGGATCGCTGTGCACGTTCACACTTTGAAAGTCACAACAAGAGTGTAGTGCTTTAATTCTGGCAAAAGTAGAGGTTGTGCAATAAAAGATCAACCAAAATGTATTCACATCAGACAACGCGTCTGTCTGATGCGATGTGTCGTTGCCTTTTGTGCGTCGCGGTGTTTAGTTTGCAGTATTTCTGCGGAGTTTGACACGCAGTAGAACTAAATAGGATGTTACGGCATACGAAACCGCAGGTAACATCCAAGCTCGAGCGCAAACAAAACAATTCCGTATTGACACGAGAGTTACATATAACTCTAATTAACGTTTTAGAGTATTCTAACATGTACGCGAGATCGTAAAATGGAAGCGGAAGTAGGGAAAATGTATATAGAATATACATATGTGTACGTGTGTATGTATTTTTGGTAGCAAAGGATGTGCTTATAGTTAATTTCTTTGAAGAAATTGAAAGGAAATATTGTGTAGTGTCCAAAACTTTAGAAAGGTATACAAAAAGAATCGGCTAAGTTTACGTGCGAAATCCCTTAAAGCTTATTTAATTTTTGGATATAATTTGAATGCTAATGATATATTTTCCAAATTTCTTACGAAGTACCATTAGGGTAGGACACTGTAGGTGGATCTTAAAGGGAGACTTGTTAAGGCTTTTTAATATTTCAGTTTATGTTTTTATGCTAACAAATTGGTTACTGCATTTATGCTATTTTGTAAATCCATCATTCTATTGGTTTATTGTATAAATTTAATATTTCATTTGTGTTAGTTGTAAATTCACCATTTCTTTTGTTTTATATCCTATAAACTCATATATATTGTATTTGTATGCATTAAACAAATTATATGTGTACGTATCTATCACAAAAACATATTTAAATTCATTTAACATACATAAATGTAATAGAACCATTCGCGTTTAAAGTAAAAATTGATGTAAAATTGTATTAAATCAAATAATCGTAATTTTGGCACGCTATTATATTGCAAACCTCGAAATAAGATACACAGAACCACCGCGGTCGAACATCAGATAGACAAACACGGCGAGAGAGCAAGCACAGCGCACACATACATGTCTTTATCTCAGAGTATCAGAACTTCGTCGGAGAACGAGTGCACGAAATATCACGATTGCCGTGCGTCGTTCCTTCGCCTATGCGCAGTGCAGCGCTCGGACCTGTACGATGTTTGGTTTTCAACATCTCCGCTACTATAGGAGGCAGTAGCGAGAGGAGCATACATACAAGGCACGTAGCGTTTAAATTCTAACACGAGAACGTCTGGGTAGCCGCCTTCGGCTATATTCTGCTACTGTCTCCGCAACCAGACGTTCGAGCTCCCTATAGAGTTTGGTGATGGCCCTAATAATGTGGTTAAACTTTGTCGGTGATTGGACAAAAAACATGTACACTATATTGCCAACAATTTCGGCAAATGGGCGTCTATTATCTCCCCTCTTCCTTGCGTTAAAAGAAACAACAAGGCAGTTTGGAGGTCCAAAAATACTTTTCCGGCCCATTAACGTATATATCTATAGCTACGACATCATGACAGCTAACTTCGCAACATTTTACAGATTGGTTTATAAATATTTTCTTATCAAACGCAATTAATCAGGTTAGTTTTGCTCTCAGCAATCCAGAAATCGACTGTATACTCTCATTCGTATATCCGCCACCATACTCGACTTTATTACCGACTATGAAACTTCAGGGCGAAATATCTACAAACAAGCATCAAGGTAGAATGCATTCACTAGTTGTTTTAATATCGCGAAACAGTTCGTCAGCTGTACCGCCGTCGGAATTGTCCTAGCTCATGGAGTGCGAAATTATCGCCTTGCTGAATCCGAACAATCATCGCTACTGCACTTTATCCGTCGGGTTAGATCCCGCCAAACGAGAGTTGAAGCTTTTTTGTTCACTGGGAAAGAAACAGCTTCTATTCTAGGTATGCCTGTGATAAAAATATAAGCAGGTAAGAGATTTCTAAATTTAGAATAGGTAAGTGAAAAATATTCTACTTTTACAGAATAATATTATTTTCTGGTGAATTTGACCAATCAACTGTCTGAATTTTAAAGTAGCAGTAATGTTAGATACAACTGTTAAAAAAAATATCGTGTTCATTATGCATCTAAAAGTGACGCCAATGTATATACGGTGTAAGAATTTAGTTTACGTAGTTTTTAAAAATATTTGGTATATCTAAGTTAACCATAATCAATAGGAAACAATCCACCATTGATGAAATGTCAGTTAGTTTTCAATTATAAATAATGCGACACGTTTAAATTACACGAAGGAAGATTATATACATTTGTTTATTATTTATGGAGAACGCAATAAAGTGATATCAAGCACAAGCAATACCTTTGGTGCTCGATATCCACAAAAACAGAAATCATCACCAAACACTGTTAAACGAATAATACGATATTTTAAACATTTCGTATCCACCATAGCAAAAATTCAAAAGCATAAACCTATTGTTGATGATGCAAAAATGGAAACTAATTTAGCAACAAAATACATCATGTTTAAATTACAATAAAGATAAAGTAAACGTTAAAAAACGCAACATTTATTTCAACAAATGTTCAAAGTTACGTCCTTGAACTTCCAGGCACTTTTTGCATCTCCGAATTAATTCTTCACGAGTAGCCTTTCTGATTCTTAGCTCAAACTTTCAAATGCCTTACTCGGCGCATACAATCCTCCTTAGTGGTGTATAACATACTCGATTCTTTATTGTGTCCCATATAAAAAATCCAAGACTGACAAATCCGGGGACCCAGGTGACCACAAAAAAGGGCCAGCGTTTGCTGATCATAAAATACTACTGAAACAGTTCACTAAAACCCTTACCACAATACTTAACTCGTACTGGACGCACGTTTCGATAGCCAAGCTATCATCATCAGCAGTAAAACTGAATTAACAAACTAAGTGAAAAACTAACCTTATATAGCAAATAAATTATGCAATATGTAAATTTAAAATAAGCATAGTAATCCTTAATTATATCGTAACTATATATACCCTTCTACCTTAACTGTTTCTTGATGAGACACTTCATTGTACAGGACCCTAGACTGCAAATCTAAAGATAAATAATAAATAATCCCTAAATTAAAATGTAAATGGTCAGGATGACGTGAGTTATTAAAATCTTGGTTTTTCAATAAAGCGGTTTATTGCACATGATGTAACAAAGGATAAAGGCTGAAATTTAATGATCCTAAATCTGAATTCATTAAGTAATTTTTGTTTTTGTAAATTTCCATGCCTTCATAACAATTTAATTGAACAATACTCTTTACGTTGTTAATTAACTTTCTATTATCAACATTATGGTTATTTTCAAGCATATGTAGGGCAACGCTAGATTTATCAAACCCTCTGAATTTGAGATGAGCCAAATGTTCTTTGTACCTAATTTTGATTGATCTTTTTGTCTGCCCAATATACACTTGATCACAATCTTTACATGAAATTTTGTAAATTCATGATTTATCCATATTATGTACTGGGTCTTTGGAACTTCCTAACGGGTTTTTAAGGTTATTGATTGAAAAAAAAACAATCTTGCGGTCAACTTTAGAAAAGATGTTTTGAAGACTTTTCGTGTAACTTGGATAAAACGGTAATTTAACATATTTCTTATTATTACGGCCGTCAATGCGTTTTAGTGTGCTTATATTTTTAATTCTTAATCTATTGTTATGTTTCCTAATAGCATTATAGACGACATCTTCAGAGAATCTGTTAACGTTAGCAATATTGATGATTTCTTTTAGTTCATTTTGATATTTATCTTTAGTTAAAGAAAAATTGAATAACCGGTGTACCAAAAAATTAATAACCGAAAGTTTGTGTTCATATGAGTGATTAGAATCCTGTAAGATAAATCTATTATTACTATACTTCATTCACGTTAAGAGTGCAGTAGATAGCGCTACGATCGGCATCCATATTACACTGAGGAAATATACCGGATAGGAAAACAGCGGTGAATTCGAATTTTAAATTGACAGCGTCGTAAGCGTTAAAAGTTTGGTTATCAACATTTTGTAGTAAATAGCAAAGTGTAATATCACATGAAATTATAGTTCTTCGTATTTTGTGCGGTATGTTATGGTTACATTATGACGTGATAAAATAAAACAAGTGAACACATCTCTGAAATCAATTTCAATATAAATATATCTTTCGGTTATTTAATTTGTTGGAGCCTGTTTAATTGTATTAGTAAATAAATGGGATTACATTTGGCGTTAATTGAATAAACTTTTGCACGTATTACAAATTTATATAGTTTTCTGCCCTTAATATTTGAATTAACATTAATAAAAAAATATTTGTTTAGTTTCAGCATGTTATTTATAAAATAACTAATGTATACATAAAATAAATATATGAATGTGATAGTATGAACAAGATTAACAGATAATTTCAATTTATTATGCAAATGTGATTAACTTAATACACATACGAGTGATTATTCAGATTCTAATGACAGGTCTGACGATGATGATGATGATGTATTTGCTGTTATGATAAATTGTTCAATTATATCTTCAATGATATTATCCAGTTGATACATCTTATTCTGTTCTTCGATAACATGTTTGATACAATTTCTCCATACATCACTACCCACAATGTTTAGCCCCTCAATTAGCAACGTTTTAACCTCGGATAATTTAAAAGTTTTGTTATTGGCAGCGACATGATGTTTCACTTGTGCCCATATAAGCTCAATGGGGTTTAGGTAGCAGTGATATGCAGACAATCTTAAAATTGTACTGTCTAATACCATTTGATCGATAACATATGTAATAGGATTATCAACAATATATTTTTTTTGTAAGTTCAAGTAATTCAACCTTTAATAAAGTATTGTCAGCACCAATTTCTTTCGCAAGAAGCCATTCAATCAATTCTTGCTTTTTCCAGGCTGAGGTAGGCAATTTTTCGGTTCTGACTGAGTGGCAAGGAGCATTGTCCATGACAATAACAGAGTTTGGTTCAAGAAAAGGTAGTATATTTCTCATCCACTCAGTGAACACTTCGCTGTTCATGTCATCATGGTAATCTCCTGTTTTCTTCGATTCGAAAAAGAGGAGACCATTTTCAACGAAACCATTATCGCTACCAATATGCAATATTTCCCTTTTCCTGCAGGATTCCTCAGTCCCGTGGTAACCCCTTTCACATTTTTCGTTTTGTATGACCTACGTTGACCCAAGTTTCGTCTAAGTAATATATCTTTCTACCATCTGCACGAAATTTCCTGTTGTTGGTTAAATATCGACGTCTCCATAATGCAATATCTTACCGTTCCATTAAAACACTGTTTCGACTTCGCTTCATCCACTTAAACCCCAATTTCTTCAAGATCTTCCATAATGTTGTTCTTTTCAATGTGGGCAAAGTATCGTCTGCATTAGCAACCTATAAGATTTAGTAAGGTGATATAAGTGTAAGATAAATGTATATATTATATTTACACTCAATATTTTTGTGCATGTTGGTAATTCGTTCTTCAAAAAAAAAGGAATGCACGTGTCTTCTAATTATTGACTTTTGCGTTTCGTCCAAAGAATCGTATATTTTATGACGAAGTCGTTTTTTAGGGGGTGAACTAACAAGTCCCGTGATGTCCATTTCTTTTACAATGTCCCACATTGTTCTTTCACCTAGCCCAAGCTGCTTTGCAGCCAGTTTAACAGCTGTCGACTTAGAATTGTCCTGCTTAAGGTCCAGATATAAATTATAAGCCATAAACCTTTGCTTACTGCTAACATGCTTTCCCGGAGGATTTTTTGATGGCCCTGCTGGTGGGTTAAATACCTCTTTATCAGCCATACCAAAACTGTTGTAACAAATACTATATTATCAGTATCATTTTATATAATTATTACAAGAATACCTTCAAATGTTCAACAGTAGCAAGTAGAGCTCTAAAAAGAACTATTTTGCGACAATTTGCTTATAAAAGCACACCGAACGACAATAAAAAGCAATAAATACAAAACCAAAGCCAACAAAGATGTTTGACAAATGACATTAGATATCGGTGATATTTCGTTTTATAACTTAATTTCATTTACTAAATACCACCGAATAAAATGTTTTTTGTGTATGTGAATTTGTCTCGTCTATTAGCCAATCACAAGCCAGGATTTTTCGCCTATCTATTTTCTCGCTGCAGTCTTATAATGAATGAAGTATAGTAGGTTTTCTATATACGTCTATTTCTAACTTATTTTTATTTCTTATTACTAACATGCGGAGGAAAGGAATCCTGTTGTCTTTCTCTTCTTCGTGGGTAAATTTTGAGTTAAGTTGTTCCATGAAATCCGTTATTGAACATTTGCTGGTGTCAAAGATGCAAAAAATGCCATCGACGTATCTGATCCAAAACCGAGGGAAATAAGCCAAAGCATTCTTCAGGTCGGTTTCAAATTTACTCATAAAGAGGTTAGCCATAAACGGAGATAAGCTGTTACCCATTGCCGTTCCTTCCGTTTGTTGATTAACAACACTTTTTATCAAACAAACGGAAGGAACGGCAATAATCGTAAATATCACACACAGTGTATAATGTTTTTGAAAAATTTATTCGGATTCTAATACCATCCTATACGGTCTGCAAAATTTCAATATTCCAAGTTAAACACATTCACAGTTATAGTTCACATGCACTCGGCCATCTGTAAAAAATTTTTAAAAAATGCGAATATTTCAAACCTTGAAATTGAATTAGGTGTTCAAAAATGTAATAATATATAGGGTGGTCAGTTTAAAATAACAAAGTTGACAGCTGCTTCCGGTATAACCGGAAGTGGCAGATTATAAAAAATATTTTAGTTTAATAATACATGTAGGCTGCAGTATATTACCAGGTCTTCAGAATTTTTCAATGCATACTCTTATCATATACCAATCGATGTAGTTCCCGGAGAGACATCCTGTGTAACGTTATTAAAAATGTTTAGATTTATTGTATGCCGTACAAGTTACTTGTCATGCTTTTCCGGGTAGTAATAGATGAGAGAGAAGTAAGTATGTGTACAGGCATAAATGGAATTTTCAAGGGATCATATGTCAACCCAAATTCCGCATAATTGAAATTGATCCGATCTTCAACATTATCAATACTTTTACTTAGTACATCAATTACGTCGACACCCATCCGAAAATTCTAACATTAACGTAATCTGAGGCAATAAAATGCTACTTCAGTGAGTGAAAGTATTTTCAAGTTTTACCTTTATCATTAAAATGAGTTTAAATTGATTTATTTCATATGTAGCAATTGTAAACTGTAAACTTGTGTGATGTCCAACCGTTTATCTCTTTAAGTAACTTACTAACAGTTTTTCTTAAGGCTGGTGTAGATTTTAACATAGAATCTGTTGACCAGGGCGTAAAGCCCTTCACTTAGTTTGAGTTTTCCTCAAAATATGTCTTTCATATTCTTTCAACTTTTTGTTTTCACTCCATTCTCTGTTGCTCCCTTACCTCATACCTATATCTGGTGGTGTACATACAAATTCTTCATCACTATTAACCAGTTTCACTATTTTGATTATTAGTTCTAGAAAAAATCATCCCCGTAGCTCGTTCGCGAAATGACGTTGGTAATACCATCAATATATTTTTAATTACATTAAATTCCATTTTAAAACTTTGTAAATTTCAATCATTCAAATCATGAATGTTTCAATTTTATATTTTTACTTCGACTGAATTTTTTTTTTATTTGCAATAATGTATGACATGGTAATGCGATAAAAATTCTTCACTATAATTTAGAATTTCGGTAACCTTGGTTACAAATAATTCCAATTAGGTTAAATTGCATGTTTATATAACGTATATAAATGTTTACAGTGAATTTAATTGCGTTAATTTATTGAAATTAGCATTATAATGTGATTGTTTGTGTAAATTAACACTCCTCGACGCTTAAGAGGTAGTAATTCAGATAACAAATCTGACTATTTGCCTAGTATAATCAACTTCCCTAGTTCCAATAAAAACAAAATTAACAATTGTGTCCAGATAACTTTGAACACATGTGAGTAATGTAACTAAACATCTATCTTGCTGGTTGTCATCCAGTTTTGCGCTTTGGTTTAGTCGTCGTATATCAAGCCGAAACATATTTTAGACGCAACGCTAAAGCGCGCCACATTACGAAAGTTTCAGTGCGAATTCGCGGCGGCTAGCGTCTGCAACGGACCGTGTAGCGAGTCATGAAAATTTAGTTGCGTGAAATGAAAAGAACGCAAAGTAAATTCCTGAGGTGCACATTTTATTTAGTTCTACATTAAAATTTTATTTGATTAATCAATTAATTGATATTAAAATTATCGTTTAGGCATCCATTTTGTTCTTAATTTTATTTTTCACCGGAAATAAAATTGAATAGTTTAATTTTAGATGGTATTAATCCATATTCGTGTCGTGGTTATGTGCTATTACTTCCAGTATTACAAACTTTATATGGATCTCCAAAGCTGAAGTCCGTGTAATACAGTAAAATATTGTATATTATGGTATAGGTTTTGGGACTTGTTGCATGTTTGGTAGCATTAGTCTGAATATTGTGATTCATTCCTTAAACAAACGATCAAATGTATTCGTGTCTTAGATAAACAAAAATAGCCCGCCTCCATTCATATCTTGAAAATTTACCAATTTGAACAAAACTGTTTAAGTGCCAAATTTTCCAGTGAAAAACTATATAAGCGAATTAAAAAAGTTTCTTCTCTTGACATATTTCGACTTCGATGTAGAAATAATAAAAAAAAAGGAAAAGACGAAAAGGTAAGAGGATATTGTAATTTTTACGAAATCATACTATAAAGGGCAGGAATTTTAATTAAAAAATCCTGTCTAGAAATAATAAGCTATTATGTACGAGATATATCAGCTGTTCTTCGTTTTTATGGTTCTTTCATTTTTGGAGTTATATTGAAAATAATATAAGACGAGTAAAATTAAAGATATATAGCATCTGCTATTTTAAAAGGAGTAAAATTAATGTCCTGGAAAGGAAAATATCGAGAATATGACGTGAAATATTGATCTGTCAATAATGATTTATGCAATAACCTAGGAAAGAATCTATTTTACAGAGAAAATTATGATATCGCACATCGGGGTTTAGTACTCAAATGCTCCATCTTGTTACGCTATATATTTGTTATTGTCGATATTTAATTCTCTTTCTGGTGCACTCCATATAAGCAAAACATTCCTTTTTTATTCTAATCCTTCTACCAAAACCTGACCTATACAGTGTATAATCACACATTACACATAGTAATAAGCATGATTAGAATTTGTTTTTGTTATTATTTAATATTTAGCACCAATGTGTTTGACCATAGAGTATATTTTTCTGGTGATTGTCGTTCTTACCTCACCCCATTATTTTTTATATTGTTATTATGGTTAAAAGTTATTTAAAACAACTAAGAATATATTCTAACCACCCAGTTAAACCCCTTATTTCACTGGCCAAATTTTGTACACCAAATTGCCACAATGCCCGAATTTTAAGTATAATGCCAAATTATTCCATAGCAATGGCACAGTAATCCTAAACAATGCCAAGCAATGTCTAGTAATGCCATACGATGCTTATTAATGCCACACAATGCCCCAAATGTTGAGATCGGTTGTATGATCAACTACAAATATATGGAAAACGTCGTTTCAACTTGTTCAAAGTACGTTCAATACCTATGTCTGAATTTACGTAGAGATTATAACTCAAAAACAACATTCTGCTAGCTGCACTATTTTAACATATCTTCGTAGAAAAAAATTGGTTTATATTCCGAAATGAGCGTGTTACTAAATTACTTTTCTCGTAAGTTCATTGGAAAATAGAAAAAAAGTTTTTGGGATATAGGTTACGTTATTTGGCCGTTGTCTACTGTAGAATAATATTGATGTTTCGCTTATCATACTGTCAATCAGTAGCGGCTAGGGGTGACGTAAATGGGAGTTTAAAGACAAAGCTTCGACTCCCTCGTGTATTTCTGTTGCATATCATGTACATTGTGGTATGCAACGGAAATACACGAGGGAATCGAGGCTTACTTTTATCACAACATCATTTGATTATGTAATACTTAAATTCTTGTTAATATCTAAATATAAAAATTGCAATTTATTGAAAGGCGAGAGAGAAACGAAAAATATTTCATCAAACGTAACATTACATTGTAAAAACGTAATGTATTTAATATTAAACCACAATTGTAGCACCTTCACCATTTTCGACAGATATGTCTTGTATTTTTTCTACCAATTTGAACTTAGATTAAATGAGACCTTACAACATTTAAGCAGTTTACTTAAAATGATTTTTCTTTTTGCCATGTATAACTAATGGTAAAGTCAAAGTGGGGTCTAATAAGAGGATACTTATTAATGTGTGCACTCAAAACAACAGATAATAGAACCTAGATAATAAGAGTGAGTTAATAAGCTTTATCACCACATTAATAAGGTTTATTATAATTATGTTACCTTTAATATCTTACTAAAGAATTTGGTTGACCTTGGATAATGAAAGTATTTTAAATTCATTAAAAGAACGAATTTTAAACAACAGCGTATTTCTCATACATGACATTATTTATTTTTTTGAGTGTATGTGGTGTTAACTGAGTGCTGTGTCTTAGTTTAGTCAAATACAGTATTCTATCTCTCTCTTAATAATTAATTATTTGGAATTTGAAAAAAATTGAAATATTTGGGGTTTTTTGTAGAAATTGCCCGGGAAAGATTTAACAAGTGAACAAAAAGCCGCTATACAAGCTGTTCTACAATCAAACAAACATTCACAACGAGAAATTGCAAAATTATAGAAAGTATCTCATTCTTCTGTATCGCGTTTAGCTAGAAACTTAAACGAAGGGGCTAGCACATCGACACAAAGACAGGCAAAGTGCGGTCGGAAAAGAAAAACTTCGAAGAGATCTGACCGTGAAATTGTTCATCAGGCTTTGAGCAATAGATTTGCTACAATTAAAATGATTCAAAAAATTTACAAGAGAGAGGAATAGAGATTTCGAGCAGAACTGTCAGGCGTCGATTGCGCGAAAATCGCCTAATGGGCCGAAGACCTGTAAAAAAGCCGCGTTTAACAGAAAAAATGAAATCTGCCCATCTCAACTTTGTAAGAGAATATCGACATTTCACAGACGAGAATTGGAAAAAGGTGAATAACTTAACAACATGATTTTTACACATGATTAATGTTTGCATTATTTAATAGGTTTTCTTTAGTGACGAGTGCTCGCTCTGTGTGTTAGTACAGCGAGTACAATTTGTTCGTAGACGACCTGGCGAACGTCTCACAGAGTCCACGGTTCTTCGAACTGTAAAACACCCTTCGCAGGTAATGATTTGGGGAGTGATTAGTGGAGACGGGCCTGGCCCTTTGTATTTTGTAGAAGGTACAATGCGTCAAGAGCAGTATATAAATGTGTTAAAAAACACGTTATTACCGTATTTTAAGTCAGGACGTCGCATACCGACAGGGTGTATATTTATGCAAGATAATCGACTAAAAAGTAAGGTATATGAAAGAGAAAACCCTACAAAGGAAATGTTAATGAAGAATATAAAGGATGTATGGGAGAACGATGAAGATATAAAAGAGACAATCATATCTTGCATTGAAAATACGCCTCGAAGAAAGGGTGTTATTAAAATTCATGGATTATGGACAATATATTAATTATTTATTTAATATTTACATATGTTACATATTTTTATAATATATATTATAAATAAAAAACATAATACATGTATAGTTTAAATTTTATTATGAAGAAACTACAAAATATTGAGTGTTTCAAGTAATTCGACCAGGGGCTGTACTTTATTTTTCTGTTGTAGATATAAGCAAAAAGAATGGACATTCTTAGTTCTGTTTCACTTCATATCTACGTTTGCCCTACTTCAACCCCACTTGTAAAATACTTTCCTGGTAAAAAGAATCCAGCAAGAGTATACAATAATCCGATGAACTTCATAATTTAGTGGAACTAAGTTGAGACAATTAAATATAAATTCATCATAGAAAATGCAACTAAATTCACGTTTACTTTTACAATAATATTGTATATTGTCTCAAAACATTCCTTCAGATTGTATGATTTATATTGAAATTTACTACATTGTACTTACCTGTATGTTCCCCAAATGTCACAGCATTTGTTTGCAAATTTTTATTTTTGGATGGTGACGAGTTTTAATTTTCTAGCATAAAATCCACTAAACCGATAATGGAATTAGTCGCAGAATTGACAGATTTAAAGCGGCTATAACTATTCTTTTATTGTAGCATCGAAAGTGCATACTTATCAAACTAAAATACAAAAATGTCTAAAATGCTATCCCAATTCCAACCAATACCGTGCAGTTCTATTGCAAAGCCAAACAATGCTACACACTTTCTTCACCATCCCATACAATGCCATCTAATACCCAGCAATGCCACACAGTGCCAATGACTTGTTCGTCAAAATGCTCCAGTGAAATCACTCGACTAAACCTTTCCTAGTTTTAAAAATGAATAACAACATATCATTTTTTCTTGTATTACGTACAAAAATACAGTACTTTCCTGCCAATGAATGTAATAAGCAGAAGGTTACTTGAAGAATTAAGTTACCCCACATTTTAACTTGACAAAAATAGAACTTCCTTTATGAATGTATTCCTTAAAGGTAGATTCATCAAATTTTCTACATCGTTCATTAATATTGAAAATTCCTTATAAGTAACGCTGGCCACGAGCGGTACGGCGCATCGGCGGATCGCATCGGACCGAGAGGAACGGTAGTATTACTTCGTCTGCGGAGCAGTACGGACATTTTCGCTGCCGGTCATTTGCGCAATTGTTTATCTGTCCTAGAAGAATTATGATTTCGCCAGCAAAACGACCGTGGTCGGACAAACTTCGAAAATTTATTGCAGAAATTTCAGACTTAATATATGAAGGTGCTAAGATTAAATGTGTAATCTGTAAAATCCCGTTAATGTGTTGGTCCAGACAACATTGTCTACGACACGTAAATAGTGAAAAGCATGTCTCAAAAAGAAATTGCGCACGAGACAATGAAAAATTTATATTTAATTTATGCGTTACGTTTATCGCATGTAGTATATCGTTTAATTTACTAGACAAGGAACCATTTATCTGCTTTTGGAATAACTATTCGGAGTGCAAATTACCAAGTCGAACATCGTTACAAAGAATTGTGCCATCTGCGCGCAAACATATTGAACAAAAAATAAAATCGGAGTTGAAAGATTAAAAATTGTGGTTATGTGTCGACGAAACAACAGATCGGAAGAAACATTCTGTTCTTAATGTAATGGCAAGCAAATTGGAACCTCATCAATCGGCACCTTCAATTCTATTAGTCTCCAAACGAATACAACAGTGTACTGCCGAAGTAATTTCAAAGTTAGTGTTAAATACATTGGACAAGTTTGAACTTTCAATAAACCAACTCTTGATGATGGTGCTGCAAACATGCTTTCTGTAGGCCGGTCTCTTAAAAAGCATTCTGCTAATTTGTTACACATTACGTGTAAAATTCATGCTCTCAATCTTGTGGCGGATAGTATCAGAAAATGTTATCCTGAGGTAGACGCTTTAATAGCGCATACCAAAGCAGTATTTGTCAAATCACCGAAACGTATTCGCGAATTTCACAGACTGTGCCCCCGTATACCAGAGCCACCAGAATCTATTCTAACAGGAACATGGTTGCAGGCCGCGTTTTATTATCATAAATATTTTGACAATATTAAGAACGTGGTTTTACAATTCGATACAAAGGAAGCTGCCGCTATCCAGAAAAGCCAGTCGAAATTTCAAGATAGTCAGGTTAAAATGGATTTAAAAATCATTCACGACAATTACTTCGGGCTAGTAGATGCAATTGAAAAATTACAAAATCCTGCGGTGCCGTTAGAAGAATCTCTACAAATAGTGCAACATGTTCACGCACAGCTACATATGCGCGATTGAAGACGCAAAAAATGTTTCTGTTCTAGAAAAATTTGAAAGTATTTTTGAGAAAAATTCTGATTTTGGCACATTAAGACACATTTGTGAAGGTGCGTCAACAGAATCGTTAAGTTATTTGAAAGATTGTTTTACTTACGCAAATATTACGCCACTAGATGTAGAACGTTCGTTCTCTGCATATAAACGCATTTTTTCCTCATGCCGTACTAGTTTTGCCGAAACAACAGTTGAAACATATCTAATGTTGCAGATATTTAACAGACATTATTCATTTTGTGATTTCACGGAGGACTTTTAAAATGGTAAGTGTTTGGGCACGTGTTATTTAATTTTTATTTAAAAGAAATTATTTGCGGCAGCAAACATTTCTATTAGCAGAATAACTCTAGTGGAACGCGAAGCCTGGTCGACTCTACGCTACTGCGAGGTACCGCTCGTGGCCAGCTTTAGTAATAAGTTACCCCACATTTTAACTTAACAAAAATAGAACTTCTTTTAGGAATGTATTCCTTAAAGGTAGATTCATCAAATTTTCTACAACGTTCATTAATATTGAAAATCCCTTATAAGTATAATATTTATATTGCTTGCTTGAAAACGCACCTAGATCCCTAACATCTATCGCATTCCATCGCGTTTCAAATTTCCTACCCGTACTCCGAAAATAATCCTCCCAAGTTTTTGGAATCAGTTCCTTATCTTGCTATTATATCTATATACCTACCTTTCGAACACATCGCTTTTCTTCTTAACTCATCCCCTTCTTCCCCTTGAAAAAGGTTTGTGTAAGGATTTTGGGCGCCTTAAAAACACCTTTTCGGTCGTCACTTACTTCGGCAAGCTTTATTTTAATTCCAAGCATCTCTTTTGGCTACCAATTTCTCCATTATACACCAACCGTCCGAGACCACTAAAATTTATTCCGCTCTCACGCAGATATCTCACCATTTCAGGGTGGATTATGAGTGATGATGAAGAGATTTGTATTTGTACGTACGTACGATAGAACTCGATTCTGAAATATAACTGGACCGGGGTTGAAAATGATGAATATTTTAAAGTGTTACGAGGGAGAGGAAAAGTAGAAGAGCGAAATTGAAGCTTTTATAGATAGTGGATTTCAACATTTTATCATTAATTAGAATACCTTTAGAAAATTTTTTAAGCTTCCAAAGTTAAAATGGGATTGATGGGATTAAAAAACGCTAAAGTTATTTGAGCAAATTAACCCACGCAGGTGTTGTAATTTCGAAGGTTTTCACGGCAGTCATTTATAAATGCGAAACATATTCCGAATTTGTTTCAGTCACCATTGTAAGATTAAGTATTTATCAGAAATATAATTCATTATATTAAAACTTAGGAAAATCATAGGATTCAACTGCTTATATCAATTGTTCAAGCAGTAGTGATGCTTCGATCAAAAATATTTGCTGTTAGCTTATTTCTAACCGGCGTAATGAACTAGAAAATCTGCCCAAAGATAACTTTTTGTGCAATTATTTAATTTTTGACCAGTTCAGTTTTGCTGTTGAAGATGGTAACCAGTGCCGCAGTCGTCGTTTTAGAGTTCATGGTCCTTTGCGATCAACTTTGGAAAAGATTTTTTTGAATATCTTTCGTGTAGCTTGGTTAAACGGGTAATTTAACATATTTCTTATTATTATTGACAATACTTTCTAGTGTGCTTACATTTCTCATTCTTATGTTTCATAATAGTATTACAGATCACATCTTCAGAAAATCCATGAAATCACCAAAATTGCAAACTTTAACGGATTTTCGAAAGGTGTAGTCTACAGTATTATTGGAAAACATAAGAATAGAATAAGAATTAGAAATTTAAGGTCACTAGAAGGTGCAGTAATAAGAAATATGTTAAATTACCCTTTTAACCAAGTTACACGAAAGGTATTCAAAAAATCTTTTCCAAACTTGATCGCAAAATTGTTTTTTCCTCAAATGGTAATTTCAAAAACATTTTAGGAAATCCCAAAGACCAACGGAATAAATTACGGATAAACCAGGAATTGATAAAATATCAAGTAAAGATTGTGATCAAGAATATATTGGGCAAACAAAAAGATTAATCAGAGTTAGATATAAAGAGAATCTGGCTCATCTCAAATTCAGAAGTTTTGATAAATCTAGTGTCGCTCTACAAATGTTTGAAAGGAATGATAATGTCGATAACATGAAGTTAACTAAGAACCTAAGCAGCTACGAGGGCATAGAAATTACAAAAGCAAACATATTTCAACGAATTCAGATTTAGGACCCCTAAATTCCAGCCTTTGCTCCTTATTAAATCAAGCGTGACCGCGGTCAGTCTACCGTAACTTTAATTAAATTGATTAATTAATAATAGAAGTATGTAAATAGTGTAGTAATTGTGTAGTGTTTTACTGGTGAAGACGATAGCTTATTGTTAACTACAGAAACGTAAGTTCAGTTTCAGTGAAGTGTCGTTGGTAAAATTACTCTTTCTTCTTTATAACTTAACACATTTTTTATTAATTAGTTAGTCTAGTTCAGTAGACAATATTTTTATGCATACTATTTCATTTTTTAAGCTGAAGATAATGCACGGTCGTAAACACAAAATAATTGCTTAAACTCTAAATATATCCGAATATGTGTAGACACAAAGATAAGATAGAAATCGTATGGATATAAACCATGCACGAGACGCTGTACGAAAGGTATTTGTATAATTTTACAACTGCAGCAGTTTATATTCCTTGCTTATTATTTGCAAATGAGTAATGTAAGATTTCTTCTATAAAACTAATACGTCAAGTTCTGTATTTAATTTTTAATAAAATTTATATTTTATTGCATCAGCTACATATGTACATTCTGTTTATATACTATAAAATTAAACCATGCATATTTAATAAATTAAATGGGATTAATTGCAGAAATATTCGAAGTTAATTATCAATCCTTTTGGCGAAAAATTCATACTGCAATATAGATCTACAAGTTAAAACCATAGCTTCCGTTATTCCGAAAACTACTGGAAAGCTTGTTTGTGCAGGATTTTTCAGAAAAAAGAGCCGCACATAAAAGCTATGTTAGACGATTTTATCGACCTGGTGTAATTTATAAGGGTAGTCTGAAAAGTTTCTAACCTAATAGAGAAACAAGTATTTCTTATCAAGTTCTTATCTTGGTACCTTGTTCTGCAAAATAGGCGTTTACGAATGTGATGGCCTACTCACACCCCGCTGGGGGCCAAATTGGGGTGAATAGTGCGGGTGGTCTACTACTAAAGCGTGAGACAGTGCATTGTCTTGGTGGAAGAAAACTTTCTTTTTCTTCAAATGCGGCCGTTTTTTCTGCAATTTCTGCCTTCAGTTTGTCAAGTAATGATGCGTAGTATGCCTCCATCATTGCTTTTCCTTTTTAAAGATAGTCGATTAACACAACTCCATGACTATCCCAAAAAAACAGTCGCTATCATTTTCCCGACGGATGGAACAGTCCTTTTCGGAGCCGATTTACTCTCCGCAGTCCACTGTTTTGACTGTGCCTTGGCTTCAGGAGTATACTGGTGATATGATATTCTCTTGATTAATTTCGAACTTTTTAATTTTCCTGTAATAAAACAACACCGATATCAGATACAAGTGAATTCCAAAATTAGAATGGTCACAGAAGCTCATTAAGAAGATTTAAAAATATTCATTATACAAGGTGTGGCAATTAACTAACCGGACTGGTGCTACAAAACATTTTATTGATCACCAATTACATTACAAAGTTTATCCCCTTCAATGTACTCTCCTTGCCTATCCCTACAACGCTCCATACGAATTTTCCACTGTCAAAAGCAGTGCTGGAAGTCCGTTTCTGTCAGCTTGTTGAGAACCTTCGTCGCTTTCGCTTTCACCGCTTCCACACTGTCAAATCGTGTCCCCTTAAGCTCCGATTTTACTTTAGAAAATAAAAAAAAGTCACAGGAGGCCAGGTCGGGGGAGTACGGTGGGTGTTACGAGGTGACATAGCCCCGTAACAGGGTCGCCCTCCAAAGCTGCGCGTGGTTTTGAATCGTCTCAGTACTTAATTCCATAACTGTACATTTAGGAGACTGCCAGTTATTCAATAAACCACAGTCCACATTGCTTCAAATGTTTCCCGAAATATTTGACGGACTGTTAATTTGCTTCTACTAGTTCAATAAATTCTCAAATAAATCAACATTCATTCCTGTATACATATAAGAAGAGGGAATCGGAATCATGATTTAAGATTTCCAGAATTAAATTCAAACAGTCTCTTTGTTGTTTCTCTTGAGTGTTGATGGAACGTATCCGCCAACGTCTTCTCTCTTTTTACATTTATTTTTAAATTTATTGGTCATGATTATTGCTGATAAACACAGAATATAACATTTCTGTGACATTCTATCCATTACAAAAGAAATTATTAACAGATAAATTAAAGTTATGATACGACAAAATAAACTGAGATGCCAGTTATAATTATGTCTTGAAATTATTTCAAGAAATACGGCAAAATATTGCAAATAATTTCGCGCTAATCCTAACGATAATTTCACGCTGCCCTATGTGAACGCACCTTAATTAATCGACGCCAAAACTCTGACTTATTTCGCTTAAACTGCTCCAAGAGGGCTTTGGAAATGTTCATTCCAATGCGTTTTTCGTCCTGAGTGAGCAACTACGGCACTCAACACGCGGTTAGCTTTTCCATGCCCAAATCTTCAATCGATATATGACAAATACGTTCTTTCGGGATGCCCACGGCCTCTGCTATCTCTCTAACCTTAATTCGACGGTCGTCTAGCGCCGTCTAGGTCGATAGCTGGTACAACCACGTTTAAATTCAACTGTCCAATATTTCACCGTGACAAATGACGGTGTAAAGTCCCCGTAAACAGCGCCCATCTCCGCTTTAATTTGCGTAGGCGTATTGCCTTTCAAATACAAGAATTTAATGACGGTTCGATATTCGGTTTTTTCAATTTTTACAGAAACACCAACATCGACTGACAGAAACAACTGTTAAACAATAACTGAGCGTCCAACATGGCTGAAATTTTCAAAAGTATCTTCATGTTGAGGCTTGGAACTTTTCCAACTACCCTCGTATGTTTGATGTCACGCAAATACTAGACGGAGTTGCACTCTTATCATAATATTTTAATTTATTGAACGCGATTATTAAGGAAATTTAGAAATGGTTTCATTGAAATTGTATGGGAAGCAAGTTAAAAATACATTTATAATAATAATAATTCGTGCTTTTGTATCCTCCAACAGCTTTCGCCAATTAGAGAGGGTATCGATCGGCTAAGAGTTATTATTATTCGCCAAATTTGGAGTAAAAGGAACTACGAAAAACCTTACTCTGAGAGTTGCAAGCCCGGAGTTCGATCCGGTAACCCAAGACTGATAGCCCAGCGAGCTAGGCATTATGCCACCTTTGGGGGTATTATATAATAAAATTTAGGTAACATTCAGTGTCAAAGAAATTTGGAACATAAGAAAATAAGTAATAAAAGTTCACTCTATGGAAGGTTTTTGTGCGATCTTTTCGTGTATCTTATTATAAACCCATAATTATTCTTTTCTGTAATCCGTACAGATCATTAAGCTGCCGTTCGTTTGCCTGACTTTTAATTTGAAAGGCAAAGAAAAGTTGGCAATAGATTTTGATACAGCAGGAGATAGAAGTGCTTTTCTTTTGGTGTGTTTTATTGTCCAAAGAGAAAAAATAAAATCAACCTCAGCTGGTGGATTGAAAAAGCCATATACAGCGTGTTTCATAAAAAAATGCTACTAACGTCAGGGTTTTAATATTAATGCTTCTTCATTTATTTTACTAACATATTCTAAAGGTTAAGAATTTAAATTTACTTGTAGAAGTAACGAATTTGTAGTGAAAGCCCACAGCAAATTGTTATCTATCACACTTAGTAACTATTGAGCTATAATTAGCTACAAACATAACAGAATAATTTATTTAAACCTCAAAAATACAAAAATAAAAAGAAAATGCAATTAAATTTTAAGTGTTTCATTTCATGCCATCTGCGGTTGATATTTGCAAAATTTAACTGCTTTCCTGATATAACATTCGCTTGATTTTCTCATCGTTTTTGTAAAAGCGAAGATTTCCCAAAATGAGCCTTTTTCTTTTGTAACAGGCATGCATGTTCCGCAACATACCTGCATATCTTTTTTCGATAAACAAGAGGAAAATAGCCAAGAAGCTGTATCGTAGTGTCATCCTGCTTCTATCTCCTCACTCCGCGCGGAACATCACAAAATGTAAAACTCGCGTGACAGTTAAGCGAATAATGAAAAGTGCTTGTTACTTTGAAGTAACCGACCTAGTTTATCAGGTTAACCATACGGCAGGATCTAAACGCAAGCGGTTTCAGCTGATGTAAATAGACACATATTCTTTTCCACTCGTCGTCTAGAATTTATAACTTTGTGTATCTATTGTTGGCGATTTTCTTAGGAATTTTCTATTTTAGTATGCATTTGCGAACGTTGAAAATATCGAATAAATTTATATAACTAAAATGGAGATTGTGGGTTAAACGTATAGAAGCCGAGGATTGCATTAATTTCTGATTCAAACTGCAATAGGATTAAAACCGTATATCCATTCGACACAATGAAGTCAAAAAATCCTTACTAATATTTTTCTTACTATTTCTACGAGTAAAGAAACAAAATCAGTATTGAGCCGAGAAAATAATTAATGTAATGGCCAATTACAAATTCTCGGCGAAAGGGGTAATATCTTTCGCAAAGTTTTCGCTCGCCGAAATTTCGTTAATTTTGCCACCCCACGAGATTAAAAAACTTTTTCATTAAACGCGTCAGCCCCCCTCAATATTTTAAATTTGGGATGTTAAAAGGGGGATGGAGAAGCGGAACCCATAAAAATTCCAAACTGTACTTTCGTGGACGATTTGTAGAGGCGTTTTAGCACAAGTCTGAGTTTCACCGATTTGGAACCTCCTCCTTGACCTTGCCATGCATCTGCATGGGGTTCAAGGTAAAGGGGGGAAAGGTTCCGAATGGCGAGACAAAAAAAGGTCGAGCAACCCCCAAAAGGTCAGGGGAATGCAAAGGGTCAAGGTCAACTTTAAGTCCAGGACCAGCAACCCCCAAGGAAAAGGTCAATGCAAAGGGCCCAAAGGCTAATTTTCGAGATCAAGGTCAAGGGCAAGGAAAATGCCAAGTCGGTCCCCGATGTCAAGGTCGGTGCCGAGGGGAAAGGTCAGTTTTGAGATCAAGGTCAGTTTGAGGTCAATGTAAAATTTTGAGGCGGTCCAAAGGTCAATCTTGGGGTCGTGGTAAATGTTAAGATCAAGGTAAAGGGTCAATCTTTGGGGTGTGGTAAATGTTAAAGATCAAGGTAAATGTTGAGGTCAAGGTCAATGTTCCGGGTCAGGCCGAATGGGGTTTTCTTGGGGAAAGGAGGGGGTTTTTCAATAGTATATTAAAAACTGAACGTATTGTTGATACGAAGTTTAGAATTTAAAGATTTAAAGGAAAAAGAATAAGAAATTAAAAATGGGTGTTATTAAGGGAAAAAAAATGAATAAGCGCGAATTATTCTTTAGTTTTTTTAAAAGGGTTTGAGTGATTTAAAGGAACCCCCCTCAATATTTGTTGTACTGATCTGGGAGCAAAGTAAATAAACCCCTTATGGGGGATGTATCAGTGAGAAATATGGGGGTAGCACCCAGTGATAGTATCAGTGACAGGAATTTTTTTTGAAAAGGGGGAGGGATTCTTTGGGGACGTTAGTGAGGAAGAATTTTTTTATGGGGAGGGTTTTAGTGGGAAGAATTTTTATGGGGGACGGTGTGGGCGGAAAAATTTTTTAGGGGAAGACGGTAGTGGGGAAAGAATTTTTATGGAGGCCGTTAGTGGGAAAGAATTTTTTATGGGGGGAGGGAGGGAGGGAGAAGAGCCGGAAGAGGAAGAAGATGGGTTTTGATGCTGATACTTTAAATTACAAAAATATTAGAAAATATTCGATTTTGTAAATTTTTAAATTCAATCATGTGCTAATTTGTATGGGACAAAAATATAAAATTATAGAATTATTGTTATATTGAAACGTACGTTTAGATTATAATTTAGTGTTATAAATTTGTTTTTATTAAAGTTAATTTTAAGTTTAATTTAAATTTGATAATAAAAATTGTGAACAGATTTGAATTTTATAATTTATAGTCGACATAATTGATGTTTTTTTTTATATCTATTTTTCAATTCACGAAAACCTCAAAAATGTTGTTCGCCTTGAAACCAGTTAAAGCCCTTCAACTACTTCGGTTAAAAACCCCGTGAGGCGTCGTCCACATTGAAACGTTCAGAGGGGAGGGAGGTTTAAATGAGAGTCCCAAAATACTTTAATGGCGTTTTTTTTATTTTTTTAGTACAAGTCGAAATGTTCGAGTGTAAATATTTGTGCAAGCAATTTACCGAGAGAAAATAAAAATCGACATTTTTTAATTTCTTGCGAGGGGGAAAAGAAAAAGTCGATATAATACGGATTTGGTAAAAAGTGTAAAGTGGTGTGATGTCATGTGGAAAGGAAAATTGTTACACCCCCAAATATCCGAAGTCTAATCACCAAAAAGTAAAGCTTTGTATGATTGATGATGGAGTGAAAAAGAATTTCCCCGCGTTTGGGGAAAAGGATATAATTTAATCAAATATTGATTCGCTGATTTGTCGATGTAAAGAACCCCCAAAAAAATTTTTAAAAAAAAAAGTGATAAAATTGAGGGGATTATTTTATATGTGCAAAAAGCTTTTAAAAATTAAATTTTGGAATTAGGGATTATACTATTTTTAAGAAAGGAAAATTCGAAAAAACACTTTAATCTCGAAAAAAAAATTATAACCCATGGAAGCATTTATAGTTGTGAAGATTATATGGATGAAAATTATAACAAGATGAGTTGAATTTCAAGAACGTGATTCAGGTGAATTAAATTAATTTTATTAGTTTTGAAGTCTTTTTACGGTTTTAGGATGACCCTCAACAATATTTTATACGGAAGTAAATATGAACAAATACAACCAATGAGAGGTTCATTTTTATGTAGTTTTTACCGCAACAAAAAGAAAAAGAAAGCTGTAAAAAATGTTCAAATTCTGAAAACGCTGTTTCGCCTGGGTATTCTTCACTTTAAGGGACCCCATTGGGACTTCCCAAAGAGTTTCTTCCTATCCACATTACGATACGTGGCTGTTTTTACGATTTAATTTTCCCCTTTTTTTAACTTAAAAGATATCAAAAAATTTGAAGAAAAAAATAATATTTATTAAGTATATGTATAGAAAAATATTTTAAGGGTACTGTGAGAATACTGATATGGGGGCGGGGCCGTTACTTTCACAAAAGGAAAAAGAACAATAAATCACATTAATTTATTACTAATTAGTGCGGAAGATGGGATTTCACTACTTTTTTGGATTAAAAATTGTCCCGTTGGTTTCATCAAGAAGTCCACGTGGACTCAGAAATAATTTGTGAAGGTTGTTTAATTTTTTTTCACATGCAAGAAAATTGCGCAGACATGAAAATAAAGATTGCAAGCAGGTTAGGCAGTATTTCCCTTTGTTTAACTTGAAAACGAAAAGTATGGGAGCAATTGCCCCGAGAATTATTAAAATTTGAAAAATTTAAAAGGCATTTAAAAATTTCCTTTTGTTATATCGCTGTTTCGGGGCCCTTTATTAAAACCTTACTAGTCAGAACCAGCCCCTGAAAAACCCTTTTTCTTTTAAAATTTTTTCAAACATAAACCCCATACTCCTTCGGTTTATAAAAATGAGTTTTTAATGAAAATTTAAGTAAGCTGAGTACATATCCCGGGGAAAGAAAATGCGCTACATGCTTCGTCAAAAGTTAGAGATATGTAAAATTTTTGTTCAAATTTTTTAAAAAAAGTGGGTGAAATCGCCCTTTAAATGATGAAAAAGCGAAAAAAGAAGTTATGAAGGGGCAAAGGTGTTTTTTTTCATATTTCCCCAAAAAAAAAAAAAAAAAAAAAAATATCGTCCGTTGTAGGAAAGTATGGACCATGATCATTTGAGGGGTTTATACCGAGGTGCAGCACTAGGGTATGTAATAAAAATTTATAAAAAAACCCCCCGATATATACCTTTTATTTTTAAAATTATGAATTACGATGCACACTTGTTTGTAAATCACTTGATTAAAAAAAAAGAAAAAAAATAGAGGGTCATTGCGCAAAATAAAGAGAAATCGTTGCGTTTTAAAAAAAAAAGTGCATGTAGGTGTACAATTGATTGAAAATGGTAAGAAAAGGGAAAAGATTTTTAAAATTTAGTTTTTTTAGATTCGTTTCGATTTAAAGAGTTTCCTTTTTTGGAGAAAAATTCATCTTAATTTGGACGACGAACGGGTTTTTTTTAAAGAAGTTGCAAGATTTTTTTGACGGGGAAAAAAAAAAAAATTTGAAGTAATCGCCCAGAAAGGTTATTTCCCAAAATAATTACGTTAATTCTCATGAGCGCCTCTCCTTACCACGTTTTTTGCCCACAAAGACGATTTCCAGATATTCTATGGGTACCCCGGGCGTATGTGATGTGATTATAATCACAGAAAGGTTTGGAATTTATTTGGTGTAAACCTAGAATTTAAGTAAATATATATGTACAATCGGTGGTTTTACTTGCAGATGTTTCAAAAAATTTTCAAAAATATTTGTATGGATAATTACAAAAGATCCGCACATTTTTTTTTATTTCACCGGGTTAAAGCGGGGGATGCCATGTTTTACGCATGACAGGATATTAATTTGGAAATTACTAACTGATGTGGTTTGTTTATTTTTTTAAGGGGGGTATACGAGGTGAGAAAGCATGTTTTTGAAAAAAAGGAGTTTGCTAAACTGAATTCTTACCAGGAAAATTTTTAACTCTAACCGAAGAAAAAAAAAATAGTATTTTTAGATGCGACGAATTGTAGGGGTTAGAAAATGACGTTCCACCTACCCAAGGTGAATTTAAATGGTTGAAAAAGGAGGAACTTACGAGAATGGACTACAAGCCTTAGACGTGATGGAATATAGGATTTTTTTCCCGAAGTAGATTTAGAAACCCTACAATTTCACACCGGGCACAATGAAATTTTCCCTTTCTGTCCCGGAACATTTATTCCCCCAAATTCAAAAAATTAAAAATTGTTTCCTAACCTCCGCGATAAATCAAACTATGTTATTCTTTTTTAACTTGAAACAATGTTTGAATAATGGTTTTTGAAATTATGGGGGGTTGGGTGGGCCTTAGTTTTAAGAAAGTAAGTGGTTTTTTTTTTAAAAAGTACATCGACTTCAACACGATCAAAAAAAATGAAAATCTACCCAAAGAATTCTTCAAACAAATTTTATAAATTAATGGTAAATATATATTTTTTGGAAAAAAAAAAAAAAGGAAAAAAGTTGAAAATCGAGTTAATATAAAAATTTGTATCGCATTTGGGAAACATTTATAAAAACTCGACAGAGGCTTTTATTGAAAACCAAAATTTTAAACTTGCCAAAGGGGATTTTTTTTTTCGAATTTTTAACCCCCTCGAAATTTGCACAAATCGTGTAGAGTTTAAAGCCCCGTTTACGTAGGTTTTAATATTCTTGACTGCTAAGAGGGTAAAGTATGATTTTTCTATAGCTTTTTGAAGCCCTTGTAAAAATGCAGATGTTTCGCTGCTATATACGGATACAGATTCATTAATTATGCGGGGAAGAATTATAAGTTTTTTAAAGATATAAAAAAAAATCTAATTGGTTTGACACTTTGAATTCGGGAAAAAAAAGTACAGGAAAACCTCCGGTTTTTTCCTAAAATAGGGAAACATGAAGGGTTGAATACGCGGTGGGATTATTGAATGTTTCTATGGTACGGGTTTCTAAAGTTATTTTTTGTGAAATTGCTCCCCAAGACCCAGTTAAAAAACGGGCGAAAGGGGGTTTAAGAAATATTTATTGATAAAGAAATTAGTGTTTTTTCATTCAAGAAAAGTAGGGGAAGATGACCCCAAAATATGAGAAAATGTATTTTTTAGGTCTGTTTCATACGATGTTAAGGAATTACGGAAAAAAAAGTTTCTTTTCCTCCCTAAAAAAAAACGTTTATACTTCCTGATAAAAGTAATACCTTAGCTTGGGGTCATCGCAAAATAGAAGAGATAAAAGGGAAGAAAAATTACAAAAATTAATTTTAGATATTGTTAACTTTAAAATATTTTAACACTAATTTTTTTTTAATATTAAATTTTTGGTTAATACTTTTTTATTTATTATTATTTTATAAAGTAGTAATTTTATGCAATGTACATTAGTATATTTATTAAAATAAAAAAAAATAAAAAATTTGTCCTATTTTTAAAATTTAAGTCAAACTTCTTTAGATATCAGGAATTGGGTAAAAGGGGATACCGAGCCATTTTTAACAAAAACTTTATCCTTCTTTCGAAATTTTTTAATTTTTTCAAAACAAGTAAACTCGGGAATTTAAAATTTTAGATATTGTTAAATTTAATAAAATTTTAACACTAATTTTTATTTAAAATTAATTTTTGGTTAATACTTTTCATTTATTTATTATTTTTAATGTAAATTGTATGCAAGTACATATATTTTTTAAAATTAAAAAAAAATTTATATAAAAAATATTTTTCCTATTTTTTTAATTAAGTCAATACATTATCTTTAGTTCCGGAATTGTCCCAATAAGGCCCCTACCCAGCCCCTTAACAAAAAAATTTATCCCTTTTTTTCAGTTAAAAAATTTTTTTAACCCAAAAAAAAAACATCGGGATATTTTTAAATTTCATCAAATTTTTTTTTCGTAGAATCCTCCAAGATATTTTATTTTGAGAATCTTGAATAAATAGTTTGGTAGGTATTTTGAATTTTTCGCCCCAAATAAAAAAAAAAAAATTTCGTTTTTCCCTTTTTGGTGATACATTTTTGAAAATCAGCCCTTTTTTTTCTATACAACGGGGGGGTCTCCAAATTTTTTAAAATTTTGAAATGCTTTTTATCAGCAACCTTTAAAATTTTCTAAAAAAACCTCTTTTCAAAAATTTTTTACATTTCTTTGATTAACTGCGGCAGGGTTTTTATCCCGTAGTGCTGTGCACGTATTATTTATTGTCAACAAATTTGTGCAATATAACAACCCAACGGGTAATTACCGTTAAACTAAATTCCTTCCAATTTTATTTTTAAGCGGGGGTTTTTTATTGAAAGTTTACAAAGGGAAATTTTTTTAAAATTTGTAGGGACTATAGTGATTAATATTGTACGTCCCTAAGTTTCTTTAAATGTATTATAAAATTTTTTTCCTTGATGCTTTGAATATTTTCGGAAAATTTTTTTTCCCCCTTAGAGTATAGATTCCCTCGCTTTCGCCGCCTCGTTTTTGATGTTTTTTTTTTTTATGGAATTGCCCAAGCAAACTTGGAAAAGCGTTAAAGCTACGAAAATATATTTGAAATTCTTATTCTCCTTGGCGTTTAAAGGGATCATCTCAACCAAATCTATTTGAAATAGGTCGCCGAAACCTTTTTAACTCGCCGTGGAAGAAATCTCTTTACGGCAATTTTTTATTTCTTTTTCCACATCCCCCTTAAAATGATGACTTTCCCTTTGACTACCATTTTACTTACGGCTCTACGTGTTTGGTACAGGCTTTTTGGCCCAAAGTACTTTTAAATTAAAATTTTGCACCTTTTTTTTAAGACACGCGGTTTCGTCGATCGAATTCTTCACCATCAATGAAAAAGCGTGCTAAGGGCTTGTGGGAATACTGGGGCATTAATTTTTTCCCCCGTATAGTTTATTTACTATATAAAAGACTTTTTTATTTCGAGCATATAAGCACTCAAAGCACTACTAATGGACCATCACTGAAAATTGAATAACAATATTTCGCGGGGGGTTCTCTGCCGGGGACTTCTAAAAACCTTTTTTATTTTGGGGTGTTTGAGGAAATCCGTAAGAACCCTCATCCTAAAAGTTTTTTAGATATTTTATGTATATGTCTACCAAATTTATCTAGTCATCGTTTTGCTACGATCGGCACAGCACTTAAAAATTAAAAACCAGGCCCTTAAGATCTTTTAAACGTAAAAACTGAACTTATATTAATAACTTTGGATCCTTAGTTCCCAATTATCGCCAGATCTCATTTCCATGTCCGTAGACCAGCATTTTCCGATGCAATAAGCAGTTTCAACCATGCCAATTCGGGCTCGTCCCAGATTAATTATTTGCTCCTCGGTACAACCGTCTTTTCAGAGGAAACTTTATTTTAGTCCCAGACCCCCTTTCCAAGTTCGAGTCCCCAAAAAATTCGGTTTTTTTCCTTGTTAATGGTTTAATAATTTCGTGTATTTAGCACTTTTACTGGCCGCTACTTTCTGTTGGATTGTAATCGACTCATAGTTTTTTATCATAAGGGTGAATTTTTAATTCTTTTGCACCGATATGAAAAATTTCCCGGTTTTTTTTTGAAAAAATAAATTTCCCAAAAAACCCCTTTTTCTTTGTAAGTAAATCGCCCAATTTTAATGTTTGCCTCAAATTAACATCTGCGTTTTCCCCACTTAACTTCCCTCAAACCCTTTACACCATATTTTTCTCGAAAAATTTATCTTTTTCATCTATCATCAAAAACCCAAAATACGGGACGTACAGTAGGATCATGGTCTGTAATCTTCTTTCACTACATCGTTTCTAATAAAGTTTTTATTTTGGGATTTATTTGTTTATTGCTTTTTTGGTTTTCGTTTTCAAAAACGATACGCGGGCCATTGATTTTTTCCAAATTTAAACTTTACTTGGTCCCTTTCATCTTCATCACGATCTTTATCCCAACCACTTCTTTCTTCTCTTTTGGGGGATCTGGTAAGAGTTCCCCTATGTATCATCTTCCAAGAATTAGGTTGGGGGGAATGATGTTACAATCGGGTTTCAGCTCAGACGATTCCGGTATTGTTTAACTTTAATTTTTCGCTGAGGGGTCTCGTTTCAAATAAATTTTTTGCTTGGTGGGAGAAAATGAGTGCCCGGCTAAACATGAACGTTTACTTCGTTTTTGGAGTAGCCCCCGTCGTATAATTTACGTTTCCGGAAACCCCATCTTTTTCCGGAAAAAAAATCTGACCCAAAGGGTTTTTCTATTCAACTAATTCTTTTTGGTCTGGTTTTACTTTTGTTGTAGTACGTAATTTCTAATTTTTTAGCAAATTTCCCGCAAAGGTTTTGTTATGGGGCGTAATGTATATCGATCATTTTTTTTTAGACCGTGCTATATCAGTTTTCAAAATTTTAAATTTTTTTTTTTCAAAGCTCGCGAGCTTTCACTAGATCTTTACTAAATTTTTTTCCATGAAAGTTTTTCACCTTTTACGAATAGTAATTACTAAAAAAGGGGAAAAAAAAAGTAAGCACTATAAAAAAATTTTGTTATCGAATAAGTTTAAAGTGTTGTAATGTCAAAAAACCCAATCGATATTACCCCATTTAATTACAAACGTATCGATAAATAACATCCGAAGGATTTTTCAGCACATTCTGCACATACTTTGAAACTGTTCGTAGTTTGACATCTGAATAGATCGTTTATATGTGCTTCAAATAGTAGCTCTTGTTGAAATAAAATTAGAGATTAGCATTTATCCCTTAATGTTGTTTAGGATTGCACTATTAGATTGGAATTAAATAGAGGCTCTAATTGCGATGTCTACCGAAAGAAAAAAATTGTTTTACTATATTCAGGTCAGGGGGGGGGGGGCTCGGCACAACCTACCCCGCAAAGCCGCCCAGAAAAGAGTACTCGAAAAAAAAAAAAGACGCCCCCCATGCCCCAAGACCCCCCGGTCCCCGTTCCCTCCCACCCCAGCGCCGTGAGGGGCATCCCCCCCGCGGCAACGCCCTCAGGGAACCCCCCCCCGCACCCCCGCACCGCCCGCGAGGGGACCCCCCCCCGCACCGCCCGCGTGGGAACCCCCCCCCCCCCCCCCGCGCACACGCCCGCGGCAAATCGCATTCCCTCCCACTGACCGGGCTCTCCAGGTTTGTTCAACCATTCCAGTTACCTGTTGCACTCGGTAAAATTTTTTTACACAGAATGTTATCGAAATAAGAGTAAAACACCTACTGTGACCGTGTATAATAAAGGCTATTTCCCACGATGTTTTTTACACATATTTTTTATTATATTCTCAGAAACGGTAAAACGTTATATGGTTTACTAATAAAACAATCGTAATATTTTACAAATATTTTATTGACTAAAATACACTTTAAGCAATTACATACGTTTCCTTCTGTTATGAATATGTCTTACTACATACGTTAGTAATTACATGAATATTGGCACATCTAATAAACTTGTAACTATTATTTGCACCTTATTTCTTCAAATCGCTGCGTTTGCATAAGTTACAGTTCTTTCTACGAATACTCCATCAATAGTATCGTCTTCGTCAATGGCAAGTGCCCCATAACGTTCTATATGTCGATAATTCCACATCCTGCGTATAGATTTGTAGGTAGCCGCGGCACACAATTCTAATCTGCAGTTCTAACCTTTCGCATTAATATGACCTTAGAATAATACCAAATCCCTAGCCTCTCCTCGCGAAAATGATAATCGCTCTCGTAACAATCTATAACATCCCACTTTCTCCACAATGGTGTCTTATGCACTTATTACAAATACACCCCATCGCAAAGCGAATTGTAATAGTTTACTTATAATCTAAACATTTTCCCTAGATCCTTTTTCAACTACAAAATTATACATACGTTCCACGTTAGCTAGAGCACAAACTACGTAATTACCAACATGAAAACTACAACTTGGGTCTCCCTTTTGAATTTTTTCAGCTTGCACCAAATCTATAATACGTTTATCTACAATACACTTCAAAAAATCTAATTTTTCTCTTCCTTTTACGTACACAATATCTACCCGCGCACACAAACGCTTAAGATTTCCATCGAATTCACTTAACTCGTATACCATCTTCCCATTTTAACCGTATGATAGTAAAGGCCGTATCTAGCCCTCGTTTATCTTCTATTGCCATGCGGCCAACTAAGAACTGGCTTTAAATACAAAGTGACTTCTCTTAAATTCGCTATCGCACGTAGCTAACTCCTAGGAATCAAACTACACCTATGAAAGCGATACCATTGAAAATCTATAACTAAGTTTTTGTTATAATGATGGCCCGATTGGACTACTATTCACTACCCATATAAAACACTATTTAAAGCTAGATCCTCCCGGTCTATCTATGTAACTCTTTCACCTCATCATAACCCACTTAAAAGGTACTGTCTCCCATCTCTTTTTTACATTTGCTGTATTTAACTACTACCATGCATGTTCCTAATACCTTCGTTGGCACTTGTTAAGGATAATTCATAGATTTTGTTATGTAAAATAACAGTTTTGTCTATAAGTGTATTATCCTTTGGAATGCTGTCTTTCGTCGTACACTCGATTTCTAACCTCCACTCGCTTCTATGTATTGCATCTTCTGGATTACTGCAGTCATCCTATCAAAGGACATAACTTAAAATTATTCAACTTCAACATTGGTTCGCTGTAGTCATATCCGTAATACTCAACTGGAATCTAGCGTACTATATATCAACTGCAAATCGGGGGGGATTTTCTTCGGGCCATCTGCTCGAACGTTCTCGTAGATATCTTTTACCATTCAAGGTGTAGTAAGCCGTTTACGTCTGTGAACGCTAATCGGATCAACTACTCATATTTTGATTTATTTTTCCTTTCTTTCCCGTTTGAAAAACCTAGAATAATATATCGAGGTGTTTCCAATTGTGGGGGCGTTTTAATACCCACATGTTTTTGTTTAAAAAGTTTTTTGTCTCTGGAATCCCAGGATTTTCATGTATTTCCCCACCCCTAAAGAACTTTCCATTAGCCGTTTCTTAGTATTTAATTTTGTTCAATGCGAGATCCTGACTCATTCCGAAGTTAACATGTGGCCTCGCCATCTATCCTATCAATTGTTAATTTTATATCTTCTGTTGTAACTGATTACTTGATAACGTCGTTATCATCCGCGCATCTCTTCAATTACAACTTCCCGTACACGTTTCATGACAATTGTTTAAATCCTCTGGAAACCCATCAGCTTTTTAGAGGATAATGCGAGATGCTAAATTTCTTTAACTATCCCTTACTGGAGCCTTTCCTAGAGCGAAGTCCCAACCGCAAGTCTCCAATTTATTAACGTCACTCGGACTATATGAACAATATTCCCTTCATGTTGATGTTTATAAACCTACGTTCTACTTCATCAATCTCCACTCCGCGATAATATATCTATTTACTAAACTAAAGCTGCCGCATTATGAATCAGAGATGCTGTATGCACTACTCTTGCTTTCGTCACTACTAAACGTATCCCTTCCTTCGATAAGCAATTCCGACTCTGATGTAACGTATATTTTATCTATTTCGGGTATGACTATTCTGACTCATCATTATTTCCATTTTTTCGGTGAACCGAAGGTACATGATTGTGAAATTCCTTTCGTTCTGGATTATTACACGCACTTTACTCAGAACATTGAGAATTTCATTTTATAATCTTGCGAAACCCTAATGTCACTTCACACATGCAGATTTCTTCTGATACTAAAATTTAAACCTCACATCATCGCTTCATATAATTATGACATCGATATAATTTTCCCCTCTTCTAATCATCTTATACAAATACTGTATGCCCCAACTCTTTAAATCTTTTATTTTCCCGCATTTAAACTTAAATCGCGGACAACAATTGTTTTTCACCAACCATCTCCGCAATTATTTGACGATCTTTCGTTAATTTTCAACGTCTTCGCCCATAACATGTTTACCGATCCTACGCTTGTTTCTCATATTTTTCAATCTACTACCGCCAAGAATGTTTATACTCACACCTTCCTCCTAAGTCGTAAATAACGTCACGCTTCACCTCTTAATTCGATTCAACGTCTGTCTGAATCTACAGCTCGAATAATAATACCACTCAACACGTTAGTAATTTACGGCATTAAATTTTTTCATCCGGAAACTTCTATTATCTTAAAGCCGGGTGCGACGTTTGGTAAAATGATATAAAAACATTCGAATGTTTCCCCATTTATATATGAACCACCCTACATTACACATAATATTCTATGCACTTATTTTTATTTATATCAACTACATCGTCAACTAATGGCGGAGCTGTTTTTCTAGGAATGATTCTTGATAACCGAACAACGAACCGATTGATTGGTTGCTGTAAAGTCAATTTCCCTGTAGACTTCAAGTATACTCTTCATCGTATTAATAGTTCCACGTAATAAAAAATCATCCGTCACCCTCCCTTACTTCGTTACTTGATCACCGATATATTTCTCCAATCATGTTGTCATAGTACCTTCCGGGATAACCATCGATCCAGGTTTTTGTTTTCATACTATGATAACGAAATACATTATTTTGTTGTTACATTGGGACTGGAATTTAGTTTTTGCAATCTTACATGCACATTTCATATTTCACCACTTAAATATATGGAGTATAAAAAAAAACCCCCAAAAGGGCCCAATTTTTTTTTCCACTTGGAGATCCTTTCCCAGATACAACAAAAGCCAATCATTCACATATTCACTACTATTACGTTCCATCCTTCCTTAATTATATACTTTCTTTCAATTATTATTCCTTTCAAAAAGACAAACAGAGATGACCACAATTGACGGTATTAATATCTGATATCTTTTATAATTATATTCTTAACCCCCCTCGTTCGATATAAATACTTCTCCACTTCAATCGAGGTCTTAAATCCCATAACTAATCAATATTTAATTGCATCATCATTTTTCATATACCCACCCAGTGGTCCTCTCCTACATTATCATCTAAAGTTACTATTCCTTTTTCCTTTTTACGTATAAACTCCTGTAATGCATCTCGACAAATATACCCCGAAAATTCCCTATTTTCCACTTCTTTACATTTTTTTGTAAATCGTTTCTCAGTCAGGGTCTTCGAGGTAGTATGGTTAACCGTTTTTGACACATCACCGCCTGTCATATACACCCCACAACCGGTTTTATAAGGTCTAATGTAATAAACCACTTCCGATGGTAAACCGCACCCAGCCTTATAGGGTTTTCATATATAAACCCCTTACCAACGCCTTCGGACTCCTGCGAGGATTATGGCGTTTTGCTTCCGCTAGATTGATCCCTTTTCAGCTTTAGTGTGCGGCGTTTCACTGCTTGGATTGCTGCCGCACCTCACCTATACCTAAGGCACCCAAAGCAGCAAACAATGGCAATTAGTGGTAGAACCACATTTTTTCGTATGCAATTATTCTTGAACGAGGTGGCATATTTTTCTACCAATTTAAATCAACTTGTGTATGCGACTTTTGCATCCTCTAAAACGCCCTCCTCTTACCAATATTTCTTATGCTTACGCGCTTTCTATTGCCTGTAAAATGAAATGCTACTACTACTCGATTTTCCTATTCTATTTCGTCTTTCTACTCCTACTCTACCACCTTTTTCGATATTTCCGCATTATAACCCATACCAATTTGTTTACCTTTCATTGCAACCGCAATTCAGAATCCGCAAGGTCTTTCTCCCACCCTGCGGTCCTTACTCTTAATTCGTTCCACGGCTTTCTGATATAATGTTCCATCCGCAACGTGGCGCTTAGATTAATCGCTTGATCAGAATCAAGCTATCTCATGTTCTTTACAAGCCTCATCAACAAATTCACTCCCCGGTACCTCTGTCAATCGGAATTTTCAATTTTGTTCCAGGACCGCAAAAACTATATCCTGGTATATGAAGTTCAACGGAAGCTTATTTATTATAGTATTCAATAATCCACTACCTTCCCGTCTCGCTTTTCGATGTATACTGATATGGTTTCCTATAGTTTCCCATATTAGAAAGATAACTTATCCAACCTGCGTTTTCAGAAACAGCAACTAATTCGAATAGCATACAACATGTAAAAGTAATACTTAAATACATCTCATTTACTTCCCATTCTGTCTTTCCAATAAAACGTAATAACATTTATTAATTAGCATTTTTTATTACAAATAAATCTTGTTAGCAAACTACAAACAATTTTTTCTTAATACATCTACATCATTATAAATTTTTTGTAATCCATACGTTACAACTCCTTTTTGTTATGCAAGCACATTCGGACACCACTCCATCCAACATTTTCTCTACTTCTGCACTTAAATCTGCTGCGCTAATATTACCTCCACTAATAATCAACCAGTTTCTTTATAACATCTTCATATTTTAACTTTTTATAAGTCTAAACGGAATTCTAACAACATTTTCTAACGAAGCAACTCTAACAACCCGTCGTATGTAAATATACGCCAGTCCTCCATTTTCTCCATTTTAGTATTCTAGTAACTCCATCGAAACATTCACTATATCCGCAATTTGAACTATACAGCTGAAATGCTCCACCCGATATTCAAAATATCTTTTCAATTTCTTACTCTCCATTAATGAACAGTGATTCCACGCATATTCACAAAAAGACAACTTTGCTTCTTTATCCTACGGACTTTACGTTGGTCAAATTCATATCTGCAGACAAACCACCATTCCATTTGGAATGGCTTTTATTAAAATATATCTCTCTCCTAGTAATGGTATAAATTCCCATGATACGTTCTCGCAGAAAGGGTGGGGGGGGGGGGGTTGGGTGGGGGGTCTCCGTATATAATTATACTTTATCCTCAAAAATCGCTCGACTCACCTACTTCTAATGGTGCTGTATCAAATCTGTTCAAAAGACTTTCCATCTACTTTAAATGATTGTGTATCAAGATTTCTCGAAAGTTATCTTCCATCACCTTGCGTTAGTCGACATACTCTCCTTTATTCTTATGATGAACCTCACAGGTTCTTTTCCGACACTATTATCTGCTGTCCATGTTCCATTGTAATACTAACATCTATTTCACGTACTGCAAGCCCTTTTTTATACACAATCTCAACCTTGAGGTGCGGCTCCACATTCCTACAACCTCCTCATTAACCTTGACCTAACTTAAACCTTGACCCTCCGCGGCGATACTATCTATTCACTACTGCAGTGCGGCTCCAATTCTACAACCTCCTCATTACCTTGACCTAAACTTTACCCTGGTCCCTTAAAAGTTGACTCGGCCTTGACCTTTACATTCCCGTGACCTTGGAGTTGCTCGACCTTGGTCAGTCTCAGCCGATTCTGGAACCTCCTCCTTGACCTTGACCTATGCAGATGCATGGTCAAGGTCAAGGAGGAGGTTCCAGAATCGGCTGAGACACTCTACTATAGTCGCTTTTTACAAAGTGGTGAAATGAGATTCAGGAACTGTACGTGACATAAATACAGCTTAACTTTATTAAAAGATAAAAGTATGAGTTATATGAAGCAAATTTCATTGCGTTATTTTTTCCAATGAAATAATAAAAATTTATATATATGTACGTGAACGTTCTTGAAAAAACTGATGCTTGCTGAAACATTTTTGCGGCCAACATTCAAATCTGAAATCACGACGCCTACCATGTCTAACTAATTGTAAGTCTGGTGGTTTTCTCTAATCTTTTTGTAATTTTTCTAATACAGTTTCAATTGCAGTTCGAAAAATACATAAAAATTCTTTCAGTTACTTGGTGGGGGGGGGGGGGGGAAGTAGCGTATTATTAAATAAGCAACTACCCTTATACATATACTTTAAGATGGCCGACGAGTCGGACGACAGTGCTGGCGCTCTTAAAGAAAAAGACAAAGTGGGTGATTTTTGTGATTAATTTGGAAAGGTCAAAAAATGTTGCGTGTTGTAAAGTTAATTCAATCCCTTGAAGTGTTTAGACGCAGCGGTAAATCTGGAAAGTAGCAGACAAGAAAAATTTGGCAGTGTAATGCCTGTTTCGGCTCTAGAAAATTCTTCGGTTCGATTGATGAAGAAGTAACGTTGGTTGGAAACTCAAATGATCAAGGAAGTCGGTATTACTACTTGAAAGGGAAGCGAATTACTCAATCTGAATTGAGATACTGAATAAGTTAGTAATCGACTTCAGTGGTAATAAATTACAAAAACAAAGAATCGAGTTTTTAGAAATTCCATAGGAATGGAAAATTCCCACTACGACGGTTTTTTCTCCGAACCACGCGTCAGTGGGCACCATCTTGATAGCCCGTGCTAAAAACGTCAACCTCAAAAAACGTCTTATTGTCACAACCAAAAAATAAACAATCTTCGGCCGATACAATGCAGGATTTTAAAGACGCGCTATGATCCTGCTGTTTTGTCGATCGAGATAAATAGGTGGTTGCCGCTGAAAGACGGGAGTGTTTTAAGATTAATTGCACATGACTCTAACAACTTAGGCTTGTTGAAAATCGGGGGAGCATTGTGAGTGAACGGGCGAATCTTATAACAACTATTGAACCGAAAAAGGTGAATCCTAACTTATTGTATCCAGCGTGAGTGCCGACGATATAGTGGACTAAAGGCAAATTTTCTAGTAACGTGTTTCTTCAAATCGAAAGCAGATTTCGACAGTAATGAAAATTTGCGTGTATGCAACAAAAATCGGTGTAGATGGTTTTAAGTGGGAAGTTGACCCATCTTTGTATAATTCCATTCTGCATAGGTCATTACTAATTATCGGCTGGCGAAGATGTAGAGTTCGGAGTCTTTCCACATTGGAAGATGTTTACAATTGTTTTCAAATTTGTTCATTTCTCTAAAAACTGTAACGGCGTAGTGGTGGTGTCCTAGATTTTCAGGTACTCAAGGTCTAAAAGGACTGTAAATCTGACGATTTACATGTGTAAATTGTCGAGACCAATCTAAATTTAAAACAAATTATGATGTAAATCATACAGTTTTTGATCGTAATTGTAACTGTTACAAGAATCTAGTTTGAAAAAGCTAAATCCACACAATGTATTCTGATAGAATTAAAGTCAGAGGAGAGAATCAATCCTGCAGTTATATAAACTTTTTAATTTTTACTTAACACTAGCTTAATTAAAAAAATCATGAGTCTGGAAATTTTGATTTTTCCAACTATCTACTATTTTATTATGTTTTACTGAGATTTGCTGAACACGATGAACTAAAACATGTTCTTTTACGAATTATAATTAGTCAGCCCAAGTTACTATACAATTTCTTTACTGGAGGAGCCAGCTGCATATGCGCTCGATCGGTCTTCGTGTGACCGCGTTAGATTTGTCAACTTATACATGTGAAAAAACTTTCGAGGTATGTGGAGTGAGGTGTCGTATTGCTGAAAAAAATTTCATTATTATATGTTTATATAGACACCTGTAATAATGACCAATTACTTTTTATTACCGGCGATTTTAATGCTAATTTTAAAATTGTCTCCACAGAACAGCAATCTATTATAAATGTAATGGCAACTTATGGCTTAAAAATGACGGTATTTGACTACACTAGGGCGACACGAGCACTCTGCACAATCATCGATAATGTTTTTTGCATATCTCGTTGATACACACAACTGCTTTCGACATCCATTTGTCTGATCATAGATGCATCTTGTATATATCCAAGAGAGTACTTATTACACCGTGGTGCTCCAATCATGGAAAGTAAATATGTGTTAATAACGTTAATAAAACGAGTTTCGCATTGTATTAACGCATGGAATTATGGGAGAGTTTATTGCTGTGGGGTTATAGAACAGAAGGTTTCTAGCGTGTTATAAATATTTTTGTCATTTCACTATAACAATGCTTTCCCTTATAAGCTAGTTTCCCTTCTAAGATTTCAAAGCCTTGGATCAATAATGAATGAGTCTTCAGTTCGCATTAAATGATTATTCATTTTACAAAGTCATTTCCACACTGCTCGCCAGATAGTTTGGAACAAAGCGTCCGCCATAACATTTAGTAAATACGCGCTGCATTACTATACCGATTACTGCATAAGCAACTGCCATAATAAAAACTTCTGCTATGTAGACAATCGGTAAGCGATCTCATGCAGTTTAAATCGTAATCAAACATTTTCAATCGAAAAATGTCGTAAAATGTACCTACCCCCCCGCACCTTGCCCATTGAATTTAATAATTTCTTTTTAGACATCATTTCGGAAGCTAAGGCCCCAAGATACCAGCAGCATCACTGATTCGTCGTATACTTTTCATCCAACTCTATGTCATGATTTTTATTCCTATTTCTCCGCACGAACTGCTCACAATTTTGACCAAACTAAAAAAAATCTCACCGGTTCCGATGGTATCGCCAGGTGCTATACTTAAGAATTTAGACTGTATCTTGTGAATACTTACTTATCTTATAAACCTATCGTTTCGAACATGGCTTTATTTCCCAAAGTATTGTAACTGCGGTTGTCATTCCTTTACACAAAAGGAATCATTACGGATACCGCTATTATAGACCGGTAGCGTAATCATCTGCTACGGTAAAATAATTGAATAGACCGATTTAATTCTTTTTTTAGATAATACGAAGTACTCTCAAACCAGCAGCATGGTTTCAGGAAGGGCTACTCGACGACATCTGCTCTACTTCATTTTTATAGTGAAAGTTTTTGAAATGTATTGAGATGAAAAAAGCACCAAGTGCATTTTTTGCGATTTAAACGAAAGGCCTTTGACTGCGTCCAGCACAATATTTTTTAGTATCTAATTAGAATCATACGGTTAAGGGGGAGGTTGGCGAACTGGTTTTTCATACTACCTTCAAGGAAGAACACAGTTTGTGCAGATTAAGCAACTGATTTATTCCAGAAAATTTAGTGGCGTGTCAAGCTTTCAATTCTAATATCGTCCTGTATTTACGCGTAGTACATTGCTCGGTGTTGGGACCGGTCCTCTTCCAGTCTATACATTAAACGATATTGTCCATCTATTATCTGACATATATATGCACTCTAACGCGGATATATTTTCTATCCTTGTTGACGACCCCATCTTACAATTAATAACCTTTGCTACTCTCCTGGACTGGTTCAACGAGAATAAGCTATCTCTTAGTAAGAAAAAACAAAGTTTATATGATACTTCCACACCGACAAAAATCACTAGATAATATTTCGTTTTCACTTGCAGGACACCAGCTGAGTGCGTGCAATCATTCAAGTTTTTCCTGGAAGTACAATAGAAATACTTTTTGCATGGGAATTCTCATTGCGATGAATTAGTGAAGAAAATCTCCACTAAAACCTGTTTTTGTTGCCGGTGTCTTCGTCTACAGGTATCCGGCCAACACTTTTGTCATTGTATTACGCCGAATCCAATCAAGATACAATACGGTATTCTCTCTTGGGGGATCACCTGTGGCGAGCGCGTCTTTTTAGCTCAAAAAGCTATTGACGCGCATTGGTTGGTACTCCTTTCGCGATCACGTAGGCCCATTTTTCGCAACCTCGAGTTCCTGCCATTATCCCTGCATTTATATTTTAGAAGCGGAATGCTATGCGTATCGCATAAATCAATTATACAACCAATTGCGATGCACTTCTCCGATACCCGAGCAAAGAACATCTCCGAGTACCTATATGTAACGTTGCATACACCAGTTGGGTGCCTGATTATTCTTAGCGTTAAAATTTTTAACAAAATATCCCAGTCCTTTATTAAAGCTCTCGGTCAATTAGTCGTTTAGGTGAAATTGCGCGACTACCGCCGCCAACATCTTTTTTATTCTGTGAAGACGTTTTGATCTGGCTTAGTGTTATTTTGTGGTTTCAGTTGGTGGGCGATTCTCTTTCATTTAGTATTGTCTGTTAAGAAAGATAACTTTGTTTGCTATTTTATTTTTTATTTTTTTTTTCATCCTGGTTATATGATGAATTTGCTTATGTTATTACATACGTATATGATTCTTAGTTTAACCTTTTGTATTTTCTTTTTCTGTTTTTCACTCTTGTACTTTTTGATTAAATCACTTTCCTTTTCTCTGTTGTTATACTAATTTCTGCTTATTTTTTACGTTTATATACACTAGTTGTTATATAAATAAATATACTTAGTTACTTACTTACTTACTTACATATTTATTTGCCCATCTACTTTAAATAGACACACAAATTCATTAAATTTGTAATAGCCAGGGTTAGATCCTAATTAGCAAGTAGATTATGACCAAATTTAAATTCAAACTAACCCTCCAACGTTAAAATGTCTTATGATATATTCTGGTGAAGTCGATGTCGGTTGTTTACGCTCTGAAATTTTTTTTTAATATGACAAAAGAAATATTGATTCGTTGTTATATGTATATACGAAGGACAGGTGAAAAGTTCTCGGCCTAGCTCAAAGTTAACTTTGCCGTTAATGAATTTTTTTGTGATTTTTTGATCTACGAAATAGTTCTCCTTTTAAAATAGATGTATTGCGTGTTTCGTTGAGATAGATAAACAGGAACATCGCGTCGTCACAAAGTTCTTCGTTTTGGACTATTTATCGCCAACTGAAATTCATGTAAAGAAATGGGCAGTTGAAGTCAAACGTGGTCATATATCTCTTGAATGATCCACAAGGGCGACTAAAACCTGGAACCACAGATGAAAACATTGAGAAAGTGCGCAATACGGTATTATATCATCGGAGATTAAAGTAAAGTGATATAGCTTAGATAATATGTATATCAGAAGGAAAGGTACAATACATTTTCCATCAAGAATCAAATATGAGAAAGCTTAGTGCAAGAGGGGTGCCGCATTTGTTAAATGTAGACCAAAAGCAAATGCGAAAACGAATTTCTCAACAATGTTGAACCTTTTTAAAAAGGATCCGATAGAATTCGTTCGCCGATTTTTTACTACGGATGAGACGTGGATCTATTACCACACGCCAGAAACGAAACAGCAATCAAAGCATTGGATGGGAGCCGATGGTTCTGCACCAAAAGAGGCGAAGTCTGCCGGAAAAGTCATAGCTAGTGTTTTTCGACATGCTAAATATATTCTTTTTATTGATTACCTTCAAAAGGGCAAAACAACAACTGGACGAAAACAATCGTGAGAAGAGGATTGTAAAATAAAAAAATCTTCTTTCATCGGAACAATTCACCGTCTCACAAAATTGCTTTGGTAATGGGGAAACTGAGAAATTTGAAGTACGAATTGTAGGAACATCTACTCTATTCACTAAATTTTCTCTAACTTCCACCAATCTAAAGAAATTTGTGGCTGGGAAGCATTTTGAGTCAAGTGAAGAGGTGATAGCTGTCGTAGATGGATATTCTGTAGACATTCCGTACTAGCACTTTACAGATGGAATCCCATTCATTGGAGAAGCGTTGGACAAAGGGCATCGAACTAAAGGGAGATACGTGGAAAAATAAATGCATTTTTGAACTAAAAGCCTTTTACTGCTAGCTCGAGAACTGTTCACCTTTCCCTCGTATGTCAGAGAAATCAGTTTTGGAGGTACTGTAATGGATCCCATTACAAACAGTAAGAGTAGGATAAAATTCCTGTTACTAGCTAGGTAATCGTAATTATTGCTTCATTTTCCTGTGTTTTTATGCAGAATTGGATTTTAAGGAAGATTCAATATCAGGAATTTCCAAGAATTCTTATCCTCTCCAAGTATATTTATTGATAATATTAGCGGGTTTCAGCTTGCCAGTAATGTATTCTCATATGCAGTTCGAGTAACTACTCTATACCGTTGTGCGCTATTGGAATTGTTTTGTCTGGTACTATTATTTGCTGTATCGCAATTAATTTTATGTTAACGGCATCGTTTTTTGCATGGTATGTGGACTTCATTCGCTATCTCTTAACTGGTCTAATTTTTTTTTATAAACATTTCCACAGCAAAACAGTTTTTTGCGAAAAAAATACTATAAACAGTTGTCTTTCCGAAGGTATTCATTAAAAATAATCTCGAACATTTAATTTATGCATACAATTTTAACATCTACTCGAACTGAACACGATTTACCTTTATACAAACTGCAATGCATTCCTGTTCGCTGTTGTTTGTGTGAACTTTTCATGTTTCATGTTGAAAACTAGTAATGATTGTATTAATTATGTTTCTAACAGCTTCTTCAATCTTGGAAGTAATAATAATAATAATAATATATCTTTATTTCAAAACCAAACATGAGTATAACAGCAGTAAATACAACATGCAGGGAAGAAAACGTCAACAAATACATATAAACGCCCACAAGGCATATAGGAAAACCCAATTAGAGCATTTTTAGAATTCCATTATAAATCAGTAAATCGTATTGCGATAGCAGTTTAAACGATAACAAAGTATTTCTTTACAGACTTTTTTAAAATACCACATTATTTATATTTTTATGCTTGCTAGAGCTTATTAAACAACTTACAGCCCACGAAAACAATTGTTTTTGAAAAAGCTTTTTGGTGGGATGAGAACAATAAATAATTTTTTATTCTCGTTTCGTTAAATGAGAAACGTCAGTGTTAAAATGTTTATTAGCGCACTTAAACAAGACCACAACTTCATAATGTATCATCATAAAAAAGTCAAAGTTTATTTTCTCTAAAATTTTCTTGCAGATGTAGCCTCGTAAGCCAAACATAATCGTATATATCCTTTGTGAAGCAAGAAAATTCGAAAAGCCTCGAGCTTATCCCCAGTGATATTCCATATTCCATTTCAGGAAGAAATTCTATCATAGTAATGTTTTTAAAATATGAGACACAACTGTTTTTTCAATTGTTCTCATTGCATAACAAATTTTGCATATGCCTTTACAGAGTCCATTAGCATGCGCATTTTAGATCTCATCATAAAGACGCCTAAAACTTTGGAAAAATTCACTAAGGTTACAAAATCGTTTATTTAATACAAGCCGTTCAGTTTATATCTAGATTTGATTGTTATATAAAATAGTTTGAGTTTGACTCTTATTAATTACTAATTTATTACTGAAGTCCACTTTGTATAGTACAAAAACTAATTGGTTTTGCAATAGGTCCCATCTAATTTACTAGAGAATGAAAACAACATTGACCATCGTCAGCAAATAATGTAAGACTGTCAACCGAATTTACAGAACATGGAAGATCATTGATATAAATTAAAAAGAGGGTAGGGTCCAGTAACCTTGGGGAATGCCTAAATTAGTGAGACTATTTTTTCCGATTCAAATCCATCCCAAACTAACTTCTGTACACGATTTCCTAAGTATGGGATCTGAACCATTCATTAGCATATCGTTTATCCCTATATGGACAATTTGTAACGTAAAATTTCATGATTTATTAGAAATCAAAGCGTTTAGATAAATCAATTGACATCGATAGACAGATATTGCCAGAATCATATTATGTGGATACTTTTATGTTATTAATAAGCTGTATTAGTAGAACGATTTGTAGAAATCCATGTGGTTTTTGCTTAATAGACTAAACTTATTAAAGTAGTTACTAAATTTTTGTTCATAATTGATTCATAAATCTTCGATGAAACTGGTAATATACTAACAGGACGGTAGTTTTTGAAGAGCGTTAGAATCACCCTTCTTAAAAATTGGTTTTCTACATGCTTTGTTTAAGGCCCGATGGAAAAATACCATTATAACAACCATATTTAGGAGATAAAAAGAGGTATCAAAATTTAAACTCAGCACATTTTTTAAGAATAAACGAGATAGAAGTTTTCGTCAAGACCCTTTGTGGAATGCAGTTATTGATGGAAATTCGACGTCATCTTCACAACAGGCGCAAAAAAAGGATATTGTGACTGTTTTAAATATTTTGCGCAATTGTTTCAAAATCCACCATTATTAGAATACATGTTTTGATCGATTATTGAAGTAATTATTAAATGCATTACTAATCTGTAGGCTTTGAAATTGTCTAGTAACCGATATGAAGCGGAAGCATCATTCCTATTGCGAATTACATTCCATACAGCAATAGATTTGTTATTGACGTTGCAATGTAGTTATCATTTTTGGTTTGTTGAGCTCTAATGAAGTAGCATCACTTACAGGGGTAGTATTTTGGTCTGTTGTTAGTTTTGAGATTAGGCATTCCGGGGACATCCAGTCTGTTAATGACCCATTACTTTCATTGCAACTACTCTGCGGAAACTGATACACATATGTGATAATTCTTCCCACAAACACTTTTATAACAAATGTTATAAATAACGTTATAACATCATATCGGTTTATGTTTTTACGACACATGTACACGCGATTTGCGAATTTCCGCTGTTTCTTTAACGACTGGTATATTAAACGCTTTAAACGCTAGAGCGATGATTTAAATTTTATTCGATAGAGTTTTTTTTTGCCACAAGAAGACCGTCGAAATCGTCGCCATGTTTGATTCATGTTATTTCTTTTTTTTTATGGAAGACCCTCTATATTTGTTCAGAATCTGATAGAGGAATTATTCTAGAATTAATAATGACACAAACTACCAACATCCACCATGTACAGACGCGGTTTTTCGCCGTGTACGGTTCATCGGTGTACCTTTGCGGAAGGTGGTACCTTTGTGGAAGATATATACAGCGTGTCCCACTAAAAGTGCGGACCGGCGATATCTTGGAAACTACAATAGCTATAGTGAGGGGAAAAAATTTTTCATTACTAAAGTGGCAAAGGGAAATCCAAAAAAAATATTTTCAAATTCGAAGTATGACTGCTAGGAGGCGCACTTGCTAGGGTCACGGTAACTTTTAATTATCTGGTAAAGTTTTCCAGGATTAACTATAGTATTTTTTAAATGCCCATTAAAAGCTTTAGTTTAATTACCTTGCCACTTTGTCAAAGCTTTTTGATCATATTGTGATTAATAGTGTAGTTAGGCGTTGCCAATCAATGTAAACTAACCTGTTATAGCTTCTGTAGTTTTTACCCGAAGTCAAGAAGTGTGACTTGTTGAAAGTTAATTTCAGCGTTGTTTTTGGACGTCGTAATTTGTGCTACCCGTTAATGTTCAAGAATCTCCAGATGGCGTTAGTCTAACTGTACGAGTTTTTCTCAATTATCGTCTTAAAATTCAATATAACAATTATACTTTTCTATGTTGTGTTTAAGAGTTTTGAGTCGACTAAGTAGTGAATGGACCGCATAGTGATATTCTTTTTCCTTTTTCCCCGATAATAACGAAAACAACATTATCAGTATAATTTCCGTGTCAGTTACCAGTACCTACTTAAATTCGAAACCTATCTTAGTTGGCCTAATGGTTTATCCTGAACTTTTGCCGACTAATTTCAATTTCACTGTTAACCCACTACACCGCGCCCCCTAGCGCTCATGTTTGGAATTTAAAAATATTTTAAGTAAACTTCTCTTTACCACTTTAGTTATGAAATTTTTTTCCTATCACTACAGCCGTTGTAGTTTCCAAGATATCGCCGGTCCCCGTTAGTGGGACAGACTGTATATGAAGTTAATGGCTACATGTATAGATGAGAGTACTCTAATCACTGAAAATGTCGAAGTTAACTAAATTAGAAAAACTTTCCTATTAGACTTTGTAAGAATATACAGGCTGTACCATTTAAAAGAAATTAAATAACCTGAATCAAACTTGGCAATGATGGATATCGACGACCATCTTGTAGAATTTAGTTGATATAAAAAATCTTTAATGAATTGCCGAAAACTTCAAGAAATACTCAATTGAATAAAATTTGAATCATCGCTTTAGCGTGTAAGGCGTTTAAGATATCAGCCGTTAAAGAAACAGCGAAATTTAAACTTACACTCTGGATGCGATTACTGTTACTTCCTAAAGAGATGGACTTATTGCTAAGACCAAAGTTGTTGAAAAGACTGATTGAGATCCGGTGGTCGACAATGTCGAAAGCCTTAGTATAATTACCGAAGCGGCAATTATATCGTCTGTAATAGCGAGCAATGTGGTTTCACAACTGAAACCCTTTCTAACTCCAGACTATAAATTTATTATTTAGACATGCTTGTTGACTTACTAGACAATGTATCTAGAAAAATTATGGTTACTTCGAATAGGTGCTGGAATTGTATAAAAAAACACGTTTATACATTTGCTTTAATGAATATCTTTAACGAAAAAAGTTTATACTACTTTGTCACAGCACTCATTTTAAACGAAAAACTTATCTGCATAGCTTGATATTTAATTTACTAAAGAAACATGCACTTTAGATATAGGGACATGTTTACAAAAAGAAATTCTAGAAGAGCTTTTCTATTAAATTTTGTAAAAATATACAGGTGTTCCGTTAAAAAAATTGAGGTAACATGAATCAAACCATGGGCAAGATACGAGACCATTTTATAATCTATATATATAACAAGTTCCCTCAATGTACTACCGAAAACTCCAAGAAATAGCCAATGGAATAAAATTTGAATCACCGCTGTAGCGTGTAAGGCGTTTAAGATATGGGCCACTAAAGTAACAGCGGCATTTCACAAAAATCTCAAATTATCTCAGTTATCCCGAAATCGAAGATAGATGGGTATAAGAAATATTGAAGAAAGTTGACGTAAATTGAAGAGAGGCATACAAAAACGCAATAATATGCAGGGTATTCCATTTAAAAAAGCAAACTTGTACCATACGCAGAGGAAACTGAACAGCCTCTATGCTTCACTATAATTTTATCTTGTGCAGCACTTGTCACCGATTATTTTTGTTTGAAAACTTTTCTTCTAAAATGCTCAGGAAAGGAATTATCTTTCGTCCATGCACTAAGCGGATACGCTGTATGTGTATTTATGTGTCCCTAAATTATATATTATATTAAACAATTCGCCCTCTGGTCTTTCTTTTATGGCAATAAAAGTAAAAATGTTTGAAAAACAACAAAACCGGCGCCTCCATCGAAATCGCTTGCTACATTTTTCTCACGTAAATAGACAACTACTGAATGCAATTCCCGGAATGAATCGTAGTTAATATTTTTATAGCTTATTTGCTGTTTGTGAATCTCGTACAATAATGAGATTGAATCTCATTCACTCAAGAATGCGCATATTACATAAAAATCAATTCAACTACATATGCATAAATAAAATCCTTCAGCAAGTAACTTCAGTTCAACCTATATAAAACTTTCCAATCTGACCTACGTTTTTTTTTAATAAGAAGCGATATTGTAAATATAATATTGCGCGAAAGTATAGGATACATTAGGATTAATAACTGTTAAACCTCTCTTTGTAAAAGCTTTGTTTTGACAAGGCACCCGTTGTTTTACACTACGGATTATTTGCCGAGTGTAAAAAGAAGAACAGTGGCATTAACAACGATTATTTCTTTAAATATCCGTAAAAAAAACTAACTAATAATATGCTTGAAATTTTGAAGCAGTGTCAAAGCTATTTCAATTAAGAATTGGATACCTAGCAATTGGAATTCTGATAGTAAATGCCCACATTGAACTGTTGCCAGTACTCGCTAACATTAAATAGTTAGGGGTTAGATCGCGAATTCTTATCATATATTACACGCTGTAATATAGTATTTTTAAAGAAAAGACATTTTAGTTGATTGAAATTCAATTGAAATAATATGAAAGAAGAAACATGTATCGTAATCCGTATTCTATCGTAATAATAAAAACAAAGGAGCGAAGGGACGGGACAAGAATCTGTCTCTTTTAGTTCAAATCGCCGTTGGATGAAGAGGTTCAATTTAAAAGCAAATTCAAGTGTTGTAATGCACGTATTTTACTTCAATTACAAGTTTAATTCAGGTTCGGCTATTCAAAAGAACGTGTTTTTTTTACGTGACCGGTAACCAGAGAGCGTGTGGTAAAATTTGGAGGTTAGTTTTTATTCTATCAATTTAATTTTTGTAAAACGTTATTATTGGCAATTTACAATTTACTTAAATTACCGAAAGAGTGTCTAGGGGATACTTCCGGAATTGTCAACCGTGACAATTATCTTTTACATTAAAGAAAACAATTTCTCTGTTAGATAGAGAGATTACATAGTAGGAATAGAGATACGCAGCTACATTTTATTCGTATCAAATCGAATAGAATTTAAAATATTACAACCTCCAATCAGACCCCCCGACGAAAAACGATATTGATTCGCATTTTGTGCGTTAAACTTGCACAAACACGGAATGGAATGTAGCACTGAAAGCTATCGACAAAAATGAAAGGAAAAAAAACTAAATTTCATGTCAAGAGTATAGTAGGTGTTGAGCGTTTTGACCTCTTCCACCGAATTGGCCCGTTTTCTTATTGAGAACAATAACTAAAAGAAGACGCTGAAAAAAGTCTAACGTTCTGATATCATTTTAAACTTATGTTTCTTTTGATAATTGACTGGGTGCCGAAATGATGTCATGTGAGGTAATTTCCATAATTATATATAAATAGGACTAGAAGATTAACAAAATGTCTATCATCGTAATCACAACTATCATTTGTTCAGTTACACACATATATACATTATTATTGTTGGTTTTACTAGATTAAATGTTTACAAATTGCTTTTACAAATCCAGAGAAAGCCTCTGTAATATGTCTTCTACAATACCATCCCTTCCTCTCTTCTTCCTTTTTTGTGTCTTTGCCTCCCATACCTGCTTTACTTGTCTAGTCTGTGGCATTCTTTGTAGGTGTCCCCACCAACTTAGTTGTCTTTTTTTAATGTAGTCGAGTGTCGATTGCATTTCCAGGTCTTCTCTTGTTCTTGAATTTCTCAATTTTATCCTTTTTTGTGACTCCTCTAACTCTTCTAAGGTACTTCATTTCTACAGCTTGAATTTTACTTTCTTGTCTCCTAGTCAGTCTCCAGGACTCGCAAGCAAAAGTTAATAACGGTCTGTAGATAGTCTTATAGACATTTAGTTTTGTCCTTTTTGATATTTCTCTTTTATTTAAAGTCCTATTCATTGCAAAGTACAGTTTTATGTTTTTTCTATTCTATTATTTATTTCTTTTTCCTATCTTCCATTTCTTTCTAACTACTCCTAAGTATTTAAAACTTGCAACTTGTCCTATTTGCACATTATCTATTTTTATTTGTATTTCTTTCGGTTCATTGCCTGTATTACCATTACTTTTGTTTTGGTTTTATTTAATTTCATTTTATTTTCTTCCAAAGTGTTCCAAATCTCTAAATTCTTTTGTAAGTCTTTCTCCTTTTCTGCATTGATGACTATGTCGTCGGCAAAAGTTCCTTCTGATATATTTACTTTTCTCAAGTACCTATAACCTACATTAAATTTTTTAACTCTTAGTCTACATTTCTTTGTTATGTCATCGATAAATACAGTGAACAACACCGGACTTAGTCCTCCGCCCTGTCGTAATACTTCCTCAATTGTAAAAGCTGTTGAAGTTTGGTTTTAACCTGGTTAATTGTAGATGTTATTCAATACTCCAATGATTTTACTCTCTATTCCTTTTTCAGCCAGTATTTTCCATAGTTTTTCTCTTGGTACCTTATCAAATGCTTTTTCTAAACCAATGAAGCTTAAATATACTTATTTGCATTGGTTTATCGTTTTTTCAGCTATTTGTTTCATTGTGAATATATGATCTTGTATTCTCATTCCCCCTAAATCCACTTTGAGATTCTTCTAGCGTGTTTTCTATTATTGGTTTTATTTTTCTGTCCAGGATTTGTTATTTTCATTGATGTGTTTATTAAAGTGACTCCTCTACAATTATTATCATCATATTTATAACCTTTTCTATATATTGATATTGCTAAGGCTATTTTTCATTCTTGAAGTATACGTTCCCCCGTCCATACTTTATTGTATAGTTCGACAGGGGTTTCTATTCCATTTTCGCCAATGTTTCCAAACATTTCCTTTGTTAACTTGTCTTTTCCTGGTGCTCCCATTTTTAAGTTCTTTTATCACTTCTTGTAATTCTTCTACGTGTATATAGTAATCATTTCTATTTTCTCTGTGATCTATTTGCAGTTGGTTTTCTGGTATTTCATCTTCCGTTGTGATTTTGTTTGATCGCAATAGTTCCTGAAAATAATCTTTCCATCTATTCATTATTTGTCTTCTGTCAGCATAACTCCATTTTTATCTTTTATTCTTGATATGTTATCTGTTTTGTCTTTTTGAATTGATTTTAATGTTCTAAAAAATAATTTTTGATTGCCCTTGCTGTTTTTTTCCATTTTTTCTTCAAATTCTTTCCATTTGTCTTTCTCTACTGATGTTATTAAGTGTTTTACTCGTTTTCTTTCTTCTGTATAGCGTTTATAGTTTGCTGTTGTTCTATTACTTAAGTATATTTAAATTTATCTTTTTTAACCTTTATTTGACTTTTGATCTCTTCAGACAACCAGGCTATTTGTTTTCTATTATTGCTTTTTCTACTGCTTCAACAAATTTCTTTAGCAATGTACAGCATGCTCCGTAACTCCTAGCACACTTTGTTTTAAGTATCTTAATTACGAATCTGCAATTTATAAATCGGGAGGAGGGAGGCCAATATTTGTAAGAAGTAAAACGTTATTGCCTCGCGTTAAAGTCCTTTACAAAAGAGATCCAAACATGTCTGAAAGAAAAGCGGCTGCCCTGTTGAATATATCGTCTTCATTACATGAAGTTAAAGTTAAAAAAGCTGGAATTAAATCTCACGTATGTAAAAGCGCCCCACATTATGTTTACGATCCAGAATCGAGAGCGAAAACTGCTTGCAGAAACATTCTCGAAAAATTGGCACCTCCAGGAAGCGGAAAAGTTGTTATCGTGGATGATGAAACATAGTGTGCTGTTGATCCAAAAGATGTTCCTGGGAGAAAATACTATCATTGTGCTCCCAATACATACGTACCAATTGAAAAAAATTTAAAAGAAAAAATTTTTCAAAAAATATCTGATATGGCAGGCGATGGATGAACATGGGAACGTTTCAAAACCGTATATTTTCACAAGCACCATGAATTGGAAAATTTTCCTAAATGACAATCATTCGCTGCCAAATGCATAGAATTTCTTCAAGAAAATAACATAGATTTTGTATCAAAAGTAAATAACGCTCCAAATACACCCCAGGTCTGACCCATTGAAAAGTATTGGGCATTATTGAAGAAGGGATATTCCAAAAGGAAAACCCTTGCGAAAAGTTTGAATTCCTTCAGACGTATAGTGATGGCTATATCCCAAAAAGTTTCAAAAGTTAGTGGTGCATCTTTAATGAGCAATGTAAGAAGAAAGCTACGTCAAATAGATAGACTAGGAGAGTACGAACCTTACCATAAGTAAAAGTTTATATAAATATGTTGCTTATCATTTCAAATAAAGCTTATTGTTGCTGAAATATTGCGTTTACTTTATAGGTATTTTTTAATTTTGTGCCAAAAGTTGCCGAGCATACTCTATTTTTGACATGCCCCCATATTGTATCTATTGCTCTCGAATTTTTTATTTAAGGCAATTTTGTATTTTTCAGCGATATCTTTATCTACTAATTTATATGTTTTGATTCCACTTTTTAACGGTTTTAATCTATTGTAGCTACTATTGTCTTCTTTCAATCTTATTATTACCAAGTAATGGTCGCTGCCAATTTTTGGTCCTCTTCTTACTCTTGCGTCTAGCACCTTTTTGTTTTTCATTACTTCAAGTTCCATTAAGCAGGTTTTCACTCCTATTTTCCTAGCGTCTTTAATTTTAGTATAAATTTCCAAATTATTTCTAAAGAAATGGTTCATATTCTACTTTAATTTTTCATCGTCTACTGTATTGATTTTTAGGCCCCGCACGACTGGTTTTCTCCCTCTTCTCTTTTTCTGTAGTTTCCAATTTCATATTTATAGTCTTGATATAATTTTTTTAGTTTTTCGTTTTCCTTCTTAATTTTCATATTCTCCGCTGCCAGCTTTTTTATTTCTTCTTGCTAGTATTTCTGTTCCTCTCTTATGTCACGTACATCCTGTATTAGAGTTTTCATCATTTTCATTATTGTATCTAGCTTATCATTACTTTCGTTTTCACTGTCCGTTTTAATTATTCCAAAGCCTGCTCTGTTCTTTAGTTATTTCTCTTTCAACGGATTATCGTTAAACGTTTTTGTTTCTTATCTGGACGTATAGCGACACTGCGCGGTGTTGCCCGGTCGCCCCGTCGGAGACTTAATTTCTATCGGTATTGCTATTATTTGGTACTGTAGCTGTTAATAATTAAACCAGATCCTACCTTGTTGTCGATAGGCTACTCTTTGTATTTCTAGTAGTTCTAGACACGTTTTCGCAAACTAGTTGCTCGTAAATACCCAAATATTTGAGTTCACTCACGAAGCTTACTTTAACACAACCTTCTTACATCGATCGTAAACTTATTCTCGCGTTGAATTAGTAAGGTATGGAAATTTTAAAGAAACAGGAATAGAAATCTAAATGCCACAGAAGAAAGCGATGCAATGAACATTTCATGTACTTTAAAGCAAATCTACCTTATTCTACGTAAAATGCTGTAATTTGCGTTTTGTTATTTATTGTTTAAGAGAAGAAATAAAAGTGGTACAGAATTTAATAAATTGTCTATATAGTTAAATATGGAATGTTCAGGTAAAGAAAGCTCCTTTCCATCAACTCTTATTTTTCAAGCAAATGTATTCTACTTCACTTCGTTGAAAGAAAAATATGGCCACCATCAGATTTGTTTTTGATATTTTTAAATCGTTTGCAAAGATAAAAAATAAAGAGTTTGCAATGAAAAATAAGCCATATAGTGTAAAATGAAAAACGGCTTATCAAGAGCGCTACAGTTTCAGCGCAGCCACCAAAATTACATATTTCATATTCTAAAAGGGCAAAGTATTTAAGAACGTATAAAAATGCTACAGTTCTAATTTATGTATTCTAATGCTCTAGAGTTACATATTTTTCCTGAATGTAGCGCCTTTTGGAGGATCATTATCTCACCCTATTATTTTTGTTTCTACGCATAAATTGAATTAGCAATTTCTTGTCAATTAAAAGCTTCAAACATATAACATTGGTTACAGGGTGTTAACTGCTGTTTTTAATACATATTCACATCATACATACCTCATATTCGAGCCGTAATTTATAAATCGCAAACGGCAAGTGTATAATATACATAATGCCTGACCTGGAATTAACGACACAGGAATTAACCCTGGTAAATAATTACGTAAATCTGGAGCTTTTTCGCCGCCGATGAATTAAGAAACGTTTCGTTTGCAAATAAGCAGTTAAAACGGGAATGAAGGTGGAAGTTGTTTCTGAAAAATGAGTTAAAAGATTTAAAGAAAATCTATTTTTTATTTATTTAACATGTTACATTTATTCCATAAAAAGACTGATGTATTAACCAATTTGTAGGTAGAACAGAACAATAAATTACCTTCCTGAAATGTGTCGCAGTTTTTAAGTATACGATTCTGATATATATACAAGGTAGGGTAATTATTCGATACACATTAGTAACACAATTTTAAATTAATTTGACACATACAACGTGAACCGAAAAAGAGTTACAAATCAGTTGGTTTTTTTAATGGAATGTTTTGTATATTAGTACATATTTGGTTTCTACTGGAAAATCTAGGGTCACGGGATTACCTGTACATATAGTCAACTGTTTTCGAAATATTTACGAAAAATGGTGGCAGCAAAAATAACTATAACTTGCATAATATTTCATATTTTATTTTCCACTTTGGATACTAACTAATCTTTAGAGCTAGAAATATTTTCAGTTGAAATAAGGGAACATCTTCATCATCGACCATCTCTGACTGGGATGGGACTATTGGCCGTCCGGTTCGCCGTAGGGCCAGTTCGTCGGAGGACCAGTTCGCCCTCGGCGTCGACCTGATTAGCCGTTGGCCCGATCCGCCGTCGTGATACAAAATTGTGGTTTAGTAGATATTACAACAACATTTATTACAACTTAAATGCTAATAATAATAAATAAATTACAACTTAAAGATAAATATGTATTTATTTTGCAAGTCTGAAATAATTGGCTATCAGCCATAACAAACTGTTAGCAATGGTAAAGCGTGTAATTTATGCTGGTGGGACTAAAAATAGCAATCTAAAATAAAACGTCTATAGTAACATAGTTTTTATTAAAAAAATCATCTTTAGCAATAATTTTTTAAGATTGGTAGATTCATAAAACCATAACACCACATACAATCTTTTATGACAAATATCTACTGCTTAGCATGACTAAGGCTAAAAAGAAATGTAGGCAGTATAACGTCAATTAATTTATTTCAAGTTCCGCTTCATTCCAACCCGGTCGGGCAAACATGTGCCTTTTATGCAACGTAGTTTTAAGCAATGATGCTAGAAACCGTCCAAGCTGAGAAGGTTTCACCCTGATAAAACAGGTAGAGATTTAACATACTTTAAGGCACTGAATGAAAAATTTCAGAAAAGATGGCTGTCAAAAGGCTTATGCTCGACAAGATTTCTTTCACTTTTTAAGACCGTTTTAGAGTTTTTGGGCGCCACCGATCCCATTTTGAAAGGAAATGTAATTAGATGGAAGCTCGATATTGCCTATTTACTAGATTTATTGACTAAATTTAATGACGTTAACTTGCTGTTACAAGGTTGCAGTCTAAGTGTAATAAAATAGTCCATTATTGCAAATTTTCTTGCCAGAATTAATCGAATGAAACAAAACGTTGAAAGGCGCGAATTTTCCCAGTTCCCCAACTTGTCATTGACAAACGTCCAGGATGATGATGTTTTGCACTACGTTCTACATTTAATGACCTTCAAACAGACTTCAAAACCAGGTTTGATGATGTTTTGACTGTGGAAATACCACACTGGATTATCGATCCATACGGTAACCTTGAAGAATCGAATATCGTTACAAGAAGAGCTGATCGGAATAACACTAACGAAGAATTTAAGGTGCAGTTCAGAATGGGGTATTAGCAACTATTGTAACAAAGTTTTTAATAGCTTTTTCATCTTCGTATTTCATGGAAAGGGGTTTTTGCGCGGTAACCAATCTTCTTATGAAAAAGAGAAATCGGTTGCAAATCATTGGCCGTGGAGATCTGAAGCTATACCTCACTAAATTATAGTCACAATTACTATCAAAGCATTAAGTTCATCCCTCTCATTAAAAGTATTATTTGCGCATTGTCTATGTACATTGTGAACTTGTTTACTTTTATGTAAGAATTTTATTAGGTTCTGATTTGTTTCGTCAAAAATCCACATATTCACTTGCATTTTGTATCTTTTCGATAAAGATCTGAATAAAAATTGTAGATGCTTTTTTACAATATGGCCCAGTCTTCAAAAACCCTATTAAATTGAATGGCTGTGAGAAATCCATTTGGCGTTAATAGGTTTAAGAAAATTCAATATTCTGCAGGAGAGGGGTCTACGGGGCAAAGAAGAAGAAACCAGCTCAATATCATATGTTTGTAGAGATAATAGATAAATAGGAACGCGATTGTATTAAAATTTTGGACGCCTAATTACTACAAGTCGGGACAATAGGTTGAAAATTCAAAGTGCCTTAAAAACGACTAGTTTTGGGTATAGGGAATGCTTTACATAATTAAATTTCAAAATTCCATCAGCAATTCAACATTTAAAAATGTACAGGGTGTTCAATTTTAAATAACGACGAAAGCGTCACTTAAAAAATAAAATCTTTAGTACGTTGTCAGATGTGGTCTATGATAAAGATGTTCTTTTATTCTAAGTGAAAATATTAGTTAGCTAATATCCAAAGTGGAAAATAAAATATCAAATATTATGCAAGTTATAGTTATCTTTGCAGAGCACTGCAAATACAATTTTGCGTTAATATTTCGAAAACAGTTTGCTATTATAGGTATAGGTAATCCTATACAAAGTGACCCTTATAGATTCTCCAGTAGAAGCCAAATATGAACTAATATACAGGTGTTTCATTTAAGAGAACATAACTTTGATATGTAACCTTTTTTTTTGGTTCATCATGTACATATGTACGTATATGTCAAAATAAATAGATTGTGTTACTACTGTATATCATTGATGTTTATTTTCTTCTATTGTCAATGATAAGATCTTACCGAAGAATCACGTACTATTTCCCTACCCTGTAAAACTGAATTATAAAGTAATTTGTTTAGTCACCTTAATGTACTATTTACTACGAAATACATTTAAAGAACACTTCCATCAGCTAGACAACGTCTGGGTGGCAAAATAATGTTATATGTATGAATTACATAGAGTATCTTGTCCCTCTTTCAAGTTCTATTAGACAGAATATTCCCTTTAAGTGGCTAGCAATGTTGCTTCCTTCCAAGATTTAGCCGAAAGGAGTATATAATACCGATGAACTTGCAAAACACCTTCCGTTGAGTTACACTATGCCTCTGTAAATCCTTAAGAGAATCTTAGAAATGTATGTCCGTATAAAATGCACTGTCAGAAAAAAATGTTCAGTCAAGCAATAACGGCTAGTCCAATAATTTTAATTGACCCCCGATGAGCTATTGTTAAAAAATGGTTGGAATAATCCTTCGACAAGTTTGTAGAACGATACCTACTTTACTATGAATCGAAGGTCATTTCCTTGATTTGCAAACCGTTAAAGTTTGGCTTTAATATAACGTGTTGATGGCAGCAACATATATTACACGTTCGAGTAAACGTGTACATAGGTACACTAAATTGTTATTACAAGGCCTGGCATAATCGGTCTTCGCGACAGAATCGGATCAGTCGCATGGGCCGCGTATGATAAATAAAGAGTGCATGTGTGACTCACACCCGACAGAAGTAAAATTTGTAAATCAATACCCTATGGTAAAAAATAAAAACTGACGCAATAAAAATGTTTGGTAAATATAGCGAATATATGTACCCGTTGAAGTGTTTTTATTGTCATTTTTTGTTTGAAAACGGCGTTTGTTATGTATGCCCTAAAAAGTAAACAAAGTAAATTGTAATTGAATAATTGAAAAAACCTCGTCTCGGTAAGGAATTGAATCTGACACCCCGTTTGCCGGACGGGCGTGCTAACCACTACACCACAAGGACCTAGATGCTAGTAACATTAACTTTTTAATATTTATATACAGCTCTACATGCCTTGTAGGCCCATGGCTTCACATTCCTGCACTACCTTCTTCCATTTTCTCCTATCACGTGCTAACCCTTTCCTGTCTCCAACACCCAAGTGTGCCAGGTCCTCCCTCATTGCTGTTTTTTTTCACCTTCTCCAGCTCTTAGAACTCGACTTGCATTCTTCATCTCTGGCATTCGTAACACATGTACTAAGTATCTTAATCTTTGGGCTTTGATCACTTGCGATATCTTTGGTTTTCCATACAAGTTTATTAATTCTTGATTTGTTCGTCTTCTCCACCCTGCTCCAGCAACTTTCACTTCTTCCAATATCTTCCTCAAAATTCTCCTTTCCCATATTTCCACTTTTGTTTCTATTTGTTTATTAAGGATCCAAACCTTACACCCATATGGTGCTGCTGGCCTAGCTATTGTCTCGTATATTCTCAACTTTACTTTTCTAGATATAATCTTTGATTTCAACACTGTTCTAAAGGCTCCTACCACACTACTGCCCTTTGCTAGCCTTTTATTTATTTCTTTTCCCTCCTGATAGGTATTTATTATTGTTACTCCTAGATATTCGCACTCTGTTACATTTTCTATCCAGTACTCTTTACCTCCTTCTACAAAAAATTTTATCATCTTTTCAGTTCCCCCTACTCCGCTCCCCATCTCCATATACTTAGTCTTCTTTTAGTTTATGATTAACCCGTATTCGCTAGCTGCTTTTTCTAATTTTCTAAACATCTTTTCTAATTCTTTTCGTGTTCTTGTTACCAGTACTATGTCATCCGCATAAGCTATGCACTGCTACTTGTTGTTAATAATTAGACCATTTCTTTGTATCTCACTTTCTCCTAGAACCCTCTCGAGAACTAAGTTGAATAGGACCGGATCCCCCTATCTTAAACCCCTTTCAACCTGAAATCTTTTGGATGTGAATCCTTCTATAGCCACTTCACTATTTGTATTTCGAAGAGTTATTTTTATCAGATTTACCAGCTTTAGTGGAATTCCTAGCTCGTACATCGCTTGGTACAGTTTACTTCTAATGATGGAGACATAAGCGTGCTTATAATCCACTAGTGGCAGATGCAGCTCTAAATTTTGCTCGAACGCGTTATTTATTAGTTGCTTCATCACAAATATTTGGTCTACCGTTGATCGTCCTTTTCTGAATCCACCTTGATACTCTCCTACTATTCTTTCTTGGTACTGTTCCAGTCTATTTCTTAACATCCTCGCGAACACCTTGTAAGTCACGTCCAACAGTACTATCCCTCTATAATTTTCACATGAGGTTTTATCTCCTTTTTTGTATGTGGGACACAACAGCGCTAAATTCCAATCTTGTGGCATTTCTTCGGTTTGCCATACCCGTATGACTAACCTAGCTACTTTATTCTGAATGGCAGTTCCGCCTGCCTTCTTTAAATACTTCTGCGGGGATTCTATTTTTCCCTGCGCTTTTATTGATTTGTAGGGACAGCAAGGCCTCCACTACCTCTTCTTCCGAAGGTTCCTTTATTAACTCGTTGTCATTATCCTGAATTTCACCTTCACTATAGGCTTCTTCCTCTGTTGTAAGCGTATTCACATTTTCGTTTTCGATGTCTAACAGCTCTTCAAAATATTGTGCCCATCTATTTAATTTTCCTGTTCTGTCCCCTATCAATCCCCCTTCCTTGTCTCTCACATTACTGAGTGCTCCCTTTTATTGTCTGCTTACTTTTTTTGCATCTTGATAGAAGTTTCTCATTTCTTTATTAACAAAGTAGTTTTCCATTTTTTGCATCTTTAGTAGTAGTACTCTCTTTTCTTTTTACGATAAATTTGTTTTGCTTTTCTTCTCATACTAGTATAGTACTCCTTATCTTGTTGTGAATTCGTTTTTAACATTCTAATCCGTGCTGTATTTCTATCTATTAATGCATTCTTGCATTCTATCTGAAACCACTCCGTTTTCTTTTTCTTTTCTAGCTTTCCACGCCATTTCTCAGTTACTTCCGTTACGACACTTTGGCATCTTTCCCATTCTTCTTGTATATCCTCCACCTGTGCGTGTTCCTTCAGCTTCTGTGTTAGATCTTGTTCAAATTTCCGTTTAAGCGTTGCGTTTTGTAATTTACTTACATCGTACTTTCTTTTTCCTTTTTATTACTTCTAATGGGGATCATTTGTTGCATTTTTACTACTACCAACAAATCATCTGAGTTGGCCTCCGCCCCTCGATAACTCCGCACGTCATTTATTGACTTGGCATGCTTACTCTCTATCAGAACGTGATCTATCTGGTTTTGTGTCAATCCATCTGGAGAGATCCACGTGGTTTTATGTATGCTCTTATGATCGTAATTGGTGCTCATTATTTTCAAGTTGTTTTCCATTGCAAATTCGATTAGTTTCCTTCCATTCTCATTGCTTTCTTTATGCTTGCTCTTCTCACCCGTAATTCTTCTGTACATTTCTTCCTGACCAACTTTAGCATTTAGATCGCCAATTATCACTTTGACGTCATATTTGGGCAATTTTTCCATGATATTACCTATTTCCTAGTAAAATTCATCTTTAGTTTCCGAATCCTTGTCTTCAGTTGGCGCGTGCACATTTATAAAACTTCATTTTCTAAATTTTCCTCTAATTCTCATTCTACATATACCATCAGTACTTGCTTCGAAGTCTATCACGGATTCTCTAAGTCTTTTACTCACAATAAATGCGACACCAAAGTGCCGATTTACTCCTCCACTACTCAATATTGTAAATCCATCCACATTAAAAATCTCTTGTTCTTTTAATTTAGTTCACTTTTTAATACTCAGTTGTCATTTTTATCTGCAAATATATCATAATATTCCGACAGACAATTTTTAATTCTTACATGCCAAGTACACTAATTAATTAATATATTTTGGGTAACGTCGGTGAATTATGAAAATCTGTAATTTCAAGTAATTAAATACTTGAAAAAATCTCGTCCCGGTAAATTCCAAAGAAATTACATATTTTCATAATTCACCCATAGATACAGATTTTCATAATGCACTGACGGGAGCCAAAATAGATCAATTAATTAGTGTACTTGGCGTGTAAGAATAAAAAAAATGTTTGTCAAAATATTAAATATTTAAATACAAAAATAATACGTGGTTCTAAACTGTCGGGATGACGACCCGGTTTCAAAAAATGTAACTCTTTTAAATTTTCATCAATATTTCGCTTTTATTTAAAGCTTCATCAGGGTCAATACTACAAGTTCAATTTACAAACATATAAATTAAAAGAATAAAAATATTTCAATTGTAACTTACAATGAGCTGAGTAGATAGACCGAACTTGCGAACTAAAATTCTTTCTTTTACGATGTACATTTGAGAAGCGGTGATTGATGAATGAGGAAATCGATACAAAGATCAATATAAAAATACAGATTAAATAAAAAACCTAAGGCGATGGCATTTGTTGAAGACTCATACCCGGCAAATTTAAAAACTATATATACAGGTTAATATTCTCACATATAATACAATTTCAAGTAAGTTATTGTAAAAAAACCCATACTACAACAGTAATTAAATGTGATTAAGTTAATACCAAAAAATTTCATATGATCGGATTATTTTTATAGTTATTATTTTTATAGTTTAAGTGATATATACAAACTTTAAAAACACTCAACTCGAAATCAAAATCAATCTTTACCTATTGTTTAAATTTTTAATTTTATGTAAATGAAATAAATATGAATAAATATTGCTTAAACCATCTATGTCTGATCTAAAATTCATAGTGTTTGGATGTTGATTTATGTAAAACATCTCTAGAAATAAACGAGACTTATAATTGTTTTCAACAGTTAAAACTTTTACATTATTAAAATACATTTCTTGTAAAGTATTATTAGTGTGAATAGCTAACGCATGAGCTTGTTTGTTTAGATTGCAATCACTGCGATGTTTGACAATTCTGGACTTTAACCAGGTACATGTTTGGCCAATATATATTTGGTTACAAAATTTACAAGGGATTTGGTAAATTACATTTGATTTAAAATCATTCGGAGTTGGATCTTTTAATTTGTTGAATAACATATTTAATGGATTTAGGTTATATTTAGCAACTTTTAAATTTTCTTTCCTTATGACGTCAACAATCAAATCCGTGAGTCCAGGTATATTAGGTAATTTAACGTAAGGTACAGCAATAGGATCTGTTTCATTTGTTGAAGACCGAACAGCTGGCTGCAAATGCAAAGGTAAGCCAAGTATCACCCTGCTCAGAAGAAAATAAGGATAGCCATTATTGAGAAAAGGATTAAAAAGCGTGTTTAAGTTTTGCTTATGAAAAGATGGATGAGATAGTTTTAATACTCTGTTTCTAAAACTTCTAAAACTATCTCATCCATCTTTTCATAAGCAAAAGTTAAACAAGCTTTTTGATCTTTTCCTGTTCGGTCTTCAACAAATGAAACAGATCCCATTGCTGTACCTTACGTTAAATTACCTAATATACTTGGACTCACGGATTTGATTGTTGACGTCATAAGGAAAAAAAATTTAAAAGTTGCTAAATATAACCTAAACCCATTAAATATGTTATTCACAAAATTAAAAGATCCAACTTCGAATGGTTTTAAATCAAATGAAATTTACCAAATCCCTTGTAAATTTTGTAACCAAATATATATTGGCGAAACATGTACTGGTTAAAGTCCAGAATTGCCAAACATCGCAGTGATTGCAATCTAAACAAACAAGCTAGTGCGTTAGCTATTCACACTAATAATACTTTACATGTAATGGATTTTAATAATGTAAAAGTTTTAACTGTTGAAAACCATTATAAGTCCCGTTTATTTCTACACAAACAAAGACTATGAATTTTAGATCAGACATAGATGGTTTAAGCAATATTTATTCATATTTATTTCATTTACATAAAATTAAAAATTTAAACTATAAATAAAGATTGATTTTGATTTCGAGTTGAGTGTTTTTAAAGTTTTTATATATCACTTAAACTATAAAAACAATCCGATCATATGTAATTTTTTGGTATTAACTTAATCACATTTATTTACTGTTGTAATATGTTTTTTTTTTTTTTACAATAACTTACTTGAAATTGTATTATATGTAAGAATATCAACCTGTATGTATAGTTTTTAAATTTGGCCGGTATGAGTCTTCAACAAATGCCATCGCCTTATGTTTTTTATTTAATCTGTTTTTTTTATATTGATCTTTGTATCGATTTCCTCATTCATCAATCACCGCTTCCCAAATGTACATCGTAAAAGAAAGAATTTTAGTTCGCAAGTTCGGTCTATCTACTCAACTCATTGTAAGTTACAATTTAAATATTTTCATTATTTTAATTTATGTTTGTAAATTGAACTTGTAGTATTGACCCTGACGAAGCTTTAAATAAAAGCGAAATATTGGTGAAAATTTAAAAGAGTTACATTTTTTGAAACCTGGTCGTCATCGCGACAGTTTAGAACCACGTGTTAGTTCCCAACGACCACCATACTTCTTGATGATTTATAAAAATAATAACCAGGTATTAAAAAGTGAACGTTCCTGACATCAAGGTCCCCGTGGTGCAGTGGTTAGTACGCCCGTCCGGCAAGCGCGAGGTGTCAGGCTCGATTTCTTATTGGGACGAAATGTTTTCAAGTGTTTAGTTACGTCGGAAATTCCAAGGAAAATTACAAATTTTCGTAATTTACTAAGGGAAGCCAAAATATATTAAGCAACAAAGTAGTTTCTTAAAAAATCTGTTGTACTTAATACCGTAAATGTATGAATAACTATTTATATAGGTAGGTAGTGACAAGCACTTTTGTTCTTTAGAAATAACGAATATACATATGTATTTATATTAATTGCTTTTTAAATTAAGGTTATGTTAATTTTAATACGCCACATAAAAAGTTTGACTTCAATAAATAATATAATAAATAAATTAAGTTCTTAACAGCGTGGATAAGATTGGTGAAAGATTTGCACCATCAGGTTTGTTTTCACATTTGTCTGGGTGAAGGATGTTCGTATGTGAACTTTACACAATACTTTAGCTCCATTGTAATTTAAATCCGGAAATTCACTGATAAATTTAGTAACTATATCAGCCAACGGTCGTTTACTTTTCTTGCGTACGTTAGACACACTTACATACATACCGTAAGAGCGAGCGTTCTATGATCAGCTAGCATAATCGGAATTTTTGGAAAATGCCACAGCGAAGTCGTGTCTTACACATGTACGTGAACGAACACGCCGTTTATAATATTAGCAAAGTGCACAAATGAATTTGCGTTTACGCAATTCTGTCAAGCAAATGACATTCCACAGTGACATTCAACACAGCACACGTTTAAATGCGCTGAGTTCGTGTAAAGTCGGGTGATCATAGTACGCTCGCTCGTACGGTATATTTATGTTTATAATTACGTATAACGGTAACGCGAACGGTTGAGCAAAAACTGTTGCAATAAATCAATAATTTCATTCGCTGAGGTAGCTCATGCCGATTCGTATGTATACTTACGTCGTGTCGTGTACCACGTCTAGTTATTATTATTATTCTTAAAACAAAACTACATATAACTTAATTTATATAAATGATTTCAAATTATAGATTTGATTCCAGATTGCAATATTGTGCTAAGTTTACCGTCTAACGTCAACGCGAAGTAACATCGCTATATATTTGAATCTGTTGGCTGAACATTACAGTAATGATTGCGCAATGCTTTATGAATTGATGAAGCATGGTATCAACTGTTAATACCTATAACCGTACGATTTGGTCTATAAATGACTATAAACACTGCAGGATTTGAAGGTTGATGTATGGTGTGGACTATTCCGTTTCATAATACTACTATGATTTGTGAGAGAATCAAACAACGGTTACAATTACGGGCTAACGTTATCTTGACATGCTGCGGAATTTTGCTGTAACAAGTTTACGAAATCATTATAATCATAAAACAATCTCCATGCAAGCATATGTACTTCCATATCTATAATCCGATCAAGTAACAATTAATTAACACATTTGATAATCTGCAGAATTTGGAGGTTTTCCTAACACCAAAGACAAGGAGTTCTTGTGATGTCAATCCGGTCGGACTATCTTAAGAAACCAGTTTTTTGTCCTACGGCTCTCGGTGAAATAAACAATTTCGTTTCACTACAAACTGAAAGTGGCTAATAAGACTAAATGGAAAATGTTACCTACAATATACAAGTAAGATTGTTGCTTGTTTTTCAACAAGCAACAATCAAAACGGCGGATGTATATATATATGCATTTAATTTATTAAATACCATTGATTTATGAATATAATATAGGTGTGTTTTAAATACAAAAATCTACAAAAAGTGGAGAACTGACAAAAACTCACCTAGTTTGCGTGGATATGTTGCAGGTGGATCGTCTGATGAGAAAAACCATTTAGATGTTAATTTAAACCAATATGCTTCATTGTTATATTGTGTAAAACTTCGTTTTCTCAATATTTTTTCATCGTTTCTCACTAATTTCCATATAAATCGTAATCAAACACTGCTGGTGCAACGTAACAGCAGACAGGGGTATCGGTTGACCGATCGTTGGATAGATTGTGTACTTTAACGGCGGCAATATTGGCGTTTGCATAAATTGTGCGAATATAGACGCGTAATTATCTGTGCGGACAAAATCAACAAATGCGCTCACGAGCCGCCTGTGTTCATCCGAGCGCAACACTTAAACGCCCCATCGAAATATGCAGATGGAATTATTAATTTTCATGCGACCAGATTAAATATCCGTCAGGGTGCCTATTTCGCATTCATCTATGTACTTTACGCGAACAGATGCATATGTATGTATTCGGAATTCTACTATACAATCCAGTATCGCAAAGTGTTTTGTTCGAATCGGGTTAATTGCAGTGGGGTTAATTTTGCTTTGAAGTGTCTTTGTTGCATTAAAATGACTTTTTTTTATTACACTTGCAGCACTGCGGTAGATGAAGAATTTCATTTAAAACCTTTGCATTGATTTTACGGTGGAGGAAAACGATGACGATGTTGGGAATGTCATTGTTGCTTCACTCCCTTGCGCAAATAGGATTTTTTTCTTGGCTTTTTGTCTTATTCCACGTTTCTGTTTAGTCTTTCAAATTATGCCGTAATCTAATAATGAACCCAACTACCAACAACCACCATGTACGAACGCGCGTTTCGCCGCCTAACGGCCCATCAGCGTACCTTTGTGGAAGTTGGTAGACGTATTTGAAATTGTCGTATATATACGAAGATAATGAATACTAGTATGGATGACAGTACCTTTAATAATGTAAATACTCTCATCCATTCTAGTATGCTGTAATAATTTTATATGGTTTTTAGGTTTGGTATGTTAGAGCAAATTATGTCGAAAGCAATATGCGCTTATATGTAGTTAAAAATCCACTACAACGTTAGACCATAGCTGATAAAGTGAAGGCCATATATTTCAAGCTTTTACCTTAGTTAGAAATATTAGTCATCATTATTTATTAGTACTTATTATTAGTCATTATTAGGTTATTGGAATTAAGTAGTCTTCATCCTAATAATTTCTGATGAAGAAAGTTGCTGAATACATGTGATTAAAAATTTGTAACAATATTTCTAACAGACACGGAATGTATCAACATACTCCACACCACACAAATTAACTAACTAATTTGGAACACATACATATTTCGGAAATTCATGAATTTCTATTGCCGGGTATGACGGAATCGAGGAAAAGTTTTTTTTTACGTGCTTAATTAATTTACACTGGTCAGACATGCCAGGACAAAATCAGGCGAAGTGACTCATAACAGGCTCGCCAGTTTAGGGGTCCTTACATTACTGGCAGGATTTCTGACAGGTCGTACAGCCCTAAAATACGACTCATATAAACTGGGAAGAGCTGAAACTTGTCTATGCCAAGAAGATCTAGAGACGGCAGAACATATTCTGTGTAAATATGTTGCCAGCGGTCACATACGACATCATCACTTCAGTGGGACACTTCTTACATTTATTGAATTGAAGGAAGATGATCCTAGAGATAAGGTTTATTATTACAATAGATTTATTTAGGTTCCAGTGACTAAACACCGAAAAAAAGCCTAGGTGTTTATTACTATAAAATTCTATCTAAGATATTGTAGTATGCTATATACTGCAATTACGTCAAATATTACTATCGCATTCTTAGCATTTTTTACAAATTACTGTAGTATTTTTTTGTATAGTGAATTCTATTATATTGTACGTTAACTTTGTTGTTGTAGTACTAAGATATTGCGCAGGTCCTGAATGGTTATAGGGCTTTTAATGCATGAACAAAGCTATTCTATACCGCGAAGTTTAACTGTTATCAAGGAGTTGTTAGCATTAAAATAACAGAGTGTGTAGCGAGTTTGTATACAGGGTATGTCACAATACGCTTGGGTTAAAAGTATATGGGGAAGTGAGTAAAATAGAAATTTGAAAATTTACAAACAGAAATTATTTTTTAAAGCTAGCTCAACCAAAATATTTACAACTGTCGGTGTCTCTCTCTTACACCGGAAGGAGCCATCAACTTTCCTATTTTAAATAGAACAGTACCATTTTTCTGTCAGATTTGGATTTTATGTTCAATTCTAAAATTGTTTTATGCAACATACCATACCCCTAGAATTCACCCTTAAAGAGATATTGCATCTTTTCGAAAAAGTTTGACAAATGTGATGCATTACAGACTTTCAAATAACTTACAAATGTAATTCGCCATTAAAATTATTCTACTTACTGGTAATGTTCATAAAACGATGTTTCCGCAGTAACAGATTTTTGCTAAGTTATACAGAGTGTGCCGGTAGGGAGGGGACAATGTCAGGCATATAACTGAGGAATCTCGATTTTTTTAAATAGCAACTCCTAAGTTTCTAAGCGGTATTTGATTCTGTATCAAAAAATAAAGCAAAAAATGTATTGTAAGTGCTATCGCCAAAGTTAATAGTTTAAGAGATATTTTGTGAAAACCTCCTTAATCTTAAATATCGCATTGTTTAGTATCAGTTTTGATTTGCCATGGTTAAACAATTGAAGGTCGCTGTCAAATGTACTGTAAACAGTAATAAACACAGTAGTGGTCCTCAGTAGTAATTAATCAACATAATTAACTCTCAATTATTTATACTACAGTACAATTATTCGAAAAATAGAACTTCAAAAAATCGAACATTTTATTAATAAACAAAAAAAAAAAGAAGAAAAGCATGAAACACACAAATGTACAAATAATAAAATAAAATAATTTCAAACGTATTTCATTATGATAGTGAATGTTCGAAGACACCACCATTCTGCTCCATGCATGCTGTTACTCTTCGGACCACTACTGTGTTTATTACTGTTGACAGCAAATTTGACAGCCACCTTCAATTGTTTAACCATGGCAAACCAAAACTGATATTAAACACTAGGATATTTAAGATTAAGGATTTCACAAAATATTTCCTAAACTATTAACTTTAGCAATGGCACTTACAATACATTTTTGCTTTATTTTTTGATACAAAATCTAATGCCGCTTAGAAAATTAGGAATTGCTATTTAAAAAAAAAATCGAGATTTCTAAGTTTAAATATCTCTGACATTGTCCCCTCTTTACCGGCACACCCTATACAATTTAGCAAATTTATCTGTTACTGTGAAAACATCGTTTTATGAACATTACCAGCAGGTAGACTAATTTTTTTGGCGAATTATATTTGTAAGTTATTTGAAAGTCTGTAATGCATCACATCTGTCACACTTTTTCGAAAAGATGCAATATCTCTTTAAGAGTGAATTCTAGGGATAGAGTATGTTGCATAAAATGATTTTAAAATTCAACACAAAATCCAAATCTGACATAAAATGGTACTATTCTATTTAAAATAAGGAAGTTTATGGCTACTTCCGGTGTAAGAGAGAGACACCGACAGTTGTAAATATTTTGGTTGAGCTAGCTTTAAAGGATAATTTGTGCTTGCAAAGTTTTCAAATTTCTATTTTACTCACTTCCCCGTATACTTTTAACCAAAGCTCGTCGTGACATACCCTGTATACTGGGAAGTTTTGGAAGGTAAGTTTTCATACAAATTTGAGGTTAGGAGGCTTATTTCTAAGTTCTATATTCATGTGCCTTGATCAACGTTTAAGCTGGAATAAACATATTCATTTTGCATTATAATTTTGAAAATGGGTATGTGTATTCTTTGTGTATTGAAACAGTTCACTAAAACCTTTAGCACAAAACTTAACTCATACTGGACGCACGTTTCAGTAGCCAAGCTGTCATCATCAGCAATAAAACTGAATTAACAAACCAAGCGAAAAACTAACCTAAATTACGCAATATGTAAATCTAAAATAAGCAAGGTAATACTTAATTACATCTTCATTATATATTTACCCTTTTACAATAAGTGTATCTCGATGAGCCTCTTCATTGCACATGACTATAATTAAGCCTTAAATTGTATGTCTAAAGATCAATAATCCCTAAATAGTCAGAATGACGTAAGATTTTGAAAATCCATGTTTTTCAATGAAACGCTTCATTGCACATGTTTATGAATACAGCTGTAATTAACTATACATAATGTAACAAAGGATAAAGGCCGGAATTTAGTGGACCTAAATCTGAATTCATTAAGTGATTTTTGTTTTTGTAAATTTCCATGCCTTCATAACAATATAATTGAACTGTGCTCTTAACGTTTTTAATCATCTTTATATTATCAACGTTATGGTTATTTTCAAGCATATGTAGGGCAACACTAGATTTATCAAACCTTCTGAATTTGAGATGAGCCAAATGTTCTTTGTACCTAATTCTGATTTGTCTGCTCAATATACACTTGATCACAATCTTTACATGAAATTTTGTAAATTCCTGATTTATCCATGTTATCTACTGGGTCTTTGGAACCTAAAAGGTTTTTGAAGTTATTGTTTGAAGAAAAACAATTTTGCGATCAGCTTTAGAAAAGATTTTTTGAAGGCCTTTCGTGTAACTTTGATAAAAGGGTAATTTAACATATTTCTTATTATTACAGCTGTCAGTGCGTTCTAGTGTGCTTATATTTCTAATTCTTAATCTATTCTTATGTTTCCTAATAGTAAACGGATACTCTAAAACTGTGGCACTGGAACACTGAAACAGTTCACTAAAACCCTTACCACAACACTTAATTCGTACTGGACGCACGTTTCGATAGCCAAGCTATCATCATCAGCAGCAAGACTGAACAGTTCAGTCTTGCTGCTGATGATGATAGCTTGGCTATCGAAACGTGCGTCCAGTACGAATTAAGTGTTGTGGTAAGGGTTTTAGTGAACTGTTTCAGGGTTTCCTAATAGTATTATAAACGACATCTTCAAAGAATCTGTTAAAGATACTTTAACGGATTAGTTTTTCGCTTAGTTTGTTAATTCAGTTTTACTGCTGATGATGGTAGCTTGGCTGTCGAAACGTGCGTCCAGCACGAGTTAAGTTTTGTGGTAAGAGTTTCAGTGCTCCAGTACCACAGATTTAGAGTACCTCTTTATTCTTTATGTAATTTATATAATATGCACCAGTAATATTGCGTATTATATCGCACAATACCACGTTAGACTATCTTAAATCATATTCAGGAACATCTCTCATACTTCTTTCATTCTTTTTGAATTTGTTTTAATATGAAATTACCAAATATTATTAAGCCTAAGGAATTATGTTTTAACATAGTATTTTCCGTAACTATTGATCAATCTATGTAGTAAGAATTACCACAATCTGTGTGTGTTTTTTTTTGGTAAAAAGTACCACAAACTACTCCTGGAGCCGATTGTACTATAAATTGTATCACAGATTGCTACAATTATGTCAGATCGTACTATACTTTTCTCATTAATTTATGTCTCATTAATTTTTTGTGTAATTTTCAACTTGTTTGTCACATTTCATTTAATTGTTCATTTACTGAAGCATCCAATTTAGATACAAAAGTAATTGTCTCTGGTAACGAAGTTGTTATCTTTTGAACAAGCCTGCAGAAATCACATCGCCAATCAATCTTTCTTTGTTTACTCATCCCCCTATATGTGGATTGAGAGATAGAACTACATTTAAAATGCAACAAGCCCTCACAGCCATGACACGTAATATATGCACCGTCATCAGGCAATTCATAATAGTAATAATAGTAATAATAGTAATAACAGTAATAATAGTAATAATAGCAATAATAGTAATAATAGTAATAGCAATAATAGTAATAATAGTAATAATAATAATAATAATAATAATAATAATAATAATAATAATAATAATTAATTTGATGTTTTTTCCGGTTACTCTCTAAAAATAATTTATTTTCCCTATAAGTTAAAGTTAAAGACACTTCAAAACTACCAAACATTAATAACTCCAACCATGACGAACAAATAAAACTAACTTTAACTGTCTAATTGCGATGTCCGTGTTCTCACACCTCCTTTACGGTGCAGTTGCTTGTAGCGCCCGTAACACTGCCCCCTCTTTAAATCAGATACATGAAGATATTTGCAGTCCGCTCCTTTTAGGCATTACGACGTCTTGAAGAAATAACAGATTGCGGACTTATTTGGTTGTAACTTGTTGTAGCTGGTCCTCGTGGATTGTAACAGCATATCTGAATGTCGATGCCCGTATACAGGCACAACTCCTCATGTTCCTTACGACCCTCCAGTTCAGACCATCTAGTCTGCAGCCCAGCTTCAGTATGCTCAACTTGCGGATTTCCAGCTGCAGCATGTATTATCTCAAGTTTGTTAGGCCTTCCCAGATTGTGCGATAAGTTAGCTTTTGATGCAGCAGTTCTTTAGTCACCAAATAGAACAAATGTCGTTCTTTGCTACGTCGGTTTTTAACGCCCCCAAATTTCTGTCGAAATACTCTGGCTACGCAGTGTGCCAGTGCATAATAGCCAGGTGTCGAGAATAGGTCTTGCTGAATCTTGGTCGTGACATTATGACGGATTTTACGACTATTTTCGTAGTTTGCCATGAACTCTTTGTAAGTCTTGCTCGGGGACGTTGCACTGTTGTACCACTTGTTCGTGATCATCACTACGGTTGTTTCCGAGGAACGGCGCCAGTCGATTAAAATGAACTATTGTCGGTTTCCCATTAGGTTTTCTGTTGATCCGATAGACAACGCTCCTTCATTCTTTCGCTAGCTTCTTAGATGTTGATCCTTACTCGATCATGAATCTCGTCGATCCGCTTGCGAAGGTTCGAAACAAAATCTTCCCCGACCATTTTTTCGCCTGGTTTAAAACCGAACTTCAGATCACATGGCAGTCGTAACTCTCGGCCAAAGAGCACATTTGCAGGACTTTGTCCAGTGGTTTCGTGAACTAATGCTCAGTATGCTAATAGAAACAAGTGTAATTGTCGATCCCAATCTCGTTGATGGTCGGCAACAACTTTGGATAGGTATTTTACGACGGTCCTATTCATGCGCTCTACCATGCTCCTCCACTCTACCACGATCTTGATCAGAATGCAATTCAAGTGGTACACCAAATCGACTAATGAGCTCTTTGACCAATGTCTCGGCGACTGTTATGGCTTCTTGCTTAGGTATTGCGTTGACTTTCACCCACTTACAAAAATAGCATGGCGCACAAAAGAAATCTATTTCCATCTTCTGTAGTGGGAAATGGCCCGGCGATGTCAATTGCAATTCTTTTGAAGCGAGTACCCACATTATACTGCTTCATCGTAGCACTTCTTCTTTAATGGGGTCCGTTGGCCGTGGCACAGGATAAACACCTTCGGCAACAATCGTTAGCACTTTCCTTACAGTTGGCCTAGTAAAATCGATCACGCACTTTCTCGAGCATTTTTCGAACTTCCAAGTGTCCTCCTGAAGTGCCATCATGTAGTAGCTCCAATACCTTAGAAATTCACTCCTTTAGAACCGCTACCTGTAGATTCCTGTTCGTTTCCAGGCCGTCTTCTAGCACTCGCTTTAAGAGACCGTTTTCTAATACCAACGTGTCCCACTGTGCCCAATATGATTTCACGTTTCGAGTGTGTGGAGCTACTTTCTCTCATTTTGCCATGAGATTTGCCATTAACGCATCCGTGAATGAAAAGGCTATTAGCTTGGCACTTCGTAGGTGCAACAGTTATACGTATCTTCGGGGTGTCAGTAACATGGGTCGACGGCTGTCCTTCTCGCCAGCCTATTTTAGTTTCCCCGATTCTTTGGTTTCCGAGACTTGGGGTAGCGACTTCATAGGTGCCCTATTACCCCACACCTGACACCAATTATGATTTAAGCGAGTTTCAATTCCATGCATGCGATATAATTCTCTAAAAATCATTTATTTTCCGTGTAAATCAAAATTTACACTTCAAAACTTCCAAACACTGCGACCATGACGAACAAATGAAACCAACTCCAACAGTATAATTACGATGACCGTGTTGTCACACCTTCTTTACGGTGCAGCTACTTGTAGCGCCCGTAACAGTATTATATACACTTGACGATTCATGGCTTCCATAGCGATACTAGGTTCTTTGGACTGGTTTCTATTGCCCGTCCCATTTATCCCATATAGACTTCTTCAGTTTCAGTGTGCAATTTTATAAATTCTCGACCTTTACTTCGTGCCCGGTTAATCTTTTGAATTACCGCAGAATGTGCTGCGAGATGGAGCACACATTCATATTCTGTTTCTTAAAAATGTTATCTACTGCTTTAGATGTTCTATAAAAAGATAGTTTAACAAATTTGTCATCGCGATTTTTATATCAGGGTTAACATCGCGGAATTTCCCATATAACAAGATCAACATCTGTATAAAAGTAAGAAGTAAACATAATTTAATCGGTTTGTGTGGTGCGGAGCGCGTCGATACCGTTCCTTCCTGTAATGCTACTCTACATCCCTTGTTATCATTACATTTTTTTTTTATTTATGATAATATACCTAAAATATTTGAAATACAAAAATGTCGTATTATTTTTAAAGATAAATAATCAACAAACGGAAAATTCAGAGATCCCAATAAAACTTTATATTTTAATACAACCACAACCACCATTCATTGCCTTCATCATGTAAATAATCGAATTGTCAGTAAGAGATTTTCGAGTTTCCGAAACACACGTAGCGCATAGTCAATTAGCTGTACGAATTTCATCGACAACTCCGCTCAGTACCAAAATGAATCGTCCTACGACAGATCCCATTATTAACTTGCAAATTTGCGGCTAAAGTAAACAGTGACGAGCGTGGTATTTGAGTAAATTTGTTTATGGAAAAGAAGCTTAGACCCAGCGACAAAATTATAACTGAAGTGGATGTTATTGTACATTTAAGCCACTGCACACATAGAAATATACCGAAATTGATATAGCTGTATTGATATTATGTATATTATAGTTTCTACTACTAGTACCAGTGAATACTGTGTCATTGTAAAACAACGAACTCTAAAAACACATGTGTTACACAATTCCAGTTTCAAAAAAGTCTTGCGACGCAGCGTTTCTTTTTAGGTCCGTTGTCCATCAAACCGTACCGACTTCAATCGTGTCATGAAAATTTTATCAAAAGTCGTGGACGATGAGATTCATTATCCACCAAACCGACCTGACTCAAATCGGATCGTATCAATTAAAAATTATTATGGGATTGAATACAAAAAATATTAACTTCGTTGTCAACAAACCGACCCGATACAAGTTGGCAAATTTGAATTGAATTGTGCACATGTGCATGTGCATGTGGTGAATGACAAAAAACGCCCCAAGCCTTAGCTCCGTTATTTACTATCCAATTTTTAAAAACAAAACATAAAATAAAGTGGTTTTGGATAAAGATTTTTTTTTTAATTTAATGATGTATAACAAGTTGACTTTTCGAAATAAGTTTCAAGCGTGCCGTAGATAACAATCAGATGCATCGATCAATAAATAATAAACGTCATTGTGACATTTGTGTACAAGTGTAAAATACCTCCTAATTTTATATTAAGTGCGACTAATGGAGTAATCAGAAGGTGTCAACTACGCTTTGAACAAGGCGGCGGATATGTTTTGTATCTACTCTAAGTACTTTCGTTTATCTCTATAAAATATTGTTATACAGCACACTTGAAACTTATTTTGAAAACTCAACTTGTTATACATCATTAAATTCAGAAAAGAAACTTTATCTGAAACATTAAAAAAAAATTATACGTTGCCATTACAAAAAAAAAATTGATTATATTGTCGAAACTTTTTGTTCGTAGGAATATTTTGATTACGCCAATTGATAGTGTTTATTTAACCATTTAATTTGATATTTATTTATTTTTTTAAATCGGGTAGTAAATAATGGAGCTATAGCTTGGGGCGTCTTTTGTCAGTCACCCGGTATATACACGTCGGTCCAGATACGAACGGGACCTTACGACCTCATCTAAGAGTGATATGGAAATCCTAACTGACGCCCAGGAATGGGAGAAGTCCAGAGAAGAGAAGATGAAGCTGCGGACCGCTGCAGGGGAAGGACTTACACTTGCCGACAGCCCTGAACTGTTTCACTGTTCTGAAGGGACAGCCCCAAAAGGGCAAATGCCCGTCAATCTACCTCTACAAGATAGATTTCGCTAAGGTAACACCTATCAAGCACTATGTGCGGAGCGCCCAACCTTCGCGTTCAAGGTTAATCACTTAGTTGCGAAGTTGACCAACGCGGAGGACTGGAAAAAGGTAACGGAGTACCTAACTCGAGCGGGTATGCAATTCTACACGTACTCGCTGCAGGGCTGCAGACCGTTCAAGGCGGTAGTGAAGTACCTGCCTCCAGGCACCGAGCCGGAAGAGATCTTGGCTGATCTCAAGGAGCAAGGTGTAGGCGTGAAAATGGTCGAGAATATGAAGCAAAGGGACAAAACCGCCAGTCCCGTCTTCATGATTTCTGTTCCCCGCCCGGAGATAGAAGCGGCCTACAAGGTGAAGGAAATCCTCGGGATGAAAGTCACCGTAGTGCCCTTCAAACCTCGCAAGGGTCCGCTACAGTGCCATTCGGGCATTCTTCGGAATGCTGTACGATGGCAGTACGCTGCTCTAGGTGCAATGGATAGCACCATGTGCAGGATTGCAAGCTAATCCCAAGTGTGCGAACTGCGATGGGAGCCACCCCACAACGTACCGCAGCTGCTCAGCCTATCAAAGGCTGACACGACGCCCGGCGACATAACCAGCATCGAAGGCCCCCAAACCTCCGGCGCCACCGGCTAAAACAGACGCGGCATTCCCTATACTGGGTCGGCTCTCTGCGACATCTGCCCCCCAGAGGCCGACAAACTAGGCAGGGAAGGCGACTCCGTGTACGTCGGAAGCCAGCTACGCGATAATCACCAAAGCCCAAGCAGGAGCAGAAGCCCAAGCAGGAGCTCAAACCCAGCGAAGGCAAGAGTAAACCGAAGAAAAAGAAGAAGAGCGAGCCCTCCTGCAAAGGAGCGAAGGCGTCACGGGAAAAGACCCCGAAACCGCCCACCTCCATCGCGGAGAGAGCCAGACGCCTGCCCATAATAAACGCACCTGAGATACCAGCACAGGAAGCCCTTTCCTGTTTCCGGTACATCCGGAGCGTCGCGAGGAAAGCTATTGCTGGCATGCACGAACTAGAAAAGCTATCTGATCCACTGGAAAAGTTGCAATTCTTTATTGAACTGGCGGAGTCAATATTCAATCATGAATAATACGACTCCGAGAAGCCTCAGAATTGTGACCTGGAGCGCACAAGGAATCGCCAACAAAGAAATGGAACTCGCCCAATTTCTTTCGGAAGAAAGAATCGACATCGCTCTTATCTCGGAGACTTGGTTAGAGCCAGACAAGAACTTCCGCATAGCGAACTTCGAAGTCTATTGACCTGACCAGCTGGCTCAGAGTGGAGGCACCGCTGTTCTCGTGAAGAGGAACATCGCGCATTCGCAGTTTCGGCTTTCAGACAACGACTTTGAAACGAGAGCGATAGCGATTAAGAGATCCGGCAAACTGGCACACTTTGTGAATTGCTACAATCCGCCGCATAAGCCATTGCCCGCCTCGGATCTGAAGAAGATAGCTGGCCTAGCCGACCACTCGTTCCTCTCGGAGGACATGAATAGCAAACACTACTCTTGGAACTCAAGAAGGAACAACAGGAACGGCAATCTACTTAGAGCCTGGTTAGACCAAGAGGACAATTTCGAAGTGGTTGCACCCACTGAGCCTACCCACTTCAGCACAACAGGGCTGTTTGATCCAGACGTCCTAGATATCTCGGTCGTCCAGAACTGGGCTTTCCTGATACGTTGCCGCACGGTCCAGGAATTATCCTCCGATCACTACCCGGCGATCACGGAGACGTACCTGAGCCTACCAGCTACTAGATTGAAGGATCCAGAAAACACGACTGGAACCTGTGCAAGCGCTTAATCTCTGCTGAGATAAAAGCGAACCCCAGAATCGAAAAGACCCAGGATCTAGAAGACGAAGTCTGCAACACCACCTTGCTGACCCTTGCTGAAAAAGTCCGAGCTGAAAACGAAGTTCCCGGAAGGAGAAATTCTCCCAGGAGAAAGAGGAACACAACCGTTTGAGGCGGGCGATTCAGCGAGACATAGATAGCTACCGTCTGAGGAAATGGGAAGAGTTCGTTGAACGCCCCCAGGACGAGGATCCTCACAAGGTCCCCAGACTGCTGAAGAGCAACAGGAATCCGATTCCTGAAATCTAATTCGGCCAGACTCGGTGCATGACGGACTATGAGAAGGCGGAGGCGCTGGCTGACACTTTCATGGGCCACTTTACCCTGACGAATGGTTGTGATTCTCAGCCGGAGAGCGAACTCCGAGACTCCCTGGACGAGATCGACGCGATGGAACCGGGCGCCCCCATCGTAGTCACTCCAAAGGAGGTCGTACAAGTCATCCACAGGATCCCTGGCAGAAAGGCCCCAGGGGTCGATGGCATCACGAACGCTGCCCTGAAGAACCTGCCGCTTAAGCTGCTTGTCAACTTGACGACACTCTTCAACGCGGCGCTTCAGTTGACGTACTATCCGTCCGGGTGGAGATCTGCCAGGATAATCCCCGCGAAGAAACCTAAGAAGGACGCAAGTTCTCCGGAAAGCTACCGTCCGATATCGCTGCTCGGGACTATCAGTAAGGTTTTTGAATCTATACTGTTGGCCCGAATCAACGATAATCTGCACGACAACCAGCTGATGGATAACGACCAGTTCGGGTTTAGATCAAACCACTTGACCACACTCCAACTGTACCGAATCGCGGATCACATCGGCACCGCTTTAAACAGGAAACAGACCACTGTCATGGTGTCTCTGGATCTAGAAAAGGCGTTCGATAAGATCTGACACGAACGATTGCTTCAGAAGATGCAAGGAATGAACTTTCCGCCTAGGATAGTCAAACTTCTCCGCCTCTACCTAGCGGAAAGACGATTCCGCACAGTCGGTAACGGGACCGAATGAGGTCAGGAGTCTCTCGAGGGTCGGCGCTAGGCCCAGTGCTATTCACGATCTATCTCCACGACATGCCCAAGTCTGAGGATGGCAGAGTTTTCAACGCTATCTACGCTGACGACACTGCCATCGTAGCAACATCCCGGGACGTCAAGATTGCTGTCAACCTTGCGCAGGCGCAACTAGACAGGATCAAAAACTTCTTGGACGGCGCCGGACTCACCATGAACTACCGTAAGACACAAGCCATCGCCTACTCTAGGACCCCACGCCAACCTGAGTTGGATATCAACGTGGCCAATGCGGGCATACAGTGGAATGACAAGATAGAATACCTGGGCGTGACCCTTGACCGAAGACTAACATTCGGTAAGCACATCCAAAAGACCCGAAACAACGCACTAGGAAAACTCGCGCAGCTATATCCTATCTTTGCTTGTCCCAACCTGAATCCCAAGATAGGAGTGCTTCTTTACAAGTCGCACATTCGTCCTATCTTTATTCTCTAATATTTAAGCTTTTGAAGAACTGAATTAGAATTAACAGCGTCTACTAACCTTTGCCTATTCTCTTGAAATGTTCAGCCTACTAAACATGTAGATCTTCTTGTAAGTATGATGTATTAATATTATTTCCTAATGGTGAGCGACTAAGCGTATCAGTCGCTATTTGGTGCTTGCCGGGAATGTACTTCAATTCGAAACGGTATCGTAAAGTGTTTATTGAAAAACATTGCGGCCTAGGTGACAATTCATCTAACGGTTTTTTTATAAACCCAACAAAGGTCTATGGGTCCATTTCAATTACTAGAATCGCTCTAGACCAAAAACTATTGCCAATAACCCTTCTTCAATCTGATTGTATCTTTGCTGCGCTACAGTGAATGAAGCGGAAGCATATTTAATTTCGTGACCTTCTAGAAATGAAAAAAAAACATTAATTCACATATGATGTACATGTGGAAAGAAATTGTGACACTGCAGATATCCGAAGTTCTAATCACCGAAGTAAAGCATTTGTGGCGATTGATGATGGAGTGAAAAAGAATGTTGCCGCATTTGGGGAAAGGGTAGTAAGTTATCAAATATCTGATTCGTCTCGTATCTATGTCGATGTAGAAGAATTCGCAAAAAATATTAGAGAAAAAGTGATAACACTGATGGATAGTATTTTATATGTACATAATGCGTTGAAAATTAATTTGGAACTATATGGTTTATAAGCAAGGAAAATGTTGAAATAAAATCCTTTAATACTCGAAACAAAATTATAACCCATGGAAGCGATTTATATGCCTTGTATGAAGATTATATGGATGAAATTATAAGCAAGATGAGTGAATTTCAAGAACGTGATTCAGGTGAATTTAAATTATTATCAGTATTTTATTATATTATTGAGGTCTTTTTTACTGGTTTTAGGATGGACCCTCAACAATATTTATACCTGGAAGTAAATATGAACAAATACAATCCAATGAGAGATTCCAATTATGTAGATTTACCGCCAACAATAAAGAAAAAGAAGGCTGTAATAAATGTTCAAAATTCTGATAACGCATGTTTCGCCTGAGCTATTACTTCAGCTTTAAGGGAGCCAGTTGGCCTTCCACAAAGAGTTTCTTCTTATCCACATTATGATACTGTGGCCGATTTTACAGATTTAACTTGCATGATGTATTGGGACCGTTACATTTCACGAAGCGAAGAACAATAAATTATATTAATTTATTACTTATTAGTGCGGAAGATGGGAATCTTCACTACTGTTGGATTAAGAATTTGTCCCGATTGATTTCATCACAGAAGTCGCACGCTGAACATCAGAAATATATTTGTGAAGGTTGTTTAACTTTTTTCACATGTGAAGAGAAATTGCGCAGACATGAAAATGAGGATTGCAAGCATGTTAAGGCAGTATTTCCTTGTTCAACTTTGAAAACGAATAAGTATGGTGAGCAATTGCCCGAGAATATATTAACATTTGATAAATTTAAAAAACAGTTAAGAATTCCTTTTGTTATATATGCTGATTTCGAGGCTTTATTAAAACTTATACATATGTCAGAACCAGACCCAGCAAAACCTTTTTCTGTTAAATGTTTCGAACATGAACCACATTCCTTCGCATATTATATAAAATGTAGTTTTAATGAAAATTTAAGTAAGCTGAGTATATACCGCGGAAGAAATGCAGCTACATGTTTCGTCAAACAGTTAGAGATGGATGTAAAATTTTTGTATACGAATTATTTAAGTAAAGTGGTAGAAATGCGACCTTTAAATGATGAAGAGCAAAGAAGCTATGAAGAGGCAAAGGTGTATCATATTTGGGAAAAAGAAATAGCATCAGTTGTAGAGAAAGCATGTGACCATAATCATTTGAGTGGTTTATACCGAGGTGCAGCACATATGATATGTAATATAAATTATAAAGAACCCGGATATATACCAATTATATTTCATAATTTATCGAATTATGATGCACACTTGTTTGTAAAATCACTCGCATTGGAAAAAGAAGAAGTAGATGTCATTGCGCAAAATAAAGAGAAATACGAGTCGTTTTCTAAGAAAGTGCATGTAGATGATACAATCGATTGTAATGGTAAGAGGAGGAAAGTATTTTATAAGTTAAGATTCTTAGATTCATTTCGATTTATGAGTTCCTCTTTGGAGAAACTTTCATCTTATTTGGACGACGAACAGTGTAAAGAAGTTGCAAGATATTTTGATGGGGAAAAATTTGAATTAATACGACAGAAAGGTATATTTCCATATAACTACATTAGTTCTCATGAGCGCGTGTCCCTACCACGATTCCCCGATAAAGACGATTTCTATGATATTCTTTCGGATGGCGACGTATGTGATGATGATTGTAATCATGCTGAAAAGATTTGGAATTTATTTGGATGTAAATCACTAGGAGATTATAGTGATATATATGTACAATCGGATGTGCTATTACTTGCAGATGTTTTCGAAAATTTTCGAAATATTTGTATGGATAATTGCAAATTAGATCCAGCACATTACTTTACTTCACCGGGATTAATCTGGGATGCCATGTTACGCATGACAGATATTAATTTGGAATTACTAACTGATGGGGATATGTTTAATTTTTTTAAGGGGGGTATACGGGGTGGAGTGAGCATGTGTTGTAAAAGAAAGGAGATTGCCAACAACGAATTCTTGCCAGTATTTAACTCTGCCGAAGAAAAAGAATACATATTATATTTAGATGCGACGAACTTGTATGGTTACGCAATGACGTTCCACCTACCACAAGGTGAATTTAAATGGTTGACAAAAGAGGAACTTACGAGAATGAACGTACAAGTCTTAGACGATGATGGGGATATAGGATATGTTTTCGAAGTAGACTTAGAATACCCCACGAATCTTCACGACCAGTACAACGATTGCCCTTTTGTCCCGAACATGTTATTCCACCAAAAAATATAGCAAATTGATTCCTAACCTCCGCGATAAGTCAAATTATGTTATTCATTATTTAACTTTGAAACAATGTTTGAATAATGGTTTGAAATTATGTGGGATTAGGCGTGGCCTTAGATTTAAGCAGAGTAAGTGGTTAAAGAAGTACATCGACTTCAACACAATCAAAAGAAATGAATCTACCAACGAATTCTTCAAACAGTTTTATAAATTAATGGTAAATAGTATATTTGGAAAAACAATGGAGAATGTTGAAAATCGAGTTAATATAAAATTAGTATCGCATTGGGAAACTATTCATAGAAGACTCGGGACAGAGGCTTACATTGCAAAACCAAATTTTAAATCTTGCAAGGTTGTTTGCGAATTTTTAATCGCCATCGAATTAGCACAAGACGTGTAGAGTATGTAAAACCTGTTTACGTGGGTTTTACTATTATTGAGCTAGCTAAGAGGGTGATGTATGATTTCTTCTATAGCTTTTTGAAGCCGTTATATGATACAGATGTTTCGCTGCTATATACGGATACAGATTCATTAATTATATGCATGAAGAATTACAACGTTTATAATGATATAAAAAATAATTTAAACCGGCTTGACACCTCGAATTTCTCGGAACAAAACATACATGGAATACCTCGCGGTTTACCTAGACTAGGAAGCATGAAGGATGAATACGCTGGTGGAATTATTAAATGTTTCTATGGTACGGATGCTAAAGCTTACTGCGTGAAATTGCTCACAAAGACAGTTAAAACGGCGAAAGGAGTTAAGAAATATGTTATTGATAAATGTAGTGGAAGATGACGGAACTATTATGAGAAGAATGTATTTGTTCAGGTCTGACTTGCATACGATGTATACGGAATTACGGAATAAAGTTGCTCTTTCTCCTAAAGGTGAAAAGCGTTATATCCTCCTTGATAAAAGTAATACCTTCGCTTGGGGTCATCACAAAATAGAAGAGATAACGCGGGAAGAAAACTTACAAAAATTAATTTTAGGTATAGCTAACCTTGAAACTTTGCCTCCAAATCAAAAATTTAACAAGTAGTATTTTAACACTAATTTTTATTTATTAATTTTTGGTTAATACTTATGTTTATTCAAGTGTTATTTATAATGTAGTAATTATATACATAGTATATTTGTTAAATACAAATTATTATAATTGATGTCGTATTTTTTAATTAAGTCGATTGGTTAATACTTTTATTTATTTAAGTGTTATTTATAATGTAGTAATTGTATGCAATGTACATAGTATATTTGTTAAATAAAAATTATCATAATTGATGTCGTATTTTTTAATTAGGTCATTATCTTATATCCAGGAACTATGCGAATAAAGCATACCAAGCCACTTAACAAAAACTTTATCCTTCTTTCGACGTATGACTTTCTCAACTAGATAAACATCGGGAAGTTTAACGTTCATCAATTCTCTTTCGCAGAATCCTCCAAGAATGTTTTCATTTTGAGAATCTTGCAATAAGTATGTTCTGGGATAGGTATTTTGAATTTTTCGCACAGTGAATATTTCGTTTGTCCAGTTTGGTGTATACATTTTTGAAAATACATTACTTATACGAACGGAGTCTCCAACTTTAAATTTAGAAATTCTTGGATCAGCAACCTTAATATTACTATAAACCTCAAAATGTGTTTAGCATTTTTTTGATTAACTGCGGCAGGCTTGTATCCTGTAATGCTGTGCACGGTATTATTGTAGTTGTCAACAAGCTTATGCAAAATATCAACCCAACGGTAAATACCGTTAAAACTAAATTTCTTCCATATCTTATTTTTAAGCGTTCTATTGAAACGTTCTACAATGTAAATTATTAATTGGAATAGGCACTATAGTGATTAATATCATATCGATCCATAAGTTTCTTGAAATGCGTATTATAAAATTCTTTTCTTTTATCCCTTTGAATATTTCTCGGAACATTTTTTTTTTCCCGTTGAGAGTATAGATTCCATCGCTTTCGCCACTTCATTCGATGTTTTATTTTTTATTGGAATTGCCCAAGCAAACTTGGAAAATGCGTTAATGCACACGAAAATATATTTTAAATTCTTATTCTCCTTGGCGTAAGGTATCATTTCAACCAAATCTATTTGAAATAGGTCGCGTAAACCTTTTATTATGACTCGCCGTCGAAGAAATCTCTTAGGGGCAAGTTTGTGTATTTCGTTTACCACATCCCTCTTAACTGATGACATTTCCTTCAACTACCACTTCTACATATACTGGCTCTGTTTATTTTGGTACAGGCTTTGGACCAATGTACTTTAATACGAATTTTGTACCCTTCTTTAATGTATGTGGTTTTGTCGGCTCGAATTGTTCACCATGAATGAGAAGTGATATTAAGGACTTGTGGGAATACTGGACATTAACTATTTTTCCTTGGTATAGTTGATTTACATATATAATAGAATTGTTGGATTTCGATTGCATATAAGTACCCACCGTACTACTATTAATGGTACCATCACTGAATATTTGAATAACATACTTCGCATGAATGTTCTCTGCGCACACTTCTAATACATTTTTTATTTTAGGATGTTTGAGAAAATCCGTAAGAACATCTTCAACCATCAAATTTTATGATATGTTTATGTATATGTCTACCAAATTTATCTACTGTTATCGCTAGCTACGATCGGCACAGTTACATTAAATAATTAACAACCAAGATTCTTAAGACTCTTATAACGCAATAAACTGAACTTACTACTTAATAACTTTGGATTCCTTCAGTTCCTCAATTATCGCCTAGATCTCATTACCATTTCTCGTATGACCAGCATTTTCTGATGCAATAACCAGTTTCAACCTATCGCATAATTCATTTGCATCGTCCCAGTATTTATATTCAGTATTGCTCCTCGGTACAACCGTCTTTCTCAGAGGAACTTTATTTCGTAGTCCCAGACCCATCTTCCAAGTTCGAGTCCACCAAACTTCAGGTTTTTTTCCTTGTATAATAGGTTTAATAATTGTCGTGTATTTAGCACCTTTACTGGCCGCATACTTTCTGTCTGGATTGTAATCGACTCGATGAGTATTCCTATCATTAAGGATGAATTTGTAATTCTTAGCATCCGCATATGAAAACTTTCCCGGTTTCTTTTTAAAAAGTAATTCCAATAAACCCCTAGTAACTTTGTAAGTAAACTTCTCTATTATAATGTGCGGTCCATTAAATCCGACATCTGCGTTTCCTACTTTCAACGTTCCATCAACCTCACGTACACCATATTTTTCATCGAATTCATCTTTTTCATCTGTCATCAAACCTATCAGATACAGACGTACAATAGGTGGTCTCGTAATGCTTTTACTACGTTTGTTTCTAATAAAGTTTTATTTAGGGATTTATTTGCTATTATTGACTTGCTTGGTTGCGTTTGCAAAAGCGATACAGCGTGAGCCATTGATTTATCCAAATTTAAACTTTCACTTGTGTCCATTTCATCTTCATCACGATCTTCTATTCTACTACCACTTTTTTCTTCATCTTTGGGAGTATCTGGTTTCCTTATGTATTCATCTTCTAAGAATGTAGGTCGGGTGAATGATGTTGACAATCGAGATTTCGGCTCAGACGATTCCGACATTAGATTAACTTTAATTTCTCGCTTAGATGTCTCTGTTTCAAATAAAATTTGTTGCTTGCTGGGAGAAGAGTGAGTACCTGGACTAAACCGAATACGTACGTCATGGACTAAACCATGACATACGTTTACTTCGTTTAGGAGTAACACCTCGTCGTATAATTGACGTTCCTGGAATCGCATAACTTTTCTCCGGAAAAATGTCTGACCAGGATTCTTCTATTTCTGAACTAATGTCTTTTGGCCTGGTTTTACTTTTCGTGGTAATATCTGTAACTTCTAATTTCATAGCAGTTTCCTGCAAAGGTTGTGTTATGGGGCGTAATGAATGTCGATTATTCTCCGAGACCGCGCTACATCAGTTTTTAAAGTTCTAATTTTTTGTTTTATAGCTTCGCGAGCTTTCACTAGATCGCTTACTAATTTTTCTTCCATGAATGTATCTTCACTCTTTCACGGATGGTAATATACCAAAGCAGAAATAAAAATGTAATGGACTATAAAGAATTTATGTAATCGAAGTAGTGTTTACAAGTGTATATAAGTGTCAAAACCTAATCGATATCTACCTTCATTGAATTTACGATCGGTATCGATAAGCTGCATACCGAAGCATTTCTTCCAGCACATTCTGCAGATGCTTAGAAACTGTTCGTAGTTTATATCGTGAACATGATCGTTATGTACGTGTTTCAAATTAATCGCATCTTGTTGAAATAAAATTAAATATATGCAATCTAAATTGCGATGTCTACCGAAAGAGACAAATTGTTTTATTATATTCAGTTGGAGGTATGTCGTCAAAAATTACTAGAGAATAATCAGAAACTTGATCAGGAGTAAGCATGCAGTTTCCGTCGGTATATTCGTGATAACCTATTTCCGGAACAGTTTTTAGTATACATCGAAGATACTCATATTTCTCTTGTTGAAGAGATCTACAAGAAATGTAGATATTTTTAAAGCGAAATCCATTCGGGTGTAGTAATAGAGTAAGAAGGGTATTTGTTTTACCACACCCTGAGGGTCCACAATTAGAACTCTCTTACATGTTCCACCGAAAAGATTACTATGTCTGATAAAAGTGTTCGCATTCAACAGCAGATCATGGTTATCGATAGGTAACGATAATTGTTGTGTTTCTAACCGCATTCTGCACTTTTCCAATGCGAAATACATACTAATACAAAATTCTAAAAGACATATATTATGTTTAATACTTTCTCTTATTTTCAGGTATATATTAGGATATAGGAAAACCATAAATAAATCTTTTAAATTAATAAACATAATATTTTTGAATATATTTAATATATATGTATAAGGGAAAAAATACTGGGACTAGTCCCAGATCTCATCTATATCGAGAAGAGGAGGATTAGCTACCCTGTACCTCTCCACCAGCTCCCTCCTCGTCAACCGTCGAGGAGCCGATGGGTGCGAGTGACGGAGCTGGTGCTGGGGTCACCGGCGAATAGGGCGGCAGTGCCGGAGTTGTCGGTTCCTAGGCCGGAGTTATTGGTCCCTCGGCCGAAATCGTCGGTCCCTCGGCCGGAGTCATCGGTCCCTGAGCTATCTGCGATCCCTGGGCTGTCTTCGGTCCCTGGGCTGTCTCCGGTCTCCTCCTCTCCGGGAACACAATTACCATCGACAACTTCTCTGCCGTTACTGTTATTTCCTTTAAAAATAAGGGGTCGGGTGCGGGGCGGGGCGGGGGCAGGGGCGGGGGCAGGGGCAAAGGCGGAGTCAGGGGCGAGGCTGGGGCGGTGACCCCCTCCCCCGCCCCCGTGGAGCCTTGTACTATTCATCCGCAACTTATCAGGTTACTCCAGGTCGCCCAACCCTTCCAATTTAATTTGCACAAATGCGAAATTCTTCGGAACGACTCTGCAGATGTTATCGAGAATAAAATGAAACACATGTCGTGGCCGTGGTATGTAGGAAGGCATATTCCCAGGACCAGATGTTAGAGATATTTCGAAGTCGCTCAACCTTTCAATTCTCCGGAACGGTGAAAACGTATATTAATAAAACACAATCATAAGACTTTATAAATATTTTATTGTCTTACAACACACGTTAACAATTATATGTTTCACTTTTATTGTAAATAATGTCTTACAACATACGTTAATAATTACATGAATTTCTGCACATCCAAATAAACTTGTAAACTTATAACTATTAATTATCACCTTATTTCTTCGCTGTGTTTGCATAAGCTACAGTTCCTTCTACGAATACATCCATCAGTAGTATCGCCTTCGATAATCGCATAGTTCCACACCCTGCTTATAAATTGTAAGTAATCGCGACCGCACAAATTCCAAATCTGCGGTTCTAACCTTTCGCATAAAATATGAATTAAGACTAAATATCAAATCCCTATCCTCCACTGAGGAATCGCTATCGTAACAATCTATAACATACCCAACTTTCTCCACAATGTGTCTTATGAACGTATTACAAATACACCGCGTCGCATCCTTTTTCAACTACTATAAAATTATACAAACGTTCCACATTAGCTAAAACACAAACTACATAATTTCCAACATGAAAACTACAACTTGGTTCTTCCTTTTTAATTTTTTCAGCTTGCACTAAATCTATAATACGTTTATCCACAATACACTTCAAAAAATCTTCCATTTACGTACACAATATCTACCCGCGCACAGAACGCCTAACGATTTCATCGAATTCACTTAACACGGTATATCCATCTTCCCATTTTAAACCGTGATGATAAGTAAAGGCATATCTAGCAACTCGTTTATCTTCTATTGCCTATCGGCCGAAGCTAAGAACTGGTTTAAATACAAAGTAACTTCTCTTAAAGTCGCTATCGCACGTAGCTAACTCCTTTGGAATCAAACTACAACTATTAAAGCGATACCATTAAGAATCTATAACTATAAATTTTTTATTATAATGATGGCTCATCGTACGACTATTCACTATCATATACACGCCATTTAAAGCTAGATCCTCCCAGTCTAAGCTATGTATACCTCTTTCACCTTCAACATAACACACATAAAGCTAATGTCTGCCCCCTTTCTTTACACTGCTGTGGTACAACATGCATGTTCCTAATACCTCCGTTGGACAACTTTGTTGAAAGGAGAATATTCATAGAGTTTGTTATGTAAAATTAAAAAGTAAAGTGTAGTATCCTTTGGAATGCTTTAGCGGCGTTCACTGCTTTAGCAATTGCTGCAGCACCTCCACCTAATGATCGTAAGGCACCCAAAGCAACAAACAATGGAATTAGTGATAAAAACTCGCCTTTTTTCGGTATAGCAATTATTCTTGAACGAGGAGGCAATATCTTTCTACCAGATTTAATCAAACTCTGATATGCGACTTTTGCATTCTCTAAAACGCCCTTCCTCTTACCAATATATCTTATTGCATTGCGTGCTTCCTTCATTACCTGTAAAAATGAAATGCTACTACCTACTCGATTTCCTATTCTATTTCTCCTTCTACTCCTACTTCTACCACATTTTCGATACTTCCGCATTATACCCATACCAAATTTTGTTTTACCTTTCATTGCAACTGCAACTACAGAGGCCGCAAGTCTTTCTCCCAACCCTGCGTCCTTACTCTTAATTCGTTCCACAGCTTTCTGATATAATGTCCCGTCCGCAACGTGACGCTTAGTTAAATCGCTTGAATCAGAATAAGCTATGTCGTGTTCTTTACAAGCCCCATCCAACAAATTCACCCCCCGGTCGCCTCTTTCAATGCGGAATTTCAATTTTGCTTACTTATTATAGTATTTAACAATCCACTACCTTTCCGTCTGGCTTTTCGATTTATATTGATACGTTTTCCTCTAGTTACCATATTAATAAAGATAACTTATCCAAACTGCGTTCAGAAACAGCAACTATTCAAATAGCATACAACATGGCAAAGTAATACTTAAATACATACTCAATTTTACTTCCCAATATTTCTCATTCTATACTCCCAATAAAACGCAATAACATTTATTAATCACCATTTTATTAGCAAATAACTCTTGTTAACAATTACAAACAAATTTTTCTTAATACATCTAGATCGTTATAATTTTTTTGCAATCCTTACATTAACAACTCTTTTATTATGCAAGCACATTCGAACACCACTCCAGTCAACATTTTCTCTACTTCTGCACTTAAATCTGCTGCGCCAATATGACCTCCAACTAAATAGTCAACCATTCCTCTATAAAATTCTTCATACTTTAAACTTTTTAAAAGCGCTAAACGGAATTCCACAATATTTTCCAAACAAAGTAAAACCTTCATATAATAAATATACGCAGTCTCCATTTTTTTCCATTTTAAGTATTCTAGTAACTCCATCGAAACATTCGCTAGATATCCGCAAATTGAGATTAGTGACAACTGGAAATGCTCCACCACGATATTCAAAATATCTTTTCAACTTCTTACTCAACATTAAAAAGTGATTCCACTCATATTCACAAAAAGACAAACTTTGCTTCTTTACTCCTACATTCTTCACAGTTGGTTCAAAGTTCATATCTGCAGACAAACCAACACATATCCATTTGGAATGGCTTTTATTTAAAAAATATATTCTCTCTCCTAACAATGGCATATTCCATGATGCTTCTCGCAGAAACGTCTCCGTATATAAATTTACTTTGCTTCAAAGATCGCTCGACTCACCTACTTCAAATGGTTCTGTATCAAAATCTTTCAAAAAATTTCCATCTACTTTAAATGACTGTGTATCAGGATCTTTCGAAGAGTTATCTTCATCAACATTGACGTTAGTCGACACACTCTCTTTATTCTTATGATAACATTCACAGGTTTCTCTTTCGTCACCATATCTGCTGTCCATGATTACCACTTTTAATACTAACATCTATTCACTACTGCAAGCCTTTTATGCACAATCATCAACCTTGAGATACAGTCTTAGTTGCGATATATCCTCTGACCCTGATACCTCCCAACTAATTATATAGTTTTTACATTGTGGAACCTCCACATTCTACAACCTCCTCATTAACCATGACCAAGCTTAAGCGTTGGCCGTGGCGATAACCCTTGACCTCAGGGTTGGCTTGACCTTGGCCTTGACCTTAGAGTTGGCCTTGGCCGGTCCCAATCGATTCTGGAACCTTCTCCTTGACCTTGAACTATGCAAATGCATGGTCAAGGTCAAAGAGGAGGTTCCAGAATCGGCTGAGACACTCTACTCTCGTTGTTATCTCGGTTGATTTGCGGACATATGTTTATTAAGACCTTTTACCTTATTTTCAACCGTACTGCATGTTCTTAAAACCATTAAACGTTATTTTAAAACATCCTGTATATACTACAGGATATGGAAATTGCAACATCAAGAAAGGGTGCGAATTTTTTAACCAAACTTGGCAGGAACGTATAACTATTCAAAAGTATTAACTGATTATAATTTCAATGAAAAAGAACAAAAGATTAACACAGTTAAATTTATGTTTACTAATAATATATTGGGGACCGGTATTATGCTGCTGGAAAAGTGGGTCTTCAATCTGTTCACCACCAACTGACACCTACTTCCATATGCTATACTACTCCATACCATAACTCCCACGATTCGGTGTACACGCCTTTCAACAAAAAATTTACTATTGCAACGTTCCCCACGTCTTCGTCTGACCCTCATGCGGCCATCATGCATCCCTACACAAAATCGAGATACATCACTGAACACCATCCTATGCCACTCCACGTTCCAGTGCATTCGTAACCTACACCACTTCAAACGTTGCTGTGGGTGTTGAGCCGTAAATGGTAACACAAGACGTGGTCGATAGGATTGCAAACCGAAAGCCCTGATTCTGTGATAAACGGTTCGAAGGGTCACAGGACGACCTTCATTACCTAACCATATATCAGCAATTGCCCTGGTACTGGAGAATTGGTCTCTTAGTGCCATTTGGCGAAGATAGCGGTCCTGCACTTCATTACTTCTTCTTCGGCCCCCGGTTCCTCTTCGGCGACTTTCCTGGCCCTCTCTAGTCCATGACTGATAACAGCGCAGGATAGTGGATTGGTTGCGGCTAAGGTGATTTGTAATTTCCCTGAACGGAAAACCACCTTCGCACAAGCCAACAATTCGGCCTCTATCGAATTCGCTCAATTGGGGGTAATTTCCACGTAGCCGAATTGATTCGAAACTCGCGAGAAATACACCTGACATTAATGTCAGAAAGGACTGCATGAAGTGTCAGATATGCAGTGACCACTTGATCCATCGCAACAAAATTATAATCAATTATTACTTTTAAATGGTTATACGTTTCTGCCAAGTTTAGTCAAAGAATTCGCACCCCTTCTTGGTGTTGCAATTTCCATGTTATGTAGCATATAATAATTTACTTATTATATTAGTTAATGGAGAAATTGTTTAACATAATCCGCTAAACTATTACAACAATTCTGTAGTAAATTTTCAAACAGTCTTTATCTCTATATGTTACACAAATTGTTGCGCAGATTTTTACGGTTGTTTTTTCAACCTTTTTTTTTTCTGTGCAAAAATGTCAAAGCCAAAACTCTATCCGGTAGATTAGAGATAAACGTAGCCTTCCGGTAACAAGAAGACAGATTTTCATACCAAGTAAACCAACGTTAAAGAAAGAGCACAGAGTTGCTAGACTAAATTTTGTCAAGACCCACCTGACTTGATATGTGGCATGAATGAACATCACTTTTTTAGACGAGAAAAATTCAATTTAGCAGTCCTGATGGAGTCAAATTTTATTGGCGTGGCATTACCAAGAAAAAGTAAATTGCGATGAAGAGTTGTAATCATCCTTCAGTTATTACTGAAAAATATTATATCTGGTGACTACCTAATAGCACAGTTGCCAGATGACACTTTGATTTTTCAATACGACTGTACTTCTAAACGCAGTAAATACGCATTCATAATTAACACTTTGTACGCGATGTCATATTCGATTTTCGTTCGACGGCGGTAGCGGCGGTAGCACGGCTGGATCAAAAGCCCGAAATATGACGGCGGGCTCTATAGAACGTAATTAATGCGCCGAACGTTAGTTATGTTAGCAACGTTCAACTATTGGACCGCATTTGTAATTAACATTGAACCATCTGTGGGTTTCCGCAATCCATGCTGATAATGGAAAGATCAATGAATGAAAGTCGGAGAGGTCTGCTATTCATTCAAATTGTCGATACTTTAAAGGTGCTAAGAGAAGAATAAAAACTAAAAGGAAAATCGTTTCCTTCTTAAAAACGGAACATCTGATGAAGATAATTGAGATTTTAATTCTGATTCTAAAAGATTTTTATGTATCTTCAAAGACGTCAAAACGTATTGAAGACGGACCTTCTTTTTTTTTAATGCACTAATTTGATATGTTTAGCAACATCTTTGGCAAATTTAAGGTATCGATATTTTGTAGTGTTGTATGTAATAAAAAAAATTAGAGGGAAATTTCAGCTCTCGTGGGAGAAAACAAAAAGTAGGCTAATATTAACCTAAAGTAGAGGTCGGCAACCTGTACCTGTAAAGAGCCATTTTTAGAGTTATATGTTTACCAAAATAATACTTACGACGCCGCAAGTCAGCAAATTGAATGATTCAATATACTCTTGGTTTCCGGGTTGGAACCGCGTCGTTATTATGAGTCGTCAGTTGGGATTTCCACGTGTGATGTAAGGGATCGTCATCTTCGTAATTTAAATTGTTGGGATGTCACATGTGGAAATCCCAACTGCTTAAACCTCCTAGCAACCACCACGCTTCATTGAACCATAACATTTCCGCTCCATTGACCCGGGATAAACCCTATATAAACCACTCCGGAATGAATAGTTCCCAGTCAGTGCGCAGTAACAGCCCTGAAGATGCTCCATAAGAGTGTGAACAAAACGCCTGCAACAGCTACGGCAACGACGCGGTTCCAACCCGGAAACTGAAAGTGTAGTGTTATTGACGACCGCGGAAGCCTACTTACCAGATTCCAGAACCCGTACGGGGAAGATATCGAGAAGGCGAGAGGACTTGGTAAAGTACGACAAAGACTGGTAAGGCTTATTTGTTCTTTATCCTTTTTATTTAGATGTAGAAATAATCATGTATTCCCAAATTTCTTGTTATTAAACATCATACCGCTTCCCTTTCCGCCGACCAGATTTTTTGCCGCGCAAGTTTCGCATTGGTTCGGGAACGAATTAGGCAAACTATACGTGATCTGAACTCCGTTTCTATCAAACTTTTTCACTTACACTTACAGCTATCATGCATCTTATCCCCATCTGATTGGAATACTCTAGATCGCATCACTTATCATTAAGCCGAAAAAACCCATTCACTTACTACTACACGACAAACCCGAAAATTCGATTCCCTAATCCCTAAACCATTCCATAATTCAGGAGTCATGTCACATACTATCATAAACCTTTCCAGTCGACCTCTATTTTCGGATAAGGTTGCTGTAGCTCTCTAAAGGCACTAACTTTACATCATTACATTTCATTACTCTTGTCGCTCTTCCATCTGAAACCGCTGATCCCATTCGCTTTAAAACATCCAAAATCCGCGCGTGTGCCAAACTCCCGAAATCAAACCTTCCTAAATCAGAAACCCCTACCTTAAGAAACCTGAAGTCTGACCTTAAAATTGCTGTATTAAGAACTGATAAGGGAAATGCTACGGTGATCCTGGACAGTGAAGAGTATGACCAAAAATTTCTTTCCTGACCGCAAGATGTCACCTATTAACTTCTTAAATGTGATCTTACTTTCCGAATTAAGCGTTCCATTATTAACTTTATTAGAACGTCACCGATACCCAGAGATCATTTCTCCCTAGTAATTCTTCAGCCCCTAAGTTATACGGTCTCTCTAAAATTCACAAACCCAATATGCCCTTACGTATTATTGTCAGCACCATCAATAGCCCTACCTACAAATTATCCAAGTACCTTTCTAACCTTCTGAATTTTACGCCGGACACAGCAACCCTTTCATCCAAAATTCCCAACATTTCGTCCAACGACTGAAAGAGTTGACGGTAGATCCTGGTGATTTACTTGTCAGTTTTGATGTCGAACCCTTATTCACCAAAGTTCCCAAACCGGATACAGTTTCCATTATTAGAATTCCTCATCTCTAATAACCAACCGGATGATCTGGCTGACTTGGTTGGCGCTTGTCTTTCTTCTGTCTATTTCGGGGTAAATACTGCGAGCAAGTCTCAGTCGCAGCTATGGGATCTCCTCTGTCTCCTGTCGTCGCCAACATTTTTATGAAAGCATTCGAACAACAAGCCCTATTATCTTACAGGCCGAGAGCCAAGAGAGATACAAACAGAAAATACATTGACCTATACGGAGATACTGCAAAAACAACAGCAAGAAAATATCGATGATAAGAAAAGACCTCACGTAACAATGGAAATAAATAGAACCAAAACCAATGCTAAAAATACTACAAACGCAGAAAACAATGGAAAATGGAACCAAGTGTTAAAGAAAAACAAAAGAAAACAAAGTATTATACGAGGTATTGCTACAAATGACATGATCATCAAAGGCGCCGTTTCATACCAGCATTTTCATGTATATAGATTAGATCCACATACCAATGAATCGAAAATTAGTGAATTTTTGAAGAATAAAACTTTCTCTGATTTTAAATGCACAAAAATGGTTTCCAAATATCCTGATGAGTACTCCTCATTCAAGATATCTATTCCATCGGAGCAAGCAGAGCGACTGAAGGATCTGCAGACATGGCCAAGAAATGTTTGCATAAATCGTTTTTTAGCTAATCTTCCATGAAAACAAGCAGCAATAGAGTAGCAAAAACAGACAACCATCAAATAATAAATAAATCTGGAATCACAGTTGTACATCACAATGTGAGATCTTTAGAAAATTGTGTCTATGAAATGGAGGTGCTTATTAATAGTCTAGAAACCTGCGATTTCATATGCATTTCAGAACATTGGCAATCCTCAGAATAGTTGCGACCTCTTGGAGGATACACCTTAGCTGCGGATTATTGCTGGGAACCAGGAGAACATGGCGGAGTTGCTATTTATAATAGATTAGGTTTGCATGGAGGACCAGTAGATGAAATAAATCGGCTGTCAACAAAATACTGTTTCGAGTGTGCAAGTGCAAAATACCGTATTAGTAATAAACAAATCGTTATGATATGTATATATAGATCGTCAAATTCATGTATTGAAATATTTTTTGATAAATTAACAATATTACTTGAAACACTATTTAACAATTCACTAAAGTACGTTATATGCGGTGATTTTAATATAGACCTTTTAGTTAATAATAACAACACAAGCGAATTCTTATCACCGCTCGATGGTTATGGGGCTGTTGTCACTATAGCTACACCTACAGAACTGCGAGTTCGACTGCGTCATGCTTAGATAATAGTATAGTTAATAATACATTTACCTTTAAAGCGTCAAAAATAGCTACCGCAATTTCAGACCATAATGCTCGTTTAAATATTGATAATCAGTTGAATACTAATACAGTTGTGTTGCGTCGTACTTTTTACAGAGAAGCAATTTCCGCATTTTGAGTTGATTTTTAAGAAAGGTTCTGTTGACGAAAAATTCAATAACTTCCTTACAACTTTCAATCTATATTTTAGTGCACATTTTCTACCCACAGGTGTGATAAATAAACCGAAAAAAAGTCAGTTAACTTCTCCGGAAATAATGATGTACAAAGAAAAAATATCTACTTTCGAATTAGTTACTTTATATCGGCCTGACTGCAAACTATACTTAAATCATCTAAAAAAGGAATACAAACAATTACTGATACGTACAAAAAAAATAATAAATTACCACAAAATTGCACATTCAAAAAATAAATCGCATACACAATAAGTTTAACATTATCCAGTGCAATTTTGGAATATCCAGAAATAATACCACTTTCCTATTTTGCTTTTTCATGTTTGTGTCAAATTTGTGGAACCATGTAGTCATAATGTCTGCTGTCATCCACGCTTTTTGTTGGAAACCCATAGGAGAGGCAACTTATTGATGTGCCCCCTTAAAACATCGAGGATTTTTGCTTTTGCCTATGATAAGTGGTTCCTCCTTTTCACCTTCCATATTTGTACAGAACAAAATTCGTTGTTTTGCAGTTTTTCTTCCACAACACACACATTCTTCATATGTTTTTGTTGGCAACGCACGATAGTAGAGACCCGTCTCGTCTGCATTAAAAACATATTTTGGGGCATAATCCTTTAAAATAGACAACAGTTTTTCCTTCCAAGATTTCACGTTTTCGACATTAACATCGGCGGATTCGCCACATATAGTTTTGAAGGCAATGTCGTGCCAACGACGAAATCTTTCTAACCACCCATTTCTTAGGTGTAACCTTGGACTCTAAACTGAACTGGAACTCGCATTTACAAAAAATGACCGACAAGTGTAAGAGAGTGTTAATGACAACCCGTAGAACAATTGGGAAAACATGGGGACTCAAACCACATATGACGTACTGGTTGTACATTACGGTGGTGAGACCCATGATAACTTATGGCTGCCTGGTTTGGTGGCCTAAGATTACACAGAAGCATGCGATAACTAGTCTCTCGAAAATTCAAAGACTGGCATGTCTGTGTATAACAGGAGCTATTAAAAGCACTCCAACAGCTGCTATGGAAACCATGCTAAACCTACCTCCTCTTGAGATTTATATCAAGGGAGAAGCCAGAATGGGTGCATACAGACTGAAAAATACTAGCAACTGGAGATCCCACAGTGGATCTGGGCACACCAGAGTAGAAGGAGTAGTAACTAACCCTATCTATGATATGGGTAGTGATACAACAATCTCCAGGATCTCCTATGACAAACCTTTCAAGGTTCTCTTCAATTGGGAGGAATGGAGAGTCGGAGAGGGGAGAAAACCGAAGACCCTAGTCTGGTACACAGATGGGTCCAAAACGGGCACTACTTCTGGCGTTGGTGTATATGAGGAAAACCAGGGATACAAAGTATGTGTATCACATGGGCGATACACCACGGTATTTCAAACAGAAATTTATGCTATACAAACCTGCGCGTGGGAGAGTCTGCGTCGGCGACCGCAGGGTGAGACGATTTGCATTCTCTCTGACTGTCAGGCAGCCTTAAAGGCACTAGCATCCTATCGTATAACCTCCAAACTAGTATGGGAGCGCCTGCAAACCCTAATGGCTCTGTCTAAACACAACAAGGTCGCATTGGTGTGGGTGCCAGGGCACAGGGGCATAGCGGGCAATGAAATTGCAGACCAGCTAGCGAGGGAAGGTTCAAAAATGAATTATATAGGCCCTGAACCGGGTTGAGGTATTACCAAGAGTGCAGTGCGTGGTGCAATTAATGAGTGGATTATAACACAACACCAATTAAATTGGAAACATGCAGCTGGACAAAAGCACAGCAAACGGATGATGGGAAGACCGTCGCAACATCTGACTGCTGACCTGCTTGAATTAAGCAAGATACAGCTTAGGGCAGTAACATGTCTATTAACAGGACATGGCTGTTTGAGAGGCCACTTGTATAAGATGGGGATCTACAAAGATGAGCCCTTATGAAGACTTTGCAATGAGGAGGAGGAAACAGCCCCTCATATTATTTTCGAATGTGCAGCGTTAGCTCAACGCAGATTCGCTATGCGAAGCACAATTGAACTACCAATGGAGAAAGATTTACTACATAGGCTCTTAAACCTGATTGCGGGAACTAACCTGTTCGAGTAAAACAAAACCGAAGCAGGAATAATACAATAAGCTACTAAGCTTCAGTGTTAGGGATGTAAATACCAGCCCTGCTTTGATAAAAAAATCAGTCAATCAATCCAACCACCCATTTTATGCCTTGAAGTCACCTAGTCCTAGGCATTGCGTAACTTCGAGGGCTTTTGCTTGAATTATGGGTCTAGATATTGGCAAGTGCTGGTTTCGAGCTTCACAAAACCAATTAAATACGGCTTGGTCCACAGCAAGTCCCTCGGTGTTAGGAAATTCTCTTTTTTGTTCAGCGTTGCCACCTTCTTTTTTTCCAAAATTTTTTCAATTTCTAACTCAAAATCTAACCAACAGCTGAATTTAAATTATTTGATTAAATGTTTTCTAATTTTAAGTTTATTGGCCAAAATTATCAATTTGTACTGCCCACAGAAGTTCTCCAAGTTAAAATATTGTTCAAAATCCTTTCCGCAAGTCCTCCCTTGTCGATTATCCCAAGTCAAGCCCGAAATGTAATCGTTCCCCAAATCGTATTTGTAATTTTGTTTTCAAATTAATAAGATCCAAATTATTCCAATGTTTAAATTTCTGATTGACTTTTAAAATTACATATTTTAGACACCACACTACCTTGATTTTTTAAACCTGCTAGTTCTAAAAACACATCAAAACTGCCTAGAAACAATAACCAAAATAATCCAAATACAGCTATTCATGGTATTGGTGGAATCGTTGACGGCAAAAACAATGTGAGAAGAGAAAACACTAACCACGCATGTTTTGGCCTGCCCGGCGTCATCAACGTTTGTACCGATTGTTTTGCTCTGAGAAAATCGCTGTCCTACCTAATCATAAGATAAATGTCTATAAAATAATTCCTATGTGAATTTTTCTATCAAATTCTGGAAAGTGTTTCATTGCAAAAATTTAATTATTTTCATTAAGTTTTCTAACGATTTGGGTGATCATCTTGTAGAAAAAAATTCGATATGCCGCTGAAAACTAATAATCATAATCGAACAAAATTTGGATCACCGTTCTAACATGTAAGATATTTAAAATATTGAGCTTTAAAGAGACATTTCGCAAAAATCTCAAATATTCCCTCAAGAACTAAGTAACACTGAAAACAATTAGTATAAATTAAGTAGCGGCATCTAAAATGCAGTAATATATGTGCAGTTATGTACCATAGTTCAAAGAAAAAGAGAAAACTTTTATAGAAGTCTTCAAGTAGCTCTATCTTGCAAATTATAAAGGAATTTTGCTCTGAATCGGCAGAGTTTGAAATGTCCACAAGCTAACTTGGTCTTAATTCTCTACCTAACGTGAGGACGTCTTTCACTTTAGTAACCCGATGTACACGTATTAAACTAAAGACATGGCACTCCAGCGACACGACCGGCATAAATGATTCACAGGTGCAAGTCGCTTTAACTAGCTTACCGTACTCAGCTTGTTAGTTTGCTGAACTCGATATTCTCTTGCTTTTATAATTCAGGCGGTTCGACGTCGACGCCTGTTCCGGACCTTTCAGACCTTGCTCTGTATTACGCTATTAACGTGTGCGTAGATGTTGCACAACTTTATACGTACAAATTTGTACTGAGCACTGGCACTTAGATCCATAGAAATAACTCTGTCTATTTCAAGATTAAGTATGTATAAAAAAACCTCAAAATTTGAAGTGGTTGAATGTTCGAATTTGTGCAGATGAAAATTGCTTTCCTTGAGTATACTGAAACGTGTGCCTGCACCTACAATTTGCTATTAAAATAAACCTAAGAAGTGTAGGGAAATCTTTGCCAAGAATATAGAGGATCTTACATTGAGTGCTTGTCGCGCATTTTATGAATGGTTTAACGTTCAAAGTAATTTGCAACGTCTACTGTATTGACTATGTAAATACCACTACTCCTTGGAGGCAATGTTTTGTTGGTAATGAAATATTAACGAGTTCATTGTTTATGACATCGATCGATGGGAGTATTGGAATTGTTCGGGATTAAAAGATGAGGATAATGGTGAAATTTACAGAATAGAAACCTCTCCTGTTGCAAGAGAATCACAAGAGAATATTGAAAATTAGAACTTATATATATATAAGCTAATATAGATTCTTTCGTATGATCGCATTGAAACTTCAGAATTATGAAGTCAACTTAATACTCCCGATCAGACAAATTTTGGCTTAGACAACGACAATAAAGTAAGACAAATAAAATAAACTTCTGCTGTTTGCCACGTCATAATACGTAATTTAAGTAATTTTCTTAAACTCATCTGCTAGGGAGTCTAATGATTAATTTATATCTCGTTTGTGATAATTCTTTAACACACTCCATGCAATACAATTTCATCATTAAGGATTTGGCCATTTAAATAATTCTCGTTTGTTTTGTTTATTATACCGGGTGTTTTCTAAGAATTGCTGTGAGCCATAACTTCTTTCTTTGATTTTGATAAACTAAAAAGCAAACGAAACGATTCTACAAGGATTATAACAGAGTCTACCACCTACGTTAACAACAGTTGTTAACGCTAAACACAAAATATCAGTTGTATGACAGCTCACTGTGCGTCGTCATAATTTATTTATTTTTCTCTTTAACTGTACAGCAACGAACCTACCGATGTGCTGTAAGTGAACTTTAAATGCAACAAAAGTCAGGATATTGTTAAATTATTCACTTTTCTAAACTATAAATAAACAGATAAGTTGTTCCCGGAATTTATTGTAAACATTATTGTTTTTTAAATTCTAATACATATTACACCAATTGCAAGCCATACCGTCATTGATATGCATCGCTATATAAGAAAATTGGCTAACGCTAGCCTCAAATCCGTACTGTTGAGAAAAATAAATAGCAGGTTCTGTTTACAGTGTAACACTGTTTCGTTTGCTTCTTAGATTATCAAAATCGGAAAATAAACAAAAGAGATATGGCTTGTAGCTTGTGCTCCTTCTAAGAATTATTTGATTTCGTATTAAGTCTAGTAGCAATGCATTAAAAGCTTTAATGATTGAATAATATTAATCTCATTCGAATAAATTACTTTTACGCCGCGGAATAAACAAGAACAAATTTTGGCAATTTCTTATTAAAATATTAAAATTCTATAAGTTTGCGTTGAACTTAAACATGACAATTCTAAAAAAACAATTTCGTCGTGGATTGCGGAAGCGGCTTGCTATTATAATTAACATGCATAAAGTTTTTAGTTCTACAATACACAAAAAAAAAGTTTTATCAATATTCAAATTAAAAATATCAGACTTTTAATTACGATAAATTGTAGTAGTTTTCGAGATTCTCGGGTAAATCGTTATACTCCAGATATTACTACTTTCCCTTAAAAAGGACACTTCCCAATATTTTCTGTAATAAACAATTTTTAAATGTAGTACCGATTGTAACAACCATCGAAAAATTGGAGAAAAATGTTTTAGTTATATTTATTGTTCGTTATTGACCCTTGGAATATACCTCGTTCAATACGTGTTTTGTCGACGGATCTAAGAAGTTTTACCGTCCACAAGTCTTTGCAATTCATCGCTAAGAAAATTCACCGCCCGGAATTCATTGTGGAATATTCACTGCTCACAGTTCATTACGAGGATGATTTCTTTTATTTTTCACTTAAACGGAAGATTAATTTGTGTCAAGACGCTCTTTAATTAATTTCATGCTATTTCACTAATTGCAAATTTATTTAACAATTTTGGCCCTTCTGCATTAAAAGTCATAGTGATATAAAAATGTACTTAATAACTCTCCACCTCATCCACAGAAATACTTAATACGTTTAGGAAACAATTTCACAATTTCAGTTTTTTTCAATATGCGATCCAAATGGGCTTTAAAGAAGCAATCAATTTATTTAATAAAATACAATGCGTCTCATTTGGAGAAATATATCTATGACATAGTAACTGCTAAATATGACAAAAAATAATATGTACTACAAAAACATTTCAAATATAAAGTAATACTCGCCTTATGTTTGCATTTTTCGAAAGTAAACATAAAACACATTTGAATTTTATACGGTGAACTTTCCGGGATGAATGTACATATATAGAATCTCCAAAACTAACGCATAATTTTTTTAAGTATATTATTTAAAATAAAGATTCTACAATATGATAAAATATCATAAAGAACAGCTAAACATTAAAATATAGCAACCTGTTAAAATCAATTAAATAACATAACGTATAAAATAATATATTTTAATAAAATATATTATGGGCAATATTTCTAACAAAATCAAATACATTGTCTGGATTATACTCAGCGTCAAGTTTTCTTAATCGGGCCACGCTGTCTCTATATTTTTTCTCGCGCTTTTGTGGTTCTTATCCACTTATGTATAATAAGTATGGTATACCATACGAGCGAGCGTACTATGATCACCCGATTTTACACGAACTCAGCGTATCTAAACGTGTGCTGTGGTGAATGTCACTGTGGAATGTCATTTTCTTGACAAAATTGCGCAAGCGCAAATTCATTTGTGCACTTTACTTATGTTATAAACGGCATATTATGCTGGCTGACCATAGTACGCTCGCTCTTACGGTCTGTTACTCAAATCACACTTAGAGAGTTAGTCCTAAATTTATATTGGTTAGTTTGCTTTCGATACTAACATTTTGGCAATTATTAAAAAGATGATTGTAAAATTTACGTACATATCTTAAAGCAAATACATTTTGTATGTTTGTGCAAATTCGCAAACATTGGGAACCTGGTTAGTAGGCATTTAACTAAAACAATGTATTGTTTATAGTATTTGTCAATCAAATTTTCCTGCGGTGCGGTGCGGTTAATTGTGTACGCCCTAAATTGAGTGCGCGCTAAATTAAGTGCGCGGTGAATTGTGGGCGGTGAATCTTCTGCAATGAATAAAATGCGGGTGGCAAACTTTCCGAGCACGTTTGTCTACTGTATAACACAGTAATACGAACGAATGACGTTTAATGCTCTAAGGTAAAAACCTTGAAAATGTACCTCTTGATTAAGACACCGGCAAAAGGGAACAGTACTTAAGGTTTACAGTTGATTCTTAGATACAGGTGGCTCATCTCTTTCGACAAAATTGGTCCTAACAATGGGATATAAGAAACACCAAATTACTAGAAGCTTCGCTTATATTATAAATAATCTATACCTCTTTAACCGTTAGGTGTAGAGGTTGTTATATCACTACAAAGCTTTTATTGTCTCTATAGTTTTTGTTTCTCTCCTATCTCTTGATAATATCTCAGCCTGATTCCATGTTAGTCCTTTGTCATTCGGGGTATTCCTCGTCTTCTTTTGCCTGTTTTCTTTACCTTCCATATACTTTTAACGTGTCTATCTTCCTCTAATTTATGTATGTGTCCCCACCACCGTAATTGTGATCTTTTAATGTATTTTCTGGTGCTATCTATTCCCAGTTTTTCTCTTACGTAATTATCTCATTGCTTGTCCATTAATGTGTACTTCATTTCTACTACTTCAACTCTTTTTTGCAACTTGTGAGGACCCATGATTCGCTCCCATATAACAAAGTTGGGAATTACATTGTTTTGTCATTTTGGTTTTCCAATTATTTTCTTTTCTGTTAATGAAGCCTCTTGCTGTAGAATAGCCTTATTGTTGCATTTGTTTTGTTGTTTATTTCCTCCTTTTATTTTCTTGTGTTATCAATTACTGTCCCTTAGTACTTAATACTCTTAACCTATTCTGCCGCTTTTCCATTGATCTTATGGTTTATGTTCTTCTTTTGCTTGAATATAACTATAATTTTGGTCTTGTTGGTGTTTATCTTCATTCTAGTGTCTTAACCCATTTATCTACATTGTGTTGTAAATTCTTCTCGTTATTGCCACTATTGTCATCTGCAAAAACACATTCACTTATTTCTATGTTAACCATTTTGCTATATCATACATATGTCTTTTTGCTTTGTTCGCTACTTTCTTTTATTATTTCGTTCATATACAGTGAGGTCCTACAGTATCCCCCCGAGACTAAGTTTTGAATAGCAACAGCTAGCATTTTTAGCGAAAATGGGTGGATTTCTATTTCTTGTGAACTAACATTTGGCGTTATCGGCAGTTCAATAGCATTTCCAATATCACCGGAAGTTACGTCAACTTTCTTATTTTAAATAGAATACCCTGTATATTTTTACGTTTTTGGAAAGGTAATCGAGAGGCAAATCCAATGATATTACATATGTTATACTTTAATGATGTTATACTTTAAGGATACGAAGGAATGGAGGGTTTGGTAATCTATTTTTGTTGTTACGCAAAGTTGGCTAGGAAAGAGTGCCAAATTGTTTTTTTTGTGACGCTAAATTGACCTCAACAGCTCATAACAATTGCCAAACTGTCAAATCTCGATTCCAAACGCATACATTATTCTTGTTATTTATTGTTATTATATCCTGCGTTTGTCATACTTTCGTTCTTTGTTCTCCTCATTATTTTCTCTCATTTTAACTTGTTTTATTAATTGCTGTTTCTTCTTTTTTACTTTATCGAACTTTATTATAATTAATTAACTATGGTACGTTTGTTTAACTTTCTTAGCTTTTGATAGACAATGCGCTTTAGATTCAGTTTTTTCTGTTGTTGATATTACAATGGTCTCTGCGTAAGATAATTTTAAGTATCTAATTTTAATATTCGGTGAATTTGGCAGCAATTACCACGAAGTGAAACATAATGAACACTGGTCTTGTACACCTGAAAATATTTGAACTTTGCGTTAAGTAAGGATAGATAGGATAAATCTACAGAGCGAACTGCTTTAACAGAACATTAAAATTTAAATTATTGTACGGTTTGTTGCGCAACCACGGCAAATAAGGTGATAATTAAAGCGTGACAAACGGTTGCACCCGCAGAGGCGCCGTGAAAGGAGCTGTGTTTACTATGTACATACAAGGAATCTAGTGGACGTTCGGTTATTATCGGTTGATCGGTGTGCGTGTACTATTTATAATGTTCGAGAAACTAGTGGAACCGTCCGAGGCGTACTGCGCAAAACTAGTAACAATATGTATTAATAAAGAAATAATAGATTGTTACCTTTTATTGACGTATCGATGACCATTGCGGTAATGTGCGACTGCCATGGTACGCCGCGTAGTACAGCAACATAAGCTATACTTCCATTGTCGATTCGGTCAGGCCTCGACGACGGTCTGAAAACGTTCTCGTACACTTTGCAAATGATCGTTCAGCATCTCATGAAGTAAGATTTGCGAAATTCAAATACTCCTGTATCTCTTCTGTGCAGTCTTGAATTCCGGATATAGATCGAACCTTTTCTAAATCTGCATTTTTATTTAAAACTGCACGAAATTTTTGCGCATCTAGTCCTATAGGATCCGTCAAGCTTTCTAGAGCGGCTGCTAAATTGTTGATGTTATTTAACGAATCTTGTATAGATAAGTGAGTATTTTCTAACTGCGAAATAGTTTGTGTCACTACAGAATAGTTTATGGAAATGTCATCTATTTCATTTTGAACGTCCGAATCGGAAAAAAGTTGCTAAGTCTCGCGAAAATGACATCTTTTACTTGGGAATAATATTTGCGATAGTAGAATACGCGGATATGTTTGGGAGATTTCACAAACACTTTTTTGGTAGATGATATGAAATCATTCACCCTAGGATACTTGCTTCGAATTGTTTCTGCTACAAGATGACATGCGTGTATGAGGCATGTTACGTGAAGAAGAGTCGGAGAGCATACTTTTAACATCCTACCAGCTTTCAGTATTGTTGCGGCTCCGTCAGAAACTAACGTGGTGATTTGGACTCCTACGATACAAAATTGTCTTAACATATTTTTTATTATGGTTACAACGGTTTCGGCGTCAGTTCTTTCAATCCTTTTACTGGCTAACAACAAGGAAGCTGCTGGACTATTACGTTTTAAAGGACGCGCCACAATATGAATCACGCTATGTTTCTGAGCGTCAGTAGTTTCGTCCACAGTGAGCCAGATTTTTTGATTTCTCAACTCGTCTTTTACTGTACTTTGCACATGTGGTAAATTGTACCGCAATTGTCTTTTTGTTGGTAGCTTCCATGATGGAACATATTTATCCAAAAAAAAACGAATGTTTTCATTATCTACTAGGTGTTGTGGGATGTTGCACGTGTTCAACATGAAAATAAAGTCATACAAAAATTGCCAGTACGGAATATTGTTTCTTAAATTCAATACATGACGTTTACTTTTAATGTGATTTCTACATTCAAATGTCGTGCGACCTAGCAACCCTATACCGCAAAATTTGCAATGAATGTGCTTACCTGTAAATTCCAAACCAGGGAAACGCCAAATATATTTCTTCACGTGCGATGCAAGAGGTACACCAGGCTTACGTCCCATGTTTTCGAAAATACACAATGAGAATCCGATAAATAACCGAACGCCCGAACTCCTCAACGTCTACCGCATTACTGAACTCTGCATCCACATACATTTAACTAATTTTAATAAAGTTCGATAAAGCAAAGAAGTAACAACAATTAACAAAACATTGACCGACTGTGCCCGGCTTATTTATAACTTTGTCAAGAGCCTTCTCTATATCGATGAAGCACATATGTCATTCTTGATTGTAGGGAAGTCGCTTCCCCGTTAGGTTTCGAATAGAAAAAATGAGATCTAGTGCACTATACCCCGGTCTAAATCCGTTTTATACTACATGTAGATGTTTTTCTGTAACTTTCCGCAATATTTCCTCTAGTATGAATCCATACATTTTACTGGCAGCGCAAATCAATGATCATCAATGATCTGTAATTTATGCATTTCCTTCAGTCGCCTTTTTTGTGGATTGGTCTTATCACTGAGGTTTTCCAATCTTTCCAATCAGGGACACTTTTGATTTTCCATGGCTCATTAAAAATACTACATAATACGAAGTGACCCTCTCTGCCCATGTACTTAAAAAGTTCAGCTTTTGTATTGTCTACCCCTGGTGCCTTTCCATTTTTCAGTTTTCTCACTGCTGCTTCAACTCCATATGAAAAGTGCTATTCCTCTCAACTTTAGACCAACTATTATTTTCTGGACTGACTTTTTCGATTTCTTCCCATCTAACCTTTCTTGAAAGTACTCTTTCTATCTGAACATAACTTTGTCGATCCTGTTTAGTAATTTGCCTTCCTTATCTTTTATTTAATTCCTGCTTTCTTTCTGTTCTCTATTTCTCATATTCTTTAACACTTTGTGGAAGAGTTTTTGATTGTGCTTGCTATCTTCTTCCATTTTTGTTCCAAATTCTTCCCACTTTTTAGCTTTTGCTGAATTTACCTTATCTTTGCGAACCTCCTAGCATTTTTATATATTACATAACTTTCTGGGGTTTGCTGTTTCAGTTGTATTTGTCAAAATTAGTTGATACTCTAACACAGCATTAAGGGAAAGTACCTAAAAAAAGTTCTGGCAGCCTGCAACTGTTTTGACAAATTGTTTCTTAAATTAATTCTATACGTGATTAATACTTAATGTCCTTGACCTAGAATCTTCCCAACATCTCAGTGTGTTGTATTTTTTTAATTTTCAACATTGCATATTATTAGTAATTATTTCGATATTTCACCGCCCATCGAGCCAGAACTGAAGCCGCTTTCAAGACAAGCATATAACGGTATTACATCATTCTACATAGCTTATAACTGTTACCCAACATTAAGGATAATTAGAGATGATGCATGGGTACTCGTTCATGCCAACCATCTTCGCAACCAAATTCTAATTACCAACACACGCATAAGTCGCGACCTCGAATCCAAGAAGATTAATTAAATAATTTGAGCCGAGAATCCCAGCAGGGTTTGATTGGATCCGCTTATTAGCTTGATATCAGGCTTGATATCAGGACACCGCGCCGTAATATAATCGAAATGCGGCAATTATAAGAACAGAAAAAAAATTACGGAAACAAAATACCACGGCTGAGGCCGAGAAACGACTTCTATGGCGTGTAGCAAACGAATTTTGGTTAAGAAGTGGAAAATTGTTTTTTTTTCTGGTGGATGCGCTAGTTTTTTATTCGTAAAATCAAATCTATTTGTTTGGAATAAAGTTATATAAATTTGGAATAAAATTATTATCCGGAAAACATTGTTTCTAACTGAAAAAGAAAGCAAAATCTGACATGGAAATTAGGTTCTGTGTATTCGTATGCCATCGAAATAGATTGGTGAAAAGATTTACGAAGATCGGAGATGTTTTGAAACGGAAATCTAATAATGTACCAGTCGTACAAACCGACAAATTTGTAGAGAGTGTTGATAAAGAATGAACGTTAACCCAAATAAATCTATAAATAAGTTGTATGCTCAAATAAGAAATAGTTTGTAACCTTTTCTTCTAAGTCTGGTTTTGTTGGTCAATCTTTAAAGATCATTGCACACAGCCAGCAGATAATACGAATATTGTTGTTGAAATTAATCCCCATCCTATCAACTTTTTTGTTAAAAAAAAAGGATATTCAGTAACCAATTTCGTAATTTAGATGACTTAGAGAAGAACATTATAGAAGTAAATAATATTCCAGATTTTAAATATTGCACAATGTGTGTCAACCGAATAAGAAGACATGTGGCTGTAACACATTGGTGGTAATTTGTGCACTTTGCATTGTGCCAATTGCATAGTATCACCACACTAAATTTATTTATAGTTCCGTTCAAAATCAATGGTTAATTGACAGATGATTTCAAAATTAAAATGTTCTTTTAATTTGGTTGCATTCTTATCAGAATACAACAGCTAGTTAGTTTTTGATGTTGTTAGGTAGAGCAACAACATAGTGTTTGTAAATGTCTCTCTGGCGATCTTTTGTGAGGACTAATTAAGATTTAATCTTGCAGGGTGCACCAACGCCAACAACGCGGAATGTCGATTACTACTACCACCTCGTCGGAGTTTCCACGCATCACAATATGCCAGAGTCAAAATCAAAGAACCGTCCAATGAAAAAGTCATGAACTTTTCTAATGAATTAAATTACTCCTTCTTCAGTGATGCCAACTGTTCTACAGCCAGCGATCTGACAGAGCGTGACGAATGCGTAAAGTTAGTGCACTGGTATCTGCTTGCGTCGCGTGGACCTCAAAGGCAACCTCTTGAAATAGCATTGCCTTTAACCATTATAAACGTAGCCATATTCGTAACAGGCTTGCTTGGAAATGTTGCCGTTTGTCTGGTCATCATCAGGCACCCTTCTATGCATACTGCAACGAATTATTATTTGTTCAATTTAGCCGTTTCGGATTTAACGCTGCTGATCTTTGGTAAGTCTAATACTATTTATTACAGTAGGACATAAAACATACTTTTCTTGCATATGAAGGAAAATACACGTTTTCACGCAATTAGAATATGGAATCAGTTTTTCTTATTTTCACAGCTTTTTTTGTGACAATGTCCTCATGCTACTGCACTTCTCGTCATTCTTGTGACAACAATCTACACCAATATTAAATTTCTTTTTGTACAGCCCTATCGCCGGATTTTCATTCACTTGTTTTGCTAAACTAATAATTCGAATGTTATAATACTGCTCCTAAACTACAACAATAGATTGCAGGTCCGACAGTTGCTTTCCCAGTGAATCCACCTTACTGTCTAATTTCTTAATTTTATCGTCTCGGATATTTAATTTGGTAGCTACTGATGTTAATAACACTTCAATGAACTCCAGGTTTAGTAATACTTTTTCCATAACTTTCTGGTTCCTTTCTCTGGGTTTGACTGCGTATATTTTTTCTTTATGCAGGTAGGTAAATGCGTAACAGGCCTACTCAGTACGAGCGCACATAGTCATAATTTCCACGCCGATCTTTCAATTTGATTCAATCAGAGAATATGGAGTATTAGCAGCATCGCACACTATTATCTGTACGTCTGAGTGAAGTCAACACAACAAAAATGACCTTGCCACCACCACTCACTAGCACATCGGGTTTGTAAAATTAAGCGATATTTCATTAGCGGCGTAATCAGCTTAATAGGGTAAGAAAAACCGAACACGAAATAATATTTTAATGCAAATAAACGCAAACAAATGAAAAGTGTAACATTTTTATGCTATAGATATTTTTACACACATTATACGCTTTTACAAGATGCGATATCGAAATGATCGAGTTTAGAGGTAGTCAGCCGGTAGACAGCCAGGCAAAGATTGAAATTACAACGAGTTGCAATTAGAAACAACGGAGTTCAATTCTGTTCTTCCCCTACTCTGGTAGGACTCGATGCAAATGTTTTGGTTTTATGTTAGCCTCTATTACTCTAAGTTCTTTGAATTCAATACATCTTCAACTGTCCATCAAACATTAAACTTCTGGTTTGAAACTTACATTTTTCTTTTGCTTCGAATAAGAAAAATGTTTAATAAGGTTTTTAAAAATATCTAACTTCATGTGAAATGAGTAAAGAAGAATTATATCAGGATTGTCTAGTGAAAGGGTAGTTTGTAGCAGTTTTTTACAGGCGTTAAGCTTCCTCTTTGAGCTTTAAATGTTGATTTCCCACATTATGTATGTATAGAGTTACTGGGGTGATTTACACACATTCTTCGCATAGTTATTTTATATCACTTATAACACACACGTACACCTAGTGCTGCAAATATCTATACAACATAAAGTGAAAATGTAACTCAATGGTTGCAGGGCCGTTCCTAACCCTTTTGCCGCACCGTGCAAAAAGCACCCTACTTTAAGATGTTTACAAAATTTGTTTGCTATTTTTATTTCATGAATTTTATAAATTAACGTAATTAACTAACTCTTACGTACATTTAATACTACATACAACAAAAATCAACAAAATAAAACTATATAACAACAAAAGAAACAAACAACATTACAAAAATATGTTATGGTTGATTGATGATAATTTGATTAATCTACAGCAAAACTCGCCTTGCTTTTTTGACGCAAAATAATCGATAATTTGACTCAAATCATGATTTTGGAAAATGTCTTGCTCTGTTGCAATCATCGCAAGATTTGTTAGCCTCTCTTGGGACATGGTGGATCTCAAATAATTTTTTATAATTCGCAGTTTGCTAAAGCTCCTTTCACCTGATGCGACAGTTACCGGTAAAGTTAAATAAATTCTGAGTGCAACAGCTAAATTGGAAAAACAAGAAACAATATTGTTTTTTATTATGTAATCTAGAATATCTTGTGGTTTTCCAAAACTGGGGATAATTTTTCTGAGAGATAATATTTCATTGTAAAGTCCGTCTCATCTTTCTGGAGATTTCCGTTTTCAGAGTGTTGTAACACGGTTTGTTCCATCCCATCAAACTCATAAAAATTTAAACAGATTATTACATTCTTCCAAAATAGCAACCCTCTCTTTAAGTGATTGCATCGTTGTGTCTAATATACTAAAGTAAAAATTGATTTTAAAATTCTACATAGCATTTGCGATCATCTTCTGACTCGTAAGAATATTACCTTGGAACTTTTTTCTGACGAACAAGAGGAAATTCGAGAGCAACATTCACTTTTTCCGCTAATACCTTTGCCTCTTTAAGAAATAGCTCGAAATCTTTATCGCTTCTAATTTTACTGATATAGTTAATTAAATTGTTCGAAACCGTAAGACACTCACTTACATTGATTTTCGGGTTTTGACACGTTTTGCTTAGAACATTAACTTTATACAGAAGATTACACCAAATCACCATTGAGCAGATAAATTTAAAAACCGTGATTTTTTCTAGAAGTGACCGAGCCATGTTTTTCGTTTTCATATTCTTAGTTTCGTCTTGTGTAATTTCAGTAAGGTTGTCGCAAATATTTTCGTAATTTGAAATTAAGGGTCTAATCGCATTAACTCTACTCTCCCAACGAGTGTCGCTTAAAGATTTAAGAGTTAATACCGGTACGTGTTTTTTTTAAACTGCCCACCTAGCAACCGAAGATGAAAAAAATACATACAGTTGTTGAACTATATCAAAAAAAGACACAATTTCGTTATTTATTTTAGCAGCATCATTTACTATTAAGTTTAAAGTGTGCGCCAAGCATGGTTCAAACATGGCCCTTGAATTTATGTTTAAAATTCTTGTTTGCAAACCAGAGTGCTTTCCCTTCATGTTGGATCCATTATCGTATCCTTGACCACGTAAATCCTGAATGTTTAAATCAAATTTTGGGAAAAGTTCTGTTAAAACGAAATCACATAATCCTTTGCCAGTACTATCCTTACATGGATAGAAACCTAAAAAATGCTCTCTACTTTCCGCTTTTTCTTCAGAAATATAAACGAATTTTGCTATAACACTAATTTGTTCAACATGACTGATATCAGTTGTGCAGTCTAAAATAATTGAGTAATACTTAGATTTTTTCAAACTTGAAATTAAATGTTTTACTATATCTTCGGAAAGCAATGTAATAGTTTCATTTTGAATTGTGTCCTAAATAAGAGGGCATATAAGTCTTATCGGTTTTTGATTTTTTCACATTTTTTTATATGCTCAGCAATGATAGGGTCAAATTTTGATAACATTTCTATAAGTTTCAAAAAGTTTCCATTATTTGGTAAAAAGAGTTGTGAACTTTCTTCCCGAAAAGCTAAACACTGTCCAGCAAAATGAAGAATAACAGCTATCATCCTTTCTATAATAGCTCTCCACCTTTTTTTCTCAAGTTCGTAGAAAGTTTGAACTTCCTTGTCTATTGTACAAGTTTTCGTAAGCCAGAATTTTAGATCACGCCATTTTTTAATACACTCAACGTGAAAGGAACTACGATCATGCTCTGAAAAATATACAGCTGCATGCCGCCAATTTGAGTATCCACCGTTTATTAATTTAATTTCTCTAGTCTTAGTACTAAAAATCTTGCAACAAAAGCAAAAAGCAACATTTAGTTTAGAGCAGTGATTCCCAAAGTGGTGCAGGTGGACCCCCAGGGGTCCACGGGAGACTCGACGGGGGTCTACATTGGCGTGAAAAAAAAAATGGGGGTTCACAAGTTGTAAGTGGGGGTCCACGAAAATTTATCCGGTTTCGATAGTAAAGAACAAAAATGTTGGCTTAGCTTTACCTATCAATGTAGGCAAATAATACACTACTCAAAAAAAAGGGAGCAAAAAAAAATTTCAAATCGCTAATTTTTGACAGGCTATATTTCGGTGAAAAATGGTCGTATTAAGACTTTAAACAAGCATTTTGAAGCTTTAAGATTCTAATTTTCAGATTTTTTGGCTAAAAATTTTTAGGAGCTACGGTTCTCATGCAATCCTAACTGATAGCGCGAAAAAATAATTTTGCAATTTTGTTTTTTTTTTGTCCACGGGCTTGAAAAATTTTTTTTCAGTTAGGCCGGCATATGGATCAGATAGCCTGTTTATTTAGCTTTAATTTCCTTTTTTTAAAACCTCCCTTAATTTTTTTGAGTAGTGTATTTTCAAGTCAGCGACTGTTACTTGTAAAAACTTGCATATTCGATATTCAGTAAAACGCGTGTCGAGACTTGCAAAGCGCCACCCGACCGCCCGCAACGCTTGTTCAGGCGTGCAAAGGGACGAAATAGGACTTGTGCTGTGCTTGTAATCTTGCATGAACTTGTTTGATTCTTCACCAATATAAATACGAATACCAAGGACAAACGTTACTCATTTGTTTCAGGAATTTTGAAAAGAAAAGTGAGTGAATCGATGTCAGTGTTTGCCAGTGCCGGAAAAAGTAAATACCTGCCTATTTGTTATACATACTTTTATTTTATATTGTAATAATATTATATTTGTTATGTTTTCGTGTAGTAGGTACGTAATAAAAATTAAATACTGAACAGGGCCATTATTCGATACTTCTATAAAAGAACAGAAAGCCGAGAAAGATTGAACTTTTAGTACCTTTTATTATAGAATTATTTATTTACCCGACTGTGGTGATTCACTAAAGGAGAGATATATGATTGACGTGCATGTTTGTACATATTTCAGTGCCCTCGTAGTTGCTAATGCTAAATGACTAAAAATATTTTCATAAATTGTACGTGTCTTTATGTACCACTCGTAACGTACATCAAAGTAATAAATAAATCATTAAAATCGCGAAGTTTTGATGTCAAAATATTCTTTAACTTTAAAAGTATTTTCTCTCGAATTTACAGAAATGTATCAAAATATAATTAATCAAAAAATGTTTTATATTACATTACAATAGGTTCAGCCGTTTTGTGAAATCCTCTATATGGGTCTTAGCGGTTTATTGCTTTTAATAATCAGTTTTGCCGCCGGCATTTTGGTTTTTTCATTGCAATAATTAATTAATCCTATTCTATTCTGTTAAAATAGCCATATCCTGTTAAAATCGCCTTATGATTACTAAAACAAACATTTTTTTCTTTACAGTTTACTTACAGGTAGGTAACTGATACGAAACATGGCTGAATCTAAGAAGAAATGTCGACAGTACAGTGTTGATTATTTAAAATTTGGTTTTCTTCCATCAAAGGCAGACAAACGATTGATTGCCCATATGCCTTTTATGCAACAAAGTTTTGAGCAATGACTTTATGAAACCATTGAAGCTCGAAGATCATCTAAGAAGGTGTCATCCTGATAAAATAGGTAAAGATTTAAAATATTTTCAAACATTGAAGGAAATATATGAAAAGAGACCCACCGTGCACAGTATGTTCGCTTCAACGTCTCAAAGTAACGATGATGGCTTGCGGGCATCTTACAATATCTCATTGCTTATAGCGAAATCTGGAAAACCGCACACATTGGAGAACAGTTAATTTTACCCGCTGTTGAAGAGGTTTTAAAACCTGTTCTGCACAAGCCTCCATTTGACGTTCTCAAAAGAATTCTTTTGAGTAACAACACTGTACAAAGACGTATTGATGATATGAGCTCTGATATTGAAAGCTTCTTGTGTAATTATCTGCAAACAATTCATTTTTCTATTCAACTAGATGAGTCAACTTTACCTGGTAATGAAACATTATTATTGGCATACATTCGATTTGTTATGGACGAAGAAATCCAGGAAGAGCTGCTATTCGCGAAACTTTGGAGACGGACACTAAAGGCGAATCAATATTTAATGTCCTGAGTGATTTTTTTAAGGAAAAATCGATTCCATTTACAAACATTATTTCGGTGGCAGCAGATGGAGCTCCTGCCATATTCGGGCGATGTCGTGGGTTTATAAGCCATCTTAAAAGAATTATACCAGGAGTAACTGCAATTCACTGTGTCATCCACCGACAACACCTGGTAGCGAAAAATTTGAATGATAGATTGCACCAATCGCTTCAATTTGTGATTAAAGCAGTTAACAAAATAAGAAGCAAGGCGTTAAATACCCGTTTATTTGCACAATTGTGCGACGAGAATGATGAAGACTTTCAACTATTGCTCTTACATACTGAAGTACGCTGGTTGTCGAAAGGTGCATGTTTAACAAGATTTTACTCACTTTTTGAATCAGTTTTAGAGTTTCTGGAAAGTAAAGATCCAGATTTAAAGGAAAAGCAGACATCGCGCATTTGACAGATTTGTTCAAAAAATTTAATGAGATTAACTTGCAGTTACAAGGGGACAGCCTGAATTTAATAAAAACAAAGGGCTTTTCTTTGAAAATTGAAATTTATGAAGCAAAATATTAGTCGGCGCGAATTCTCCCAGTTTCCAAACTTGTCACAGGCAGAATGTCTTGATGAGGATATTCAGACATACGTTCAACATTTAAATGCCGTGCATGATGACTTCAAAAATAGATTTGAAGATATTCTGACGATGGAAATACCACCATGGATCATAAATCCATTTGATGAAACGGAAGTGGCGAATGTGGTATTACAAGAGGACCTGCTCGAGCTTAGCACCAATGAGGAGCTGAAGGTGAAATTTAAAAAAGGCTATCAAACATTTTAGCTGAGAAATACAGAAATACCCGAAAAATATCCTGGGCTGTGGGAAATTGCGAGAAAACTTTTGATAGCGTTTCCCTCGTCATACCTTGTCGAAAAAAGTTTTAGTGTCGTTACAAACCTATTAACAAAAAAAGGAGCAGATTGAACATCACAGAACGGGGAGATTTGCGGTTATTCCTCACAAAACTAATGCCTAATATTGATAATTTGCTGTCAATCCATCAAGTACATCCCTCCCATTAAGATTATTTTTTTTTAATTGTTGATTTGCATTGTTGAAGTTACGTTACGTTATTCATGTTTAATTTTAATTCTATTAAGTCTGTAATCATATTATTTTCATAAATAGAACACAAGAAAATATACTATTCTTCTTTTTATTTTTACCACTCCGAATTTAGGGTTGGAACTCAGCCGCGACGCAAATTTCCATCTTAGATCTAATTTTCACATTTCTTGACGAATTTTGGGAATATGGTAGAAATGTAGCAGCAGGGGGTCCACCGAAACCAGTAAAATTTTGAAAGTTGTCTACGAGAAAAAAAAGTTTGGGAACCTCTGGTTTAGAGGAATAAACTAATCAGTTTCATTGGACGTTTTCTCCATTTAACAAAATCTTGCGAAAAAAATTTATTGTAAATTTTCTGTGAGTATCATCAGGAGGAAAATTATATTGGCCCTTTTTCAATCAAAAAATCAATAACGCGACTATGTAAAACCGACGGCCACGTACCTGTATCAGCCAATGGAAATCAGAATCTGATGCTGTTTCTTCCTTGTTTTCAGGAGAGACGGTATCTGAAATACCGGCATCATCGCTTTCTTCTTCGTGGTCTCCATCCAATTCGACCAAAGGTTGCTCTTCAGGTATTGAATCTGCTCCATCTAAGCTATCTGAGTCGGAGAATCTTGCAGTGGATGTACTTGGTTGTTGTTCATTGCTTGTTGATGACATTGGTTCACAAGAAGCTTTAAAATATCGATCCAAGGATCCCCTAAGTTTCTCCTTTTCTTCTAGTTTTATTCTTTTTTGCTTGCGATAAAACGCCCCTGATTCCTTCTTTGGATTACTTCCCGACATTTTGTAAAAATCGGTATTAATCTAGTAAAATTAAAAAAAAAAGTTAAATAAATACAATATATTATATATAAAGTAAATTAAACAGGCACACACAAAAAAAGTCAAAACCCAGAGGGTAGACCCCCCATTCCCCAAGTATTTTGGGGCGCTGAAACCGAATATGATGATAAAAACTGATTTCAACCCCCTTTCAACGCCCAGTGGGGTTAAAATTTCACTTTTTATGAGTGCATATTCTTGATATGTATCAAGAATATACACACATTTTAAATTTTCACCCCACTGGGCGTTGTAAGTGGGTGATTGGGTGGTTGAAATCAGTTTTTATCGTCATATTCGGTTTCAGCGCACCAAGAAACCTAACTACTATGCAGCGTATCGCCCTAGTACATGGGCGGCAGATAATTCTTTTCCTGTGCAATTTAGAGAAAAAGTGAAAGTAATATTCATTTGGGGATGAGTACTACACAACATACAAGTTTGGTTTCTTAAATAGTATATTATTACGTTTTTGGATGCCTCTCATCAATTCATGGCAACTTTCTTCAATATTCGCCATATCCATCTATCTTAGCTTTTGAGATAATTGAGATAATTGAGATAATTTGGGATTTTTGCGAAATTCCGCAGTTTCTTTAACTGCCCATATTTTAAACGACTTACCAGCTAGAGCAGTAATTCAAATTTTAATTGGATTGAATATTTCTTAGTTTTGAATTTTTTTAGAAATCGTTGCCACGTTTGATTCATACTGTTCCATTTGTTTATGGAACACGCTGTATATTTTTCCAGAATCTGATGGAGAAACTGTTCTAGAATTTTTTCAATAAGCATTTCCCTATACCTAAAATGTGTCGTTTTTTAGTAAATTAAATATGATGCTACGCTGATAAGTAATCTTTGTTTGGCTAAAAATATCTATTAAAACCAATATGTAAACGTTATTTTTCTCTATAAATTTCAATGTATCGCCAAAAACTCCGAGAAATACTGAATACCGAATAAGATGTATAAAAAATATATCGACCGTTAAAAAAACAGCAGCTTTTCGAAAAAATCTCAAATTATCTAAATTATCTCAAAAACTAAGATAAATTGGTGTAGGGAATATTGGAGACATGAAACGCGTAATAATATACAGAGTGTTCGATCCAAAAAATCAAACTTGTGTCGCGGGCAGCGGAAACTGAACATTCTGTACATTTGAGTATAGTTTTACGTTATACAGAACATGTCTCCGGATAACTTTTATTTCAAAAGTTTTTCTCTAAATTGCTTACGAAACAAGTTATCTTCCGCCCAGACACTACGCGAACACGCTGTATACTCCAACTGACCCATTAATTGAAACTCTTTGTCAGCATAATTAAAACGGTTTTGTTTGTTAATTAATACGTTTTATGACTATGGGATTTTATAGCTGCAGTAAGTTTTTTTCTGAAGAAATATACCCATGTTTGCCGTAGTGACACAATTATTTGTAGTAAATACTAATATTTGATGTTACAGGTGATTTACAACTTTAATAAACACAAAAACGTAGATAAAACGGTACATACATATAAATATGTATGTACAAGACGTACATTGTCAGAGAAAATGGTTTGAACGCTTTAGAGATGCAACTAACTTTCGGGTAAAAAAGATATTTATATCAAATGAGATATTGATTGTTCGAGAGGATTTGCTTTTATTTAAAATTATCTGTTACATCTGTAAACATCAAAAACAGATATTTTTCATTTGCACAAAAGATCGCTTGCATTTTTTAATTCATCACATCAAAGAAAGTATTTTTACTAATTGCCGCAGGTTTCTCAAAATCTTTTGTTTCCTGCAAGTACTTTCCTTTACAAGATTGATTGAGATGACTTTCTACCTTTATCTACCGAAGCTTATTAAGTTCTGCTTCCTTCTGTTAATAAAATTTCATTTTACTTTGCTTTTCCAGAACTGGATTTATGTTTCTTAGAAACATTTTCTTCTGAATACCAAAGAATAAATAATTCCAACTTTTATGAGTAATAGTTCAACCGTGTAGGTATGTTATTGTACGCACAAAGTTAGCCATGAAATTCGTGCATCGTTTTCTTTTTGTTGGATTTTAAGAAAAGGCTCCTAAAATGCTATTATTTGTAATAAACTTTGAAGGATAACATTTTAGTTCGCAAAAAAGCATTGCAAACCTAATTGAAAATCAAATCTTTGCGCAATTTAAAACTGTCGTTCAATTTCGTGCTTACAAGCTGCGTGCAAGTTATTTAAAACAAGAAAAGCGCTCTCGAAGCGTCCCAACGAACTAGAGCAATATAATGGCTTTTACCTTCATAAATGCAAAGAAGGTCTTTTAAACCTACCGAGAGTGCTGTTTGCCTTTCGTAGATAGGATTGTTTGCTAACCTGTCTGAGAATGTCAGCGTGGATTGGCATTTTTCCTTGCATACAAGGGTATGTTTGCTGCTGGAGGCATTTCATTATCTACAGCGTCTGATGTTGTGCAGGTGGATGGCAATTTATTCCTTTGGAAGTCCTCAAATCTTAGATTTTCTAGATAGCCTTAGGCAACCTGAGAAAAGTGAATTTAGATGATGGAGGCAAAAGGGAAACTGTCCTAAAAGTTTTGACCAAAAGCGATCCCTATTCAGCATTATATCTAGCACTCTTCTAGATACCGACATTTGAAGACTAATATTGTATTACCTTTTATTCCATATAGATCAAATTAAGACTTTATCTAATCAAAAAGTAATTCAATTATATCCTTACCGAGCATCTTAGAAAATGCATGGTTAGTTTTCTTTTGAAAATTTCGCACAATACGGATCAAATTTAAGGATCAATTTTTGAATTGACTATTTTAAGTTTCGTAATAAAATCTTCTCTATTTTTAATTTACCGCCCAAAAAAGTTAATTAGTCTCACACATTTTCTTCAACTCTAATAAGTATTAGAGTTTGCAAACGGTGAAGGGCGAATGATATTTCTTATTTCATTTAAGTTAATTAGTTGAGTTCTTTAAAATTAATCATTGTTTAACCTGCTAGCCCTGTTAGTTGTGAAGATATGCGAAATTTTGAAATTCGAAGAGATATTGTGAAGGTTTTTGTTTTGATTATCCCATCAAATAGATAGTATACCTCATTTAAAGATTTCTCTAACGGTATAAATCTATAAATTCTTTGTGATATTTCTGTAAATTTTACTATAATTTTTATTAACAAACAATTTTACATTATTGAACTTAAATTCCCAAAAAAACAAAACTGATACTTTCTTCTTTCACAGGTTTACCTAACGATGTCGGTTTATACTGGCACCAATATCCTTGGACCCTAGGCGAAACTTTCTGCAAAGTTCGTGCGTTGTTCTCGGAAATGTACGTAAGTTAAACTAACTAGCAAAAAAATGCGAAGGTAGGAAAAGCAAACAAAAATCGAAAGGAACAGATAACTATGTATATTTGTTACACGTAATAAACTTACTACATTCGACAAATAAAGTTGGATGAAAATATCTACTTACATGTTTTTGTACTTTCTATTCCTTTTGCTCAAGGGAGATACAAAAAAATGGTAATTTTGGCTCTTTCAAAAATAAATTTTAAATGATTCGGATTTTCTCAGCTAGAGATTTAGTGTGCGGAGTGCTTAATACGTTTCTTGCAATCTACGAGAATTGTTCGGTGGAATTCAGTTGTTTTCGTTGGTTTTTTAAATTCTAGTTACGGGTCAGTCAAAAATATTAGCTATTCGTTCCTTTCTAAACGTAATAATTAAATTAGAGAATGATATTTATGGTACAAAATCTGTCAAAAATAATCTGCGTGTTATTCGATATAGTTATTCTCTTAAGGCATTGATAGAATTCTACAATAAGTTTAGACAAGGAAAAAACTCCACTTAAGATTTGCCTCGATTAGGATCAGATGAAAGTGTGAGAACATCAGGAAATTGGTTTACATACAAATAGGCATATTAAAGTTACAGAATTTTCTCAAATGTTGAGTGCCAGTGGGGGAACTGTTCATGTCATTATTCACATTGGCTATCGCTGCTCAGATGATTTCACCACCGTGACCTTGCATGATAAAACCCTCCTAGTGTGTTAAAAATTCGATTTTCTCTTTTTGGCGGCTTCTTATAGAAAGACACTTGAATTTTCACGGAAAAATGCTTCCATATCTTGAAAAAATAGGTAAATGCCGTGACAACTAGATAAGCAGATCAAAGAACATAAACAACTTTAAACGCCTGGATCTTAACAATTAGTTTTGGCACACTAGGTAAGTTTTATCACTCATAGCTTCACTGCTTACTAGTGAAGATATCTGTTAAATCCACGGAATGAATGTTGCTTTACAACCCCTAAACGTTACTCTATTGAAAATCTTTGTATTTGGTTAAGTAGTTATGGCGACACAGGCAAAAGTCAGCGTAAATGTTACCTTGATTGACGGATATATAAAACTCAATAAACCTATGAAAATCCGTCGCCAAAATAGCTTAAATATTTAACGTAATTGCTTATTCTTGCTTTCCAGGGCGTCCTACGTCTCCGTTCTAACGATAGTATCCTTCTCAACCGAACGGTACTTGTCGATATGTTATCCTTTATACCTGTACACCATGTCTGGGTTGCAACGGGCGGTCAGGATCATAGCGTGCTTGTGGATAATATCCTTTTTCAGCGCACTACCTTTCGCCTTGTATTCCAGTGTGGATTATTTGAATTTTCCACCGGATAGTGACATCATATTAGAGGTACATTATTACAAGCATAGCGCCATGAAACAAAGATAAAATTAAATATTTAACACCAGTAATTTCTTTATGTTTACCTTTGAAGAGAAAGAGAAGGGATGTTAAACATTTCCTGCAATAGGGTGCAATTAAGAAGTTCTACAAAGTACTAAAGGATAACATCAAACAAGAAACAAAATCTCTAGCGAGATTGCTGCATAAGATACACTCTAGGACATTTAATTAAGAATGTTGAATTGCAGGGTATATTTAGAATACAAGTAAACAATTGTAGTTAAATATTAGGTCTTATAAAAACCTCGTAAATTTAGAAGGAAATTTAGCTTATTCTTTAAAATATGATGATAGGAACATACAGTACCAAATATTTCACCAGATCCTCATTTAAGCGATGGTAGAGTTCGCTTAAAATCGGAAGACACTGGTGGAGAAACCAATTTCTGCATTAAAAAGGAGAGGTATTATGAAATCGAGTGAAAGAGACATATTTTCCTCATGTAAAGCCCTACCTGCAAATATCGTCTGTCGATCAGCAGCTTATTCTTGATTAACGTTCGTTGTTTTGGCGTAATTTTTCTATATATTGTTTTCTGCGTTATACTCTTTAGTGCTTGAAAACAATTTTTCAAAAACGATAAAGCAGCTTGATGAGCGTAACATAGTTTATAATACACAAGGTCAGTAGTGTTTGATTAAACAAAACAAACCTGTGAACGATACGTATACGATTGATGGTACCCTTCCGAAAAAAGCACATTGAATATTGCGCCAATCTCCATATCATCCAGTATTAAATATGAGGAAATATGGGGAATGGTAAAGAATTGGTGATGATAATTTTCAGCTGGTGATAAGATTTTACTGATATACTCTTCTGGGTTTTGAGAATATATTGTACGTAGTATTTGCAAATAATACATAAATACTATTTATTTCACATAGTTGTACTTAAATAAAATATAAAAGTGCTCAATGATTGTTTATATTATGTCTTTCACAATGATTTGGGTGGATTTTCATATTTTTATCTTATCGCAGAAGTTTTTGCTAATGACGTGAATACCAAAGGCGCTTACATTAGAATACAATATACATTTTGTACTTTGCAAATACTCTGCCAATAGAAAATACACGAAAATAACCTCCAAACATTAACTGTTTTTCTCGGGATCATGTGTCAACGTTATATCTTGGTACAACGTTAAGATCAGCTTCGCATAACTTGAAGGTCTCAAGATAGAGATACACATTTCACATCCCAGTGCCTATTAGGATGGCTAACTCTTTAAACATCAGATGAAAACAGCTAACGGACTATAGGTATACCCGCACAGGCCAATCTCAAACATTTATTTTCATTTTACTAAGTACAGAAACTACAAAGTCAAATTTAGTTTTCGACTTAGAATACATTAGGGTAATTAAACTTGTAGGTAAATGAAAGCCATTGGAGACTAACTGGGATATAAATTCGTCCAGGATACCGTTATGTAAACCATACTTAAACAACATATTATTAAGGTTAGCCGCTTCACTACCACATTGGCAAGATCGTGAGTAGAATAGCTATGAGAGTTCGGGGCCAAAATGCCATAAGATTTAACATAGGGGTCCAAATTCGTGTTTTATCCCCACCACTCCTACTTCTGGCCGTGACGTCATAGGTCCCGCCCCTTTTGAAACGCGTGCGAAGAATGTACTTGGCTTAATGGGAAATTTGAAACGCGTGAGGCGCCAAAAAGGTCTTAAGGTGCACTAGTGATGATACAATGACTTCGGGTGATTCAATTTTAACGTCGAAACGGCCGTAGCTCTTACGGGAGCTGAGATACCGCTCAGGGATGCGGATGACGCAATACATGTGGGAGTACCAAGTTCCGACGTAGCAGGTAAACTATCTATGTACACTTCAAGGTCGCGCTTTTAATCCGCGGGTAATTTCGCGGAATCGAAGCCAAAAACACTTTTGATTAGCGGCTCGCGCTTTTAATCCGCGTTTTTTTTGATGCGCGGGTAATTTCGCTTTTTGATCAGCGGAAGCCGTTCAAAAGCCGTTCAAAAGCCGTTCAGGAGCCGTTCAGAAGCTGTTCAGTAGCCGTTCAGAAGCTGTTCAGTAGCCCTTCAGAAGCTATTCAGTAGCCGTTCAAAAGCCGTTCAGAAGCCGTTCAGAAGCCGTTCAAACGCCGTTCAGAAGCTGTTCAGTAGCCATTCAGAAGCTGTTCAGTAGCCGTTCAAAAGCCGTTCAAAAGTCGTTCAGAAGCCGTTCACAACGGCCCCTTGCAGCAGGTATCTGTTGCAAGGGGCCGTTGTAACAGATACCTGTTGCAAGGGACCGTTCTGAACGGCTTCTGAACGAAATTACCCGCGGATTAAAAGCGCGAGCCGTTAATCAAAAGTGCCTTTGGCTTAGATTCCGCGAAATTACCGGCGGATTAAAAGCGCGAATAAATCCGCGACCGCGAATGACCTTGAAGTGGCCCAGAACACAGATAGTTTACCTACTACCTCGGAACTTGGTACTCCCACATGTATTGCGTCATCTGCATCCCTGAGCGGTATCTCAGCTCCCGTAAGAGCTACGGCCGTTTCCACGTTAAAATCGAATCACCCGAAGCCATTTTATCATCACTAGTGCACCTTAAGACGTCACGCGTTTCAAATTTCCTACCAAGCCAAGTACATCCTTCACACGCGTTTCAAAAGGGGCAGGGCCTATGACGTCACGGCCAGAAGTAGGAGTGGTGGGGATAAAAAACGAATTTGGACCCCTATGTTAAATCTTATGGGATTTTGGCCCCGAACTTTCATAGCTATTTTACTCTCGTGATTCTTTTGTGCCCAATCTATACAGATGTGCCGGGTATTGGCCGTGTCGGAATTTAATACGAGCAATTCGGCTTTCCTATCGAAAACTGCAGTAACTCATAAAAATTTGTTTTTGAGTTACGATAGTCAAAAAGTACGAAATGGATGTAGAATTTTTCTAGAAATATTTATTGATCATAAGTAACCCATAAAACACATTGAAATATACATACATAGCATCGCAACTCAAATTACTATAGAGTTTATTCTCCACCATTTCCAAAGAGAAATATCGTATCTTGAGTTACCATAGTCTTCTGTGATTGATAATCATAAAAGAGATTATGTTTATCATTCAAAGCATGCTAACAGGGCAAATATCCGTTTAGTTCCGTTACACTACGTTCGGAAAAACTCTAAACGAATATATTTAAAGAAAGGTCTGAATATACGAAAAATGTTCATTTTGTATCAGGAGTAGGCGAACGAGAAACAAAAAAATTAACGTTCAGTTGTGCGGCGACTTGTCTGAACGTTGACATTACCCACCGATGTTTAAGGAAGAGAAACACCGAAAATGATGAGTCTGCCCTTGCATGCGGCAATAGAAAACGCAAGAAAGTGTCAGTCTGTCATTCATACACCCAATCAATGGGTGAGGAAAAAAGTACGAGGTCGACCACCAATTTCGAAAACCGAAGACCTGCCACAGTTTCATACCCAGTTTTTGCCAACAAAAAAAAGACATTACAAGGACTATTGTCACTTTGTGAAAGTAATAATATCTTTTATGTGTATCATGGATTTGATGAATACCTCTCTGAAAAAAGCAATGATGTGAAAACAAAAAATTCTAGGAAACGATCTAAAAACTCCAAAATATCAATAGGTATGTAACGAGGAGCAATATGATGATGTTGCTGGTCTCACAGGCAAAGATTATGATATTTTCTACCAAATTAACTGGTGTACCACATTATAATACAATATTTCTTAATGGAAAATGGAAACTTTTTGAGTAGTATCCTTTATTTACTAAGGAAATTCCAATGAAAACTGTAGTAACTCAGGTAGGGCCTAAAATACAACAACAATGAAAAAAATTTACTTTGAATAGACAATTATTTATCAGAATTAACACCCCCAAGAGTTTTTATTATTATTACACGATTCCTTGATTTTTTATTAATATTCAAATATTCAATGCAGTTTTTATCAAAACTGTAATTTCTGAGTTTCTATAGATTTCGTTGGGTGACTCGAATCGTAATAAGATAAGATGTGGAGATACTACCTTGCGAATAATACCACGGCATACTGTAGACTATTGGGTGAATATGCATTTGACATTTACATTTGAAATTTACATAATATGTTCAAGATGGTCTGTACGCACACATGTCACGTGGTTCGCGCAGATTGGTGTCTACCGATTTTAATAGGAATCTAGTTTGCCTTGCTTAAGAAAATATCCTTCCGTGCACTTATCTAATTTTTAAAACCTTTAACACTGGCACGTAGGCTTTGATCCCGCAGGCCATAAAAAAACATTTATTACTACATTGATATTATTTACTTACTCAATCAGTACTACATAGCAAACCCAAATTTTCATCAGTACAAATTCTACCTTCTTACGATTGTACAATATTTGTTTCTCATTAAAATGTATCAACATCAAGATCGATCACGACAGTATGCGCCTGTGTACAATGTAAAACTTCTTAAGTGGGAAAATTTCAGCCATATCATTGTTTGTATGTATACATGATAGTTGCTTTGCAATTGCACAAATCATTATTTTCGTCAGGATTGATGTATCAAAAAATTTAGAAACAAATCTGATATTATATTTTGGATTTAGGCAATGTAGTTACTGGAAAAATAAGTTAACACTCTGTACTTTACTGCATAAGCAGATAGCTTGTTAAATTCTAAATTATTTTTTGTTTTTAGGCAACAAATAAAGTCGTAGCAACAAAAACACAAACTATACAAATAGGTTTTAGAAACGTTACTATGTAATAAAGAAAACAATATAATTAAATATCAATTTGTACTACTACTACTCGGGTAAGAAAATATCAAACCATGTTTCTAATAACAACGCTTTCATGTATTATTGAATCGAAATCTGTTTCACACTTTATTTTCTAGATTGTTGTTCTTTTTCTATAAAAAATCTTTGTGCAACCAAATAGCTTATATCTCTTTGCAAATAAAAATATTTGAAAACCTATCAACGCTTTGAAATGAATTTTCCCATTTAAAACCCAATGTAAGAAGAAGTGCGCATCTTATTTAATATTGGCTTTCGTCGGTGAAATATGAAAAACCAATGAAATCAGAGATTTTTACATATTATCTTATTTCTTTGCAGGATTCAGCTTTCTGTGCGATGTTCTCTCAACCGGAAAACGTCCCACTGAACGAACTGAGCACCTTAATCTTTTTCATAGTTCCGATGTTCGTAATGGCTGTACAGTATACGAAGATGGGAATGAAGATTTCCAAACGCACGCGACAACCGTTAGGAAAGTCTGTGCATAGAGACAGTAAAAAGACCCAATCCCACAGGACCATTATAAAAATGTTGGGTAGGTAAATACTGTGTACACAAAAGAATTAATTATTACAAGTTGGAATCATCGATGTTACTGTATATGTTAGAATAAGCAAGTTAAGCGAATATGAAACTACTACATACGTCAAAATAAATCATTTTGAAGTATAGCCTCACTAGAACCAACAAATAACAACGTAAATTGCTAACTAATAAAACTGTACCTCTATAAATATTTGTCGCATTCATTATATACCTCTCCTAAAATTATGAATTTCTAACAGCAAACAAAACTTGTCATATTACTACTGTAACTAATTAACCACAAGCTAGCTTGAATCTGTAAATGCAGACCGCGATTTACATTGGTATTCAGATCCTTCCAATTAAATAAACAGGGTTTGGCGTCGTCAACTTTCGCCATTAAGGTTATCCTCTAAACTTCACGAATACTAGTACCTATAGCAAACGAGGATAATTTTGATTAATTCTAATATGTATTGAACTTCTGTGGCGTATGATAATTTATTTCACATTTCTTTATCAGGAAAAACTCAAAATTGTTTAAGCAATGTTTTTAACTTTAAGATCAGTCAAATAAAATATCTTTTTTTTTAATTTTCAGCCGCCGTTGTAATAGCCTTCTTCATCTCGTGGGCACCGTTCCACGCCCAACGACTTCTATACTACTACGGAAGAGACTCCCCTCACTTTCCCGAGATCAACGCCTACATGTTCTTCATAACAGGGATCTTATACTACTTTTCTTCGACTGTCAATCCGATCTTGTACAACGTGATGTCAAATCGATATAGGACCGCATTCAAAGAAATTTTATGCGGGCGCAAAAAGAATTTGCTGAAGTTAAGCAGGAGATCGACCTATAGGGATACCAAAATATCCCAATGCGAGGCGTTGAGAATGGAAAGAGATAGCTTGAGTAGAGCTCCTTCCCAAAAAGGAAGCGGCAAATGTAATACACTCCTAACGGTGAATGGCAAAGGTGATAAGAATCTGTTGGTGACCAACGTCACTAATGGATCGGCTGGTGGTGATAGTAGGCACGATAACCTAGTTTGCAAGATTAGTCTTAAGTCCAAGCGCAATTCGAGAAATTCTGAGACTTATATTTAAGTATATAAGAATATTTTTATTGTACAATGTGATATTACATAATATGTATACATAAATATATTACACAATGATGTGTTTGAGATATAGAAAAAATATATAATAAAGAGTATATAATTTAATCCCTGTTTTCATTATTAAGATTAGTATAAAATTGAGAAATAAAACATCACTGCTCAGCTTGAAATTCGAACCCTTCGTTTTCAAAAATACAATTAATTAAATATAATTAATTCTATAAATTCTTCCTATATGTCGTTTTTATGTTGATTTTAATAGTCCAAAATGTAAGTCACTTCAATACTAACGTTCTTGGAATGGAAACTGTTGTTACAAAAATAAAAATTCTTTTTTGCATTAAATCGAAGAATATAATGGTGACCATCAAAACTTTTCCATAAGTAGCACAATTTCTAAGAGTACCAATGTATATGTAAATGTTAATGTAATGTAACATTTCTTCTACAAGTAAGCTAGATATTATTGTTTTAAGGCGTATCGTTAAAAGAAAGCAAATTAAATTCGAACCTAACAAAGAAAATTCCAGCATTAATTTCCAAGCGACAGGCAATTTTCATATTTAAATCGTTATTTTTTAACTCGTGTTAGCATACAAATTGTATCTTAAAATTTACTCTTCGTATACATGAAGAGTTGTTTGATTAATCGTATTATTGGAAAGTGGAGCTAATTTCTGATTACTAAGTATAAATATTTTCATCTCATCGTCCATACATATATCTACCTTCTATTTATTCATTCGTCAATCTATAAAACGTAGAAAATTTTTGCACGTGAAAGTAAAATTCATTATAAACAAATTAATGTTGGAATACCATTATCAGCGATTTAATATTAACGACAATGATGATGCATATGCTTTATTTTGTCGATAGAACAAGATATAGCATGTAATAGCTTTACTTTTAGTAATTTCAGGGCCCTCTTTCGAGTTCAAACGGCGAGGTGTCGTTGCACTCGCCGACGTATAATTGGTTCAATGTCGAGGGCTTGCGATCGCTTTAATTGTATGGCTTTAATTAATAATGAGAAAGGAAAAGTTGGCAGGTTGATCAATAATATTTTTGGGCAAGAGAAATAAGCAATCAATAACATGTATTTACGTTGTGGAGGTTAGAGAAGACATAAGCTCCTGGACAAAATTAACGCACCTCTTGATTAAACTTAAATAATTACATGAATTAAAATAAAATTGAACTAAATTATAATGAAAACTTACAAATTGTGTTTATACAATCATTTGAGAACGAAATCAGCGAAACGTGACCTTATTTTGAATAATTAAACACTTCTTTTGTTGAAAATGAGTGAGATATGAAAACGAAAATCAAAATGAAAAACATTTAAAAAATCGAAAGCAATAGAATTAATGGATCCAATGTGACGTTAGTACCTTGTGGTAAATGCTCAGTGGGGTTGAGGTCGGGACTGTTAGATGGCCGTTCCATTAATGGAATATCAACAACATGCAGGTAGTCAATACATGAATAATAATACATGAATAAAAAATTAGGACCCACAAAACGAGCAAATGGTATTATGTGTTCAAGTACATTTTCCAGGTAACAATCCGTATTCATAGATCACACGCATATAGGGACCAACTCTATATGAGCGCCAGAGCAGATGTCCCTCAGAGCCGCCACCAAACGGGACCCTTGGAGAAATGTTGCAACTTGCAAATCTCCCTCCTTCCCTTCGCCAGACACGATCACGTCCATCAGGAGATTTTGAGCTAACCCTCATTTCGTCAAAGAATAAAGCCTTTTTCCAATCGTTAACAGACCAATGTTGATGGTTTCTGTCAAAACGCAATCTTTGAACTTTGTGTTCTCTGGTAAGCCGGCCTCTTGCTCCTTAATTCGGCTTCATTTCAACGTCTTCTGATTGTTCGAGACGATATTACAATATTACGAACAGCTGATAATTCATTTTGAATACATTACTAGTGATTCTCCGGTTTCTAAGAGCAGATTGTCTCAGAAAACCATCATCCCTTTGATTTGTACATCGTTTTCGCCATTGCCCAGGCCTTTGAATGTGAGATCCTGTTTCGTTAAATCGCCTAATCATGCAACTTGTGCTGGAATGATTTCTTCCTAACACACTGACAACATAATGCATCGAGTATCTCTCATCCAGCAGAATTGATGCCCGCACTGCCTCCTCCGCCGATAAATTTCTTTGGTGATTCATTTCTCTATTTTGAAACAGTCGGAGATGAACTTCAAAACACGTATGTGTACAACCCATAATTTGTTATCGGTTGTATCACACAATTTTTGAATTAGCTTAATAACTTCCACATACAGGTGGAATTTGCTAAAAGAAGGAATTAATACAAGAATTTCATTAAATTCTAATGCAAATGAAAGAATTTTTTTGATGAAATCTCTGTCTGACACAAGACAGATGGTCAGCGAGATATGATGCCTTAAGGTCAAAAGCTACGATACACGAAACGAAGCAACAAATATTATGAATAAACTATGTGAATTTGGAACATGTATCCTTAGTTTATTTTGGTACGATGTTTTACAGAGAACAAACAAAGTAAATTTGACATTTCAAAAAAAAGGTCTTATTTTAAAAGAAGTTGTAGATCAAATTACCTCTTTAACAGAATACCTAAAAACTATTCGTGAAAATTTTGACCAGTACGAGGAAGAAGCGAAACTCAGTTTGAAGGTTTCGACTGAATTTGAGTTTGAAGTTTTTTATAAAAAAGAAAATACACGCCAAATTAAGAAAAAAGTATTTCACGGTGATTCATCCTATTCAGAAAACTTTTCTCCAAAACAAAAATTTAGAGTAGAGGTATTTTTAATAATATGTGATAGCATAATTTCTGAAATGGAATGAAGATCTTGTTGTTATAAAGAATTGCAAGTATATTTTTCGTTTATTTTCGATTATAAAAAGACAAATTTGAATGACAAACGATCCGCAGCGGCTTCTTAAAAAATATCCGTTAGATTTGGAAAGGGAATTAGAAAACGAAATAATACATTTTCATGAACATCTGACAATAATTGAACAGAGCTTAAAAAATTGCAACAGCCAAGAAACATTAAAAAGTGTTAAAGAAGTATTAAAATCAAACCTCTATCCTAATGTAGCTATAGCATTTAGAATATATTTAACTTTAGCTTGCGGAGTTTGTGAAGGAGAAAGAACATTCTCAAAACTGGCGGTAATAAAAAACTAAAAAAGAAGCGTCATGAACCAAAATCGGCTAAATGCTTTAAGCTTGTTGTGCATAGAGCATGAATTCGTGAAAAAAATTAATTTTAAAGAAATTGTGCAAAAATTTGCTGCTTCTAAAGTTCGCAATGTTAATCTGCTATAGCGCCCCAAGACTTCCTTAAATATTTTTATTAAGAACAAAAATGTATTTATTTTAATTTTTAATAGGTTTTACAGATATTACATATTTATAAAACAATGTTTTTATTAGGAATGTAAAATTTTGTTTCAATATTTTTATTGAAAATAAATTTATTTACAATTTTTTTGTTTACTGTTATATTATTAAACATTATTTGCAAATATGTTTTTATAAAAAATTAAAATGTTCATTTTACCTACTTGCTTACACATTTTTGAAATTGCTTATTTGACAATTTGCAATAAAAGATAGAGCGGGGCCCCGTTATAACTTGCCCCAAAGGCTCTGGTTGTATGCATAAACTGTTGTCACCGCATATAATAAATGTCCCCTGCAAGATATAGAATTACTGAAGATTATCGGAGGGAGTTTTGTTTGTTTATTGTTTGGTTTTACAATAATAGTTCTTTTCTTTTTAATATAATAAAGTGCAATAATTACAATAATTACAAAAATAAACAAACAATAAATAATATAATTGAATATGCTACTTCTATAATGAGAATTATTTCAAATGCTTCACAAAATCTGTTAATTATTAATTTCTTTTGAAGTATTATGCAATGCTGGTTGGGATAAATTGACAATTCCAGTATGTATTTGAGTGATGTCTATAAAGTTAACTTTGTTAGCCCCGATTTGAGAAACCTTTATTAATCACTGCTTAAGCTAACTGGACAAGGTTTCAATAATCGATCGAATTTTATAAATCGGATTTTATTTATTTCATCTTCTTATACAATACATTCAAAATGCAGCGCGTTACATTCCTTATTACAAATCCAAGTCATCATCTCAGCAGCCACATCCATGGTGGGATTCCTAATGCACAAAATTGATAAAATTTAGAAAATTTCTAATCTAAAAATTTCTTTCTAACAAGACAATGGATTCTTTTCTCATTGCCAAAAGTTCTGTAGCCAAAATCAAGAAAATTTTAATGCAAAAAAAGCGTAAATCTTTTCCAACATACTGTTTTACTATCAATAGAGACTCTTCCGTTAAGGATATATGGAAGGAAGTTAGGAAATTCAAAAGAGTAACATTTATCTTGGATCATCATCATCACTCCCCCATTTCAGAAAGTATACTAAATGATTTTTTTCATAAGTATTCTCCAGATTACGTTATAGATTTTCAAGATCTAATTTTTAATCGTTGTTCTAGAATAGTATTTTTTTTCATAGGCATTTTACTGTTGGCCACGACAATATCATATACTTCATGTTATTACTGCATGTTATTACTTCAGCTACAGCTTCCTCGAAGCCTTAAACGGTTTTTAGTTGAGTTCTTCAACAAGGTATTAGGTGGGCATCCGATTCCTGAATCGTGGCGATATACCCAGCTTTGCCCCATTCGCAAGTGGTACAAGTCACCTAACTCTCATAGACTAATTTCCTTCGTTACTAACGTTAGGAACACCTTTGAAACTCTCATAAAAACCGCTTAAACTATTGGTGCGAAAATCATTTACTTTTTCCCACATATATGTATAGGGTTCGTAAGGCTAATTCTGCCATTGAGGGTGTTTCTCTCCTATCTGCTCATATTAGTCAAATTTTTCTTTCCAAGCAATATCTCACTTATATGATGTGGGTGTTCCCAATAAAATCGTTAAATGTATACATGAATTTCCTATCTGAACACAATTCACTTCCTCAAGAACTGAACCACATCACTAAAACTTTGATCCGCAATAACTATTCCAGGAAAGATATTCAAACTACCATTGACCACTACACCAACCCTCCTCCACAGCAACTCCCATTATATAACCCTAATTTCCGTAAGCAAGCGTATCTACCCTACATTCATGGTGTCACCGATCCCATCAGCAAGATTCTCTTCAGAAACAACATAGAAACCATCTTCAAACCCAATTTCAAGCTCTCAGACTACTTTCCCATCAAAGACCGCAATCATCTGGATCTACCAGATTCCATGTTCGTGCGGTAATGTATACATCAGTGAAACAAAGCGATCAATCAGCACTCGTGTTACTAAGCACGAGCGTTGAACACGGTTGTTGTGTGTAGCCGGGTCCGCACTGGCCGAGCATAGACTGAAAACTGGCCACCAAATCCAATTTAACTCTACCCGCATCCTATCTCGCATTCCTCACTATTATGGTAGGAAAATGTCGGTATGTTTGAAAATCAATAGAGATTTTCAAACATACCGACAATTTAAATCGCGAAGATGGCTACCCCTTACATCACACGTGGAAATCTCAACTGATTGAACTTCCTAGCAACCACCACGCTTCATCGATACATAACATTCACAATTCTTTGATGCATAACATTTCCGCTTCATCAACGCATAACATTTCCGCTTCATCGACGCATAACATTTGAAGCTGTCCGATAAAAGCGTGAACAAAACGTCGCTACGACAACGACGGGTTTCCAACCCAGAAACCAAGAGTATAATATTACATATTGACGACCGCGGAAGCCTACGGACCAAATGAGAATGGGTTGTTATGGAAAATTAGGGAAATTACTCACACCCTATGTGTCATAGGTCAAATCTTGTCTTTTGTGTTGGAGCACAGTCAAGTGGGAATTACACGGAATGAAAAAGCAGATCAGTTGGCAAAATTTGGACATAATCTTCCTACTTCTAATGTTAAACTCGACTTTTCCAATTTCATCTTTTTTCTCAAAAAACTTGTTTTAAGAGTGACAGACATGGGATACTTCAACGGCTTTGAAAGGATTTAACTATTATGAAATCCAAAAACACGTCAGGCTGGATTCATGGCAGTCACGTTCTTCGTTGTTATCAAGAAAGTTTGTAGTTACTTTCAATCGCTTGCGTTTTGCGTTAAAAAACATCTCAATCGAGTCGGAGTAGAAGACTCTCCCCTATGTGAGGATTGTAAAGTAGAAGAAATCAATCATATATTGTTCGGATGCAGAAAATGTAAGCCCCAGTCAAATAAACTTTTTCGGAACCTCGTCAGGATCAATACTAACCCTCCCTTTTGCATTAATGACTTGCTCGCTACTAATGACTTCAAGATACATGCGTACTTATTCAAACTTTTAATACATGCAGATTTAAAGATTTAATCGTTTTAGCATAGCGTTTGGATCCGAGCTTAGGCGGGTTCTTTCGAATGAATACTTTTATAGTTTTAACGAGTATTATCTGTGCAATTTTGATTAGATTTTGCAGGGTCTTGGATGTTGGGGTACAATACAAGCCGGATTGGCTGAATTTTATAAAAACCTATGTGTATGTGTATGTCATTTTTGTGTCATTTTAGATTTTGTTTTATATATTTATTGCTTATACAAAATTCAACACCACTGGTACAAATGATCCTATCTGTCTTACGAAATATTATTCTTTTCGGAATGCAATTTAAAAATAAAGATATTATTATTTTCCCTCGCTAGTAATACTTTTTATCGTTCGCAATATTTCACTCACGAATGATAAAATAACGAAAATAATCAATAATTTTGATATTTTCCGTGTCCTGCTTTAGACGCTTATAACTAATAATATTTCTGCCTGAAAGTGGCTCTGATATCCTCAACAAACATTCTCCTTTTCTATAATAAGATTAACTTTCGTTTAATAGTCATAGAAATTTCAATTCCCAGCTACATATTAATAATTTTTATAAAATCGAATTCCTTCTTTTTTTAATGTTTCAACTAAAACGACGTCGATGATTTCCATGAGAAAGTTCTTCCATTCCCCTGACTCACAATGTTTAAATCTATTAAACAAAACATAACGTCCATAGGAATATCCACACTGAACCGTTGTTTATTTCATTCTATACTCCGTTATGTACGAGCGGCAAATACGGGATTTACAAATGCTGGCACTTGGTGGGACCCCCCCACAACTTACATATATTATCGGGTTTCGGGCAAAGAACGGAGCCACATCGGTCCCGTAACACTCTCGTCAACGTCAGAACATATAACCGGGCCCGTTCAATAGCAGCAGAAAGCGAATCCGGCCCGAGATTGTTGTTCCGTCGGACTTGCTAAACTTAACGGCTTGCCCCGTCCATTGTCAAGTTTTCGCGGATGAGATTCAGCAGGTGAATGCAGCTCGATTTTAGTTAAACGGTGCTTCGTTCAAAGCAATAATTCGAGCGTAGCAGCCTCGTAACTATCTAATCATATAAAGGTATATGCTAAGCGGGATAACGGAAGCGGAATCTGCTGACCGAAAAGACGCAAGATGGATGCGCAGCTCGTTGTAAGTACCTTGTATTGAATTTTTTATAATTATTTAAAGTTAAATTTGGAGCAATAGGACAAAAATTGTTTGTTAAATTAGGATCTTTAAGTGAACTTTTAATATTTAGAAAATATTCGATTTCCATACGCAAAAAAAGTTTTTCAAAATGGGTGCCACTCTGACTTAAATAATAAAACAAACATTTCAATAATAACGGGGAATGGTACGCATTTTCTGCCTTTAGTGCCTACAAAAGTTTTCAACAACAACTAAGAAGTAATCGCTTCAAGCAAAACAGTTAATTTTCCCAAAAGCTTCTTGAATTTCTTGAATTAAATTCAAATCAAATAAATGAAAATATTTGTGAAATAATATTTCTTTTAAGGTTAGCAAAATAAAAATAAGCCAACGTCAATTGCATGCACGTCATGTAAATAACAAGAATAAAACTACTGCTTTGGACTTTTTGATTTTCTCCTATTTGTATGATAAACATTTGATATGTTATGCGAATGAGCAAAACAATATTATAACTTTCTTTCTCTGTTATGGTATTTCACTCTCCAAGGACCTAATCATCTTATATTGCAAAACCAGAGATTATTTCTTTCTTATCGAACATTTACAAGTATTGCTTTATTATGCACTAAAATCTTACCAACACATCAAATTTAAATGAACAATATACTACTCTTGTTCCATGTTGAAGTTTACTAGTAATAAATATTACTTTATTAGTAATAAATATTATTTTATTTTTCTATATAAGGTTAGTTTTTCACTTAGCTTGTTAGTTCAGTCTCGCTGCTGATGATGATAGCTTGGCTACCGAAACGTGCGTCCAGTACGAATTAAGTGTTGTGGTAAGGGTTTTAGTGAACTGTTTCAGTTTACTAGTAATGTAATGTCTTTCTGGGCCCATATGAAATACTTGCATTGACTTTATTCGAAAATATTTATTACTTCTAAATTTGTTGTTTATTGGATAATAAAGCAAGCCCACCTGTACACAGTGTGTCCACCTAGTGCGTGGGCGAAAGATAACTTTTTTCCTGAGTAATTTAGAGAAAAAACTTCAAATAGAAAACATTTAGATAAAGACATGTTGCACAACATAAAATTACGCCCAAGTTTACAGGGTGCTCAGTTTCAGCTGCAAACGATGCAGGTTTGCTTTTTTAAATGGTACACCTGTACATTATCACGTTTTTGGATAGCTCTCTTCAATTCATGTCAACTTTCTCCAACATTCCTTATGACCATCTACATATCTTAATTTTTTAGATAATTGAGATAAATTGAGATTTTTTCGAAATTCCGCTGTTTCTTTAACGGCCGATATCTTAAACACCTTATACGCTAGAGCGATAAAGCGGAGAACGCATATACGCGATCACGACCACGATCGCGATAGCGATAGCGTTGGCGATTGCGATCGTAGGAAGCAGCGAACATATATACGCGATCGCGATATGCCATTTGCTGTATGATGTTCTTCACGCGATCTGTGATAAACGCAACATGTTGCGTCTGCACGCGAATGAACGCAGCACAAATCGATTATATCGCCAACAGATCGCAACAAGTACGTGCTGTGCTGTGCTCTCTCGTGTGATGCATCTGATCGCCAACGCGGTCGCAATCGCGATCATGGTTGTGATCGCGTATATGTATTCTCCGCATAATTCAAATTTTATTCGCTTGAGTACTTCTTGGAGTTTTCAGCAATACATCTAAAATTATTTTCTATCAACCAGGGTCTACAAGATGGCCGTTGAAATCGTTGCCATGTTAAATTGATACTATTTTTTAATTCTTTAAAATGCAACACCTTGTATATTTTTCCATAATCTGATAGAGAAACTGATCTAGAATGTTTCTTAAGCAGACAAATGCTGAATAGAGTACAGTATAAAAAGAATAGATTTATTTAATGTATCGCACACTTCTTCCAGTGGTAAAAAATATAATTAGAACATGCCTACCGAAAGTTATTTAAAAAGTTTCGCGAATTAGCTAAGCAGAAATGTTTATGAATAACTTTTTGGATGAATTTCTTAAGGCATTGCAGGACACAGACATTACACAAAATATTACTCCCGAAATGTGAGTGAATATTCAACAAAACACAACGAACAGCATTACAGTTTGTATAAAGAAAAATGATGTTCACTTCAAGTAGATTTTCAAATTGTATGCATAAATTAAATTCTACAGATTATCTTTAATTAATAACTTAGAACTAAAATTTTTACTATTTCTTCGTAGCACTCTATGAATTTTAGCAAAAAACTTATTTGCATAGCTTCATAATTAATTTACTAAAGAACGGCACATTTTAGGTATAGGGAAATGTTTATAAAGATTCTGGAAAAATATACAGGGCCTTCCATTTAACAAACTTGAAACAACATGAATCAAACATGGCGACGATTTCGACAGTTTTGTTTTAAACGCCAGTTGATATAAAAAAATTTCAATGTATTACCGAAAACTCCAAGAAATACTCTATCTATAAAATTTAAACCATCGCTCCAGCGTGTAACGCGTTTAAGATATCAATCGTTAAAGAAACAACGAAAATTCGCAAAAATCTCAATTTATCTCAGTTACATATTTAGCCAACATGGCGATCGCGTGTGCATGCTAAAAACATAAACCGATATCATGTTTATCAGTTTCCGAAGAGAAGTTTGTTGCAATGAAAAGTAATGGGTCATTAAAAGATTGGACGTGCCCGGAATGCCTAACCTCAAAACTAATAAAATGTAGTACCCCTCCAAGTGATCCAAGATTGAAAAAGCTGTTAGAACCATAACTAACACCATCATTACTAGTTTTCAACTTGAAATGAATAAATTATTCAATAAAAATAAAAAACTTTGGAAGGAAATTGATGGATTAAAGGGATCACGCAAACAACACCGCTCTCTCTGAAAACGATACAAATGTCGTTAGTAATCGGAACGAACAAAATATTCTCGATCGAAAAGTGGAAAAGAAAAAACTAACAAGTAAAAAACTTCAGACTACTCCTCATAGTTCGATGACCTATGTGGAAGTTTTAAAAAAAGACAATAAGCAAAAAAACATCGAAAACAGAATGGAACAGCCTGAACGTGTGAATAATAGAACCGAGATATCTGTCACTGTTAAAAGGAATAATAGCAAAATAAGTATTATACCGGATACTGCACAAAATGAATTGTCAATTAAGGATGTTGAACGATTTGTTCGGATTCATGCCTATGGATTGAATGTTAAGACCTCTGTAGCTGACCTATTACAACACCTTACCACTAATTAATAACATACTGAATGGGAGCTGTGAGCAGTTACAAGCTCGATGGCCACTGGAATACTCACCATTTAAAATAACATGTACATTTGATGCTTTACAAAATATGTAAAATCCAGCAGTTTGGCCGAGATGTATGAAAATAAATCGTTTTTTATTCAAAACGACATCCAATATAGAAATAAACAAGTGATAAATAATCAAAGCGAACATTGGGCAAACAAATATAATATCTACAACTTCCTAACTATACAGTGCGGCTCTAAAGTGTCCCCCCCATGCTAACTTTTGAACGACAGAAGCTAGCGTTTCTAGAAAAAATAATTCGATTTATATTTTTTGTGAACTAATTTTTTCCGTTATCAACATTTCAATTATGTTTCCGGTTTGACCGAAAGTGACATCAACTTTCTTATTTTAAATAGAACATCCTATATATTTTTACGTTTTTGGAAAGGTAATCGAAAGGCGAATCCAACGGTACCACATATGTTGTACTTTAACTTAAGAAATATGGTGATATGCAGCAATGAAGATTTTGGTAATCTGTTTTTGTTAGGCAAAGTTGGCTAGGAAAGTGCGCCAAATTGTTTTTTGTGACGCCAGACTGATCTGACGAGCACGTTGCTAAGCAAAGTAATCATAACAACTGTCAAATCTCAATTCCAAAAGAGTAAATTATTCTTGTTATTTATTGTTATTACAGCCTGCATTTGTCATACTTTCGTTCTTTGTGCTCGTTATTGTTTTATGTTATTTTACCTTGTTGTTTTAACTGTTATTTCTCCATTACTTTAATTTATTGTAATTAATTAATTGTGCTGGATATGTTGAATTTACAATGGCCTCCGCATGGACCACGTAAGATAACCATTAAGTACCTGATTTTAATATCCGGTATGTTTGGCAACAATGACCACAAAGTGGAACATAATGAACACTACCCTTGTACAGCTGGAAATATTTGAACTTTGCGCTAAGTAAGCATAGACAGTATAAAATTTACAGGGCGAACTGCTTTAACAGAAGATAATATGATTTAAATTATTGCACAATTTATTGCGCAACCATAGCAAATAAGGTGATAACTGTTGCCAAATTTACATAATATTAAAATTTACCCAGCAATTTTGCACGGCTCGTGCCAAAGCCATCATAAAAGTAACAAAACAAAAAGCCTAAAAAACAGACATGTTATCTAGCAAAAACATATTTAAACATACTTACCATAATTAATTAATTGCAATAAAATTCGATAAACTAAAGAAATAACAACAATTAACAACAAGTTAAAAAGAGAGAAAATAATAACGAGAACAAAGAAGGAACGTGTAACAAATGCGGAATATAATAATAATAAACAACGAGAATAATTTACGCTTTTGGAATTGAGATTTGACAGTTTGACAATTGTTATGATTACTTTGTTTAGCAGCGAGCTCTTTAGAGCAGTTTGGCGTCACAAGAAACAATTTGGCGCTCTTTCCTAGCCAACTTTGTGTAACAGCAAAAACAGATTACCAAAACCTTTAATGCTGCATATCGTCATATTTCTCAAGTTAAAGTATAACATATGTGGTATCGTTGGATTCGTCTTTCGATTGTCTTACCAAAAGCGTAAAAATATACAGGTGTTCTATTAAAAAAAAGAAAGTTTACGTCACTTCCGGTGAGACCGGAAATGCAATTAAACTGCCGAAAACGGCAAAAGTTAGATCATAAAAAATAGAAATCGATCTATTTTTTCTAAAAACGTTGCTTCTGTCGTTCAAAAGAATTGCACGGGGGAACACTTTAGAACCGCATGTAACATATATTGGCTTCGTATGAAGCCACTCCGGCAGTAATATATTATACTACGGTCGAGATATGAAGAAAAATGGTAGGACCTGTATTTTCGTGAAGAATACAATTACCTTTGTCAACTTGGAGGAACTCCAGATGAAATCTTTGGAGGTTGACATTGAATCCTGTGCTATTAAATTATGCTCGTCAATATTATTGTTTTCCTGGATGTTTTAAATTATATTGCACGCCTTTATGTTAAGGTTTCGACGTTGGCAGACTATGCTGTGTGGGGACTTTAGTGCAAATTTATTGCAGTGCGACAATACCATGTACCGCATTGTGGACTTGCTTAGTAGTTACGGTGTTCAGCTATCAATTATACAGCCAACTAGAATTATACCAACATAGACATCATTAACCGACAACATCTTCTAATATTACAGATTTTCACGCTGAAATTACAGACAACGGAATATTCGATCATTGTGTTAAGCTTATTGGATTTTTATGGGAAAGATCGGAAATCCCAAGCAAAGAAGAATATAAGGACTCTCACAAATGATATGATTGATGATTTAAAATTCGTCAACATATAGGTGAGATTGATTGGTTACAGCTCCTCAACGGCATTAATACCACCTTAAAGCTTGAACGTCCAAAATTTTCAATATCCAAGTATTCTAAAACAAAAATTTTCAAAGGTAGACCTGTAAAAAAGCTTGGGTGTAATGAGGAATTAAGTATGCAATGTAGAATTAAACGCCAACTATACGAGGGCGGTAAACAAGGAAGGATTTCAGATGCAATATATAAAACCTGACGCGATCGATTAAAGAGAGAAATAGTGTTGAAAAAACAAATATACTAGTCTAACCGAATCCATATATCCGACAATAAAACACGTGCAACGTGGAAAACAGTTAATGAAATTCCCGGTAAATCGAAACATATATCGTGCTCAGCAGAAACTAAACACCTTGTATACTTGGACATAATTTTATGTTGTGCAGGACTTGTCTCCGAATATTTTTTATTTGAAAACTTTTTCTCTGTATTATTCAGGAAAGGAACACGCTGTATACAAACACACACTTAACAAACACATAAAACAGAAGCAGCAGCGACAACAGCTGTTGAACACAATAAAACATAAACAACCGACTTAATATTAAATCTTTCCGCTATAAACCATTTCGAAATTATAAGCAGGTAAGTAAAAGACCTGACTACGGGAGGGCAACCGTATAGTGCAATACAAAAAGAAAAAATAACTTTAACTGGAATTTGCTTTTTCACTTTTGAATATTTTTGTGATTGGCAATCGTGGGAAACACCTCTAACTCCCAAGAATTTGCGCTAATTAATTTTAGAATGATATACCGTTAAGAGGAAATAGCATACACACGAGTTACATTATTATATGTAGATGTTGTACAGTACGCTTCATAAAGTAAAATGACCGATGGAATATCAAAAATGTATGACAAACTTGCTCGTTTTAGTTGTTGACACACTTATGTTAGTTGATTTGGCGTATACGTTACAAATAAGAGTAATTTTTAATTTTAGTAAAAATATATTTGAAAAAAAAATTCAGTTTTCTTTAATTTACATTGTATGTAGTTAAAATACTTCCTCATATTCAACACTATTTCTGTCGAAAATTCGTTTTTATAACTAGAAAACCATTGTTTTACAAGAAAGAACCACTCTAGTATATAATTCAGTGGTCCTTAAATCTTTTCAAGAAAAATTCAAATTACGATTGATGCTCGTTAATTTTGATTCTACCAAAAATCTGTTTTTCTGCTGTCAAAAACTTGTCATAATTAATTGCCACTTCAAATAGTCTTCATTGTGATTCAAAGAAATTACTGCTTTGATAGTGCAGCTTCAGACCGCTACACGCGAACTTATTTTACGTATCGATTTATAAGTAACCTGAGCAAATATGCGGTAACAGCCAGAGGCGTGGCGAGCGCATAAAAGTTTACACATAAAATAGAAGGTAAGAAATAAATTATAAAATGTGCTGAAAGACATACCGTTTTAAAAGTCTTCCGTGAAATCACAAACTGGGTAACATCTGTTAAATATTTGAATCATTAGATATGTTTCCACAGCTATTTTAGTCAAGTGAGTACGACGTGCGAATAAATGTTTTTTAATGCCGAAAACGACCGCTCGACATCTAGCGATGTTATATTTGCATATTTAAAATAATCTTTGAAACAACTTAATGCATCTTCACACGCACCTTCACAAATTTGTCTTAATATAAGAAAATCGGAGTCTTTCTCTAAAACACTTTAAAATTTTCGTATTACACACCAATTTGTTTCGCCTTCTACAGCGTATAACTGTGCGTGAACATCATTCACAATTTGAACAGAATCCACTAGCGACATCGAAACATTTTGTAATTTTTCTATTCCCTCCGCTAGTCCGAAGTAATTGTTGTGAATAGTTTGTAAATCTCTTTTAACCTGACTATCTTGAAATATTTCCTGGCTTTTCTTGATTGCTGCAGCTTCTGTCGGATTGAATTTTAAAGTACCTTCTTTACTTGATCAAAATAGCAGCCTGCAACCATGTTCCCCAACGTGTAACAATCGGCTGTGGTGGTTCAGGTAAATCAGGACACAGTTTGTGAAATAGTCGGGTACGTTTCGGGGACTCTAGAAACACTGCCTTTGTACTAGCAATTTACTAGTGGAAAACATGTAGGAATCGTTTGTGCCGCAAGACTTAGAGTATGGATTTTACACGATACATGTAAGAAGTTACCACTGTGTTCTTTAAGAGATCGGCCCAAAGAACGCATGTTTGCGGCGACATCACTCATAAACATTAGTTGCTTAGTTGAAATTTCAAATTTGTTCAATGAGTTCAACATCACCTTTAAAATCTCATCGGCAGTACAATTTATAACTCTTTTGGAAGCAAGTAAGAAGGAGGATGACGGTTGATATGGTTCCATTGTAGGTATTACATTAACCACAGAATGTTTTTGACGATCTGTTGTTTCGTCCACACACAACCACAGTTTTTTATTTTTCAATTCTGTTTTCATTCTTTTTTCTATATGTTCAAGCATATGGCACATTTCGTATCGATGTCCGACTAGGTGATTTACAGTCCGCATATTTATTCCAGAAGGAGACAAATGCTTCTTTGTCTAGCAGACGAAGCGATAGGTTACATAAAATAAGAGTAACACATAATTCAAATGTAAATTTTTCTTGGTCTCGTATGCCACTTTTTGCAGAAGAATGCTGTTTGCTTTCGATGTGACATTGACAATGGCTTCTGGACCGACACATTAAAGGGATTTTATAAACTAGACATTGAATTTTAGCGCCATCAAAAATTAAGTCCGGCATGTCCACTATAAAGTTTTTAACTGTGTCTGCCATTGGTCGTTTTCACGACGTACCTAACTGCGACATTTTTAAAGCAAACATAAGCCTACATATACACAAAACTACTCGCATACAGCATCGATTTAGTACTGACGCTGTGAACGCGTGAAATAAATAATCGCCGACTCCGCACCACATATCTACTACACTGACTGTTACCGCTGTTTGCCCAGACTATTTAAAAGGGTATAAGGCAGGTTACAAGTTTGAAAAAAAAACGAAAACAAAACAAAAAAGATGTGGAAATAAAAAATACGCTTGTACTACCGACTTACAAGGCTAAGTTGATGCCGATCAACATTAGTGAAAGTGTTATAATTGTAGGTTTCTGGCCGAAAAAAAATCGACAAACGAAATTGATGCCGATCCGTGGTATGTAGTTATCGCAGTCATTTGTTACGCATTGAACGTCGCCGTGCTGTTGTATTCGTCGGACTTCTTTTGTTATTCCACGAGCGCACTTGTTTACATAGCTTTTTCTTTCTCTTTAACTTCAAACAACTCTCTCCATCTCTATTTTAAAACAAAAAGAAAAAATAATGTCACGTCGATTGTCGAAGAAAATGGAACGAGAAGCTAATTTATTGCATTAAAACATCCTATTCTATTAGAATAACAAGAGAAATGGAAAAGAAAAGACATCTAGTTAGCGATTAAGCGCAAGTGTTTTATTTTGTGCGACAAAAGAAATGGGAAGAATACATAGCAGGATGTGATAAGACTAACTTTTGATATCATTGTTTTTCGTTCATTGAAATTAAAGAAATTTAAAAACAAATTATGTGTAATTTCACTCTTGAAGTCCTACTAGTAAAAATTTTAATGGATCCGTGTCAACAATTGAACAACGTTTTGTGGGCTAATGAAGCACATTCTCAATCAAACAGCATTCATAATGGTAAGATTTGGTGCGTAAATCATCCCCTTACGGGGAATCAGCAAGGACTTTATGATTTGAAGGTTACTGGATGATGTGGATTCACATTTCATTTTATTATTTTCAAAGAAAACTAAACAGTTACGGTTACTAATCAATGTTATGTTGTGTAATTTTGTTAAACCAACATTACAAAATCAACCATCGTCTATATAACATATTGCACCAATGAGTTTTTTGTTACTCACTTCGAAAAAATACATAAATAGCAATTTCAACAAATAAGTTTCTTGAACAACAATTATGTGTCACAAAGAATCAAGGTAGAATATCTCTTTTTACCTAGAAAAGTTTTAGAGACAAGGTAAATTAGCCTGACGTTAAGTAAGATGATGGACATCTAAATCTACTATACAGACATGGGGTTCTCACCCATCTTTAAACGTCAGATTTTATCTAAGAGATAATCAGTCAAGTACATATGAAGGATATGGATGATAACCTGTCAAATGTAGAACTAATCTTTTGAGCTGTCGATAATATTTCATTTCTAAAATACAAACTTGATACTTTGGTATAAACTTGTTTAATGACTTTCCTGGGGGTGGATTCGAATGCCAAGAAGTATGTTGTTATTAGTTATTAATCAACTAAGATTTTACCATTGTAACAAAGGATTTCTTCTAACTATGATTGACTTGAAATTGAATATTATGTACAACGTCCTATAGCAAATTCTAACACCGTTTTTTCAAATATGTAATATATTGTGTAAATAAAATCTTTATTTGTTCGCACATAACCAACGCTCAGCAGAATTGAGGTGTGCGTTCTCATCCATTTTAATCTCGTTTCATTTTGAAGCAAATGGAAAAATTAATGAGCTATGGCTCTCCGCGTACCCAACTATAATTTAAAGAGACAACATCAGCGTTGAAAGTTATGATACGAATCGGAGCGTTAGAAATATGAAATTATACGACCTGACAATTACCGTTGGGTGCGGTCTAAATACACACATATAGTATATACATAATGAACTCCATTTGTTTAAAAAGTCAGCAGCAACAAATTATTCGCTATTTTTTTCTATTGTATAGAAACAAGACGTAGTTTAAACACATGCAGGTTGTTAGAAAGAAACTTGCAATAGAAGATCAATTGAAAAAGAGAGAAATTTTTAATTAGGAATTTACAAGGTTTTGATATCACTTTATTCAAAGTTTAAGGATGTAAACTAGATCTAATTTAGAATACATGAATAAAAACTTCAAAAATAGAAGATTTGTTGCTTTTAGTTACTAAGTTACAGCATTGTTAAAAGCATTTTATAAATACTGAAATAATTATTTCGAATATAACAATTTCCATTAGTAGTTATAATATGGTATCATGCAAATATTAAGAGGTTTTTAAAGGATTACTTTCTTTGTTTTGCTTTTAGAAGACTCTAATTCTATAACAATCCGTCCAAAGATATTTTCGTATTGTTATTATATAAGTTTTCACCACTTAAATTGTTCTTATTTTTAAAATACAAAGGTTGCTGTCCCAAAACTTTTTCTCTGTGTATCACAAAGTAGCTTCTCAGTGGATTTTATGACGAAGATGTGCCGAAGAATTTGCAGTAAGCCTCATTACTACAACATTTGGTATAGCAGTAACAAGAAGGAAATGTCTTTTTACACTAAACTATTGCCGGTGATGTACATATATCACAAGGTAGAAACTTATGGACCTCAGGTTTCAGCAGGAAAACTAACGGTCACTCATGCTTCAATATTAATGGAGATTTCTCTTCAGTTCATTGAATAAAAACTCCTTTACAGCCTCTAAACGTGTTTCTACTGAATAATTGACTGAGACTTTGGAAACAAATAAGCATCTGTATGGAATCTAACATTACTCCTTCCTCTTGCTGTTCCATTCAATTCACATCTGCTAGGCCTTCTTTATAAAATGTCCTATCTTATTGTAATGATAACATTCCTATACCGAATACACACTTTTTTCAATGCTTTAGGAACCACCCCATATGGCTCTTTATTACCCATGTCAGTGTCTTTTCGCAGGATCGAATGCGACGCATATAAAGTAGGCAAAGTAACAATGGAAATTCAATTCCTATATATAAAATTAAATTGACCTGAATACTAAGCTCCGCAACGTACAAAATACACAATACATGACAATTTTCCTTTTTGCGTTGGCCGTTAATTATAATGAAGGCGGAACAAGAAGAAAGCTGATTCATGAGTACTGTATGACGGAGGTGTCGATTTGCATCGCAAAATAATGAGCAGCGGAATCTAGAAATCGGGAGATTCAAACGTAGAATGGATATAGATTATAAGTTGCGAAGCTTGATCTTCGACCTACTGAAATTATGTGTGCTTTAGTGTTAGTACGTCTTTTAAAATAAACAGAGAAAAATATATAGTCCATATAACAATAAACATGGTAAAACATGTGACAACACAATTTTTGTTACAGCAACTACATATTTTATTGGATTAAATAAACATGCTGTAATTCTTACTATAAATTGTTATTATTTTAAAGGTACATAGGATTGTTGTTCCAAATTTGTATTCCAGTACGTGATTGAAGACATTATAACGTATTATTAAATATGCACATTTCAATATGAGGTATGGAAATTTAAAAAAAAAACTAGAAAACATAAGGAACGAGAACAGAAATACATTTTGGCGTATTTTAGAGTAAATCTAACCTCAACACAAAACGTGTTTTGCTATTGTAACGTTTTTATTGTCTAAAGAGAACAAAAACGATGCTGCATTCAAAATTTGATAAAATATTTGAATAAGTGGTAAAATAAAGGATGTTCACTGTTAAAAGCATTTTAACTCCTTTTTTGCTTTTCAAATGATATAGCATTCTGTTTTACCTGATTGGAAACAAACACTAAAGGTATAAATTTGGGGCATATGATTTGGAAATTTGTGGATTTCCATTGGCAAATTCTTTTACTAAATGCACTGATCCACACTCCTTGCTATTATTTTGGTTAAAAACCTTCTTCGGTTTAAAAATTGTTCAACGAAAAATCAACTATCTCTGAAAAAAATAATGTCGGAACGTGTTAACGTTATCCTGTCAAAAAGATATTTTAATCAAGGCAAAATTGTTTGGAAATTGTTGACTTCGTTAACCTGAATACATTCAAGCTGACAATATGAAACATATACCAATAAAAAAAACTACTATAAGTTAATTTTTATCCCAGAGCATTACGTAGAAAACAATTTCTACAACACCTAAACATGCAGAATCAATCATACATTTAAATGGCAAATTGTAATAGACTTTTAAGTACCTTAATACTATTTAGATTAAACCGATCAATTACAGAAACCATTTCAATTATTTCTACAAGCGACCAGACCATCGGGTCGATATCGGCTCGTTTGTAACTAACACCAAACAAGTAATTGTTTCGATTATTTCTATTCGCTTGTGAATGAACAATCATGCATAACACGTAAATTGCTTTTGTAGATGGTGAAAAAGGTGCTTGAATATTGTTGAATGTATCAGTTTTAACTTGAAACTTTGTAAAAATTTACCTCTTTGGTACAATAATCCCCATTCTATTGCACAAAAAAAAAAATTAATACTTTTTGTGTCATTTGTTGTAAAACAAGGTATAGCAAGTTATCAACATTTGGAATGAGGAAAAAATTACCAGTGACGTTGCTGTAAGGTTTTATCCTCCGTCAAAAATTGATAGTTTTTATTAAAGTTTTGATGAGCTGTGAATTCATAGACATAAAACAATGCATTTCAATGTTTGAACGACATCCTACATTTTTCGGAACGTATTGATCCTATATTAGTGAAACATTTTTTTTGTGTGCAAACAATGTGGGGAAAATGCTTTGCTACTCTTGCGTAAATATCCAAAATCGTTTAATATATTGGTTACGATTTACCATTAATGTAAGTAATTTGTATGCAAATACCCAGATAGTACATATACATAACTAAGCTTTGCCATAAATATCTAAAACTTAACAAAACAAGTAGAAAAATATTGAAAAGTGAAAAGTGAAAACTTTCACTAACAAGAACTGCAAATAGATGCCATCCATATGCATATCAAGAAATTACTATCCTACGCCGTCTAATTTATCGCTCTTAAATTATTAACAGCGCAATAATAACAGTCCAGATGTGGTAGATTACAACAAGAACTACTAACAACGTGTATACCTTAGAAATATGCATGCATCTAAATATCTAATGGAATCTAACGCGCAGTTACAAGTGGAGTGAAAGTCGTACAAAATAAAGCGTACTTTTTTCGAAAAACGAACTCACATGCATTTTAAATAAACAGTTACGTCCATTGTACTATTCTTTTGAAAACACCAATTGTTTTCAATGGTCATTTAGCACGAAATAATATTTTCCTGTTTTCAACCTTATATTACATAAGAAATTCATTGATAAAGCAAAATTATATCGAAAATCTGTTGAAACAATTTATATTAATTACTCACATTCATCTTCCAGGTAACTATTTTACTAATCAGTTGCTCAACAAAGCACACGGCATCCCAGAATCTCCCACCAATTCAGCAAGATGTTTCGGCCCTCTCCACAAGCATTGTCCACCAAATTCCTCTATCTTCCGACCAACAAGCCGAAGGCGCCATCAATATCCGTTTCGGGCCTGAAGACGTCAGCCAATTCGCCAATCAAGATGACCAAAACAGTTACACCGCCGTTTATCTTCAATCGCCAGCTACCAACCATCAATCTGAGGAATATTCCAACATTCAATTTGTGGATAATCCGCGATCCCTAGATTACCCAATCCATACTAATCAAAATCAACCATCTTCCCAATCGTTTAATGTTGGTTATAGTGTAAAATTTGCAGGTGCTTCGCCTTTAGTGATCAAACAAGCTAAACAGCAACAATTATACCTAAATTCTGATGTTATTACCGGAACCAATAAAGAAGAAGTTATGAAACCGCAAAGTGCTGACATACCCCAAGAAGAATATGTCTTAAATTCTGTGTTGGATAATAAGAAACAAAAGATATCAGGCATCAAAGCCAAATACTATCGACCATTGGCATCCAATGTCGATCCAGAGAAATCCATAGCTCAAGCTAATCTATCACCTAAGACGCAAATGAAATTACAAGATTTACAAGGCAATGTGCAACCAAACTACGAAAATGACGTTTATCTAAATAAAGCTAACAATTCCCCATGGAAAACACTGAGTCCCGGTGTCGAGATCTACAAAAGTAAACCGATAAGGACCATAACTACTCAAGCTGCCGAAGAATCCAAAAGATTTGACCATGCTAAAGCTTTGGGAAGAAGCATCGGCTTCGATTACAGTAATGTAGTCAATTACAAAGCAGTTAACAAAGAACCTGATAGTTTTGCTGGAAGTGCAGGTATCAAATCGCAAGAAACCGCTTTAACAAAAGAACAAAGTGTCGTACCTTTCATTAATGACGCAAAATACATTCCTCAAAAAGCAGACAAAGTCTTACTCCAACAAGGCTCACCAAAAGTAGAAGATATGGTTACAAGCCAAGAATCTGATTTTACACGCTATTATACACCGACATATCAAAACAGCATCAAAACTTTTACGAACCCGACATCATTCCAAACAAACCAGATTCCCTTTAATCCATCGCAACAAATTTTCCAGGTTCCTAAACAAGTAAACGCCCAAATTCCATATAATATCAACAAACGTCTAGAAAATGTCTACAAATTCGCCCAGCAAAATTCAGATCCTGTTTTCAAAGGTTACAGCAACCGATTGAAACAATTCTACGACCAGTACGCCTTTCCCACGCCGATTATAGATTTCACAAAGGAACCGTTGGTACCCCAGTACATAAATCAACAAAATAAAGAGATCAAAACTCGGACGCCGATGTATAGCGTCAAAGAGAGTCAACAGGACGATAGTAAACCCGCAGAAATATTAGAGAATCAAAAATCATACGGGAAAAATTTTATATACATTCCTTATAATCATTTCTACACTAATCCTCATACGGTCAGCAAAAAGATAAAGCCAAACGGATCAAGATACGTTAAAAGTGTGAAAAAATACACCAGACCGCATTCTAGAAATAAAATTCATCCAAGAATCGAGTTATATTAAAGCTGCTTTTTTTATATAATTTATTTGTTCCTATTTATTGACGTTGTGTCGTTTTTTAGTTGAGTATATAATATCACGTTAAGTAGATTAATTTAATTTTTTATACATTTAATCGTTAAATAAATTTTGTTTTACTATTGCCGAATTGCAGTTTTTTTCTTTGTCAATTTGAAATTTATTTAAAAGTTGTCTTGTACAATCTTTCCTTAAATCTAATTGAAATTGTCCAAGATAGGCTCTTTACAGTCGTTGCACATGTAGAAATAGAAAAGAAATTATATTTCAATTACTATGTCGAGCTGCTGTTAATTCGCGTATTTTTTAACACCTGTTGCTTTTTCCGGTAACTGACGAACACCAAGCTCTATTTAATTTCTTTGTCTGTCGTACTCATTAAAATCAGTTGAAAAATATGAATAAAACCAATATAATGTAACGATTAAATGAAGTGCAAAAGTGAAATTATCAGTTTTGCTCCGCTACTATAATGAGAATTAAGAAAATTGGAAAAAAATTACAGTTATAGTTAGTGTATGTACGTATGTATATCTGATAAAGAAATATATCATACTGTCCAAAGATTTATACCAATACTTTCCAAAAGAAATAGACAACTTTTATAAAAGAATCGTAAAAGCCAGTTTATAGAATTTTTGTAGACGTATTATGTAGTTCCACCGTATAAGCTTAAAATATTTTGAGGTTCAGTATGTACGTTGGAAAATGGCCAAAATTGTCCCAGTGCACAAAAAGGGTAATCGCGATCTTCTGTCTAATTACATGCCCTTTTATTGCCTTAAATCAAGATGGCTTTATCCCCGGGAGATCTACAGTTACGAATTTGGCGAGCATGTCCCAATTTATTAACGAAGTCTTGGATAGACGTAGTCAAGTTGATGTGATTTATACAGACCTGTCCAAGGTTTTTGACATGATCAATCATGAAATGTTGTTAGTGAAGCTGAGCTCCTTCGGTTTTGTTCCTACGGCGAGAAGTCTCCTCGAATCCTATCTGAAACAGAGAAAGTGTTATGTAACTTATAACGAATATTGCTCTCGTAACTTTGTTCTTTCCTCTGGCGTCCCCCAGTGATCAAATGTAGGACCGTTACTGTTTGTGCTTTATATTAACGACCTGCTTTTGAAAATTGACCTTCCCACCCTTGCTTATGCAGACGATATTAAAATCTTCTCGGAAATATCTTCCGTTGATGACACGAGGAAACTGCAAAATGGTCTTGATATATTAGTAGAATGGTGTGAGCTTTTTAGGCTCAAGTTAAATGTTGATAAATGCTGTGTACTTACCTACTCGCGTTCTTGTTCACCGTACTTATTGTCCTACCAAATCAGAGGTACCAATTTGTCACGTAACCTTGAGTTTAAGGATTTAGGTATACACTTCGATACCACTCTCACATTCAAAGCTCACATTAACAATATCTGTTCTGAAGCCATGAAATCTCTGGGCTTTGTGATGCGTGTCTCTAAATACTTCAATAATCCTTCTTTGTTAAAGTCGTTATACTTTGCCTTTGTACTCAGTAAACTGGAGTATGCCGCTCTAATTTGGTATCCTTATATACTTGTGACCTTCTAAATCTAGATCGTATCCATCGGAAATTTTTAAAATTCCTGTCATTTAAAATTGATGAAAGTTACCCTGAGAGAGGTACCCCACAGGATGGACTACTGGTAAGCCACGACATGCTGGCTTTGAATACAAGCAGAGATGCCATCTGCGAGAAATTTCTACAGAAATTGCTTAGAAATTACATAGATTGTCCATACATACTGGAACGAATGAATTTTCTTGTGCCATGTTTGAATTCAAGATCTGATAGTGGCTTCATTCTTCCATTCGCAAGGAATAACACAATGAGACGAGCGCCGACGTATACTTTGCCCAGGGCGGCTAATAAACGATGTAACTTATTTAAGTAAAACTTGTAAAAATTTACTCTTTATTTTTTCATGTATTGCATTGTTTTTTTTAGTGTATATACTTACCTACATTTCTCCTATTATTGGGCAATATGCCTGTTGGGAAATAAATGTTTATTATTGTTATTATTATTATTATACAGGTTTACTCTGTTATTATTGTAGCTACGATGTTGGTTGAATTACCAAAGATATAGTGATTTTTCTGCTGGTCACAATGGTGTTGAGAAAAACACAATTGTACATCGCATTTCAGCGCTAACTTGAACTGTTTATATTTTTTAAATTAAACATCCTCTATATTTTTCATTTATTCGATAGGAAATGAAACTGGGTAAAATATCCTTATAATACTATAGTAATAATAATAATAACTATAAAATGCATAATCAACACAAAAGTAAAAAAAGAAACCGGGGCAAAAAGCAATTATTTTTATTAATAAATTCTCCAATTGATCGCAATGCCGAACAAGGTTTTCAGGGGGTAAAAAAAAGCAACGATTGATGCATATTTTAAATCTTTTATCATATTATTTATCAAATCTCGTTTCTCTCTCCTTCTGGGGCTTTAACGTTATAAGAGTAATTTGTTTGAAACGTCACTCTCTATCGATTTCTGAAAAAATATACAGGATGTTTAATAAAAAAGCGTTATTTAACCAACCTCTGAATTATTTTGAATACACTGTTTTATTAGGGGGAATAAAATTACATATTTTTCATGTTTCGACTATCTCAATAGCTGCTCTAATAACGAAGTTATTACAGTTTCAAATGTCCAATATAAATTTCATTCCTTTTTTGTTTTTCATCTTAGTGCTACACTACTGTAAGGATATTTTACGCAGTTTCATTTCCTATCCTGAAAAATATACGGGGTATTCCAGGGGTTCCCAAACTTTATCAGTCGCACTTACAGGTTTAGTATTTTGTGCCGTCGCCCTTTTCAAAATACGTATACAATGACATAAATCAAGCACAGAAATGAAAACAACTCTTAAGATAAACCTCACAATGTGAAGCTCATTCATTAAAATTGAATCACAATAACCACCAAAACTAAAATATGATGCTGATCGCCACACATTTTTTCAGAACGCGGAATAAGGTTTGACACTGCCACTCTCATTTCTCGCTGCACATCGATTTTTGAACGATATTTGCCTCTTATTACAGCTACAGCTGAAAATCCGGTTTCGCATAAATAGGTTGTCGCAAAAGGAATGAGAATACTTACAGCTTTTGAACTCAGAGTTGGATATTCATTTTTGATTGATATCCAAAACTCCACTAAATCGGAAGAAGTAAATTTTGTTTTTAGGCAAAAGAATTCAATTGCGCAGTGAATTTTGATGGAACTTAAGCATGGAAAGGATCTTGGATCCACGCAAATTTCTCGACACTATCTTCCTCAAAGTATTTTGCAAACCAGTCAGTGAGCTTTCAGAGGTGTTCCTTGAAAAGGGAATAGTAAGTCTCGTGAAACAACGACTTTATTACACACATTTGTGCAATTCAGGGAGACAATGTTGACCGCCATCTTCATTGATTTTTCTTATCCACAACTACAGCTTTTCCTAAACGCCGCAACCTTCTCCAAAAACTTCAAAATGTGCATGTTATTGCCTTGCAGAGACAGATTGAAGGCATTCGGCTTGTTAAATATATCGCACAAAAACGCTAGTTTCAGCAAAAAGTCGGGTTCGGCAAAGTACCTGGAGTTTTCATGATCTTCCCCTTGTAGAAAAGTGTGAATTTCTTAATGTAGCTCGAATGCATGGGATATGGCTTTCACGTGGCAACGACGTGAAAGCCATCGTGAACTACAGTAGCAAGGCCGTGTGTTTAGCTCCCATGTCCAACCATAGCATTTTGAAAAATCTGGCTTTCAGTTGCCTAGTTTTTATGTAGTTTACTACGTCTGCGACACATTTTAATACGAAATTCAATTAAGAGCTCATCGACTTTGATGCAAGTGCTTCCCTATAGGTGATGCAATGGGTCCACATAGCATGCGGTGCTTTGCTGCGAATAAGCGCCTGCAATCCTCCATAGCGACCAGACATTGATCGAGCTCCATCAGTACACATACCGATGTACTTTTCCCAATCCAAATCATTTTCGGTTATAAACTTGTCAAGCAATGATGCTTTTGCAGAACAGAAGGTCTTCAACGATAATATTATCATCCAGGAAGCGTACATAACAAATAAGGTGTTACTGTCAATAGCCTCATCAAGTTGCAGACCAAATTCCATGCCTTACGTTTTCTCTATTAATTGATCATTGAGATCCAGAGCTATATGATGGATTTTTCAACTAATAGTGTCGTTGGGCAAAGGTACATTTGAAATTAATTTTCCCGCCAATCGCCCCAGCATAATATTGAGCATGTCAAGAGCAGCAGGTAGAATAAGCTCTTCTACGATGGTGTGAGGTTTTTTGCACTTCGCCACTATGTATGCGACCTTAAAAGATGCTAGCGAGTGCGTTGCTTGGTACTGAGGCGAAAGTCCCATACATTTCTGGAGTATTCTATGTGCTTCGAGAATATTCCATGTCTTTCTAGAAAGTTCTACAAACTACGGGAACGATCTAGTCTAGATGTTCTAGAAGGTTCCATTAGTTTCGAAACCGTTTCGAAATGTTCACTCTAGAATGTTCCAGACCACTATGTCTGCCCGTGTTCGCAGGAGTGCCTCGCGGCGTCCCTGTTTACTGTCTACGGCGCCCCGGGGCGCCGCAGCGCACACTTAGGGAACCTCTTGGGTGTTCAATTTAAAAAAATATAACATTTAAGATAAAAGATTTAAAATATGAATCAAAGCAAGCAGGCGTTGCTTTTTTGACCCTCTGGGAATCTTGTTCCGCATTGCGATCAATTGGAGAATTTGTTAGCGAAAGTGATTTTTGCCCGCGGTTTTTTTTTTACTTTAGCGTTGACAATGCATTTTATAGTTGTTATTAGTGTTACTAAGTGTGACATGTTCGAGACAAACTTTGCATACAGCAGGAACTGCGAAAGAGCCCTGCAACTACAGCAAAACATTTCCGGATGGGGTGCTGCCTAGTAGAACATACTTTCTGCGGCTCTTTCGAAAATTTTGGGAGAACGAGACGCCTGTAAAACTAAGTTATTTAACCAAACCGTGAAATACGCAATTTTTGTTTGATTACACCGCTTTATTGAGCGGAATAAATTACATATTTTTCATGTTTCAACTATCCCAATAGCTAAAGAGAAGTTATTACAGTTTCAATTGTCCAATGGATGTTTCATTGTACCGCTTTTGTTGTTCATTTTAGTGCTATAGTACTATAAGGATATTTTACGCAGATTCGTTTTCTGTCGAAAAACTGAAATATATACAAGGTGTTTAATTTCAAAAATATAAACAATTCGAGTTAACGCTGAAATGCGATGTGTAATTGTTTTTCTCTCAACACTATTATGATCAGCGGAAAAATCACTACACTTTTCGTAATTTAGCCAACATCGTAGCTACCATAATAACAAAGTTAGCAATAGTGGTACAATAACTTTGAACAACCTGTGTAATCCGGGAAAAATAAATAATTAAAACGCGGTGAACTGAAGCGAAAAATGATAATTCATGTTACGGTAAATCGTAGAAATAAAAAACTGAAGTGTACATTTATGAAGCTAAACACTGAGAAATTAGCTTCATTTACTAAACAGGGACAATTCCACTTCTAATACTATATGATTTACGTAAACTAGAAATCGTGGAAACGGTACACAGTAATTTAAAATTTAACACAACAGATATCAATGCTATTGTTTAACTTTCTACTTTATCGCGGATTTAAATTATTACTTGTAATATTTAGTATCTTCAGTACAACTAGGCAACTTATTATACAAGATTCTTAATTCGAACAGTATTCACAGTATAAATATAAATGATTTAAACAACTTTATTAACTTAGTATCTAATTTAATTTAAAACAATAATACAGCAATAATTACACATTTCTTTAAAAATTTATTTAATGTGTCAAAAAATAAGAGTTAATAGATCGTATAAGGGCGTCATACATTATCAAAGTCGTCGTGAGATGCGTTGGAAACGATAAATCCGATGCGATTTATCGAATTGTATTAAGGCCACACATTATAAAACTTGTACGATTTTTTTCACTTTCGGTTATGGAGGTGGAAAGTAAACTTCTCTGCTACGCTGCAATATTATTAGCTGAGAAGAAGAAAATGAATAAATGGACGCAAACTATATGGAAGAAATCAAGGATAACGAAAAAAATCTGTCGCATATGAATTTTTAGAATATATACACTAAAAATTTATCCTAAAGATTGGCATAATTGCTTATGAATAGACGAGGAAACATATTTTAAACTTGGAAATGTTTTATTTCCCTTAATAAAAAGGAAAAATGGTTTTCTAAGGGAAGCAGAAGCTATACATGATCGATTAATTAGATTTTTGGCGACTGGAAGAAATTACGAAGACCTTCTACGAAATGATGTCCTTAAATTGTTTATTTCTTTTTTATTATATCGCGAGTTGCTGGCTTTCGACCAAGTTGTCATTTTATACTATATAAAAAATGTATTATGCACTAGTAGTGACTAATAATTATTTATGCAAAGTTTTTTTCAGAAGTAACGGAGTATTACGCAACAATTAAAAAGTAACGCCGTCACCTACTCCACAAATTTAGAAAGGCAAAAAAGTTGGAAAGGCCTAATGCCATTATTTTGTTTATTTGAAACGACTTGGAGTCGTTACAGTATTTTCTGTTGCGACACATATACTACTATTCACAATTATTGTTTTGTGTGCTTCATCACATTGTCAATACAATGAATACCTATTTAAATATTTTCAAACATTGTCCTGAAAAAGAGTAAAAAAGCACAAAAAATTTTGGTGTTATAAAAAATAGAGAAAATAGCAGCATTCGGCCTTTCCAACTTTTTTTGCCTTTCTAAACTTGTGGAGTTAGTTGACGGCGTTACTTTTTAATAGTTTTCTGGTCGAGGGTGTTTGCAGACCGAACGATGCAAAGCCAAAATCTGCAAATACATCTGAGACCACAAAAACACTTACAGCGCGAGTGTCATATTATAGTTTTCCTACTAGCAACTCAAAATTTAAAAAAAATCAGCAATTTATGAACATATTTGACATTTACATGTACCCACTAAGAGTGGGCACCGACAATATAGCTAGAGTGATGGGAAAAAGTTTTCTAAACTAAAGTCATAGATAAGAGATATAACGACTGAAGTGACAAAGGGAAATTTAATGAAAATATTTTTAAATTCCAGACATGACAGCTAGGGGGCGCAGTTGTTAGGGTCAACAGTAAATTTTAAATTAGCTGATAAAAGTTCTAGGATTAACTATAATTTTAAATGCTCCATTAAAAAGCTTAGTTAATCACGCACCACTTTGGTTAAAGACGTTTTGTCATATTGTGAATAATAAGTGTAACCGAATCATGTGAAATTAACCCTGCTATAACTTCTGCAGTTTTTACCCGAATTCATAAAAAAACGTGGACTTGTTTGAAAAGGCATTCAGTCCTATTTTAAACGTCGCAATATGTGCCACCCGTTAATGTTCAAGAAATGTACCAGATGGTGTTATCTCCAACTATACGAGTTTTTCTCAATTATCTCTAAAAAATCAAATGTAACAATATGCTTTTTTATGTGAAACCGCGTAGTGATACATTTTTCCTTTTTCCAGATAATAACGAAAACAGCCCATTATCAGTAATAATTTCCCTATCAGTTACAAATATCTACTTAATAATATTGAAACCTATCTTAGTTGGCCATGAAACAAAGGAATGATTACTTTTACACACAAAATTGTATCGGTATTAGTTTAATATAACTATTTGTTTTTGATCACTTTTCAAATAAAGCTAACAAAATCTAATATGATTTGGATACAATAGCAGAATTTAGCATGCTATTGAAACAATTATTTATTTGACAACAGTGACAAGTACATACAATTTTACTACGCACTGGCCTTTGAAGATTGCTGCTTAGCCGTCGAATGATAAAAAAAATTCGTTTTCTAATGCAGATGCATATGATGTGTTCACAGTGTATTTTCATGTTTTAAAAACGCGTGTATTGTTGAACGTAAATATGCCGTTAAGTATTTCGAAAGAAAACCTTTCAGTTGAGAAGTATTCAAACGTTTGACGACACGATTACGTGAAACAGGGTATGTTCAACCTCGTAGAAATCCTACCAGAACACGTGTAGCTAGAACTGAAGCCAACATGATAAATGTCCTTGCATATGCTGAAGCTCACCCTCACACAAGCACTAGAGAAATGTCTTCCGTTCTAGGTATAAGTAAGTCATCAATTCATCGCATCTTAATAGACAATACGTTACACCCATACCATACCAAGACCTCTCGGATAGATTTTGACCATAGACTCAGTTATTGTATTGGTTAAAAGATATCTGCCATGAAGATGCTGCCTTCCAAAACCGTGTTGTGGACTGATGAAACTATTCTAGCTAATAATAGGCAGGTACATATATTTGCATATTATGCATTACTGGTCCAGAAAAGGTCCTTATTGGACGAGAGAGGTTGATCATCAACATACATAAATAGAGTATAAATGTTTGGTGTGGCACTTTGGGTGTGATAAGGTTACTGGGCCATTTATTTTTGAAGGCAACATAAATGGCGAAGCATACTTTTTACATAACGAATTACCAATACTTTTCGAAGATGTTTCGTTGGAAATTCGAAGAACACTGTGGTTTCGGCGTGACGGCTGTCCAGATCATTATTTACGAATCGTCCGTGACTATCTTCATAACACATTTCCATATCGGTGGATTGAAAAAGGATCTATTTTTCCATGGCTAGCTAGATCCCCAGATCTGACTGTGCTTGACTTTTATTTATAGAAAAAGATCTGCTTTACTAAACATGTCCTATAACGAGAGCTGATATGATTCAACGGACTCATTGCCAGCCTACCAAGAGTAGAAATCGAAGCAGTAGTTAATAGCTGTCGTCGCAGACTAGATCTGTATATAAATAATGTCGGCAAGCAGTTTGAACATTTAAAGTAAATGTAAATTATTGTTCATCTTCACTTCTAATAATACCACATTTTTCGTTTTAGGCATTGTTGTCATTTATTTATTTATTTTGCGATTTGATCAGACATTACTATTTGAATATAAAACTGCTACATTTTGTTATTGTTATTATTGCTTTGTTTCCTAGCCAACTAAGTTAGGTTTCGATATTATTAAGTAGGTATTTGTAACTGCTAGTGAAATTATGACTGATAATGGTCTGTTTTCGTTATTATCTGGAGAAAGGAAAAATATATCACTACGCAGTTTTCTCCACTACTTTCGTCTGTCAAAACTCTTCAAACACAACATAAAACAGCATATTGTTAAATTTGAATTTTTAGAGATAATTGAGAAAAATTCATACACTTGAAGATAACGCCATCTGGTACATTTTTTGTACATTAAGGGGTGGCACAAATTGCGACGTTTAAAACATGGCTAAATGCCCAGTCAAACAAGTCCACGTTTCTTTAGTTCAGGTTGAAGCTATAGCCGGTTTAGTTTTATATGATTCGGCAACGCCTACTACCCTTACTATTCACAATATAACAAAACGTCTTTAACCAAAGTGGTACCTAATTAACTAAGCTTTTAATGAAGCATTTAAAATTACAGTTAATCCTGGAACTTTTACCAGCTAATTTAAAATTTACTATTGACCCTAGCAACTGCGCTCCCTAGCAGTCAAGTTTACAATTTAAAAATATTTTCAATAAGCTTCTCTTTGTCACTTTCGTTATGAAAAAATGTTTCCCATCACCATAGCTATTGCAGTCTACAAGACATCGCCGATCCCCACTCTTAGTGGGACACGTTGTGCACTTCCATAATTGTCAAAGTTGTCAATTTCTGACGATAAATCGGAACAACCGCAAACACCTGCAAATCCGTCTGACGATTACACTTGCGATCAGATCTATCGATGGTCTGGTCCGTCAAATCTTTGATCGGTGATAAACAACAAGATCGAAATGATTTTTTACCCACACACCTTCAAATAATCGCATCAAATCCATCTGTTAAGATGATTCGAACGTTGAATTTGATAATGTATGGCGCCCTTAAGATAAGTTGTATTGTTGGGCGAAACGTCAGGTTACGAAGTACGTCTCGAACTTCTACCTAGGCATCGATTACTGTGATCAATAATCAGTATGATCACAGTGATCATCAAGGCACGGAATATATAACAATCAGAAGTTGCACTCTCTGTCGGCACCTTTGATCTATTCAAGCCAGATTTCGTGACCTCGACGCCATATTGAGAAACTAAGAGTCAGGGTTGGAACAAACAAAATTGGTTTAGACATCAGGGTTGTATTCGTCTAATATGTGTAAATATGAAGTTACTATTTGAAATATAGAAACGGTGGCATTAACTTGTATAAAGAGAAATTCCAATTCTAATTGATAAAATTTTAGGAAGTACATACATTTTACAAATAAAATACCATTCTTAGTTTAATGTTTGAGAAAATACAGGAATTTGTATATTCTGATATTTGCTCGTTTTTTTAAATGCAGATTTTCACATTCAATATATATATATATTAGTACGCCCAAATATTGATAAATATTCCAGATGATCTTCTATTTTTTTTTTAAATTGATTATATATTTCGTCAGTTGCGTGCACAATATACAAGGTTTAATGTACTTTGTGTCACTTATATTTCCAATAAAAAAAAAACAAATTATAAAAAAAAGTTTATTATCTCCAAATAATTGACTTATTTTTAGTTATTTTAAAATTTCTATTTACATATTTTAGAGTATAATATAGTTTAATTCTAAAATATAATTTGATTAAATATACCATAGGGAAATGCTGACATGGGCGAAAAAAAGATATCTCTTTGCATATTTCGAAGAGGAGTCTTATTATTCCACTCTTAGTCATCAATTTTTCAAAATGAGTTTGGAATATTGTCTCCAACTTTGCAATGTAATAAACAAAATTGTCATTAGGCATATTTAGATTCCCGAAAGCATCCAGATTAGCATTATTATAAGCTTTAAAGTAATAAAATAAGGATGAGTCATCCAAATCTTGGTGCTGATTCGCATATAGAGTGCAAATATCACAGCTATGAACCAACAGGCACTTTTTTATTAAGTATCCACAAATATAGCGAGTAAAATTTTTTTGTAATATATCACTGCTTTGATATTCCGTATCTACTACAGTTTCTTGTGGAATAATCGCATTTGTTGGATTATCTGTCTGTTTTGTAATCCCCCGAATTGTAACAGCATTTTGTCTGTATCACCTTCACAATTTTCTGTTCCAGAATGGAAAAGCTTCATACATAATAACCTCTTGAATGATCTCTGAAATTGAATACTTGTAGGGTTCATGCACTTGCCATTCTGTTTCCTAATAAATCTAAAAAAAATGTCTTGATTGAGTCTTCTGGTAAAGAGGTATTCCATGCCAGTATTTTCCTTTAGAAGATCCCATAAATGTAGAACACCATTAATTGTTACATGGAAACATGTAAAACATTTCTCTCTGTTTGTCCTTTCCTCTTTCGCGTTATAAATTTTTAGATTCTCAAACAAAGAATTGCATTTATGAAGGAAACTTATTTGGTATTCAAGGCCCTTGAATGCTCTGCACATTACGTACATCTTCTTGAAAATTACCTGCATCACCTTCGATATCTTTATTAGGGGACACTAACATGAAAGCCTTAGAAACAAAAAAACTGTAGTTGTGATCTGCCAACGATGACGAGGTTCCTTCCATTGATGGAAATATTGTTGTTACAGCACCTAATTGAAGTCTATTACGGAGATTATTTCGAAAGGCCTTAGCTTCAAAATGTGCCCGACACAATCTATAACTCCTGTGTACAATATCCAATTTATCTAATAAATCCTTACGTCCACATGCTATTGCCCAAACTCTTGCTCTGAAAAAACGATTACACAGTAATCACATTACGTTTACTCTTAGAGGCATACTTTTGATTGATTATGACTATTTGTACTACTCAAATTGACTTTAACATTACTATTATTATTACAAAATTTAATTTCTTGACTTGATTATACCATATCTCTATGTAACGAAGATGTATTTACAATACTTAATGTTATCTTTATAAATAGAAGTATGACAAATTAAAAAAACCTACCTTGCAGTATCCCTGGGAAAAGAGAAAAAACTTTCACGCGACAAGTATTGTTTACTTTTGCAGCCTACGGCACTACATATCCACCTCTAACTTTGTCCATGGTGAATGATTAATTAACTATACAATTAAATTTAATATAGCCTTTCTTCACTACAGTATATACAAAAAGTCCACTATAACTAAATTACTATATAAACTAAACTATTTATAAATATTTATGGATGTCAGATGCCCAGATTTTAAATAACAGACAACAACCCTAAACAACGAGCGTCACCAATCACGAACGATAGGAATCGGAGCAGATCGGAGTGAAGTAGAATTTAGTTTAACAATATGGCGGCAGCTGATGCGCACAAAAATGCGCGGATTATCCCGCCTATGAGAGTGAAGATTCTGATTGTTATGTATTCTGTGATCAAGATTCGACAAACGAGTGCAACGTGAGAGGCGTATCGCGCAAAAATAGGTACGTGAGATACAGTGTTATTAAAAAATAATATATTCTTACCTTTTATTGACGTCTTGATGCCACTGCGACAAAATACTACTGCCCCGGTAAGCTGCGCAAAACTGCAACATAAGCAACGCTTCCATTGTCGATTCACTTAGCCATCGAAGTTGGTCTGAAAACGTTTTCGTGTATTTCGAAAATGATTCTACATCTAACGAAGTAGGATTTTCGTAATTCAGATATTCAGTTATCTCTTCTGTGCAATTGTTTGAAAACGCGTATATGTTTGGAAAATTTCACAAACACTCTTTTGGTAGATGCTATTAAATTATTCACCATCGGATACTATCGAAGTTGGTCTGAAAACGTTTTCGTGTATTTCGAAAATGATTCTACATCTAACGAAGTAGGATTTTCGTAATTCAGATATTCAGTTATCTCTTCTGTGCAATTGTTTGAAAACGCGTATATGTTTGGAAAATTTCACAAACACTCTTTTGGTAGATGCTATTAAATTATTCACCATCGGATACTTCAATCCTTTTAGGACGCTGTATATAAATATTCCCTACATTTGAATTGCGCATCCATGGCCCGCCACTTGTCGGTAAAGTAGGGTGTATATAGTTATATACGAGAAGCAGTAGTTGCATTCACTACGACGATGAGTACGATTCAATACAAACAAATTAAGGTGTAAACTAACCTAATAAACGATATATACAAAATTCAATCATCAAGAGTATCATTAATTCAACATTGGTCCTTCGAGGCGGATGTATTGTTACGTAATACATTTCACACGAACAACAAAGCAAAGAAACTAAGAAAGCGAAGTAAACAAGACGGTTAGAACACAAGCAATTCGAAGCGAAAACAAAGCGAAGCGAAGTCAAAGCGAAGAGAAGCGAGAAAACGTCAAAGTCCACGCTGGATCATCGACGGCAAGCAGCAACAGTCAACTGTACGTTTCAAGTTTATCAGGTACTTAACCTATACAAACTTATTTGATTTATCATGATTGATGCGCAAGTAAAACATTTATATAAAAAGAGGGAGTATTAAATCACAATTAACGGGGTTAGAAAAATTGCTGTCATCAATTGACGATTAACAAAATCGGACACCTGAGACTATTATCTAAATAAAATTTGCAAACAAGGTTACATAAAGTAGATCTTGATAATTTTATTGGCATCAAAATAAAATAGAATTCTTAACGTACGGTGATAACGAACACTAGCGAAAGAAAGCCTTGAACGTGGACAATTTCAAGACCCTTATTTTAGTCTGAGCAAACAGCGGTAACAGTCAGTGTAGTAGATATGTGGCGCGGAGTCGGCGATTACTTATTTCACGCGTTCACAGCGTCAGTACTAAATCGATGCTGTATGCGAGTAGTTCTGTGTATATGTAGGCTGTCGTAACTTATTTCGTAATTGTACGCTTATGTTTGCTTTAAAAATGTCGCAGTTAGGTACGTCGCGAAAACGACCAATGGGACACAGTTAAAAACTTTATAGTGAACATGCCGGACTTAATTTTTGATGGCGTTAAAATTCAATGTTTAGTTGTAAAATCCCTTTAATGTGTTAGCCCAGAAGCCATTGTCAACGTCACATCGAAAGCAAACAGCATTCTTCTGCAAAAAGTGGCATACGAGACCAAGAAAAAGTTACATTTGATTTATGTGTTACTCTTATTTTATGTAATCTATCGTTTCGTTTACTAGACAAAGAAGCATTTGTCTCCTTCTGGAATAAATATGCGGACTGTAAATTACCTAGTCGGACATCGATATGAAATGTAGTGCCATTTGCTCCTGAACATATAGAAAAAAGAAGGAAAACGGAATTGAAAGATAAAAAACTGTGGTTGTGTGTGGATGAAACAACAGATCGTCAAAAACATTCTGTGGTTAATGTAATGGTACGTACAATGGAACCACATCGACCGTCATCCTCATTCTTACTTGCTTCCAAAAGAGTTATAAATTGTACTGCCGATGAGATTTTAAAGGTGGTGTTGAACTCATTGAACAAATTTGAAGTTTCAACTAAGCAACTTTTAATGATTATGAGTGATAGTGCCGCAAACATGCCTTCTTTGGGCCCATCTCTTAAAGAACACAGTGGTAACTTCTTACATGTAACGTAAAATCCATACTCTAAATCTTGTGGCACAAACGATTCCTACATGTTTTCCACTAGTAAATGCATTGATTGCTAGTACAAAGGCAGTATTTCTAAAGTCCCCGAAACGTACCCTATTTCACAAACTGTGTCCTGATTTACCTGAACCGCCACAGCCGATTGTTACACGTTGGGGAAGATGGTTGCAGGCTACGTTTTACTACAACAATTATTTTGATCAAGTAAAGAATGTAGTTTTAAAATTCAATCCGACAGAAGCTGCAGCAATCAAGAAAAGCCAGGAAATATTTCAAGGTAGTCAGGTTAAAAGAGATTTACAAACTATTCACAACAATTACTTCGGACTAACGGAGGGAATAGAAAAATTACAAAATGTTTCGACGTCGCTAATGGATTCTGTTCAAATTGTAAATGATGTTCACGCACAGTTATGTGCTGTAGAAGGCGAAACAAATTGGTGTGTAATTCGAAAATTTGAAAGTGTTTTAGAGAAAGACTCCGATTTTCTTATATTAAGAGAAGTTTGTGAAGGTGCGTGTGAAGATGCGTTAAGTTGTTTCAAAGATTATTTTAAATATGCAAATATAACATCGCTAGATGTCGATCGGTCGATTTCAGCATTAAAAAACGTTTATTCCGCACGTCGTACTCACTTGACTGAAACAGCTGTGGAAACATATCTAATGATTCAAATATTTAACAGATGTTACCCAGTTTATGATTTCACGGAAGACTTTTAAAACGGTAAGTGTTTCAGTACGTATTATAATTTATTTCTTACCCTCTAATTTATGTGTAAACTTTTATGCGCTCGCCACGCCTCTGGCTGTTACCGCATATTTGCCCAGGTTACTTATTACTATATAACGAGTTTAGTTAGATCTTTATTAGCAGAAAGTAATGAATCAGGAAATGAAGCTATTAATAACGCTCTAACGAATCAAATAAGTCAGTCACACAATCAGTAAATCAAGCTAAATCAAAATGTGCTATTAAGCTGCCAACAATAAAATTACCTAGATTTGATGGAAATTTTACTACATGGTGTGGTTTTCTTGACGCATTTAACACTCTCATTCATTCAAACGAAGATGTAACTGATACTCAACGTTTAACTTACCTAAAATCATCACTGAAGGGCGAACCACACGAATTAATTTCATCCTTAGAAACTAGTGATTCGAATTACAAAATTGCAATAGATATTTTTAACAAACGATGCTAAAGGTAAACTTCGCTTACGACGATCCATGTTTTAAAAGACGCACGCCGATAAACTGATAATTATCGAACGACCCTTCACTTCCACGCCTATCGAATGACTAAACTCTCCACTGGCTTCGCATCAACCTAAATCCCCTCTCGGCGCTTCTGCCGTAGCACACGTTTATCGAACCTTAGTGATCATGAGCCAACCCCACTAAGATTTTACCGAATCCAAGTGACTCCACTTCCAGTAGAGATTTTCAACGTATTCGACAACTGATTGACACGGCCTACCGTTTGAGTGTGCGTTTTACTTAAAAAACCCACCGTCCCGGTCAGGATTTGATCTCACGTCGTTCGTATTAATAGGCAAGTGCGCTAACCGTTCATCCAACCACCCAGACGGTCTGTTAAATAGATCATCTAGTATTTAATTCGGATATGCACATTTAGAAATATCTTGTTTATAAAAGAACTGCGTAAATGGTAAGAATCAGTAGGAGTAAAATTTGTTAGCTTGCATAGTATACTGTGAAAGAAATGCCGTTCTGTCAACGTCGATTTGCCAAAATTGACATTTAAAATTTATTAATTTAGTAACTTTTTTTTAGTTGAGTATGCCGTTTTTGAAATAAAATTCATTTTATATTTTTCGTTTCCGAATGACCACACAGAGCATTTTAAAAAACTTGCTTCGCCCAGTCATCTAGCGAGCGTACTATGATCATACGATTTTACACGAACTTAGCGCATCTAGACGTGTGCTGTGTTGAATGTCACTGTGGAACGTCATTTGCTAGACAAAATTGCGTAAACGCAAATTCATTTGTGCACCTTGCTCACGTTATAAACGGCGTATTGGTTCACGTACACGTGTAAGACACGACTTTGCTCTCGCATTTCCGAAAAATGCCGATTATGCTGGCTGATCATAGTACGCTCGGTCTTACGCTCTTACGGTATACCTCTTTTCAGAAACTATGCTGGAAATTCCAAGATAAAAAAAAAATATGTAAAAGCAGAACCAAGATTACTAGTACATTGAAAATTTTAATTTGGAAATTATTTGGTATACAAATAATTGAAAAAACAGCTCTTTTCACACTGTACTTAGTTCTTGAATAAATGTATAAAGTGAATAGAGATGCGTTTTCAATTATTTATTATTATTTTAATCACAAGTGCTCAAAAAACCGGCCGCCTTGGAATTTTAGAAATTACAGTTAATGAAAGTATAAACTTAACAAGTAAGTATACATCAAATACATATAACGAGGTAAGTATTTGTTTGAAATCACTACTTGCCTTTATTTACAATTTGTCTCTATAGGTAACAAACAGATGTGGTTAACAGCACGTTTGTATTGGCCGGTAGCACATTGGATAGTCACAACTCTTGTCACACCATCTTCGCCTGAATGCAACTGGATGATTCTACCAAGACGCCACTGCGCTGGATACCTCCAGCGCAGTGGCGTCTTGGTCAATGGTAATAATGAAAGAAGATAACCTACCGGTTATCTTCTTTCATTATTACCATTGTGCCAATCTCGATGTGGGTAGTGCCGTGCGTGTTTTTGTTTTCACTTGAAGTTGCGAGATGTATTCTTTGGACCATTCATTCCAAAATTGACAATTTAAATTTTGAAGTAATTGGAATCTTGTTTGTCTGGCAACAGGTATGTCGGTGATATGAGGATCCGGAATAGACGTAAAGGGACGCCCAATCAAGAAATGTGCTGGAGTTAATGGTTCAAGGTCATTGGGATCGCAACTTAAAGGAGTCAAGGGCCTGGAATTTAAAATTGATTCTATTTGCGCTAGCCTTGTGTAAAATTCTTCGTTTTTCGTAAATGATATTTAACGTTTTTCACCGCAGCTTCTCAGAGCCCACCAAACGTTGGAGACCGTCGAGGAATAAGATGCCACTTATCACCTTCATTAGCAATTGCATGTTGTATGTTATCTTGATTAGCTAATAAAAACTCATTAAGATTTAATGACTCATTTTATGCTCCGACGAAATTAGTGCCATTGTCACTATATATAATATAAAAATAGATCTGTACTGAGTCCGGTTACTAACTCTAAATACATTGCCTTCGCCGCGAAACATCTAAATAAGCAAATGTAGCATTTTTCTATTTTGGCTCCTCTTCCTTTTCTATCCTTGATTGAAAAAGGAACTGCGTAATCAACACCAGTAGAGTGGAATGGATACATAATTTTTGTTCTTTCATACGGTAAGTTGCCCATCATTGGTGCAATTGGTTTTGCGTTGATTTTAGCACATGTTAAACAATTATATACGACCTTCTTTACTGTGCGTACTCTTGCTATTGGCCAAAATTTCTCGCGCACAGAACATAAAGTTAGTTTCGGACTTGCATGTATAAGCTTTTCATGCTCGTGTTTGATAATCAATTCAAAAAAATGATCTTGCTTTTGTAGAAGAATTGGATGTTTTTTGTCGTATTTGAATTCAGACTGTTGCAATCTGCCACCCACACGAAGTATTATGTTATCGTCTAAAAATGGAGTTCAGGTCGGTAGTTTGCTTGTTTTTCCTACAGCTTGTCCTTTTGACAATCTGTCCCAATCCTTTGCAAATGATGTTCTTTGAACAACTTAAATCAATTTTGTAAAAGCTGCTTCAAGTTCAGTTACTGTCAATTTTCCAACTTCTCTTTTGGCTTTGAGAAGTTTGGCGTTGTTAATGAATCGTAGACAATATACCATCAGTCTTTGCAGTTTAGGGAATGATGAATATTTTTTAATAGGAAATTTATCTTCAGATTCTACTGAGCAAAGTGTCTGTAATGCAGTTTCACGGATTTCTGGAAGTGCTTCTGCCTCCAAATTTGTGATATCATCAGTGAAGTATTGAGTTGCATTGGACAGCCATTGGGGTCCTAGCCACCATATGTCCTTTTGTTTTAGGTCGTTGGGATCCACTTCTCGTGAGATTAGATTCGTTGGGTTATCTTGTGATTTTACGTAATGCCACTCTTTAAGTTCAGAAAGCTCTTCTCACAATGTACTTAGTTCTTGAATAAATGTATAAAGTGAATACAGATGCGTTTTCAATTATTTATTATTATTTTAATCACAAGTGCTCAAAAAACCAGTAAAATGTTATATTTAAATTTTAATGTTTTATCTTGTAAATTACTAGAATGCATATGTATCTTCTACCTAAATTAGTTAAAATGAAACATGAATAAAGTAATAAATAAATAAAATTGATATTGCTGTAGATATAATCGCATAGCAGACAGCATTGTAACATTTCAATGGTAGTTGAACGTGTTGAGAATATAGAAATCCACATTCTTATTATAATAATGGTAACCTTTATTAATTACACAGTATAAAACAAAGTGCAAAAACTGAAACAGTTCACTGAAACCCTTACCACAAAACTTTTGTGGTAAGGGTTTTGGTGAACTGTTTCAGTGTTCCAGTGCCACAGATTTAGAGTACCTCTTTAAAGTGCAAAAAGTCGAAAAAGGACAAATTCAAAGTAAATAAAGTAAACATAATGAATTTGAAAGCAAAATGTAAGGAAACACAATATACTATACTATACTAAACTAATCTAATCTAATCTAAATAAACCAAAAACGAAAACTATAAAAAAAAAGAAGAACAAAGGCATTATCATTTTAATGCGTACATATACAAACATATAGCAGACATACAAAATATATAATACATTTAAGTAGTGGAAGTAATGGACAACATGGTAATGTCTATGATTATGAGGACGTAGTTTCGGAAACAAATATACGGGATTACAATCAATTTTATATTCTTTAAGAATCGCCATCTGTACATCATGGGTTATAGGTCTACTATTATGTACATACTTTTCAATTGAAAATTATTTATTACTTTATACAATACGGCAGCGAAAGATTTTCATGTCAGCTAATTTGTTACTCATTTTTAAGCATTAATTATTTTTTGTCTTTATGATACGTGTTTTCCGTCTTAAATTTACAAGATATATTAGGTGTTTACCTATATTGATGAAGTTAACAAATTCTAATATTTTGTTGTGTGAAAATATCTGTTTCTAAAGAGAAAGGTGTTTATAACATTATGACGCAAGTGAATAGAAAAGTTGTTAGTTCTTGCTTAACATGGAAGTTCGCCCAAGTAATTTGATTATTATTTATTAGCATCTTTTACTGGAAAGATTTTTTCCTACAATCGTCAGTCTTCTTTGGCAATGTTAAGATATTTTATTATTTTTGATATTTTCGAAATACATGGAACCGGTAGTTTGTGTTATGACTAGAGTAACCAAAACTTGCGGACTCGCATAGGCGTCGGTATTACGGGTTAATATAAGAATACGAAAAATTCATAAATAAACTTACTTGCTAATTATTCAACAAATTAGAGGCATCAGGATGTGAACTACTGTAAACTTGCATCATTGCTAGAGTAACCTAAACTTGCGGACTCGTATAGGCGTCGGTATTACGGGTTAATATAAGAATACGAAAAATTCATAAATAAACTAAACCGGTAGAGAAGCAGGCATGTAGTGTCGACCTTGAATATAAATCATGTTAAACCGCGCTGAGAGAGATTTCGTTTTAGTACCGGTTGAGCTGTTGCAGAGATTAGTCGAACGGTCAAGGTTATGTACTTACGTGTCACTTTTGAAAATATAGCTGGTGTTTTTTGTGTGTTGTAGTATTATACCAAGTACATAATTAGTGTATCGTTTCATATAGAACTAATATTTACATACCTAAGAAAACAATGCCTCGTAATAGATTTGCTACTAATGTACATAAGTATGTCACTTTTTCCCCATTTAAAATATGACGGTAGTGCAGTTTTTTGCTTAATATGCAATGTTCGTTTGGCTGCATTGGACAGAACTGATTGCCAGAGGCATGTCAATGGTATTAAGCATATGATAAATGCAAGAACTGAAATACCTTATACACTATTCCTCATACATTTATTAATTATGTATACCTCTTGTAATCTTCCGTTGTCGTTGGTGAGAAAAGCAGCTTTTAAAACGTTTTGGCGACAATACGTTCCAAAGTACCCATTACCCTCACAAACACAATTACAGAATCATTTGCCGCGACTGAAAGAGATGCTAGAAAATGTGTGTAAACGTGATTTGTGTTCCAAAAAAATATGGATTACCGTGGATGAGACGACCGATATAAAGAAAAACAGTATTGTGAATGCAATAGCTCGCGTTTTATCTAGCGAGAACACAGCATCTCGATATTTGTTAGCTTGCAAACGTGTTCAACAATGTACCGCGGAAAATATTCAAAAAGTGATAATGAACGCTTTGAAAAAATTTAAAATTGCCCAAGATCAAGTTGTGATGATTGTGACAGATAGTGCAGCAACGATGTTAAGTGTTGGGCGATCCTTAAAATATATATTTCCTAACTTAATACATATAACCTGCGTGCTGCATGCTTTGCATGTAGTTGGTGAAGTTGCTCGACAACATTACGGAAACGTTGATCGGATGATTGGAAGTACTAAAGCAGTGTTTCGTAAATCCCCTAGACGTTTAAAAGAATTTCGTAAATTTTGTCCAGGTATTCCAGAACCTCCTAAACCAATTTTAACGCGATGGGGTACTTGGCTAAAAGCAGCTTCTTACTATTTGATCCATTTTCAACAAATTCAATCAGTTATAATGCGATTTAATCGGAATGAATCCAAAGCAATTAGAGAAAGTCAAAGAGAATTTCAAATTCCTCAACTTTTAGAAGAGTTAACAACAATATGTACCAATTATACAGTATTACTAGATGCCATCAGAAAACTACAATGTATTGAATTGTCATTGCAGGAATCATTAGACATAGTGGAGAGTGTAAAAATAAATTACACACATTAAATGATACGCCAGGATTATGCGCTAGTCAAAAGTTGGCAGATGTTTTAAGGAAAAATCCCGATTTTAATACTTTAGAGGCCGTTTATAATAAGTGTAAGAATAGTTAACTTTTAAGTGATTTTGAAAAACAGTTTCTACATGCAAATATAACTTCCTTAGATGTGGAGAGATCGTTTTCTATGTATGAGAATATTTTTTCTTGTCGACGCACAAGGTTTAAAGAAGTAACTGTGGAAACATATGCAATGATGCAAGTTTACAGTAGTTCACATCCTGATGCCTCTAATTTGTTGAATAATTAGCAAGTAAGTTTATTTATGAATTTTTCGTATTCTTATATTAACCCGTAATACCGACGCCTATGCGAGTCCGCAAGTTTTGGTTACTCTAGTTATGACTTATGACTAGTAGTAAAATTAATATTACTATAATATCTCACCTGTACATTTTAACTTTGTTTTAAGTTAATTGTAAAATGTATCAAATTTTAGCAAGATGTATATATTGAACTGGGTAAACCTCAAGGTTGGTAGAATACATTTATTCTAAAGGTGGTCTCAGTTTGAAAATAGTGTGCGCAATGACGTCAGTGGTAGTGAAATGTAGAACATATGAGATCTATCAATTTAAACATTGTTACGAACAAGTATATCTATATATTAATACCAGTGACGTCAAAATATGCGTCCTTCACCCCTCCGCTCACAATAACCTTGCATTTTACCAACCTTGGGTAAATCTAGCCTACGTTATCTGTGGTAAACCGTTACCTCCGATATATAACAAGGCCTAAGCGTTCTGATGTCAGCAGGCTGTGACGTATATTATGCTAGGTGAACGATCAACCATAAACGCGTTTACACCTTCAAACCGTCTCTGCGTTTGGAATTGCTTTATCCAAATTATATTGGTTTTATTTAAAAAAAAATACTGTGTAGTGATATTTCAGTTTTTTGTTGGTGATACCTATAATGTTTTTCTAGTGTTGTATTAGCGATAAAACCTTTTCTGAAACGATAAAAATTGAGTAACCAAGCCGTACCCGGGCGTCGGCTGTTTTGTTTGTGAGTTACACTTTGTAAAAGAAGATATTATTTATTTCTCAGCAGCTACAGGTTCAAGGACCGGTGAAACTATAACTGTAAGTTTAAAAAATCCTAGGCTTAAAAAAAATTCTACCCAATTCCCACATTTGACAAAGACCGTGAAGATTTTATTGTTTAAATAGTTTTATATTCTTGCGTTTTATTTAACAAAAATATTTTTGAACACGAAGAGATGTTTCTAAATGTGTATCATAAACGTTCTGTTTTAATATAATATATTTTAAATTATATCACCGAACATAGCCATTTGGATACTGATATATGTATGTAAATGTCATATTCACAAGTGAACGTATTGCAACAATTATAATAACTTGTTCTACAAATACCCTCCTTAAAAATTATTGTGGGAAAAGTAATGATAGATTACGTAAAAGACCACATAATAGGAAACTAAAGGCCTATTTTGCTTTGAAAGTTCGTTTTTCCAAAATAAAATCGAATAGGATGTGAACAAGGGCTCAATTTACGACTAGCATCCTCTTTAAACCGGAAGCCTTTCAAAACTTAAAAAAAAAAGCAAAAAAACGAATTTCAAGAAGTCACAGGAAGACGATGCATCTTTTAATCGAATCGCTTTGAAAGCAACTTAAACGCGCGCGTTTAGTCACGATAGTGAATTTGATCTACTATATTCAGAGAATAGAATAGCCACTTAGAAAATTTGCAAAATGTAAGGAAACACAATGTACTATGCTGTACTGAACTAATCTAAATAAACTTAAAACGAAAACTATTATAAAAAAGAAGAACGAAGTAATTATAATTTTAATACGTACATATATCTAAACATATAGCAGACATGCAAAATATGCAAAACATGCTAGTTCTTCCTTAACATAGAAGCTCGTCCAAGTAATTTGATTATTGTTAGCATATTCTTTACTGGAAAGATCTTTTCTACAATCGGGGATGTCTTTTTGGGGCAATACTAAGATTTGGTTTTTATTTTAAATATTTTTTAAATACACGGAACCAGTACGAAAGCACATCCAAAAACTGATTCTTGGTAAGTCTAAAGTATTCTTTAAATTTAGTGTCATCGTCCATTAAGTGCCTTTCTATCAGAGTTGTGAAACATCCTTCTGTCCTTCTATCTACAAAAATCTTCTTTCTCTTGCCCCTAGACAGAAGACAACTGCTTTCAGAAATATTAACTAATAAGAGTCGCATCCACTAATCGCCTGCGAAATAGACCACGCCAAAGCAACTACTCGACGCGTTTTCTCAAAACGTTTACTCGCCGCGACTAAATGCGGAAGACCGTACCTTTAGACGTTTTACCGTACGTTGGCGCCCAAGGATCGCCTTATATTGTGTTTTTTAATTACTTCTTTAATTAAACTTTGTAAGTTTATAGGCTGATTTACGGCAATAGCTTAGAATCTATAAGAAATATACAAAAAAAGGAATGGCTTTTTAACTATATTAATAGGAACTAACTACAACTACATTTTTTGAGAAACAACGCCCCATTTTTCTGAGTTAGTTCCAATTTTAAAACTTTTATTTACTGTAAAACCCCTTCTTGAAGAATTAATTCCTATTTAGCAGACATGCCGATTTACGTACATACTTTATTATTAATTTAATTTACAATTATAATTAGTCTGGGCAAATAGCGGTAACAGTCAATGTAGAAACGTGGTGCGGAGTCGGCGATTACTTATTTTACGCGTTCACAGCGTCAGTACTAAATCGATGCTATATGCGAGTAGTTCTGTGTATATGTAGGCTGTCGTAACTTATTTCGTAATTGTACGCTTATGTTTGCTTTAAAAATGTAGCAGTTAGGTACGTCGCGAAAACGACCAATGGCAGGCACAGTTAAAAACTTTATAGTGGACATGCCGGACTTAATTTTTGATGGCGCTAAAATTCAATGTCTAGTTTGTAAAATTCCTTTAATGTGTTGGTCCAGAAGCCATTGTCAACGTCACATCGAAAGCAAACAGCATTCTTCTGCAAAACGTGGCATACGAGACCAAGCAAAATTTACATTTGATTTATGTAGTACTCCTATTTTATGTAATCTATCGTTTCGTTTACTAGACAAAGAACCATTTGTCTCCTCCTGGAATAAATATGCGGACTGTAAATTACCTAGTCGGACATCGACACGAAATGTAGTGCCATTTGCTCGTGAACATATAGAAAAAAGAACGAAAACGGAATTGAAAGATAAAAAACTGTGGTTGTGTGTGGACGAAACAACAGATTGTCAAAAACATTCTGTGGTTAATGTATTGGTACGTACAATGGAACCATATCGACCGTCATCCTCCTTCTTACTTGCTTCCAAAAGAGTTATAAATTGTACTGCCGATGAGATTTTAAAGGTGGTATTGAACCCATTCAGCTACGCAACTTTTAATGTTTATGAATGATGGTGCCGCAAACATGCGTTCTTTGGGCCGATTTCTTAAAGAACACAGTGGTAACTTCTTACATGTAACGTGTAAAATCCATACTCTAAATCTTGCGGCACAAACGATTCCTACATGTTTTCCACTAGTAAATGCATTGATTGCTAGTACAAAGGCAGTGTTTCTAAAGTCCCCGAAACGTACCCGACTATTTCGCGAACTGTGTCCTGATTTACCTGCACCACCACAGCCGATTGTTACACGTTGGGGAACATGGTTGCAGGCTGCGTTTTACTACAACAAATATTTTGATCAAGTAAAGAAGGTAGTTTTAAAATTCAATCCAACAGAAGCTGCAGCAATCAAGAAAACCCAGGAAATATTTCAAGATAGTCAAGCTAAAAGAGATTTACAAACTATTCACAACAATTACTTCGGACTAGCGGAGGGAATAGAAAAATTACAAAATGTTTCGGTGTCGCTCATGGATTCTGTTCAAATTGTGAATGATGTTCACGCACAGTTATGCGTTGTAGGAGGCGAAACAAATTGGTGTGTAATACGAAAATTTGAAAGTGTTTTAGAGCAAGACTCCGATTTTCTTGTATTAAGACAAATTTGTGAAGGTGCGTGTGAAGATGCATTAAGTTGTTTCAATGATTATTTTAAATATGCAAATATAACATCGCTAGATGTCGAACAGTCGTTTTCGGCATTAAAAAACATTTATTCCGCACGTCGTACTCACTTGACTGAAACAGCTGTGGAAACATATCTAATGATTCAAATATTTAACAGATGTTACCCAGTTTGTGATTTCACGGAAGACTTTTAAAACGGTAAGTGTTTCAGCGCGTTTTATAATTTATTTCTTACCTTCTACAGAGAGATCCAGAAAGATTGTCATGTTACAAAACTTTGTTCCGCGATGTTTAGCACAAAATTAGATTCTAATTAGTGAAGTGAAGTTAACCTTATAGAGAACTTACTGAAATGCTTGTTTTATTTTGACAGATTTGTACAAATTCGTCCACAGTCGCCCGCTAGTTGTTTCAATAAATCAGTAGTATGTAGAATTAAAGATATGTATTTGAATGCGGAACATGTTTTGCACGGATTTATCATTCTAATGATATATTAAATTGTATCGTACTTAATTAATTTTGCATTTATATTAATAACTATATTTTCACCAGTTCAGTCTTGCTGCTGATGATGATAGCTTGGCTATCGAAACGTGCGTCCAGTACGAATTAAGTGTTGTGGTAAGGGTTTTAGTGAACTGTTTCAGTGTTCCAGTGCCACAGTTTTAGAGTACCCGTTTAACTATATTTTTCCCAATTGAGGTTACGCGATTTGACAACCATTGCATTTATAATGTACCCGATGTACTCAACTGTATCTCATTACGATACGACACTGTACTACTGCATATCCTCATATACAGCAAGCGGCAACACGTCCAAATTACCCCTAACACTAGAGAGCGGCCATGACAATCTTTCTGGATCTCACTGTATTTTATGTGTAAACTTTTATGCGCTCGCCACGCCTCTGGCTGTTACCGCATATTTGCCCAGGTTAATTATAACTAAAATACCGTAATCTTATATCTACTTACCTACCTGATTTTAATTTTGTTCAGCTAAATATCGTTATCTAGTTACTTATCTCAATTATTACATAAAGTACATCTACACTTGTTTATATTTCTACTAATTTAAGAATAATTCTCTTCCATAAGTCGCCCGGGAAAGCAGTTGAATGAATATTGCGTAGCAAATAATAGTAGCACTCTGAAGCCGGTACTTTTAACAGCGGACATGTGTGATTTTGATAGAGCAAGCAAAAACGACCAAACAAATATGTGGTGCAACTCACGGGTCAATATAAATTTTCTACAAGAGAAGCATAACTCGAATCATATAAGATGACACATGACATCTCTAGCTATTTTTGATTCTTTTGCAATTTCATTCTCATTACTCATTACACTCATTAGTTCAAAGCTAACCATAAATCATAAACCGTTCTGCTAAAATGTTCTTTGATTTCATAGAATTCAAACGAAATCTTTACATAAAGTATCACCACACTAATTGTGGAATGGAAATAATATAAACGAAATGAAATTGCTCTAAAAATTATTATTAATTATTGTGTTAAGTGAAACAGTTCACTAAAACCCTTACCACAGTACTTAACTCGTACTGGGCACACGTTACGATAGCCAAGCTATCATCATCAGCAGTAAAACTGAATTCAGTTTTACTGCTGAGTTAAGTACGAGTTAAGTATTGTGGTAAGGGTTTTAGTGAACTGTTTCAGTGTTACAGTGCCACAGATTTAGAGTATCCGATTATTGTGATAAGTATTATAAATTGTCTTTTAAATATTCAAATTTGAAAGTTGGTAGAATTTGATAACATGAATTGTAGTGCATATTTTGTATTTCGAGAAATACTTAACGCAAACTGAAAGAAATTATTGGAATCAAATTATCGATACTCCCACACAATCAGATTGTAATTTTTTTAAGTATGTTACTTTGTCTTTCACCTTTTATGTAGAATATCAATTAATATTTTGAATAAAGTATCTTATATTCTACGGAATAAGTTACAGAGAATTGTTTGAAAATCCTTGAAAACCAATTGAAAATGCAACAAATAGAAAGTATATTGGTACTTAAATATACAGAAAGTTTATAAGATAAATAAATAAGCAGAAACACAATCATACTAAACTGCTGTACATAAACTTTAAAAAATAAACGATAAATATATAATTCGTAATATTGTTCCTGCTTTATTAGAAATATAAACATTGTATTTGCATAAAATTCTCCGTTGTAAATTAAAGCTTTCAAGAGATACCCAAAAACACTGAACAGCAAACACAGTCGAAGGATTGGCGCAAATTTTACTTTGTGGAATAACTAATATACAAAAAACTGTCGCGTATAATGTAAAAATTAGGTCAATTACTTTAATTTAATCATCTAAATCTTTCCAGATTCACAATAAATCAAAAAAGCTATCCCATTCACAACATTCATATCTAAAAGTTGGCAGAAAGGAATAAGCTTTTATATACAAGATTGGTTTTCGTATCTGTATAGTGTTTATGTTTATATTTATTTGTCGGTGATTTATTTCATTGTTTGGGGTTTGAATTAAGGTATGATGTTGTTTATATTATCAACAATCGATTAGTGCTCATTCGAACCCGGTTAACCTCTAATTTTTCGCGAAATTCAAACGGGATCCGTCTATCAATTAATTCGATCATGATCTGATCGCCATTTGCAAATGCTGTTATTAACGTTAGTTTTTCCAATATACCTTCTGATTTTCGATTTTCCAACTTTATTCCGTCCAGTCAACATTCGCGTTTATTGTCGAATAAAACGATACAACATGATGGATGCAAATTGGTCCGGAAATTTTCGATCTGTTTGTGTATGTATATTGCAGGCATAGTCTGACGTCTAATTTTTTTTTGTTGTGATTGTTTACGAATTTATCACTTATGATACGAAGTAGAGCCAGTTTTATATATTAATTAAATTAATAAAAGATCGTCTTATATATTTGCTAATTCTTTCTCTGCTCATATTAAGAGATGTTTACCTTCATACCTACATACTTTTGGTTATAAATCAGGTGACAACAAAACAGAGAGATGAACAGCGAATTGCCTAATAACTGCAAAATAATTCTGCAACAAAATATACCAATAGAAGACCTCTTGGGTTCAGTTACAACGTACAACAATGTAGAAGGATCTGATTCAAAGAGCTTACAATTAAGAACCAGTGCCAGGGTATTCAAGAAGATGAAACTGGATTCAGTAAATGCAGCTTCCGCAGCTGCACCTGCAACTTTAGAGAAAAAAGGTATCAATTTTAATTTATAGGACCTACTTCTCTTCCTATGCATAAACAATTTTAGATCTTCCTCCTCCTGTCACAAAAGAAGAACCAAAACAAGAACAACAAGCAACGAGGAAAGCATGTAGGCCTTTGTGGACACAGGAGGATAAAAATTTCTTTTTCGAAGCTTTAAATGAATTTGGCAAGGATTTTGAGGCGATACATTCATACGTCAATAATAAATTAAAGAAGAAAGGGGTAGCTGAGAATATGATAAAAACAAAGGAGCAGATGAGACATTTATATTATCGGACATGGCACAAAATCTCAAAACATCTCAGATTTTCAGATGGTAAGATCAATTTTTTTCATCAATGGTGGATTTTGTTTTTTGTCTTTAAATATAAATCGTAGTATGATATGATAATAAATGTTGCCAACTCAACTTTCTACTTAAAAATTATTTTCACAGAAGTGAAAAAAATTGCTCAAGAACTGTATGGTCTGATCAACTATGGTGAGCTGCGAAAGAAATTATCGATAATAAGTGAGAAAACATGCATCAAATTGAATGAGTTGATATATAGAGGTTCTGTAGCGATACGCGTTAAGGGTAAAACAATACGAATCAAGACACCAATGTGTAAGGCATTACGAAAATTAAATCAGCTCGATGGTAAGTGTTTAGGACGAATTTTTCTTTGCAGGAATTTAAATCTCTCATTTTAGAAAAGGAAAATGATCTAAAGCTGCCAGCTCGGGTAACAGTTGAACTGATTCCAAAAGATATGAGCACCTGGATGTATGTGCAAAACCTGGCGCAAAATCCACGTGTTCGAACGGTGCTACCGCTACAGAAAAGGTTGAATTCCTTATTGATGTGCATGACAGATCGGTGGAAATCTCACTGTGTATCTGAAGTATCCTTTCTAGAGCTCGTTCGCTGTTAATTTTAATCATCAAACTTATTCCTCTCAAACTTACATTTCTATAATGTAGTAATGTACATTGATTATTTCATACTAAAAATATATATATAAAAAATATACTGGGTGATTCGGCGTACCTGTTCCAGTACAATATCTTTGTTGTTAAAAAAGGTGTTGATTTCATTTTTTTCACATATTATGAAGTTAGAATTTAAAATTTCTCTGTTATTCGCAACGAGATATCTTAGTAGATACAGATTTTTTAAATCTCTTAAACTTTTGACTTAATTTTGAGGATACTATCGAAAGGAATGTGTATGTATTATATTATTGAAAAGAGAAAAATATTCTCTGTCGGATAGGCAATAAAAAAGTATGTTGTTCCATTTTAAAAAACCAAAGTAAACTTTCAGTGAAACTGGATATGATACCTCTTTAATATCAGAAAAAAATTAAAATCTAACTTCATAATGTATGAAAAAGAAAATACCTTTTTTAACAACAAAGATATTGTGCTGGTACAGGTACACTAAATCACCCGGTATATACAAGTTGTTCAAAGTTACCAGGCCACTATTGCTAACTTTGTCATCATTGTAGCTACGATGTTGGTTATGTTAGTAAAGATGTAGTGTTTCAATTCAAGTTAGCGCTAAAATGCGATGTACAAATTTTTTCTCAATACCATTGTGAGCAGCGGAAAAATCACTACATCTTCGCTAATTTAACCAACATCGTAGCTACAATAATAACTAGTCTGGGCAAATAGCGGTAACGGTCAGTGTAGTAGATACGTGGTGCGGAGTCGGCGATTACTTATTTCACGCGTTCACAGCATCAGTACTAAATCGATGCTGTATGCGAGTAGTTCTGTGTATATGTAGGCTGTCGTAACTTATTTCGTAATTGTACGCTTATGTTTGCTTTAAAAATGTCGCAGTTAGGTACGTCGCGAAAACGACCAATGGCAGACACAGTTAAAAACTTTATAGTGGACATGCTGGACTTAATTTTTGATGGCGCTAAAATTCAATGTCTAGTTTGTAAAATCCCTTTAATGTGTTGGTCCAGAAGCCATTGTCAACGTCACATCAAAAGCAAACAGCATTCTGCAAAAAGTGGCATACGAGACCAAGAAAAATGTACATTTGATTTATGTGTTACTCTTATTTTATGTAATCGTTTCGTTTACTGGACAAAGAAGCATTTGTCTCCTTCTGGAATAAATATGCGGACTGTAAATTACCTAGTCGGACATCGATACGAAATGTGCCATTTGCTCCTGAACATATAGAAAAAAAAGGAAAACGGAATTGAAAGATAAAAAACTGTGGTTGTGTGTGGACGAAACAACAGATCGTCAAAAACATTCTGTGGTTAATGTAATGGTACGTACAATGGAACCACATCGACCGTCATCCTCCTTCTTACTTGCTTCCAAAAGAGTTATAAATTGTACTGCAGATGAGATTTTAAAGATGGTGTTTAACTCATTGAACAAATTTGAAGTTTCAGCTAAGCAACTTTTAATGTTTATGAGTGATGGTGCCGCAAACATGCGTTCTTTGGGCCGATCTCTTAAAGAACACAGTGGTAACTTGTTACATGTTACGTGTAAAATCCATACTCTAAATCTTGCGGCACAAACGATTCCTACATATTTTCCACTAGTAAATGCATTGATTGCTAGTACAAAGGCAGTGTTTCTAAAGTCTCCGAAACGTACCCGACTATTTCACAAACTGTGTTCTGATTTACCTGAACCACCACAGCCGATTGTTACACGTTGGGGAACATGGTTGCAGGCTGCGTTTTACTACAACAAATATTTTGATCAAGTAAAGAAGGTAGTTTCAAAATTCAATCCGACAAACCTGCAGCAATCAAGAAAAGCCAGGAAATGTTTCAAGATAGTCAGATTAAAAGAGATTTACAAACTATTCACAACAATTACTTCAGACTAGCGGAGGGAATAGAAAAATTACAAAATGTTTCGATGTCGCTAGTTGATTCTGTTCAAATTGTGAATGATATTCACGCTTAGTTATGCGCTTTAGAAGGCGAAACAAATTGGTGTGTAATACGAAAATTTGAAAGTGTTTTAGAGAAAGACTCCGATTTTCTTATATTGAGACAAATTTGTGAAGGTGCGTTAAGTTGTTTCAAATATTATTTTAAATATGCAAATATAACATCGCTAGATGTCGAACGGTCGTTTTCGGCATTAAAAAACATTTATTTCGCACGTCGTACTCACTTTACTGAAACAGCTGTGGAAACATATCTAATGATTCAAATATTTAACAGATGTTACCCAGTTTGTGGTTTCACGGAGAACTTTTAAAACAGTAAGTGTTTCAACACGTTTTATAATTTATTTCTTACCTTCTATTTTATGTGTAAACTTTTATGCGCTCGCCACGCCTCTGACTGTTTCCGCATATTTGCCCAGTTTGAACAACCTGTATGATTCGCATGCTCATTTGGAAAAACAAATATTTAATACTTAAGGCACCAGTAGATTTTCTATTTTTCTCTGTTTTATTATCTTTTGTTTTTTTGAAGTTTAGATTATTTTTCTTTTGGGTATTTAGGCCAGGGTAGAAAGGAAAAACCCTCTTCTGGTTTTGTTTTTACTCTTCTGCTAGGTACGTTTTGTTGGTAAATTTCCGTCTTTCTCAGGCATAGTCTTGTTAGCTTCCTATGCTTGAGAAAGTTGGAAATATACCAACGAAACGCACGTAGTAGAAGAATACAAACAAAACAAACAGAAGAAGATTTTTCCTTTCTACCCTGACTTAAATACCTGCTCTGAAAACTATCATCAATTGAGTATCGATAATTACATACGAAAATGTATTTATTAAACTAAAACAGTGCCAATACTGTCATAATGAAGGAAAACTCTCTTTGTGTTTTAGTATATTCATGTTACTTGCCCGGATTATATAAATAAGTAAATCGTCATTAATATTATAATTTTTAATAGTGAGAACATGCAATATAAATTATAACTTATTTTCTTGAAGAACGATTTTGAAGTAGGACCGATTTCAAACGGTTTTCACCGTCGTCTTGTTGAACGAAACGGGTTTATCAAACTGGACAGCACGACAATCGGCGAAGCAGTTGGGCCGGCGGCTGGACCGACCTAACAAATGTTGAGCCGGGCCAGGCCGAGCTGACAAGGGTGTCGGGCCGGGCAAGGATAGGCCGACAAGGGTAGCAGGCCGGGCCTACATAATTCTCAAAATACCCACCTCTAATCCTTTCTTTGCTTCGAAACTTGGTTTTCCAAACTGTGTATTTTCTTTACCTTGATCTAGTATGAGAAAACCCTTCAATCGTTCAAGGAAGGTGTCAATGGCGACGCTCAAATCTTAGGTGAAATCAAAGAAGAGAACAACATAATCTCAGATCCGATACTAAGGTTCTCTCCTTCGAATACTTGCAATATAGAATTGCCAACGTTGAATCTAAGCGAATACTTGACGAATCAAAGCACTTGTTTGAACGCTTATGAAGAGCGGTTTGGAGTGAAAACTCGTGGCGAACAAATTTGGTTGAGCTCGTATCCGAGTTGCAGAGGTATGTTTTGTATCATGACCAAGATTTTGGAGGTGGGATACTTTTATCCCATTATTAATTTCGTGTATAACTTCTAGGTATTTTTGTTGTATGTCAATTTAAATTTTTTACGTTTTGTTGGTAGCACATAAATGTTCCGTTAATATAAGCAAACAGTTACTCATAATTATTATTAAAACAACCCTAAAATGTTTATTGCTTCTTTTTTCTGCAGTGGGATCGTCTAAAAAGGGTGGGGCGAAACGTCCCAAACAAGAGAGCAATTGCGAAAAAGCATCTCCCACCAATAAAGCGCTCACGACAACTGACAATAACGAAAACTGCGTAAACGAGGACGTACCTCCATCAGTGAGTGATGTAATAGACGAGGCAGTCAACACTCTTTTGGCACTCCAACAGTATCAACAGCAACAACAACAGCAGATTCAAGAAAGTGCTGGGAGCAGCGAGGAAAAACAAGAGAGTGTCGAAGTGAAATTGGAAGTAATAGAAGATATGGAGAAGAAGCAAAGTGATATCGCAAAGATTAGAAACGGTTGGACGCTGAAAGATTGTGGAACTTTATCGATAGGAGATCTATACCTAATGGTAAATCTCTAGTTAAAGCTTACAATACAAAATACCTATTCTTTCCTTTCGTAGTTTGGATCTGATTCTAAATTAATCTTGGAATATAACTGGGACGAAGATGTCTTGAAGAAGGAAGTCAAAAAAGAGAATATAGAATCCATAGACGAAATCAACAGCAGCTCCAAAGTTGATTTAGACGACAGTATAATAAAACGTGCAAACAATTTGTCCGTTACATTGAAAAGATTGCTCTCTGTAGCTAAACTACACTACAGGAAGAACCGTATACAATGCCCTTGTGGTCACGTCTGCGGCGACTCCTCGAAACAAGGGAGCAATAAGAATACGATTGTCACGAAAAATCTAACAATAACATCCTCAAAGGATAAATTTTACAACAATCAAGAAGTAAATACAATTGTTCTACATTATTCTCGATTATATTTATATTGATCGCGACTCTGTTACAGAAACCTGTGTCAGTACAACACCGCGGTGAAGTGTTGATGATACAATCGTTAAATGCCGACGCCCATATTCGAAGACTGTCGCCATCTATTTTATTTCGAAGACCAAGTTCGCCTAATGATATTTTAAGAGAACAGTTGGATGTAAGCAATATTTTTTATTTGTTTGTGCAATATAAAATCGAATAACGAAAACAAAACCAAATTTAATATAACAGAAATAACAAACATTATGCACTTTGTTTATTGTGTCGTTAAGTACCGGTAATTAATTTTTGTCCATGTGAACCAAATCAATAATCCCTAGTCATGTAAAATACCGTATAGACATTATTGCAAAATTAACGAATGACATATAATGTTAAACAGGCTAGGAATCTGTCATAATGTTTATCTCTACGCATGAAAATTTAAATATAACATGCTAAATGTAATTTTTGACATTTTGACACAACTGACACGGGAAATGAAGGACTAGAGTAATTACATTATTATTATATTAATATAGGGCAAAAAATTGCCTCATTCGGCATTTCAGAATCTTATTAGGGTTTTACGAAATGGAACTAGACTACCGCCTGGTATCAATCCTTTTTAAATGGAAATTTAGTAAAAAGGAGGTTTAGTTAAAAGTGCATTTAAATAACCAAGTCATGTTATGAACCAAATAAATGAGCATTTGCGTAAATCTCCATTTGGCGGAAAATAACAATACCAATCACATATCCCTAAACGTGAAGACGCTGCCATCTCTGTTTTCGCTGGACAAGCATCTATCGGTTGTAAATATTTCTGTGGACTCGGATGATTGTGCCTTTGTCAACTGAGATTTTTCAAAACGGCTTTTTTCTTGTTATGAGTTGTGGACATGTTTTAAAATTATATTGGAACCTACAGCGTGTCTCATAAGCTCGTAGCTACCCAGTTGTATTTTTTGAAGTGCAGCATGCTATGTGTTATTGCATTTTTAGAATCCTTATATTCTGAAGTAAAATGTAATAAGGTACTATGTCCTAAAACTAAAGATTCCGGAGTTATTAGGGTTTCTTTGAAAAAGTCGGCATTTACAATTTTTTTATTTCATTTATCGTTAATTAATCGTTATATTATTTTTCCTGTACATTTTTAGTAATTAATTTGGTAAACCTAATAAATAAAAGTAATAATACCAAAATTGCTGCATTTAGAATACAAGAAGAATGAGAGAACGATTTATATCATTAAAAAAAACAATTAAAATCGATTTGACAATAACTAATAATAATTTAATAATCACATGAACATAATAATTGCATTACATATGCACCGAGGTTTCAACTACAAAGTCTCTTGTAGCTACGGTGTTGGTTATAATTACCAAAGATGTGATTTTTTTTCGCCGATCACAATAGTATTGAGAAAAAAGACAATTGCACATCGCATTTCAGCGCTAACTTGAATTTTTTATATTTTTTAAATTGAGTACCCTGTATATTTCTCAATTATAGGAAATAAAACTGCATAAAATATCCTTATAGTACTATAGCCCCGAAATGAAAAACAGAAGAGATACGATGAAATTTGTATTGGACAATTGAAACTGTAATAACTAGTCTGGGCAAACAGCGGTAACAGTCAGTGTAGTAGATAGGTGGTGCAGAGTCGGCGATTATTTATTTCACGCGTTCACAGCGTCAGTACTAAATCGATGCTGTATGCGAGTAGTTCTATGTATATGTAGGCTGTCGTAACTTATTTCGTAATTGTACGCTTGTGTTTGCTTTAAAAATGTCGCAGTTAGGTACTTCGCGAAAACGACCAATGGGAGAAACAGTTAAAAACTTTATAGTGGACATGCCGGACTTAATTTTTGATGGCGCTAAAATGCAATGTCTAGTTTGTAAAATCCCTTTAATGTGTTGGTCCAGAAGCCATTGTCAACGTCACATCGAAAGCAAACAGCATTCTTCTGCAAAAAGTGGCATACAAGACCAAGATTTTACATTTGATTTATGTGTTACTCTTATTTTATGTAATCTATCGTTTCGTTTACTAGACAAAGAAGCATTTGTCTCCTTCTGGAATAAATATGCGAACTGTAAATTACCTAGTCGGACATCGATACGAAATATAGTGCCATTTGCTCGTGAACATATAGAAAAAAAAAACGAAAACAGAATTGAAAGATAAAAAACTGGTTGTGTGTGGACGAAACAACAGATCGTCAAAAACATTCTGTGGTTAATGTAATGGTACGTACAATGGAACCACATCGACCGTCATCCTCCTTACTTGCTTCCAAAAGAGTTATAAATTGTACTGCCGGTGAGATTTTAAAGGTGGTGTTGAACTCATTGAACAAATTTGAAGTTTCAACTTAGCAACTTTTAATATTTATGAGTGATAGTGCCGCAAACATGCGTTCTTTGAGCCGATCTCTTAAAGAACATAGTGGTAACTTACATGTAACGTGTAAAATCCATACTCTAAATCTTGCGGCACAAACGATTCCTACATGTTTTCCACTAGTAAACGCATTGATTGCTAGTACAAAGGCAGTGTTTCTAAAGTCCCCGAAACGTACCCGACTATTTCACAAACTGTGTCCTGATTTACCTGAACCACCACAGCCGATTGTTACACGTTGGGGAACATGGTTGCAGGCTGCGTTTTACTACAACAATTATTTTGATCAAGTAAAGAAGGTAGTTTTAAAATTCAATCCGACAGAAGCTGCAGCAATCAAGAAAACCCAGGAAATGTTTCAAGATAGTCAGGTTAAAAGAGATTTACAAACTATTCACAACTATTACTTCAGACAAGCGGAGGGAATAGAAAAATTACAAAATGTTTCGATGTCGCTAGTGGATTCTGTTCAAATTGTGAATGATGTTCACGCTTAGTTATGCGCTGTAGATGGCGAAGCAAATTGGTGTGTAATACAAAAATTTGAAAGTGTTTTAGAGAAAGACTCCGATTTTCTTATATTAAGACAAATTTGTGTAGGTGCCTGTGAAGATGCATTAAGATGTTTCAATGATTATTTTAAATATGCAAATATAACATCGCTAGATGTCGAACGGTCGTTTTCGGCATTAAAAAACATTTATTCCGCACGTCGTACTCGCTTGACTGAAACAGCTGTGGAAACATATCTAATGATTCAAATATTTAACAGATGTTACCCAGTTTGTGATTTCACGGAAGACTTTTAAAACGGTATGTGTTTCAGCACGTTTTATAATTTATTTCTTACCTTCTATTTTATGTGTAAACTTTTATGCGCTCGCCACGCCTCTGGCTGTTACCGCATATTTGCCCAGGTTAGTAATAACTTCTAAGTGTAAGACCCTTTGCAAATCTTGTTCGGCATTGCGATTAATCAGAGAATTGATTAGTGAGAATAATTGCTTTTTGCCCCCGATTTTTTTTTTACTTTTGTGTTGATTGTGTGTTTTGTAGTTATTATTGTTACTAAGTTTGACATGTTTGAGGCATATTTTGCTTGCAGTAGGAACTGCGATAGAACTCTGCAGTGTTGCAGTGAAACATTTCCGGATAGAACACCTTTAAAGCTAAGCGATCTAATAAAAACGTAATCATAAATGAATTGAACAGACTGTATATTTTTCAATTATCCGATAGGAAAAAAACTGCGTAAAATATCCTTATAGTACCGTAACATTAAAATGAAAAACAAAAGAGATATGATGAAATTTACATTTATTAAATCATGAGTTATAATAAATCATGAGTTGTAACTATATTTTCTATGGTTCTTTTAATTGCGTTTTGCAATATCTCCGTATTTCTATATCGCTGCCTGTACATGGTGTTCTTTAAAAACCCTTAGAAGAAATCCATAGGTGATAGGTCGGGAGAGCGCGCCTGCCAATTAGCAAGTTCAAGGATTCCATCCAGCTTCACAGATATCAATTAAAGCTTCTGCGGTGTGCAAAGAATTATGTACAGGAGCACCGTCCTATTGAAAGAGCCCTCTCCCCCAGATTTAAATTGTCTAAAAATTCTTCTAGCACACTACATAAGATTAAAATATACCGTTCTCCTGTAAGAGTGCCCTCATAAAAATATGAAGCGACAACCGATTTTTGTAGATGCCGCGCTAAATATTCAAGCTAAATCGATGCTGTTGGTTACGTGGTTGTGTAATAAACGGGTTTACGTTGCTCCGATAACGCATGGTTCTCAAATTACACATACCGGAGTTTGAAAAGTTCGTTTCATCATTCCATAAAATGTACTTGTAATTACTGTTATTTATAAAATTTTCCAAAAAGAACTCAAAAAGGTCATTCGCCGCTCCAAATCCATTCATAAAAGCATTTGCACTGATCTTTATTTAAAAAGTGTATATTGGTGTCGGAATTGCGTAAATAGGCCCTATACTATTCAGTCCCTGCATTAATTTCAAAGTAGGCTAAAATTATTACGCTTTTATTAGATCGCTTACTTTTAAAGGTGTTCTCGTTCTCGCGAAATTTTTGGAGGAGACATGTTCGAATTGCCAGCACCCTATCCGGAAATGTTTCGCCGCAACATGTTGCAGGGCTCTTTAGCAGTTACTATTGAATGCAAAATGGTAAACATGGCACACTTAATAACAATAACTAAAAACACATAACTGTTTTCTTTCTGAACACATTTGTGATCAGCGGAAAAATGACTATATCTTTGGTAATTTAACCAACATCGCAGCTACAATAATAATTAAGTTAGCAATAGTGGCCCAATAACTTTGAACAACCTGTATACGTACCTAGGAAGTGAGATATTTAGGGTTTTACTGCTATAAATCTACATTTATGTTTCACAACGTAGTAAAACATATTGCGTACTCGACGAACGCCTACTACAGAAAGTAACATTTTCTTCTGATATTGATTAGCTGCTATAAACTACTAATGGTAGTTAGCAGTAAAAGTGCAAATGGGCCGGTCGACTTGAAATATTTCAGATGCGGTTCGGGCCGGGCTTTTTTAAAATGTGACAGGCCCTTCAGGCCCCAATTTTTATCATAAAATGCAGCAATTATTTATTTTTGATAATCAGCTACTACTGTTTAAAGAAGTACAAGGAAAACTAAACGCGCAAATATATGCAATAATTGGGTTTATTCGTGCATGTCTACCATATACAAATAAACGACTCGATCGGGTACGTGCCTACGTTAATATGGCCATTTTTTTTATTTAATCCATCGCACTCGTAAGAATAAAAAATCTACGTTAGTGTGTTGTATTTTGTACTTTTGTGTTTATTGATTAATGAACACACACTAGCTGTTTTTCTCTTTTATTCTTAGTTATCGCTTCACGAGGCACATTACATTATTTTCCTTGACATTCCTTCCTTCCGTTTATACTTCATACATATCATTTCATACTCTCGGTCGTCCGACTATCCATCATCCATACTTACACAGTTAGCACTAAAACTATGAATCGCATGGTCATTAAACAAGGAACTCTTCATTCGAAATAAATAATTTCATAAATACAAAAATTTAATGTAATGTTAATTTTATGAATTAGCAAAAATTCTAATTTAATCATTTATTAATTCGTATAATCCTTTTTTGATGACTCTCTCAACTTTAGATGAAAAATGCCGTGTGTGCCAGTCTCACAGTGCAACATCCAACTATAAGCGTTGGGGACGTTGCCGACCAGCCGATAGCGCACCTCAATTGACACAAATTATTTGAATATGTAAACCTTTAGATGTAGCTTATTTTAAATATTTTTAGTTCTTTACAGTTTTTCTTTCATGTGATAACTGAAGAGGTAAAACCGGATGAAATAAAATCCGTTTTTATAAATATTCCTAATAAATACGAAAAATATTATAAATACTGGGCGAAAATTGTCATGTCAAATCGGCAAAAGCCAATCACGTGCTTAACAGTTTAAATGTTGTTTTAAGTGGCATATGTTCTTCTTTTAACAATAAAAGTCCTGTTAGGCTCAAGTCCCATTTAAAATTGATGGTAGTATCCTTAGTAGTACTCCTTAAAGGCGCTAAAAGCATTTTAAAGTTACAACTTGTTTTAAATGTGTTGATAATACCGGGCGTAAAAGTTCGAAAGGTTATCTTACAAATCAGCTGACGGGATTTTTGTGATCATAAAAAAATAGAGACCACTTCAATTCACTGATTAGTTGTTCGACTTCGAGTGCCTACAGTGTAGGCAACCTAACCACAAACTACAGTTGTTGTCAAGTGTCAAAAGAAGTTCATTTCGTTCGGAAACGAACCGTAGGGGAATGATCCAATTCCTTCTCAGTTGTACTGTGACAAGGATTTTGCCAATTCAAAATTTACATTTTCGTAAACGCAGTATAGAGTGTGGATGATTTAATTCAAAATTCGCACATAAACGATAAACAATGCTGTTCTAAAAATAAGACCCAGCGGTACACCTATATATTGCTTAATAAGTAAATTTTTTCTTTAAATTCTTACATAAATTTCGGTTTTTTGGGTTCTACATTGATTTCTAAGTTCTTAATCTTCCACAGTCGATTCAGAGGTTAAAACCTCGCTATTGCAATAGAAGAGGTCGTCGACCTCGGACTAAGCCGGTGATCGTGGAACGTAAGCTCCCAATCCTAGCGAATAAAGCTGAAAACGGGCGACAGATCGTTCAAATGAATATTATATCCCAGGACAATCTCACAACCACACAAAGGCCGATAGTGCCCAAGATTCAGTTCGACAATGGCTTACGACAGGAAGCTAACATTGTTGCTAGGTCTGGCGGTCAAACCGTAGTCACTACGAATGTTTCTTTCAAAGAAGAAGCTGTGCAGGAAACAAAAGCGAATCAATTAGCCGGAACTTACGTTGCCGTGACTGCAAGCGAAGAAAATGGTGTCGAGCAGTCGGTTTACACCGTCCAGCCGAGAACGTTGGATATCACAGATAATGCCACTACCCCTAGTAGAGTTGGATCTCCCACCGGTATATCGAATTTACTCCAGATGGAGTTGGCAGCGCACGGTGCTAACGCAGTCATGCAAACTTCGGCCATTAAAGAAGACGGCTCCATAAGTTTTGTCGGTAAATAAAGATATAGAAAGTATTTAATTCTCGTAATTTATTAACCCATTTCTCTTAGGTCTGCTGTCGCAGAACATGTCAACCGGCAATACCTCTCCGACAAGCCCCTCAAGGATCCTCAAAGAGAACGAGAATCAGTGGCTAAACGCGGAAGTTGCTGATTTTTCTCTAAGCAGCTTTCTCGGTCATCTAGATTCCCCTATGAAAACATCGCAAACCGGTGGTGTTATTAACGATGATAATACACGTTTGTCCTTAACGCAAGATGTAAGTGACATACAGTTACATATATCAATTTTGATTAATAATTAGAGTTGCAACTTTCGGCGGCGCAACAGAAGCGCATCCGTTATGTGCATATATAGAAAGGTCCTAAAGTATTCCCCCCGTGCTTTTGATTTTTTAGAAAAATTAGGTTGATTTATATCACCGAACTCTCTTATTTTAAATAGAACACCTTGTATATTTTTACATTTTTGGAAAGGTAATCCAAAGGCTACTCCAACGATACCGCATATGTTATACTTTAACCTAAAAAATATGACGATATGCAGCAATAAAGGTTTTGGTAATCTGTTTTTGTTGTTATGCAAAGTTGGCCAAGAAAGAGCACCAAATTGTTTCTTGTGACGCCAGACTGATCTAAAGAGCTCGTTGCTGAGCAAAGTAATCGTAACAATTGCCAAACTGTCAAATCACAATTCCAAAAGCGTAAATTATTTTTATTTATTGTTATTATAACCTGCATTTATCACACTTTCGTTCTTTGTCCTCGTTATTTTATCTCATTTTAACTTGTTTTGTTAATCTTCTTGTAATTAATTTATTGTAATTAATTAATTACGGTAGGTTTGTTTAAATTTGTTAGTTTTTGATAGGCAATATGCTGAAGTTTCAGTTTTTTATGTTGTTGATTTTACAATGGCCTCCGCATGGACCATGTAAGATAAACATCAAGTACCTAATTTTAGTATTCGGTGAATTTGGCAACAATTACTACGAAGTGGAACATAATGAACACTGCCCTTGTACAGCGGAAAATATTTGAACTTTACGCTAAGTAAGGATAGATAGTATAAAATTTACAGGGCGAACTGCTTTAACAGAAAATAATATGATTTAAACTATTGCACAGTTTGCTGCGCAACCACGGCAAATAAGGTGGTAATCGTTGCCAGATTTACATGATGGTAAGATTGACCTAGCAATTTTGCATGGTTCGTGCCGAAGCCATCATAAAAGTAACAACACAAAAAACCTAAAAAACAGACATATTGTCTATCAAAAATTAACAAATTTAAACAAACTTACCTAATTAATCAATTGCAATAAAGTTTAATAAAATAAGGAAATAACAACAATTAACAAAACAAGTTAAAATGAGAAAAAATAGTGAGAACAAAGCAGGAACGGATGACAAATGCAGAATATAATAACAATAAAAACAAGAATAATTTACGGTTTTGGAATTGAGATTTGATAGTTTAGCAATTGTTATGATTACTTTGCTTAGCAACGAACTCTTTAGATCAGTCTTGCGTCACAAAAAACAAATTAGCGCTCCTTCCTAGCCAACTTTGTGTAGCAACAAAAACAGATTACGAAAACTTTTATTGCTGCATATCGTCATATGTCTTAAGTTAAGTATAACATATGTGGTACTGTTGGATTCGCCTTTCAATTACCTTTCCAACATCGTAAAAATATACAGGATGTTCTAGTTGTTGACGTTAGTTGACGTCACTTCCGGTGTCACCGGAAACACAAGGAGGGCGACCCTGTTACGAAGATACGTCACCTTGAGGACAGTAGACGAACGAAAACATATTATTTGCGTCTTCGTCTACCGTTCTCAAGGTGAGGTACTCCTCGTAACCGGGTCGCCCGTTACCACCGATGCGAGAAGGCCTAACTGCTCTTCGATGACGTCACGCTGTCTAGATGATGTATCCCCATACACGATATTAGCCTAAGCGGTAACGGAATCGTTTTTTTGCATTTCTTCTTAAGTTTTGAAGGGCTTCCGGTTTAAAGAGGATGCCAGTCGTCAACTGATCTCTTCTTCGCATCCCATTCGATTTTATTTTGGAAAAACTAAGTTTCTATGCAAAAACCGAACACGTAACCGAGCACCATTTTCGTGAAAGATGTATTTGTGGTTCATATTTAATCGAGTAATTATTATTTGTAATTATACCATCGCTTTCATAAGAATCTGGGACAAGGGATACTATTATGACATTACCCATTTTAAACATGTCTTTTGTAAACTATGAAAAATATGTCAAATTGTCTGTCAGTGTCTATCGTACGTGACAAGTCATTGTCGCAAGATTGAAAAAACGTCAAAATGAGCTCATACGAGTTGTCCCAGATTTTTATGAAAGTGATGGTACATGTATCCGGACGTAACTAAGATTGAAATGATACAGTAATTGCAATTTTATTCGAAATTTTGATCAATTTCACGAGAACATTTACAGACATACTATTTAACCAGGGTTTTTAATTTCCTTTTATGTGGTGTTTTACCTAATCTATCCTTTCTATTATGTGGTGTTTTACCTAATCTATCATTACTTTTCCCACAATCATTTTAAGTAGGGTATTTGTAGAACCAGTTATTATAATTATTGCAATACTTTCACTACTGTGATTATGACATTTACATATATCAGCATCCAAAATGGCTACGTTCGGTGATATAATTTAAAATATATTGTATTAAAACAGAACGTTTATTACATACATTTAAAAACATCTCTTCGTGTTCAAAAATAGTTTTGTTAAATATAACGTAAGAATATAAAACTATTTGAGCAATAACATCTTCACGTTTTTTGTCAAATAGGTACAACGGACAGTTAGAGAATTGAGTTGGAAGAGCATCTTTTTAAACCCAAGATATTTTAAACTTATAGTTATGGTTTCACTGGTCCTTGAATCTGTAGCTGTTGAAAAGTAAATAATATCATCTTTTATTTACAAAGTGTAACTCACAAACAAAACATACAAAACAGCCGACGCCATGTTAGGTTAGATTGCCTCGTTTTTATCGTTTCAGAAAAGGTATCACCAACAAAGTACGGAAATATCACTACACAGTATTTTTTTAAATTAAAACCAATATAATTTTGATAAACCAATTCAAAACGCAGAGACAGTCTGAATATGTAAACGTATTTATGACCTACTTCAAAATACGTCACAGCCTGCTGACGTCGAAAGTTGTTTAGCCTTATATTCGCAATAGTAACGGTTGCTCTCCAAAGCTGCCCGTGGTTTTCGAAGCGTTTTGATGCTCTATTCCGTAGCTGTACATACTATGATCCTAGCGCGCCGACCGAAAGTTGCAACCCTATTGTTAAAACTGAGGTTGTCCGTTGAAACTTGACATCTTGGCATTTTTTAGGTTTTTAACATTTATACGTTATTTTTGACAGTGAAATTGTGTTTATCGTTATAGGTTGACGCACATCTTCAGTCCTTGCTGACAGAAACCAGTTTGGATTATACAGCAAAATTTGCCGATTTAGCAGCTCAAGTGACCGATATCAAGAAATGAGTAACATATTGCTTAATCCAATCGTTTCTGAACGGTGTACTTCATGGCATCTTCAAAAAACTAAAGTTTTCGTAAACTAGAATGTTTGGGAACTATTGGCTTAATCAATGTTCTTTTAAAGTTCTCCGGTAAATTCTCATATCTATCGCATAACTTTTTCTAGTATCTTACATTACGAAGCAAAACTATGTAGTTGACTTCTATATGTATATATATAGTGTGCCCCCGGATTAACGCATGAATAGGCAAGGCAGACAGAAAATTAATGAATTGAAATTTAAAAAAAAGGATTTTTTTGAAGGGGATACGATAAGAGGGTTATTGAAAACAATGTTCAGAGTAACGAATTATACTTAGTGTGTAAGTATTTTTACAAGGTCGGAATACTTTTATTTAAATTTAATAATTTTCTGTCTGCCTTACCTATCCATGCGTTAATTAACGGACATACTGTGTGTATATATTTATATATAACAAAAATAATGTAAATTGCAGTTCTTCCTATTTATTTTTTTTTAAGTTTTGGTATTAAAGATATTATGAAAGACAATGTGTAAAAGCAATAAAATTAATTTTTATAAGGAATTACCTTTAATTTATTTGTTGACAAGGACAAGTAGGACGAATAACAAAAAATTACGTTGATACAATTTGTGACATCAACCGCACATTTTATAAAATAGTATTGTGGTGTTTATGTCGTTTTGTCAGGCGCAGTCGGATGTTGACAACGTTGAGTATAGTATATAGTAGTATACACAAATGAAACAAACACGATTGGACACGACGTTTCAAACATCAAAACCGATATAACTTTTCTAATGCAACAACTTGGGACGTGTCAAAAGTATCAGAAAAGAACTGTTGAAAATTTAATGTTTCGACGTAACACTGTGAAAAGCAATACTCTCGATCCGTACAAAATAACCAGATGAAAGAATATCCATTTTTATAAAGATTCTAAATAAATACTAAAAATGTAAAATACTAGGCCAAAATTGTCAATGACTGTTCATCCCCAGCAGATTGTTTTCGCGGATAAGTTGGTGGTTCTGGTAATAAAGCTCATACTCTCTTTAGGTGAATTCGTTTGCTGTTCGGTGTAAGTTATCTGTTCGTTTAACAAAAGTGCTAGTTGTACTGTGCTCATTAACTTGTATGGTGCAAGAACTGAACATGCACTAACTGTAGTTGGTCTGGAGGAGGTGCAGAAAAAAACTGCTAGCGACTGAAACAGTATTTTCTTCCATTTTCATCGCCACATAATAAAAGAAAATCCGTTTTATCGGTTGTCAACAGTATTATAGGTTATGCATTACATGAACTGTAAACATACAGCGTTCGTTTGGCTAGAATTTGTAGTTGCATAAGTTCAGTTCAAGTTGTACTGATGACGTAGATATTTCAACTTACAAGGGAACACAAGGAAGTGTCCCTCACCGATTTAAATGAAACTTGGTGGGTTTGTAGACTGATGCAGTGTAAGAACAACGGTAACTTTCATAGATGCTAAATCGCCCGTTTTCGGGGATGGGGCGGCCTACAGCCAACGCTACCTTTCGCTATTTGCTTTAATATCTCCAAAACTATAAGACATATCAAAAAAAAGTTAAGACAAATATATAACTGTTTTATGAGTACTAAAGGATAGCGACAATAGTTTGCCTGTCATAGTTCTTGTTTTCCAGAAACAACCCCCACCCCCGTATTTTTTTAAAATTTTAAAATTTTTATTTGCTGGAAAAATACACAAAGTTATGCAGAATTCACCCATATATATTAAACATGCTATAAAATAACTCAATTTAAAAAAAACAATAACATACGAATTGAGTAGGTATACCTCCGTATGTACATATGTATGTAGGTATATATGTAAATAGTATTACTTATTGTTATTGATGTGAACAAATCGTAGAGATACTTATCTAAAGTATCTGTCTAAATATCTTTAATACTTTTTAGATCATTTATACCTTATCAGCATTACATTCCATTATTTATTTTTAAAAGTATTCGATTAGCGTCCGTTATACTTATAAAATTCCTCATTGAAACTTCAAGTGCTGATTTTCACGTGCAGATTACATGATTTCTATAGTATTTAAATTTTATCTAGATTAATGTAAGTATTAGGATATCTTGTATACCATAAATGCTTTTGCATACGCATATATATATAAAGCAAGGCAAGTTACAATTAGTACTTGCAGTCTTCAGTTTATTGACGACGAGTACGTTTCACAATTAGGCTGTCGAAAAGTGTTTCTTGAAGACATGAGAATCAACGTTGCTAATGTTCATACAATTCTTTTACTTTCACCTTGTGCAATAATATTGAATACAATAAAAATATAGTGCCTAAACTAAACTAACTTACTAATGAAAATGAAGATAATTAAATTGGTACCTAATAACAATTTTAATGACAATAATAATATTTATAAGTTTTACGTGTATAGTCTCGATTATCCGAATAGGTTGGGACCTGGACCTCGGTTCCCCCTCAGATAATCCGAAGAAAGGCAAAAATAAATAACAGGCTACTCTGCATAGTTATTGCAATAATGGTAATCTGTGTAGAAATGTTGAAAACAAAGAAATTGCTTACACCATGCACAACGAAGAAATGCAGGTTTGCCACAAATACTGCATAGTGGTGTACTTTGTAAATCCTTCGGGAAGCAGAATCGGACAGGATTCTCAAACTTCGGTGGCCGATCTTCGATGTATCCACTTTTATACCACGCATACTTAAATAGATTGAAGAACCTCGGCGATGATAATTGATTATGTGTCAAAGATTGTAACTGGATAATAGTGTTTCTTTGATGTAGAGTTAAATCGTATCCCATAAGCAGTACGTCATCTGAAAAAGTCCTACCAAAATTTTTCCATATTCTAAAACCGTAGACGTCTAGAGGCTGTACCATTGAAGTTGTCTTCTTAGGTATTGTAAAAATATCGACTTTTTTGTTCGTTGGTACTAATTGTAAATTGCTCACTTCTTTAGGACAATGCCCACTCCACGAATCCAATAACAAGACACTTTCAGCGTTAGTATTTGGCAAGAAAACATCTGTAAACCCATCTTTAAAATGCTGCGAGGTCAGTTTCCCTAATGTTGATGCAGATATATACACGTTAATAGGCCTAAAAAGTGTTTTTTGTACGTTCGGTCCAAATTGACCTGTTGTTTCTTTTAACACAAGAAAGAGGGGGGATAATAGTCGTCCATTTGACGAAATTGTTGGCATGATTGTGTAACTATGTGTAATAGATGATAATGATTGCACGACCGCTTCCACTGTTTTTGTTCCAATGGCGGACAAGCATCGACCGGAATGTATCTCTAAATTAAAGCCACTCTCGTCTGCATTGTAAACGTTGTCTTGTCCAACAACGCTAATTTTAGGTTTAATTTCATTAACAAATCGCTCGGCTGTGGATCGTAATTCGTCAACATCGCTATGAGTGGATCGTGTGATAAACTTGGTTATTTTACGAGAAACAATTCTATGTACTTTTTTGAAATGCCATATCCACCAATGACTAGCTTTAAATGAATGATACTCTATTTCATCTTTTGCCTGTAGCGCCCATCTGCGAAGATCTATGTCGTGGATAATATTTTCCCCTGTTTAGCGCTTCCTTAAATCTTATCAGAACATATTCTGTAACGTATGTACTTTTGTCCTTGTTGGTGCCACCCCGGTCAACACTTGCTTCTCATCTCTGAAGTTGCCTACTTGATTTTACCTGGAACAAATGGACGCCAAAGATACAAATGCTATTATTAGTATTAATGTATCAAACTGCACAAGATATCTTTATGTACTAGTTTTAGAAACTTTCCCTTACATATTTAAATCTTTAGCTTTACCTTTCTAAATCGATTTTGGACAGATTCTAACGAACGTAGTTTCGCTTTTCTACTTTTCCAAAACTCAACGGCTCGCGTTTTATATTCAATATCAATTGAACTACCTCCTTCTTGGGGTACACAGTCTTCATGTTCATAATCTTCATCATATTCATTTCTTGGTTCAACGAATTGCGGTTCCTGTGGACCAGCCAAGTCTTCAAATTCCAGCGCTACATCTGCCTCAAATGCAAAAGATGCCTCTTCTTGAGCTCTCACAATGATATCCGTTATAGCTTCGTGTAACTCTTGTTCTTCACGTGTTATAGGTGTATCAGCGATATTTGCAACAAGGAATGTTGTACGTAGCAAATTCAGTACATTAGCAATGTTGATTCTCATGTCTTCAAGAAACACTTTTCGACAGCCTAATTGCGAAACGTACTCGTCGTCAATAAACTGAAGACTGCAAGTACTAATTGTAACTTGCCTTGCTTTATATATATATATGCGTATGCAAAAGCATTTATGGTATACAAGATATCCTAATACTTACATTAATCTAAATAAAATTTAAATACTATAGAAATCATGTAATCTGCACGTGAAAATCAGCACTTGAAGTTTCAATGAGGAATTTTATAAGTATAACGGACGCTAATCGAATACTTTTAAAAATAAATAATGGAATGTAATACTGATAAGGTATAAATATTCTAAAAAGTATTAAAGATATTTAGACAGATACTTTAGATAAGTATCTCTACGATTTGTTCACATCAATAACAATAAGTAATACTATTTACATATATACCTACATACATATGTACATACGGAGGTATACCTACTCAATTCGTATGTTATTGTTTTTTTTTTAAATTGAGTTATTTTATAGCATGTTTAATATATATGGGTGAATTCTGCATAACTTTGTGTATTTTTCCAGCAAATAAAAATTTTAAAATTTTAAAAAAATACGGGGGGTGGGGGTTGTTTCTGGAAAACAAGAACTATGACAAGCAAACTATTGTCGCTATCCTTTAGTACTCATAAAACAGTTATATATTTGACTTAACTTTTTTTTGATATGTCTTATAGTTTTGGAGATATTAAAGCAAATAGCGAAAGGTAGCGTTGGCTGTAGGCCGCCCCATCCCCGAAAACAGGCGATTTAGCATCTATGAAAGTTGCCGTTGTTCTTACACTGCATCAGTCTACAAACCCACCAAGTTTCATTTAAATCGGTGAGGGACACTTCCCTGTGTTCGCTTGTTGGTGCAAAGAAGTGCAACGCAAAGGAACACACCTAATGTAAACAATTCTTATCCCCAACATTCCAAGGTCATGTGCACAATGAGACAAATCTAAACTTCGATAGGCAGTAAATGTTGGCATACGAATTCTATAATCTCCCTGTATGAACGCTGCCTAACTTTATACGTATAATATATAGAGACAGTGTTAGGTTAAAGTCTGTGATGTAAATTTGTGTTGTACTGTTTGAATTAAAAACATTAACGTAGCAGTTATTCACTTATACTATTTATTTTCCACAGTAAAATCCTATAGTAAACCCCTATGAAACTGAGCGTTGTTTATAAAAATTATTTCGTCCGTATGCCCAATTATGCTTAAACTTCAACATCGCTTGTGATCTTCGCTGTTTATTCAGGCACCCGCAACTCGCCGGAGGGAACATAAAATAAAAATCATTGCAATCCAACAAATTTATGTTAGGTGTTTTTCTTATTATTATTATTACCTATCTTAAATTATGGTTGTCAGTTTTGAAGTATTCTTACAAAATATGTTCATGTATATTTTATTGGATCAATTACAACGTTAGAAATTAATAGTAAAAGAAGTACATTTTTTTCCATTGGCCAATACGACCTACAGACACCACACAAATAGTATGGAGTCAGTAGGGAAGAAATTTTGCAATAAAACGCCGCAACTCTAGCCGGTAGAAAAACTGGAATAAACACCTAGGAGCAGAGATGTTATGGAAGATTTCATATATAGGGGGAAATTTAAGGTACCGTTGTGGTAGAAGTGAACAAAATAGTGGGAGATAAGGCGCCATATTTAAACTGTTAAAACTTAAATATATTTTTTGAGCGCGTTAAAAAAGTTAATATCTGTCGCAAAGTTTTAAATAAAAGAAAGTACTTTTATGGAGTCGTTTAGTTATAATAACTGTAAACTTTTAATAATTATAGCAAAGCGTACAACAATTTGCAACGATTGGCAACCAGCGTCCTCTCTTGGAGGTGGGTAAAACCAAAAACACCGCGTATTTGACTTGCTGTAATATTGATTGACATCCAATATTAACAATAATAATATCAAGAAAAACAACAAGTAACATAAAATGAATTTATTTCATTTACTATAAAGTGAATTATAATTTAAAATATAACATTGGAAATTTTATTAGACAATGAAAAAAAAAGTTATTAATATTCAATATTAAGTGCTTTCATGAAGATTATATTTTAACAGTCTTGGCAGGTTGCCAGCTATCAGCAAATCCATCTTGCTTCCGGATTTCTTTAACATGTAAAATATTTGAGCATGTTGGAATGTTTAGTCTATTACTAATTTGTATTTTAATGAGGAATAATTGCGAATAGTCTATAATACTAGTGGTACTAGTATTGTACTTTTTCAAGCTCTAGGCATCACCCATAATTTGTATGTTGCATGCCAAGCATACATAATGATTCGTATTATCTTTTTTAAGCCACTTATATTTTACAATCCATAAATCTTTAAACTGTGGTGGATAATTTTAAATTAAATTAACCGCGCAAATCCAATGGTAAGATTCCTAACTTACCGACTGTGTTATGTTGGTGAGACTATAGCTAAGTTCAGGTATTCGTGTGCGAAGCAGATCAAGAGTAGTGTTGGGCATAATCGATATATTTCAATAATCGAATGAATCGAAATAATCGTTTAAAATAATCGAATGATCATTCGAAATTTACTAACGATTTCGATTATTTTCCACGATTTTTTTTCAGAATCCGAGTGACGAGTGAATTATTTCGAAACTCGAAACCTCGAAGTTTCGAACACAGATCTCGAATCGTAATCCGTTTGTGTGCTCCTGCGCAGTCGAAATGAATAATGAATGATTTGTGAACCATGATTGAATGATCGATTATTCGGATATAATCGGTATATCTCGATTGTATCATTCATAACCGCCCAACACAAATCAAGAGTACGTGGAGGTGATTAGGAGTAGAGCAAGAATGAATCGCGCAACCCATACTTTTAAACGAATGGATGGAGTAACTCTACGACATTCCCGAACGCGAAAGAGCGCGAGTATGGTATTTGGAGTAAATGCAGTTACTCCGAACGAATACCCGAACTCGCCTTGTGTATAACGAAATGTAACTACTATACTTCATTCACGTTAAGAGTGCAGTAGATAGCGCTGCGATCGGCGTCCATATTACACCGAGGAAATATACCGGATAGGAAAATAGCGGTGAATTCGAATTGTTAATTGACAGCGTCGTAAGCGTTAAAAGTTTGGTTATCAACATTTTGTAGTAAATAGCAAAGTGTAATATCGCATGAAATTATAGTTCGTCGTATTTTATGTGCGATATGTTATGGTTATATTATGACGCGATAAAATAAAACAAGTGAACAGTTTGATTTGTTGGAGCTTAATTGTATTAGTAAATAAATGGGATTACATTTGGCGTTAATTGAAGAGAACACAAATATCATACAATAAACTTTTGCTCGTATTACAAATTTATATAGTTTTCTACCCTTTTAATATTTGAATTAACATTAATAAAAAAAAAATTGTTTAGTTTCAGCATTTTATTTATAAAATAACTAATGTATACATAAAATAAATATATACTATATGATAGTATGAACAAGATGAACAGATAATTTCAATTTATTCTGCAAATCTGATTAACTTAATACACATACGAATGATTAATCGGATTCTGAAGACAGGTCTGACGATGATGATGATGTATTTGCTGTTATGATAAATTCTTCAAACATATCTTCAATGATATTATCCAGTTGATACATCTTATTCTCTCCTTCGATAACATGTTTGATACAATTTCTCCACGCATCATTACCCACAATGTTTAGCCCCTCAATTAGCAACGTTTTGACCTTGGATAATTTAAAAGTTTTGTTATTAGCAGGGACATGATGTTTCACTTGTACCCATATAAGCTCAATGGGGTTTAGATTGCAGTGATATGGAGGCAATTTTAGAATTGTACGACCACTGTCTAATACCATTTGATCGATAACATATGTAATAGGATTATCAACAATATATTTTTTGCAAATTCAAGTAACTCAACCTTTAATAAAGTATTGTCAGCACCAATTTCTTTTGCAAGAAGCCATTCAATCAATTCTTGCTTCTTCCAGGCAGAGGTAGGCAATTTTTCGATTCTGACTGAGTGGTAAGGAGCATTGTCCATGACAATAAGAGTTTCGTTCAAGAAAAGGTAGTATATTTCTCATCCACTCAGTGAACACTTCGCTATTCATGTTATCATGGTAATCTGTTTTCTTCAATTTGAAAAAGAGGAGACCATTTTCAACGAAACCATCATCGTTACCAATATGCAATATAATTAGACGTTTCCCTTTTCCTGCAGGATTCCTTAGAACCATGGTAACCCCTTCCACAAATGCTTGTCTTGCCGTAAGTACTGTGGTGTCTTCCTATATCTTTCGTTTTGTATGACCTACGTTGACCCAAGTTTCGTCTAAGAATATGTCCTTCTACCATCTGCATGAAATTTCCTGATGTTGCTTAAATATCAACGTCTCCATAATACAATATCTTGCCGTTCCATTAAAACACTGTTTCGACTTCGCTTCATCCACTTAAACTCCAACTTCAAGATCTTCCATAATGTTGTTCTTTTCAATATGGGCAAAGTATCGTCTGCATTAACAACCTATAAGATTTAGTAAGGTGATATAAATGTATATATTATATTTACACTCAATATATTTATGCATGTTGGTAATTCGTTCTTCAAGAAAAAGGAATGCACGTGTCTTCTAATGATTGACTTTTGCGTTTCATCCAAAGAATCATATATTGTATGACGAAGTCGTTTTTTAGGAGGTGAACTAACAAGTCCCGTGATATCCATTTCTTTTACAATACCCCATGTTCTTTCACCTAGCCCAAGTTGCTTTGCAGCCAGTTTAACAGCTGCCGACTTAGAATTGTCCTGCTTGAGGTCCAGATACAAATTATAAGCCATAAACCTTTGCTTACTACTAACATGCTTTCCCGGGGGATTTTTTGATGCCCCTGCTGGTGGGTTAAATACCTCTTTATCAGCCATATCAAAACTGTTGTAACAAATACTATGTTATCAGTATTATTTTATATAATTATTACAAGAATACCTTCCAATGTTCAAGAGAAGCAAGTAGAGCTCTAAAAAGAACTATTTTGCGACAATTTGCTTATAAAAACAGACCGAACGACAATAAAAAGCAATAAATACAAAACCAAAGCCAACAAAGATGTTTGACAAATGACATTAGATATCGGTGATATTTCGTTTTATCCAACTTAATTTCATTTACTGAATACCACGGAATAAAATGTTTTTTCTGTATGTGAATTTGCCTCGTCTATTAGCCAATCACAAGTCGGGAATTTTTCGCCTATCTATTTTATCGCTGCAGTCTTACAATGAATGAAGTATAGATAAGAAGTCAGTCATGAAAAAACGCGGGAATATATGAGTTTTGTAACCGTGGTTAACGAACGTTGTGCAGTGCAATAAATTAGTTTAAAAAGAAAAGAGCGTTTCAATGTGTGACAGAAAATCGGCATCACTATAAAACTATTGTATTAACTTTTTCTTTTCGTTGTAGTTGGTTTGCTTGTAATAGATACCTGAAAATCATAATTAGCTCCGTATACTTGATCAACTGTTGTTACCTCCCCAGCACAAAGTGTTTCCAAATTCAAATTTTGTATTTTAATGTTATTGTTTTTAGGACTAGTTAAAAACCTACAACACATTTTTATTATTGACCAATCGAATGTACTTGTGTTAGGGTACTGATTGTTGTGTTTAGACAAAACCATTAGGTTTTGCAGGCACTCCTATACTAGTTTGAAGGCTAAAAGGGTACTTACTCGTCAGGATAATTTTCAACACAAAAATAAACAAGAACAACATGTAATATTTCGCCATTTTGCTTACACTTTAACAGCTAGTAAAATTGAGGGTGACGGTCGATGTGGTTCCATTGTGCGTACCATTACATTAACCACTGAATGTTTTTTAGGATCTGTTGTTTCGTCCACACATAACCACAGTTTTTTATCTTGCAATTCCGATTTAATTCTTTTCTCGACATGCTCTCTGTAATGTTCTCTCACTTGGTAACTTAAAGTCCAAATATTCATTCCAAAACGAGACGTATGCTTTCTTCCTTAGTCAATGAAATGGTAAATTACATGCAATAAACACATAAATTAAATTTAAACTTATCATAATCCCGTGTGGAATTTTTTTTTGAAACATGCCCTGCACTATTTACGTACCGTAGACAATCACTTTTCGACCAACACATTAAATCTATTTTACACACTACACATTGAATTTTAGCGCCATCACACTTTAAATCAGGCATTTCTGCAATAAATTCTCTTATTGTGTCCAATTTTGGTCGTTTTCCGACGTAGGAAACATTTTCAAAACAAATGTAGAACTACGACATAGTATACGACAGCGTAGATGCATACGCAACAGATCGGCTTTCGAGTCGCAGTTATACTGACGCTTATACCGAATTGTCCTGGCCGTGTTTATTTTGTGTAAACTTTTATGCGTCAGCCACTGGCTTTCAGCCCAGTTTGCGTTGCTCTACTCTAATTTCTTTGATAAAGGTGCGTATACCTTGGTTTAGTTTATTAATTGTAAGTGGTGTTGGAATATGGTGATATTCAAAGTCAGTAGATATATAAAGACCGCAATTTGCAACCCTTTCGGGTCCAAAACTAGGCGAAAATTTTGAAAGATATTGCATAAGTTATGCAGATGCATTTTATCTATATAATTATATCAGAATATCAGCATCAATTACTTCAATAAGTAAATAACAATAAAAAAATAATAGAAATTGATTTTACTTTTATTACTCTTAATATTTTATTTCTAATAAAATGGATTTATTTAGATTTATATAAAAAAAAAACAACACTGTTAAACCTTAGTTCATTTACGAATACAAAGGTATGAGTTGTCTTTGTCTCTGTCATTTGTACATGACAATTATATAGGGTGGGGAAGATGAACTTGCTTATTTTGAAATTCAATTAAAAAAAAAGTAATGCAGATATATATTTAAAAAACTCTTTCCAGCATATCGACGGGTATGTTGGCGACAGCTTGACGAATGTTGTTCTTCAGGTGAGCCAGGGTCCTAGGACGATCGTTGTAAACAAGTGATTTTTTATATTATATTTACTTTAGTGGTATTTAATCTGAAGGTATTTAAGTGATATTAAATCCCCCGATTTATAAAGCGTCCCACATACGATACAGTCTATAGTACAATAAATTGTAAAACCAATTGCATTGTAAATCGCAGAGACCAATCGACAATACTTTTGTCCACAGACGTGTAAACATTCTCAAGCGATCAGCAGTGTAATTAGTAAAGCTGGCCACGAGCGGTACCGCGCAGTAGCGTAGAGTCGACCAGGCCTCGCGTTCCACTAGAGTTATTCTGCTAATAAAGATGTTTGCTGCCGCAAATAATTTCGCTCATCTTTTAAATAAAAATTAAATAACATGTACTCAAACACTTACCATTTTAAGAGTCCTCCGTGAAATCACAATGTGAATAAGGTCTGTTAAATATCTGCAACATTAGATATGTTTCAACTGTTGTTTCGGCAAAACTAGTACGGCATGAGGGAAAAATGCGCTTATATGCAGAGAACGAACGTTCTACATCTAGTGACGTAATATTAGCGTAAGTAAAATAATCTTTCAAGTAACTTAACGATTCTGTTGACGCACCTTCACAAATGTGTCTTAATGTGCCAAAATCAGAATTTTTCTCAAAAACACTTTCTAGAACAGAAACATTTTTTGCGTCTTCAATCGCGCATAGCTGTGCGTGTACATGTTGCACTATTTGTAGAGATTCTTCTAACAGCACCGCAGGATCTTGTAATTTTTCTATTGCATCTGCTAACCCGAAGTAATTGTCGTGAATGATTTTTAAATCCATTTTAACCTGACTATCTTGAAATTTCGACTGGCTTTTCTGGATAGCGGTAGCTTCCTTTGTATCGAATTGTAAAACCACGTCCTTAATATTGTCAAAATATTTATGATAATAAAACGCGGCCTGCAACCATGTCCCCCAACGAGTTAGAATAGGTTCTGGTGGCTCTGGTATACGGGGGCACAGTCTGTGAAATTCGCGAATACGTTTCGGTGATTTGACAAATACTGCTTTGGTATACGTTATTAAAGCGTCTACCTCAGGATAACATTTTCTGATACTATCCGCCACAAGATTGAGAGCATGAATTTTACACGTAATGTGTAACAAATTGGCAGAATGCTTTTTAAGAGACCGGCCTACAGAAAGCATGTTTGCAGCACCATCACTCACTAACATCAAGAGTTGGTTTGTTGAAAGTTCAAACTTGTCCAATGTATTTAACACTAACTTTGAAATTACTTCGGCAGTACACAGTTGTATTCGTTTGGAAACTAATAGAATTGGAGGTGCCGATTGATGAGGTTCCAATTTGCGTGCCATTACATTAAGAACAGAATGTTTCTTCCGATCTGTTGTTTCGTCGACACATAACCACAATTTTTGATCTTTCAACTCCGATTTTATTTTTTGTTCAATATGTTCGCTCGCAGATGGCACAATTCTTCGTAACGATGTTCGACTTGGTAATTTGCACTCCGAATAGTTATTCCAAAAGCAGATAAATGGTTCCTTGTCTAGTAAATTAAACGGTATATTACATGCGATAAACGTAACGCATAAATTAAATATAAGTTTTTCATTGTCTCGTGCGCAATTTCTTTTTGAGACATGCTTTTCACTATTTACGTGTCGTAGACAATGTTGTCTAGACCAACACATTAACGGGATTTTACAGATCACACATTTAATTTTAGCACCTTCATATATTAAGTCTGGAATTTCTGCAATAAATTTTCGAAGTTTGTCCGACCGCGGTCGTTTTGCTGACGAAATCATAACTTTTCTAGGACAGATAAACAATTGCGCAAATGACCGGCAGCGAAAATGTCCGTACTGTTCCGCAGACGAAGTAATACTACCGTTCCTCTCGGTCCTAACTGATTCTACGCCGATGCGCGGTACCGCTCGTGGCCAGCGTTAGTAATTAGTTTAATTTACTGTTCGCGATGCACCAACCAAAATTGAACAACAAATTCTACCGTCTGTGTGCCGTTTAACTTCATCTAGGTCCAAAAAACATTTCTCTTACTTTTGAACGAGTTTTTTAAAGTACATTGAGAACCGTGAGATTTGATGTCTCTATCATGAGATCGTGAGATTTTCTATGAGATCGTGAAATTTCACTATTTATTGTGAAATCTGGCATCACTGCTCATGAGACAAATAAACACGAGTGTATCTAGTCTCTGTAAAAATTTAATCGCTTCCGCTATCTCGCCTATCACTAAAGCCTGACTTAACTTTCGTGCTATGTTTGTTTTCTCAGATAGCAACGATATGAATATTTTTTCTGGTGTTTTGATCGAAGTTTTAAGAATAACATAGATTTGATTTTCTGTATTCGACAAAATGCTAACAATGCTAAGCGTCTCGTCGATTTCTTCTCTCAAGAATATTTTGAAGTTATCTTCTTCTTCTGGTAGTAGTAGTATATATGCATTTCGTTGAAGAAAAGTACATTACGTCACTGAAATATAACTAACCTCAACCGTTACCTACGATGTACACAAGGCCTGCGCGCTTTGACGTCAGCAGGCTATAACATATTTTGAAGTAGGTCGTCGATCATTCACACTTTCAAATCGTTTCTTGCGTTTTGAATTGGTTTATCCAAATTATATTGGTTTCATTTAAAAAAGTGCTGTGTAATGATATTTCCGTACTTTGTTGGTGATACCTGTAATGTTTTTCTAGTGTTGTATAAGCGATAAAACCTTTTCTGAAACGATAAAAACGGGATAACCTAAAAACTGTGGCATCGGCTGTTTTGTATATTTTGCTTGTGAGTTACATTTTTTAAAAGAATATATTATTTATTTTTCAACAGCTACAGATTCAGGAAGCGGTGAAACTATAACTGTAAGTTTAAAAAATCCTAGGCTTAAGAAAATGCTATTCCAGCTCAATTACAACAGACGTATTTGGCAAAAAACGTGAAGATTTTATTGTAAGACCATCATCAGCGTTTTGAATTAGTTTATCCAAATTATATTGGTCTTATTTAAAAAATACTGTGTTGTTATATGTCCGTACTTTGTTGGTGATACCTGCAATGTTTTTGTGTTGTATAAGCGATAAAAACGAAATACCTAACTTAAGATGGTGTCGGTTGTTTTCATACGTTAGGATCGATTATTGCGTATTGAATTAGTTTATCAAAATAATATTCCACCAATACCATGAGCTATATTAGCATTAATTTTTGAATATTGGTTTTATTTTAAAAAAATACTGTGTAGTGATATTTCCGTACTATATTGCTGATACCTGCAGTGTTTTCTAGTGTTATAAAAACGAGATAACCTAACCTAAGATGGTGTCGGTTGTTTGGTTCTGAGTTACACTTTGTAAATAAAACAAGATATTATTTATTCTTCAACAGCTACAGATTCAAGGATCGGTGAAACTATAAGTGTAAGTTTAAAATATTCTAGGCTTAAAAAAGATGCTATTCCAATTCAATTCCCTAATTGTCCGTTGTATTTGACAAAAAACGTGAAGATGTTACTGTTCAAATAGTTTTATATTCTTACGTTATATTCAATAAAATTATTTTTGAACACGAAGAGATGTTTTTAAATGTATGTAATAAACGTTCTGTTTTAATACAATATATTTCAAATTATATCACCGAACGTAACCATTTTGGATACTGATATATGTAAATGTCATATTCACAGCAGTGAGCGTATTGCAGCAATTATAATAACTTACACGTGGAAAGAATGCCTAATAACAATAACCAAAAAATAAATGCTAATATAGCTCATGGTATTGGTGGAATCATTCCCGGCAAAAACAAGCTATATTAGCATTTATTTTTTGGTTATTGTTATTAGACATTCTTTCCACGTGTATTTCTATACATCATGGTAAGCCTGAGGAATCATTTGCACGTATAGATGTCGCTGTGCCTAGGCACAACGCCCCCTTGCGTTTGGCAGCCCAGGAGCTGCCCGATGGGTGGTGGACATCTACACTCCGGTTTGTCTTGCTACCCTCTGGTACGGCGTGACCGTGTTTCTTGGCGATAGGTGTCGCCGAGAGACATATTCAGTGCTGCTTTGGAGATTAGCAACATAAACTGAGAGGCAAACGCAATGATAGCGGCACAAAATAGTGCTCAGAACCATGCTGATGACGCCGAGTAGGCCGAAACATGTCTATGTGTTAGCGCTATTTTCTCTGCTACATTGTTTTTGCCGGGAATGATTCCACCAATACCATGAGCTATATTAGCATTTATTTTTTGGTTATTATAATAACTTCTTCTACAAATACCCTACTTAAAACTGATTGTGGGGAAAGTAATAATAAATTATGTAAAACACCACATAATAGGATAGATTAGATAAAACACCACATAATAGGAAATTTAAGACCCTGGTTAAATAGCATGTCTGTAAATGTTCTCGTGAAATTGAACAAAATTTCGAATAAAATTGCAATTATTGTCCAAAAAAATTCGATTCTTTTACGGCTTAGGCTAATATCGTGCATGGCGATACATCGCCTAAACAGCGTGACGTCATCGAAGAGCGCTGGGAATTGTTATAGCGTAGGAAACCCCTCAATACCGCATGCTAGCGTATCTGTTGCAGAAAGAGAAATTCTGAGAGGCAAATCTCTCCGCGGAGAGTATACTTTTCTCTAACAAAACATTGTCAAATGTTGTAACGGACTAATGACAAAATAGTCAAACGTTCAGTGCCCAGTAAATAACGCACAACACTAATTACTTATTGTCTTGCTTTGTCATATTATTAGTCTTAAAACAAAAACAGGACGACAGAAGTTGACCATCGACCTTCACCATGTCCAACCGGAAGTCTATTTTGAGGTTATATTTAATCAGAAATGTGTATGTAAAAATTATGACATCACGGGTGTTTTGGTTGTCATTAAAAAAAATATTTTTTTTTGTTAACACAATTGAGTTAAAAAGATTTTGATTTAATTTTTATCCGCCGCATAAAGGAATTTTTATACTAGGTAACTTATTAAAAATGATCCTGTACTCTATTCATGCAATCATCAGATACATTGGAAATGATAATTCTCTCTCGACACATCGTTCGCCAACCGGCTACCATCCATTCTCTGGCATGCAACGTCTTCATGTCGCTAAAATTTTGTAACTGTCTAATATAAACATCTCCAATGTTAAAAGTCAAACGAACATCAATTGAACACTACTTGATTTCTATTGAACAATTTCGCCATATTGTCTCAATATACAAGGTGCGGCGGAAATTCTGAAGGTTTCGCAAGTTTTTTTATTTTCGAAAAAAAATTGTTTTATCATTAAATTCAGCAATATTTTGCCATTGAAACAATGAAAAAATTTTTAGAACACAATTTAGGTATGGAAAATAATGTCTTGCAAATGTAAGTAAAATTAGGCGCTGTGGGAACATCTGTCGAAGCACTAGCACAGAAACCCGTGATGTATGGGGGTAGTGCGGTTTCACCAGGACGGGGCGGTGGGACTACACTTAGGCATTGTTCAGTTGCATTCTTCGAATTTGAGGTCTGAGGAAGTTTCTTAACATCAAAACACACTGATCGGAATTCACCGTAGCAGATTGATCATTCTCTTCGAAGAAATACGGACCAATGAGCCCACGATTTGTCCCCCCATACCATACTGTTACTCGTTGTGTGTGAAGTGGACGCTCATGAATTTCTCTCAGGTTCGCTACAGACCAATAGCGACAATTCTTTTTATTAACGAAAGCCGGGAAATAAAAATGGGCTTCATCAGACATCATTACGATAATGTAATTGGCCATCGTTTCTAACATCGTTTAAGCGAAAGCAAGTCGTGCGACATGATCACGAGGTTGTAACTCCTTAGTAGAGAACGCAAGTTGGGTTACATACCATAGGCGTTGACTTGATAACTGGGTAACCGCATTTCAGTTCTTGGGCAATATGGATTGTTACGATGTATGTACATTCTGTTATAACATATGTATATGTTTATTCATTAAACGATATAAAGACCAGTCCATCCCGAATTGCAGTAACTTATGTATTTACTAATGTATTTCGTAATTCATAAGTAGCAACACGCTTCGAAAATTGACGCTCGTGTATTGCAAATAAGAATTGTGTTCTCTACTCCTGAGTAAGCACTATTTTGTATGGCTGAAAATGCAAATCCAAGTGCAGAATTTGTATGCAGGTTCGGTTTGAAATGTTCCAAGCAGTGGAATGTCGACGAACCGAACGGTGAGGGCTAGTTTCGACGGCTTCGACGTTTTCTGGTGTTCTCACAGGTCGCAGTTTTTCCAGTTGTTTTCGTTTTGTTGCTTGTGCAGTTCTTCTGAAATTCGTCATCCCAATAAAATCGTATTACGGGGCGGCACTCAACCATGAAGACCAACACTAAAATACCGACCGAATGCTGAATCATTGTTTTTGAAAAACGTTTCAAGAATGAAAGCGCGATGTACTACATTTCACTGCTCCATGGTTACTGAAATGGTAATAACTATCGAGTCAACAGTGTTGCCAGGCTCCGACGTTCAAATTACCGTACACGAGGCGCGAAGTTACCGTATTTCAAATGAAATTACCGTACAATTAATTTGTAGGTAATTTTATTTTACAGAATAAAACAATTGCAATATTTAATACTTTATTGGAACTTATGTACATCAAAGAATAAAATATAAAAATGTTTATATTGTATGCATAGATATTGGTTCAGATAGGAGTATCCCGCGTAATAAGGTGGATTGGGAATTTGAGTATGAAACATGTAAGCAAGTGTAATTATATTATCTCAGAAACGTCAAAAATTAAATCATCATCGCTTTCTGAAAATACCGTACATGTACGGTAATTACTGTACGAATGGTAACACTGCGAGTCAGGTAGAGTACCAACCTCTCCCCTCTCTCTCCCCGCCTTATTTGACGCTACACCCCCTCCTAAATCTTCAGATGTTTCTGCCGCACCCTGTACAATATTAATCTTGGCCGACTTCATATACATTTTTTAGCCTATTTAATAGAAGCTTTACTACAATCTGAACCTATTTAACTTAACTTTGAACCGTTAATCATTGCATATCTACAGAAAACACACATTAACATTGTAAATTGGCGGACAAACAATAATCGAGTCGACTTGAACAATAACAATAGTTATAATATTGCAATATTTCCAATAAATATATTGGTATAAAAGTAAATAACGACGATATGACGCAAATATTTATGATAGATTGACTCAACAAAACGCTATAAATTATATAACAATGCCTAAAACAGAAAATAAGTACTAATTTAATTGTTTATTGGGTTTGCGTTTTGTATCGTGCAAGGATTTAAGAATATGAATAACTTAAAATTAAGATTTAAAAATGTATGTTGTGTGTGAAAGTCGATGACGCACAATTGCAACGGCATAATGCAGCGTTGTGATATTTAAAATTAACATCTTAGTTTTATCGAAAACTTTTAACCTACAAACATACATGATTTAAGTTTTTAGTACTGAATGTAGAAGCTTTTTAAAGACACCTAGATAATTTACTACAAATACATCTTTTAAATAAAAGAAAATTGGTAACAGACAAACAAATAAACAAGTCAACGCGGCCAAATTGATCTTTGTTTTGTTGTAAAATATAACGATCTCTAAACAACTGATTTTTTAAAAAGTGAAATTTATTTGTATATACATGTTCAATCATTTGAACAAAAAAGTACAATAAACGTTCTTTGGTGATTATGATTAGAAGCGAGTTGATACAGTTACTGAAGATTTCATATTTTGACAACAAATTAGTGACGTCACTTCAAACCTGGTTAACTTCGATTTGTTAAACTTATTAACCGATGTAGTAAGCAGAGTTTGAAGTGGTTCAAACGCCAAAAAGTTGTTTATCTTGTCAGTAAATGTCTATATGAAAAGTGGTACACAGTAGCTGGTAATTGTGTGTTACATTCTCATAATTTTGTATAATATATGACACGGAGTGGTCTATTATAACCATTTAAATATTTTATCTATGCATTATAACTAATGAAGCGGGCGAAATAGCATAAATTGTATGTATTCTTGAAGACCATGAAGTCTGGAGATTATGTGGCAAACAAATTCAATAAGATTACTGTGCAAGTGAATATTAATAATTAATGAATAGTGCTGGATACTTTGTTGGTGGTCAGATATATCAACATTTATGTAAATCATACAAAGATTTCGTATTGCACCGCAATAAAACTGGAACCGAAAAGAAAAATCAACCAGACTATTATGAAAAACTATATTTTCGTTTAGGCGGTAAGCGATAAGCATGAAATAAATCCAAAATGATTTCTTAAGTTACTATAATTGTCGCATAAATCAATAACAGTGTTCTATCTCCACTTTTGACTGATTTGGGGATTATGGTACCTTTGTGATCTAACTTCTTAGTTGTACGAACTTTTGTTGAAACCTTGGAAATAATAGTAATCTAAATCCATAAAGTCGGTATTTTAGATTTGTTCTAGCTCAATACGGCTTGAACTCCTAGAGTCCTAACTTTATTTGCGCGTTCCTGTATAATTTGCTAAAAGGGACAGTTAGACATTATTCTCGACAGTCGATATGACAAACATGACCACTAGGATTTAACCCAAACAACCGAATTCATTTTAGCTAGCAATTACGGTGAAGTGACGTCATTCTAAATTGTTCTAAACAGACATAACCTGGTTATGCTAAAAATGCTTTATGTTTGTAATAGATATCAAGAATTCAAGAATATTCCGCATTGTCAATCAAATGGAATTTTGAAAGGTAAAATTAATGCACTATAAACGATATGTTTTGATTTGCATATTGTACGATATTCACGAACACAGATTATTTGTAAATAGCATGTTTTTTTCTCCCAAATATGTACAATCATTAATCATGTCTTGGAAGAGTTAGATAGATCATAAGAAATTCCAAGAGAGTCTTACAGGAGCGCCTATTTTCACAAACTCACGTATCTTGTAAAAGTAATACGAATCCCTAGCCTTCAATTCCGTTCAGTTCGAAGCGAGACGTTGTTTGATATACATCGTGCGCTTTTACTCGCAAAATACGTGACGGGAATACCATTAAAAAGGCGCTGATACTTTCATTGTTGTTGTTATTATTAAATTTTCGAAGCTATTACGAAGGTTTTTTCATCCATTTAACCTGTGATCAATTCGGTTGTGATTTTAAAGTGTATTATCTCGTTGGATGATGTTAAAGATTTTTTACTAAGTGCAAACGTGAAAAAATACAACAAAAAGCAAAGGTTATAATAAAAGTCCTGCCGTAGGATGTAAAATAAAAAAGAAAGACAGACATAACTTCCATCTTCAAACATTGGTGCATTGGTTTAGTGTTGTTTCACAATTTTTGAGGTTATAATTTTAACCATGCACATAAAAGACGCAGTGTTTACTCTTTTAGTGTCTTTGGTGTCGTCTTATGGAGCACCAGATGATTGGACTGTCAGTGCACCCTTTCAGATGTCTTCAGAAAGCAATGCAGGCGTTTCTACACTTGCGTATATCAACGTTACGAGGCTAGTGGATGGAATTTACGAATGGGAACGTAGGGAAGTGGGTCTTTATGGTAGTGGCTATGTGGGACCGGCGAAAGGTGTTCTAGTTCATGTCACATCTTTCACCAACCCCAGCGACCATATGGGGTGTGTGTTACCTTATCGCAGTACGACTCCGGATGGAAACCTTCCGGACGTTCCATGGATCGCTTTGATAAAAAGGGGAGGTTGCAGCTTTGAAACCAAAGTTGAAAACGCTTACAAAACGCAAGCAACTGGGGTTATCGTTTACAACGATAGGGATTCCAACAATCTGGATAGGATGAAGCTCTCAAGCGACAATGGAAGTTAGTATTATTTTCTGAATTATCTTAAGCAAATATAAGAAAAACCTCATTGAGGTATTAGACGATTCTGACATTTGTAGAGAAAGCATTATTTACTAGGCGTGCTTTACGTATTTTCCGATCTCATATTAAAGATAATCCATTTAATTATTCAATTCCTTGCTACCTAATACAATATTTTTTAATTGATTGCGAATACATATTAGATCGAAACGTAGAGTGACAATAATTTACAAGGGAATTTCCTGTATACCTGTGTAATTCGAATAGACAACTTGCCTTCAATTAGAAGCAAATCACCTTCGACTTTGATTGCAGCAGACGCGAAGAACAAGTTTAAAAGTACGGAATTAAAATCACATATGCCTCATGGGAATCATTACTCGCGACTATTTGTGCTAAAAATAATTTTTGTCCTGTGTTATGGGCTCCAGATGTCCGAATTTCTCCGGACATCCGGATTTTTAACATGCGGTGGTCCAGAGATGATGTGACCGTTCGGGGAAATCCATCTGTGCTGTCAAAGAGAAAAACATCGCCTCATTTTGACATTTTTCCAGAAAATACAACACATCAAGGATAGTAAACATTACAAAGATTGCCCAATGCGGCCAATTTATCTGCTCAAGCTCAAATCGGTTGTGGCGTCAACCTCGTCAAAAGAAATATGCAGTAAGCAAAATAGTCGTGTATATGTTTATATACATACCAAAAACACTATTTCAAGTTATAATGCGATATATACATCTTAAGCTTAAAATTAAAATTGTTCATAACGTGTGTAATTAAAGTAAAAACACCATAAATATCAATAAAGAAAGTATAGGCCTCAAGCAAACTAATCGGCTATCATATTTATTTTCCCAAGATACTGTTTCTATTTACAATCAATGCAATATTTAAAATTGTACACAAACGAACATTTTTATTTCGCAGACAATTTAAATTGGTAGTTTCCGGAATAAAGGTTACATTCGTTGATTTCTTGGCGTAAAGACTGTTTCACACGACGCATAATTATCGTCTTCAGGGTAGCCTTGATGAGGGCTGTTTCTTGCCAAACTCATCGTTTTTCGCAAGTATCTCTCCCGATTTCTTGTTGATCATTCGCGACATGGTGAATTTGATGGAGTCTTCTATATTATTTACATGTTGTAGGAAGAAGACAATATAAAAGACTCCATCAAATTTACTATGGAATTGCAGGCGGATAATAAAATACCTTTCCTAGATGTCTTGGTAAGTAAATCAGTCAACGGCACACTGAAAACCAAAGTTTACAGGAAGCCAACGAATACGGGACAATACATGCATTTCGACTTTAACCACTCGCACAACGTCAAAGTGGGTGTAGCCAGATGCCTATATGGTAGAACTGAAGAAATATGCTCGGAAGGACGGGATAGGAAAGAAGAAGAGAATAACGTAATTAACACCTTAAAACGAAACGGATATCCCGAACATATATTGGCCAAAGCGAGAAAACGCAGTACAAGACTACAACCAAACCAACAGTCAAACCAACCTGACACAGTGTACACCACAGTCATTTCATACGTCAGAGGTCTATCGGAAAAACTCAGATGAATACGTAATAAGTATAAGATTAAAACTGCTATAAAAACAACAAACATCATCAGGTTGATACTAACAAAGACCAAACCGGACAATGTGAACCAATGAACTGAAAATTTATGTATAAAATTCCTTGCGAATGTGGACGTCCATGCATAGGAGGAGCTAGTAGAGCCCTACACGTGAGAATAAAAGAACACAAGAACATGATTCGTCAGGGAGATACGGACAAATCAAACTTAACACAAAACGCTTGGGAAGATCATAGAATAAAACGGGATAACGCATCTATCCTGGCAAAAGAAGACCGCTAAACCAGAAGAAAGCTAAAAGAAACAGCACATATGATTACAACATCAACAATCCTAGCACAGAAATCAAGGAAGTCTGGCCCCTATTAATTCGCGAGAGTATCGATACCACAACCACGGCCACCATAAGGAACATAACAAATTAAGGCAACCACTGCGCAGTGAATAGCATACTCCAACTTCCGCACAGGAAAAACAAGCTATTGTTCATCACTGAGATCAATAAGAAATTGCACATATAATTGTAGCTTAAATACAAGTAATAAACAATAAATTTCAGTAAATCCAGATTAACGTACCAAGCATTTTAAAATGCAGAAGCAACTTCTTCGTAATTACCGAAATAATAATCTTCAATGAAATCTCAGTGGAAAACTTCCAATTTCCATCTTAACAAAGTCGTGTAAATGTTAACCACTCTACACATTTTTTAAACGTCAGTAGGCTACGTGATCAAATTCTCAAAAGTTCTGTTCCTGGTTTTCTGTGCTTGTCTAACCATAGAGTTCCGGTGTTTAAATTGTAAACATTTGAATATTTATAGCATGGAACGAGGAACAAATAAAATCCCTATCAAAATTTTTAAACCGCAGGAATGAGGTGGACGGTGTTGCCAAATGATTAATAGAAAATGAAAGGAATTGATTTTTGTTTACAATGACATTAAGATTTTTTTATCGTTGAGTAACTTTGCTAAGGTAAATAATGTGCATTAATCATTGTAGAAATGATTACGTACGATATTGCTCGTTGATAAGTGCACCGGTGTGAAAACAGCAGCCTAAGATAGCAGCCAATTTTTACGGAAACACCCGAACGTCCAGTGACGTCCATAATAACGGTAAAATTTAAGATACACCGCTACGATTTTTACTAAACACCAAATGGCGGCAAATTTACGGTTACATTAGAAAGATAGAAGATGCACCCCTTCTATACCGATAGGAGTATATTCCCTAAACAGCGTTAACTTGCCGAGGTTTCCCTGAAATTTAAGAAAATCGCTAATGTAAAAATTCTATCTCCGGTGTTATTCGCCGGAACATAATGCGCTTTGGCAGTCATCTTCCTAGTCCTATAGGGAGTATACTCCCCAAATATGATTAACTTGCCGAGGGACCCTGGGGGTGAAATTTATGAAAGTCGCTAATGTAAAAATTATATCTCCGGTGTTATTCGCCGGAACATAATGCGTTTCGGCAGTTATATTCCCAGTGTTATAGGGAGTATACACCAAAAAACATCGTTAACTTGCCGAGGGTCCCTGGGGTTGAAATTTAAAAAAATCGCACATGAAAAAATTATATCTCCGGTGTTATTTGCCGGAACATAATGCGCTTTGGCAGTTATATTTCCACTCCCATAGGGAGTATATTCCTCAAATATCGTTAACTTGCCGGGGGTCCCTGGGGGTGAAATTTAAAAAAATCGCTATTGCAAAAATTATATCTCCGGTGTTATTCGCCGGAACATAATGTGCTTTGGCAGTTATATTCCCAGTCCTATAGGGAGTATACACCCCAAATATCGTTAACTTGCCGAGGGTCCCTGGGGGTGAAATTTAAGAAAATCGCACATGCTAAAATTATATCTCCGGTGTTATTCACCGGAACATAATGTGCTTTGGCAGTTATATTCTCAGTTCTATAGGGAGTATACACCCCAAATATCGTTAACTTGCCGAGGGTCCCTGGGGGTGAAATTTATGAAAATCGCTAATGTAAAAATTATATCTCCGATATTATTCGCCGGAACATAATGCGCTTTGGCAGTTATATTCCCAGTCCTACAGGGAGTATACACCCCGAATATCGTTAACTTGCCGAGGGTCCCTGGGGGTG